>JBANRG010000002.1:0-2400000 GCA_037954225.1 Stygiomarasmius scandens | reverse complement strand
CCGATGTCATTGAAGGAATTTCTGGCAGCGTGAGTACTGGTCGCCAAAATGAATGATCCGATTTCACCTGCAGCCTCATAGGAGTACCCTGCAGTCACAGAAAGTAGACGAAAGCGCACTAAAGTTTTTCTATGCCACTTACGGTCCAAATGCCCGTAATGCGTACCATCGGTGCAGAGGACAGACTGGTCTTGACAGCCACCATTTGTTTATTCAGGACAAGATACGAGGATTTACTTCGGAACAGCTGCGCTCGGTATTCAAAGAAGCTACTGATACCAAGAATGACTCAGTCTCGCACCACATCATGCTCATCACCGCTGGACCCACACGTACTCGTTACCGTTCAGGCTTCATAACTCGCCATATTTTTCAACTAGCTCGTGAGCGGTATGAGAACGATAAAGATTGCAGAATTATAGATTTGTTCTCACTCTTCAACAGTCAAGAGACGACTCGTGCTAGCGCTGGATACATTTTCGAGGACACGATACACCGGATACTTAAGAAAGGAATATGCCTGCAGGCCCGGAAAATGCGCGACACAACAGGTCCAAAGAACAACATTTATAAAACCAACTTGGACCATCCGGTACAGTGGCTTGTCGTCGGTTCCACTGTCCAGCTATCACTCCGTTCGGCTCCTCCTTCTGGACCATTGCCTTTTAGTGTTTTTGAGGGCCATGACAACGAGTTGCAAAGGGGGGTATATTGTCAACCGAAGAGTCCGAATAACGCCACCTTTGACGCATATTTCTGGAATGAAGCTCAGAGGATAATCTGGATGCTACAGTTCACTGTCTCCGATGAACATGATGTGAAGCAATCTGGAGTGCAATGGATCAAGGACAGGGCTCCAGATGATGTCCAGATCAGGTTTGTGATTTTTTCATCCCAAGAACATGCCCGCCTTGTTATTCCAAAGACGGCCCCCAAGATGGACTATATCTATCACGTGTATGTGTCTGACCTTGAAGCATTGGCCAAGGTAATTATGTTACCTGCTGTCACCGATCTTAGCTAACTTTTTTTAATCTCAAAGGAGTAAAGAAGCCCTGCTGTGGTGTTATTGGACGTGTTCATCCACATCTAGATCCCGCTGGATGGTATATTTGAGGTGTGGCGAGTCGAAATGATAATGACTGTGTCGCAGAATAAGTACTCTAGACACAAGTCATGAGAAATCTGCAGTCCTCCCTTCTTTCACTTGCGCTCAAGCTGCCTTGAGCATCTGAATGCTTTGCCATCTATCTCGCTGTGCAACTGAATTATTAAATGTCACGCACGATACGACAGTGTCACAGATCAATTCGGTATATCACTGCGGCATGTACTATACCAGACTATACCCCCTCGTGTACTTAGTAGTATTTCTTGTCAGCCTACAGTTCCAGATTCCGCGTACTTGAGCTGCTAGGGACCAACACAGTGCCATCTACTCATAACCTTCTTATCGTGGAAAGGGTCATACATCAGAGCAAGGAACTTGCATCGGACCTCTACATGTTGCAAATGGTTTATACCCAAATGTCAAAAAAGTTAAAATACCTTTCAGCTCACGTTGGCACACACAAAGCTCTTCTCGTAGCACAAAATCAACGAACTAGCTTTCTCTCCCGTATCTCTAGCGTTCGTGTCGTCGAAAGGCAAGACTTCTTGCCTGATATCCAGTTAACTTATATCATGTTTGACCTTCAAGAGGCCAGCAACCAAGTGCTTCGCGAGTGAGTTGATCTCATTTTTGGACTGTCAATTCATCCGCATGTGGGCTCCCAGACTATGCTTCAAGACGTCTAGGAGCATTTGAAACAGACTGACCACAATGTTTGTGTACTGGGAAGAATTACAAGCTGACATAGAAATGTTCATACACGCTATCCTCTCGGATGATACCGCAAGACTTCGACCTTCTTGGTCACCCGCAGTTACAGGAAGTATTTATTTACGATGACAAGCAGCAGTGCTTGCAACGCCGAGGTTGTGGTCCTCCAGCCTCTAAGTGGGTGTTGACCTATTCTTTGGCAACCTGAAGTGTTTATTGACATGGTTAGAACGTCTCGGAACGCAACCTGTCTCTCGTTGTCGATCTGGAGAGCTGCGACATAAAACAAAACGGAAGTCAATTTGGACAATGGACTATACCTTGCCGTTCTCGCACTTTCATATCCATTCCTCTTGAAAACTCGCTCAAATGGGAAAGATTGGAATCTGGTCTTGCTCATAAAGTTTTATTAGACTTGTTGTGCGAAAATCTACGCGATCATCTGCCAGAAGTGAAAGCTATTTCGCACTCTGGAAAGTGGCGTAATTTACAGTGGAATCCGCCCAAACTTCGCTCTCGACCTCGTGTTCGACAATATGGATCTAGGAGACTGAAAAAAATTGACATTCATCTGTCCTCACTAGCTTCACACTCATCCAGGGAAGGGATGATAGAGCCTCACGCTCTCCTTGAAGTGCTATCCCAGTGTCCGCGACTAGAGGAATGTAATTGCTCTAACCCCCCATTCACGAATACTGGGCGTTGGAGAGTCTAGTCATATTCTGTTTTGCATCCCAAAATCCTCGGCACTTGTCGTAGGGTCTTACGCACCCTAGTCTTCAGAAATTCAGTTACCAACGTATGTCATCGGTGTCATGTTTTTGGAGAAGGAGAATCCCTTACTACTCGATTGCTCATCTCTTGATGACCTTTTGACACCGTCTGATTTACGGTGCGAAGTCATCCTGAAGAATTGTACTATTTCATTACACTACTCCCAAAGAGAATGGACACTACCAAAATCAAAAGTATATATGTATATTTGGGTAGATATGTTTGATATAGATGTGCTAGTGCGATATAATACATGATGATTGTGATACATTATGTTGAGATAAGTTAATGCGATTACCCGCACGAAATCGAGTTGAATCGTAAGTAGCCCAAGCTCTTCACCGACCTTTAATGAGTGTCAAGAATTCCTCGCGCGTTTTTTGTTGAGTCCGGAAACAACCGAGCATACACGAGGTCGTAGTAATTGAACCTGGCTTCTGCACCCCTCTCATGGTCATACACAGGTGCCTTAGATGAAGGTGGGAATCAGAAAAGACAAAAGAGCAGTATGGAACATACGTTGCTTCCATGACCACTGCTACACCACGAGGTTTAATGGCCTCCTGAATAGCAATTGCGATTTGTTTGGTTAGCCGTTCTTGTACTTGTAGACGGCGACTAAAAGTTTCCGCGATGCGCGCAAGCTTGGACAACCCCAATACGAGCTTATTAGGGATATAAGCAATTGCGATCTAGGTAGACAATAAGCAGAGTGAGAAATATACAATACAAAAAAGTAAAGCCGCCCACCTTTCCGGTAAATGGGACGAGGTGATGTTCACACAGACTAGAGATGTCAATATCACGAACAAGCACCATCTCGTCGTGGTCCTCCGCGAAAACCGCATCATTTATCACGTCTAATGGGAATTCGTCAGTTAAGCACGAGTGAGAACGCAGAGAGAGGAGTACCTGCCAGCCGTTCTTCATAACCTTTTGTCATCCACATCACTGCTTGGGCATAACGTTCTGGGGTGCGTAACAAGCCTTCACGATTGGGATCTTCACCAATACAATCCAATATCGTCCGAACAGCTTCGGCAAGTCTACGTTCTCGATCAGCGCGTTCTTCAGGAGTAGCCGTGAGTCGAGAATAGGTAGATTTTGCTGAGAACCCGATATGTCATGATGGTGTAAACTATCAGTGCAAGCATTTGACTAACCTGGCCAACCCAATCCATTCGGGTCAGGGACGAGGACTGACGTCGTGGCAGCTCCAGTCAAGGGAGACGTTGAGCCAGATACAGGTCGAAAGCCGTAACCTTCATGAATGCGAGGCGTACCACGACCGGAATGTTGGGTGACAGAAGATTCAGGAGCGGATCCATTATTCTCGACAGATGTTGCGGTCTGGACAGAGGATTCAGTTGAGGAATCCATTTGTAGCTTTTCTAGCTCAAGTGTCAGCCGATCGTTGTGGGAAGTTGAAGAGGTTCCGGAGAGCATCTTGTGTATTCTTGTGTACTGTCACTGTGGACCGCTAAGAGGCGGAAATTTTGTCGGGAAATCACAAGTCACGATCAAAGTCACGATTGGGTGACTTGTCCGCTTTTTCAAACCCCGAACTCAATCAAAAGTCACCGCCACATTTCCTATTGAAGATATGTAAAGGGTTGAGACTCAACGCTCTGACCTCTAAACTTGGTTCGAAATTACCGTATCGGTACAGCATTCATGTTGCACCGCAACGGCTATGGATGTATTCCGGATCTCATATATATAAATGAAAATTATCGTATCGAGTCCAGTACCCAACAGGCCGCCATTCTTGAACTCTTCGGTGGAGCTGCTGTAGCCCTCTTAAACCACTCTCACGTTCATGCGCCAGCTATGTCCAGGTCATTCCAGCTTGTCAAGTCAAACGATGAAGCCATGGTTTCTCCCTTTCTCTCCAGAGCTGTTCCTTTCCGCCTCTACTAGCTCTTTTCACAGTCAAAAGACGCAACCTAAACCCAAGGAACGTTTCGACACTTTGTACGATATCTGGTTGGCTTCTAGGTCGGTCCCGGGCGAATGCGAAGGTCTGCTAGTACCTGGTGCGCAGCGCCATCTTACGCGGAGAAATACCCGCCTTGCCTGGTTGGTTTTGAACACGTATTGCTTGGATTTCGTGAGCTGTGACGCAATAATGTATGTTATTCCCTTAGCTGATTTCCCCTAGTTGAGGCATCTCTGGCATCAACATCCCACCCGTACCATCATAATGATGGCCTGTCATTTCGTTCGTAGTTTGTTTCCAGCATTCCGTGGTTATTCCCAGGCAAGTTGGGTTTTGAATATCTAATCTGTTTGGAAGAAGACTTACGGAAATCTTTACTATATAGGCCCTGATAATTGATGAGGTTTGCCTATTTGATTTTGATACACGCGGCATAAAAGTATAACCAGGGTACCTTTTCAGATGCAGACTTTGATTGGCTCTGGTTTTTTCACCTGGTCTCGCCTCGTCTATCTGGTGGGATCAGAACTACTTAGAAGATATGTAGAAGGCCTTTTTGATTCTTTTGCGTGAGTAATAAGCACTTTTCTGAACATGCATCTAAATTATCTGCAGCAATCACAACGAGGCTGTCATTCTAGGGTCAGCAAAATATTTTGTGGAGTATCAACAACTCAAACAACGGACTCGCTTGGACGTGCCTACTTTTTCTGATCCGCATATTCGCGATCTACTGCTGGAATCTGACCTTTTCGCTCGTTCCTTCAGTGGTGGAGGTTTTGGTTCAATATCGCCTCTTGATTTCTTTCAGCTGTTAGCCCTCTTCACGGAAATAGTCTCCCATCTCTTTCTCATCTTTTCAGTCACAAATACATACACTCATATCGGCATATTATTCTTATCATTATTTTCAGTAGCCCTGCCCTTGGCATTACCGAATTCTCCTTTCCCTGGTTGCTCAGCGGATTCAATTTACACATCGAAGGAGGCCCGTGCTGCGGATAGGCGAGAAAAGATGCGCAATTTAGCCTACAGTGACTGCTATCGACCCGAAGTACTTCTCTTTGGTCTGGAAGATTGGATCCTCAAGTCCTGGTCTAGTGCATGGAGGGTCGTATACGATTCAGAACAAACACAATTTAGTCCAAATCTATCATTCTTTCCTGGAATTAGCGCGTCGGACTTGTTCTTCGCCCTTCAGAACGTAAGTATTGTTGGCCGCCGATTCTGAATAGAAACTCGATCCATATTCCTATTTCCTTACAGATACCTTTTCTACTACTTTTGCAAACATCTTCCGCCACTCTGGGTTCTTTAACATTATACCGAGGCTCGGTTCAATCGGTCGTCTTTGGAATACGGAACTTATTCACGACGACAAGAATGGTCTTTCAATCAGTCTTCCTGATGGCAGCTTTTGGGGCATGTATGGAAATAAAGCCTAAGCTACAGCCAGAAAACGAGGACAGGGTGGAATATCGCTCTATTCCGGGAGGAGTCAGTATCCAAGCAAGGTCAACAGTCTTTTCCATACCCGATCATTCTAAATTGCTGACATTAGACTGTAACAGGAATATTTCATTTACATATCCTGGGTGTAGTGAACCTGCTTTGAGGAATATCAATCTAACTCTGGAAGCTGGGGAAACACTTGCCATAGTAGGTTACAATGGATCCGGTACGTTGTTACCATGTTGTGATTTCTCTGGCATTCATACAGGAGTGTTACTTAGGGAAATCTACTCTGGCGAACATTCTTCTTCGGATATTCGATTTCGAGCAGGGTCAACTGCTGGTTAACAACGTTGATGTCCGCAGATACGATCCTGCAGACTATCACAAACATGTCTCCGCCGTATTTCAAGGATTCTCAAAGTTCAATTCGACTGTCCGGGAAAATGTCGGGATCGGCCGTATAGAAAACTTGCCACATCGTTCGTCAATAGAAACAGCACTTGAATTGGCAAGTGCCGATGCTGTCGTGAATTCTCTACCTCAAGGAGTCCAGACAATCCTTGAGTGCCCCGGATATGAAACATTGTCATATCCAGGCAGTAAACACATGGCCAATCAAGTTCACGGCCTATCTGGTGGGGAGGTACGTGAACGCTATACCAATTTCATCATATTAAACTCTCATACTAAGTAAATGGTACTAACTTCCAGTGGCAAAGAATAGCTATCGCTCGGGCCTTCATGAGAGCCAATGATCCAGAAATAGATTTGTTGGTTTTTGACGAACCGGTGGGTGGGCTACGATTATATAGTCATGCACCTACTCATGAGGATTAGACATCGTCGTTGGACGCGCAAGCCCAAACACAAGTCTTCACTACAATACGTAACATGTCCCGGAGTCACGACGGGAAACGCCTAAAGACTGTGATCTTTATAACTCACAGATTGTCCACAGCGCGACGCGCAGACAAAGTTGCTATGATGGAAAATGGGGTATGGATCTCATTCCTACGGGGAAAGTCGTACACTTAAAATCTTTGTAGACAATCACCGAATTCGGCACACATGAAGAACTGCTCAAGAAAAATGGTTCATATGCGACGCTATATCACCAATCAGTGTAGATCTCAGCTAATAAAAGACACTAGAAGAGTGCATTATAATTTCTAAAGGTATCAACAAGATAGACCAATGTACTGGCTCAGTCTTATAATTGGACGATTAGTAAATCGACGTTACAGCGTCGCGGGTCATAATATAGAGGACGGGTCCATAAAGACCACATTTCCGTTATCCAAGAAGGCATCCACCGGATAGCCCTGATCTGCCGGTGGCATAGAATCGGCTGAGCCCAGGATCCCGACAAGTAGGCCGGCATTTCTGATGCCATGTATCAAGGAGGGCACTTGCACCTATAGGGCAACCATGAGTTCATTCAGAAAGACGCTTAAAAGACCAAAATACCAAAAGTGTAGCGTCAACAAAGACACCCAGCAGATTATTCATCTTGGCAAATTCAACTGCAGCACCCAGGCTCAATAGTCTGCGGTCGCCATCTTCCTCGTCAAAGTTGAATGATTGTGACGTCTTGCCACAATAGGAAGCAAAAAATACGGGATCTGCGTGACAAGGATTAGCGACTGCATGAATTAAGAGGTGGCGATGACGTGCAGTTCGGTTGTTTCCAGTTCAACGCCGCACATACGTCGGGGGAAAATGAGGTAAAGATAATTCTTCGCCGAGGAATTCTCGTATCCACAGACATGGACGTCTGGTAGATTGTCTTGAGGACAGAGTCCACTACTTGATTTAAGTCTAGACGACGCGATAGATGAAGCCGTTCTCGGGCATTCTTAGATGGATAAAGTATTTCCAGGCATATACCGATACTTGCTGGAAGGGCCTGAGAAAGAGTCAGAAATTTCTCATTATGACCGACATCAGTGACACCGACCTTGAAGAACTCTACCAAAGATACCATGAGACGAGGCACCAGAGCAGCCCAGTCATTAACGACAGACGTATCAACATCCTCGAGACTCCTTCCGGTCTGTTTTGCGAGGGATTCAAATTGAGTTAAAGTGGCGTCACACACACTTAGGTCGAACTGGGTATCAGGTAACAACCAATCAGAGAATATGACAGGATGTAGATCACGGGTGACTTGAATCTTGACGGGAAGAAAGTTACCTCTTAGTGAGGTTATGGTTGCAGCTAGACCATTGCCGGCAGATGTCGATTGTACTAGAGGAGATGTCTGCGCGGAACTGATTAGATGGGAACGATGAGGCCATGATGCAGATGGGGTCGGTAGGACGGAGACGGCGGTGGATTTCCAATAGGTCTCGACGTCACCCCCCACTTCAAGGGTGACACCTTCGAAGGAAGTGATTATGTTGAGCTCAAAAGAAACCTAGTCATAGTTTTGGATCAGTATTTGTATTTGAAACAATCCATCCAAATTGATTTACCTCGCCCACGACATGGAGCCTGTGATCCAGGATAGGCAGAGTAAATAACTGGTTGTTCTCTACGTCAGCAAACATTGAAGGCAAAGCGACCGCACATCCAATGCATTTTGTACCAAAGTTTGGGTAGACAGAGAACTCCAGCGACAAGCTGTCCAGAGAGGGTATTTGGAAAACAAAAACACCTTTCTCATCCCTAGGCGGCAGTGACATATTGTAAGGAGCAGCGTTGACCTCAGCACTCGTCGTGATAACCAATCGCAGAGGAGTAGTAGCTAAAAGATACTCGTCTCGGAAAGCGGAACTGATGAGGCGATGATGTAGTCGCACAGCCGGAAAGTCCTTTGCCTGACGAGATAAACGGCCGATTGAGACTTGCACGAGATGATTACGGTCTAGATAGTTGTGTCCGTAGACACGATGAGGCATGATTGGAGGTGGAAGAGATAGAGATGGAATCATATCAATTTCAGTATCAAGTGCACCCAGATGCTCTGATGCTGGTGAGCTGTCAGTGAGAGCAGAACCTCCAATGACAGGAGGAGAGTCCTCCACAGCTTTAAGAAGATATTTGAGGCATGTGTGGTGTCCATACCAGGCGGCATAGTGCAGAGCAAGATGCCCTAGTTCATCAGTGATGTTCACTCGAGCCCCTCCCTCTAGCAGCACGCGGACGCACTCATCATGTCCGTAACGAGAAGCATGAAATAGAGGAGTCCATTCATGATATTTATCGGCAATGTCCCAGCCTTCCTTATGCAGCAACAACTTGCAAACTTCAACATGACCCTCGCGGGCTGCCAAATGCATTGGGTATTCCCCATTACTATTTGATAAGCATTGTGCCCCTCGCCCGAGCAGCAGAAGAACAACCTCGACATGACCTGACTGACTAGCCAGTGAAAGGGGGATCAGATCACCTCCGGGTGTGGTCGGTTGCGGCGAAACATCTCCATGATCCAGAATGGCTTTTACGCACTCGACGCAACCTCGCAAAGTAGCATAGACCAAAGGGTTGTAATTGTCGATGTCCAAAGTGTTAAGGGGGACCTTTGTCTCAAGCAGGAATCGACACACGTCAGCATGTCCATTCATTGCAGCATAATGAAGAGCAGTCCGACCATACGCGTCTTTCTTGTCCACCGGAACTTGTTCTTTAGCACAGAGCCGGACGAGGCGGAGGGCGCCAGCTATGGCTGCCTCGTGCAGGCACGTACGGCCGTTGATGTCGTCGATGAAATGGAAATCGAATGGAGTTGATAGCTCTGACAAGATGAGGTCTGCAAGCTCGGGAGGGGCTTCAACAATCACACTCCACAAAATCCGGGTAGCATTTCTTTGACCTTCGTTGTCAACAAGGCCTTCGGAGAAATGGACGCAATCGATGATAGCACCTTGATCAGAGGCGGCCACCGCCTTGCGTAGATTTTTCTCGAGATCATGAAAAGGTCCCACGTACGACACTCGCTCGCTCAGTATCTGTTGAGTGAATATATCACTGACCCCGGGCCCTTCAAACTTCAGTCCAGATGAAAGGTCAGTGAGATTCAAAAGACAGCTTGCAACTGTATCTGACAATTCCGAAATGAGCTAAGGTAGGTTAAGCTCACCGAAAAATTAAACAAAGGAGATACGAACCTGTCTATTAAATACCGGCTGCACATCCACTTGTCGTGCAAGGTAAAGCTCTTTGGTTGTAGATTTCGATCTTTTATCGAACTTCTTCAGGATCTTGCGAAAACCAGTTGCATTGATTTCGATGAATTGCTAACAAGTTTTCGTTTATGTAGTCTTTTCGGTCGGTAAGATCCGAGACACACCTGCAACTTGCCAAGGTCTCGTTCAAGGAGTCTAAATCCTTCCTCGACTGCGCTCCACTCTACGTGATTTTGGGTAGTTCCGTCGACGGTGTCGGGCAAGCCTCTCATCGCGGCCGCCCGCCTTTTCGACAGCAGAGTCTCGAGTCGCAACTTGAGCTCGGCTTCTTTTTGGAGATAAAAAGCATTAATCTATGCAAATGTCAAGATATCGCGTCGATAAGCCGTTGAACAAACGCACTTTCTCTAATTCACGCTCCAATTTGAAGAAAAAAGCTGCTTTGTGCTGCTGAAATTCGGGTCCTCGGTCCTCGTCTTGTTCGGTAGCAGAGAATATTGGGGGTAGACCCGGGCCCGTATCGGCCTCAAGGGTAAAACTTATCTCTAAAGCCGAAGATGAGGACGTTTCGTCATGTTGTAAGATATCTCCTGGTCGAAGTCCTAGAGCAAGAGCAGCGGACTCTGAAGCAGGTCGTTTAGCTTCCAGAGAGGAGATTATCTTCTTCAGAAATTTATAGTCGAGATAGTACGGAGACCAGCCCGGGACCTGGTGCGACTGAATATGCTTGCCAAACTAAATGAAGAATGAATCGAAAGGGGAATTAACGTCGGAATGATGGGATATAAGAGGCACCGGATACCTTCATTGTGCAGGAAGGAAGCTATGCCTTTGGTGTGGTCGTAGGACGCTATATGATATCCATGGATAAGGATGAAAGGAAGACTTCGAGAAAGAAACCGGAGAGCGGCACACGTGCCTGTTTTGGACTAGTATACTTTTTAGGTCTGAGGCTGTTATGTGGTGCAAAAATTCGTTCAAGACCCGGTTCATGTATATTCACCAGTCCTCATTTCTTGTGATATGCGACAATCGATCAAGCGCGTTTTGATTTTGAGGAGACTTATGGGTATAGACAAATCGATAACTATGTACACGAACGTGCGTCAAATTAGCACCTTCCGCAACTGCCATGCTCGCGACGGTAGCAGTGTTACAGGACATTTTCCGTGGTTTTCTACGTAGTCGTATGCACAACGGTAACAGAAAACATACCCGGAAGGTAGAGCTGTAGCGTTATTTATGTCGTTATGACAAATCGGACACTTGCCATAGGCCTCTCTGTCGAAAGGAATCCCTCTAGGATGTGGTGGAAGAGCTCGCGGAGGAGGAACTGCCGGACCCTGAGGAGAAGAAGATAGTGATCGAGCTGGGGAACCAGGAGAATACCACCACTCTAGGAATTTGATGAAGAATATAGCCGTTGGCAAGAGCAGCCGTAAAGAATCAAGCAGTAGTCGCGGAGATGACAAAAGAAGTCGTTTCATCGTGAAAGAAAGATGTCGACGCGTATTTTGGGGAGACTTTGAGCTGGAAGTCTGGCTGGCCGCACGCTAATTTAACAAATGAGTCCTCCGTCAAAAATAGTTGCTGAATTTCTTACGAAATCTTCAATACCAAGTCGGCGTATGTCGACACCAATCCATGATAACCATGGTCGGTAAAAGGGAGTTCGGTCGAACAGATATGCTATATTATACACCAGCAACCATGCCTCGAAAGATACATTCAACCATGGATAAATTGATTTGAATATGCGGCGCAGTCGACCCTTGAAGCTCTGCAAATATGAGAAACATCAAGAATTCAAGAAAGGGAGACTCACATCATCTGTGAGAGCTCGTAACTGACGTGCATCCATACCCTCGTCAAGGACCTCTGAGCTGAGTCCCCCACCTAACTCTTCGAAATAATCCTGGGCTCGAGCCCTCAGATAAGGCAAGCCCACCTATGAATTGAGATATGAGGCATCAATTAACATAAGATTTCAATGACACGCACAAGAAATACTAGTGAACGCCATAGTTCTTTGCTTCGTAATTTGTCGCCTTCCGGTATACCCCCTACAGATGCCTGTGCTTTATCCGTCTCAATGTATGACCTCCGCCTTCTTTTGAGTCCATAGAAATTCTCCGAAAAGGATGCACCTGTATTAAAGTTGACGAATGCATCGACAAGAAGCACTTAGAACCGACTTGCCATGTCTACGAAGATAGTAATTTTCCACAATGAGCATGATGATGGCATAGAATTCCTCGTGCCGATTAACTATTCTGAGAAGATACCGCGGATACCTTTGAGCAAAGAACTAGAGCAGCTTCATGTTTGTGAATTTGCACTTGAGTAGCACCAATGTACTTACTGCCAGCACATACTTCAGAGCAGGCTGCAACAAGTCCCGGAGTTGCTCTTGAGCAACGAGTTCGAACAGCGACGGTTTCAGAGGATCAGCACCGACGTCGTTGAAGAATTCCATTGAGAGTCAATTGTGTGCAGGGTGGAAGGGAGAAGTGAAAATGGCGAATTTAAAGTCATGGCTTTTGTCTGAACGGTGCCGGACAGTGTCACGACGATAATCAGGTGCTTTATTGTACAGTTTGTGCCAGTTATGTATGTTCTTATCCTCGATGAGTAGCTCGGAGCTTTACGCTGTCCTCGAAAGCTCCGCAATTATCTAAATAATCTGCGTACCCGGCTAGGTTTGCTTTTGGTTCGCCTCGTTGTGGGTAACTTAATTTTGACGTCTATTAAAACAACACTTCTTTACGCACGACCTTTCCCCCAGCGGCACTCTTGCCTTTGAATTTTCAGACTCTCTCTGTTGGGTTTGTCCTTGGCTTGCTTCGTTGTGGGTAAGTTGATTTTGACATCTGTTAGAACGCTTCTTTACGCACGACTTTTCCCTCAGTGTTACCTCGTCTACTTATGTTCAGCAACCTGCATACGGTGTCTCGAAGTGACGCAGACATGGCCCAGGAGGCATTAAATCAGGAAGGGAGCTATAGATTTCCAGCATTCTCAGCGTCGGACGCGGTCACTCTGGTGCGTGCGCAGGAACGCGTCGAACATTCCCTTCTAACTACTGTTATTGTTCTATCTAGGGACTTTCACTTCGCAAACGCTTTCGTGCCTCTCATCGCCATGCAAAAGGCAAGGGTTTGGTGATATCCATCCAAAGCATCGCCGGTCACCCCTTATTTTCGTGCACGGTCGGAGACCTGGGTCATTTTTCTGGCTACGCTGATGTGGGTCTAGATTCATGGAGTTGCCTGGAAGCCATGATCAATGTCGTTAAAAAAACAGGTCATTCAAGGTTCTATTTCTGTCCCCCAACTCATTGTGACATGATTAGCTTACAATCTTTCTTCTCTCCAATCCTGTTCATCTCTCCGAATGCGGAACACGACGGCATTTGTTTCTGGTTTTCCCTAAAATCGAGTTAGTTTCTACGTTGAGAAGGGTATGAATGCACTAGGAAAGACGCCAAAACAAATGGGTATTCAGGAAGTGCGAGTGCAGGGAGGCGGTAAGTCTGGGCAAATTATGATTTACTTTGTGTCTGACAGCAATTCTCGTAGCCTTTCCCATCTGGCTGGAAAATGCGCCAATATGCCCAGTTGCCGTTGTAGCCTGCTATTCTGGAAGCTCACAGGATGATCACAGTGTGAGTACACCGCCGCACATGTCTTATACACTCTCTGACGACGTTTTTATGAGCAGCTAGTCGTGACCTCGGTCCGAGATTACTTGAACAAGATGCTCAGAAACAGTGAAGCCGCGCCTTCAATGCCTGCTCCCTCTGTTGCGTCCGCACCGCCCCCGCGACCAGAGACTAGGAGCGTGAGTTCGCGCCATGATTCTTATTATGGACATCATGCTCAAAGCCCAACCTCCTGGCAGGACTGGAACCTACCAGAAGTTACCACAGTTGCGAGCGAATATACACGACCCGAAACACCGTATGATGGCCACGATGAAGAACACTGAAGTCACGAAATCACTTGATGCATGGATAACCCATTGTTTTGACGACTACATTCTACGACAACTTGGAGAGACGGATGAGTGTGATGGCTTCTCTGTTATATATCTTCCTGTTTGGATCATCTTCCACCTGCAATAAGAGTCAACATCATTTTGCAATGCAGAATTACATATGTACCTCTTTCCAAGTAAATTTTTTCTTCAATAAAGCGAAAAATCGCTTATCTGCCTAACAGAACTTGAGCTAAATCAAAACGGAAGGCACTACTAAACTTACTTTTCGTCTCTTTTTGTAGCAGAACAAAACTTCCGTTTTATCGTCGACCAGGTCACTAAGTGTCTTCACCAAGAGAGGGAAAGCCGGCTCAAAGTATACGCAATCAGCAGCACATACAACATCTGGCTGCGGAATGGAAGCTGGTATTGCTGTTCCCCTAAAATGCGGCACATCATATGGAAAATGCATTAAGTTCGGCACTTGGGAGAGTCCCGGAAGAATCGAGATACCGACCAGTCTAATTCTGAGACTGTACAGCTGGAATTCAAGTCATTTATGGATACATTTCGTTGCATGACGTCGAGCAAGGGTCTATCAGGCGAGTTGAACGTATTTTGACTGACTTATGGACTGGAAACAAACTTTTGATCTGTAATCCAGACATGACTTGCACCCAATTTTGCTGCTACGAAGCCTACGAGGCCAGTACCGCTCCCCAGCTCCAAAACTGTTTTTCCATGCAAGAAGTTTTGCCCTCTGGATACGAGATAACTAGACAGGATCTACAAACATGTGTCAGGAGGTGCTGTGGGTCATCCGATAACAACGAACTTGACCAGCTGGCCAAACTATGCCCCCGCATCCTGGAGATGCATCAACGGCGATAGTGACAGAGATAGTGTTCTGTTGCTTTCCTAGGAAATTAAGTTTAAGTGTTCTGTTGTTTTCCGAGTACTCTTGATCGATATCCGGGAGAGATGAAAGCTCAGAACTGGCGAGATTATCTGTTCCTACATTCTCCTGTCCATTGACCATTCGAAGATGCCTGAGGGGATCTATGAGGTCGAGCCTCTCCTCATCAGCTTCAGCTTGATCAGGGAGCTGTGCGTTCATTGACTCTTGGCTCACTGGCAGTGAATGACAGCTTGGACAAAAATAGGTAACGTAATCAGATGATCGAAAACGGCTGTGCCTTCTTGGGAGTCTTGAACAACGGTCTCGGACGGTTTGTTAATCAGAGATGGCAGGTAAGATGCTCATCAACACGGCCTTGTTCAAAGTATAAAATGAGGCACTTCAACGTACCGAGAAGGAATCGCAGCTTGAGACTCATTCCTCATGACCTTTCCCAAAGTCAAAGGCCCTCGGAATACCAGGCCGACAAATGAACATTACTTTCGTGGCATGGAATTGTCACGGACAACATCTTCGGATTCATTGCAATCGACTTCATCCCTAGATACCGATTCGGATGCGTCGTGCCAATCCGACGCAAAGCCTGCGCCGGAAGAATCTGACTTTTTCTGCGAATGGTACGTTTGTCTTTTCGTTTCGAAACCGCACCAAATCGACCGTTTCATCAGTGGAGGCTTTTGCACATTAAAGAGACGGGCCCACATCCGTAGACGACACAGAGGGCGTAAATTGAGACCTCTTCCTTCTCTTCCTTCTCTCCCTTCGGCTGGGCTTCGACCACTCCCCCCTCCTACCGTTAAACCGAATCGGAGAAAAATACGCAACCTTCCAAATATACCACAAGACATTTTTAAATCGGATTTCCCGAAAGTGTCTCCAATATGTACAACACAGGATGTTTTAGGCTGGCATCCACCGATACGGCATTCCTACTTAGTTAACAAGCAGATAGACTGGGATATTCTCATGGCTGAGATCTTGACCAACGACAGCTGTAGCATTATAATGGATGACTATGACTGAAGATCGACGATGACTGGAAACGTTAACTTATTTCTAAGTAGACTATAATCATGTATCCTAGCTGATCAGGGCAATACTGTAGAGTACCTACCGACATCTCATCCTTAGCATGTTTATTTATTATGCGCACTTAATGAACGGAATATGCATTGTACAAAAGACTTGGGAATTGATTGTGATAGCCGTCGGCAAATGAATTTTTTTGGACGTTCCAAACATAAACATGTGCAACGTTTGCTTTGATCTCTGCATTCCTTCCTCATGGCCTCGAATGATTTGTACCAGGTCACTTTCGAATGGTGCGCCACCTAATTCTCTTGTAAACTTTGAGAATTATTAACCTAAACCTTTACCTTACGTTTAGGCCCCATACGAGCCCCAGCTCGGTCGTCGTGACTGGTACATTTGACCACGTATGTTTTTTCCCTTTTTCTGGCTCAGACCTTATTGAGTAAATGATCCCGATTCTGTAGTGGTCACAGACTTTGCACTTGACCAAGGACTCGTCAGGTTTCAGAGGAAGCACTACGGTGCCCTGGGACGAGAAGATCATCTACAAGTTCATAGTAGATGGTCAATGGGTTGTAGATGATAGCAAGCCCACTGAAAATGATGGGTCAGGCAATATCAATAACGTATTTACTGCCCCCTCAAAACCTCTCCCCCCTTCTGAACCCGAAGGCATCAATTCTGGGCCTGTAGTACAGACAGACGTTCCTGTCGAGGGTAAGGATACATCAACTCTCGGCAGCTTTATCCCTCAGTTGGCTTCAGATGCTGTAAAAACTGTTCTCGCTGTCGATGGCACTTCTTCTGCGTTGGAATACGTTGCTTCCGGGGTCGGTGCTGCTATCCATACTGTCACCGGCATAGACCCAATCAATGCCGACAAGGTATTCTTGTCTCAAGTGCAAAAACGCGTTGACATCCTCATCTCCTTCCTTGCAGATCCCGATAGAATCACCTAAAACGGAAGAACCGGAAGAACCAGAACCACTTAAAACGGAAGAATCGACCCCAGCCGCCGAAGTTACACCTTCCGCGGAGCCTTTGAAGGAATCTCAGGAACCGCTTTCTGCCCCCGTAATACCAGCTTCGACTGATCATG
Source organism: Stygiomarasmius scandens (assembly GCA_037954225.1). Taxonomy (NCBI): domain Eukaryota; kingdom Fungi; phylum Basidiomycota; class Agaricomycetes; order Agaricales; family Campanellaceae; genus Stygiomarasmius; species Stygiomarasmius scandens. The sequence continues at coordinate 2,382,855 of JBANRG010000002.1, read as the reverse complement.
TCAAGGAGACTGTCTCGGAGACTGTTTCGACTCCTGTCGAGGCTTCGACACATACTCCCGTTACTGTTCCGGTACCATCACCTTCAACAGAAACAAATGGAGTCTCACATGAACCAAAAGCTGATACTGAGAAGTCCCAGCCCACAGCAGCTGTCTCTTTGGATTCTACCAAGGCAGCAGAAACAGAGACCAAAACAAACGGCACTGTCAACTCGAGTGCTCCTTCCACTCCTTCAAAACATCGGAGAAGTGTCTCTGCGATCTTCCCTAGGTCAGAATCACCTAATTCGGACCTTTCCCCTACCTCATCCCGTTTTGGGTCGGTATCGTCAATAAGAAAGAAGAGAACTTCTTTATTCGGGAAAGTGAAGGGGATTTTTAGCCGAGATAAGGAGAAAAGGAGTGGCCTACATCACGAGGTATCTTGAGACGATATAGTTCACGATTTTTGACGTTTCCTTACGTGGCATTGGGATGTTTTCTATAGTTCTAGCACATATCTTCGCGGATTCATACTTCATGTACACCTACTTACTACATACATCCTTAGACTTATCTTGTTTGTGCCTTTACTGAATGCAGTTACGACCTTAATAATGTTATGCTTAACCGAAAATTTCTAGTACAATGCCTGTGCAAATCATCAGTATGATCTCATTGGCATGAACAAGGCAGCTCAAACCTGCGCCTATAGTTTCTCCTCCTCTTCGTAACAATATCCGACCCATATCTTTATTGGCTGAGAAGGGCTCAAGAGGAACTGGCCGCACGACAGAAGGGCCTGACATCGACGTGGTACGTAAAACAATCTGTACTTCAGCCGAAGAACCTTTCGTGAGTACTCTTAAGGGTAGCGAGACGTCAGCCAATTCAACGAGTAGAGCACGGACAGACGAACCGAGGCTTCTTTTTCACAATCTCTCCAGTTGTCCTATCAAGAGTAGCAATGAGGCTGGCGATAGTAGCTGATACATCACGAGAGTGATGGAACAATTCAACCTACCAGAAGTCGTTAGTAATCTCGGCGCGATATGGTAGTCTAACTTACAGAAGTTCCAGAGGTTATCGGCACTTGTATGTCAAAAACAATGATTCTGGCAGTAAAAATTGTCGCCAGCGGTACGGGTTCCGAAGGGTAACAAAGCACGCTGCCAATATTCAAATGAACGGGATCTATTGAGGTAAGGTAGATTGTAACGTTTGAGCCGGCTGCAGCCCATTGAACGCTTTCTTCTTCCAATTCGATAGCTAAAGAAAGATAAGACAGCTGAAGCAAACGGGTAACCTTGGATCTTACTTTTGACAACAGCACTTTCATCACCGGGTAGTACACTTAGTCGATCGCCAACCTGTACGACACCGCCGCAAAGACGTCCAGATACAGCAACTCCCGCTCCTTGTCCTTTGAATACATTGGATATAGGGATCCGAAGTGGAGCGTAAATGTCCCGAGTTGGAGGTTCTAGTTGATCTGGATATGATTGACATCAGAACGATTGTATGTTACTAGAATAGAGTGCTGTTACCGAGATAGTCGACTAATGATGGGCCTTCATACCAGCTGCGAAGCTCCTTACTCGCATCATCCCCGCGAGTTGTTAGATTGATGCCTTGCATAGCACTGACAGGCACAAACTTGGTCTTCGACGACTGAAACCCTGATTGTGTCAGGAATGGACGAATAAAATCAACGATCTCATCGTATCGGTCTTTATCCCAATTAACCTGGAAGTACACATTAAATAGTTGATACCAAAACACAAACATCCTTACCTGGTCTAATTTATTGACAGCGATTATGACTTGAGAGACACCAAGACTTCTGACAAGCACAATATGTTCTCTAGTCTGACCACCGCGATTAAATCCAGCCTCGAATTCACCGGTTGATGCGTCAACGACCAATAAAGCACAATCCGCCTGTGCAGCTCCTGATATCATGTTTGGGATGAAATCTTTATGTCCCGGAGCATCGAGGATAGTGATGTGACGGTGCGGAGTTGTCATGGATTGTAATGCGATGTCCATAGTAATACCCCTGGGTTGAAGAAGATAAATCCAAAACAAAGGAGACAAGAGAATGGACATTACCTCTCACGTTCCTCTGTTGTCCCATCAAGACTCCAAGCCCAGCTGAAACTACTTTTTCCAACTTTTGTACTTCCTCTCTCATTAGCAACACGTGTTTTCTCGTCAAGTCTTCCTAGCTCGTACAATAAGCGCCCCATCAAAGTCGACTTTCCAGCGTCGACATGTCCTGTATCATACATCAGAATATCGTATAATGCGCGTTCGCAAATTGTCCTTAGACTGACCGATGACGACCAAGCTTACAGTTTTTTTGTTATTGCTCCCTTCAGCATCCAGTGCTTTCTTCGCCTCCTCTAGTAGCTTCTCTCTGGCAAAGCTAACTTTGGGAGGCTCCTCCGGAACTTGTGGTTTTTCTTCTTTCTCAGTCAAGTTTAACGCAGATAAATCAAGTGCACGCTGGTCTAGTCCCCTTAATGGAGTAGCAGTTCCAGATCTAACCGGGGTTTTGGGACCCTTCTTGCCTTTCGGAATGGGGGACGCAGTTCGAGAAGCTGCTGCTTCCATTCGTTTTTGAGCTTTTTCTCGTTCCCTAGCGGCTGTATAGTGTACAACAAATCAAGTCCAAAAAACAATCAGCACAATTTACAACAGGGCTAAACGTTAGATAAATTAAGCTTTTGATGAAGTTGCTGTTCTCCGATCTCTGCGATCCGCCAAAGAAGTCCCGCGTCGAGCATTGGCAACAATATCATCCGGACTGAGCGTATCAAAGGAAAAGGAAGATGTCGAAGGCGACAGATTTGCAGCGACATGATGATGTCGAAGAGAGTTGTGCCTTCGAGATGAACCACCTGATTTCCCTTTTCCTTGTGACTTCTCCTTATGACGTGCATCCAGGTCGTCTCGTGTGTGGCCTAAGAGAACGTCATCGACGAGTATAGAAGCGAATGCAGACGGCGACGCACGAGAGCGGGATGATTTGGGAATGAAAATGTCTGGTACGGTAGGAACCATTGCTTTCTCTTCCACGTCGACAGATACAATTTGTTTTTCCTTTGTCTTTCTACTTTTCAATGCAAGTTTGGACGGCTTGGAAGGAGACGTGGAAGACTGAGCAGCAGAAAGTGGAACAACATAGGGTGCAGGAGAAGTCGGAGGGCGATTGGGATCGGTCAAACTATACAGAGACTGATACGAAGTCGTGATCGCAGTAGTGACAGAAGACCCGTTGGCAATGGGAGTCAAATACTCTGTACGCTCTGGAGGGAGCACAGGTGGAGAAGACGTGAGTTTGGTATCCAGAGGTCCCTTTGGTTTAATCACAGGCTTTCCGGCTTTCGCCTGAGCAAGCAAAGCCAGCTTGGAAGGCGGCTTCTTACTGCTTGGACTGGTTGGAGCTTTGGATGCAGTCGACGTTGATAGTGTGCTGGGAGCTACGCTTGTGCGTGATTCCGTGACTGTAGAGGATCTTTCAGAACCACTTCTGTCTTTCTCTTCCTGAGCAATAGCTGTCTGTATAGCTCGGCGGATATGTGAATCAGTAGAAGAACGTATAGTGCTATCACGCATTAGCGTTGACGGTGGAAGAGGAGGTAGCGACTTTTCAGACACATATGATTGGACAGACGAGCCAGGGACCCTTGCAGACTGTGCAGATGGCCGGAGACCCGGATATGTTTTGATCGATCCAGAGTTTTCTGTCCCCAGAGATGCAGAGCTTTTGCTACGAGTACTTGCTCTGCTACTGGCAAGGAGAGACAGTTTGGACTGCTTTGCCTCTGGTTTGTGAGCGGTAGGGCGAGTTGATTTTGAATTAACATCGGGAATATCAGGAATAGTGTCTAGCGGAGGTACGGGTTCACTGGGGGGACGAGGAGACGACGTTGAGCTACGAGAGCCAGATGTAGGGACTGAAGGGGCAGGCTCATAAACGGATAACCTTTGTTGAGCTGATAGAGAAGGAGAAACGGGTATGTGGTTGGGATCTGCAGTGTCGACGGGCGCAAAGGTACCTGTATCTTAAAAAAGAAGAATAAGCACGAAAACTAGTGTTTAGTTAGACAAACGTACTGATGACTTCCCCATAAGACGTCCCAGTAGTCGAGCTAGGAGCTCGAGGAGGAGCTAATTGACGGTTTGGCCAGTATGGGGAGAACTCGGTGCGTTCGGTTCTTTCAGAGATGGTGCTCAACTTTCGCGAAGGTTTTGGAGTACTACTTTCGGGAGATTCCTCATCTGACGAATCTTCGAGTTCTTCTTGCCGCATCGCATCTAATCTCCTCTGTGTCTCTTCCCATTGCGCCAGATGAATCAATGGTATTCTAGGTCTTTCCTCCATCGTATCACCATTCGGTCCCACAGGTTCGTTATAAGGGAAAACCGGTGAAGTCGGTTCGAAACCCCCTGAAATAAAGGCTGGATGAGCACACTCGTGCACAAGGGTGGCAAAAGTAGACGGACGAGTCGAAAGGCATGCACCTTCCCGGCGTTGGACTCCAGCGAATCGGCAGAGATGGCAGCAGAAGAATCCGAGGATAGGAATGAACGCGATACAAAACAGCTTGCTTACCTTGACGCAGCTTTGCAGCTCGCCTTTTCTCCTGTTCGTCTGTGAAGAACGTTGTAGCAAAAGACGAAAAACTAACATAGATGTACTCACGCAAACACCAGTCCAAAGACTGCTCTATGTCGAAATGGTAATACCATATAGCATCCTTGATTTCGCTATCCGGGATTTCAGAGAGTCCTTCTTCGCCGAGGGTGTCGCGAATACGTTCGAAAGCATCATTCATCTGGACTAATTTATTTGTCAACGGGACGTAAAGGATAGGCGATTCGGCAGAGTCGAACATACGCTGTTGTTCTGCGGTCATTTCTTCCTCGCCTCCATCGGACAAAGCATCGTCGTCCAGCTCATCTAAAGGAGTATTAGAAGGGACAGGGAATAAATGCATAATATTCACCTTCGAGGTTGATATTCCTTACATCTCTGTGCCTGCTCATGTTTGGAGCGAGGAAATCGTTCTAGCGATGGCTTGGTTGAAGCTGACCCTGCCATTTCGTCAACGGCTTGTGTTTTCAACAAAACCAAACCAAATGAAATTTGTCTGATTTACAACTTGAAAACTATCTTCTACGTCTCAAAAATGTTTGGTGCCATACGTTCTGCTTCTGCTGCCCGTGCTGCGTCCCGTGTATGTCTTTGTCCAACCCATGCATATTCTTCAACTCACTCGATATTCAGAGCTTCTCGACTTCCTCTCGACGCGCTTCTGACCTCGCGAAACTCACACTTATCGGACGATTGGGACGGGACCCCGAGCTGAAATACACCAAAAACAACGCGGAATTTGTGACGTGCGCGTCTTGGACTCGTTTATAGACTTTGTTTTGACGCGTCGCTCATTGCAGATACGTAGTTGCTACCTCAAACTATCCTCCCCCTCCTCCAGACGCGAACGGTGGTCTGTAACTTTCATATATTCTGTCTTCATTCACACCTACCTCTTTTTCTTGCAGAACGACCTCCAGCAAAGACGAGCTGGCACCGTATCCTGTCTTTCACAGAGAATTCCAATAAATACTTGCTCACACTCAGGAAGGGCTCCAGGGTTTATGTCGAAGCAAATTATGAACTCAGGGAACCCGAACCTGATGCAGATCCAACCACTCCCATGGGCCAGCGTCAGATATTCCTCAGACATGGTGAGTCTGTCCTACTTGACTTTTTCCACCCTAACTCACCGATCCCTTTCAGAAACACTCAGACTATTGTCCCCGCCCCCTAGGTCTTCAGAGAGCGCTGACGAGTAATTTTAATTTATCGCAGAACCTATCCTTATCTTCTATCCCTACTCACTCTAATTCCTATGGTTTTTTGATGGAGCGACCTTATATTTCATTTATGCCATATTAATGATGCGTATCGTAGTCCTAAATCATATGCGTACATTTAAAGATGAAAGAACTACCTGTCCGAGTGTGTGCCGTAGTGAGGATTTCGGTCCAAAGAAACGACGATATGCGACGTTATTACTATTCATTGTGCTGGTATAGTTTTTATCTGCCATGAAGTTAGCACTGAACCTTGGACTATAAAGTTGGCCCTCGCACCTGTAGACCATGAATGCCCTCTATTTCCTGCTTCAGAGTTTGCGTTACAAGTTTGTGTTGCTTGACAATGGGAAGTCCGTTGAAAACTTGGCTGGAAATTGTGATAGCATAAAAAGTGCCGCAGCCGCCTGCAGTCCACATAAGTACTTGTCGATAGAACGTATTAACACACGTACCTGAAACATCCTGCACCTTGAGGTGCGAAGGAGTGAATTTTTCCGTTAGTTTCTCATAGATATTCCGTTCTCCTTCCGTCGCGTGCGTTGGTGTTGTCGAGTTTTCGTTCAATAGCCGAGCAGAAGTCGAGAGTCTACGAGTTTGGCTCTGGAGCCCAGTTGAGAATATTCGTCGAGTAATTGCAAGCATGATGACAGGAAGAGGGCTTCAACTACGCGTCTATCATTGGTCAGCCAGCTCGACGCGAAAAAAACTGTAACGTCAGCCAGAAGTCTCGACTGCTGAAGAGTGGGCTCGACTCTTCCTTTGACATCCATGTTCTCGTCCTTGCTGGGGGCTTTTAGGTCCCCTTGCAATGCAGTGAGGTCAACTCCTCTTCGAAGTGTAAACATTTCGACGCGAAGTATCTCAAATTCCCTCACAAGGACAAGACCCAATTGGAACTCAGGATGTCCACTACATTTGAGGTCTCAGCAGAAATCTCTACTTGCATATCGTCTACCATGGCAAAGACGCGCGAGCCACAACCTGGCTCTCAACAAACGGTTTTTCTCGCAAGCGCCCCCACCTTCCGAACCTCTTCCGATCCTTCCACCCAAATCTGTTGGTATATGGCTAATGGTCTCATCCACCTTGGTGTTTGCTATCATCGTTGTAGGAGGCGTAACCCGTTTAACCGAGTCAGGTTTGAGCATCACCGAATGGAAACCTATAACAGGTGTAATACCTCCCTTGACTGAGAGGGAATGGGAAGAGGAATTCAATAAATATAAGGCTACTCCGGAATTCAAACTGTACGTCTATATCGAATTTCTCTCCAGTTATTTACTGTAATCATCAACAGGCTGAACCATTCGATTGGGCTTGATGACTTTAAACGCATCTTTTACATGGAATGGGGACATAGAGTGCTAGGCCGTCTTATTGGCGTCGTTTTCGTAGCTCCTTTAGCTTATTTCGCAGTGAAAAAGAGGATATCCGGCTCTTTGGCTGCCAAGCTCGGAGGACTAGCTCTCTTAATCGGTGCCCAGGGCGCTCTCGGTTGGTACATGGTAAAATCCGGTCTGGACGACAAGTTGATGGAGACACCCGGTGCTGTGCCTCGAGTCTCCCAATACCGCCTTGCTGCACATCTTGGAATGGCATTTTTACTGTATGCTGGGATGTTTGGTACAGGTCTGGCAACTATCAAGGAATGGAAATTTGCAAATGGTGGAAATTGGATGGGATTGAGCTCATCTGCATTCGGCGAGGCTCTCAGCAAGCTCCCTGTGCGGGCCTTTAAAGCAAGAGCCTGGACATTGACAGGACTAGTTTTCTTAACGGCTTTATCAGGTGGGCACATTTATTTATCCGAAAAGATGTGAATTCTGAAAAATTTTCAAGGGGCTTTTGTCGCCGGATTGGATGCTGGGTTATTGTACAACGAATTTCCCCTCATGGGAGGTAGACTGGCTCCTCCTCGAGACGAGTTAATGTCACCAGCATATGCTCAAAAGCCTGACGGCTCTGATAAGTGGAGAAACATTTTTGAGAACCCTACTACAGTGCAATTTGATCACCGCGTCTTGGTAAATACTTAGGTCGCTTCTCGGTTTGCTACCATGCTGATCAAAATTCAGGCTATAACCACTTATTTGGGAACAACTCTTCTTTTCCTTCGGGCGCGTGCATTGCGGCAAGTGTTACCTCCTCTCACAGTCAGAGCAACTACCGTCGCGTTTGCAATGGTCAACGTCCAGCTGGCATTGGGTATATCAACCCTCTTGTATTTGGTCCCGGTTCCACTAGCAGCTGCCCACCAAGCCGGAAGTGTAGCTGTTCTTAGCGCAATGATTCATGTCCTATTAACTTTACGCAGACCAGGAGCTGCAGCCCAGGCGTGGAGAGCGTTGTACAACCAGCGCGTGCATGGTGCCTCTAAAAAGTAGTTCTTATCCAGAAGTTAATTTGTTTTAGAGTACAATCAGCAATAGTAATCCCACCTCAGACAGCCAAACGACGCAAGTAATGTTATTATAAGATGTATGCGTGAAATGAATTCGAACATTGGGAACACTTAAGCGCGTCTGCGCACGTTGCGTTCTTAACTTCACCTCCGTATATCACTTCGCCCGGTTAGCGACTTTCAACTGGCTTCTACGAACTTGAACGGCAATCTACGCGCTCTGGAAAAAGAACTGAAAGAGTCTCTAGGGAATGAGCGGGAAAGCAGCCTCTCTTGGTAACCCAGGCGTTTCGTCTGGGTTCATCTTTCCTGCTTTGGTGGTAGCTAGGTTGGCGTTGGCCTTCGTTCAACCTTTCGACTTGACCCATGACCATCATCTATCGTCTCCTTTGACCTCTTATGCCAACTGTATGTATAACCTACCTTTCACGTTCACTCGTTCATTGTCGTAATATTATTTAGTACAGGAAGGAATCTACCTCTTCAAGCAGGGCATTGACCCATACTCGGGCGGTATTCTTCGGCATGTACGTCTACGGTTCACCTAAATTTCTTCTATCCTGCTAATGAATTATGTGTCTTTGTAGTCTCCGCTATATTTGACGTTATTCACTACCATTCTACCAAACTCCCGCTCTTCCGCTGCGTTTCTTTGGACCATATGTGACACGTTGGGCGCGTATGCCATGATCAACATTTATCATGCGAGGCAAGGCGTTAAGACAAGTTCGAGAGATGGTTTAATTGCAGCAATGTGCGTATCATACACGTTGGGTTGTATTCCGATACTTACATTCTACAGGTATCTTCTAAACCCCTACCTATTCCTTCCGAGTCTGGCATTGTCAAGTTCTTCAATCGAGAATACTCTTGTACTTCTCTCTGTTATGTTTGCTTGCCAACGTATGTCCTTACCCAAAATCTTGCTTATACCGCTTCAATATTTCCATAGATAAACCTTCGCAAACCCTGCTGGCCTATGCCTTTCTCCTGCAGATTTCCCTCTCCTCTCTCCTCTTTCTTGCCCCGCTCCTGCTCTTACTTATAACTGACCCCTTCTCTCGCCTCGCGTCTCCAAGAGCGTTTTACGGAGATCTCAAAAAATTGCCTCCGCTACTGGGCGAATTCGCTGTGTACTTTGTTTCGCTTACTTTGGCTTCAACTCTTGTTTCGGGAGGATTTAGTTGGATAGGTCAGACCTGGGGAGCGAGGTCAGCGTATTCATTTTTATCGAGTCTAGTATCTGAATGAACTACCTAGTCTTACGCTTCCAGATCTTACACCCAATGTTGGAGTATGGTGGTATTTTTTCACCGAGATGTTTGACTACTTCCGACCGTTTTTCCTGATGGTTTTCTCTGTAAGTTCCAAGACAATATGTCTGGACCCTATCTCAAATATAAGCATAGGTCCATCTACTCATATATATCGCACCTATTTGCATAAAATTCCAGTAAGTTGTTGCCAATGCACCTAGCACCCTGCAGCTCACCCCCTGGCTAGATATGATATGTTATACGCGATACTATTGCTTTCGGGTATCCTGGGTACATTCAAAGCGTTCCCCACACTATCAGATCCAGGATTGTTCCTTAGTATGATTTCTCTCTTTCCGGAGACATACCCATGTACGTCCCATACCTTTCACCATCCATTCCCACCTTTGACACCGAATCAATGACAGACCTGCGATATCCCATTGTCACCTCCCTTCTTCACCTCCACGCTGCACTTCTCTTGCCACTTTTCCACCACCTTTGGCTCAGTCAAGGTACGGGAAACGCCAATTTCTTTTACGCGAGTACGTTGGTATTTGCTTGTGCAAATGGGGCGGCCATGATTGACTGTGTATGGGCTGGACTACGGATTGCCATAGGGGAAGAGAAGGAAGGTGTTGTTATTGCACAAGAATAGACGATGTATTGTTTCTGGGAATTACACATCGGCAGTGGTATGTTATTGGTCGACGAAATCAAGAAGTTGAACACACATCAACTTCCCGTTCAGATTCAGTGAACAAAAAGAATCTGCTAGACCGATTCAGGTCAAGTTCACCCAAGCATTTGAGATATATAAGCTTGGAAACTGCTCCCCGGAAACGCACGGATGGGTTCGAAGTGTTCTCGGCTGCCGCAAAACGCGTGATGCTAGGAAAGGTGGTGGCTGACAACTTAACCTCAGGCTCGTCCCGAATTGATGCGACGTATTCTTGTCTTCGGGAACGTCTTTGGGAACGAATGTCTTGTCTCGCACGGAGAAGTACGGGATATCAGCAGACGAGAAGCAAGTGACCGTGAAGTGTAAAAAGATTACCCTATCCGCGAGATGAAATTGTGATGATATCATACCTCACAAGCCTTCTGACAAACCTAGCCTCTTCCTTTCTCTCCTCCATATATAAGGGACAAAGTTATCTCACACTGAACTCATCCGCGACATCATGTCTGACACTACTGGAAAAGTGATCAAGTGCAAAGCTGCTGTTTGCTGGGGTGCTGGGGAGCCTCTAAAGGTCGAAGAAATTGAAGTCGCGCCTCCCAGAGCTCACGAAGTTCGTATTCGTATTCTGCACACTGGTATGGTGATTGCCCGTTTATCGATGCTGCATGCCTGATCTTCTATCTTTGCCTAGGCATATGTCATACCGATGAATACACTCGCAGCGGCAAAGACCCCGAGGTATAGCCCTGTTATAAAGTCAAAAGTTTGAATCTGATTAACGTGGATATGGCGTAGGGATTGTTCCCTGTCATTCTTGGCCACGAGGGTGGTGGTGTTGTAAGTTTCATGATCTTCGATCTTTCATTATTGACTGGCAGATCTTATTTCTATCAATGACCAGGTCGAATCGGTTGGCGAAGGTGTAACCAGTGTCGCTGTGGGCGACCATGTCATTCCTCTGTATACTGCTGGTGCGTGTCTATCAGTCCAAAATAGTCATTGTGTCTCATCGATTCCTCGCTAGAATGCAGGGAGTGTAAATTCTGCAAGAGTGGAAAGACGAACCTTTGCGGGAAAGGTCTGTTTACATTGACAACTACCCAAGGCCTTAGCACTTAAACTCCCATCATCAGTCCGTTCCACTCAAGGCCAAGGTCTAATGCCGGACAGTACCAGTCGTTTCTCAATCAATGGCAAGCCTATTCACCATTTCGTGCGTGTATATCTATTACGGAGAGTATCATTATTTAACAACATTAAATCTAGATGGGAACTTCCACGTTTTCGCAATATACGGTCGTGGCAGATGTGTCCGTGGTAGCCGTCAATAAGAGCGCTCCTCTTGAAAAAGTTTGTCTTCTCGGATGTGGGTCGAATACTCCTCTTGACTCTTAAATAGGTATGTCTTCTCGGATGTGGAACCACCACAGCTTGGGGTGCTGTTGTAAAACAGCCTGGCGTTAGTGAGTGCCTCAGCACGAATTTTCAGCGTGAATTTTTGTTTTGACACGCTCGTCGTACTCACCAATAATATTAGAGGGCTCCTCGGTCGCCGTCTTTGGATGCGGCGCGATTGGTCTAGGTGTAATCAATACGTCTGTTCTAGTCGGTGCCAGCCGTATTATTGCAGTCGATACCAACCCCGGCAAGGAATCTTGGGCCAAGAAGTTTGGCGCGACTGATTTTGTTAACCCTACCGCCTTACCGGAGGGCAAGAAAATCCAAGATCACCTTATTGAGATTACAGATGGAGGCCTTGACTATACTTTTGACTGCACTGGTAATGTATGTATTAATGTCCATCTCCTAGCACCCCTTCAATATCATTCCAAAGGTCCATGTTATGCGAGCGGCTCTTGAAGCCTGCCACAAGGGCTGGGGCGTCTCTACCATCATCGGCGTTGCAGCTGCCGGGCAAGAAATTTCCACTCGGCCGTAAGTCCAATTTTCGCGATTTCAGATGTCACCCTCAGCCATGTAAACAGCTTCCAACTTGTTACCGGCCGTACATGGCGTGGAACCGCGTTTGGAGGTGTCAAGGGCAGAACAGAAATCCCTGGCCTAGTTGAAGGTGAACACTTCTACCAACTTTGTATGTTTATATCTGATTTAACAATTAATCCACAGACTACCTGTCAGGAAAGGTGAAAATTGACGAGTATGTCACACACCACAGGAAATTCGAAGAGATCAATGAAGGCTTCCATGACATGCATGTAAGGACAATTACTGACTTCGATCCATCGAATCTTCTCATACTATATGACAGGCTGGCGATTGCATTCGTTGCGTTGTGGACATGTCTTGAGCATTCTTTCGTTATTTTCTTTTGCTGTCCAATGAGTCCAATGCGCGTGTACCATTAGCAGGAGTGGAAATGAACAATATCAATGTACACTACGTGGGGTAAAAGATCCTATGTAAAATTGACCATGAATAAATACCTATTTTACACCGCCCGGTCCACCAGCGTTCTTTCCTTTTTGCCCAGCAAGGCCCGCCAGAGCAAAGCGAGCGCAGTGTTCACTTCACGTCTCCTATCTCGACTACGTTTCCAAAGCAGCCGTGCAAAAAAGACCGAGAATAGCCAGAAAGATGCATCCAGACATAATCGCCGTATTACAATCATACCCGGCGACCTGTTTTCGTTCTTTGCAAAAAATTTTGCCAACTCTCGCACATGTTCAAAAGCTCGAGCCATCGGATTCAGCACCATAGACCACATACCCATATCGTCGAAATCCCATTCAGGTCTTGGACCATTAAGGCCACCTTGGCCATTCCATGACGTGTGAGAACTGCTAGGACTTTGTCCCGAATGCACAGTTGCATAGGGTACGAGAGATTCTAACATTTCTAGACGTTCTGCAATCGCAGCAAGCTGCGACTGCACACTTTCAAGAGCACGTTGCATCGCGATCGTTGATGCCGGTCTGACAACCCCGTATTGTCCCATTGGAAGAGGTGGTTGTTGTGGCGCGAACGCCCGACCAGGAAACAAGCCTGCTGATGAACCAGCTTCTGGTGAGGCAAGCTCTGTTCGGGAGAGTTGCGGAAAGTTTGCATACGAGCTCTCGCCTGGATAAAGAGAAGAAGGGATAGAAGTCGGAGACGGTTCGACAAAGGTGGAAGGGGTCTCGTAGCCTGGATGTGGTTGCATAACAGGGACACCATGTGCCATGTTTGCTGAGTGTGGAACTGGAGGTGTCATTGCCATAGAGCCCGTCATAGGTGTACGATAACGATGTTGTGAAGACAAAGAAGACTGCGAGCGCTGGACTGGAGGGACAACAGGACGAGGTAATTCGTGAGGTTCATCATCGCCTTCAGAATTATCCTCTTCGCTGCTAGACGATGCATCCTGAGTTTGTGAGATTCGTTGCTCCTGAGGTGACTGTAGTTGAGTTGGATGAACGAAATTCGACCCTTGAACTTCTTCTGAGTTTGAGGAGCCAGAGGAGGAATTTGAAGAGCGAGAGAGCGTTGAACCTAGACAAATGTTTAGAGAACACGGAAGTGCTGAACACTGCAGAATCTTACGACTCATTACGATGTGTGAAGGGTCGCCATTGTAGGACTCAAGTTCTTGCACAAGATTCTTTGCCATAGTTTTGTCGGAATACTTGCGAAGCACCTGTATTTACTGATGAATAGAACAATAAAACAATTGGTACAAAAAACGCACCTTTAACAACGCTTCTACATACAACCACTTCGCTTCGTACGAGTCCAAATTCTTATGCTTATCCCAGGCATCCCTAGAATTCCAAATTCAATGTGACAAAACCACCGCGAAACGCAACGACCAACCATTTCGCCCGTCCAAGCATATCCCAGATACCAGGTCGAGGTGTAGTGACATTCCCGACGGTCGCTACAACGAAGGTAAATTGAGTGCAACTCCTACAGATCTTCGAATGCTGGGCGCACCCTGCTTGTATAGACTAATAGCAAGAAGTCTCAGAGTGGAAGCTAAGAGAAAAAATAGACAGTGCAAACCTATACATGGTGAGTTTCTCCTCATAGTCAGTCTGTATCGGACCAGTCTTCGGTAAACCTTGCACAATCTCTACTGCGCGGTCAAACTGTGCATCAATGAGAGCGGGAGACGACATGCTTGGAACTGCGAGGAACTCGGTCGGTCGAGTTCCCCAAGCGCTTGAATGGCACGTGAATCTCCTACGGCTTTGCTAACTTTCCCCGTTCACGACTCGCGCGTTCCGTCTAGGAGGGCAAATTACATCCTGAGAATGGATTTCCGGTCTGAACCGCTTTGGTTTTTACATGCCAGCAACTCTATCTCCCTGGATAACGGTATTTCTGAAGGGAACATCCTGTCTACCCATTTCTTTTTCGACTCTATCACCAAACGCGAAACAGGCCTTCGTATTTGTGTTTTCACAATCAAAAACATCACCATAAAATTTAAAGAATTGTCAACATACTTACCATCTGCTTCGATCCGCATTCACGATCTATTTTACAATTTTGAGCATGTAGTCTCCTCACAACCCTTGACAACATGTTTATCATTGCTAGAGCTCCCTCGTAATAGGAGTTTTAATCCGAAGCTACTCCTGCGTAATTCCTATAGCCAGGCTTCTTTTCTTATCGTCCTGTCATTTTTTTTGGTACATATGACGAGTCTCTAGTTCATTGCAGAACTCTTTTGCTACTGGAAACATCAATTTGGACCGATGTGCCGATTCAAGATGAGCTGATGATGAACGACATGTTTTTACAGTAAATTCAACGTTTACAATTTTCCGGACTTTCATGACCACCTGACATCACTCAAACCATGCGGTGGTAAGTCATACTTCACTCGGTACATAAATCAATACTCGTTTATCTCTGCAGATCGTACCTTGGCGTCGTAATGCTTTCCTGACAATGCACATGTCTTTGAAAAAAGATAAGCCATTCGAGAGCTTCTGGTCAACTATGGGAGGATGCTCGTTACAGTACCTTAAAGCCCATTTGCTCATCCACCATGCCACACTGCGTCTTGGCATCACCTTTTCTTCTGTAACTGTATTGCAGGAGGTTCTATATCATCTAAATTCCCGATGTCCGTTGTTATCAAGGTGTGGGCTCTTCCAAATACGTCAATTTGTGAGCTTGTCTGCGTATAGCATATGTGCTGAAGATAGGGCAAGTGCTTGCATACTGACCAAAATGACCATGGTCCGTAATATTTTTACATGATGTGGTCTCGCATGGACAGGGCACTCTGTATGGACCACCATCTGATAATGTATCACTGGTTCTCCTTAGTGCAGCAGTCTTCTGGTATAAAGGCAAGGAATCTAAGTAGAATTCCTTAGTCGATTTGAAGTCGCCTGCAATGCGTTTCTCTATCGCCGCCGTCGCTCTGTTTGCTGCCTCTGTTCTTGGTTCCCCTCTGGTCAATGTAACCTCCGGCGAAATCACTCAAAGGTCGACTCTTTTCTCTTCTTTCCTGTTTGACCTTCCGACCTCATTTTTCAATCTAGGACTTGTGGTACTTTCATCAGTGACGAGGATCTGCTCGTTGCCGAAGAGCACTTTGCTGCACACAAAGTCGAACCTTCGGCCCTTCGCCCTCTGGCCGCTACTCTCAACGTCTACTTCCATGTTATTAGCAAAGATTCTACCACTGCCGGAGGCAACGTTCCGTAAGTATACTTTACTCAACTACGGTAACCCTTCCCTAATGTTTTGTATGCCCAAAGCCAATCACAGCTCCAAGACCAAATTACTGTCATGAATAGAGCATACGCCGGAAGTGGCATCACTTGGACTCTTGCTGGAACCGATCGCACCGTAAACTCGGACTGGTTCAACAACGCTGGACCGGGCACTTCTCAGCAAACCACTATGAAGCGCACCCTTAGAACCGGAAGTGTTCGTGACTTGAACGTCTACACCGTTGGGTCAGTACAACGTTTATCATCCAAATTCAATAATCTTATCGGTACATTGAATTTTAGTTTCACTTCTGGTGCCGGTGCTGGCCTTCTCGGATACTCTACTTTCCCTTCGGATTATTCTCGCAACCCCACTGATGATGGCGTTGTGATGCTCTTCTCTTCGGTGCCCGGCGGATCCACAACCAACTACAATCTTGGTCAGGTATGTCTGTTTGCGGAGTTTATTTTCTGACAAAAACTGAAACGACTTTTGTTCAGACCTTGACGCACGAAGCTGGCAAGTTTTAGTTCAACTCTTCACATGGATACATGAATGCTTACACTTTTTTCCAAACAGGTCACTGGGTAGGCTTGTACCATGTGAGTTTTGCATTAAATAGCAATTACGGTCGGAATTGGCGTTTCTGCGGTCAATTCAAGCAAAGATCTCAGAAAGTCCGATAAAAGTGATCATCCACCTGTCCACTTGCCAAAGCTGCCTTAGTCTATGTTTCCAAGCTGAAATGGCCGAGAATCGTTGATTTTGACCGCATGAGCGATTTGCATGTGTTCTTTCTGATACTAACTTTGTTGCAGACATTCCAAGGTGGATGCAGTGGTGCCGGCGACCAAGTATCTGACACCCCTCCCGAAGCATCGCCTGCTTCTGGCTGCCCGACCGGAAGAGACACTTGCTCTGGTGGAGGTGTTGACCCTATCCGTTAGTCTTTTTCCCTACTTTCTGCGTTTCATTTCTAACGTCTTGTGCAGACAATTTCATGGATTACTCTTATGACAGTTGCATGACCGAGTTCACCGCTGGCCAGGTCACCCGTCTGAAGTCCCAGATGGCTACCTACCGAGGTGTTTCCCTTTAAAATTTACAGGGTTGAAGATATTTAAGAAATGGGATTTAAATGTAAAACAGCTGTAGTACTCGTGAATAAAAGTAGAGTATTTCTGCAGCACATTGCACCGTCAAGCTTTCCAGTCAGGCCGGATTTCAGCTAAAATTCCATTGACAGAAAGATCGAAAACACGAAATGCGGAACCCGAATTTACAGTGCAGTGAGATATTGACTGAAAACATACCGAATAGCAATTTTGCAATATCAACGGACAGTCGGGCTAGAAGTTTTGTAAAATTAAGCAAGTGTGTACTTTACAACACAGACTATAGTGGACACGAAGGCGTCGTTCTATATCACTACGGTTTGTGCTCAGCTGCAGATTCAAGAACGCGTTCTATACGCCTCTTGAATTCATGACGAAGATGAAGGTGCCGAGGGTGATGAAGGCTAGAGAACAGTCAGTAAACGTCGAGTCAAGTTCACAAGTTGAACGCACTTGGGGTCCGCTCGATTTTGATACTCCTTCAGCCCATTTGTACTTCAAAGATCCTCTTATCCTCTCCGGCTTTTCGCTGACTTCTTTACCTTTACATACAATGAGTACAGCTTGACAGTCAACTATTCTGCGCGGGCACGCACCTCTCCAAACTAGTTTTCCCCATGCCTTGCCATGCTTTCCTTCGCATTTGAACCTGGACTGCGTCACGACCCAATAGCAGTCCTCAATACCCTTTTCAGACCACCGAAGTTGGTAGACGCGTTTGCCTACACCGCCAGAGGGGGTACGTGACAGAACTTGGTAGAGATTTCCGGGGTTGTTTTGTAGAGAAGGGGGAAGTGTTTTAGGTAGAAGTTTTTGTAACGAATGGGAAATGTTAGTAGGAGGGACTGAGCGAGCTATTGATGTCCAGAACATGGTGTCGAATACCCTCCCGTGTGTACAGCGTCAAAACCGAGAGTGGAAAGGAAATCTGGGAAATTTCAAACTCAGCCAAACTTTTCCTTCCACTCTGCATGTCGCTCTAATGCTCTTGCGACAATCATTACCACTTCGCCGTATTGGCCTTAGGACTCTCAAAACACTACATAGAGGCCCAGGGCCCGAGTTGACACATTCCACGGACACGCAGGGAATCCCTACGCGACCGGTATGGTCGGTAAACGAATTGCTATCCTCTTATCCAACTCCCAAACTCTCTTTATCAACTCTGCGACACCTGCATGACCTCGCTGCATTAATACCACCGGAAGAGGGTACGCTGGAGCATGAAAAGCTGAGGCACGAATTGGAAGAGATGATACGATTAGTCGAGGCAGTCAAGTTGGTAGACACTGGGGATGCCAGTAAATCGAAATGGGGACCGAGGCTTAGGGTTGAAGATGAGGATCCTGTTATAGCTGAAGAGGAAGAATCTGGACATTCGCTATTGCAGCACGCGTCTCGTACGGTAGATGGATACTATGTTGTCGAGTCGGACAGACGACACTGAAAGATTATGTTTGTTTCACGCAAGCAAAGGGTAGTATACAAAAACGACGTATTTTACAAAGCACCATGACCACCTGTAGACCCAAAGCCACCTGCGCCACGAAGCGTTTCGTCGAGGTCCTAGGTTGACGCGGTTATTAGACTGAATGCAATCAGGAGTTGATGCATACCTCAACTTCGAGTATCTCTGGAGTGTGGATTTTTTCAATGATGAGCTGAGCTATACGGTCACCTTCCTCAACTGGATGGCAAGAGATGTTAGCTAGGATTAGGCGAGAAAAGGTGGCCACCCACCTTCAAAGTCTTTGTCTGACAGATTGAATAAGAGGACAAACACGACTCCTCGGTAGTCTGCATCTATAACGCCTGCGCCCGTGTCGATCATAAATTTAGATGCTAAAGGGAATAATCAGGACCAATTTTTCCGGTGTCAAGCAAAGACTCACCTAGTCCACTACGCGGAGCGACGCGTCCATAATGACCAGCAGGTACTGCGATGGAGATTTGCGTGTCAACGAGTGCCTTTCCGTGGGCAGGGACGGTCTTCTTTTCGGCACTGGGTATAGCGTACAGATTTGAGTCGTATCGAAGGAAAAGACGCGTCGAAAACGAACCTGTATAAATCATACCCAGCAGACAGTGCAGATCCTCTGCTGGGAATCTTGGCCTTTGGAGAAAGGCGTTTCACAAGAAGCTGAGAGATCGGAGCAACAGGACCTTCATCTTCAGTCTTTCTTTTCTTGAGCTGAGGAGAGTCGACAGATTCTGACATTGCGATAATTCCAAGAGAGGTTCGCGAAACCGTGACTCGAGTTTGACGCGTCCTTTATAAAGCCGATCAACGCTTTGTCACTCGCAAACAACTCTACCCTGGCTCTTCTTTGACAGGGACTTTTCTACGTCTCTCTCATTTTATGCCAGAGCTTCCAATCACATACTGGTTTGATCGCCAAGGGTCCAACAAAAAGTCTAGTCGAAACCATCAGCCTCGCGTCAAGCGGAAGCAAATCGAGGACACTGATGACGACTGGGTGGAGGATGGTCCACCTCCAAAGAAGAGTGGCAAAGGCAAGAAAAGTCTATCTAGCACAAAGTCGCGTCCTTCTGAGGCCAAGGGCAGTCGCGCTGCTAGCAACTCGCGGGACGTTGCCACTCCCCGAACGACAGAGAAATATCCTACTCCCAAATCTCTTTTACGCACAAAGAATCAAGACACTATGACACCTTTGACTGATGGAGATCTCATTGACCTTACTGAAGATAATATCTCTTCAGATTCTCCGTCTACATCACGTCTGCCTGAACCGCGTCCGTTGCCTCCCACTCCCTCTAGTCCTCATCATCTCGCTTCACCTTCCTTTCATACGCCTCGACGTCATAGGAAGGTTATAGCAAAGGACGATACAATTGTTCCCGAGACTCCCGAGGGTTCGCCTGTGAAGGGTACACCCGTAAAACGACTTCCTCCTGCTCTCGAAGACATCTCTCAAATTCCTACTTCGCAGAGCCAAGATGTAGATGCATGTTGGTCTCCGACTAAATGTCGCGCTCCAGGCGAGCGGCCTTCTATAAACCCTATTCAGCCAGTCAGTTCCTCCCAGAGTGTCGTGCCCTCTTCCCAGTCGCAGGACATATTGTGTGAAGCAACTCCGAAACGCGGGAGGCGCTTGCCTCCCCTCGTCGGGAAAGAGGATGTGGGTCTGAACGATGTTACCATCTCTCAATCCCAGACCGAGACGGACTATTCGTTTCCGTATCGGTTTGGTGCACCGGTGAACAATGACGATGTAGTCCCTACCTCTCAGCCCCAGAGTGAAATCGACATTTTAGATACGACTTTTGTCAGTCCAAAACCTACATCCCCGCCCTCTTCTTCCTTGAATACTCCTAGAGCTGTCAGGTGAGCGTTTTCCTCTCGTACACATTGAGTAGCTTTCTGACTGCCTGTAACGTGTACAGTCTACCGAATCACAACTCGACATCCTCACAACCATTAGACCGCTTCGACTCCAACGCATCTTTCATTGTTCCAATAGAAGACGTAGACATTTCTAATCTATTCGAGGAAGGCGACTTGGTCCCCATCATTAATGATCAACCTCCAACTAATCCCAGTGTCTCTGCAAAACCACCTTCTCAGTCTGTTACCGAGTCAGACTCGGATGGTTGGAGACCTCCAATTAGACCTATTACCACTGCAGCTCGCACGCGTCCACCAGGACCAGCACAAACTAAGAGTCAGAGCCAGAGTCAGACGCAAAGCCAGACTCAAAGTGTTACGCCATCTCTCCCACATTCATCTCACCTTACACGATCACTCTCAAATCAGACCCAGCCGGATTGCGAAATGGAACCAGAATCAGTACCTCCTACACAGGACACCGGAGATCTAGCGTTTGCACCGATGGTCCAGGAATCAGTTTCATCTTTCTATACCCTACCTCAAGAAGCCAAGGATTTTCTAGAAATGTTCGATTAAACTTAATATCATGTATGTATATAGCTGCTAAGACGTGTAAGCGTCGTACATCCTTTCCATTTGCACGATAATCTATACTTTTGTTGACGCGAACGAGGCGCGAATAAGGATTTGGATAGGGGCAGATATCCGCGATAACGCTTGCTTATTATCATGTAAACATCACTTTAAAAGACTGCTCTTTCTTTCGTCTCCTGAACATAGCCAGCCAATCTCTTACCATAATGTCCGGTCGTCTTCAACACAGAGTAAGTCTCTTGACCAGTCAAGTTTCCCCATCTAACTCTCATGTCAGGTCGCTATCATCACTGGTGCAGGATCGTCCGTCAAGCTTACTTCTCCTATCCTTACGCCTTGTTGATAACTAACGGTTTGATCTCAAAATGCAGCGGTATCGGACTGGAATCCTCTCTTCTCTTTGCTCAAGAAGGCGCCAATGTCGTCCTCACCGACATCAACTTTGACGGTGTCAAAAAGGGCGCGGAATTGATCGCAAAGAGGTACCCAAATGTCAAAGCTCTGCCCATAAAATGCGACGTGAGCAAGGAAGAGGATATCAAGAATGCAGTTGAGACGGCTGTTAAAGAGTTTGGACGACTAGATGTTATGGTGAGTGTGTAATACGACGCTTGATCGCTAATTTTCACGTTCGTGTCTAGTTTAACAATGCAGGTAAATATTCGAATAATGTGTCCAAGCCGAGTTGGGTCCTGAAATGTTCGCTTGCAAGGGATTATGCACCCCGAGGACGATAATGCGTTGAACACTGAAGAGCGTATTTGGGACCTTACTATGCAGATTAACGTCAAGGGCGTTTGGTGGGGATGCAAATATGCCATCACCGCAATGAGACAGAACCCGACCGATGAATCCAAGGGCTTGCATACTGGCGGAAGCATCATCAACACTGCTAGTTTCGTTGCTATCATGGGCGCGGCTACTCCTCAACTTGCTTGTAAGTTTGTTTATCCAGTCGTCTATTCTTATCACTGATAAAGATTCTGGATAGACACCGCGTCCAAGGTATGTGAAATCTACTCCTGGTGAGCAGGGGCTGAACCTGTCTAGGGTGCCGTGCTTGCTATGACCCGAGAACTTGCGATGGTGCATGCTAAAGAGGGTATTCGTATCAACTCTCTCTGCCCGTGAGTTGCAGTGCTCTTTTATCATCCACCCCTGATCCTGACTACATCTGCCGTATAGTGGTCCTCTAAAGACACGTTAGTCAACCTTGACCCCATCTTTTTGCCCGGGACTTACTCTCCATCCAGCTCTCTTGATGAACTTTCTCAACACCGAGGAGAAACGTCAACGCCGTATGGTCCACCTCCCAATGGGCAGGTTTGGAGAGGCAATTGAGCAAGCCAAGGCTGCTCTGTTCCGTACGTCACTACCTACTGTTTTTCATTTCTCGTTTTGCTCAATGATTTGCAGTGGCCAGTGACGATAGCAGTTACATGACAGTGAGTCTTCTCAGCTTCTTATGATGATCGACACCTTTATCTGGAAATATTGCTTCTCGTTCCTCGAATTTCATGCTGACATCTCACTTTCAAGGGTACCGACTTTGCAGTTGACGGTGGTCTTTCCTCTGCATATGTTACGGCTATTGGGGAACCTGCTTTGCCTCCTCCTGCGAGTCTTATCGGCGAGAACTAAAGTTAGTATTGTAACAGTAAATCATAGACTTAACAATGGAAATAAGACATCTACTTGTACAAATCACGCCCCAGATACTTGAATAGATAACTTGCGAGAGATGATGGTAGGACCTCAAGTTTGCTTTGCGCGTCTCTTGTCACCTTCAATCTTTCTAATCCTTGCAATCTCCTTTCCAATGTCGTTCTGGATTTGCTTGTGCAGTTCCGGGCGGTACCCAAGAGCAAAGAGAAGTTCGAGATGGACAAAGAAAGGTGCGAGAACCACAGCTAAATGGCATATTTAGAATCAACATGCAGTAAGACATTCTGTACTGTAAACTCACCTCCAAGGAGGTTGTCAAGCAGAGCAGGAGCACGCTTTTCGGCGAAACCATGACCAATGAATTGAGCGACCCAGCTAAAAGCATGGACAGCGCCTCCGAGAGCGACATGATCCGGTCGTTGTGCGAAAGCGGTAGCAGATAAGAGAGAAAGGGTAAATTGGGGAATGTACAACAGCTAAATTAGGATGATGAGCAAGGTAATGAATGATATATCATCTGAAAGCACTTACAGCAGCGACTGGTTCCAAGATCAAATAGTAGAGAATGTACACGACTGTAAAGACAGCGGGAAAGTTAAGATCAAATGCGAGATATTCGTTGAAGTCATAATGGATTTCGGGAAGGAAAGATGGACGGGGAAGGTCTGCTGTGAGGACTTGGGCAGACCTGTGGGAAGTATTAGTAGAGTTTAATGCGCGCAGGAACGAGAGTTTCACCATAGGATCAAGGGTACACAGACAATGTGTATAAGTACATTAATGCGATTGGAGTGGTAAGCTCCGTAGAAAGTCAACTAGAAAACATGGATGAGCGGGGCCGACTGGACAGAGAGATATAGATATACCTGAGTGTTCACGTCAAAGATTGAACCGGGCATGTTGGGGATGGAGGTCTGGGAAGAGGGACGAGGCGTGTATATAAGTGATCTATCATATGAAATTGACCTCACTAGTGGTCATCGTGTTCTCGTCAGACTCTCTAGGCTCAAATGCTCGGAAGTACCTTCTGATATTCAACACAATACTTTCAACGGTTCTACGGTAGATCATCGTCTGGCAATGAATTCGAGACCGGATTTTGCGGCGAACCGACTACCGGGAAAGGCACCTCCGAATCTGGAAGGTGACACGTGGTATTGCTACATCATACACCGCGGGTCCACCGTTCTCCGCACTTGCCATTGCCATTAAATTTTCAGGTTCTCCGGCAAGTTCAAATGGTTCGGTCAACCATCATAGTAAGAGCTTCGGATGCTCTCCCTTTGGCTGCTAGTGTGGACGACGAACAGGTCCGGTGCTTCTCCTTTATTCCCATCTTCTACTAACTGTCATTAGACAGAGCAAGCACTTCAGGAACACAAGCAGCAATCCAAACTCATTTTCCGCCGAATCACTCCCAACTCTGAACCAAGGTGCTCAATAGAGAGCGGCCAATACACGCTACAGTATGCGCCTATTCTTTACGCTGCAGATTCCTTCTTTGAAACTCTGCAACAGTTATCTTATTTCCGACAATGTTGTATTCCTTACCATAGCCGACAAGTCATATCCTCGCAAACTCGCATTCTCTTACCTGGACGAGCTCTCGAAAGAGTTTGCAACCACTTATGGTCCCAAGGTTGAGACCGTGCGCAAACCCTACGCGTTTGTGGGCTTTGGTGCGTCTGCGTGTTGCGTGTCATGACGTGTTCAACCCTAAATCTTCTTCTAGATACATTCATGTCCAAAACTGCAAGATTATATCGTGACACAAGAACAGCAAATGCGGCCGGTGGCTCCTCTGGACTCGATAAACTGAATGACGAGCTTCAAGATGTGACGCGAATTATGACCAAAAATATGGAAGAGTTATTGTGGCGAGGAGACTCTCTAGACAGTCAGTCTTGTCTTTTTCGATAATATCGGATTTGCTGATTCTCGTCCCCTCAGGAATGTCGCACCTGTCTACTTCGCTCCGGTCAGAATCAGAAAAGTACCGTAAAGCCGCGAGGAACATAAACCTACAAGCAATGCTTCGCCAGTACGCACCTCTAGGTGCTGTTGCCCTGATCATCATCATCTTTCTATTCTGGAGGTTCTGGTGAACGCTGTCGAGGTTTGTGCGGAGGTGTAGATTATCCATTCCCCATTATCTTCTCTATTTCATGGATTTCCTCTGTATATACGTATAGTCCTTTGCATTCAGACCCAGCTGACAGGACGGCTATTAATAAGTACTTTTGTGGATGATATCAGAGATTCAGTTGCCTCGAGGCAGCATTTGGTCTTCGCCTATGAGGTGCAAGGCTGCCGCTTAACTCAAGACACAGACCTCTACTACCACCACCATGTACAGGTCCCCTTCTCCATCGCCCTATATGTCTCCAGATCCTTATGGCGGCGCGCCAGGGAGCCCCTTCCCAGCTACCCAACCTGCTGGGGCACAGATAACGCCAGGTTCAATCACTTATACGACATCGACAGATCCATTAACCGGGAGGATGGTTTACCACCCCTTCAAGTAAGTATTCGACCAGCATAGGTCCCCGAGACATCTTCGTTAATCGTGTGTTGATCACGACAGAGCCGTTCCTGCAAGGTATGTCGAATTTGTTCTGCAATGACGATTTGGAGCTGATTGTCTGCCAATGTGCACAGTTATCAAACGCCATCAGGTATGCATGCATCTGCCCATCTTGTAAGCGATATCGTGTTAAATATTTGTCATTAGGCATCGTCTCTGGTATTCAGTGCGTATTACTACCCTTGTCAGCGATGTCATGGATGCTCATCAACTTTCGACAGATGGGTCCCTGCTGAGGCGACCCAGATCCTTCCGGCTGGCGCTCAGCCCGCCACAGCCGTGAGTAATATGATGCGCCATTGAGTGATTGGCTCGGTGATTTACTTACTGATTGTATTCTAGGAGTTTGCTGAGGCATGGAATCGAAGCACGTTCAGCAAAGATGAACAGCAAGCGCTGAAAGAATGGTGCGCATTCATTCTAATTGTGTTCAAAGTCTAGGACTAAATCGGAAACAAACCTTCCGAATTAATTATCTTGCTCCACTCATCTAGGCAGCGCGGCGAGGAAAAGCGAAGACGAAAGGAAGAGAAGGAATCGGCCAGAATGCTTCGCGATAGACAAGCGCGAAATGAAGATCCAGATCTACGTTGGGCTCGCGAGCGTGATGCAGTCACTCGGGAACGACGCAAAAGCTTCAATGCAGGTGGTCCTCCCCAGCATTCGTTCCCTGCAACTACTACGCCAGGACCTTATTCTCCCAACCCGTATGGCGGTGGTTATGCTGGTTCCAACTCTGGTAGCTATGGTACATCAAGTCCTAGTTTAGGATTCACACGCGATGTCGAACGTCAATTTGCTGATATGGGCTTTGATCATAGAGATCCTGCTGATCCTCTTGTTGGCACACGACCTCGTAAATATAGCACTCATGAGACAATGGCCGATAAGACACGAAGATTAAGCGGCAATTTTGGGCCAGAACGCCCTGCGAGTACCTATGGGCAGAGTGTTGTTGGCGGTCCTGGTACCACAGGCTTTGTACCCCCTGCTCGGCCTTATTCGAGGAATCAAGGAAACGCGTATCCTGGAGGCGCCGGCTACACAAACCCTTCTCCCAACATGAGGAGTGCAGACCTTCCGTACGGATCTACCGCTCCGAGGCCCGTTTCTCCTTACAGCGGCATGAATCCCCGACCAATTTCTCCGTACCATGGAGCAGCTACTGGTGCAAGGCCAGTCTCTCCGTATCATGGAGCAGCTACTGGTGCGAGGCCAGTCTCTCCGTACCATGGCGGGCCTTACCGTGCACCTTCCCGTGCACCCTCTCCTAACCATCCCGGTACAGACCCATACCTTCGGTCCACTTCCCCTCTACCAATCGGTGGAGATATTTATCCTCCAGGGCATGTCATGGAAGGGCAACCTATCCTTGCTCGCTCGAGACCTACGACGCCCTCGAGGGGAATGGGCATGCCGCTAGGTGGAGGAGTCGGTTTTCCGACTTCTGCGCCTTTCCCAAACCCTTCTCCACATATTGGCCAGCAAGGACAGCTGTCTACCCCCGAGTGCTTTCATCGTCCTATCAACGCGGCTCACTCTTATACTCACTTTGAGCCCATGAAGATTATGGATATGGATAGCTTTTTGGAGACAATTCCTCGAATGCCTGCAGTACTTCAGCCTCATGATGTCTACATTGAAGATTGGAACCGTTTGATGGAGGTTCGTTTAAATTCCCTTTATGTCTGGCATTCTTGCTGATTTATGATAACAGGATGTAGCTCTTGCGTGGTCAGGAAGGCTTCCGGTTCCTACTTCTCCTGATGGTCTTAAACCCAAGAGGGCAACGCTCGCAGCGAATCTCATAGCCCTTTGGAACGGTGAATTTTTCGAGCGGAGAGGGATAGAGCTCGTTTTATATAAAGGACGCGAACGACGTTCTGGTGCTAGAGCAGGTGTCGTAGATCTTCCTATGCCGTCCTTGGACGACATTGATTCGCTGTCTTCTTCGTCTTCGAGTTCTGACGATGACGATGATGATGATCTGCGATATTCTACCAACTCTTACGGTGGAGGAGGAGGAGGAAACTATGGAGGCTACTATGGTCGGCCTGGTTATGGACAGCCAGACATGGCATCAGAGGAGAGGCAGCGTCGTCTAGCTGCCAAAGCTGACAAGAAGAGGAGAAAGAAGGAAAAGAAAATCAGAAAGAAAGTCAAGGCGAGCGAGAAGAAGTATACTTTGTATCTTACCAGTGTGCCCACGGCTGGTCTTGGTGGACCAGTTGGTCACGTCGGCAGCATCGGTTCAGGAGGATATGGTGGATTTTGATTCATGTAATAATTGCCATTGCGCATCTACGTATGGACTCGATCTATGGAATGTATGAGTGTACTAGTGTACGACTGCAATACAACTACTTGTCACTTTTAGATCAAGTCGTTCCTCGGTTAAGCGAGTAGATTACATTCAAGTAGATTTACAAGTGCAGCAAGCAATATATGAGTACATCATCTACCAACCTCTGCCTCTTCCTCTGTATCCCTGATTATTAGAGTGCCCATTATTAGAATACCCGCCATATCCACCATAGTTATTTTGTCCCCCATGACCGTTCAAGTTTCCTCCACCATAGCCATTGGACCCTCCACCGTTGTATCCACCATATCCGCCATACGAGTTTCCAGCCTGCGCACCTCCTCTGCCATAACCGCCGCCGTGGTTGTTATAATTCGGTGGGCCACCTCTGCCACCAGCTGGTTGCCCATAACCACCGTAACCCCCGTAGCCGCCTCCATAACCGCCATTGTTCTGATTTGGCGGTGGCCTGCCTCGACCTCCACCTCCACCATAACCACCTCCATGTGGTGGTGGTGGTCGTGATTGGTAGGAGTCACGGTAAGGCTCTTGTTGGTACGAGTTATTGGGCCTTGGATAATTTCTATCACCACCACCACCGTAAGAACCAGGCGGGCGTGAATGGAATGGATCCCCACGGCCACGTCCTGGGCCACCACGATCAAATCCGCCTCGACCTCGACCACGGCCACGACCACCCTGCCGAGCATGCTCGAGATCGTCAGCCGAAAGGATACGAGGTGGTCGTCTTACTCCAGGTAGGAGAACCGAACGATGAGGTGAGAGTTGTTTCGGGAAGAAGTACAATACGGATAGTGATCGGTCGTTCTTGATATCCGGTAATCCTTGCTCGAAGAGTGGGCAAAAGTATGTTGATCCAGGTAGGCAATCTGGATTGGGGAGTACACTACCGTTTATGCCTCTACTGATCGAGGGATCGATTTGCAAGGGCTAAACATGCAAGTCAATAAAGCCATTAATTGAATGAATAGAAGAGATCAGACCTTGTCGACCTTGCGTTTTCCGTACAGTTGTTCATAGAAAGCATGGATAGGGTGCTCATCCGAGGCGAATATTACATTATTGCCCCATGCATTACGTCGAATCTCTTCCAAAGTGAGCTTCTCTGAGGGGTCCTTCATAGCACCCAAAAGCCGAGTTTCGTCAATGAACGGCAGGAGGGCAACACCTTGCCAAGCCATTCTTTTTCCATTCATGTCGATTTGGAAAGTAGAAGGATAAAAGTCTATGATAGGCGATTCATCCTCGGTCATGAGATGGTGATACACCTCTGGTATATGTTTGCGACTTTCAAAATAACAGATTAGCTTCATAAAACATTGTTTAGTGCATTGCTACTGACCTGGCAGCAGGGAAGACACCCATGAGCTGCTCGAATGGCTTGAAAGGTTGACCCAAATTGAAGTTGATATCCATTTTGTCTACCTCTTCGAAGTCAGAGGCAAAAGGAGCAAAATGGTACGGATAGTACCAGGTCCAGGATGGGGTCTGATGATACGATTAGCTAGATAGTACGCTTCAGAAAGGCGATACTCACCCCTTGGTAGTAGTAGCACAACACCCAAGCCATGCCCTCCACATACTTTTGAGCAATCCTGTCCAAAGATCAACAAATCGTTCGTAACATAGCAGCGACAAACATACTCTCTCCTAGTCTCCTTGTCGGTCAATTCAATTCCAAACTTTTGTCTGTAGTATCTTTCCTTGTAACCTGGTTCCCAGAGCCTATAGTCGGAGCAATCATCGCCCCAAATCAATTCACGCAGTTCGTCCATAGATAGTGTCTTGACCACGCACTTTATGGTATCTTCTTGAACAACTGTTCCGTCCGCATTTACCTTGTACTCTAAATTAGAGGCCGAGGCTTCTGGAGCCGGCTCTTCATCATCCTCGCCGACCGCATCTGCAGCTTCATCCTGTGCTGGACCTTCGTCGAATTTGCGTTTGATACCAGCTAGAGACTTGTCACCGTCTTCATCGGGGGTAGCAGTTGTTGTCTCTGGTTCGTCAACGGGCATTTCGACATGCTCCATGTTGACTGTGTTGTAGTGTGTAAGCCCTCCGAGTCCTGGGACCTCGTCCGGGTCGACATCGTTGGCATTTTCTTGGGAAATTACCAGCGGTTCCGAAAGTACGGGTGCCACAGCAGGTTCTGGAGGTTTGGCGATAGCATTGGCACTGGGTTTGACTGGCACAAGTCCCGAAAGTTCAGCCTTGAGGACTTCTGCCGCACTCATGTTCGCCATACGAATGGCACGTCGGTTAGCGACGACATCGTGATTGGACCCTGCTAGTGCTTGAGTGGCAGCTGGTGCATTTTGCATCGATTCGGTGGTAGGTTTAGCCCCGAGTCCTATTGAGTCTGCTTTAGCAGCAAAGTCATTGGTGGGTCGCTCCGGGATAGGCGGCCGACCGCCTAACCCTAGGGCTGAAGAGGGTCCAGAGGAAAAGTCATTTTGAGCAGCTTCCTTTTCCAATTTGCGACGTTTGGCATTGGCTTCTTGACGTTCTTCGCCTAAAATGATCAAGCATGAGCTTTGTTACTCTGACGTTTTCGAAAAATATTTGAATAATAGAATAAAAATGGCGTGGGGCAAGATGGACACAGTAAACAATATCACGACACGGACCTTCACGTCGTCGTCGGAAAATCTCATCTTCTCTTTTTGCTAATCCCTCAAGAATAATCTGCGCTCTGGATAGCTCAAGCTGACCATGATTCGTGAGATAACCACCCATTCGTGGCAACTCTTGTTTCCAGATCTTTAAGAGGGTATCAATAGCACCTTCACGAATCTCAAGTGAGGGCAAATGGGGAAGGAAATCGTTTCCGACAAAGAAAATGAGGAGCACCCAATCATCTATGGCTTGCTCGAAATTGAAAGGGACATTGGGGACCATTAATTCGGCTTCCAGATACTCTCGCAGTGTGGAGACATCGAGAAAAATGAATGGTTTCTTTTCGGGCGGAGGCTTTTTCTGTATTTGTGATTTCTCGGCCGTACACTGAGCAGCATAGTGACCTTCCTGACCGCATATCCTGCAGGCGGAAGAGTTACTTTCGCCGAACACGTCCTCACGCAGTACTCTAAAATGAGGTTCATGTGTGGCAAGTGCAAGCATGATCAAATCAGCATCCTATATGATGGAACGTTAGATACTAAGGTGATATTTCGAAAAGACTCGACCTACCAAACCGTAGATTACGTGACGAGTGTTAGGGTCGTGTCCAGGATTGGTTCGTTGTCTTCTAATATAATCCATAATCTTATGTTCTCCTTCACCAGGGACACTGGCGTCGGAGATGATGACTTGCATCTAAAAAAAAGGCATGAGAACAAGTTTGGCAGTGAGAGAAGCATACGCACGGTCTTCCAACCAGGATCCGTATTCATCTTTTGGACAACCCAGTAACGTAGAGAGGTGGCAAGAAGGTCCATGAAAGGTGTACCAGGTGTAATTGCATTAGAATCCCAAGCAGGTTTGACCTCTTCTGTGACCTCCTTGCCCATGGCTAGAAAAGAGCGTCAGCGCGGTCCTCGCCATAAAACGTTATCAAGCACCTTCCCACAACAAAACGGACTCCTTTCGAGCATCCTCCTTCTCTTTGGCTTCCTGAGCCGCACGGAAACGTCTCGACCGCTGCTGGTTCATTTTGGCACGAGGAGCAACACCATCTGCAGTAGAAAAATAAGCATGGATATAGCAGAGACAAAAAAAAAAAGACATACCAATGGCCATGAACAACAACTTCCGCGGTCTAATCATGTTTACAACTCTCTCCGTGTATTTGAATATTTCCACCATCATTTCCTCCTCCGTCTCCGGGGCAGGTTTCCCTTCGGGATGTGTACAAGGATGCACCTAAGTCCGAGGAATCAGAAGCCTGGTCTCATTACCCAAAGTCAATCAACGCACGATACCGTTCATATCCAGATACAAACAATCAAACTCTACCCCGTTGGGATTGGGATCCGCCATGTTGGTAGGAATAGAGACCATTTCGTTGTTTTCATTTTCGACCTTGACCTCCTCCTCTTCTTCTACAGGATAAACTGGTAAAAAGTGAGTAAGGGGGAAAAGTGAATCAATGACGAATACTCACTAATTTTGGGATATTTTTTGCTAAGCCATCTGAAAAGAGCTGGGACACCCTGTAAAGCAAAAGGAGATCAAGTTCTGGGTAAAAGAGAGCTCGTACTAGATGGTCTCACCATACTGCTAGCTTACAGACGAACGTCAAGAGGAAGGTTGGTGACCAGCCTGCGGCAGAGAACCGAAGGACCTAGTTAGGTCAAATATTCACACGATCATAGTCTGACTCCTCGAAACTGGAGTCAGTTCTCCGATTTCTACATATTCACTCAAATCCTCATAGATCCAAAGTCCGACCCATAGACACCACATGTCGGAACTGCCAAGAGACGGACCCCCTACCCCTCTACCATCTTCCCAACCTTCCCAGAAATCAACGACCAGAGCTGAACGCCGGGAAATCCAGGAGCGCCAGAGAGCTGCAAAGGCCGCACAGAAACAACAGCAGCAGCAGGGACAGCAACAAGGACAGGCTTCTTCCTCCAAACCCAAAGCCCAAAACGCACCCCAGAAAAAAGCAGATTCCGGGAGACCTCGAGCATCTTCATCCGCCGTCCCTGCGTTAAAAGATATGAGCGGAGCCGCGTCGGGAGCTGCAGATTCAGAAGGGCGTGGATTGAGGATTTTTTCGCATTTTGGGTTGCCGAAAACGTTGGGACATCAGGTCAAGGGCGATATACATCCTGTTATTATCAGATTGGGATTGCAGTTTTCAGAGTTTAAGATTTGTGGGGCTAATGCGAGATGTATTGCCACGCTTACTGCGTTTAAAACTGTGCGTAGTCTAGCTCAAATTTATAAAGTATTCTGCAACTTGATTTTTATAGGTCATTCAAGATTATACCACACCCGCTCACAATACCCTGTCAAGACACCTCATGACATATCTTTCCCCGCAAATATCGCATCTAGTCGCCGCTAGACCCATGTCTGTGACTATGGGAAATGCGATTCGACAACTCAAGTTGGAGATTAGTGGGTCAGACATTGATTTACCTGAACAAGATGTATGTTGTTCTGGACGCGTTCCGATTGATAGCTTATTCGCTTCTAGGCAAAAGACGCGCTATGTCAAAAGATTGACAACTACATTAGGGATCGAATCATCTTTGCTGATGAAGTTATCGAAGATCTGGCAGTCAAGAAAATCAAGGACGGTGATGTGATCTTGACCTATGCTAGGCAAGTACAAGGACTAGTCTTCGACTCGGAACTAACCCAGCACGTTCGTTTATAGGTCTTCATTGGTGGAGAAGATTCTGATTCGAGCTCACGCTCTCAACAAACGTTTCTCTGTGATTGTTTTGGATTCACGTCCTCTCTTGGAGGGAAAGACGCTTCTTCGCACTCTAACATCAACAACACCTCCCATTCCGTGCACTTATGCACTATTGCCTGCTCTGCCGTCATTAATTAAGGAGGTCAGCATGGTACTAGTAGGCGCACATTCGTTGCATACAAATGGCGCAGTATACTCGAGAGCTGGAACTGCGATGGTTGCAATGTTGGCCAAGGAGCACAGCGTGCCGGTCATGGTCTGTTGCGAAACGTATAAATTCAGCGAGAACGTGATGTTGGATGCGTTTGGAAAGAACGAACTCGGTAATTAGCATTCTGTTCGTTCATAAACGAATGTTCTGATCTGCTATTTTTCCAGCTCCTTCCAAGTTTTCGCCCCTTGAAGCGCCTAAACCCCACTCAAATCTCGAAGTGTTGGATCCGTTGTATGATTCTACTCCACCAACGTGCATCACTGCTGTTGTCACCGAAGTTGGACTTATTCCTCCGACTAGTATTAGTTCTATACCGCTTGCATTAGGAAAGACGAGCTTGTGATTTCATGTTGTACGTGGAGATGAGAGCAGCTCTATTACCGAAAATGTACAGTACATACTACATTGTAGCTAAAACGTGTATAGAAGCATCTATTAAATCTTGTATGTTCTACAGCTCGTCTTTGTCTTGATTTTGCTTCGCCATTCTTTCTCTAATCCAATCGAAAGCTCTATCAGTTACATGTTCTACGGGATGATCAAATAAGTATGGCAAAATGGGAACAATAGCCAGTCCAGTCATGGTAGGACCCCAAGCCTTGAGACGAGGGTTCTTGACGTTGACAAATGCCTTCTTTGCTTGACGGACAGCAGTATGAATTGTAAACGCCGGAAGAGCCCTAAAAACGAGTCAGCTGAACTGTGGAAAGAAATTAAAGATTCACGTACATGGAAGCAATAGACTGGAAAGTAGCTCGTTGCACTGCAGTGAGTGCGATTCTGGTAGGTTCCGAAAAGTTCGCAGCTTCAAGAGCAGTAGGTCCCCGTCGGTGAGCTTTATACGATTCATATCCCACGTCCGCGGTCAGATATAACCAAGAAACACCGTAGGCTGCGGTGACAACCCAAGGGGGGACTACTGGACGAAATGCTTCTCCTACATCACTGGTCTTGCAAAAAAGGCACGTTGGAACGAGTTTTTACAGATGAGAAAGAATGACATACGTATGCAATATAACGTGTAGAAGCCCTGAGGGCTGTCCTGAGGCGAGCACCGTACGCCATATAACGGACCTCTGTATCTGTCGAGTCTACATTTTGGTCGGCGAGACTGTCGACCTCTTCTTGGATGATTTGAGTGGTAGTTTCGGTGTTGGACATGGCTGAAGCGAAGAAACGTGCTTGAGTAGCCGGACCGTGTCCAATCACGTGTACGGTAAACAGGTCTTGATTGACCAGTGACCACCAGTCGACCTCGACGTCTATACCTCGCCTTCCCACCAATGGAGTCCCGGACACGATCCACCTCTCCTGCAGTTCTTGTCAAGCAGGAGGAGGTCAACGTTCCCGCCAACAAAATTTCCGCCTACTACTCCTTGGTCTTTCCCCATTTCACCTTTTACATTCAGACCCTTTCAATCACCATTGGTCGCCGCTGTAATCCCAATCCCAATCCCAATCCCAACGCTACAGCTTCGTCCTCTTCTGCGCCAGAAAACCCGCAAGTCGACGTTGATTTGGGTGCCTTGAAGAGCGTGTCTAGACTTCATGCAAAGATAGAATATGACCCTGAAGAAGATCGCTTTTTCTTGGTGGTCATTGGCCGCAATGGGGCATGGGTAGATGGTGTATGGTCCGGTAGTGGTACAAGAACACCGTTAGGCGAACGGTATGATCACTTTTCTTCCTTATCTTCTTTGACACGAGGTCTGACTCGTCCCTATGACAGTTCTCAAATACAGATCGCCTCGAGGACTTTTCATTTTGTTTTACCTCCTCCACCTCCCCCAGAAGATACCCCTTCCCCAAGCTCTCATTCATCTACTAACCGACCGCGATCGCCGTCTGTCGACATCACTTCTATATCTCCTCCGTCTTCACAACCATCACATTCTCCTCCGCCACCACCTCGGGAAACCAAGCCGAAACCTCCCACTCCTCCCCCAGAACCTCAGTTGCCAAATTCCAATGCTATTGGCAAACCGACAAAAGCTTCCACTTCAAAGAAGCGGAAAAAGAGCGAAGCGTCAGAGGTCTCTGTTCCCGAGCCACCGCCGCCACCTCCAAGACCGAGGCCAGAGGAGATGCCGCCCAAGCCTACCTTCACATATGCGCAATTGATCTATCGAGCGATCAAGGCACATGATGGAAAGTCTACGCTGCAGGAGATTTGCAACTGGATTATGAACGAGTTTGAGTATTACCGTTATGCGGAGGGTGCATGGATGGTGCGTCTTTCCTTTTGCTGCATTCCATCTTACTGTCTCATAAGCTTTGTAGAGTTCTGTACGTCATAATTTGTCTTCAGGTCGCGCATTCAAGAAAATGGAGAGATGTGGCGGCGATAGAGGGAAAGGTTTTTTCTGGTCACTCGATGAGAATTTCCTGCACATTTTTGAGGAGCAGGAAGCAAAGGCTCGGGCGCAGGCTGCACAGAACATGGATGGTGAGGATAAGGCCGGGGGCAAGGGTAAGAAGAAGGATAAAGGAGCGTCAATAACGGAACCTCCGTTGAAACGGAGCATCAAGGGTGATGCAAAGGCAGTATTACCGCCTCCTTTGACATCTGCACCACATCCTTCTGTTGCTGGAAAGACTACTCCTGCCGCCGCACACGTTACTGCTACTACCAGCCCACCTCCCGCTACGAATACTTCTGGAAAGTCATCAGTGACGGGAGTATTCGCCTACCCCCACCATCCTCACATGATGACGCCTGCGACGATGACCTCTAGCTATTCGGGAACGCCAATGAATGGTTCTAATCCATATACTGTATTAACACAGTCACATTGGATGAATCCCAAGCCTGCTGGTGGCCAAACATCTACGGCGACTCAGCACACCTCTACTTCGACACTAGCTACAGTACCGGCTAACTCGACACCCCCGCAATCAGCACCTACTACGACTTCGTCTTCACCTCCCACCACTGCCGCTAAGACTATTTCAATGCCTTCTACGACAACTAATACGACAACTAATACGACTACCACTACTAGCACGTCACCAGCTCCCACTCAGCCACCTAATTCTGCTTCAACGCTTCCTGATGTTGTGATACCTATTATCCTCGGGCCTATTCCTCCTACCCACCCCGAGTACTCGCCTTCACATCCCAACAACTCTGCTAAAGTTGGCTACATGATTTTACACGAACGTACTTTGATCCTTGATCCTGACGTCTTTTCTGAATTGACCAGAGAAGCATTAGCGGATCTAGAAAAGATGGGTGCACGGCAGGCATTAAATGTTCTCACTGTCCATATGGTCAAGGCCCTAAAGGAACGGAGAAAGAAGAAGAATGCAAAGAATCGAGGACGTGGAGGAAAGAATCCAGGGGGACCGGGTAGGAAGACGGTCCCAGGTAGTTCAGGGTCTGGTGCGTCCGCAGGACAGACTGACAAACCTGCTCCTTCGAACACTGAACCCTCCTCTTTGGACTCTACTCCTATGGCCGTTGACATACCCTCGCAGTCGGCAGCAACAGCCCCTGCCTCGTTATCACAACAACGAGATCAGTCTCCTATCATAATCGTTGATTCAGACGACGAGGGTCCGGCCGCAAAGAGACGGAAATTAGAGTCTCTCAACCAGCCTTTGACGATAACGGCTTCTCTGGTTCCATCTGCGTCATAGCGAGGTTTCCTTCGGATCTTGCTGATTTTCGTTCTTCTCTCTGCACGTAGTTCATGACGTAGATGAGCTTCATCCGCATGAACGTTCTTGCAGACTCTTGCTTTCGCTCTGTTCCCTCCTATTATTGATCCACGTATGTCGTTTACCATTCGTTCACTCATATATCATAGCGTATTGTAGAGTATCAATCAGTTACACTTCAGTTATCACCGATATGGCATAGCTTGGGATTTTACATATTGACATTGGCATTTCAGCTATACTACGTATACATGTCAGTCGTTTCATTCATGGATGTATTTTTGGTCTGTCCAGCTCACGTCCTGCGGTGAGAAGTATGTACATAAGAGATAGAATAGAGTAGTTTACGAGTTTTACGTCGTAGTTTGGCATATCACATATAGTACAGTAATGCGTAGTGGGAATGTTAATGTTGATCAGGGGATAGACGCGCATGCCACATCTGGATGATTGTCACATCAGTAAACATGAACTAATTATAGTAAAAAACGTTTACTGACTGCAATCAGTGGCACTTGTGGCTGAGGATCTAGATTTGCTGCTGTAGCATCCTGGTAAATACTCTGCCCAAAAAATTTCTGCCCCCAAAAATCCAAGATACTCCTAGTCCTTGCCCTAGTTTTAAGATGATATAAATCATCATAACCAGTTCTGTGCTTGAAGTACTTGAGCTTTGGTGCAATCTTTGCGACAAACTCTGCTGAGAGATCATTCTGAAACCTCTGGATAGCTCTGATTACAGCATCAAGATGCATAGCCTCTTGAAGTGTATCATCCCCCTTCTCCAGGACAAATCTAGCTGTGTTAAGAGTATTGACCCAGTGCACAACAGTGATCTTCTTGATGGGAAGATCTGGATATAGGTATTTTTTGGGTTTGGAAGGGGGGTTGGGCTGATCATGAAATCTGTTCAGTAATCTACCCTTGTGGGCAGACTTGTAAACTCTAGATTTAACAATCTGTTGTTTGGCAGTAGATTGGGTTTTTGCCTTCCTAGGTTTTTTAGATTTCTGTTTTTTGGATGTCATAATGTAGGAATGTGAAACAGTGGGAGATGTTGGGCATATTGGGGAAGTGGGTGCATATGCATGGTATGATGTGGACTTGGAGAGGGAAAGCCTGGAGGAGGAGGGAGAGGAAGAGTTTTGGATTTGTTGAAATGGCTGGTAGATATCAACTTCTGAAGATGGCTCAGTTTTGTTTGAATCATCATCTTTTTCAGACTCAGATTCATACAAATCTTCACCAAAAAGAGGTTCTACTTCATGCATAGAATTCTCATCAAAAGTATCATCCCCTGTCAAATCCACTATTTCTACATCCCTATCCTCATGGTTATCATTGTGCCTTTCCATACTAGGTCCAGCAGTGATACCATGGGAATTTATGTTTATGTCATCACCAGCACGTGCTAGAAGCATAGCCTCGTTGCTGTGTGTTGACTCCGCTGAGCTCGACGCATGTGTGCTTGAAGCCTCAGGTTCTTGACCATTGAGGCCAGCTCCTACATGCCTTGTCTCAGCTACTTGGGATTCTTTGGCATAACCTTGAACCTGGAAGCCATCACCATTATTTGGATATCTGGCCAACAGGTGGGAGAGGTTGTGCTTCAGATGAAATGCATAATTCGCAGGAGGCTGCGTTGACGAAGGGTAATAATGAGAGAGCCCACGGAACATGGTCCTTGGATTCTTGGCGAAATGTGAATTGTTCGGTGTGATAAGTTGGCTGGGCGTTACGGATGGAGCCGACACAAACGGTACGCGGGATGTTGGAAGTTCCGGTATTTGGTTGTTGAATGAAGGCGGATATGAGTTTGAGAATGGTATGGTGCTGAAAATGATGTTAAAAATTGTTACTATTGAAGCTGGTGAGTTGGGGGTTAGAAAGAAAAAGGAGTTTCCGCTGATTTTTGGCTTTTATACATGACTTATCTGCTTACAAATGTGATTGATCAGCAGAACTTCTGGAATATTCCTTCCCGGTAGTGTCGGTCCGATTGTGAACAAAAAAAAAAAACAAGAGATTTGAGAGAAGAAAAAATTTGACCAGCAAGGTTATACTAATACGGGAACATAAAAGTAAAGGTATACGGGTAATAATATAGATAGATCCCGTGGTATCTCCGGTGTTTCTATTCTATCATTCTATTCCGAAAGTCGAGAACACATAGATATATGTGGTAGTAAAGATACCGGACTATTTACGTATATATGTCAACGAGTATCTTGCCAGATACAGAGACGGTAGGGAGCAATGAGGAAGGACGCATCGATAGCGTATCAAGAGGGTATGTGTTGGCGGGAAAACGCTGATTATGCTACTGGTCGGTGCTTTTGGAGAAAGCGACACAACAAGATATTTTGGTGAGGCACGTTGGAGGACTAGTGAGATGAACGTGAGTATATATGTTACTAGAGTATCGCCTTATTGGAAGTGTCGATGACGGCAACAAACGTGC
This sequence comes from Stygiomarasmius scandens, assembly GCA_037954225.1. Taxonomy (NCBI): domain Eukaryota; kingdom Fungi; phylum Basidiomycota; class Agaricomycetes; order Agaricales; family Campanellaceae; genus Stygiomarasmius; species Stygiomarasmius scandens. Next base: position 2,343,636 of record JBANRG010000002.1, on the reverse strand, counting down.
GCATCCAAAAACAGAACGGATTTTGCTGAGGTTGAGAAGACAGACATAGACGAACCAATGCGATAAGAAAGAGCTGGACATCACGAGCAGGTGGCGCGAAGAAGGATATAGATAGAAGCAGTGGGGAGCAAGAGGCGGAGAGGGGAAGGAGGACCCGACTTACTTCACACGTGGCCAAGCGCTGATATCATTGACGTTGAATTGTATAATAACTCCTTCGAAAAAACTACCATCTCCTTCGTACCCCAGCTGTTTTGTATGGGGTCTGCTCGCGACTCGTCCAACAAAAGGCTTTCTACCTATCGTTTTCCTCTTTCTCCTCCCAATTCTGCCTCGACCTCGACCCACCATTCCCCAGTCCGGATAGACAGACCTCCCAAGACCGCTCCAACCACCCGCTCTCCACCCGTTCTCAGCAATGACGAACTGACAGACTCGGATGGCTACCTCACCGAGAAAACTTCCCCAACCCGTAGGACCCGCCGTTTGTTCATCCGGAGACCCAACAACAGAGCATTGACCTTACCTTCTTCGACCCTTGCAGGCCATATGAAGATCCAAACTCCCTCCAAATCCGCCAGACCATCCTTCCGCAGAGCCAACTCCTCATCCAACACCTCGTCCTCCTCTTTCATGGAAAATACAACCCCGTCCCACTCGGGTTCCGGCATTGGGCGCAAAGTCGCCGCATCCCTGCAACTTTTCAAAGAGACTTCGGCACCTTCCGAGGAACCAGCAGAGACTTCGTTGAGAGCGGAATCATCATCCAATAGTCGTCGCGCTGTTTCAACATCAGCCGGCGATGTCGCTGAAGCCAAGTTTGAGTTTGTCAAACGTTCCGAATGGCCTGACCGGGAAACGGCCGCATTGAGAAGGGAGAGAAGTGCAACCACGCTTCAGAGGGCTAGGACAAGGGAGAGTAATGCGAGTAATGCGAGCTCCGGTGAAACAGAGGATAGGCGAGGGAAGGAAAGAAAGTCGTCCCTCATGATGTCAGACCTTGCACAATGGAGGCAGGAAATCGCCTCTTGGGATGAAGGGACTAGCCGTGGCAGACGACGTGAAAGATCCGGCGATGGGACGGTTATTGATTCGGAAGTTCGTACGGATATTCCTACTTCATCTCCTTCAAAGCGTCGCAGTTCTCGTGTTTTCCCTCCTTCACCGTCTCCTTCTCGCTCACCATTACCTCGGACTCCTAGTCGGGTTTCCTCTGCCGTCGACGTCTCTTCTGAACCGTTTCCAATTGACTTGACCCCTCGGTCAAGCTCCGATCCTCCTCCACCTATCAACGCCAATGCTCACTTGTCCCTACCAGATTCTCTCGCTCAACCTCGACCTTCCTCTCCCGTTGAATCTCCCTGGACCACCGAAGATGAATCTAGCTGGGAGTCGGCATCCATTACCACTACCACCTCTACTACCTCTGCTTACTCTTCGCATCCCATGTCACATCGCCATAGTAGCATGACATCCTCCTTTGCCCATTCACCAACACCAGATGATTCACAATCTCCCTTGACTCTCCTCGACTCGGATTATCCATTTGAAGATGACAAGTATATGTTGGACATGGACGTGAATGCGTCCCAGGAGCACCTCCCCCATATTCCTCTTCGTCCCTTTCGCAACCAAGTTGGTGGTCACAGCGCCATTTACAAGTTTACAAAACGTGCTGTTTGCAAGGTCAGTATCTTTCTACGGCTACTTTTTTAATTTCAACTTACTCTACTTTCATAAGCCTTTGGTTTCAAGGGAAAATCTTTTCTACGAAGCGGTTGAAAGGGAAGCGCCGCCTCTACTCGACTACATACCGCGTTACTTGGGTGTCATGCTTGTCAGCTACCGACGAGTCCCGAAATCGTCTACGACACCACTTTCTTCTTCACCTCCTCGGAAGCATAAGGAAATATCACCTACACCTAGGCCACCTCTGCACAAAGCTGCGACGGAATCTCTCGCTCCGAACGGTAGTCGTTTCGATACCGACACAGAGGCAGAACTGCCTGAAGTTGTCCTGGATCGGAACCGACATATAATACCGGAATGGATGCTGCGTGGTGGGCGTAGTCGGTCCTTTTCTCAATCGGCCTCTGCTGGCAATTTATCTGCTACGCAGATCTTCCAGCGACGGCGTTTGCATCGAGGTACCGCGTCCAGTCCAAATCTATGTGTACCTGAAGAGCCAGGAGTTGGATCTGTCAAACCTAGTCCCCTCGGACGTTACGCGTTTGCTGCTACCGTGAACGATGCGCCGACTCCTGCCAACTCTCCGAGCATGCCTGTCAATTCATTAGTTCCGCGTCCAGGGGAGCATCTTGCCACCAAAAAGTTGACGATCAAATCAATCTCTGATGAGGATGAAGAATACAATCGGCCGAACTTGGTCTCTTGCCATTCTGACCAGACGTTCAGAAATTCTAACAATCCCTGGTTCGGTGGAATAGGTTCCACCATGGTCAACACCAAACTCAAAGACCATGTATTCAGCACGGTCTTGCGGCGGTTTCGGAGGCGAACCGGTGGACGCTGGGCTGCTGGTGTCCGAGTTGAAGACGACGGTGATATCGCAGACGGTGAAGGTGACGGGGAGGATCGAGTCCACAAAACTAGGAGAAGATCAGGAAAGCTCATTAGTCAGGTAGAAAGGTTAAAACAATCGGAAACCGCTCCAGAAGTTCCGATACGGCGTGTTCAGAGTGAGTCGATGATGGCCACCCCCGCGAAACTGCAGGCAATGGCACTAGAGCGCCAAAGATGTGAAGATGTCATGGGAGTGTTTGATATGGATTATTCGTCCAACCCCAATCAAGATCCCGGTGACCTTCAAACATGGCATACTAGGCTAGATTCATCTTTATCACGAAAGCGCAGTAGGTCAAGATCCCTTGATCTACCCCAACGCACCTCTGTACCGCCACCGTCTCGAGACTGTATTCCTTCCCCTGTGCCCGAGCAGGAATCGGAACCGTTAATTTCTCGTCAAAACCACTTTATTCTAATGGAAGACTTGACTGGTCGTTTGAAGCATCCTTGCGTGATGGATCTTAAGATGGGTACGCGTCAGTATGGGATGGACGCAACACCTGCAAAAAAGAAAAGCCAGCGTAAAAAGTGTGATCGCACTACAAGCCGAGCGTTGGGTGTTCGGGTTTGTGGCATGCAGGTCTGTAAATCCCGCATCCTGTCATAGATGACTGAATTTTAACTGATTGTTCGTTAAATAGGTTTGGAACCATATGACACAATCATACGTTACGCAGGATAAATATAAAGGACGGGAACTTCGCCCTGAGGATTTCCCCTCTGTGCTTGCTCAGTTCCTGTACGATGGCGAACAATTGTTAGCGTACCAAATACCGGTTCTTCTGCAGAAACTCTATGGCTTAGCGCGAATCATCTACCGGCTACGTGGTTACCGATTCTATGGCTGCAGTCTTCTTTTGATATATGACGGTGATCGAGAGGCTCAAGACGCTTTCCGAACATCCGCATTGGAACACCCATCCTCATGCAGTAAACGTGGCGAATCTTTAGAACGTCAAGTTCAACATCCAAAAACCGAGGACCAGACTGAACGACCTACACTCAGACGTTCACATAGTGAAGATCTGCTCGTAGGCCCTGTCGGCAAACGATCCAACAATCGGCGAAAACGCGGGGAAGTCAATGTACGCATCGTTGACTTTGCCCATACGACCACGGGCCGAGATTGGATTCCCTTCCCCGACGACGTTAGTCCTCATGAAGCAGTCTCTGGTTCTAATGGCTATCAGCCAGAGATTGACCCCGACACTGGACTAGTCTATGCTCGTTTCCCCCCGCATTATCCTGATCAACCCGACCGAGGCTTTTTATACGGCCTGAAGAATCTCGCCAGCACGTTGGAGCAAATTTGGAATGATGAACGCAAGAGAAGGATTAAAGCTATTCGCGATGATCCCAACTGCTCAGAGACCAAACTTCCAGCTCTACATACGGACGGTAAAGAGATTTTTGACGAAATATTTGGCTCGGACGACATTGACCCGGGTATGATATCGACATAACATATTCTTTCGCATATTATTCGGTCTCCTTTCTTATTGCAGTGTATTTTTTCTTTTCGTGGTCATAATATTCCATTGCATCTATCTGTATTCTCACTTTTATACGCATTCTTAGAAGTACATATCTATACCTGCATTTGTCCGCTTGGTTGTCATTGACGCATTGCACTCACATGTAGCACATTTTTCCTCTTTTCTCTCAACAGATAGATCTGCTTCTTCTGGATGCTTTTGAACGTTGTCGATAAAATAAAAGTATATGAATTCGAAGTTGAGTGTGCGGTATTGTCAGTGATACAAAATGGTCGGTCTAAGTGTGATGATAACACTACAGATGAAAATGCATATGTCCGCCCTCCATTAGCTCCTTTTGCAAACCCTCATGGCCACTAATCGTCCACAGGGATGAAGCTGATCTCGGCGTGCCAACAACTCTCCGAACCACTGATTGGATAAATAGATATTAGACGGAGATGGCTTAGATTGACGTTTCTGGCGCCTAGACGGATGGCATGGGGCAATCTGGGATTGAAGTGACCAGGTTCCTGAGATGTACAGATTAGCGAAAAGATCAAGGCGCGGTCAATGTTACGGACCTTGACGAAGGCCCTATACATTTTGGCTATTTGAGCTGCTATTTCTCCAAGAGTGTAATCCTTGTGGTCACTCCCATGTCGCAGCCGTAGTTTAGCTTTAACAGTGTGATAGCCAGGCCACTTCTATGGTATTAATGAGGATTCTGTTTCGCGAGGAGACCATACTCACACTAATAATAAACGAGACCGATTCTCTTCCTTTGAGATGCTCGGGAAGAAAACGTTGGATGGGTGTTGATTGACAAAGTGTTCCTTCTTCATACTCTAATTCAGTCATGGCTACTCCAGTATTGCTTCCACTGCTAGATTCAGGATTGAAGTATATGGCAAAACCACGCGTTGAATTGGGATTGACAATGACATGTCTTTGACCTTGATGCCACCAGTCGGATTTAACGGCGCCGCTAGCTCTCAGGTCAACGGCACCTCTTCGATATCCCGTTTCGTGCACGGCAACTGTTTGTAGTTCTGGGTTCAAGAGCTTCTCATTCTAATCATTGAAATTATACTGAGAGGGGAAACACGGAAAATATTAGAGAACTTACGGTCCATGGAGACTTGAAGAGTGGTGCTTCAGCAAGAGGTTGAGGGAATGAGAAACCTTGATCTTGCTTAACAGGGGATGTTTGAGTTCGAGATGTAGAGTTGAAAAAAGGTCCACGCATGTCGGGGAATACTCTCTTGAAGAACAGGCTTCTGGCACCATAGAATATGTTGGGACATTCCAACGACGAAGAACTGCATTTATATATTGCTAGAACACGGCTCAAAATACTAAGGAGCGGTTTTACCCTTGAAGTTGAAAGTCCGAGTCAAAGCTTGTTCGCCGGTGGGGCGGAAGGACAATGACTCCAAGTCCAAGCACACAGACCAGCATCCCCGTACAATGCGTTCTTCTCGCTTGTAGGCCGAGACATTAGATTTGAAGGTCACTAGAATCGGTCCGATTGTCAGTGCAAGCGGATGGTCTTTGCAAGTACAAACATTGTACAAACAGACGCGTCGCGTGTTTTGACCACAACGTCGGTGACCGACTCAGCTTTTACATCGCATCGATCACCGACGTGCTCATATCTCTGCTTGCGCCGGCCAACATGGACACAGAGCTCAAGTGTAATCGCCTCACTTGTCGGAAAGCATTGACCGATAAAGCTGTTGTGGTATGTCGACTATCTGCTTTTTGGTGTTGAGCAAACCGGTTGTCTTACGCGGCACATTAGACAACCTGTGCGTACCATACACAATGAGCTTCCAAAGCTATCTAAGTCTTTCCATTGCAAGGCTCGCATATCTTCTGTGGTGTGCTACCTGAACAGGTCTATTCAAGTTCCTCCATCTGACATCCTTGTAGTCGACTGTGCCAACGAACTATTTAACGCTGCTCGTTTGTGTCCAGGTGTGACTTATAACCTCGTATCAGACGTTCTCTTGCTGATATTCTCTTGTGGTCGCTAGCTTGCGAATCGTCTCTAACAGAACCGTACGTTCATCAGCTAGTCTCCTTCTCGATTTTGACTCATCGCCGTGCATAGAGATGATATTGTTGTGCGTTACCTTGAGTATTCAGGAAGAACTTCAAGTGATGGGGTAAATAGGTGTGCTCGTTACACCCGTCTAACGACTACAAAACGGTACGCTAACCTTGCTGTAAACTGAACGCTAAGATCTAAGAGTGCTTTCTACAGTCAGTCCTGTCGGGTTTAAGTCCTTCTATCATCTTGGAAATATGTAGCCGGTCAGAATTTATCTTCATCACCAAGTCCTACGGTTTTATTGAACGCATATATAGTGCGATTTCGTTCTGGCAATACCAAATCCATCAAGAAAAGTGCGCATATATGCACAAAAACTCACTAGAACTGACGCTTCGCTAGTTCTTTTCAGCAGGCGGTTTTGCGCAATTTGAACGACAAGATTTCTCAGTTACAGAAGCAATTAGACAATGTCGTCAGAGAAGGTGCGCCACATCCATGTCCTTCAACGCGTCAGCTGGATTCCCTCTGTCAGCCAACAGTGAAATTGCCCTCTTGAGCAATAAAAATGCAGGTAGATATTCCCTAGCAAGTTCTTACTACAATTTCGCCTTTAATCACGAACAGAACTGGAACGAGACTTGGAAGTCGAGCGGCGAAAGGTCCGGGATTTGCAAGAAGCCACGAGAGAAAGGGAGAAAGAATACCAGAAACTCAAGGTGAGCATGACCCTGACTGATACCTTGGAATATTTCTAAGATCCACATTCCAAGGCCCAACACGACAAAATTAAACGCAAAGCTCTTCTAGCCCCTGGCACTCTGAGCGCCAACGAGTTACCGGGATCACAAGAAGCCGCAATGAGACCACTCGACGGGAACATTAGTAGCAACGTTAATATTGGTGCTGTTGTCGGTGGAATGGAAGCCAGCGGTGTATGTTCGCACCTAGATCGGCATACGCATCTCGCTGAACAAGTACCGCTTCGTAGATTCAACGAACACCAATCGTCAATCGCACGTCCTTTGGCGGCTTTCCTTCTCAACGTATGGTGCCGGGTACTGGTAATGCTACAGGCGGTGGAGACGGTTGGGTTCCTGTTCATGGAAACGTCCAGCAACGAGCAACACATCGCCAACCACTTCCTAGGGCCAACACCGAACGTCGTCCTTATCGTACCAACGGAAACGTATCGGATCGATCCGATAGCAGCTCAAACGAAGTCGAAAATTTACTTTTGGCTGGGGCTTTCCAGAACACTCGTGTGCCTGCGGCAACTAGCGGGTGGTCTACTGCTCCCTCTGTACCCAACGTGAACATGAATAACCCAGGATTTCAGCGACCACGGCCAACGGCTCAGAAAGGTAAGTATCATACTCCGAAGTATCCCCTCGGGGCGCTAACCACGTAGATCCTGATGTACTAACAATGTCCCAGTCTTTGCTCCCACCAGTTCCGTCAAACGTGGCTCGGGCACATTCAGACCATCAATACGCTAACGCTCAGATTCTCGCTTTATACTTGAACCGCTCATGTGTACCTCTTTCCGTCGGATCCTCTTTTTTTTAAGTTTTACAGTTTCCTGTGTGGGTCCCTCCTGTACTTTTCAAGCCTTGCCAAGTTGAAGTCGAACCACAAGACCTGTTTTTCCACTTTGCTCATACCGCCACTTTACGGAACTTTGCGTTTCCCAAACTGGACTTTAGAACGTTTCTTTTAGGCTCTGAAAATGGACAGACTAGACTATATGGACGTTGCCGTTGGCGCCTTTGATGGACGCTGGTTCTCTTTTGCATCCAATAGACAGACTGCTCGTGCACGACTTGTCACCTAACTTATCCCGCCCGTAAATAAATAGATGAATGTATTGTCGCTGTTTGCATCCAATAGACGGATTGCTCGTGCATCCAACACTTGGATTTACATACGCCTTTCCCGCTACATTTGAATTGAAGATCTTACTCGTCCCCGCCTGTTGAACGATTCTCCACCGACGATGGACTTGACTGAATAACATCTCTGCGCACGTATACATATATCCCAACGATCACCAAGACTGGTTACCCGTTTCCAAGTTCAACAAACGCGATGATTGTTCATTTGTATTGTACAGGTAAATTTGTCTACTATAGTACAAATGTCCGAGTTTTGTGTTTGATGCTGTACTGTATGCAAATTCGTAAGAGTAGGTATTACGTATCATGGAACGTTGTTTGGTAACATTGCTTGATCAGTCCGAAAAAAGATGAAAGAGATGTTGATGTTGGTGAAAAACTTGAAAAAAAATTTTGTTGAAAAAAGGCAAAATGAAAGAAAGCCATCCGTCTATCAAACGTCCCTTTCGACGTCGTCTCATCAATCCCTCTGTCCGTCATAAGACAACCATCCCATGCCCATATCCCGCAGACTAGTCCCAGAGCAGTAGAAGAATCACGTTCGTTCGTTCGTTTCATTCTGCATACACCGGGTACCGAGTAGTCGTGAGTTGATTCCAGTTCCGGATTCCATTCGGTCTCGAAGAGGGTTTGTGGGATAGGTAGGTAGGTATGGTAGTCATTGCATTTATAAGACCCGCAGTACGGGCCCAGAAAACTTTAGCAAATAGCACATATTGCAATTGCAACTGAGAGCCTGTGATTTAATTTTCTCCACGATCCATCACCATGATCCTGTCCATCACTTTGATATCTGTTTCTGTTTCAGTTCCAGTTTCGGTCTCGCGATTTCGTGATTTCGTGATTCCGCACATGAGATCAAAAAACAATTGTTGAATGGACGACGCGTTATTTTAGCGCAGCGTAACATAGTGCAGTAGAACGTGGTAGATTGGCGAATCAATGAAGTGGTGATATGATATGATGACTGAGGATGGATCATAGACAGGGATGGGGACTGAGATGATAGGGCTGGAGACTCGTGCGACCAAGTATGTAGTTGTTGGACCGTGGGGTCGTTGTTGTGCTGCGCTGCGCTGTAATGATTCGTCGCGTCCAAGGACCTGGAGTCAATGAGTGATATCAAAGTTTCGTTGACGTTGGGGCCAACGGGAGTTGAAGACGGAGACAGATAGAGACCGGATGGCGAAATGCCTACGGGGAAAATGAAGGAGAGCGATTTGGATGGGGTATGTATCTACACGGAGTAGAAGGAAAAAAGAATGAATGAAAAAGAGCAACTTGAGAAGTGAGAAAATCGACTAGAAATAATCGAAAGCATAGAGAGAATACGCAAATCAGTAAGAGTAGAGTAGATACGATAGGCGATAGGCGTGTGTAGTTATATAGGGATTCAAGATAGGAGAAATAGGAATAGAGAGATAAATAGATGGCTGGATGATGTCGGTTCAAGAACGGCGAGAATACGTCGAGACATAAGATAAACAGATAGACAAGAATAAGACGATAACTTTAGAGAAACACAACAAAGCCCCGGTCAACAGCACATGAAATGCTGCCTGGAAACCAAGACGCAGAAAGCGAAATGCGAAGGGAAAAGGTAGAATCGAGAAGCATAGGGTAATATCAAAGACAAAGAGAAAGACAAAAAAGGAAAGTAGGCAAAGTAAGTGAAATCGCAACGAGGGTCGAAAAAGAAGACAAAAAAAGTATATGCATAGTGTATGTATCCGTATCCAAGCAAGTCCAAGTCCATAAGCTGTAGTTGTGGTTGTGGTTGTGGTCGTAATTGTACACAGCGTCGTCTTCATACAACACTCCCCAAAACACTCAAAATCCTCACTCCCACCTCGTAATAACTCTCCCAAGTTTCTCATCCTCCAAATACTGTCCAATCGCCAACATATCCTGTCCTGCCCTCTTCAAGTACCCAGCCAAAACATACCTCTCTGCATGTGGCAAGAGGTCGTGAAGTTTATCAACTTGACGGGCGAATTCGGGGTGCCAGGATGATTCTGGGTTGGAGTTGGAGTTGTGAGAAGAGTGAGAGTTGTGCTGAGGTTTACCTAGAGCCATAGCCATAGTCATGGCTTTGGAGGAAGAAGAGGTGGCGGGGTACGAAGAGGTGGAGGTAGACCTTGGGACAAGGGCAGAGCTCGAGTTGGAGCTGGAGCTAGAAGCTCCAGCTTTAGCACGGGCTAGCGTCAATGATTGCGTCTGAGGTTGAGGCTGGGGCTGGGGCTGGGATTCTGGTCTGGAAACAGGAGCAGAAGGAGGTAAAGACCTCTGAGCAAGCGCCATAGTCATCGACTGTCCTTGTCCCTGAGTCTGACTCTGTGGATACGCAATCTGCTTCTGCGTCCCTGCAGTCCCACTTGTAGTTGCTGTTGCCGTCGACGAACTAGTCGACTGGCTCTGACTGATCAACCCCCCTCCCCCAGCAACACCCAAATTCTGCTCATGTCCATGCCCGTGTCCCAAACCAGGACTAGGCTGCGGACTCGTACCCTTGGTAGGCGAATACGAAGAATACGTACTCGAATACGCCGAATACGACGAATGCGAAGAACTCGATCTTGTCGAGAGGACACCAGAATTGGGTCTGGCGAGTGAAAGTTGGAGGGACTGATGATGTTGTTGAGCATTGGGTGTTTGATGCTGGTGAGTGATTTGATTCTGATTCCGAAGTCGAGTCGAAGATGAAGACGCATTAAGAGACGTAGATGCAGACGCAGGGGGATGTCCTTGATATACGACTTGCTTGGGCCCAGTAGGAACAAGAGATGTATGTGGGGACCTTGGACCTTTAGTCTTTTGTCTCACCAGAGCAGAGTAATTCGTATTCGAGTACGTATGCCCACTATCGCTCTTCACCGTCAAATCTAATACATCCTCCTCTGAATCGGGGAGATGGTCGACCGAAGGAATATCATACAACGACGGACGGCGTTTCATAGCTGGTTCTCCACGAGGACCGCTGGTGACGCCTCTTGCCCCACTAGAAGACATGGACACGGGACTATCAGAGGCCCATCCGGATCCAGGACTGACCATCATAGTCTGCGAACGGAGGATTCTCTTTTCCCTATCCGTCATACTCATGCCAATTCCCTTGTCTTTATCCGTCGGGGTAGCGGCAACAGAATGCCCATGTCCATGTGCATACCTCCCAGGCAACGCCCTAGGCCCGCCACGTACACCCGGCGTTCCCATCTGTATCGGTACAGCAGCTATCGGTGAAGATATCGTATTCCCATTCACCACCGCTTCTCCAGAAGAGTGAGGTGGACTCTTGACCAACAATTTCGGGCTCTTGACTGAATCACCATGTCCATCACTCGATCCTCCACCTCGTTTATTTATACTCGCCTTTCTCCCCAAACTCGCAAAGAAACCTGTCTTGGTTGGCGTTGTGCTAGGCAACTGGAGGGATCGAGTTGATCCAGGTGGTGTGTGTCCTCCTGCACTCCCTGAACCATTCGAGTTTGATGAGAATAATGAGAGGCCGCCTTTGCCTTTGTTTGGTCGTTGGGGATAACTGGGCAGAGTGGGATAAGGAACGTTGGGTGCTCCAGAGGGATCTTGCAAGACGAGGTTTTCCTTGTCTTTTTCTTTAACCATGAGATCCGTAGCCAGAGAGGCGTCTGGTCGACGGGGAAATGTGACGTCGGAGTTGGCAGAAGAGGTGGATACTTGACGAGGGTGTTGAGCATTAGAAGGGAATGTAGAAGGATACGACGGCTCTGGGTTTGGATCGAGTTGTTGAAGGGGAGATGCTGGGATTGGAGAGAGACCTGATGAAGGGGCTGTAACGAATTAATACATGTAATAATAAAGTAGAGATTGGCTCACCTTTTGCATACCCAACCTGCCACAACCAATCGAGCAACCCAGAGTCATAAACATACAATTCGTTGATCTTTTGTGCATAAGCTACACAACGCTCATTGGCGTGTTTCATCTTGGGGACTTCATAACAAGTCATTGCAGGCACTCGGAGACCGTCTACTTTTATACGTTTTCTCGGACGAGGACGAGGAGGTGGAGGTGGTGGAAGATTCGTAGTAATAATGGAAGGCGAAGGAGTCCGTGAAAGAGAGTGTGAACGACGAAGAGGAATGTCGAGACTGGAACTACGAGAGTTGTTGGAAGGAGAGGGAGATTTCGGAGGCGTTTTTGGGAGAGAAGCCGACATGCGTTTGAGGCTCTTGGTGAGAGAATGACGGAGAGATTTCGGAGGGGGACTAGGGACGTTTTCATGCGAAGACTCGGAGGAAGAGGCCGTGTCTATGTGGATCTCTGGTTCAGGAGATTCCGAGGAGGGTAGACCGTCAACTTGGGGAGCGGGAGCGGGAGTGGCAGGGGTAATAAACGTCGAACCAGTAGTCGTAGGCGTCGTAGCAGCTTCTCTACGGTGAAGAGCAGCCTGGACATTTGGAGGCAGCTGAAGGGCCTGTTTGACAGCCTCAATGTCGCGCTTTGCCGCTGCTGCTCCCGCCGCTCTTGGAGGAGGGGGAAGGGGTCCCGCAGTGGAATGAAACCCTAGTTGATAACTGAGATAGTCTACGACTGGACCAGCGACCGGATCGTGGATAGGTTTCTCTGCACCGACCTCGGGAGTCTTCATGGACGGGGAGCGAGATTCTGGGGTCAAAAAGTGGGGACCAATGACCGAGTTTTCGCGGTTGGACGGAGAACGGATGTGGTTCGAGTATGTCTCCCTTGCAGCGTCTGGGGGAGCGACTAGAGCAACGGTAGGAGAGCCAGTGTCGACGATTGCTATTCTGCGACGGTCCGACCCTCCTTCTGAGCGTTTTCTGCGGGGTTTTTCTACAAAACTGGAGACAGAATACTCTGAGGACGTCGAACCAGATGAGAGAGTGCGTTGATGGTGGACTGAAGAGTAGTAGTCGAGAATATCATTCTCATCTGCCATCAAGGAACGAGAAAACAAATGTCTTCCCACTCGTACCAAGTGTCTATTAATGCCGATTTCTTTGCTCGCGATTTGAACCCCATTCTCAACAGAATTACTCTTCACTCAGAGTCCTCTGCACCCATGCACACTAGAGAGGTCGTCTTTGAACCCATGAATCCAGACCACGACCCCATTCTCCTCCGGGCACGCAAGGATCTCACTGCAAAGGATGCCCCATGGGTCCTAGATTCTTATCTCAAACCTGAATCTGTTAGAGCCCATCCAGAGGCCACTGTTCGTCCATGGGCCACCTGCCAGGTCGCTGGTGATGCTCTCGCTTTTGCCTCTGCACTCGGATATGTGTAGGTGCCCAAATTTCTTTCTCAACATTTATTTATTTCCTGCAGGCAACGCTCGCAGATATACAAACGAGGCTATCTCTTTCGTCGTGGTGCTCTCATTATCCAAATGTTCCAGCAGGAACAAGTAGATCCTCGTACTCAGCAGCCTATACCTGCGCATGCAGACACACTTTGGGAAGTCGAAGTAAAAACCGCTTCGCCAATTAGAAATACACAGGACAATCCTCTCTCTCAATCCATAGAGGCTGTCCTGCACGTCCAAACTATCATGAAGGGTCTTTTGGATTTACGACGACAGGACGTCTGAGTCGTACTCCAACCCTAATCCCATCTCTTCTTCACTCTCACTCCCGTAATCCCCCACCAACCCACTAATCCTCTCCTTGCCTTGCACCTTCCCCAACACCCTCCTCCTCTTTACCTCTTCCTCCTCTTCTTGGATTCTCGTTTGTGGATCTACAACCCGTCCCTTGAATGACCCCTTCTCATACAGCTCGATCGTCGGGAATTCCACGAATTCCATCCACTTTAACGCATCCCCCAGTTCTTTCTCCGTGTCTATTCTCCAATACACTTCTGGACCACTTGGCGCACGGAGAACACACTCGATTTCTCCTTGTATCAAATCCTGAACCCAATCAGGTATCTTTCGAGAAGGGAATACACTCGACAACTTTTCATCCAACAAAACTCGATGTCGAATCATTTTATACGGTGCTGGGACAGGGTCATTGGGATGTAGAGGGTTAGGCGTAGGATGAAACACTAGTTCAATTGTCAATAGTGCTTTTTGTGTTCTAAAAGTAGTCAATAATACACTCGATAGTAGAAAATCAAAACTCACTTGAAATCCCACCCACTCGTATTCATCCTTCCCCTCTCCATCCCCGCCGGCACAAGTTCGAGTGTAATCTCTCTCTTTTCCAACTCTGCTTTCAATACGTTCCTCTTCATGCTCTTTCCTTTATCTCTCCCTCTTTCTCTAGTAGACATATCAAATCTCCCCCTCCCAATCCCTTCCCCAGCACCCCTAACAACCCTCCCAACGTCCTCCAAAAACGTATAATCATTCATCATCTCTCCGTACCCATACTCATTCATGCCTACATACTCTGCCTTGTTTCGAAGACCGGAACAATCGGTTTCCTCCTTGTGTTTTTTAGAGCACGGAAGGGAACAAGAAGCATGAGAACATCGAGGACAGGTGTATTTCGGTAGAGAGGCATGGCAAGTTTGGCAGAGCGTTGGTTTGGGAGGATTTTTACGTTTACCGAGGACAGACTCGGACATGGAGGTCGGAGGAAGAGGATTTTCCACGTTATTTTATTTTTTCAAAGGATACATGTCTTCAAAGTACGAATACAAAAAGAACGGCTATAGCTATACAAATCTCTAAATGTCATCCATATCCAAACTAATCTCCACTTTCTCTCCAGGCTTGAACGCCGGGAGACCTACCAACACCTCAGCAAAAACAAAATGCAAAAAAAAAAAATTCAACTCACCAAGATACGGGCAACTCGCGCACCTAAACGCGTCTCCCAGATAACAATTCCCACAACTACTCGTCACCTTTCCCGTGTTAACTATCCTGCTCGAATCTCCCTTGTTCACCTCCACAGCCCCACCCTCCTCACCTCCATCAACCAACACAACTTTCCTACTGCCATTCCTCTCTTCCTCCGCTTCCAACTCTGCAAGCCCACAAGTACACCCTTTACACGCGCGCTTTCTCCTTGGTCTATTCGATCCATCTGCAGAAACGGGTTCGCAAGTGGGGCGGAGTTTATCCTCCTCAGTTAACAAGGCGTCGGAATC
The DNA here is from genome assembly GCA_037954225.1 of Stygiomarasmius scandens. NCBI lineage: Eukaryota > Fungi > Basidiomycota > Agaricomycetes > Agaricales > Campanellaceae > Stygiomarasmius > Stygiomarasmius scandens. The sequence goes on along the minus strand of JBANRG010000002.1, from coordinate 2,328,526 downwards.
GATAATAGAAGGAGAGGGATCGAGTGCCCAGAGGGCAGCTTTTTTCGCAGCACCGTCTCCTGTAGCTTTTTTACGCAACTTCAGAGGCACTGAAGCCCCGTTCGTAGTAGTAGAAGTGGTGGTGGGTTTCGCAGGCTTTTGTGCAACTAGAGCTTCTCCCTCGGAAGAAAGCATTACAAACCCGGCCAACGTCAGCTCAGCCCTCACACTCTTCAACAATTCCCCTCCACTAATATTGATATACAACGTCCCAAGAACCGACATTCCTTCATACAGCTGCGTAAGAAGAAAGTTTAGATTCGCATTTGCACCCAACAAGGCTGCATAGTCGGATTCGGAGAGGGTTATGTGTACGGATGCGTATGTCGATGGTGGGAGAGTCGTTGCTAAATCAAAAAAGAATTTTAGAGAAAAAAAGTAGATAGGAGCCGACGAAAACACACCTCGATCAACCAATCTATCCAACATTTGTCTATCCACCGTCCGACTCTGTGAGAGATCCGATACTAGAGCTTGATATTTTCCATCTTGTGCCGTTGCAGGAGACCCTATAGCTAGAGCTGGGCCTTTGTTGGAGGGTACGTTTGTCACGTTTGCGTTTGTAGGTGCAACGTCTACTGCTGTAGGGGACATTTTGAAAAAAAAAAGTGAAAGAATGAAAGAGTGTAGTGGAGACCTATAAACCAGTCAGCGGATGTCGATGTGTAATGCAGTGCTGACTCACTTTCCTCGGCCGACGGCTTTCTCATACCGTTCAGAACTTGATTAGGATTACCAAAAGCTCAGAAATATCCTGTCGCGTTTCCAATCAACTACATCTCGGATTAATGGCCCTATACGAGTACCATTACAAAAAGTACATTACAGAACGAAAACTAGGTAAAACACAGGCTGAAGAAATCATCAAACAATGCAGTACTAGTAGGAAGAGCGGTCCAGAACACGAAAAAAAGAAACAAAACGGTCATCTACTACTGAGGTGGCTGAGGCTGCCCATCCACAGGTGCAGGCTGAGGCACCATATGCTGTATCATCGATGCATCTGCAGGATTCATAATCGGCATCATTAACGCCGTCCTCACACGATACAACATCATCCTGTACCACTCTTGGTCAGCACCAGCTTTTTCCTGCTCTGTAGTAACCTGTTGCAAATGTCCAATCTCCTTCAGCCAAGCCGCGCGCCAGTTGACTTGACCGTGTTCATCCATTTCAAAGTCTTCGCCGGGTGTTATTGGCAAGGGACCCATCATTGCTGGTGGGAAGCGCATGCCATTGAGCATGGCAATGTTTGGATCAAATCTGAAAGTTTCCTCAGTACCGGTGAATGGAGCATGGGGATAAAACTCACGGTGGGGGGTATTGAGCTGGTGGGAAGGGTCCAGGCGGTCGTTCACCATTGGCTTCACCAGTAACCATGGGAGGAGGTGGGGCATAAGCAGGCTCTGGGAACTGTCCCTCGGCAGGGTGATAGTCTACATCACCCTCTTCAGAGGTATTCCTCCCCTTGCCATTCTTTGTCTTCTTCTTGCGCACGCGATGAACACCGGTACGAGGATCTACGTTGTCATTGACAGTCCAGTAAGATCCTTTACCGCGATCGGTGAGCGGTCGAGGAACCTTTTCGAAACATGGGTTCAAAGAGAGATTGTGTCGCACAGAGTTCTGCGGGGTACGGGGTTCATCAGTATCTCCAAGGGTGAGAAGCAAGGGGCAAATTATCGAAAACAAACAGACCCAGTCAAACAACAACATCGCGTACGCGTACTTGTTGACTGGACGGGTTGTAGTATCGTATCTAATTTTAACGCGTTTTCTGTACAGAAACTACTACGAAAATGATGGTTCACAAGGGCGAATTCGAGGTATACTCACTTTCCAACCACTGGGCGCAGTTCTGAAATATGGGAACTATAGGGGTAAAAGGCGTCAGGAACCCCCTGTAGATGGACCAGAGAATATATGCAACGTACTCGGGACTCGATAGCGTAGTAGATATCTTCAAGTAGTAGCTTTTGGTTCGGAGACCCCTTGATCGCATATCTGCCAACACAAACAAAGCACATGAATCAAAACCATTGCCAACCTCCCCAGAATGATCCAAAACACACCGAATGAGGGTAGAATAGGGATAAAATGGCTTGCTGCCCGGTGGGCCATCTCGCAACGAGTCGAGATTGATAGGCAAACCACCGGTAAGATCGTTTTCGGGTGGATAATATGAGCCATTAGGGTCGTTAGGGTCTGGTATCATTGGAGGCATTCCTGGAGGCGGAGGCTGGGACATGATGAAAAGAGTCGGATATTGAGACAACGAGGAGGAAGGGCGTCGGTGAAGCAACCAAGAAGGGTTATGTCATTGGTTGTTCAAAATTCCCAGGGTAGGTGCGCACGGGCCTCTTCATCGAATACCATGGTCTGGCTGCTGGCCGACGATCTCGACGACAGCGTTGAGAAAACTGGAAACAACGAGCGGCATGGATGAAAGAGCCTGGATGGTGCGTTCGAGTTGTCCGTGTTTGCGTTGTGTGTTCAAGTTGAACAAAACTTGCATCCAAGCAAACATAAATTGCGCGCAAATATTGCAATGGATCAACGTGGACCGTCGTTCTGGGGCTCACAAAATGCCCTTTTCCTGCCTACGTTTTCTTCTTTATTTCTATACTGTTGCTTGGATCTTTGTCTATGACCACCCCCAGCTTTTTTCAGCAACATTCCGCACGTCTTGCTTCTTCAGCGCTGTTGGGCGTCTGCTATACTGGTTCAGGCACTATCTACAACTAGGTCTTCATGTATGTTACCTTGAATCCATTGTCTTTTGTCCTCCTAGCCCATCCGTGTACATGGAAAAATGGACGCAACTTGTCGAAATACGAGTTGGATGTCAGGCACAGCAGATACTCCTGTAACTCTCCTATGCCACAGAACATAAGCCGATCGACAATGCTACCAGTGATCGTCGCGGTTTTCTAGGGATCTACAGAGTGAGACACTTTTTCCTGATATAAATCCTACGACGACGGCCCCAAAAGCCTCCTGACCATGTCTGCCAACGTATTCGCAGACACAAACCTTGTTAGGACGTGGCAATGTGAGTGGTTTCCGTATCGTGCACCGTATCCATGTTGTCTGAGATGCGTTTCTAGTGGTAGCCACCGTAGTAGTGGTGTATGATCATTGTGTGTTTCTCAATTTACTGAAAAGTGTATTTCCTGATTATCCTCTTGTCAGTGATTACCTTGGATCAAGAGGTTTGTCGATATCTAAACTGGATTTACATGGGATCTCACAGTGATCTATCGAACAGGTGGAATTGGTTTGGGTACGCTCTGTTTGTCGTTAATGTCGGATGTGATGCAAATGCCTCTTTCAAAGAAACGGAAATGGTCGTTGTCAAAAGTTCTCTTCCTTTTAGTGAGTGTTCCTGTCGTGTTTGGAAACTCAATCCTCAAGAATTTCTAGAACCGTTACGTTGCAGAGGTTCTATTAGGGTGGGCAGTCTTATCTCTTCGCCGACGTCAGTGTTCATTTACTAGTCTATAGGTTCGAAGCAACGCGTGAGTTCAAGGAAAACAAGTTCTTTTCGAATTTCCGTTAACAACATCGACTAGTCTATATCTCAACGTCAACGCCTTCAAATGTGGATCTTTCTTCCCATTTTTTATGCCCCGTGGTACTGAACTGACTCGTAGATGTGAGCCAATCCCGTCTACCTAAGACATTCGCTCTCATCAATTTCTAGATGTAAGTCCTACTTGCTCTCTCCTCGCCAATATCTCACAAACGTACATCTACAGGCGACAAATTCTTCTACATCCAAGGCTACCTCAACATGTTTCTCATCTGGGTCGCAAGCACCGTCATGATGATGAGAATATCAGCCATATACTCTCATACCCGGTTTACCGTCATATTACTGCTCTCCTTATTCATCAGCGAAATTGTAGCAATGCTCGTCATAATAACGATTACGCTGCAGCGGATCCACTGTAAGCAAGCGGCAAGCCGTCCTTCCACGCACGTCTTTCTGAGTAGCACATTGACGTTCCCTAAATATAGCCGTGCCCCATTCACCCGGATTAATCTGCAACCCCCTGGCGATTGCAAAATTCTTTCACGGTTTTTGGGCAGTGCCTGCGATCGTGGAGACTGCGCTTTTTAGTTTTGTGGTGTATTCCGGGATTCAACATCTCAGATCGAGGAAACTCTGGACAGGGAGTGCAATTCTGAATGTTATTCTGCGGGACCATGTTATTTACTTCTTGATGTGAGTCTGCCTCTATTACTTACGTTGCTCCTGTTCTTACTGTTCCTATTTACAATAGCACCGAGGTCCTTTTCCTTTGTAATGTCGGTTCAACGGTCTATGTTTTGACTCATCAAGGTCATATACACGGCGACGGCCTAGTAGGTTTTACTATACTTGTTTAGCTCGCATTTTCTGACTCGTTCGCACCCAGGTCCCTTGGCTGCAAATTCCTTATGTCCTTGGCATTGCAAGCTTATGCACCCTCGTTTCTCGGCTTATCATAAACCTTCAGTCTGTTTATTACCTTCCGACGCATCAGAGTGATCTAGGGACGGTGTCCTCCCTAAGTTGGAACTATCCCTATCAAAGTCAACAGTCTTGGACCAACATCTAGACGGACAGTTGTAATAACTCGTGTAATCATAGTTGTATCAGTAGCACATCGTAATCTAAACCAACATCACCCCGTGGATCACACACTGTAAACGAGTCAGCAAAGCAATAATCCAGCACACAAAAAACACAACTGACCCATAAGCATACTCGACCTCATCAACACCAGCCCCGGAAGCAAACGCCGACTTTTCTCTCGGCGCAGGTCCAACTTCCTCTTCCTCACCTTCCTCATCTTCATCATCCACCGCAGTCTCGTCATCAAGACCAAACGGTTTAACAGGACGCAACCCTCCCGATCCTGAACTCGCTCGCCTCTTGCCTGCAGGTGATTTCGGCAGAGCCGCCATAGTCCTGGGGCTCATATGCTGTTCAAAAGTTTAGTTCGAGCCATCAGATAAGTAGATAAAATAAAAATAAAAAACACCCACCTCCCAATTATTCAAATTCTCATCTTCCACGCTTTCCCCGTCATCACGACTAGAATCCAATCGACCCTCATCTCCCAAATCTCCAATAGAAACAATACTTTCACTATCACTGATATCACCGGCAATGTCCGCTGCAAACTCTGGTAAACGAGACCATGCAGAGGTACCCGTACCACTGCCACTACCGCCACCAACACCTCCCACACCTCCAGCACCTGTCCCGCCAAATAGAGGTCCGTTGGATTGTTCCTCTGACCAATCGAGATCAGATATATATTCTTCGTATTCTTCTTCAAAGCTTATATCTTCGGGAATATAAGGTAAGAATATCGAAGAATCGGGAGCATGAGATCGTGCTGGGGGAAACACGTCTGCTTCGACAATGTTGGGAGTTCCTACTGAACGAATGATGCCTGAAAGTTCGGGACCAGGGTGGAGATCTTCAATGTTATTCGATATGCTGCCGGATCTCCTATGGGCTGGAGCGTGTTGTTGGACAGTTGCGCCGGGACCGTATCGCCTGTTGTTGTCTGTCCGACATGCATGTCAGATTTGAATTCAGAGAGAAGATATATATTTAAACACGTACAAAACTTGACTAGATGCCTCAGCGCCGTTTCTTGTGCCTAGAAAGGAAACACAGAGTTGCAAGGATTGGTAGAGACGCACAGGAATAAACTTACCTGAGCATCCGAAACATCGTCTACTTCATTGCCCGTCAGCCACTCGTCCCGCAGGTCGAGTCTACAATTGAGATAGATCACAGTGATGACTTTCATGTTGCCTAGACACGAGCATTCAATAGACCGGTCTAGTTTGTGACAAATATCTTACTCTGTCTCCACTTTCTCCCGCAAAAGGGTACTTGACTCTTTATGAGTTTCAGTAGATGTAATTGTAACATCGGGTGTTGAACTCGAAGCATTCGTTTCAGCACAGCCTAAGTACACATATGTACAGAGACACGGTGTCGAGTCGTGTCGTGCAAAGAGTACGAGTCAGTCAGTCGGTCAGTCATGTCGCTTGTCGAGTCGGATCATCGAGATGCGACTCACAGAACTCTTGTACTGGACGAGCATCCAAATCCGGTGAGACCGGTTTTTTGATAGTTTTTGCATAATCTTTGCGAAATTGATTGTAGAAAAGAAATTTCTCCAAGAGAAATCTGTGACCATCTCGACTTCTTCCTCGTGGATTTCACCGTTGGGAAGTTTTTGAGTCTTGATGATGGTGTGGCGAGGGGGCTTGAGCATGTTGTCCTCTGGTCGGGCTTGGTGAGCGTTTTTGGAAAAGTTGAGGAAACAGTATCGGAAGAAGCTAAAAATCGGTAAAAAAAAAAGAGTTTGGATAACAGACCGAAATACTCACTTGTTCTCGGGCGAATCAGCTTTCGACACCAGAGCCGTGGGTACTTCTTGCATGCCAAACATCTTCAAGAGTAACAACAGACAATTGGTGTCCAAGAGCAGTTGACCCAGGTGGTGGAATTTCATCACATCTAAACCAAGTTAATATGGAATATACGATACTTGACATTGACTCACGAGAAACTTTGAACCATTTCAGAGTGAGAAGCAAAATCGCGGATGCTGCCTTGGTTGTTATCTCACGATGTCGAGTGACGTCTATCTCGTCTAGCGTCGGCGGAGGAAGGTTGGGTTGTTCCTGCGCGGCTGGAAAGCACAGTCAGCTACGAGTACTCGAGCATGCTTGTGCACTCACGAGATGAAACACCCGGAGGAAATGCAGAAGACGTAGCAGACTGAGGAGGGTTAGTCCCAGCTGACACGGTCGCTAACAATAGTTTCAGAAGCACGAGTACCCAGCCAGACAAGACGGGCAAGCTTGCGCTCTAGTACGTGACTCTATGAGTTGGCGTTCATGGGGTTTGTGGAGCAACTTACATATATCTGTTCTACACGTTTCAGACGCATCAAGTCTTCCCTTCTTTCTTTCGCCTTTCGCTTCTCGCTTGCTGTTTGAGCTTTTTCGAGCGCAGCAGCGGCTTCCGCGATTTTTTCGTCGAGCAATGCTACATCAGGAAGTGGTTCTGCTGTTTCTGTTTCCGGGTCCTAAACAGAGAAATGAGTGTCGGCTCCAAGGATAAAGAACAGTATAGACCTTGTTGACAAACGTCGACGACTGAAACTCTCCACCAGTCCCGGGCATATGGTCCAATCCACTCTCAAACGTCATACAATCCTCTCTCGTCTTCCACATTTGGTACAATGAAAGTGAGATATACATATGCTTGTTGTACAACTTGTCAGCCTCGTCAATAGCAAACGGTACTAGCCTCGCATCTCTTCCTTGTGTCTTGGAAAACGGAAATAAAAACGGCCGACTCTGATCGGTTTGGTACTGCAATTTTTTAGGCTTTGGACCAGCTGGCGGGGGTGTTGGAACTGGAGTGGGAGGTTGGATGCTTGTACGAAAGGGACCGTTCGTGGTCTGTTGGAAGGAGCTACTAGTATTGGGGAGACCCGGATGGCTTTCTGCATCGTCATGATGATAGTGATGACGGACTGGGATGGGAGAATAGGCTTGTGCGAGTCTAGACGTGGCATTGATTGGTATTGGCTTGAAAATAGGTGGATCAGAGGGACCTGCGGGGGGAGGTGGAGGTGGAGTGAATGTGGGGTATTTGACCGAGGTTTCTTGACGGAACAACTCAATATCCAGAGGGCTCGACTTGATGATTGTAGCTGCTGGAGAATATTTGGGTATTTAAACAACAGTTGATAGAAAAGTTTTGTACCTTTATCGACCTCTGGACCTGTTTGCAATCCGGCAAGCTCTCGTGCTAGGTTCTTGACACGGGCATGTTCGCGTATACCGCCGCAACAAGCGAGTAGAGTCTTCCATAACAGCAACAAGAGCTGGCAGAGAGTTAGGAACGTGCCTAGAACATACAGATACGCGTACCTTTTTTATAGGGTAACCTTTGGCGCTCTTATCGCGAAGGCCCGACACGATGTTGAAGAGATAGACCGGAAGCGGTGGTTCTAAACTCACTGGAATGGAATGAACAGGAAGGTTCTCGGACTATTTGCGCGCAAAAGCTTACTGAGTTCATCCGCGAAATCGTCATGACCTTTAAAGATCTCGATGAGGTGATACAACATTCCAAAGTAGACCGATATTTCGGTCAGGACTTCCTCTTGAAGATCGGACTTGTCGTTGGGGCTAACATTGAGCTGGGCAAGGTCCGAGTCGGATAGAGAACTGGACGGGGTTGAGAGACACGGATGGAAAGAATGGAACGTCACTTGCCATAGAAGATCGTGCTTGGAGCTTGCAATTTTCAAAGCTTCGACGATGGTACTGACACCGTTTGCAGCACGGACGATTTTGCAATTCTCAAATATCCAATGCAATTGGTGTTCTGGTGAGACAGTCTCGGCAAAAGTACCTGAAGAGAGATGAAGGGAGGATGCGTGTCTGATTTATGAAAGGGCAGCACCTTGCACAATGTAGAATAGACGACGAGAGTTTGTAAAGCGGACGACGGCATCCTTGTGCTCGAGACCTTCGAGAAGGAGCTCTACGTGTACTTTTCGCTTGGCAGGAGTGCTCTTTGTCCACTCTGCAAAGACTGGTCTGAACAGAGGCCAGCTGGAGGGGGCACAATGACGCACCCTCGGTGAAGGAGCCTTGCCAGGCCTTTAAATTTTCTGCGACCTGGGGCATCTCAACGTAGGAATATAGCTCATCGATTTCATTCATGACAGTGTCCTCGTCATCGTAGTTGTAGTCGTACCACCATTGCTAGAACATTCAAGAGTTGAACGCGCGACATGGTGAGCTGAGATGGCCAAAGTACCTTTGGTTTTGGAACAGTTCCGACCATGGCCTTGAGCTGGCCTAGGGTAATCGAGTCCATACTCTGAGGGACCCCGTTGTCCGTGTTCATTGAGACTGATGAGACTGAAAATCTCAACTGAAAATAGCCCGGAAGCGAAGCGTCCCAGGGCAGGCCCACTGCACGTTTCTCCTGAAATGATCGATGAGTCAAGTGCCGCTTACTAAGGCACTATTTATAAGAAAAGAAGGGAAAAGTGACTTCAACAAGGGACCACCTACATTTCAAGGGCTCCCTCCCCGACACCGGCTCTCAAGAGGCTGCTCCCCGTCCCCCCAACTTGAAGTAGAAAAACCTCGTCAGTGGTTCCCCGGCGATCCACCCCTGCTCTTTTTCTGCACAAGGATCCTCAAAAGGCACGCCTTTGTTGTGCGTCTGCCAGTCGGCGTATCGTCTCTTGGTCTCCACCTTTCGTCTCTTTTTTTTTTTTTTTTCCTATTTTTACGACCAGTTTTTACGACCTCTTTGCCACTCTCTCATCTAGCTCCGTCCGTTCCAGGAAAGAGCTTTTTTTGTGGATTTGAGCCAGTAGCCGCCACGTCTTGCGTGTCTTTGGCTGCCTCTCAGATTCACTCGTTTGCTGCCAATGCCAGTTCCCGTTCCTTGTCTACCTAAACAACCTGCACACCCCGTAATCAAGGCCCATCATTCAGACGACAACCAGGGCAACAACCTCTCTTTCCACGGCTTGACTCTTCCCGTCTCCCCCACGGGTCCGCCGCCCTCCTTTGGCACCCGTGAGCAGTGGATCAATTCCTTGCCATCCTGGAGGAGAAGTAAGCCTCGTAGAATTTGGGAGGACGACTCTCATCTTTTGAACTCAGGTCTCGAACAGAGTTTTCACAAAGGGTTAGCTGGTGCGGTCAACGCGCCCGTTATTAAAGGAGCACACGCTGAAGCCTGTATTCCGCCCTTGTCCTCGGACGTCGACATGCACATCTCCGCCGACCATCCCTCCGCTTTTGGTGGCAGTTTCAACAGAAACAGTCTCAACGTCACCTATGATGACCACACCAGGGGCGCTTTTTCCCCAATCTTCGAGGATCAGTCTCCTACCTCCAGGAGCGACCGGGACCCGTCATCCAGCCCAATGGAGCCCATCACACCTTTCGGTGATTTCGTAGATCGTGCTGTTACTACATCGCAATACCAGCACGTACCCTACGAGACCCAGCAAACATTTGCGCAGCCCGGCACCGAGATGCCAAATGAGCCTGTTCCTGCTCCCGCCTCGGCCCCGGAATTGACTGCCACTTTGGGTTACCGCAGACTGGCTGAGCCTCTGTCGGACTGGATTGCCAATTTTGTCTGGAAGGCCTGTACTACCGGTCTCAACTTGCCTGGCCGTCCCATGTACGTCCCTTTTTCGCCTTTGCCCGCTTATCCAATACTAATGAATGCCCGCAGTCACAATACGTCAAAGACCTATCCCGCTTCTCCGCCGGACTACCTCGCAGACTCTGTGCATTCCTTGCTGCTTTTCACCCTTCTTCAGCCATCAGCGATCTTTCTGTCGCTTTGGTACATCGTTAGGCTACCCATTTATTTCGGGACGGTCGGATTGAATGCTGAACACGTCAAGGAATTGCGATTCAGAGTTGCTCTTCTCGGTGATAGCCGTTCCGGTCAAGACCGTGAAACGATGGAGAGCTATGCGCCCTTTCGCCTCGTTGTGTTGGGATGTATGCTCGCCAACAAGTGGCTTGATGATCATACATTCTCTAACAAGAATTGGCAAGTCTTCTAGATTCATCTCAGGGTATTTTTTTTTACTGATACATTCCTTGTAGGCATAGCATCTCGAAAGTCCCGATCCAGTTGTTGAACAAGCTGGAGTCGCTAGCCCTGGACATCTTTTCTTATGATTTGTCAGTGTCGTCATCTGATTGGTCCCAATGGATGTCGCAAGTCTTGTCATACCACACCTCCTTGTCGTCCCCATGCTTCCCTCAGCCCATTTCTCGTCCATCTTCGAGTCCTCACTATATCATTCGTGTGGCTATTGAAGAAATCATCCAGGCGCCGGCTGCCTCCAATTTCGATCCCTCTAACCCACAGCCAGTCTTTTTAGGGCTGGAAGAACGGAAAAGGGAGAGGCTTGCGAAAGAACAGGCGCTGATGAACTCTGATGTTCTCGAAATCGATCTGGACGAAGATGGGCCCCTGAGAGAAGAGTACATGCCTCGACGCCGTGCTTCGACACGTAGTGCAGGTTCCGAAAACCATCCCCCCATCAGGCAACAAAATTGGGAAACAAACAGGCACGCTATTGAGCGCTGCCTGCCCCCTCCTGCAAAATGGAGCCCGGCGGGTGATGAACCAATCCTTCGAGAGAACAATCGTGCATATGGGCGGTATGTTGCTGTGCAGCCTACCCCGGCTCACAATGTACCCCCTTACCACATGCTTCCGACCTACCAGCCCAACGAGGTTGCTTACGCAAATCAGCCCTGGCTTACGCACGCCAGTTATGCTCCCGCCAAGCCTCCTACGTTCATGGCTCCTGCCTTTGATTTTTCTGCTGTTCATCACCCTCCGCCTGCCCCGGCCTATAACCCATTGCTTTTTCCTTTTGCATTGTCTCACTCGCGGTCGAATTCTTATTCGCATGACCAGGATACTTCACAATCACGTAATCATATGCGCTCATACTCTCAATCACAGTACGAGTATAGATGCAGCGACCTTCGCATGACTGCGAACGAGCTGACTTCTGTCCAGAACGAGACCTGGGGACCAGCTGGTCACTATGTGTATCCGGCACCTGCCTTTGTCCCTCATCCATCCGTCTCTTATCAATCTGCCTGGTTGAGAACCTAGAGCCTAGTTTTCTGACTCTTTTTTTTTGTTTTCGCTTTTCTTTCTCTCTCTCTCTCCTGAGGAGCAATAACTATTTACGCTCCTCCCTAGACCTGCATATCGTCATCATTCGTAAACGCCTCGCCCCGCTACTATACACCCGACCGAAACTTCATGCGGCACTAATGCGATTGGTGATCCATCTTTCATCCTCTTCTTCACCAATCGGTGGCTTGTACTTGTGACTCCATTCACATTGTAAATATCCAACTCTCTCATTCTGGCTTTGGGTCATCACATTCTGTCTATATGCATCACGGCCTTATCTGTATCGAAGTCATGATCGATTTTCGTATCGATCCAGCATCTCTTTTGCTTGTCCTATCCCGCAAATGTATCGGGGTCCGTATGGAGCCGATGTACAAAGCGGGAGCTGGATTTCCATGGACCTTACCACACATACAATTTTTTACACGCCCAAGGTAGTCATTTGCTTTGCGATGCTTCTGATTTCATTTGCTCATTTCTGTTAGCTTTCTACTTCCTTTTTACCCACCTGGTATTTATTCCCATCACCATTAATGTTTGTTCCTGGTACCGGATGTGTCGGTCCCATTGGATTTTCTTTCTTACGTTGCTTTCGTCTGTAGTTTTCTCATCACCTTACTGTCTTTTTCATCATTGCCTTGCACACATTGTGCTTTTACGATCAACATTTTCCCCTGGGAAAATAGCGTTGGAATAAAACCAAAAACATTACTATTCTTCGCTTCCGACTTGCACACACCTCTTCATTCCCGTCGACGTTTTTACGGATATTGCGTCTTGTTACATACGTACCCTTACCCTCCCTCTCATCCGTCATCCTGCGTATTCCCTCTTTACCGCCACCCGTTTTCACGTTTACCCCCCTGTCCTTTTTTCCTTTAACCCGAGTATCCCCTCATCCTTCCTCTTTACCGTTCTCCTACGTCTGTAGGTTGTTTGTTATGCCAAATTGTGTTTACAAATGTTATTGGGATATGGTTGCATCATGCTTCAATCTCCCCTTATCATGAATATCCTAGATCCCCACTCGGGCTCTCAGAATAAAAACGACAACGCTAGAGTATACACATATTCGTTACATTTGATTTGATATACGACTTGTTACACTAGTGATATCAGATACGAACTACAATGAACGGAACTTCGACATCTTCGCCTTCTTCATCACTAACCATGACCTCGACGATAAAGTACTTGACATGGGGAGGTACGGGCTTCTTGCTGACATGCTCGACCAGCCTGCTAAACTTCATAGGCAACCTTTCCTCGCTCTAGTGAAAGTAGGGTAATCAGAACGTAAGGAAGAAAAAAAAAAAGTCAAACAAACCTTCTTCTTGCCAACAAAAGAACTCCACAACATACTAACACCCTGACTGACCATGGTAATATCAAGCTTGTGTTCCTTTTGGAACCAGTTGACAATCTCTTGCAACGTCGGGTCGTTTTTGAATTCGAATCGATCCCAAAGTGTCCACTCTGTGTTGCCGTACTTGTTCTTGCCCGCAGCAATCGGCTCCGAGAAACCAAAGAAGGGAAGGGCCAAGTTTACAAAGCCGTTCTTGTAGCTTTCGAGCTTCTTCTTTCCATCGATGATCTAATAAAGATGGTACAGAGTAAAGATACGTCAAGAAGATGGATATAGATGAACGTGCCTTGTACAATTCTAGACAGACTAGACCCGTTACGAGAGACGTGGTAGTGGCGATCGCGGGAATGATCTTGCCAGCGATTTGCTTGGTTGTATGACGGTCAGCCAGTGTGATACTATAGTTTGTCGCTCTCAGATTGGAGGAAGCGGTTATGAAGTCAATGTGATGATTAGTATCGTCATCCTTTTCAAATTCGACAGGTGTGAGACGATAACCTGCCAGAGAAGAAGGCGAGGGAAGTTGAGAGATTGACTCTGACGCATCTACGGAATCAAGTTGAGACGGGGTTTCCGGAACGGGATCCGAGTATCATGCTTACCACCACTGTCACTCTGAGGTACAGGGTCATTGTCGTTAATCTGCACCTTGACTCCACTCTGAGGAGTAAATTCTGGTACGATCACAGAGTCGGCAACCTTGCGATACACGTTCATGTCGGTTTCGCCCTTGAGGCCATAATTGTAGGCATGAAGGTTGGCAGCCGCGACGATGAAAGCCAAATGGAGAGGCTGAAAGAGCTTCAAGTTAATATCTTCAAAAGAATAAACCATTCTTGACTCACATCCTTCGAGTTGAAGGTGAGAGGATCAGGAGCACGCTTGGGGCCACTCCAGAATGGCTGGCCAGTACTAGTAACAGCATCTTTGGGTAAACTGAATAAGAGCTGGCGGATATCGTTGTTGTATTTTTCTTCGAACTGAAGGCGGGCCCAGATGATACACTCCTCAAAGGTCAAGGGTTTGTTGGTAACCAGGTAGGAGAGGAGCTGATCGATTTGCTCTTTCTGTTGGCCCGAATACTTGAGAGTGTTCTCGAGGTAGTTCGGTTCCGACAAGTAAGAGTTTACAGACTGAGCTGGTTTTACAAAGAGATCGTCGAATTGTTTACGAGCCCACTATCAAACTCGAGTCAGTCATTGTGAATAAGGCCAGACCGGCCTTTGCTTACCTCGATGGTGTGCTGGATGGCATTGGGGAAATTTTTGACTGTGCAGGAAGGCGTTTCCTTTTCTGGAGGATCTTGTGACGAGCCATAAGACTCTGTCAAGTGTGGAATCACGACTTGAACATTTCCTTTGGTTCCAAGAGTACCGGATTCGAGGAGAGGTTTTTCGTAGAACACACAACGTTGATCCATGTACAACCCTGCAAAGCATATGATCAAACCGATTATCGACTCAGAACATGTAAAAACTCACTGGCTTTGACGTTGTCGAGCGCGTTTGTGACACCATCGATGTTACTGAAGAACGCTTCATCATAAACATCTGTTTCTTGCATCAGAAAAAGGTAAAGGAATCTAAGAAAGGACAAACTTTCGGTGTCGGGGCCAACTGCCTCTTGTCTGGTTGTGATCTTCCCGTTTAGGTCAGGGTTCATGTCAGAGACAGCTACTGCGGCAACCTCTGCCTTGAACTTCCCTAGATCTTTCGCTCTGAAGAGGAATTGCCGATTGAGGTTACTCTTCTCGATCGTGTCCAAGTCGGTGACCTGAATAGCGCCCTTTGGCCCAGTCGCCAGACCCATCATACTCCAGTTTTTCAACATCTCACAACCGATGGCACCAGAACCAACGAGGAATTGGCGATGGTCAGCGATCTTCGTCTGGAATGCCTTTCCAAAGACCGCAATCTGTCCATCATATCGAGAACCTATCGGCTGACAGTCTGCTTCTGTGGGAAGGTTGTCGGGGAGAGACTCCAGCGAATCAAAGTACATGTGCTGAATCATGGGGTGGAACTTGGCAGAGCAAGCCTTTAGAACTTCCTGAGCAACAAATCCTCCAATAACAGCATTCAAAGGAGACAGGTCGCCGGTGGCTTGGTAGGACAACTCGGAGATCACTTTCTCATCGACGTCCGCGTCCACTTTCTTCGCAATTGCAAACAGGGCAGCTGCATCTTCGTTATTGCGCGGACGGGGCATCCTCTTGTGTTGGGAACGATATTCAGAAAGAGCTTGGAAACCAGCGTGAAGAATAGCCGGTCTGTCGAACTTGGCAAAGTCTGTGATGAAGAATTCAGGGGACTGTAGTGATTCTCGAAGGGATTTCTGTTCAACATGTAAGAGCGAGTTTTAAGATCATACTCATAAAAGCGAAGAACGCACGAAATTGATGATTTTTGGCATCTTGACTTGCGTGAAGATACCACCTGTCTTGTAGTCTCCGTAACCAGTGGTGTCACCAATGGTAAAAGTGTAAGGGCCTTTGACTGAGATCTTGCGTGGTTCGCAACCGTTGAGTTCCGTCATGCCCTGGACTTCTGAGAATGTCACAAAATCTCCATCTTCCAATCCATGTCGCGTCTCATCTAAGCACGTTACCAGGCCTTCTTTGTCCTAAGAGACATGAGTACACTTTTCAGATAACAAAAAAAGGTTTGTGTAACGTACTTTCTCCACTGAAACAATCATACCCGTCAAGGGCTGTTCGCCAGTAGGGTCTACACAAGTGAATTTTGGACCAAAGTCGTTGAATACAGAGCTGATGATATGGTCATGTTTACTGCATTCGGGGTTACAAAACAGGCAGACTTACCCAAATAATCCTCGAGTCTCCGTAGCAATGAAATGTATTCCATTCTCGTGAGTCCAGTCGTTGATCTCTAATTGCTTGGCTAGCGGCACACCACATAGGACAACAACCTTTCAAAGAGTTGAGAGATAGCACCAATAGGACATATGACATGCTCAACTTGGAAGCCACTGATCAAATCTACAGAGATTTCTTGCCCTGGCTCACCACCGAGATTTCGTACTGGTACGTATGCGTTCAACTCCGCCAATCGGGGAAGGGTGGCTTCAGCGCGGGACTTTCCAATGTCTCCCTCGCGAAGGAAGAACTATCGGAATTAGAAATTAAAAGATTGAAGAAGATAGATATTCAGAGAACGCACTTGAGAGCTCAAGTCTTGAATAGTTACAGGCTCCGGGTCAAATATTGTGACAGACTTTACACCGGCAAGAACAACGTCTTTCGCTATTGAGGAATAAGGTGACATGAATCGAAAAAAAGTGAAAAACGCGACCTATCTCGACGCCCAAGCCTTGCATCCCAACAATGAGGACATTGGAAACAGCCATCCGCTTCATCGCTGCAGAAATCGTCAGTATCATCCGCAAATCCGCAATCGTAAAGTTAAATACCCTCATGTCCTAACACATATCTGTTTAACCATGTAAGTCACCAAAGCATGAAAAGAGGACTATGATTCCGTACAGTTGACGCGAGTAGAGACCTTCATCGATGGCCGCCTCATCTATATCCATCTTATTTCCTAGGTTGGAACTCATGGTTTCGTCTAAATAATTGCAGTCTGAAGATTAGAAGGTAATGGAGATGAAGAAAGATACGATGGCGCGTCGAGCGCTCTTGCCTCAGCTTCCTAAAGTGGGTCATGTGATGAATGACTTGACATCATTGCCTCGGCAATTGAATTTTAAAGCCGATGCTTAGTGTACATAGCACCGAGTTATGTTACTAAAAAACCGAAATGCAACCGAGTCAGAATCGAGAGCTGTATCCCGAACTCGTAACACAATATCCAGAGTAAAGTGTACATTATGGCATGGTACATAAAAAATAGCTAAACTGTACAGATAAATAAAGATTATTTCCGGTAGAACTAGAAAAAAGGGTGAGTCAATAACGCTAAGAAAGATGCAAGGCAACTCACATTGCGCCTGAAGTTGAACCAGAGCGATAAACATCCACGATCAAAGCTGCTGCGGAAACCGCTGCGAATCAAATGAGCGGAAATCTTCAAAAACAAATGACAAGGTCGTTACCGTTTATGAGAAAATTCCCATTCGCGATTAACGATTCTGAAGGCGATGTCTTCATATGGCGGGCCTGCACTGAAATGTAACAGAACAGTATCTTCGTTTCCTGGCTCCTTAATAATTTTATATATTGGTGCTTTGGATTTGTCGATAAGGTCAGGATAAAAAATGTTGAACTGCTCATACAGTTAGCATGGTCTCAAAAAAGAGAAACAATAGATATACCTTGTATCCCTGAACCACTTTCGGAGGGGGATTGTCGGTACTGTAAATTTTTGTAGTCAGTGCGATTGACTGTAGCTGAAAGAAGAAACGTACTCATAATGCGTTTGATTGTACTTGTTCCATTCGTAGCCAGTGTGGACGCGATTGAAGTAACGAGGTTTACGGGGTCGATACTTGTCTTCCCAGTTGTATGGAGTGGGATTAGTAATGTTCTCCTCGAGATTGAAAAGCTCCTCTTCTTCGTCGAGCTCTTTCTCAGCCTCTGCACGATACAAAGCTTCTGAAGCGAGATCTGCACCGCTTGCATCAAGTTCTTCACCCTCCGTTTCTTGGACAGGCTGAGAAGCCTTTGGCACGAAACGAGAACCAGCAACCGTGCGCCGTTGATTGAGCTAGGAGAAAATTATTATTTGTGCTCCTTTGGTAAAGGACCAGAAACATACCAAGTTTTGTCGATCTTCTTTTTCTGTCAAAATATCAACCTGACGCTCTTCTGTAGAGAGGTTCGTGATGTCAAGGAGAGGAGGACTCATTGCTCTGTCATATTCCTCGACAAGTTCCATGTTAATGGGTTCAGTCACAACGTCAGTTATAGCTCTTGAGCCAGAGGCAGCGGTCTTGGCAACGCCTGCAAGCAATTCTTCTTGTGCTTGCAATGCTTCGTCTCTTTGTCTCTTTCGCAGTTGTTCGAGTCGGTTACGGACAACAACCTCGTGTAGGCTCTTTAAGTTAGCCTAAATAGCTGTAGTCAGGATGCAGAAAGACGGGGCGTAAGGTGGACGACAAACCTTGGCTTTCCACACGAGCAATTTTTTCAACAGAGATTCCCAATAATCAGTATCTACGGGTTCTCCGCTAGTTAGCTTTTCCTGAATTTGCCTCTGTAAAGCTGCTAGCTCGTTGTATGATTTGCCGGAGAGGAGCCTTGCAATGTCGGCCTCAACTGCTGCAGCTGCTTCGATGCCAATTCTCTCGCTATGTTTGATTCTGTCTAGCCGATCCTTGCAAATTACCATCATATTCTACAGAGGAGATAAAAATCGGCTTTAAAACACAATCGAATGAACGCACCGTCCAGAAATCTATATTCGTTTCGCTTTGCTCGAGAACTAGGTATCGATCGATATCGTTGTGTAACTCCTCAACTTGTTCATTAGATAAATTCTGTATCTCATTGAGTAAGAAATCAGCCGCAAGTTGAATGAAGAACGTACATCCAGAATATTGTAGGGCTCGTCCAAATCGATTTCCAGGCCAGCGTCATCATCCCGGTTCTCCTCGTCGTCTTCGTTGGGAGGGTTAACGTACTTCAAGTTCAACGCCAGAAAGTCGATAGCTTTGGCCCTCTTTTCCTTTATTCGAATAGCAGCTCTCGACCTCTCCTGTTCCAACTGGAAATCACCTTCTTTGGATAGCCATTCCGACATTTGTGCAGACTCCTGCATCCTTTGCATCTTCAGCTCTTCTTCCTCCCTCAGACGTTGCTCCATCTCCCTTTCTGCCCGACGCCTGTTCAATCTTTCTAGCTCCATCTTGGCTTCTTCGCGACGAATAGCATCCCTCCTTTGAGATTCTGCTAAGGTCAAGCCTTGTTTCTTCTCCTTTTCATTCTTCTTATGCCAACGGAACTGTTGACCGAGGTTGACGTCGTGGAAAGGATTATCGGTAGCACTGTACACGCTCAGCTCGGCGATTTGTCGAGCTTCCTCTTCTTCTCTGATCCTCTTCTTCTCGGCCTTTCGCGCTTTACGTTCCTCGGATTTTTCTCGTTTGCGTCTGTGCAAAGGCAGAATGAGCAAGTAGTCAGATACAGAAAAAACCAGACGCACTTCTTCTTTCTATCCCTGTCCCCGCTGGTACTTCTGTCTCTATCTTTTTCCCTTTCCCTGTCTTTATCTCGTCCTCTGTTCCTGTCCCTGTCCCTATCTCTGTCTCTGTCCCTGTCCCTGGAGTAGTCGTCTCGATCCCTGCTACGACTCCTACGGCGCTTGCGTCGGTCGTCCTCGTGGTAGTCTGTATGCGATTTTCTGTCACGTTCGGACCTGTCTCTGTCGCGACTACGGTCCTCATACCTTGAATGAGGTGAGGGCGAGTGCGACGAATACCGACCCATGACTGCAAGTGAAAAAGAGGTTTGAGTCACGCGGCTACGTCAAATCTTGTCCAGTTTCCGCGAGTTGGCTCATGGTCCGACAGCGGTTTGGAGTGCCAGTTCGTCGATGCATTCCACTATTTACTCGTAGTCTTCGTACTCGCCCTATCTATGAGAGCTATCCTCAATCCGAACAGCCATCTCATCAAGTTCCTTCTCTTGGACTGGCTACACCCCGTCAGGTAGACTAATTTAATCATTCGGTGCCTCTCTTTTGTAATAACGGTACCCAAGCTAGTTCAATATCTCGACCAGTTTATTGTCGGGCAGCAGAATGCGAAGAAAGTACTCTCCGTTGCGTAAGTGGAATTTTCACCTTGGATTCTGTCCACGTTTCTCAAGAGGAAGACCAGAGTATTCAATCACTACAATCGCGTCAAGGCAAATCGGATACTTCAGGAATCTCGGGAAGAGTCTAGGGCATTAGAAGAACAAGAAATTGACCGTGCGTAGAATAATGTCAAACAATAAGCTTCATGACGAAATTGAACTCGACTTGTAGAGGACAGTGGCGTACAACCTGCAAGTATTCGGCCTCTTAGACAACATGCTTCAACTGCATCTTCCTTCTTTCCACCTCATGCCACACTCTTCGAAAAGAGCAATGTTCTTGTCATGTAAGTACAAAATCTTCGGGCTCCTGTGCCTCGTGTGCTGATTCACTTTAGCGGTCCAACGGGTTCAGGTAAGTCCGACATGTAAAGGCGCGTCGAAGAGTATATATGTAATGATGACACTCCAGGCAAGACCCTTCTGGCAAAGACTCTGGCTAAAGTTTTAGATGTTCCATTTTCCGTTAGCGACGCTACCTCTTTTACTCAGGTAAAATTCTACAATTCTCAAATTGCGCACGAAATGAGACTGAACTTTTCGTCCTAGGCTGGATGTTTGTCACCTGTTTCTTCAATCTGCAATCTACTAATTTAGCTCAAAAGATGTAGGAGAGGATGTTGAGATGGCTATACAGCGGCTGGTACGCATTAGATATCTGGACCGCA
This sequence comes from Stygiomarasmius scandens, assembly GCA_037954225.1. Taxonomy (NCBI): domain Eukaryota; kingdom Fungi; phylum Basidiomycota; class Agaricomycetes; order Agaricales; family Campanellaceae; genus Stygiomarasmius; species Stygiomarasmius scandens. Next base: position 2,307,938 of record JBANRG010000002.1, on the reverse strand, counting down.
TGCAAACTCTCAATCGTTATAGCTTCAAGACGCCAACTGGGATCCTGTACGGGCCAGGTGACTATCCCTTTCGTTTGTTCAATGCTCCAGGATGTGTCTCAATCAATTCCAGCATGGGAATAGTTTATATAGATGAAATCGACAAACTGGCTCGGAAATCGGGATCTGGTATGGAGGGTTCGAGAGACGTCTCAGGTGAAGGTGTTCAGCAAGCATTGCTTCGAATGATGGAGGGATCCGTCGTATCAATACAGGCGAAAGGTGCTGCTGTTGCTGAACCTGTCCCCCCTCGAGACGGAGCGAATTCTAGAGGCAGCCAACGTGCGCCCAGTGTTGCACCTGTAGGCAAGGATCTTTGATATCATTGCATTCTGTTTGTCACTAACTTCTACGCTCAGCCAAATCGGACACTCATCACATCGACACTTCCAACATTTTATTCGTCGTCAGTGGTGCTTTCGTAGGGCTTGAAGGAATAATTCGACAGCGCGTCTCCAAAGCGGTGAATTTTCTGGCTACTTATTTGTGAAGCTTCCTCCTTACATTAATAAACCCTAGGCAATGGGATTCTCTACCTCATCAGATTCTTTACCATTTTTCACTTCGAATCGCAAAACTTCAAATAATATGTTAGATCTAGTGCAGACGACCGGTACGTCGCCTTAAATCTATCGTTTTAGTTCGAATTAATGCTCGTTGTAGATTTGGTGAAATATGGGTACGTCGACCTTGTGTTTTCACAATTTAACGCGCTGTTCTATCTTGAAAATAGATTTATACCGGAATTCATCTCTCGTTTACCGACTGTCACTACGTTGTCTCCTTTAACGATCGCTGATTTACGGCGCGTCCTTACGGAAGTCAAAGGATCTCTCGTCTCCCAATACCAAGCACTTTTTGGATATTCTGGCGTGGAGATACGGTTTACCAGTGCTGCATTGGACGAAATCTGCCGAAAAGCAGCTGAGAAGGATGTCGGCGCCAGAGGGCTTCGAGGCATCATGGTCAATTCGTGGTCTCGCGTTTAATAAGTGAAGATTGCTGATTGTTCAGAAATACAGGAATCGCTTCTTCTAGAACCAATGTATGAAGTACCGTAAGTCTGTTCTCTATCTGCCTATAGTCAATGGGTTGATCATCATTTACAGTGGATCTGTGAGTTTCAATTTGCCCAAGTAGCATTTTCACATGAAACTAAAACTTTACAGAACGTTCGATATGTACTCATCACAGAGGAAGTTGTGCGCGGTGATGCGTCTCCTGCATATTGGGAGAAAGGCGATGGTGCTGCTGTCTCATTCTGGGAAGCCTGGGCGAAGGAAGAGGGTAATTATGACCGAGAGAGGAACAAGAGGTCTTGATGCTACTTATGTATCGGAAGTGGGACTCTTGGATTATGTTGTTTGTATGTTGCACTTAGATCCACATTACTGTACAACGGCATGTTATATATTATACTTGAACAAGGCATTGCATTTACCCTAGCGTGTAGATGGCGAATGGATACAAAGATGTCGCGAAGAGGTTGTGATCATCTAGGAAACAAGAGAAATACAGTTAACCGTACTTTAAACACTTTACTCTTCCTTCTTCTCTTCCTCCTTCTCCTCCTCTGCCTCCTCTTTCTTTTCCTCGGCGGTCTCTTCTTTGGGATCCTCCGTTGTCTCCTCGGTAGGAGCAGCAGTAGCGGGGGCGCCACCACTAAGAGCAGCATTGGCTTTCTGGGCTGCCTCGAATTGGACCTTGAACTCGTTAGCATCTGTTCAAAATGTCAACAAGCACTCTTCTGCAACATTTATCGGTGTTACCCACTCTCAGCATTGGCAAAACGGATAGCAAGAGTTTCGGAAGTTGGTGGCGATTCCGAGTAGTCGGCTGCCACTTTCCAGACCCAGGATCGGTCAGAACCAATGTTGGGTTGCAAGCGCATGTCGGAAGTAACTTTTTATAGCGTATATGCCATCAGATAACCGAATCCGCTACAAAACGCGAAAAAAACTCACTGGCATGGTTGGCGCAGACTTTGAGGGTCTTATCACGCCTCATCACGAGCCTGACTTTCTTGGTCTCCCTGTGTGCCAGTAGACGTACATCGCCGGTACCCCTTTCTTTCCATTCCGAAGAGGATGACTCGAAGCGGAAGAGTTTGGCACGCCTGATACCGTAAAGATGAACACGATGGTCGTCGATCAAGGGTCGTAGACGAGCTTACATTTTGAAGAGCGCATCTTCGTCCTCTTCATGTGTTTTGGTATCGACTTGTTCAGTCAATTTGATGACTGGTTCAAAGTGAACATCGGCCTCTTCATCCTGCAAATAAAAGTCGGAAATTTTTGTGAGATGCCCAAATCGCACACAATGGAAATCGATCAAAGTGAAAAAGATACAGTCGGGGAATGAAACCGCTAAAACAAAGACTTACTCTGGGTGCAAGGGGATCTTGGTTGTCTGCCATGATTACAAGTTAAGTAGAAATTAAAGAACAAAAGGGAGAATCTCAAAAGACCAAATACTCTGGGAGTCACGCTCCAAGAGATTTTGACGGCAAAGACCGTGATCGTGGCTGTGCTAACCCTTGCTAACCCAACTGCCAACGCGCCGCCAGCTCTATCTAAATCCATAATGTCCATATATACCCATAGGCTTTTCCTTGGATGGCTTTCTCTCTTGTGTTTTCTTCAAGCGCTTGTTCATGCCCACATGATAGACGTTGTGGCGGGGAAAAAGGAATGTTTCTTCGAAGACCTTCATAAACAGGACAAGGTGCGTCTTGTTGCGGTGAATACAGCGTTCATTAATGGGAACTTTCATGCAGATGACTGTCACGTATCAAGTCGGTGGTGGTGGACACCTAGACATTGACTTTTGGGCAAGTATCCATTGAAGTTTGGTGCTGGGTCGTCCGAGTCCTAACTTATGGCTCTAGTTGACGGACCCCGATGGAAAAGTGCTAGGCAAACAAATAAAACAGTCTACTGGAAGTCTTTCCATAACGGCGGACAAGAACGGACGTTATGAGTACTGCTTCTCAAACCAAATGAGCGCGATTGCGGACAAAATAGTCAGGTGTGTTGACTTTCAGTTTCTCCAGTCTCAAATACTTAATAAAATCTTCATTTAGTTTCAATGTACACGGTGTTATATATGTTCCAGAAGATGGTCTCGTTGTTTCTCACTCTGTCGTGTTCTATGTCTGATTTTAAACTTATACAGCGGACATTGTTGCACCCGTTGAACGTGAAATCAGAAAACTAGCCGCTGGATTGACTGCAGTCAAAGATGAGCAGGAGTATATCGTAGTCCGCGAGAGGACTCATCGAAACACTGCCGAATCCACTAATTCTCGTGTAAAATGGTGGTCAGTCCTTCAAGCCATTGTACTCTTCGCAGTTGTTGCATGGCAGGTCTATTATTTGAAGGTACGTTCAGTCAACAACACTCTTCCAGTACCCTTGTTCATGCGCGCCTACCACTACAGTCTTTCTTCGAAGTGAAACGCGTAATATAGTATAGTTCATTGGACCTATATCTTGCTGTGCAATATATAATTCTTACCCGGAACAAAACGGACGAAGACCCGGCGACAACTCAGACTCTACACAGTTTGATTTTTCTAATCGCTTTATACATTATCATGAAATATGCTCTAAGACTTTAAGTACAATGCTTCGTTGTAAGTACACGAATATAGCCAGGTCATGGAAGGGTATACTAAGAAATAACGAGAATGTCAATGTGTTATACATAGCATATACTGTGAAAAAAGGGATGGCATGGTCATGAGTCGTAAAATATGCTGCAGAGCGCGAAAACAAGTGCACAGTCGACGTATACAATCGCGCCTGCGCGAGGGCGAGGAGGTAGATGATAAATTATCACAGATACGCAGTCTTTACCTCCATGTTGGTTTTGGAACTTTGGAGATACTAATGTCCGCGTCAGCCACTGAAAGATTTGGCTTGAGCCTGTAGGACGTAGAGCTGGTACCTCGAGACAGAGAGACCCTCTTTGAGCGTTTTCCGGGACTCAACAATACCCTGCGAGGCTTGTTGTCTCCTGGAGGTGGCGATAATTGAGGTATCTGACTTGATCTACGTCTCGCCTTTTCGATTCGCACAGGACCAATGTTGGAACGCCTTCTACTCTTTCCAGCAGTCCTAGGCGTTGACGGTGGCCGACTATTCAAATTATTCAGGCTTCGGTCGGCTAGTGGCTGGGATACATGACGGTCTTGTGAGCTACTTGAACTCTCGTCGTCCTCTGCTAAACTCCCGAGCGTCGGCGCCTTTTTGCTTTTTAGGAAGCTAGGGTCAAGACGACTCGGACGAGTTCGTCTACCCAAGGAGCCATAAGAACGTGGTGCAGGTACACCTAAAGAGTCACGGCCCGACAAAGACAAGCTGAAGCTGTCATCTGTCTTGTCGTTATCATCCTCCCATTCGCTCTCAGATCCTGCCCGAGATGCACTGCGAGGTGGCGTCTGAGAAGTTGAAGCGGTTTTGCTGGAAGTGCTGACGGCTTCGCTTGGAGCTGGACTGGCAGGGATGATGGTAACAGTAGGACTAGGTTTCAAACTACCGTCGTCTACCAAATCGCCCCCAGCTTCGTCTTTCCATTGGACATTCTTCACCGTCTTGCTGACTTTCCTTTCTGGACCGGACACCCGTCTGTATGGTTGCGCAGTTAGATTCGAGCGTAGAGATTTACGCGGAGATTTATGACGTCTGGGAGAAGTGGGACCAAGGTTGGACTGTCTACGAGACTTGGAAGACTGCGTGTTCTGCAACACAGCCGGACCAGAACTAATCCTACGCGTGAAAGACGCTTCATAGCCTTTGAAGTAATCCAACGAGGCGTTGGCCAAGCTATCGACTTTGTAGGTGTCGGTAGAATGCCCGACAAGTTTGAGGAATGCTTCGTCATTCTTCTCCTTCAGTGTTGATAATAGTTGACCAACTCTGCTCGCCGCACCTCCCTCCCCACCATCCGTCGGTTCCTGCAGAATTCGTGATGCATCTCCAACCATGACCGTACATCTTCCCAGCATACCAATGAGCCCTACCATCACCTGAGCCACATCCTCTATAGCATCCTTGAATACGTCCCTCTCCTGCTCTGCCTTCACCATGTCCATCTCAACTTTGCGGTACTGAGCATCTAGTCTGACGTTGTCAACGCTAACCTCGTCCAAACGATCCGATTTCCTCTCTGAAACAGCGCGCAATGTTGCAGAAAACATGGCGTTCGCATTGGAAGAACGTTGAATCCGAGTGTTCAAAACCGAGTCATTTCGTAAAGCCTCTTCTTCAGGTCCAGCAAGAGTTTTGAGTAAAGCTCGTTCCGCTTCAAGGTCGGGTGATAATGATGGACCAAGCGATTCAATTTCTGCGAGACGTTGGCGTATAGCTGTGAGTTTTATCTGAGCAACAGAGACCTTTCCTGCACAAGCTGCCCCATCAACGATAGAAGCCTTGGTTTGTTCGACCTTTTGCTTCATGTCGTTGCGTGCCCTCTCGACTTCAGCACTCGCCTCGGCTTTTTTGCGCTTCAGAATCTCGCTCTCCGTGCTGTTCTTTCCTGCTAGCTTGGCTTTGAGCTCAGCGATCTCGACATTGAGCGCGTTAATCGCTTCCACGTAGCGTCCAACATGTCTATCGACATTGACGACGTTGCGTGTAACGACTTTGGTCTTGATCTTCGTGGCTCGTTCAGCATAAATGAGGGTGTTGTGGGTGTCGTCAAAGTGATTGGAAGTGGGTGCAACACAGACAATCATGACGGTTTTACAGTTTCCACCCAGTGAAAACTTGAGCAAACGCGTCAGCTTGCTGTTACGATACGGAACATGTCGAACAGCTCCTCCGCTTTCGCAGAGAGCGTTGATACAGTTTCCGAGAGCCAGAAGAGATTTGTTGATGTTGGCACCTTCAACCATACGTTGGCCCATGTTGGTAGTAGCAGCTGCACGTTCACTTCCTGCAAGATCGATGATGGACAGAGTTGCCATCGTCTTTTGTTCAGATATGGAAGCAGTCCGAGGTGATTGCATGACATGAACCTGCAAAACAGCATGCGAACGCGAACTGGTTTCATTGGCATGCGTTGGGCTTTGCGTCCGTCTGGTATTGCCGAGTAGAACAATTTCCTTCACCTCTTCTGCAGATTTGGGTGACAGTTCGGTAAGTCCGACGACTTTGACGGCTTTGTCTTCTCGAATACACAAACCGCCACGAGGCGCATGAGTATTAGGCTCAGCAAGGAGATCACGGATTTCTTCGTTGTATATTTCGAGGAATGTCACGACGACGTCTACATTCCAGTCGTCTCTTCGGTCTTCGATGCGCTGGAACAAGTCGGCCATTGTAAGGTATATAATACCAGGATCTGCATCTGTACCGCTGATCGTGTGCGTCTTGCCACAACCAGTAGCCTAGATAAGAGTCAGTATAATTAATTTAAGAGAGCATCAATGTCGTACCCCGTATGCAAACACAGTTGCATTATAACCATCCAGCAAGCCTCTCAGCAGAGGCTGAGCCGTTCCTTCATACACGTCTTGTTGATGAGCCTCGTGGTTGAAGACTTTATCAAACATGAACCGCCGATCTTTGTATCGTTTCGTCCCTGGTGGCATGAAACCACGCTCAACAAACGCCCTTGCTCTATCCTTCTCATCGGGGTCGAAAGTAAGGATTCGATCATCGACAATCTGTACGACTTCTCGAAGATTTGCAGTGTTTGTGACTGATCTGCCTGGCGTCGCTAGAGCACCGTCACCGCGAAAAGATGATTCGTAACATGGGTCAGGAAGACGAGCCGCTTCCCAAGCTGTTGGGGGCCTTACTCGCACTACAAAGTGTGTATTAGACCTCTAAAGAAGGAAACGCCGATGAAACTGACCAGCTACTGTGATGGAGCCTGCGGCAACCATAATGTTAAATACAAAGGAGAGTAGTGTCGTTCAAGTCGTTGTGTAGTTGGGTGCTGGTTGAACTTGACTGTCCGTCGCACGAGTCTTGAACTTGACCAAACAAGGCGCAAACACTAAAACACGCGTCGTCGTCATATGACCGCGCATACTTATGGAGCTCTCTGTCGCCTGCCCTGTAGACTTTCACGTCCATCTTCGACAAGGCACATTGCGCGAACTCGTTACTCCTCATGTTCGCAAGGGAGGTTTTTTTACCGCATACGTTATGGTCTGCCTCCTCCCGATTTCACATATCGTCACAATCTCATCTGCATTCAGCCAAACTTGAAACCGCCTATCACAAATACTGATCAAGCTCTCGCGTACAAGGCTCAGCTTGAAGCAATCGACCCCAATGTCAAATATTTAATGACGCTTTATCTTTCCCCCGAACTTACGCCCGAAGAAATACGAAAAGCCAAAGCGGCGGGCATAGTAGGCGTCAAATCTTATCCGCGAGGCGTAACCACAAATTCAGATGGTGGGATTGAGTCGTATGAACTATACTATCCTGTATTCAGAGCAATGGAGGAAAATGACATGGTCCTGAACTTGCATGGAGAGGTTCCATCCGACGCGACCAAGGCATGTCTTGTTTGTCGAATTGGTCTTCAGCCTTTTTGACTGTTTGTCAGAATATACATGTTCTGAACGCAGAGCCTCAATTTTTACCACATCTTCATGCTCTACACAAAGCTTTCCCCAAGCTTCGAATCGTCCTCGAGCATGCTACCACCAGAGCAGCGGTCGAGGCAGTAAAAGCCTGTGGTTCCACTGTTGCCTGCACCATCACTCCTCATCATCTTGCTCTAACCGTAGACGACTGGGCTGGTCAATCTTGGAACTATTGCAAACCTGTGGCAAAATACCCCGATGATAGAGAAGCTCTGCGTGCTGTTATTAAAGAAGGTACATATCGCAGCTTGGCCGTTATCTCTGTAACTAATCCAACCAATCAATTAGGACATCCACGGTTCTTCTTGGGTTCTGATTCTGCACCTCATCCTCCCCATACAAAGTCTACCAGTACTCCAGCTTGTGGTTGTGCTGCGGGGATATACACTTCCCCAATTTTACTTCCCTTAGTTGCCCATATCCTAGAGTCCTTTGGTGCTCTAGACAAGCTAGAGGGCTATGTTAGTACCTTTGGCCGCCAATTTTACAAGGAAGAAAGTAATTTTGGGACCAAGGTCACCTTGAAGCGTATTCCCGAAGGGCAAAGCAATATGATTGAAGAAAAGTTTATGTTGGGGGAGGAAAGCGTAGTTCCTTTCTGGGCAGGCAAACCGTTAAATTGGTGTATAGCGTAAAGAAATCTGTACTTTTAGCCAAGTAATAATCTAACTCCAATGTAACAAAGTACTACAGCTTGTACACCTCTTCCGAAGTACAGCCCAATTCAGCCAATATTCCTCCGACAACACCTTGAGAAAAGTTTCGTCCATAGGGACCAGCGATTGCTCCAATCATCCTAAGCGAAAAGAAATAAGAAAGTGACATTCTCTAAACAAGTATAACGCACGGTTCTGGCCCACAAACGAGGAATAAAACCTTGGGTCGGTCTTTCGATTTGTGACTATTAGAAAACATATTCCATGGCCACCAGCCCGAAGACTCTCGGATACCTAGGGCCCTTGAAATTAGGGACTTGTCTATACGACCAAGCCTGAGATCTGAACGACCAACGTCTTCCCTTGTTCCATACGAATCCACAGAGAGCTGTAGACTCAATCGTTCCGGATTTGCTTTAGCATAACTTATCAAAGGATCCAAAATTGCTTGTGGTGGAAGCTCAGAAGGAGTGCGAGATGAATGCAGTAGAGTAAAACGCGTCTGATGCGTAGAAGGAAGCCGGGAAATGACAGAATGGAATAGTTGGTAGAACGGTGTGATACCAGTTCCTCCAGATATCTACAAAATTAAATTCCGTCAACATGAGTTTAAACAGAGCAAGGCATGAGTATACCATACCATAACAACATGATCCCAGTTCATATCCCTCCAAGACCACGTCTGCAAAGGTCCACGAATCTCAACTTCCTCCCCTACAGTCTTTGAGTGAAGCCAACGAGCTACTTCACCACGAGGATACTTTTTAATCCAAAACACCATTCTCCCTTCTTCATCCACGCCTTCAAGTGGAGTATACGGTCGTTCAACTTGAATATCATCATCCTTGATGAAGACTGACCAAATGGGTGAGAAAGAGGGCGGTAATCCACCAGATACTCGTGGAAGAGCTTTTGGAGGGACAGTTATCGTGACAAGTCGAGAATCGGGTCCACATGATTCACTGGCGGTTACGGTGCATGGTGTAAAGTGAGTAGGAGAGAGGCTTTCGTTCTTGAGCGTCGGAGCTCCACGAGAGGCATCCGGTAAGAAAAAGTAAAGAGAGGCTACAGCGCTGATACCAAGGGCAGTAATGGTTCCAGCATATCTAGGTGACCGAAATGGACGAGAAGATTTTTCCGTGGGTCTGAGCCAAGGGTTAGAAGTGTGAAAGGCGCGACATCGTAGTGACGATTTGAGTATAGTCATCCTACAAAGCTTTTACGCGTTGCGCGTCGACTCTCCCTTCAGTTACAATAAAGTGCGTTAAATTCTTTCATAAATGCGAATTACAAAGTTGTGACAGACTATAGTATGATAGTACGACAGCTACAGAGAATAATGAAAACATCGTCAGTATATAACCGTGAAAGCCATATGAAGCGCAGTAACAGATGTGCAGTGAACTATTTATCCACTAGGGTCCATAATTACCTAAATAATATCTACTCAAGGTCTCCATACCGAATGTCTAGGGGTATGCAGGGGGGTAGTACGAGTCCGTGGTGCTCTGGATGGCGTTTCTGGTCGTAAGAAGGGAATTTCAGGATCTGCACGACGCATAAATTGGAGAGGTGTGAGGGGCGAGCCTTTTGTAGAAGGTGATGATTTGAATGAGTGAGGACTTTTTCCAACTGGCGTTGATAGTGCAAAGGATGGCAATCCAGGTTCTCTTGGCTCGGGTGTACGAGGTGGTTCGGGCGGGGAATTGTATTCGACAGTTGACTCCAATAATGTTGCAGAGCTGATCCATTTCTCTTCTCTGTTGTTATTTATGATCGGAGATTCGCTCAAAAGACGGAAACTGTCGGCGAAATGTGTTCGTATGAATCTGTTTTATTTAGAGTCAGTAGAATGTAGCCGAGATAAAAGCAAAGAAACGTTACTTTGACAGTTCCGTCCAACCTCCACCAACGCGGACCATTACTGTCTGAGACCTGAGGATACGACAGAAGCAAAGTTTGGGATCTTGGTCTCCGATCCAGTATTTGCCACTCTGGTCCTTCCAGCTACCAGAAACACCTTCAATATTGATACCGACGGGCAAATTGTTGACGACATCTCCGACAGCTACATCAAGCTTGCTCTTAGGGTTAGCGACATACTTTTTCCTTGGGGCAGGTGCCTTCTTCTGAGGTGTGGCAGCTCGGGGTAATGATGGGAAGGAAAGTCGTGGTGCTCGACTCCATGTTGACATCGAGGAAGACGATCGTCCACCTGCATGGGAATGAGATTTTATTGAGGAAGCATCTGAAATGCTAGGGGATTCACTGCGCTTTCTGTGTGTCGCCGAAGGAGCCCTAGTGGAACTAATAGAAAGCCGGCGAGGAGTCGAGGAAGAAGAGGGGGTCATACTGTTAGTTCTCTGCCTGGACGCGAATGTAGTGCTGTAGAGTGTAGCCCCCAAAGGACCAGACGTGGAGCGTTGGAAAGACCGGGTAGAAGCTCGACTGGCAGACCGGCTGGGGGGTTCTTCGGTATTGGAGACCGCACGGCGTGTATGAGTAGGGACGGGGACTCCAAGTCTACCTCGGCTCGTCGGAGTACCAGAGCCTAGAGCAGCATATCCGCTGGATTTTTTCTTTGCATGACCGGGATGGACGACAGAAACGCTGCTGTTGCGACCAGAGCTGTTCTCTCTTGAGCTAATCACGCTACTGGGGCGAGATTTCTTTCCACTGATACGATCATTACCCATTTCTTCCAGTTCGATCCAGGTCTGAAGGAGACGATCATGTTCTGCAACGGCTCGTGGATCATCATGAACACCTTCGAAGGCGCTTGCCATATTGGTAATTGCAGTGCGAGTAAAGGATATTCGTCCGGATAATTGTTCTTCTGGAGTCAGCGTATTCGGACATGAGTAAGATGACGATAGCGGTCCTAAAGGTGGAGAAGGATAGCTGTCAATATGCTCCAGAAGGTCACTCAGGGCAGCATCGCAGGTAAGGACAGCCTCTGATAGAGAAGCTAACTTCTCAATCCTAACCAACATACCGGAAGAGACCTGGAGATCTTTCCTGAAAGATTTGAGTTGAAGATCGACCGAGGAATTATCTGAGGTGGGAGGAAAAGATGCAATAGATTGGGTAAGGGAGTCAAACTCTTTTCTCATCTTCGTCGCTTCAGTGATTCCAGGAAGAGCTGATCCAGGTGCCAAAGCGTCATTAATACCGATATCACGTAAACGCCTCCGAAGAGAGACAAGGATAGCCAAATCCTTCATTTCCCGAGAAGGGCTGGATGCGCTCGTCGCTGGCCCAAACACGTCTGGGAACACACGTTGAGAACAAGCTGACGATACCCTTGAGACAGACATACCTTCAGCGATTGACCCCGAGGAGGGACTGGATTTTTGCTGATCTTGCAATAGTCGATGCTCCTTTTCCAATTGCTCGCGTGCCAAACGAGCCTTTTCAGCTTCTTCTGCGGCAAGACGTTCCTTCTCAGCATGAATGCGACGCTCCTCCTCTAGCTTTTCCTGAGCAAGCTTCAGTTTCAACTCTATCTCCTGTCTCTCACGTTCCAACCGAGCTTTTTCCTGCTCTTCGGCTTCCATTCTCAATTTCTCTGCCTGAAGACGTGTCTCCTCTTTTGCTCGTTCCTCTTCTACCCTCTGCTTTTCAGCCGCTTCTAAGCGCTCCTTCTCCAGCCTCGCTTCTTCCTCCTTCTGGGCTTTCAAGCGAACTTCTTCTGCCAGTCTTGCAGCCTCTTCCAAACGACGTTGTTCTTCCTCTAGCCGCTCCTTCTCTAACCGCTCGCGTTCGGCTACTTCCAGTGCAAGACGTTCTCGTTCCGCCTGGGCACGTCTCTCCTCCTCTAGGCGTATTTTCTCCAGTCTTGCTTGCTCAGCATGTTGTGCGTCAGAGATCTGGGTACGAAGTGCTTGTAGGTTGGACTCGTAAGTCCCAAGAGATGATTCTAGATCGCCGATAAGCCTTTCCCGTGGAGGGAGTAAGGAATCATAGATACTGGAACCACGAGCTGCCAGACCGATACGTTTTCGGGCTTCCTGTACGGTGAGTAAAGACTGTTTGATCTTATCCGAATCAGACCTCAATGACTGATCAACTTTCTGTAACAAGATCTCGAGAGGATCAGAGACATCGACTTTTTCCGTGATGTGGATAAATTCGGTTTTGAAAGCCGAAAGACGCGAAACGGCGTCATCGACGTCTTTCCGAGTGCCAGAGATAGCAGTATCTAATTCGGTGACTCTACGGGCCAGGGAGATGTCTCCTGCTTTTTGCTCCAGGGCTCGAATTTGACCATTGAGTCTGACTGTGTACGAATTGCAGTCAGTACGGACTGCATCATCGAGTGCTTGGATGTCGATCGGGATTTCGATTGCATGGTTGCCCTGAGGAAACGAGGTAAGCAAGTCAAGGTTCGAGAAGGAACGTTTGACGTAGGAGAGTAGTGAAGATTTTGGAGTGACAAAAGGCACGCGTCGTGGGAGGGAATCAATGAAGGAATTGACGGCAGCTTGAACGGTGCCAGATTCAGTGGCGATTGCAGCATCTAGATCAGGCTGGACGTATTGTTCATCGAGAATCGCTGTGACATGTTGTTCGCAACGAATGATAGAATCGTCGATCCGAACTTGCAAATCATTGAATCCGTCCCGTATTTCCTTCATTTGAGCTGTCTGATGTCGTATGGCTTGCAAAAGCGAGATCATTTGCTGGATGGTATTGCATTGAGCCTGCAACCCATTGGCAGATCGTAAAAGTGTCTGCATTAAGGTGTTCTCTACTGAGGGAGAGAAAGAATCAAGGGGACGTATGATTGCCTGGGAGATCCTGTGACTGACAACACTGAGTCGTTTGGTGTATTCGACATCTGTCTGAGGAGTCAGAGGTAAGGAGATGCTAGGAGGACTCTCCGGGGTGGGTGGCGCTCCAGGAACATTGTTAGATGTGTCCTGACGCCATCGACAGGTATCCATCTCATCTGACAGTTCTCGTCTAAGAACTTCCAACTCCTTCAGAGTGGCTTCCATTGAGGACCATATCCTTCTTATCTCGCGGAGTCTCCGTACACGGTCAAGCACTTCCTTATGAGCGACTTCTGCGCGACTTCGTAGCGACGTCAACTTCTGCAGCTCTGAAACTGCATCAGCCTTGAACTGAGCATCTACTCCAGGGAATTCAATATGAGCCAAGGCAGCAGGTAGACTACGAAGTATTTTGGAAGCATTCTGGTCTGCTTTTGCAAGTTCTTCTGAGATACCTGGGAGAAGAGCAAGAAACGCAGAATGACGGGTAGGTTCCAAGCATTCAGCGGACGCAAGAGACGGCGGAGAACCATCACTTTCTGTAGATGATACCCCATTTTCAAAACGTTCTATGATAGAGTCGAAAGTACTGGCCAAATTGACAGCCGATTCCATCAGAGTTTCGACGCGTTTCACGGCTTCATAAGAATTGCGATACTCCTTGGCAAGAGCGTCCGCCTTTCTTGTCAAGTCCGTGGTCGAGCTTATTTCGGACGACAACTCCTCAATAACGCTATCATTGAATGCATTCTGCTCGGGATATAGTGGATGATGTGGTCGGGGGAAAGTGCTGCTGGGAGATGCTGGGTTACCCCTCAGATAGAGTCGTTTCAGGAGTGTTTCTGCACGGGTTGTGAAAGATGAACTCTGACGTGCATTCGGATGCTGCAACAAGGCAGTCTCAACATCGTCCAAGAGTTTTTGCGCCGCATACTTGTCTTTCATAGTCTCGACGTAAATTTCATCAGCCCTATAACGTCTTTTTCAACGAAAAGTCTGATATAGCGAACGAAATACTGTACTTTCTCCATTGCATCACTGCATTCATCACAAACTTGCCTATTGCTTCCATCTCATTGATGCATTTTTCTTCTACCTTGTCTTGTTCATCCAGAAGCTCTTCAGGAACAGGTTTTCGGCTGTTGTCTATTAATTTATCAAGAACCTTCCCAGATGCAGCGACAGGTCCATGTCTCAGCGAAGTTACCCGACTCGCAAAACTTGCAGCGTCCCGCGACAGAAGCTCTGCTAATTTGAATCGTGTACTGCGAGAGAACCCTGGAGAGTTTATGGACATTTCGGAACTGACAGAGGCTATAGATCCAATGGACCCTCGGCGATGATCCTCGGAAGTTGTTTCCAGAATAGCACTGTTTTCGTAGACAGCGGGAGACCAGTGAGCACGAGAAGCGAGAAAGGTCTTCAAATCAGCTAGAATCTTCCTGCGGTCAACCCAACTAGCTTTCCGATGCTCTTCCCATGTCAACCGGACACCAAGTAAGTCCAAGTTTTCGGACCGGTCCCTTAGAAGATGAAGTAGTTTGTCGAGGTCGTAAATGGTCGTCAATGTAAGTTCAATCAAGTCAGTGTCCTCGGGAGATAGATTGCGTTGAGTAGCAGCTTGAGAAGGGCTGTGAGTAGATTGCGCGCAGTGAACTACAAGCAGTAGCTACCTCGGGTAAACTTCCTCAGCTTTTTCAGCTCCCCAGTATCAAAAATCTCGCTCTCCTTCTCTATAGCATCGTGCTCTTCGAGCCAGTTTTGCAACTCCGCACGTGTCGGAAGACCAGGAACATCTTCAGCAGACGACTTTATAGCCTCTAACCCGACGAAGACTTCTATGGGCGGCATTTTTTCCAACAACTGCACAGAAATTTTGAAAATTTATACAATGTCGAGACAAACTATACACACTTTAATTTTGTCCTGAATCCATGCTTTGCGCTCACTGAATGTTTGAAGCTCTATGACCTCATGGGACTCGAGGGCCTCCTCTTGTCCTTCTCCTTGGGGTCTCGTTAAATTTTCGGTATCCAGAAGGGATGATTTGGATGAAGATGGCGTTTGAAGTTGCTGCGCATCGTCTGGAACGACGACCGTACCAGACGACTCGCCGGAAGGAAAAGTAGGTTGGACCATTGTGAAACTAGAGGAGGCGGAGGCCAATATTGTGGAATTAGAAGTGGTAAGGAACGGAGATGAATAAGATAAATCAAGAAAGGAGTCTGGGCATGAGTATTAAGAAGTGCGTAAGAGGTCGCAACGAGGCGAAGGTGAAATTATATACACGTGACTCTGAGCGTGATCGGGAACACGACACGACTTTTTGTTGAATCGTAACGCGTCCGAGACTCCGAGTTTACAAGCATGGTTTTCTACCGTTCTACTTCATCGCCCCCATCTTCACCTAGTGTATGTGTCGACTCCTCGCCCCCGTCATCTCCTATTCCCGACTACAACCTGGACTCCGATGGGTACCATGCTTCAAGCGATCCTTTCGCTGGGTCGTTCAAGGCCGTACATCTTCCTTCCTACGAGAAGAAACGTCCCATCTCTCCCATTTTGAATTCTCCCATTCCTAAGAAAACACGCTTTCAAGAACCACCTAGCCCCCAGTTCTCGGACAACGGGGCTGTACAACGAATACTTCTACCCCAAGAAGAGAGGGTTTGCGAGACTGCGATAAATGAAGCTTTCAAAAATTCACATTTGAACATTGATCTCGAGTGCGTTCAGGTATTCAGAATGCCTGTTTTATGATCTTGACGCTACCTACAGAGCGCGACAGCTAACGTATATTCCCACCGATTTCTTATGTGACCTCAGTTGCCTCTTCGTTCCCCCGGAGCGGGATGAACGAACACACGTTCCTTCCGGGTTGCAGCAAAAGTTAGCCCGAACATTTACTGAACCTGCTGAACCTGGCCCTTTGTTTGGTCGTGGCAGAGTTCTCAAGCGCGTCCAGAGTGTCACAGGCAGTACTGGATTGCCTCGGCATGAGGTCCAACTGCTGCTAGCTTCAAATAAAATATGTTCACTTCCTCGGGAACTCTTTATGCTGGAGAAGCTGACAGTTCTAAGTCTTCGTACATCAAATCCTTTCATTTGTTGCTACTGGGACTAATTCTTTCAACTATAGGTAATAACAAGCTCATATTCATTCCTCCCGAGATTTGCCTGTTGAAGAACCTTCAAGTCTTGAATATATCAGGAAACCAGCTCCAGTTTCTACCTGCCGAAATGAAGAGCATGACCTTGAGGAATCTCCTCATCTCCCCTAACCCATTTCTTGAACCGCCTGTCTCTTCAGGTACTTTATTCAAACGCAGATTTTCACGCTCATCTACAAGCAAAAAACGACTTTTCTCCACCCCGGTTGTCTCCTCGACAATCTCGATGCTGCCACAGGTCCCTCTGTTTGAAATTTGTCTTCGTCGGCTTTTTGGACCATCGGAACTGTCACCAGACAAAGCAGTACTGTCTGATTGTTATGATACCTTGGATAGCGACTTCCTCCCTCCTTCCGTTTGCCATTTCATCAATGCATGTCATCCGACATGTGTACGTGTTGCCAATCGTTTCCAAGGTTCATCTGATGACAAAATCCGATCGAGCATGCCATTCGAACGATACTGTCAGCATAGGACCGCGGTAATGCCTTATGAATCTATGTACCCTGATGTGACTAGACTCAGTCATTGTCCTTCACCTCGGCATACTACAGAACCGTCTGTATTTGTTATGCATAGCGAGGAGAGGTTCACCTGGGAGAACACTATTGCAGGTGTTTCTGACCTTGGGCAGATCCCTTTACGGTGGAGAGGATGTCAGGCTGGTTGTCTAGACTTTCTGGATGCCGCTGGGGATCAGACTTCAAGGCTCACTGCTACACAGTCCAGTGGTGAAGATGCCTCTATTCCGGATGATGGTGATGTTGTCCAGGCTCTCAATGTTACCGCAGGACCCCTGGCATTTGATGACTTTGACTGAATTATCACTTACATTTGCACTTTGGAGGAGAGGATAGTTGTATAGCATTTATGTAACATACCACCATGTTGATATTACATTCCTATGATACAGCCTTGTACATTGTCCTTACATCTTGTAAAGTGAGCGGGGTTTACGCATAATCTCGAAGCGCAAGCAAAAGCATTAAACATCAGTAGACTCGGTCGTGGACTGTGGCTTTGCCTACCAACTTGTTAAGACGACCGCTCGGAATCATTCTTTGGACGAGTTACCCACCTGACTCAGACTAGAAGACTTCCTGGGCAGGTTCTGGAATCGAAACGCGAGCAACCTCAATTGCTCTACCCGGTTCTTCTCACCAGATACTGTGTCCAGTGGCATGAAGAGCTCGATCTCATGCATGAAACTTGCTATATCCGCAAGTGAAGGCCCCAGCGCCCGTAAAGCATCACCCTGGGCACTAAGTACACACGTCAATTATTCGGACACACTGTCAAGCATGTCAAGTCTGGACCGTACCGGAAATGTTGCGCTTCCTCCAAGAGACGCTGTAGTTCGCTCTGTGTGGCTTGATTCATGATATTTTGAGATTTTGCCGACTCCTGCGTTTGTAGCCGATGTTCCTCAGCATTCGACATTATCTCGTGAAGTAAACCCCTGATTCGTCGATGTTCGTCTTTCACAGGGCTACTCTCGTTCATCATCGACTGTATATCCCTATTCAATGATTGCAGCCTGTTCTCTAGCGTGGAAACCTGCTTGCGGAGCATCGAGACTCGTCGTCTGGCCAGAAAATATGGTGCGAGCGTTATTGGGAGAATTACAGCTGCGAATACAGCTGCAACATGCATAGTCCCGGGTCTGGAGCGTCGTCCATCGATTGAAGGGGCAGAATTCAATTCATTTTCAGGAGCTGAGGACATCGAGGGATCTGAAGGTTCCATCTGGCAAACAGGTAGGACTAGGAAACGAAGACAGGCTTATATATGAAAGCACGTGTTCCTGACTGTCTATGAAAACATACAAATCGCACAAATATGATACGCAGAAGTAATGTTACAGAAAGCATAGAGCAAAACAGACAAATAAACAGAAAAGGGTATAAATACAAGAACCAGACACCAGAGCAGGGGATAGATCAAATAACCATAACAAAAAGATCAGCTTGTACATCACCAAAATCGCCACCACTTGCGCTTTTTCTTGGATTTTTTCACCTCGGCCGCAGAATACAACGCACCACCTCCAGAGGCTCTTCTGGACGCAGAATCTAGTGGAATCCTGTCGGGAATAAATGAGTTACAATAAATTGAAGGAGGAAATGTTCATCTCACTCGTCAACATGAACAAGGTAGTCTTCGTCTCTTCTTAGCCCATCCAAAGCATGATTAATTTCCGCCTGAAGCATAAGCCGCATGTTATTAGGAACATTTATCCTGCGCCTCCATATTGCGACAGAGTTGCCGGAAGGTGAAGGTAAAAAGACAAAGACGATGACTTGAGTTGCAGGATCGTACATAGCTACGGATTCTTGAATAACTTTATCTCTCGTAGCCTGTAACTGATCAAAAATGAGCCAATCAAAGGCAGGCTCATCTCGTCCAGGAAGCCGGAAAGCAGCATTTGTGAAAAGTGCCCCTCGTTCTCGGCTTTGCAGGAATCGATGCAACTGTAACCCAACAATCAGACATGGAACTTCAGCAAGTGGGAAAGTTACTGACACCATAAGTGCCCAGGTCATAAGAAACGGTCTGAATCCAATTGATTAAAGAATCCACTCTTTCATCCTTGTGTGAAGGAAACATCCAGTGCAATCGGTCTTTAGCTTTGCGAGTTCTGCCGAACAGTGCTTGTTCAACCGGTGCCAGAGCCTCGCCTTTAGAGTCCAGGAAATTAATGTTGGTGTATTCACTAATCTTGTTCCGAGGCAATGTAGTGTGAAGAGACGTCGATGTGCCGTTGTAAGCATGAGCTAGAGTTTTCGACGGCATCGTATAAGGCGTGTCCTTGTGTTTCTCCTTGGACCAAAGGCTCGTTTGTCTTGACGCCGAGTCACTGAACCGGCCGCTAGCAGATGATGCATGCTTCGGGGCAAAGCGCACACGACGATCGTCCTCGTCGTATTCTTCTTCCTCTTCTTCAATCGGACCCCATCCTGTGTCCTCCCATCCTTTTCTCAAACCTGCTGATTTCCCCCAACCTCCACCAGACTCTTCATTCCCCCATCCGCCACTAGCCTCATTCCCCCATCCACTAGGAGCCTCATTTCCGCCAGGAGCTTCATTTCCCCACCCGCCAGATGCTTCATTTCCCCAGCCTCCCCAGCCTCCGCCAGAGTCTTTGCCCCGACCATCACCTCCAGTATTATTCCAGCCCCCTGCACCTTCAGATCGTGAACGTTGATGTTTGTCCGATTTCTGTTCCTTCTTTTCTTTCTTCGCCTTCTTGTCATGCCGCTGAGACTGCTGGGCGTCTGGATGTCGCGGAGTATTGTTTTGGGAAAGAAGTTGATTGAGCCATTCTGCTTGTTTGCGCTGGTCCGGCGCCTGAGGCGGCTGAGAAGTAGCCCCGCCAAACCCAGGAAACGCGCTGTAGATCTGACTACGTTGCTGCGAAGAGACCGAAGTTCTATTGCCAGTATTAGCCTGAGGAACGCTGGTTCTAGAGAACCGTTTAGCCTCTTCGCCCCAAGATCTCCATCCGGTGGTCGGGGCTGTCGTAGCTCTCGTTGCAACCGTCGACCCCCAAGCACCAGAAGCAGGGGTAGCACCTGACTCCCATGCACTAGCAGGAGTTCGTGAATCCCACCCGCCGGTAGTGCCAGTCTCCCAAGCACCAGCCGATGTTTGGGGACCCCATCCACCACGATCCCATCCACCATGACCACCACCACCACTTTCTTCTTCTTCTTCATATTCTTCTTCCTCCTCCTCCTCTTCTTCCTCTTCCTCTAACGTCCCCCAATTATAATCACTTCGCCCTCTGGTTGTCCCCCAAGCACTCCATGCAGCATTGGATTTACTAGTTTTTGGCTGGCCCCAGCTGGTATCTGCTTGGGTCTTTGAATGCTGTTGATGTTGTTGTGCCTGTTGCCTTGCTGATGCAGTAGGAGCCCGAGCACCAGCTGCAGCCGTCGCTGTAGGCCATGCGTTCTGTTGACCACCCCAGCCATTATCTGCAGCACCTGTAGAACGAGGATGACGGCGCATCATAAATACATGTTAGCATTCCATTTTAGCGCGCATTTGTCGAACTGGCAACAAGCATCAACTGACAAAACGAGATAATGGTTTGACTGACCCATTCCCATCACATTGCCTTCATACTCAACTTCAGAGACATTTGCTCCGCCATCCGCAAAGGGCTGTGGATCTGGTGAAAACTGCTGCTCTGGCAACACTGCTTGGATTCCTTGGAATTGTGGAGTTCCCGGATGTGGTGACGCTAGTAGAGGCGCTTCTTGGGGAATCTCTTGTTGGGCGGGCTTTTGTTTTACCTTCTTGGCTTTTGCCATTCGATTACGCGTTGAAAGAGTCTGAGCAAGAGAACATGAACAGATTCAGACGAACTAGGTCATTGTTACCCGACAAACCGAAGCAGATATCGCTAAGCGGCGAACCTCCACGTGGAGATGGTCAACCTTAAGCTTGACATATATAGGGGCTTTGACAAAAATTGCCAGTCGGTTTGTTCACAGCCAGAGGTGCCAGCACAAGTCATTGCTTCTCTACCACGCCCACGTCAATGGCATCGCTCTTCGAGCAGCTCGTATTAATTGCATCTGAACTAGCACTATGATCTCCTTAGCTTGGTCTCCCCCTCATTCCATTTCACAGCAGCGTCTGGGACGTGTACGAAAGACTGTGTCTTTCTGCTGCCATGAATCACTTACGGAGCTGGATCTTCGCTCTCTCTGTCTTGTGTGCTCATCATAGAGTTACGGCCCTCGAGTTCGATAGCTCTCTTGTTCGTCGTGATGGTCCTACCCCGTGAGTCCTTCAATATACCAATGGTTGCAAGATATTGAGCGTCCGAGTAGTTCGGTGAAAATAGGTGCGATTGTAGGCGGGACCATAGGAGGAGTGACGCTGTTAGCCCTTCTCATCTTTGCCTATGTCCTCTACAGACGAAGAAGAATAGCCGATGTGGAAGAGGGGGATGACTCTCCCCGATTTAGGCCATCTTGGATGGTCAGAGTCAGATCCTTAAGACACTCAAAGGATCCTATACCTCCCGATACGTTTGACCCCAGTGACGAGAAAAAGTCGTCATCCTGGTTGACAAGACTTAGTTCTCTCTGGTCTTCGCATCCCGAGTCTCCTACCGAGGACAGTCTTGTCGGAGACAAGAGGGTGTCAGCATGGTCAGCGTGGTCGGCCAACGAGAGTGTCAACACCGAGAAAGCACCCTTACCACACAAGAGAATCGTCGAACTTCAGCGCCAGACTTCTCCCCTCGATTCCGCAGCTCCAGTGAATCGTCCAATACCTCCAGTCCCACTTCATTCTGTTGGTTTTGCTGACAGGAAATTTGTTTTGGCTTTCCCTGAAACCAGAGGAGGCAGAGGCCCACGGGACTCTTTGGTTTCTTACGACACCACAAATAGATCAAATCGACGAAGGGTTCAAATTCCCCCACAAGCAGTCATTATAGGTGGAACACATGCTCTTACAAGTAAACGCAGATCACGATCTATAATGGGGCCTAGGAGTATGTCTAGCAGTGGGCGCAGCAGGCGTTCATTACTTCCAGGGCCACGACCATTGCCACAACAGCGGATACCATCATCATCCGTGTCGACGCCCACAGAGGCGGAATCTCAACGAGGACAGCCAGGTAGACAGGCTGTCAGACGGGACGCATTAAATCGTCTATTGGGTAAGGATAATCCCCAAGAATAGATACGTAGATGTGCTCTGCGTTCATGACTTCCGGACTCTATATGATACTACTGAAGATAATCCATACTTTTGACCATGATACGTATACCTATATTTAAATCCTCTTGACGATAGCATCGACCACTTCACTAGTCTTGGCCTTGCCACCAAGATCAGGTGTGAGCAATTGTCCCTCTCTGACCACCGAATCTACGGCCGAATCAATTCTGTCAGCACCCTTCGTGTATCCTAAATGGCGAAGCATCAAAGCTGCAGAACGAATTGATGCAATGGGATTTGCTATTCCCTGACCAACAATATCCGGTGCGGAACCATGAACCCTGTAAAGCGGACGTTAAAGCTACGTTTACGTCCAAACACGTAGACTTACGGTTCTCCCATTACGAAGCTATCACCTGCATTAACTGAAGGAACCACGCCTAGAGAGCCCACGAGTGCAGCTGCGGCATCTCTGTTTATGGTCCCTTGTCAAACAATAGTTACAAAAGAAAAGTTGGAGTTACGCACGACAAGATGTCACCATACAGGTTTGGTGCAACCATCACATCGTAGATCCTGCGACAGGGAATAAATGTCAATGGAGAAAGACTCAGGAAAGCGCGCTTACTGAGGTTCTCGGAAAAGCCTAATGCAATTTTAGGTCATTAATACACCAGTTGAAAAGTCTGTAAAGCATACCTGTAGACTGCGCTGTCTACTAGCTGCTCTGCGACCGTGACATCAGGATACTTTTGGTGGACAGCTCGTACACTTTCACGGAAAAGACCATCGGTGACCGATAGCACATTGGACTTATGGATGATAGTGAGGTGCTACAAGCGACTTGAGTGCCGGCACTACTACAGTTTGTATTTAGTCTACTTACCTTCCGAGCTCTTGCCTGAGCAAGTTCAAAGGCCATTTGACCGATACGAGTCGATGCTCGCTCGGTGATCAGCCTTGTTGCCCTTGCTTCTTTACCATGTTCCCCTAAAGTCTGCTCCTCTTGCTTTACGTACTACAGCATCTCCTGAGTGACACGTTTAGAGGTAAAAACATTTGAAGCTTACCAGGCATTCCGTATTTTCCCGCACAACGATCATGTCTACAGCCGAGGGCTGGTCAGGACTCGGGGACACCTATCACTCATATTAGCTCCCATAAACTATCTAGGAACAAGGAAATGTCACGAACAGAGAGTACCGGCCTAACGTTAGCATAGAGGTCGAGTTTCTTGCGCAGAGCGACGATTGGCGACGAGTAGCCGACAACTTTCTTTGAGGGAGAGCTGAATAGACGCGTTATTTCCGAGGGTCAAAACACAGGGTGATTCCCTCACCTAACGGAGCCGAATAGAGCACAGTCGCACTCATTTTTCAAAGATCTGGGGTGCAGGATGAGATCAAGACAAAAGGGCCAAGTAGTGGTACCAACTCGACAGTTTCGTCTGGCAAAGCTTCACCAGTCCTAGTGAATGTTTCAAAACCAGCTATGAGATCAACAAAGCGAGTCGGTGGAAGATCTGATCCAACAGCTTCGATGGCAGTCCTCGCAGCCTACAGAAAACTTGCTCGACTATACGGGAGTAATTCTTGAAGAGCAACGCACCGGAATGACTTCTTTTCCAATTCCGTCTGCGGGAATCATACCAATGGTAAGAGATTTTCGAGCAGAAGTTGCCATCGAGCGAATTGGAGCACGAAACATCTTGGAAGGATGGAAGAACGCGGAAATTTGGCAGAAACTTTTAAAGCAATGGCGTGGCCACGTGAGCTGATGAAATGGTGGAAAAATCGCGTGCATTACGCGACGCGTTTAACTCTCTTCGTTGATCAAGAATGCTTCCAAGTCCGAGTTCTTCACCAGTACACCCTCATATCCTCCAAAACCGTACCAATGTTATCGATGAAACTATTGCACCACCTCCCCATCCTTTCTTCACGCAACTTCCTACTCCGCCAAAACATGCTGGCATAAAACGCCACTCTAAAGGCTCGCAGAATGAACCGCCCATTAAACGCTTGAAGCTATCTCCCCAAGCAGAGTTGGAATCCAGCAGTGATGAAGAGGATGATTTTGTTGTAAAGCCCAGGACATCACGACACAGAATACATAGCTTTGGACTTCGAGACCCTTTCATTCGAGCTGCGCCTGCTGTTGGTGCGTAGCCAAACTCGCTCTAGACAATGTTGCTCATCCAAGTCGCAGTTTCAACTCGTCCTATCCTGCAATCGTTTGTGTCTTCCAACAAGTCTGACATGTTCAAATGTCAATCAATCGACTTGGGTGCTTTCCTCACTCCCCCGTACGCTTGCGCTTACTCTCATAGTAAGTCTCCAATCAGCCCAATTCAGATAGTATACTGATCAGAAATAGATTCCAAGTCTGGCCGACAATCCCTCCTTGCAGTAGCCACTGAACAAGGTTCTGTGCATCTGATCGACACACGTAAAAGACTGGACTGGGATCCTGGTATGTCGCAAACTGGTACTTATGTTTTCTTCTACAACTGATCTTTTCATTCCTCGTAGAACCTCCTCGTACAACATTACAGCCCCATACAAACGCAATTTTTCATGTCTCATGGTCTCAGTCAGACGAGCGTATAGTGACATGTTCAGGAGATCATTCAGCTAAAATTGTGGATGTTTCTGCCAGGGAAGTATTACATTCCCTGCGTGGTCACACAGGCACCGTCAAGTGCGCTGCTTGGAATCCAGCGCACAAAGACTTATTGAGTACCGGTGGTCGCGATGGTACTATTTGTTTATGGGACCTGCGAGTGGGGGAAAACAGTCGTCAGGATGATAGGTCAATTCTGGAGCCAGTCACGATTATCCATGGCGCCCATGAATGCTTGGATACCAAACCAGGTAGACCGAAAAATGTTAAAGCCAAGAGTGTCACAAACCTTGTGTATACCGCATCAGATTTACTCACCAGCAGTGGTTCTTTTGACGGGTAAGTTCTCATACAACTCTTTCGTTGGGAATTTTATCTCATCATGTCCTAGTATCTTGCGTATGTGGGACTTGCGCTTCCTCACCGACAAGAAAAAGTCCAAGCGTACAAAAGGAAAGAAGACGACACCACTTCATTTTTCGGAAACAGATCCAACGACTGATCATGGAGCTCGTGCACGGGGCATCTTGAGCCTTGCACAAGGCACTTTTTCTACTTCGGGCCTCTTGTTTGCATTGGGTGCAGATTCGCGAATTCACACATACTCGACATCTACATTGAGCCCGATGCCGATGTCATACACGCACAACAACTTGAGAGCCAATTCATCTTTCTATCTTAATATGGCTGTATCACCATGTGGACGGTGGCTCGCTAGTGGCAATGGAGGAAGAGATGGTAGCTGTTTGCTGTTTGACGTCGCTAGCACAGGAAGACCATTTGCACGACCAGAGGAAGGCATTGAACTGAAGGGGCAGATCGGAGAAGTCGGGGCTGTAGACTGGGCAGATGGCATGCTGGCTACTTGCGCTGACGATGGAACTGTTCGTGTGTGGAGACCAGACATTGAGACCTACACCAATTGCGTCAGGTCACCCGAAGAAGGAAAATGGGATTGGAGTTGGTCTTTGCAGTGATTCTATGGGGATTTTAGTAATTAGCATTTCTTGTAAGTATATACTCGATAGTGGAGTGCCTTTGGCGCATAATTTGGGATGCCAAACATTTGTTCTTGCAGGATGTCACTTGAAAGATGTGAACGTCAAGGAAACATTCCAGCATTCCAGGACAAATTATGATAATCAAATGTAGAATAGTTGAGGTAGTGGGGTAATATATAATATATTGCATGGGAATCCAAAGTCCTACAATGCAGAGCGACGAAAGGGAGGAACAACACGGATAGCTCATGTTTTCTGTATTGCGTTGACCAGCCTAAAACAAGGAATCAATGCGGAAACGAGGGACAACAAAACCAGACGTACCAATCCAATCCTTCCTCCAGTCCTTCACCTTTCGTTGCACAACTTCCTCTCACACTCCACGGTCGTGTCTTTTCACCACCTGCAAGCCCCAGCTCTTCGCTGATCACTTCCGGCTTCAGTGCTCCTTCCATGTCCTGTTTGTTGCAGAATACCAATAATGGAACGCCCTTCAATTCCTCCTCCGACAACATCGTTAGTAGTTCCGTTCGTGACGTGGATAACCTAGCCTGGTCAGAGGAATCTATCACATAGATAATGGCAGAAGTGTTTGGGAAGTAGCATCTCCAATACGGTCTTATAAATGAAAGTAAAAAAGAATACAACGAAACCATAAAGCCACCGCTCACCTTATACTGGATTGGCCTCCTAAGTCCCATACTTGGAACTTGATGTTTTTGTACTGGCAAAGCATCAGAACGAGCTAGAATAGCATCGTACACAGCGGAAGATGTACCTGCACTGTTTCCACGTTGAAGCCGATTGCTTTGCAAAAAACCGTGTTGGTAATGGCATGATGTATAGCGCATGACACCTACTTGGTATTGTTGAGACCACTTCTCCAATCTGAGTTCCAATCAGTAACGCATTATTGAGCAAAGGTATGAAATGATTACCTGTAGTCGATATAGGATCGTTGTCTGTTCCAAATTCTGTAAGTCATGAGCCATTTCTGCAGTGTGGGGAATTCATACCTTCCCAGCAGAATCCAATCCCAACATCAGTATCCGGACGTCCTGGTCCTTACTCCACCGCACTAAAGATGATAAAGAGTTAAACAATGACGATATTGAAAGTCCCATTGTAATTCAGATGTTCAGTGGAGGTAGAGGAAGAACAAGCGTCGAGTGGGATGGCCGATTAGTCAAGAAATATGACCACGTGGAAACTTGAATCCATTTCTGGCGGGCGTAATACTAACGGTAATACTCGAATTGTCTGTATTCTGACACGGATCACTCGTACTTAGAAGTAAACCAATCATTGCAGTGCGCATCTATAAAATGGTAAATTGACAATGTCTGGCTCGGATTTCTATTCAGTTGAAACGACGCTCTCTTGGGGTTTTGTTAACACTTCCAGGAGTGCTGTAGCTCTTTTCAGTTTTGTTTCGTCAGTCTTCGGCTCAGCGTTTGGCTTTTCTGCTTGGCTTTTGGTTTCATCAGTCGGAACAGCATTCGGGATAGTCGTGTCAGCTTGGCCAGCGTCCGCCGAGGATTCCAAGATATTCTGACAGGTCTTGACCAAGTTCTACAAACGTTTATAGTAAAGTCAGTCGCGGACTACAATTGCAAAGTCAATAAAATGTACATGCCTCGCGAACACCGCCCTGAACATTAGCTAAATACCGCAGGACTAAAGGCAGCTGCGAATCCGGAACCTAAGAAAAGTTAATAGTTGGGTTTGCTTTTGAACTTAACTCCTCACATTCGTCGAAGACCAGACATTTCTTATAATCCAGTTTTGTCGAGCTTTATGGAATTTCCATTTTTTGGGACGTCGGAATTGCGTGAAGGCATATTCCAGAGCTAGGTAGCCAGTAAGATAGGGTGAATATAATATCAAACATCGCTTTACCTTTTCGTGCTTGGTCTGACAGCGAGGAATCGTCCGAAGGATCCGACAGGCCCGTTTTGTTTTTCGACTTCTTCCTTTTGGGCTCTTCGACCGTTTCGTCAATATGAGTACTGGAATCGTCCGTGTTCCTGTCCCTTTTTCTTTTCTTCCCACTTTTCGTGATAGTGGATCCCGAGGAAAGTCCATCCGTTACTGCAGCATCTCCGACTTCAGCTTCGCTCTTTTTCCTCTTCTTTTTTGATTTCTTATCTGCAGATACTTCCGAAAAATCGTTTTTTGATTCCCCTTCTCTCTTTTTCTCTCGTTCTTTTTCTTTCTTTTTCCCCTTCTTTTTTCTCAGAGTTGATTCCTCGTCAAGCTGGTCCCCCGCTTCATCTAAATCTTTTTTCTTCTTGGGATGGGACACGTTTGCATTTGGTTTCTCCTTGTTTTTCGAGGTCGAAGGCTGTTCTCGCTGGTCATGGTCGATGTCGTCCATAGTAGGGAGAGTGAAGAAAGAGCGTTATTACGTGACCGTCAATTCGTCGCGTCCTGTCGCGTCTCAACAAAACTCACGCGTTCAATACCAACGTTAGTACCACAACCTGGCATTTATTCCAGATTCAAAGAAAGACAAAAGTACACTCCAAATCCAATAACTACCAGATAACGACAGCAATAAAACTAATAAAAGCTACTTAAGCAGCCGCAGCTACAAGAGCTGGCAAAGGAACCTTCAACTCTTCATTGCTCAAAGGTAAAGTAGCCGCACCCGTTTTGAGCTCCAAAGCGCCGACTGGTCGGTTAGCCTGCAAAGTACCGGTCATGGGACCCAAAAGCACGTTGAATCGGTCTCTGGCAGCGGCTACACCTTGAGGATCAACAGCAAATCTTTGGCCATTTCGGAGAGTCCTCGGGGTAGTGCCATTTGTAATGCCAAGTTGGTCATCGGTCCAGATGGGCTCAACCGAATCAACACCCATGCCAACACCCGCACGACCACCCGCTACTTTCCAGTCGGAAATACGGTTAATCTCGAGTTCAGTAAAGACCTGATCAACAGCGCGGACGAGTTTATCCATCTGCTCAAGCGTGTGACGAGGAGTGACCGTAATTCTCAACCGTTCTTCGCCGACAGCAACCGTAGGATAGTTGATGGACTGGACGTAGATGTCGTGGTCTGTGAGCAACTTGTCGGAAGCAGCTTTGGCAAGTGCGGCATCACCAACGAGGACGGGTAGGATGTGGGAAGGACCAGGGCTAGACACATGATAAGTTAATGAGAACGGTGGTAACAGGGGGAAAACTTACATAACGGGGATATCAAGTTCAGCAAAGCGTTTCTTGACCTCACGAACGTTGACCTGTTTTAATTGACGATCACCGGTGTATGCACGTTGATATGCGACACTAGCTTGAGCACCAGAGACAGTAGCGGGAGGGAGAGAAGTCGTGAAGATGAAACCGGGAGCGTAAGACCTGATAGTGTCGACAAAGTCCATAGAGCCGGCAATGTAACCACCGACAGCTCCGTAAGCTTTACCAAGGGTTCCTAAAATTTGACGTGAGCATAATTGAATACCGAAAGGCGAGTCATCTGAAGACGTACCAGTGATGATATCCACGCGATCCATAACAGAGCCAGGAATGGGGTCCAGGCTGTTGCCAGCTGCCTTCTGGGCATCCCAGTCTAAATGTTCAGCAACACCAGCACCATGAGGACCGTAAAGACCGACAGCGTGGACCTCGTCAAGGAAGGTCAACGCCCCGTATTTCTCAGCCAAGTCGCAAATCTCCTTGATAGGTCCGATGCTACCGCACATAGAATAAACACTCTCAAAAGCAATAATCTTCGGTGTCTCCTTGGGATACATCTTCAACTTGTTCTCCAAGTCCTCAAGGTCATTGTGATTGAAAATGACCTTTTTGGCACCAGAGTGACGCATGCCCTGAATCATGGATGCGTGGTTCATCTTGTCGGAGAAGAGAATGCACCCTGGCAGCTTGGAGCCAAGAGTGGAGAGCGTGGCGTCGTTGGCGACGTAGCAAGAAGAGAAGACCAAAGCGGCTTCTTTGCGATGAAGAGCAGCCAATTCTTGCTCCAAGCCAAGGTGAAGCGCGCCGTTTCCTGCAATGTTCCTTGTGCCTCCGGCACCATGTCCGTACTTGTCTAGAGTACGGCTAAGAAATCATCTCAGTCGTGTTGTCAAAAGTAGACATGAGGGCAAACTTACTGCATGGTTTCGAGTACGACAGGGTTGTTTCCCATACCAAGATAGTCGTTAGAACACCAGACTTGTACTTCGTCCTTCACATCGCCGGTATGAGCGACAGGGAACTTGTTAGCAAGTCGGTTGATGTTGTTAAAGTAGCGGTACGACTTGTCCTTGTGTTTCTTGTCCAATTCATTGACATAGAATCGGTCGTAATCGAAACCACCGGGAACAGACGCCTTGTGAGGAGGAGCGCTAGGTTTCGGGGCGGTGCTAGCGGTAGCTCCGGCGGCGACGGACTTGTGGAATGGGCAACCGGCTGCAGCAGCTTTGGCAGCAGAAGCGCCAGAGTCGACCTTTTTCTGGGCAGCAGCAGCGGCAAGATCATCGGCCATACGAGCAGCCGCACGCGCAGCAGAAGCGTGAGGGCACATCTCGACAGTAGCGTTGGCAGGGACATTGATACCCTTTTCTTTGTGGATCTGGTCGACCTCGGAGGAGCCTGCGACACTGGCATATCCAGCAACGAGTTCCTTGGAACGAACATTAAGAGCTGGGCCCATAACGGGACATTTCGTGGCTCGCTCAGTGAGAACGGAAATCGTTGGGAAGCGAGGAGAGGTCGACGTGCAAAGAGTGCGAAGAGTGGAGGTCTTAGTCCTGCCTAGGAATGGGCACGACGCCTTGAAGCGAGAAAGCGTAGAAAGCTTGTCCATGACGAAGAGCAGGACACGAAAGTAGAAGAAAAAAGTGGTGAATCAATCAAAGGGACTCGGCTTATATTGAATCCTATGCAAGTTTTCGTTGACCAATCAGAATCCACGGAAATGTAATCATGGTCAATCCATCAATTTGGCAACCATTTCTTCGTGCCCGCCGCCCGCTGACATTACCGGTCTAACGTGTTTCTTTCACATCCAGTTTCGAAGATTGATATATTTAGCCATCAACATACACTTTACATTTCTCCTAGACAGCTTTCTATCACATCTACAGCTAAATCTACTTCTGCTTTCCCAACATTTAAGCTTGGAACCATTCGGACTGCGTCCTTACCCGCGGTAAGCATGAATACACCTCGCTCCCTTGCCATATTGACAAGTCGCCCAGGGTTATTCGTATCCTTGAACCCAAGTCCCACAATCAAACTTCGGCCCCTGACTTTCGGTTGAAGAAGATTCGGGAACCATTTCGGCAGGTTTTCGAGTCTTCCCAGCAGATACGCACTCGTCTCCATTATCTGGGCAGCGAATGGCTCTTCTGACAGGCGGGAGAGAACATGATAGCCTACGGCGCAGGCGAGGGGCGAGCCACCGAATGTCGTTCCGTGGGTTCCTATTCAAGCCTGTGTTAGACCACTATCAATTTTATATTCGTTGTACATACCAGGAGTCATTGTAGCGGCGACAGTATCCCGAAGGAGAACAGCTCCGATGGGATATCCATTAGCAAGGGGTTTCGCCATAGTAATAATGTCTGGGTGACATTCCGTCGGGAGCGTAGAATGTGCCCATAGCGTTCCTGTTCTATACAATCCACACTGTTTTTAATCAATCAGTGTCTGAAGTCGTCTCGACTTAGACTCGAATCACGTACCTGTATCTCATCAAAGATCAAAACCGCTCCCACATCGTCGCACCGCTTTCTCAAAGCTTTTAACCATGCCGGATCCGCTCCATTTATTCCCCCCTCCCCCTGCACTGGTTCTACAATAACAGCACAAGTGTCTTCTCCCACAAGGGACTCTAGGCTATCAAAGTCATTCAACTTCCCGACGTCAATCCCAGGCAATAGAGGTGTAAATGGAATTTGGTATTTCGGCGAACTTGTAACACTGAGAGCACCCATACTTCTTCCATGAAACGATTGCTCGAAGCATGCAATACGAATCTTGGTACAATCTTTTGAATCCCACGAACGACCTGGTTGTGCAGCTGCCCACCGTTCCTTACCAACTTTCCTCGCTATTTTCAGCGCACCTTCATTGGCCTCGGTACCAGAATTGGAGAAGAAGACCTTGGCACCCGTAGTTTCTGCCGGGGGTGTTTGGAGTTGCCCTGTGGGGAAACCAAGTCCGCCGGCTTTTTGAGTCAAAGTAACGAGTAACTCCGCCAGTTTCCCAGCCCACTCATTGTGATAGACGTTACTAGTATGTAAGAGCTTTGCAGATTGCTCGGAAAGCACCTAGCCCGTGAAATTTCAGTAATGGTTGTAATTGGAATGATGTAACGCTAGGAGAGAAGGGAATGCTTACCTTCAGCACACCCTCGTCAGCATGCCCGAGTGCATTGACAGCAATGCCAGCACTAAAGTCCAAATATTGCCTTCCTTCCGTATCCCAGACGTAAGAACCTTTCCCGTGTGAGAGCACAAAGTTGGGACGAGCGTAAACAGGCAGTAAGTAGGTAGAATCTCTCTTGACAGCGGCTTTGGTCAATTCAGATTGAATGTGTTCTGAAGGGTGAGTGACAGCTTTATATCTTGTGGAGGGAGCAGAAGGCAGTTCCGGAGCAGGTCGAGGATAGGCCTGGTTCAAAAATTTAGACCCAATTAGGAAAAGAAGAAAAAAATTCAGTGCTTACTTCAGAAGCTACGAAGCGTATACTCGAGGGACATGGCCGTTTAGAAAGACGACGAATCCCTGTGAATGCCTGCTTCATGGTGGGACTAGTCGAATGTTACAGACAACCTTGGTGGTCGAGTCAGAGAGTCAAGCGCGTGTCATCAAATTTTCTTCTTGCTTTTATGCTGTATCCTCGAGGCACCGCGCAGTGGCTCGTCGACGTTCATTATGCATATGGATCATGTCGGAAACTTGTAGCAAAAATGACGCCTCGGCGTCTGTTCCATAGCACAACATGTATCGTTCAATGAGGGCTTATAGCCCGAACTGATCGTTCTCCATATACATAATACATACAGTAAAACAGAACATGAAAAGATTTAGTTACTCTCGGCACTCCTACTTCGTGAGCGAGATGATTTTGTGCTGACTGACATGGCAGAGTCACTGGAGGCAGAACGAGAACGACCGCGAGGTGGGGATTCCGAGCGCCCAGAGGGTCGACCACGCGGGGAACCTGAAGGAGAGCGAGGTCGTCGAGGCGGCGTGGAGCCACGTTCACGCGTCCGATGAGGAGGAGTCGGAGGAGGTGAACGCCTTGAAGGAGGACCAGGAGAGCCAGAGCGGCGACGCCGAGGGGGTGATCGAGAAGGCGACCGGGACAGTGACCTCGGTGATGGACGACGACGCGAACGTTCCTCAGGCCTAGAGTCGCGTACAGGAGAGCGAGAGTCTCGACGACGAGGTGGTGCATCATCCCTCCTACCTCGACTGCCATATCCATTGTCACGATACCTGTCAGACCTCACGGGAACTGGTGGTGGCGGCATATCCCGTTCTTTTCTTCGCAAACCTCCTTCTTCTCTTTCTCTGCGACGCCTGTCCTCTTCTCTCCTACGCAGCCTATCACGCTCCCGCCTTTCGGCATCCCAACGAGCCTTTTGTTCCTCCATTTTGATACGATCTTCTTCCCTCTTACGGTCCCTTTCTTCCCGTTCTGCATGCCTCCTCAGTTTGTTCTCTTCCTGCTTTTCCCTATCAAAAGCATCTCCTTCTACGTAGTCACTGCGAGTACCAAGCGCACGAGCCATCTTGTTGAGCTCCGTCTTTTTGGCAAGCGCAATACCATGTGTATCAGAAGCTTTCAGGCTTTTCGCAGAAGGTGCCATTGCTGCTAGATTGGCCAAAAGTTTGGCACGAAGAGCATCAACCTGCTTTTCAATCTCCTCTTCAGGTACACTAGAGCATGACGGTAAGAATACAATAAACATAAGAAAAATGTAGATACGTACTCCTTCTCTTCCAACTCGAGTTGGAGTTCTAGACACTGCACCTCTACTTTTCGCTTTCTTTCGTGTTCCAAAATACCTTCATCTGGTTCACGGTGTTTTGGTGGAGCTGCATCCCAAGCAGCAGCACGATCTTGGGCCGACTCGTGATGTCGAAGTGTTGAAAGGTTGCGAACAACATAACCGTTGGTACCACTGAGAAATATATGAGTACGCAGACGTTGACTTTGTAGAAGTGTACAGACCTTCCACGAGGAGTCGTAAGACCAATGCCGTTGTACATGGCGGCTCAATTTTTCCGCTGTTCGGTGGTACGAAGCAAGTCGGCGCCAAACACGTGAGGTGGCACTGCCGGGAAATGACGCGCACTGCGGCACAGAATTGCTTTATTATCTGCTACTCACTGCTAGTACAGCACTACGTTTCCCTTCTTTCTCTCCGTCACGACGTCTAGAATCTTTATCTCGTCTTTGCGAAGGCATTCCCTCATGGATGCAGTAATACCCGGCCTTCCTCCGCTTCCTCCACCCAGCGAAATTCCGTCTGCATTTCTAGGCAGCGTCAAGCAATGGTAGGCTTTCTCACATCCTGTTCATTGCTGTATCTCATGATTCTATAGGTGGTCCTCTGGAGAGAAGCAAAGCTCAATCAGTGAAGAACGTCTATTGAGGTGCGTTCCAAAGTTATACCAGCTATATAAAGTACTTATACAGTTGTACAATAGACATTTACCTTTCTTCAGATCCCAAAAACCTTCTCCAGACGAGAAAGTAGACACCTCTGTTGTTGCATATAGCTCTCAAGTAGATCTCTCCAAACCCAAGCACTACCTCAACACATTTTCCATGGTATCAACCAATCCTTCCCCAGACGCACCACCCCCGGCCGTGCTTTTGCACGGATACGGAGCAGGGTTGGGTTTCTACTTTCGCAACTTTCTTCCGTTAGGCCAATGGGCTGGTCGCCGCGGTACAAACGTCTACGCAGTCGACTGGTTAGGAATGGGTCGTTCAGCACGTGTACCGTTTTCAATCAGCGCTTCTCGGAAGGATACACCTTCAAGAGTCCAGGAAGCTGAATCTTTCTTTGTCGATTCATTGGAAGAATGGAGAGTCAAGATGGGCCTGGAGAAAATGACTCTTATCGGACATTCGCTGGGAGCGTACTTCAGCGTCGTTTATGCTCTCAAATATCCGACACGAGTTAATAAATTGATTCTACTTTCCCCGGCT
Organism: Stygiomarasmius scandens; assembly: GCA_037954225.1. Classification (NCBI taxonomy): domain Eukaryota; kingdom Fungi; phylum Basidiomycota; class Agaricomycetes; order Agaricales; family Campanellaceae; genus Stygiomarasmius; species Stygiomarasmius scandens. The sequence goes on along the minus strand of JBANRG010000002.1, from coordinate 2,273,212 downwards.
GGTGTTCCTCGCGGTCCAGATTACACGGTTCCTTCCAAGGAGTTCGATCCACCTGAAACGCAGGGTGGTGGTTCAGCGGAACCTGCTTCTCGCAGGAAGATAGAAGAGATCGAGGCAGAACAGGCGAAGGCAAAAGCTCGAGAAAGTCGCAGTCGAAAGCTATTCACGTATTTATGGGAAGAGGGATGGAGCCCATTCCAGGTAGTGAGATCCACTTTCTTCTGGGGACCTATGATTGTCGGGAAAGTAAGAATGTTTTCTACTTGTCTTTTTCTTTTCCTGACTTCCTTCGCATCTAGTACTCGTCCCGTCGTTTCAGCGGATTGACTGATGATGAAACCCGGGAAATGCACGACTACATTCTCAACATCACACTTGCTAAGGGCTCTGGAGAATATTGCATATCTCATATCCTCGCTCCAGGCGCGTATGCTAGGATGCCCATCGTAGACCGGATATCGTCTCTAAAGATTCCGGTTACTTTCGTTTGTGAGTATTGATTTCTTGGGTGCGTATACTACCAACTAACAAAATACTTGCAGACGGCGACCATGACTGGATGGATCCAGAAGGCGGTTCTCAGTCTGTAGAGATGTTGCGACAAGCTGGCAATGGCAAAGGTCGTATGTACATTGTGAATAACGCAGGACATCATGGTAAGTTGCATCTAATGTTATAAACTTTTTGACTTAATCTTGTCCCTCCAGTGTACCTCGACAACTCTCGCGTTGTCAACGACCTACTTGTTAAAGAGCTTGACCGTCGGAATTCATAACGAACAGACACTGTAGATTTTTTTAACCCTTAGTGGCATTTCAGGAAGTAGATAGATAGATTACACGGTTCTAGTTGACACTCATTCACTTGCTTACATTGGCTCATTATTTAGATACAGTAATTGTGTAGAATATGTATGTTATATCCATGTTGCAGTATAATAAATAGCATTGCAATGATACAGGAAAGCAAGGCAAGAGCACAACAGAGTCCGAGTACATGTACAGTGGCGTCCTTTGCCCAAGAAACCCAAATAAGAGCCAATTATGCATAAATTATGCGGTTCCATTCGTCGAAAACCAGCTAAAATTGATTTTCTGCTGGGAGATTGATAGCACGGTCAGGGTATCTAGAACAAAATCAGAGAAAACGAAAACAATGACGGTACCAGCTTACTTGGCCTTTATCCTAGCAGCAAGCTCTTCTTCATAGATTTGATCAGGACCCAATTGATTGCCCAGGGTCAACCACCTGCAAGTCATTCAGAATGCAAATCAACACGCGAAAAGAAACACGTACCCCGGTCGCGTGTTATGCTTTCTTCCAAAGATCTCGATCTTCCTGCCACCAGGACACATCCTCTCAATCAAGCCATAAACTTCATCAGGCTTTCGACTGGTTTCTCTGACTTCGGAGACTATGACGTCGGTGTCTAGTCCTCTGTTGGCCCAAGAAGGGAACTTGAGAGCTCCGGTTGAATCTGTAACGGTTTTGACACCGACAAGCATGTGTTCCTTGGTATGATTGAGCCAGTGTCCTGTTCGACCTGTTCGAATAACGCGTTGAAGCTGTGGGACTTGATTAGTATTTACAAGTCAAGAATATTATATACCCAGACCTGGTTAGTTTTGACCCAAACGACCTCATCGACTCGAGTATAACCCCAAACACGAAGACATTCCCGGCCTACCTCCATAGCACGGCCGGTAACCCATAAGAACAAAAATCCTTCGTCCTGAAGAGCCGGTATGGGCATCGAACGCATTTCGTCGTCCGTCATAGTACCATATGGGAGCTGTACAATACATTTAGAGTCAAAGTCAAAATTCTGGAAATCTTGACGACGTACACTCATGTGGATATCCCATGGAGGGTCAGCCATGATAACATGAAATTTTCCGAGGACAGAATAGTCGAATCGTCGCAGGTCACAGTTAATCCACTGAGGAGGAAGTTGCTGTGATACAAATATTTAGTATCCTGGATTGGCTTGACACGAACCACGAACCACTTTTGGTATCTTCCCGGTAGGTCCCATTCCAATCTTGAGTCGATGTTTCTTCGCTACCTCCTCGGACCTGCTTGACCCCAACCTTGTCACGTCTCCATCACTCCCATCCCAATCCACTTCATAATGAAGATATCTACAAGGTGCCTTTTCCTTGCCTCGGCCTCCGGCACCAAGTCCTGATGGTAGTGAGGTTGGGACGCGAGCACCGGGTGCTAATACGTGTCCCTGACCCGGGAATGGAGGTATAGAGGGTGACTGGGAATATGTGGGTTCCGAATAACATGTATTTAGATAAGAGCAATGTCCCAAGGTTGGATCAGTGTGCGGACGAATTAAAGGTCGAAAGTGGACACGGTCACAGATTCTGACTGGGGCAGAGGAAGACAAGGGAGCAAAAGACGGATCCAGCCGACGAGCTTTGGCACATTCATCTTTAGTGATATGGGGACATATTGGCTCAAAAGCTTCTTCTCGTGAGCGGAACTAGTGCTTTTTTGTCAGCTCCAAGTTTTGGTAGTGTATTTACAGGCAAAACGCACCTGCTCTGCCAAAAGACGTCCCTTGGCAGTCTCCTTTTGAATGACAGCATAGACTTCCCTCTGTTCCATAGTAAACCCTGCAAGGCCTGAGTGATTCAATTGTCCACCCTCATCGGCCAAAGGCTCGTCCGGCTCATCTCCAGCAGCAGAATCAGCCTCTTCATCAATGACTCTTTTCCTTTTCCTTGGATTGGCGATTTCGTGGCCAGACTCGACGGATAGTGTCGGTAGTGTAACCTCCATCACCACAAACTCCCCATTTTCGCGTTTAATAGAGATGTCGGCCTTGTCCCATTCATGAGAGAGATCCTCTAATATCGTTTCAAATCTTGATAAGTCTGTCAAGCGGAACCTCGGAGGTTGGGAATTTCCAGGGAAAAGGCCGTCAGGAAGGCGGAAGGTAATGACTCGGACAAGCAGATCTCTAGAGGCTATTGGAGCTGTCACTTTCCGGGAAGTGAAGAGAGAAAGCAAAGCAGTGGTAGCAACGACCTTGAGCTTGTCCAATTCGGTGGACATTGCACAGGTAGAAGCGAGGTAGGGGTTTTGCCAACGCGTGCGTTATACTCCGGCAGGCACTTCAAGCTTTGATACAATACCAACGTTAACAAGACACAAAGGGTATTTACACTTCAAAATTCTACCATGGAATTTCTTTTCCAGCCCAGTCCCAAATACGACCTCTCTGCTCCACCTTGAGGTTGTTAACGACATCAACAAGTTTAGCAGCAGCATCCTCTGGCCCAAACAACTTTCCCTTCGGTACACCTCTCCAGAATTCCTTGCTCAAATCCGTCTTCACCGTTCCGGGGTGGAGCCCGACACATATCGCATTGCGTTTCTTCATCTGCAACTGGATATCGAAAGTTTTGACCACTTGATTCAGAGCAGCTTTCGACGCGCGGTAGGAGTACCATCCGCCCAATCTATTGTCAGATATAGAGCCAACACGAGCGGATACGTGTACCCATTTCGCAGGCTCAGGTAGCTCAGGTCGTGAGCTGGGCAGGAAGCGTGAAAAGTGTTTGATCATGAGAAGGTGAGAAATGACATTGATTTGGAAAGTAGACAAAATATTAGCGAGATTGAGATCCTCTGGCTGCTTTTCTGGATGTAGGATGCCTCCCGTAAGGAATGCGGTGTGGATGTATGGTTCTGGCAGCCGAGCAGTGGATTCCGACAAGGCTTTAGCAGCGTTTTCGATGGTAGACTCTGAAGTTAGGTCTAGGTGAAGCATGTGAAGTCGATTGGAATCTACGTCTGGCAACGGAGATAGAATTTCTGCTTTGACTTTCTCTGGAGATTCAGAGCGATGCGAAGCATACACAGGGAGCTGGGTATTAGAAAGTAGATGCCGAGCAAGTGCAAGAGACAATCCCCTGGTCGAGGGGACGACTAGTGCGAATGGTGAAGGCATTGCCCGGTAAGAGTTGCTACGAAGGCTGCATAACTTATATACTTATAAGTTAACCCCTAAGATCTACACGCGAGGACGCGTCATGGTGTTGTTTGGATCGAAAGACACCACCTAACAAACGCTCCTGCGTCATGCTTTCAACTTCAAGAACGATACAGACTGTGATTCGCCGCCATGCTATAAATCATTCCAGGAAAAATGTGACACGTCTTGCAATTGGTGGGTGCAGGGAATATCGTAGACTCAGATCTGGAATAGGATCGACAAGCGAAGAAAGAGATGATCGACTACTTCGAGTAACTATCTCTCTTTATCAAGGTGTCTAAAACCTCTCTTAACCAGATGACTAGAGACTGGAAGCGCAACTTGCAGAAGCCAAGACCAGGCTCAAGGAAGAGGAACGTGAAGCTGAAGACCAATTAAATGTCGCTCAAAATCCCGGTACACGTCAAGGCGCGTCGTTCATTTTGAAACACTCATGAAATAACTCTGAATGTCAGATAGACCGTATTGTCTGGTTTTGGGAAAAAGCTATGCCTGAAAAAGATCGCAAGAAACTTGCAGAGTATGGAATAAAAACCGGTGAGTTCGCTATCCCTTCCATAGCATTCCCTTACCGTTGACGCATACAACCTTTAGTGGAAGATCTACAGGCTGCTTATCAAGAAGCAGATGTTACCATGACTAGTCCACCTTTTCCATCATTAGAAACCCTCGAACCTCGTTTGCAAGTTGCCCACGAACTGTACCTAAAGATTCCAGACTTGGTCATGCAGGCACGTCAGGCCAGTCGTGCTGCAAAGCTCAAGTCGCTTTTTGGTGGATTAATTTGAGCGTCTTTTCGGAAACTGGTAATTATTCTTCAAAAGTACTGTATGCGTACTTTGTTCTATAGCTCCAAAGCATCGAGAATATGACTACAAGTAAAGCATAAAGTAGCAGTCCATGCATCTGCAATTACAGCATTCTGAGCAAAATTGTTACACTATTAGCATCGAAAGGTGTCTTCTTCGTCATTCCACCCAAGCGTGTCAGGATCGATACCCAGCTGCCGAAGCATGGTCCCCAGTGTAAGCTCCCGTCTCTCTTCGTCAACATGAACGTCCTGTGCTTGCGAATCCTGATTGTTCTCTTCATCGGGTACCTCGTTTCCAATGTCTTCTGACTTGTTCCTCTTGCGATCACCTTCGTCCCATCCCCAGCTGTCTTGGAGCCTTCGTTTTCCCAAAGTCGAATCCATAGCGTCGGTGTCGGTGTTATCTTTGACGAGCCGCCAAAGTTCCCAAGCAACTTCTCTTCCTGCTTCGGTCCATCGTTCTACCAACCCTTTCAATGTGTCTTCTTCGCCATCGTTCTTGACTTTGAGCGCTCTCTTCAATTGCTGAACCTTGCGTTCAAGGGATTGGATAGCTGGTGTCAGTCTGACGGCAGGCGTGACCTGAGATGTTGCTGCTACTGTGAGGGGCGACTTGAATTGGGCAGCTGCTCGAGCTGTGCGGTGCTTCATGTTGCGATCGACGGAAGATTCAAGCGGTTCTGCGGGAGGAACATGGGGTTGTGTCAAAACGACTGCCGCATCTTTCTGTGCGATGGGAATATCGAGCGAGGGTTTGGGTCCTTCTAGAGTCTCAGAAACTTCAAGCTTCTGTTTTTTCAATAGCGGTGAACGGAATGGAGCCGAGAGCTTCTGACGCTGAAGTTTTTGGGAAGCAAAGGTCAATCTTTTGGGAACAGGGAACGAGAGTTCCTAGACAGAAATAATGAATTGGTGAAGGGAAATAAGAGGACGAATTGACTCACGGAAGTCTTGTTACTTGGTGTCGGCGAACGGTTCTGGCTCAATCATTAGAGACAGTACAGTGGTTAAACAAAAAACCCACCTCTGTGTTTCGTTTTCGCTTCTTGCAAGGCGGAGAAGAGAAAGACTTCCGAGGGAAAGGAGAGGAAAGAGGCGACGACGGCTGCATATGCTCGTGTGAACGGATATCTCCACTTTCCACATGAATGTTTGAATCGTCAGCAGATGAGCTGTTGGAAGACGAAGAAGGCAGAGGTCTATTAGACTTTGGGGTCTGATTGTCGTCAGCGTCGTGGCATATCACAAAATTCAAGTTACCGTACCGAGTAAGAGGAAATTGGAATTTTGACAGGTGAAGAATGGAAAAGCATCATGGGAGCGGAAACGGGACTCGAGAGTGTGGTAATAAGATCTTCTGTTGGACTTGAGCTTGGGGGAAGGTCTTGAAGGTCTACTTGAAATTCCGGACGTGGTTCTACGCATTCTTTGGTTTTCTCCTGCAAAAGAATGAGAAATACAAGGCGAAACAAATTCTCAAGACATACTGCATCAAAGTTGAATTGATGAATGTACTCTTGCGAATGAATGTGAACTGATGACTGGGATGGCGATGATGAGCATAATGGACTAGAACTTGACAAGAAAGATTCTTCAGGTGGTGACGAGCTAGGAAGATTCAATTCGTGTGTATACACGCTATTGTTTTCTGATATTGTGGCGATAACCAAGCCACAGCTTTCGTCCTCAGGAGGTACAACATGATCAACGGCATCTGAGTCTTGCTCAATTGTAGGAATAAGCAGGCGGGAAGATATACGAGGGGCAAAAGGAGGTTCGAGTCCTGTTGGTGGATGAGACTGATAATTGTTTGAAGGGTATAGTTCCATATCGAGTCCAGTGAATTCAGTGTGCATGGTAGTATCTTCATTAGTTTGAGGGGAGAAAGAAGAAGCAAAGATTAACGATTCAACAGCAGAACTGGCAACTGTGGCATCGAAATCGCCATGTAATGGACAGTTCTCAGCTCTGAGAGGAGAAGTTTGAGATGAAAGGTCTGGCAAATGATGGATGTCGTTATTCGATAATTGAGAATCAGCAGAGTTATAGTCCGAGTCTCGCAGATTGTTTGTGTCTGGAAAGTCATCCGTTTTCAGTAAGGTATGGTAATCTGAGAACGGAGAGCTTTCGAGGGTGTGCGGAATGTCAGAAAAAAAATCCATTGCACGATGCTTCTGGGCTTGGATATCGCGGGTATCAAGGCTAGGGTTGAATGAACTGTCTCCTGCATCACGAGCTTCGGGAGATGGCGAAGAAACACGAGCGGCCTAAACGCAACTGTTATTATACGGTCAGCCAAGAGAATTCAGAACTCGCCGAAGTGAGATCTACGGAGAGAAGTTGATCTGGAGATGAAGCAGAGTGCGTTTCGTGTGATCCCTACAGATATTGATCACGAACGGGTTCGAGTTTGATAGGCTGCTTGGAACTTACTGGAACTAATCCATTCGTGTCTGGAGTACTCAAGTCGTGGGATATAGCAGCCGAATCTGAAGAGGAAGAAACAGAGTCCGTGGTATACACAAAAGGGTTCATTTGGGGCTCAACGGTCTGCATATATGCGCGTCAAAATAAGCTAGCTAGCCATCAACAAGTTCACTCACCACAGAAGGGCTCAAATCGCCAAAGCATGGACTGGAAAAAATAGTAGACATCTAATACGCGAATTAGTACCGCGTTTTCGCCACCAATACCAAAGATAAATTTACCGAGAGAGCATGTGGAGACGCGTCTGAGGCATTCTGAGTCTATGTGAGTCCAATTATAAACTGAAAGTGTTCAGAAGGCGGCTCACATCGCGGTTGTCTTCGAGCATTTGTTGATCTGACTGAGAGGAAGTAGCAACTTCAGACGCACTAGACTTGAATCAAAAATTGCCGAATTCAGGTTCCGACTCGGCTCCCGGTCCCTGCGAAACGAGGTCGACTATCGTACTGACAGAACAGCTTGTGTCACAAGTAGGCCTTTCATCATCAAGATTCAAAAACTGCCAGGTGATCAGCCATTACCGATATCTACCAGCCGAGTTCCCCGCAACTGGCTGCGCAACTTCTTAATTTTTCCTCGAGCCCAAGTAACCATCGTGATCTCAATGTTTAGACTCTTCATCATTTACTCGGACTCATATGCGTCCCTCGCGCTTGTCCTCATGCTGGTGTCATCTCCATCTGAGCACTGCTCCACCTGGGAATCAATGCTCGATTCAACCACACTTGAGCTTCTATCTTGGATTAATGTGAAATCGAGGGAATGCAAGCTGCGTTTCAGAAGCTTTTTGATATTCTCGTCTTTGGCTCTTCGCACTCCATCGCAAAGTATAGCAACGGCAGTCGGCACTGGATATGGACATGAGCAGATATAAAAGCCACATCGTATCATGGTTTTACCCATTCCCCTCGCACCTGTAGCAATATGCGTACTGTCTTGCTGTCTGCGTTAGTGGCTTTACCTTTGGCTTGTTCTGCACTCCCGCCTCCATCTCGTATCGGTACCAAGGTCCCATTGACCAAGCGAACCTCGCTATCCAATGAGGACGGAACTGTAAATACGGATGCCCTGCAGAAACAAGCAAGTAGACTTCAGAGGTAGGTGCTAGGGGCCTTTTGCTAGGCCTATGCTGACTTTTTACAAGTAAACTCAACCGCGGTTTCTCGGCGTATGAGAAAAACGTCGGAAGTGCTCATCCAAACTCCAAGAAATTCGTTTCCAAGCGCGATACTGGGAGCGAGCCTCTAACGGACGATCAGGATGCACTATGGCATGGTACTATAACTGTCGGAACCCCTGGAACAGATTTTTTAGGTATGCCTGTTTTCTTTCACATCGCCTTTTCATACATCTAACACATTCTTCAGTCGACTTTGATACAGGTATGTCCTCCTAGTGACCCGCAGCCAGCAGTTGATCCAATGCACCTCAAATTTACAGGCAGTAGTGACCTGTTCCTTCCTGGCGCCAATTGTAACGTGAACTGTGAAGGACACACTCTGTATGATACCGCTGCCAGCTCGTCGGCGGAAGACCAAGATGACACCTTCTCATTGGCGTTTGGTGACGGTTCAACAGTCCAGGTAAGTTCGCTATACTGGTTTCGAACATTCTACCAACTATGTATGGCTAGGGTGAAATCTTCGACGACACGGTGACTATTGCAGGCTTAACGGTAAAATCTCCGATCATCAGGAAAAGTCTCATTTCTGACCTGATTGCTAGGCAACTTCCCAAGCTGTAGGTGCAGCAACTCAGTATTCAACGGGCTTTGCGGCCGAAAATTTCCCTCCTGACGGTAAATTAGATAGTATAACATATTGTTACATTCCATTTATCGGAGTTTATTTCAGGTCTCATGGGCATGGCTTTCCCAGAAATTTCTGAATTCAATGCAAACCCGGTTTTCCAGACATTAATAGCCCAGGGTACAGTCGATGAGCCTGTGTTTTCTTTCAAGTTGAGTGAAACCGGTAGCGAACTCTTCCTGGGCGGCGTGGACAATGATTTGTTCACTGGCGAGTTTACTCAAGTCCCAGTGACGCAAGTGGTGAGTGCTCAGCACACCGTACCGATATATGCGGGACCATAATATTAACTTATCTTCTAGGGCTTCTGGCAAGTTGATCTCGACTCTGCGAATGTTAATGGAAGCCCCGCAGTAGAGAGTATATCTGCGATCATTGACACGGGTACGACTTTGGTCGTTGGGGACCAAGACACAGTCGAGCAATTTTATGCTGCTGTCCCTGGTGCTGCAGATGCTTCCAACACCATAGGGCCGGGTTTCTTCACCTGTCAGTCCTCTTTTAGCCTTGTCTCATCTCAACAGCTCATTGCATTACTTAGTCCCTTGTGATTCCGCTCCCGATGTCAGCCTGACATTCGGTGGAACAGAGTTTTCTATCTCACCTGATATTTTCAACCTTGGTCTGGTTTCTGAAGGTTCTAGTGATTGTGTCGGTGGGATTATGGGAGGAGATGTTCCCGGTAAGTTTTGAGTTTTTTTTTCACCCACTCGTCTTAAAATATGTTACTTCTACAGGATTCTGGGTTGTTGGTGACGTATTTTTAAGAAACGTCTACACCAGTATGTGTCAGTATTTCTTTTCTTATCCCTCAACATTCATGTTGTCCCAGGCTTTGATGTTGGAAACACTCAAGTCGGTTTCGCAACCCTGGCATGAGAAACTTTGCTTGAACACCCACGAGATAATGCCATGTATTTGTATAATGAATGAGAATAGTACATTCTTGTCTCCACTGTATACATCGCGAGAGTACATCCGTGAACTTCTGCATGACGCATAGAGAATCTGAGAAAACTCATCTCCTCCCTATCTGCGTCTTCACGCGAGGATCGCCTTTTTCGCTTCTTTTACGCAATTTTTCCTGCCTTTTACTGGTAGGCTCCTGCTCAGGGCCAGATGCGGGAACAGAAGCATTCGACCTTCCAAGGAACATGGGAGATATAACGGAAACCCATAATTTGAAGACAGCGTAGATAGGTATCTGTAAAGCAAGCAATAAAGACCGGTGCATAGTAATAGAGGGTGACACGCACCACCATATACAACCACCAAACCCATTCTCCGAATGCACCACTTCCAATTTGGCAGGTCCCTTTTCATCGACGACTTTCAGTGTCTGTATGGCGAGGAAAACTTCCCAACTTGACTCACATGTAATGTAAAGAATGTCAAAGCACCACTCTGTAACACCTGGTTGGTTCAAATCCTCGCCATACGAAATAAGTGTGCCGGTTGTAGGGTCACGCCTCGTAGTTCCAATTTTGATGAGGTAGTTGGAAAGGAGAAAAACAGGGAAGAAAGTTGCCACATATATTGCTAGAGAGCCTTTCGAGGGAGGTAAAGAGTCTCGTCTGAGCAGTAGTCGCAGAAGGAGTGAGATGATGGTTGGAATAATCATTCCAAGTTTGATTATTTTAACAGTCGCCTCATTTTGGTTGGCTGTGAAAGGAGCATTTAAAGTCAATAAACTATGATGTGAGAGGGAAGGACTGACCGATGCGCTTTGCACTGGCATTGGCCATATCGAAAAAAGTGGTTGGCACGTATGTAGTAGCACTAAAATAGAAGACGCGACGACCCCTTCAAACTTCATAAACTTCCGGCCGGTCGGGGCCGCTTTATGCCTCTGACTTGTCTTCATGCTTGCTTCAAATTTGGTTCAACGCACATTGGAATCCAATCAACAACATCAGAATGAGCTAACGAAGCACGCTCAGAAACTGACCGCAGAACTGGACGAAATTGACAAGCTTCTCGTACGTGGTTTGCAAGAATTAGGTAGATCAATTCAGCTAATTTCACTGGTTTTCATAGAAAGCAGTCGACAGTGACTTGTCCGATGACGAACCCGGCAAGGAAATAGAGGTCCACGAAGTCGTGAATCCTATCAGCATCATCCCCCCTAATGGCTTTTTCAACCCGGTATGTTCTATCGACACATGTCTTTGAAAATTTCCAAATCCTTGTACAGGAATCTCCGTTCCATGAGGAGGCAATGAGGCGTAATCGCTACATGAAAAATACGACTATGCATGCAAGTACGTATTCTTGCTTAAATGCCGTTGAAAATGATTGACAGACAACCTCTATAGTGAAGGCGAGAGAGCTTGATGCTCTGACCGAAGGTGTAAAAGCTGAATTGTTGCGTTTAAAAGCCTTAGAGAACAGAAGCAGGTTTGTGTGCTTATTGAATGCTCAATTCCAGATCTCAACCCAGACATTCTAGTGGATTGCCAATGCCATCACTGAAGGATATTGACCTGCACAGCGATGTTGCGCAGGTAAATTGGTCTGTCGTCGCAGAGAGAGTGAGTCTATTTTCGTCACGACATACCTTTGCAATGACTAATTCACCTTCTGATTTCAAGGTCAACGACGTATCCACTGCGAAAAGAACACCAGAAGAGCTGAGGATCAAATGGTTAGGGGATCGGCGACCTGGCATTAATCACTCTGAATGGAAAATTGAAGAAACGGAAATGCTCAAGCTTATTGTCAAGAGGCGACAAGAGGAACAAAAGGTGGATTGGGTCGAAATAGCCAAAGAGTTGGGCGTAAGTCATCCAGTTTTTGGAATACAAAATTTACTCAGTGTTCGATAGACGAATCGTACTCCTATCGAGTGTTTCCGCCGTGGCATAGCACGATCTCGTCATGCGTGGAGTGCAGAGGGAGACAGGCGACTCTTAGAAGGTATCCGGTTGCATGGACTAGAGAATTGGGGCTACGGTTTGTGTTTCCTTTCTTCAACCTTTTCTTGACTTTGTTTGATCACATATCGCACAGTTGCACTACACGTATCGGAAAATGCTACTCCTTCACAATGTCAAATGCGGTATATTCGCACCCTCGATCCTGCTCTGAAGAAAGGTGCTTGGTCTTCAGAAGAAGATGAAAGGTTACAGTCGGCCGTTTCGGTCCTGGGACCTGCATGGCAGGAAGTAGCTCTCTATGTTCCTGGGAGAACAAACGAACAATGCAGGGAGAGGTATACCGACAGTAGCATGACTGAAGAAAGGAATTGGACATCGGGGGAGGACGCAGAATTACTCGATGCAGTCTCCAAGTTCGGCATCAAGTGGAAGGTGATCAGTCAACACCTCAAATTTGCGTCGGAGTTGGAGGCAAGTCGAAATAGAATCTACGGATTGGTGATCTAATTTTTCTTTCTTTTATCACATAGTGCCGGACTCGGTATAACAAGCTCAAGAAAAAGGGAAAATCAGCGTCTACAACACCTGTGCCATCATTTCAGGGAACTGACATCGGTTTGGTTGGTACTACCTCCTTTCGGCTATCTGAAATTCCGCGAATGGTGCCCACAACCACTTCAGTTCCGACCGCTGCTTCCAAGACCAAAGGGAGGACTAATCGAAAAGGGAAACAAACTCAAACAGATGCGTCGGCCATTGAGAGTATGTCACTTTCTGCCACAGATACACCGTCGCCAGCAGCAGAAACCGTGCGACCAAGACCAAAACCCAGGGCAAAAGGCAAGCAAACGAATCAGGGAGATGTCAGAGTTATAGAGTCGAACAGCCCGTTGCCGACCTCGGAAGCAGGTCCTTCAAATGTACTATCTGGAGGCTTTGTCGAGACACCACCGTTAGCTATGGAGGGTATCCAGCCAGCAGAACCAGAAGCGATGCCTGATGAAGACCAACCAGTTACAAGCCAGCCACTTGCGAGCAATCATGAAAGTAATCCCGAGCCAAACAGATCAGCACCAGCTAGTGGGGATGCCATGGCTTCCACTCAGGACTCGACAAATGCAGAGGGAGGTGCAGTAGCCTCGCGTCCGGCTCGAGTTTCGACTGCAACCTCTCGACGCAAGCGACCTGCTGAGGAGGCCCCGGTTTCCTCTCAGCCAGCACGGAAAAAAGGTCGTCCGCGGAAATCCGTTGTTGCTGGTGCCAACACGGTTTCTGACATTCCTACTCAAGAAACGAATGTCCCACAGACGACTGGCGAGGAGGCTGCGAGTGGACCTTCAGCACCAGCACCAGCCACGCTTGGAGGTGATCCCCCTGCTCCTGAACGTCCTGAGCCTGAAAATCCACCAGTACGAAAAAGAGGCCAGAAAGCCGCTTCTGGTGTCAACTCTACATCCCCTGCTGCAGGTACTGCTCGCAGATCAGGTCGACTAGCTGCAAAGAAAGCGGCGTAGCAAAGAATCTTACTTTTCTCGTTACAATGTACTCTGTATACACCAAAAAGAATTGTTTCCAAACAGCATTATTTTACAATCCAAATAGAAGTACATGAAGTTAAGACACGAAATTGTTGGTCTCATGGTCCATACTTCCATCTCTTGCGAGGGTAAACGCTCGTCTCCCAATTAACCAAAAAGAATTGTTTCCAAACAGCATTATTTTACAATCCAAATAGAAGTACATGAAGTTAAGACACGAAATTGTTGGTCTCATGGTCCATACTTCCATCTCTTGCGAGGGTAAACGCTCGTCTCCCAATTAACGATATGTCCCAACAGTTCAGCATCTCCTTGATTTGTACTGTCCTCTGTAGCCAGAAGGAGATTCTTCAGGGAATCCTGAACCAAGCTAGCAGTTTTTAGTTTCTTGTCCAAAGACGGTATTGCTGCTTTTTTCGGGGGTGAGGCCTGTATGAAATAATGAGCAGCGTGAGCAAGCAGCAACAATGGAAATACCCTACGGGTGTCTGCAAATAGGTATGTTTTGGAGGTAGAGTCGGAAAGTGAGCTGGAAGAGTACGTAACGTTGAAGGTGCGGTTTGCGGCACCGATTCATCGTCCGAGGCAAGCAAATCTGGTGATTCTGAACGCGATTCTGGCGCAACCAATTCTGGTGCACGAACAGGTTCAATTGCTTCTGTGTTTAGAATTTAGTTGGGACACTCGGCGGAATACAAATAACACGCACTCCGTCTCTTTTTCGTAATCTTTGATTTGACTGAACGAAGTTCACTCAAAGACAACCCAAACTCCTCAGCGGCGAGTAGCAAGTCCGTAGCTATCGGTGCGGATCGGTTAGACAAATTAGCATATGCATGTGCACGTTGATAAAGCTGTTGGACGACTGTGGTTTATATTAAAGCTTGAAACAGACAAAAAATTTGGTTGAATGTAAATGGACGCACAGGAAACCGCTTCTTGCTCTAGTCTATACAGTGCGGACGGCTGAGCACCTTCAAAACCCGCATCACGAAACTCCGAAGAGACGAGTCTTTGAATAGATTGAGAGGCGACTTGCGGTGTAACAGCTGGTTGTGGTGGTGAAGGCGGTCTAGGTGGTTCTGCAGGAGTCTGGTCGAGGGAATGGGAGAAATTTGGATAATAGGTAGTCGGCTTTGGGATGACAGTGGACGGTGTATAAGCGGTAGGAGTATATGTAGTTGTAGTAGGAGGATTATAAACACTCGGGATGATGGTGGGTGACTGAGTCTGCATGACTGTAATGGCACAAGACAGAAGCGCGCCTGATTGCTTGCTGTTTCATTACTACTAGACACTCTTTTGCTTTTAAACTCTCTGCTACCTGGATTCTTCTTGGCTTACAATGTCGGAGACTACAACAACAACCCAGCGTCCAGCTGCTCCCTTCCAAACCGAGTCATTTCGTTTAACTCGACCTCAGATCGTTGGCCCTGATACCCCGGAGCCGCCGTTTCCAATCAGACTCGGTGGACCTGTTCAGAGAGGCTTTGGGAGAGGAGGAAAAGACTTGGGATGCCCTACTGGTTTGTAGATTGTACTTGTAACATCGATGATACGAGTCAATGCTTCTAATCTAGCAAATCTACCCGACGAATCCATTGACACCATTAGTTCAAAGGCCAAGACGGGGGTTTACTACGGCTACGCTCAGGTATTGCCCCCGAAAGAAGGCAATGAACTTTCTGAAGAAGACCTCAAAGTCCATCCTATGGCCATGTCTTTGGGCTGGAACCCATTCTATAAGAATGAACGTATGACGGCTGTACGGTGGACATCCTATGCTTTCTGAACTTATGATAACACGACCGACCACAGGAAATTCACATCATGCACGAGTTTAAAGCTGATTTCTATGGGTATGATATGAGAGTCGTAGTGCTGGGCTATATTCGTCCCGAACTAGATTACACGTCCCGGGGTGAGTGGTTTTCCAGACAACGTTTTTAGTCCACTGATCTGACTGCGAGTATAGAGGCTCTGATAGAAGACATTGAGATAGACAAGACGGTGGCACTTCGGTCATTGGATAGACCAGACTACAAGAAGTTTTCGACCGACGAGTACTTTGTATTGAACTGAGCATTGTAACAGGACCTGTCGTATTATTATCCATAGAATTAGACTTTCATTGTAACGTATATGCAATGCAGGATGCGCGTAAGCTCTACATGTCGCCACGCGAACGCATGAAGTGTACTTTGAAGAGTCACAGCAGAGTGAAACGAGTGTATCTAAGTAGCTATAGACAATCTGAAGGGGTAATGGTTAAAAAAACGCGTCGGAAACAGGAGGTAGATGGACTTACATTACAGTCGTCTCATCTTCTTGGACCTGGTACCACCAATCTTGATAGGTGTTCTATCAACAACACTGGATACCAACGGCCTGATGTGCTCTCCCTCGCTCGTCAGTAAGGCCTTTTGCATTGCTTCTCTCCCCTGCCCAAAACCCTTGAAAAACAAGTCCACATGTATGCTTTCCTTCGCAGCAACCTCTTGGATTTTTTGGAATATTTTGACAGAGCATTGGTAACCCGCTTCATAAGTGGCCCTTTGACCACTCTTGAAGCCACAGGAGCCTCCGGAGTACCATGCTATAGGATTACCCTTCTCGGTGGTAAAGGTCACGATAGTGTTGTTTTTTGTGGAATGGCAATGCAACCGGTATGTGGGTACCTTGTGATTTGCATGTCCAGGAAGCGGGAAAGATCTGGTGGGGTTCGAGCTGGCAGGTAGACCACTCGCTGTTGGTGGACCACCGTCTAGGTCGTTGATCAAGTCGGCAGGAGAGTCGTACTCATCATCGTAGGAGGTAGCTTGGAAGGGACTCTGCGTAGAATACCTAGCGCATAGCAATTGTTTACGAGCGGAGAGAAGAGAGGAACGTAGACAGCTGAGCATCACTGAACGCGGTCAACCTCTAAATTTTGAGCTCCGAATTTTCGGAAACGCGCGGAAACAGTCGGTCACTTTTACCTCAACTTCCACCATCATGCCTGTGAGCTCAGATTCTTCCTTCTTTTTACGATTATTGACCGTTATTTCAGCTCTCCACTACCATTTACAACACCTTCTTCAAGCGCAACAGTATGTTTTACAATTTTTGCTTTCAAGAAATGCCCTAAACTCTACTCTTTCCAGGCATCTACGTTGCCACTGTCTTTTCGGCAGCCTTCGCGTTTGGTATTTCATTTGATTCAGGTGTTCAGTCCTTCTGGGACAAGTGGAACCAAGGGGTGCGTCGCGTATAAACTTGGCACGTAACACCTCACTAATTTTTGCGAATCAGAAACAATGGAAGGATATTCGTCACAAGTATGTGCAGGATGCAGAAGAGTAGACGATTTTGATTGTGGCCTTGGAATGTTCCATATCACAAAAGCAAGACGTTTAGAGCACTGTTTCTTCTAATCAATATTCCGACTGCAATACATTGGAACCGCTGCTTCTGAGTATCTACGTATACGGTTGTTTTCGGGAAAGAAAGTTTGCTTGTAACGCGAGTCTCTATAAGGCGTTCGTAGCGTCACCCATTCGTTACTATGGCTGAGCAGATGTGTTTGAAACACCCTATATTCATAAATACATACGTAGCGCAGAATCCCAAGTCTATAGCTACCTCTGATGCAAATTCAAGCGTGACAGTGGTGTCACACCATCAACTTGGAACTTGACGAAGGACATACGCCATGACTGAACGAGGACGGTCGACCTCTCCACGACCTTTGGATGGGGGCGACATCGACATGGATACGTCTTCCAAAGAAAACGCCAAAGTGGTCATTGTCACCAACTTGACTCGCAATGTTGTTGAATCTCACCTTCAAACCATTTTCGGGTTCTATGGCCAGATCACCAAAATTGACCTTCCTCTCTTTGCAAAATGTATGAGAATCCTTTACTTTTCATATTTATGATTTTTTAACCTCTAGTCGCGTGTAGCGGGTCAAAACCGAGGAAAAGCTGCTTTGGAATACTCAGATCCCGCAGGTGCCCACAAGGCTGCGTCTCATATGAATGGTGGCCAACTCGACGGTGCTATCCTCAAAGTTGAGCTCTCCGACCTCCCAGTCCGCTCTCGTTCTCGTTCTCCTCGTCCACCACCCCGCAATGGCCGCGACCGAGCTCGTTCATACTCCCGTTCACTCTCTCGTTCCCGTTCTAGGTCGCGTTCTCCTCCAAACAGATACCGCAGGAAGGACTCTTATCGCGGCAGAGGCTTTGGGCGCAGAGGTGGAGGTGGAGGTGGAGGCGGAAGGGACTTTTATCGTCGTGGAGGACGTAGTCGATCCAGGTCACCCGTTCGCAGAGGACCTCGAAGAAGATCTCCAAGCTACTCTCGTGGTGGATATGGACGACGTAGGTCAAGGTCGAGGAGCTACTCGGTTCGCTCCAGTCGCTCTCGTTCTCGTTCTCGGTCGATTTCTCGTTCGCGCTCCCGTTCCCGAACAAGATCCCGCTCGAGGTCAATGTCGTATTCTTCCTACTCGAGATATAGCCGAAGCAGAAGCAGAAGCCGAAGCCGCTCGAGATCACTTAGTAGAGGAAGGAGGAGTCTCAGTCGTGAAGATATTCGGGATAGTAGGTCCCGTTCCAGGTCACCTTGAGACTAGCGTCATCATCAGAAGCTTTTGTTGTATACGTATGAATTTCTGAATCTGCTGATTTGCGCTGACCACTGCCTTGCCGTCGATTTCTCGAAACGAAAGCAGGCAGATCTATTGGTAGTAAATGACATTATTACCCAGCATTACATACTCATGTACAATACGACTCGAATATGAGCGTTCGTCAGGGTATATAGTATAAAATAAAATCTAGTCGCTTGCTACAGAATCGTCATCCGCGAGGAAGGGACTATCAGAGAACAATAAGCCATAAATTAGCTGCGCAAAATCTGAAGGAATACTCACGCATATTCATAGTCATTCCGAATGGCATGAGACATCCACTCTTCATCAGCCTCTTGCATAGGGAAGCCTGGGCCCCCAGCAATGCTGAGAATGACAGGAAGAAGGACGAGTCCATGGAGTGCTCCAGAGATGATCAGTGTTAGCCACATTCGGAAGTAATAGATCTAAAGCAAAATGAGCACTTCATAAAACTGCAAGTCTAAACACCAACCTCTAAAAGCTTCGATCGAGTGAGAGCAAGCACACACATTCCTATAAGTTTTGTGAACGTGATACCCGAGAGTACCTGTAAAAAGGTCAGGCACAGTCATATCTAATAAAATGTACGACGCACTGAAGGTCCAACATCAACGAGTGCCGTCCACATCCTTTCATCCCGCTCCTTCTGTCCCGCAGGATGATCAACAGGTAGTCCAGAGCCAGCACTCATGAAAGCCCTGGCTATATGAGCACAGAATTCTACTGCAATACCTAAAGAAATGACCAAATTGACCAAGCTCATTGCATTCAGACTGATGCCCCAGATGGCCATGACGCCCATGACAGTAACAACCGTTAACCCGACGACGCCAGTGACAATGGTTCCAGTCCTCCAAGAGCCCAGCAAGACAGCAGTGACCAGTAATACAGATCCTAGCCCGAGTCCCAACACTTCTTGAGTAATGGCGATGATATGTGCATATTGGTCAAAGAAGACGTAATGCAAGGAGTAGGGGAAAACATCCAATCCAGTCTTTTCTGAAATCTCGTCTGCGACACGGTGAGCCGCTGCAAACGAATTGATGAAATCAGCTTGAGACTTGAGAGGAGAGTGGAATGTTCTGAAATGAGATGCGACAACTTGGGTCTCGTCCTCATCGAGTGATAACGCAGTCCCGAAAGAGGCCTTTCCAGCTATAGGACACTCCTCTGACGGCGGAGTGATCAACCATTGCTTTAGATATCTAATGAATTCCTCTTCCTCAGGGAATCCTTCCATAGTAATATTCCATGCAGGTGTCTTGTCCTCGTAACAAGGACGACAGAACCGCGAACTGTCTCTTGGTCCACAGAATTGGCTCGGGTCGCGTTTTCGGACGCGACAACACTGATCTTGCAAAGGATTAAGCCACATGAAGAAATCATCGATCCATGATGCGCTAGGTTCAGAAATATACGAGACTTGAGCGCGTTGGCGTTCGGCTTCGAGAATGTTGGCTGCGGAGAATTCTTCGCAAGTGGTAAAACGGCCGCAGACTGCACGTTGGTCTGGACGATGTTGGACGTCGGCTTCTCGCATAACAAAGTAGACTGGAGGTCCAACGTTAAGGTACTCGTCCATCTTGTTGAAGTAGTCTACGAGGTAGGACTCGGATGGAAGGGCAAGTCGTTGGTCTACAAATGAGGAGTAAGTTCAAAAGGTTTTCAAGTAGAAATAGATGGGGACTCACCAAGTCCAAGCTCAATATATTGCATCATGATGACTGACGCAACAAATATTCCAGAGAATATCAGCAGAACCACTGCTTTCACAGCAGGTTTGAGCAACAACGGGGCATAATGCCTGCGAATGAATCTTGCAATTCTACCAACTCCACTTCCACTTGGCGGTGCATCCATGAGAGCAATGCGAGTAGGCAGTCTTATGCATGGGAAGCAATCTACACGGTTTGCCTATCAAACCATTCCAGTGAACAACTTTTACAACATGAGTTTGTTAAGATTAACTTACCTCCACTCTCTTCAGATCAATCAACATTGCACTAACAAATACAGTCACTTGCAAGACCGCATTCAAAAATACACTGCCTGCCGCATAGAGCGCAAAATTCCTGACGGCAGGCATCGGTACCAATGCTCCCAACGCAAACGCCGTCGTTTCTGTAATTGTACTCAACAAAATAGACGGTCCCATCTTGGCCAGCGTCCTAGCGACACGTTCTTCTGCGGGTAGGTAAAGCGGCATCGAAGCCACATCGACTTCATCAGTACCAGAAGAATCAAAGGGGGAGCGGTGGTGTGAATTTGTTGGCGACATTGTGTTGTAGTTGCTATTTCCGTTGGATGGGGCGCCATAGCCACCTGGGGGTAAAGAAGCAGGAGCAGCTGCGTTGGGTCCGTGGAGAAGATTCTGCCTGTCGAGCTCGTGGACAAGGATAAATACGTTATCTACGCCAACTGCAAGAACTAGGAATGGTATGACTTCTGCGATGATAAGGGTGACTTTAACTCCACAGGCAGAGAAGAATCCGACAGAACTCGATACGGAGAGAATGACTAAAGATATTCCAAACAAACCCAAAGTAAATTTAGACCCTGTGAATAAAGAAGTTGGGAGACGAGGGAACCAGCGAGGTGTAGATCGAGAGTCGACAGATAGAGATGAGGAAGAGGTCCCGGACCTAGTGAAAAGGCGGGGGAAATTTCGCGCCCAGTTCAACAACGCAGAACCCAAGCTCTCTTCGTCAGATCCAGATGAACCATTGCCCAGTGTAAGAGAAACATAGAGGAACATGGCAAGGTATGACAAGACCACGATCCTCACATCCATATTGGTACTCTTGTTAATCTCTTCTTCCAATGAGACACCGGTCGAAAAGCTGATATGCAAGCCAGCTTCTTCTGGCGCACGTTCGCCGAGATCTACTAGGTAGTTCTTTAATGCCTCTTCCCACTCCAGAGCCCTCGCCAGAATTTCTGGGTCCAAAGAATTCGATACAACATAAGTGACAGTCATGGCTGCGGCATCCAAATATCTGTCCTCGCCTTCTTCATCTTTAGGCACACCTCCGAGAAGGTAATGCGGCGGAAGAGGTTGCTGGAAATCAGGTAGACAAGTCATTTCACCGGGAGACTTTGCACAGGATAAAAAGTGTTCGGCCCAGGTATCTTCGTCATAATCATCGAGATTACCACCAAACCAAGCAATGACCGACTGGACAACACATGCGTCATCTAGTAGGCCAGGTTTGAAGCATACGTCGTCGAGTTTGTAACCATTTGGCGACGATTCAAGCTCTCGAATTTCAGCTTGGACATCCGACCAATACTTGAGATGACTCCAAGACACCACTGGATCCATACCAGCCGGTTCCTCTTGCTCCTGGGTAGGAGCTGGAGTGATAAAGATCTGCTGCGGCCTATAGAAAGGTCCGAAATGCTCATCAAAATACTCCTTCTGCAGTTTACTCTCCGAAGTCGGCGAAACCCATAACCTGACCGGATCTGTCTCCACTTCAAATTCCTTCCAACCAATGTTCAACAATCCTACCACTGTAAAAACAAGAGCAAGTGTCAACCATGGAGAAGAGGCTGCTACAAGTCCGAGTTTGTAAAAGAATCGACGGAGGTAGTTATTGAGCTTGTACTGGCGTGGTTGAACAGTTTCTACTGGGTCTAAAAGAGAAGCGCCACGGCCTAGGTCGCGAGCTTCATTCTGTATTGTACTCTGCAAAGAATCTTCATCCATATACTGAGCTAGAGATCCAGCACCGACGAGACCACGTGTATGTGTTCGTGGAGAAGACAAGGACCCAGTATCGGTAGAGAGCGCGACACGTTCGTATCTGCGTTCGCGGCGTCTACGTATTGTTGTCTGTATCAACAAGCCGACGAGGAAGCCAAGGACGGCTAAGGAGTAGGCGAGGATAAGGATGAACGAAAAGCAGGAAATAGCACCGACGTTGCACTGAGGCGAATCGTCGACGGGAGTGAGGACTGGACAGACAGAAGGGCAGTCTACACAACTGCACTTGGAACTCAAATCGTTGTCGGAACAGTTGCGTGGGGGAGGATTAAGTGTTGTAAACGGTTCCGGTGGTGTGACGAAGGGAAAGTCGATCTGGAAAGGTGAACCAAAGGTAACCTTCTCCTCTCCAAGAAACTTGAGAAAGGATTGGTAGTCTTTTGCTCTACCGCCAATCAGGTCCATGGCATAACCATTGAGAGCACCCATCTGAACATTTTTGCAACTGTCGAAGAAACCCTCTGCAAAGTTTTGCCCAACAAAGAAATCGAGCGACTTGACAGCAATCTCGCCAGAGAGGGTCGTCTGAGTGGAAGTGACGTTTAGGAAGGAGCCTTGTTCGGGAGAGCATGTGAATGTGCAGAAGAAGGAGCGAAAGTTGTTGTAGCATGCGGGGCAGGATGAAATCATTCCTTGGACCAGCTTGAAATTTGAATGTAAAGTGTTGACTTGTTCCGAGGTACAACAACTGGAACCGCTAGCAAACTGCTCTCCGCAAACATCAACTAGTAGCTGTCTTTCCTCATCATCTGGCTAAGATACCGAGTCAGCCTAGGAAAGACAGAAGGTGAACCATGACGCACTTCAACCGGTGGTCCATCGTATGGACAAGGCAAGTCCTGAAAGACCTTCTTGCCACAGGTATCGCGCATTGCGCACTTGTGGTCGTCTATATTTCGACGAGACATGTTTGTAGATGGTTATTCAGGATGCGGGAAAACTGAGAACATTCACAGTGACGGTGATGAAGAAAGCGTAGCACGATGACGCGCCCTCGCTAAATCGGTCGCGTTTACAGTTTACCACGTGCACTCCCCCTCGTTTCTCTTTACCTACCTATCCTTGTGGTTCCGTCTATAATGCAGTAAAGCTATGTACGTAGTGACGACTATTCTATCTCCGAAACGTTCTCAAAAGTAATTTCTACAAGGTGCATCTGCGGACCTTGCATCATTCCGCACAAAGCACTTATTAGTTACAGGGCCATTCAGATACGGACAAGATATCTAGCCTGAACCGTTTAGTATGATTAGTTTTATCGACCCGTACTGACGCGCTCCCCAAGGACTTGTGCCCTACTAGGTGAGCCTGTTGAAAGTCTTTCAGGATCTTCCTCACGTGCTTACTAACTAAAATGTCTTCACCTACGCCCACAAACGCAGACCCTTCCTCCTCCGAGCCTCCAAAAGAACCTAAACCTTCCAAACCCAAGAAATCATCAGCCTCCGCTCCACGTCGTCGCTTTGTCGGTGCCAAAACAAAAGCATCCTCCTCATCTCAGAATGGCACCTCTGCTCAAAGATATATTCCAAATCAAATCCCTCCAGAAATCCTCGAAGATCCCAAACTAAACCATGCAATCAAAACGCTTTTGCCTTCAAATTACTCTTTCGAGATTCATAAAACAATACATCATATTAGGAAGAACGACTCGAAGATGGTCGCGTTACAGATGCCAGAAGGTCTTCAGATGTTTGCTTGTGTGATCGCGGATATTATTGAGCAGCGCGTACTACACCTTTCTCTATGTATCTGTATTTCTAATAGGTATCTACAGATTCACCTCGGCACTGACGACTATCCTTGGAGACGTCACCTACGGAGCCTGTTGCGTCGATGATTACACTGCTCGAGCTCTTGGATGCGATATGCTCATTCATTACGGACACTCGTGCTTGGTACCCCTAGATCAAACGACGATAAAGACACTCTACGTCTTTGTCGAAATTCAAATCGATTCTGATCATCTAGAAAAAACGATCAGGATGAATTTCCCTTCGGAAAGGGAGGTATTTAGGGAGAGTGTCATTGAAGCGCTCCTGGATAGAGAAGGGAAGGAAGGAAAAGCAATTGAGGCTGGAGAAAAATTGGCTACAGCAAAACCGGTACTGAGAATTGAGGGTCCGAGCGCGAGTGAAAGTACTGACGGAGATGGGACGGTCGAGAAGAGTCCTGAAACAGAACCTACACGACTGGCTTTGGTTTCGACAATTCAGTTTGTCGCAGCTCTACAGAAGCTAAAGGAAGACCTCTCAGTAGAGTATCCGATTGAAGAAGAGACGAATCTATGGCGAGGAAAATATTCTGCGACGATTCCAAGAGCAAAACCTTTGTCTCCTGGAGAAATTTTGGGGTGCACGGCACCAAGATTGGGGGATGATGTCGATGCATTGATGTAAATTTTGTTATTTCAATGCTTACAGTTTCTAATGTTTCCTCAGCTACCTCGGTGATGGTCGGTTCCATCTGGAATCAGTCATGATTGCCAATCCTACCATTCCTGCCTTCCGATACGACCCGTACTCGAAAAAACTGACCCGGGAGAAATATGACCATATTGAGATGCGTTCGGTGAGGAGGGATGCTGTGAGAAAGGCACAAAAGTCGATCACGGGCCCTGGGGAGGACAAGCCTTTGTGGGGCGTTGTGCTAGGCACACTGGGCAGACAGGGCAGTTTCAGGCAGCTCCAGGTGGGTCCGCAGAAGACGTTCCTCAACCTTACTGACAGCACGCAGGCAATAACAAAACAGCTGTCGAGTTCTCAGACAGAGATACCGTACATGCCCATTTTGCTCTCGGAGCTTTCACCAGCGAAGCTGGGTTTATTCAATGGAACATCATTGAATATCGCAACATTTGTGCAGACATCTTGTCCTCGGCTTTCGATCGATTGGGGATACGCATTTGACCAACCATTGCTGAGCCCGTACGAGACGGCTGTGGCAGTAGGCAGTGGGTATCAGGTTGGCTGGATGGAAGATACTGACGTGTATCCGATGGATTTCTACTCTGCGACAAGTCCTTGGGCAGTTTCTCGAGTAAAAGGAATGTATTAAGTAGCTAGCTGTAGTCACATGACCGGTCTCTCTATGACCATTGACAACGTCCAAGAAGTGACGGAGACTCGCAAAAGCACTCGAAGCAGTCGGGTTGTGGCCTTGCCATTGACGGCCTTTGTGCTCGGGGCGACGATTGGGTTTGTAAGAGGAGCACGGGCTACGGGCTTGAGGTTCCTGGCCGAAAACGCACATCGACCTCCACGGACAGTCAGAGGATGGTATTTTTACAACAAGACGAAAAACTATCGGGTGCTGCTGGGTGGGATGAAGAGCGCAGCAAAAGAGTCGAGCAAACTGATTGGCACATCGATGGTGTGGGTGGGAGTAGAGGAAGGGGTAAAACGGATTGACGGAGATGCGGAATGGGCACCCGTGGCTGCAGGGCTCGGAACGGGGGGTGTATTTGGACTTGTCTGTGAGTCGGGCATACAAATAACAATAACTGTGGCTGAGTATAGATCTACAGACCGGCTCGGATGGCGGACGACAGCGCAGACGGTGATCATGGGTGGGATAATTGGAGCCTCAGTGGCAGGACTTGATAAGGCGAAAGGCTGGAGATAGATTAGTATAGAGTTGCTAATAGTATCGCATTGGAGTGACTTTATAGTAATATCGCTCAGATGATTGTGATTGCTTACTCGAAAGCTCCACTACTCACTTGCACTCATACCACAATCATGATGGACTTCCTCACCCCCCGAGCAAGCTATCAGCATAATCCTTTCGATGCACATCCACTCTTGACACCGACCAGGGTCACAGCAACCTCGCCATTTTTCGACCCAAATCTCAATTCCAATAATGATCTCACGCCGTCCAGTCCGGCTACTCCCTCTTTTGCCGCGTCTGTTCCGACAACCTCTCTCTCTCTTCATGCTCCAGATTTTAACATCAAGATGCCTCCCTCTCCTCGCAGACCAGAACCCACATCTACGTCCAGAGGTCAGATTCATGTGAAACTGATACAAGCCCGCGGCCTCAACGTCAGGGCTACCTCCGCACGTCCCTATGTTGTTGTCCAGTTTGAGCAGAACGAGTTTGTCTCTCGGGACCCGACAGACGAAACGGACAGGGAAGTCAAGGGCATGCCTACTAGGAACTCCTCTTCGTCAGCCCTAAGCGCACTCGGTGCAATCGAGTCAAAGCTTGCTCCTTTGGATGTTTCTCGCAAATCCAAGAGCGGCAGTAACAACACTTCTCCCGCTTCTTCCGTAGGATCGAACAAATCTTCTAATGGAGGCGGTCTCTTTGGCCGTCTATCTGCCCACAATCCAGTCTGGAAACACGAAGTCTCATTGTGCGTGACGCTTGTTGCACTGCCAAGGATACCTGCTCATTCTCCTTCAGCGACGTCACCAACGCAGACTCACTCGTCACTTTCAACGTATATGATCGCTCTGTCAGCGATCATGGATTTCTAGGTACTCTCCAAATCAAACCCGTTCTCGTACACGAGCAAACTGTCGACCAATGGTACAAGTACGTATGTCTACCTCGTGTTTCATCTGTCCCGCTAACGCTTGATCAACTAGGCTCCGGCCGTATGAAAACGAGTCGCAAATTGTCAGTGGGGAGATACGTGTTCAGATAACATTTGAACAACTAAAGGTTTGATGTCCCTTGCCGTTTTTTACGTTGATATTATTTATTTACCCCGCACGAATTTAATCCTCACAGAGTAAACGAGCGCTTACGCCTCGGGATTTCGAGTTTCTCAAACTCATCGGCCGCGGTACGTTTGGAAAGGTGTTCCAAGTCCGCAAAAAGGACACGAAACGTATATATGCGATGAAGGTCCTTTCCAAAAAGGAGATTGTCGCAAAGAAGGAAGTTGCACATACCATTGGCGAACGTAAAATTCTCCAGCGCTCTCTCGAATGTCCCTTCTTGGTCGGCCTCAAATTCTCCTTCCAAACCGACTCGGATCTGTACCTCGTCACCGACTTCAAGTCGGGAGGCGAGTTGTTCTGGCATCTCCAACGTGAAACTCGCTTTAGTGAAGAGCGTGCACGCTTCTACATTGCCGAACTCGTCCTGGCATTGGAGCATCTCCACAAGTACGACATTGTTTACCGGGATCTGAAGCCCGAGAACATTCTACTGGATGCGACAGGACACGTCGCGTTATGTGACTTTGGTTTGTCCAAGGCTGACCTAAAGCCTGACGAACTCACGACTACGTTTTGTGGCACAACCGAGTATCTTGCACCAGAGATACTCCTAGACGAACATGGATACTCGAAGATTGTCGACTTTTGGAGTTTGGGTGTATTGTTGTTTGAGATGTGCTGTGGTTGGAGCCCGTTCTACGCGGAGGAGACGCAACAAATGTACAAGAACATTTGCTTTGGCAAGATCCGGTTCCCCAAGGGCGTCATTGGAGAAGACGGGAAGCAGTTTGTAAAAGGGGTAAGTTCCCCAGAGTAATGTTCATATCCAACTACTTATCCAATCTTTTCTCAGCTTTTAAATAGGAACCCTAAACACCGTCTAGGCGCTCAACGTGATGCAGCAGAACTCAAAGAACACCCCTTCTTCAAATCCATCGACTGGGACCTCCTCTCTCAGAAAAAAGTAACACCTCCCTTCAAACCAGTGGTCGAATCCGACGAATCAACCGCCAACTTTGACCCCGAGTTCACTTCAGCTGACATTCGTGAGGTCGGTTTGAACGAATCGGACATTCTCAACGAGGAAGATCCTTCGGCGGATTGGGTCTCTCAATCAGTTGGTGGGAGCGGCTTTGTACATACACCCAACGGTCCTCTAGGATCCGAAAAGACACCACCGCCGACACCGTTGAGTGGGTTCACATCAATGTCAATAAACGGGCATGCGAACGGTTCCTCGAACGGTGTCAATGGTAAATCGTCATCAGGTGCGAATCTGGCGAGGAACGAATCGGCGGCTGCACGTTCTGCCAAGGGTGTGGCGATTAATGGAAAGACAAAGAAGGAACCTAATGCGCCTGGAAGTACACCGCTGACAAATAGTGTGCAGGAGAACTTTAGAGGGTTTACATATCATGGGGAGAGTGTGCAGCAGCATGCAGATGCTTTCACGGCGAGATTCAAGGATAGACACGTGACAGATGAGGAGGAAGATCCTCACGAGGTGACGACAGAGGACGAGTTTGAAGATTTCGGGAAGAGTGCAGGGAGGTATGCAAATGCAAGGAGAAAAGGGCTTGGGTTTACAGAGATGGATGATTAGAGTATTTGTGACCCGGAAGAAATGGCGAACACGACTGTTGAAATGGAAAGCTAAGACGTCTCTGATCGTCGGACTTTTTTTATATTCTCTGCTTCTGGGTTCGTTATGCCCTTGGCAGACCTAATGTCTGTCAAACTTGCTATCATATTCATTACATATCCTACACGTTCATGGTTTTTGTCTCAAGTCTCTCAAAGTTGTATGTCTATATACTTACTGTATAAATAATATCAAGGTTTTCTCAAAAAATGAAAGTCTATGCTGATGAAACGACTATCTACATTAACCTATTACTACTCGATCGTAAGCTTACATTACTGATTGCGTATACAGAAATAAAGAGTTGTCCGTGATAAACCGAGATGTTAAATTAAACCGTGTCTCCAGCTCCTTTTTAAGTGTGGGCTCACGCTTCTAATGAATGATTGCGTCTATCTTGAGACCAGAAAATCGTGGAAGCTCTATTGGCTACCAGTCATGCAACGATTTGCACCCAGGACGAGAAATATTGACTCCGCCTCTCAACAGTGAGGGAAGCACCAATCCTTGTTCCAACGTATTGGTCACAATGGATTCCACCTCATGTGTCGACACCCGGCCATACCAAATCCCCGCACCCTGAGGAGTATAGATCTATAAACACCATACATCATCAGTCGTGGGTCATCGTGTCGCAATCTCGCAAAATGATGAAATCAACACTCACGATACAGTTCCCTGCATACCGATGACCTCCCATGTGAGAATTGCGGACTATCAACGCTTTCTTCTCTGTCGAAAGCTCCTGAAGCTGTTTTAGGACGTATTCCTGCTGTTCCTCCTCCGTTCCTTGATACTCTTCCAGCGGCATGCCCATGGAATGTAGTGGATGTTCAATTTCCGTGTCTACTTGCCATCCTCTAGACTCGAGTTCATGGGTAAAAGCTAACAAAAACAAAAGAGGCGCAATAGAATGACGTTTTCAAGTCAAAGAAGGACCGATAGCCACGTACCATGACCAAGTTTAGCTGCGGCAATTGAGCACCTGTTATCCCTGCGTTTGTGGGAACCTGAGAAGTTTTATACAAGTAAGTAATAGAGTTTATCAGATAAACCGCGGGGCTATGCCGGTCCAGAATGAAATTTGCCTCGGGAAAGGGGCCAAACCCGGTAGAAATACTCACAGAGTAGGATGACCACAGAATATGGAATGATCCATGTATTGAACGGACTCTTTTCAATGACAGGACCTTCTCGGGCTATGCTTGGATCAAGGCAAGTCTCCCATAGCTTTTGAGCGCCTTCCGGGGAGCGAGAGACGTCAGTGATGAGTTTATAGTCCGGAAATACGAGGACGGTCTCCAAATCGCTTCTTTCGCTGAGTGAGTGGTGACTACCGTTGAGGATAGATATTTGAGTGGATTCCGAAGAGTTGAACACGCCAGGAGCGGATGCCGAGGCGCGTCTCTGCTTTGACTCGAGCAAAGACGGGAAATGTTTTGTGTTGTCCATGGCCTTTTGGACATAATGGGCGAGGGAGCCTGACGTGTGTGTTACTTCTCTGTCCCAATCTGTTTTACCACTTGAAATGACGATCTTTAAGGAAAGATATATAATGAGTGGGGCAAAACTACTGCGAACAAGAAACGCACCTGGCGGTGGTACGCTCTGACACTGCCCAACATCAGAGACTCCATATCCACATTGAACCTTGCAGGATACGATTCATGACCTGGGGTAAAACGTGAGACATGAGCGGGTGAAAAACGCAACGTGTTCTGACCTTGGTCGCAAGGATTCGGGCACGTTCGACAGTCGACCTCGGAAACTGGAACACCACTCTGTTCTAGTTGGTTGGTGATAGACTCGATGGAGAGGTCTTGGCCGAGAAGACTGGCTTTGAGTCGCCTAATAGAGTGCATGAGGCGGGGAAGAAAGAGTAATCAAATTGTGTCTTACCACTTAGCCGACATCATTGGCAATGCAACTTCAAGTATATCAGATTAGATGAATAACATGTTTTCCTTTTTGTTCATACCGACCGGCAATAGCCGAAAGTACTCGAACATGTCCCCATCTCACGACATGGAAGCGTTCAGAAACGTCCTCTCTACTTCAAAGAATATAATAGCAGTAGCAGGCGCAGGTCTTTCTGCTGCCTCCGGTTGGTTCCATACATCTTTTACCTCCTCTTAAAATCCAAACACCAATTCTAGGCATTCCAACCTTTCGTGGTCAAGGAGGAATGTGGCGAAAGTACGATGCAATGAGCCTTGCTACTCCCGAGGGCTTCCACGAGAACCCTTCTCTGGTTTGGCAGTTCTACCATTATCGTAGAGAAGCGTACGTTTTTCAAGTAGCTCCTCATTGAAATTCTCAGACGTGTTGAGGTGTGGGACAGAGCCAACAAGGCCCAACCCAATGCAGCGCATAACGCACTTGCTCAGTTTTCCTTACAATCTATCCGCCACATGATAGTGCCCGAGTCAACCTTTACACTCATAACGCAAAACGTTGACGGACTCAGCGCACTAGCTTTAGACAAGGCTCTCGA
This sequence comes from Stygiomarasmius scandens, assembly GCA_037954225.1. Lineage (NCBI taxonomy): Eukaryota > Fungi > Basidiomycota > Agaricomycetes > Agaricales > Campanellaceae > Stygiomarasmius > Stygiomarasmius scandens. Next base: position 2,242,454 of record JBANRG010000002.1, on the reverse strand, counting down.
GTCTGCAGCAGACGCCGACCTCAACGTCCAGCAACCCAAACTTTTGGAAATGCATGGAAGACTTTTCGATGTAAAATGTTCAAAGTCCCAGTGTAATCACATTGAATTCAACAGAGCTTCCCCGATCTGTACTGCTCTTCACGGTACCGAGGAGCTGGTTGAGAATAATGTGATGGATCCAGAAATTCCACGGGAAGACTTACCACGTTGTTCAAAATGTAATGCCCTTGCTCGTCCAGGGGTGGTTTGGTTTGGAGAGATGCCTGTGCACCTAGACACCATAAACGAACTTGTAGGACGTGCCGACCTATGTCTCGTGGTCGGAACTTCATCAACAGTAAGTCACTGTCCTCTTCCGAGTACCGAGATACCAATATTGCCTGCAGGTTTATCCTGCCGCAGGATATGCTTCTCAAGTGGCGGACAACGGTGGAAAAGTTGCTGTATTCAATCTTGACCGAAGCGAAGGAGATGAAGATGCCGATTTTCTCTTCTTGGGTGCGTGAATCATCGCTCTTTCGATAGAAGCATGAGCGACATATTTATATTTTTCCATTGATAGGGCCATGCGAAGAGACTGTTCCGAAAGCATTGAGCGTGGAAAACAAGTGATTCAGAAATATAATGTGTGTAGCGTATGTATATGTAGAAGTAAGAGTCTGAAATAAAACTTGTGAACAACGCGTGAGTTAGTTGAAGAGCGACACTCACCTAAGAGCTATACTGCATCCGCCTTTTTACATCATCTTCAATTTCCTTGTTAAAGATATCCCCCGAGTCATCCTCATTGGAGCCCGAATATTCTTCCAACACCTCCAACCCCGGCATTGCCCTCGCACTAGCATCACTCATGTCGACTCCGTACAATGCCTCGACAACCTTTTGATCCCTCGTTGAAAGCATACCACTCCAGCTTCCCCCTTGGGGGGTAACAGCGAGCTTGGCATGTGTCCTTTCCGATTCCCATTCGCTATACTTGGGTGCAACCCTCTGTTTTCGTACTTCCTCATACAGGTCTTTCCATGCCGGAACATCTGGCGGAAGTGCAGCGCCAGCGCCAGGGCTAGCAAATGCATCGTCAATTCGCTGGGAAAGATTTTCTTTGGTTACAAAAGTGTCGGCCTGGTGGTATAGCGAGATGAGAGCTCGCATCTTCTCTGGTGGGAGAGAGTAGGTTGGTTTAGGTTTTGTAGAAGGACTCGATGAGGATGCATGGCGTCTGAACTGGCGCGAATGCGATGATGCTTGTCGTAGCACTTTGGTGACGCGAGAAGACATCTGGAACGTGGTGGTTGACGAAGAAAAAGACGCGTCCAGTAATTTTGCACAGCCACTGCGTTTTTTCCATTTCCATCCGTTATGTAGATAATTTTACAAAATACAAGATGTCCAAGTTCATGACTTGGTACACAGGTAAAGAGAAAAACCTAATTCAAAGATGTGCCTTGACACCAGCTTTTTGCAACAAAGCCTTTTCCTTCCTTAAACGTTCCTCTTCCTTCCGGACTAGACCAGGCGCCCTCCTCAACTCCCTTTGTCCGACTTGTTGGATGTGTACCTACGATAAAAATAAATCAGGAGGATATACTTAGCTTTAATGAATGAATATTACAGCATCAGGTCCCTAAGAAAAACGTGTCAGCACAAAAGTTGGTGGAAGAGCAGTCATAAAACTTACATCGGCGATACGGAGTGTTCTCAACCCTGCCCAAGTCGCCGCCAGCTCTTGGTCTTGACATACACCTTCGGCACCAAAAGATTGGATTGCTCGGTCGACAACCTGGAGAGCCATGCTAGGAACGACAAACTAGACGTTTCCAAATGAGTAAAGCTCAGATGCTTTAAGATTTGGGGGTCATTTACTTTAGCTATGCCAATTTCCTTCAGGGCACCTTTAGCTTTATATTTATCGATCTAAATTTGACCATGAGACTGTCGATAGCGCACAAAAAGCCAACTAATTCGCCCACCTGCAACGCAGCACTCAACACCAACAACCTAGCCCCTTCAATCTCGGCGCGAGAACGGGCGATATCGGCGATTACAGTACCTCGAAGAGAATTAGATCTAAATGTCCGAAATCTACGATGGAAGAAATCATACCATGCTCGTGCAAGTACTTTCCAAATGTTTTCTTTTTCGGGTCAGTAACCCGACGAAGCATCGTGTCCAAAGCATTTTGAGCGGCACCAATAGATCTCATGCAGTGATGGATACGTCCAGGCCTAGAATAAGATTCAGTTAGTACATCTATAAAGATATGGTGTCAGATCTGTGCATACCCCAGACGCCCTTGAATGATCTGGCCAATACAAATCGTTAGTAACTAGTAAAAGAAGGCGCATCATGCATTTGTACCTCGAAGCCCCTCCCCCATCCCAAAACAAGGTTTCCAATGGGAACACGAACATTATCGTAGATAATTTCACAATGACCCTCAGGGGCATCATCATAACCAAAGACCTTCATTGGCCTCACAATCTTGATACCTGGAGTATCTGCTGGAACGATGACTACACTCTGTTGATTATACGAGCTCTTGTTATTGGGGTCACTTTTCCCCATCACCAAATGCAACTTGCAGCGCGGGTCGCCCGCACCACTGATCCACCTGTTACAAAATGATGATGTCTCAGCTACTATTCTTCATAGACGCCGAGTACGGTACAACTAACCACTTGTGACCATTTATGACGATTTCATTACCGTCCTGAACTAGAGACGTACGGATATTCGTCGCATCCGATGAGGCCACTGACAAAGCAGGGGAGTAAGCATCTGGACCCACTTTACACGCGAAGAAATACTAACCGTGCTTCTCGGTCATGGCAAATGCAGAGCGAATTTCACCATTCAAAAGGGGAATAAGCCATTTCTTCTGCTGCTCAGCATTTCCATAGCGCGCCAGGACCTCTGCCAATGGGGTCAAGTGGGACTTTAGACGTCAAGAAAAAAGCCCAATGTGATTGAAAGCTTACCCATATTTCCGGTGTCCGGAGCAGAACAATTGACAACTTGCGGGGCAAAATGTCCTCCGCGCCCGAGAATCTCAGCCATGACAGCATACTGCGATCATGAAGTAAAGAAAAATTGTTATTCTATAATAAGAACACCGCACCTCAAGATTGGTGAGAGGTACTCCAAACTCTGGGTAATGTTCTTTGCTCAAGAATAGATTCCATAAGCCTTGTTTCTTGGCCTTGACTTTTAATTCTTCCACGACAGGAATGATGGTCTTCCAGCGTTGTACGGGATCATCAGGTAATTGTGCATGAATAAGGGCTCTTGCGGGAAAGACTTCATCCTAAACTTTTCTTGTTGATACTTGGGTGGAGAGACATTGAAATCAACTTGCCTCGAGAAACTTGATAAGCTTTGCCAAAGTCTCTTTTGCGAATGGAGAGAACTTGTCCTCCACCTAAGAGACGCAGCATTAGCCGGTATAAGACAAAGATTTATTATAACAAGAGGCCCATACCATACTCCAGGAGGCCTCAGAAGTCCATTCTACAACTGGATGAGCTGCCATTGTGGTTAATCGAAACTAGGGTTCGCGTTGGATCCCACATTTTGTGACGTACCCCAGCTTTTCAAAGTTGGGTCGGTAACAATGAAAGCCGACCGCCGGTTCTGGGTCCGGTCATTTGATGCCCGCTTGCAGTAATCACTCGACTGTGCTTGGTTCTCGACCAGCAGTCAGGCAGATCCTGAATTTCCCAAAACAAATTTACAAACTATGGGTACAATGCCATTCTCTGGGTATGGTTTAAATGTACAGGTTGTAACGTAGTTTAGCTGTGGAGATCGTAAAAAGTGACGCTTGTAAGTAGGTACTTAGAGATACATATGGAAGAAACAATAGAATTATACATAGTTGAATGTTACATAGACGACAGCGTTCACACATTGGGCTATTGAGACGACATTGACATGATGACGGCAAAGACATATTAACGGACAGCGGCAGAACGAGGGCACATTAGCGAGGTGCATGACCTCCATCGGAATCACCTAAAGTAAAAGGAAGATCAGGATTATACTCGAAAGCAACGGGATCATAACTCTGCCACAATGACTCTTGTTCACCCATGTAATTATCTCCGTTGGAATATATACCAGAGGTATAATTACGAATGAACTCCAGTCCACGGAATGGTAGACCAGGCGCGGCGAACGTTGAAGAAGGCGGCGTCGTAGACAGCCCGAGGGAGCTGTTCATGTCTTGACTGGTTTCATAATTGGGAAAGGCATCCAGGGGTGATGTGAATCCTCCGCCCGAACTGTTAAAGGACATCGGTCCATCTTGCGAATTCGACTGGAACATTCCACTTCCTTGACCATTATTCCACGGCTGTCCGCTCGAAAAATTGAGATTTGACTGCAGTCCATAGTCATAATCATAACGTGGAGATGGAATCTGAGTTGCAGAAAGTGTAGGGGAACCGTAATTGAAGGAATGCGCAGAGGTCAGAGTGGGACTTGTTATTTCTTGAGGCTGACTTTCCGCTACAGTCATGATAGGAGATGGAAGATTACCAGAGGCTGGAGAGCTATGATTGCTACCGGTAACAGAAGGATGGACCGCGGTAGGACTGGAGAAGCTCTGGAAATACGGCCCTATAGCACCATGTTCCCGGGAATCTGGCTCGTCCAGTCCTCGCCGCCTAGAAGAGGACCTAGCTCTGGTCGAAGCTGTGGAGTGCGTTAGAGGTTTTAAAACTAGACGAGTATGAAAACACTTACTATCAACACGATAAGGAGAAACAGCAGCAATTCGTCGAGATCTATTCGTACTGGGATCCCTGGATTGGTTCCTGCGCGATTGGCTCCTCATGGCACGGGAGGCAGCGCTCTGAGAGTTGGCCGAATTGCGTCTTTCCAGCATTGTTGGCGCCGCTGTTGCACTGGGAGGGACAGTCATAGGAGCTTCCTCTCTAGGTCCGCGCGCAACAGCCTCGTTCGCTGTGCTCGTCAGCTCAACAAGCAGCTCCTTGCATTTACGCGCTCCAGGCCATTGACCCTCCCAAGATTCCAGAGCCGGAAGGGTACTTTTCGCTTCATCCATTGCGGCTGTAGCAGCCCGGGGATCGTTGGCATGCATCGCATAGAGCAGCAAAATGACCGCAGAGCTGAAGAGATGTTGGATGAAGAACGCAAGGTGGTGCGATGGAGGCACTACATTCTTCATTGAAGGTGCAAGGCGAATACACGAACGTGCAGATGACACTGCTTTTGCGGTGGACCTAGGAGTAACGAGCTGATCCCGTTTAACAGGCAAAAAGTTCCGATGTAGTGTAGTAAGCATCGAATAGTAATGACTGCATAGAACTGCTCCCATTGAGACCTGTTCATCAGTCTGGGACTGGGATTTGAAGACTGCAGGTAGTTCATTGCACCACTGCGTCAGTTCATTATCCAGAACCTCTATGATTCTTTGTAGGTCGTTTTTGCGCTCAGGCTCTAGATTATCTTTGCAATTATCCAGAGCATAAACTTCCCGAAGCACTCGGCCGCCGATTTGATATAGTTTCGTTAGAGCAACCGAGCCTGCCATCAGCGACAGTGGTTTCGAACTCATAGAGGCTCCTTGGAAGTACTCGGGTAAATTCTCGTCGTCGACCTCGACAGGAAACTCGACATCACAGTCTGCGTCATTAATTCCAATGGGTCGGCCAAGAGCAACTGCAAGCATTCGATCGAGGGAGTAGACACCCCACCAGATCTTGCGCCTTGTCTCCTTCTCGATGGGGGAAATGGTAAGCCTGCGAGGAGATCGCTTTTATTCCGCTTTGAGTGCATACTGAGATGATTCGACGTAGAGAGGGACTTACATGGAGCCCAAGGTCTTGACCGGTCCGAACCGCCTGGCCAACTAAAAGCCATGCCTGAGGAAGGCAATTTATAGAACATAGAAAAGACGATAGAAGGATGAAACACTGCACGTGGGCAACCTGAGTGTTAGAGTGGCTGATATATTGCAGTATCAGAGCGCTAGAGTTTATCGTGTCAGCTACAGCGATATCACTGGGTAGTGTGATCCTCACCGTTCATAATAGACCATGCCCATGCCACCCTCATCTGGTCTGCCACTGAGCTGCAACCTCTCGTCTTGAACCAGATTTGCAGCACATGCAAAGATGGAGAAAATAAGGGAAATAAAGGCTGTTTCTTTGCGGGCCAGAACGCGGTCGTGGAGATTGTCCATAACATGTTTATATTGTTGCAAGAAGGTGGGCTTGTCGATAACAGGCATAAGAAAATGGAATCGAGAAAAATAAGCATTAACCTGGGAAGATTTAGCAATTCGTGCGGTATAAGAGGGGGGTTGTCTCGTACAAGTTTATCGGCTAGGTCTCGTTCAGGATATTCTACTTCCTCGGGCCCTGGTAGCGCTGCGTGTACTTTGCCAAAGAAGACGGAAGCTGGGAAGTATAATTTATTTACATTGGGACCGGGTGCAAGGGGATCTTCTTCCATGGGAGAGATGCGGTGCGTGGGCGCAGTCGTAAGGGACCGGAATGACTGGATGAGAGACATCGTCGAGGATCCGCCTATCCACCGAAGATGTCCATGCTCGTCAAGCGCAAGCTGCCCAAATGATTCACTGACGTCGTCCTCGACTTTGACTTGATTGGCGGGTTTGGGGCTAGGGCTCTCTTTGGGAGCAATAGAGCGGAGGATTGCGGCGGCGGGAGTGGCAACGTCCGGTGGCAGAGATAAATTTCCGTTCGCAGGTGCTGCTGGGAGGTCCGAGGCCGGCAACTGATCAAGGACTGGTGCGATCTGGGTAAAGAGGGATTCCATGTGAAGCAACCGGGCTTCGAGCTCCTGGACATAGCTGGGAGCGAATCAGAATAAAGATTGCACAAAAAACGATCAGAACGCACTGTCTACTAAGCGCAGCTACAAAAGAGCAATCAGAGCTGAAGGCTGACGGAAATGAAAGACGATCGCTCACCTCTATCTTTGGTCTGCAACCAGGTACACTGAGACCCTGATGCAGTACATTGGGAGCAGGTGGGTTCGCATCCGTCGCATTTGATCTTCTTGCGTCTAGAAAAGTGGATTGTATGCAAAAGAAAAGAAAAAAGAAGAAAATGCCACACCTGCAGCTCTCACAGGCCCTCCATACTCTTCTTCTCTGAAGCTGAATGGGTTTGGCACCGTCTGGAGGGGGTTGTTCGTCGTCTGCTCGTTTCTTCTTTGATTGCTGGGCCATGGAAGAGGAAGAAGAGTCGTCGGCCTTGGCCATGCGGGAAGACAAGGTAGGTATTTAAGACAAGCTGCGTCACGAAGGACGACACAAGATCGGGCCGAATCAAGGTACCTGATTAGGCAGGCTCTCAGAATTTTTGGTCCAACGCTTTTGGTGGGGCTACCGCTTATCGACCTTCTTTTATATACTCTGGTCTCTCCTCGTGTTCAGGGCAGTGTCCCTTCCCGATCCTATTCGGTAATTTAACTTCCTGCCCGCTCCTCTACTCTCGGTCTCAACGGCGTCTGCGCACTTGTTACTTCATTTCCCTCCTGTTTCTATCGATGAAAATCTGTCGAGGACTTTTGTTCACGCCGTATCATATGGTGGGTCCATGCGGTAGAGATCTCATGCCACAGTGCTTATTAGAAATAGCACAGATAGCCGCTGCTGTCCTAGTCAGTATGTAAATTATGTACTCGGTCAGTCGGAAGCAAACAAAACTCCGAATCCGAGAGAAACGCAGCATGCAGATCATTCTGCATGTGTTTTCACAAACGCCTTGTCCGAAATTTCTCAATCTGGTCTTTCTCGGTGGCGGTGTCGCTTATGCGCATCTTTTGTTTGATTCCCAAGCCATTGTCATCAAGGCCATGGACCAAACAATCGCACACTCTTTTCTACAACGAGCGCAAGAATGGCTGAAGAGGTGGAAGCTACGCAACCGACCACAAATGTAGGTGCGGAAAGCGTTATCGACGACTCGGAAGAGGCTGAGACCAAGGTATGTCGAAACGCCAATTAGTGTCCTCGGTAAACGCGTCTGAACTGTGCTCCTAGGAAATCCTCCTTATGAAACAGCGCGTAGCAGAAATGGAGGCCGAGGCTGAAAAACTGCGACAACTCCAGGCTGCAGCTGAGGCAGGCGACTCTTCTGCAGGTGGAGCTCCCATGGAGACTGAGGATGATAAAAGTGCTGCTGACAGCAGGAGTGTATATGTTGGCAATGTCAGTAATTTTCACTTGAACATGACACCAATCTATAACTCTTGCCCTCCTCAAGGTTGACTATAGCGCAACACCAGAGGATATACAGGCACATTTCCAAGCTTGTGGAACTATCAACCGAGTGACTATTCTCTGTGACAAATTTACAGGTCATCCCAAAGGGTGCGCGTCGCTTGATTCTCTTTCCCAGTTGTATCTGACGGCGGCCATGTAGCTACGCATATGTCGAATTTGCAGAGCCTGAACACATTGACGCCGCACTAACGATGGATAACTCCCTTTTCCATGGTAGATTGATCAAGGTACGTGTATGCCTGTGATCAAGATTTCATTTTTAGTTCATATTATGTAGGTCACTGCAAAAAGAACGAATATTCCCGGTTTCAATCGGGGACGAGGACGAGGGACTTATCGAGGAGGCTATAGAGGAGGATACCGAGGACAAGGTGGCTACCAGCCCTATAGGGCTCGTGGAAGGTGCGTTTGTCACTGCCTACAACTAGCTGCTGCTAATTTGATTACAGAGGACGAGGGCGAGGGTTCTAACTACGTTCTTTTAGTACTTCGTTGGCTTTTGTAATATATTTCCAAAACATTACACCCTAGTACATTGTAATGATATCTTGCAATAAAGACTACTAGTAGTTGCACTTGATTGCCTTCGTGTGAAATTGGCAACTTTTCTTCTTACCTTGACGCGCCGGGTCGATGATGTCCAACCTCTTCAGATGGGCAGCTGGAACGGCTAGATCGATGTCCACAGCAACAAAGGCTTCCCCCAAAGCCTACCCATTCTCTAAAACTGCCCTCATTCTCCCCGAGGCCCGTGTTCCGCCTCCAAAAACTTTGTTGCAAGGCAAAGGCCTAATGCCTTACTTGCTCAAAAACCTTCCAACCAAGGAGAAGCAAAACATGCTGCACGAATTCTTCTCCAGAAAATCTCCGAACCGTATATATCCTGGATCCATTGTCAACGCGACACTGGAACACGCACCTTTCCAATTTACCGGCGTAGTGCTTTCCATCCGTCGTCGGGGTCCAGACACGTCACTTGTTCTGCGCAATGTCGTTCAGCGAACGGGAGTAGAGATGCAAATATATCCCAATTCCCCTCACGTCAAAGCTCTCAAGGTGATGCGGCCTCCTCCCAAGGGTCGTATGCGCAGAGCCAAGTTGTTCTATCTCAGAGATTCGCCGGAGAAGATGAGTGCTCTTGCTGGCAGTAGCAGAAAGTAAAGCAGGTGAGCAGCTGGACCTTTCTCAGGTCTTTCTCCTACTGACTTGGCGCAAGTTGCATCCGCACAGCTATACAATGAATGGATCCCGCCAGGCACCGACTAGAGACCTGCCACGCAGAGATGGGCTAGAGTACAGACCGTTCTTATATTTGCATTGTAGTCCTTATACTCGTAATTCTGAAAAAACATAAGCTTGGTTGGAATAAGTAAAGGAGTAAAACTTTGCAAAATAGGATGCATGTGCCGTGCGAGCAGGCGCGCATAAAGAATTGGCAACAACGCTCACGGCTTGTTACCTCCTCCATTCTTTCCGAAATGGCTCCTAGTCGTTCTCGCACAGACTCTCTGCGCAACTCTGCCTATTCATCCAAACGGCATTCATCTCCGGGCCCTCATAATGCCCGCAGTCCCTCTCCTACTTTCTCAGAAACCACGCACGCTTCTCATATGAACTTTGGTATTGACGGTCCCTCCAAGATTATCACTCGTGCCGATCTCAAGGCTAGTGTGCAAGCTTACGAACGAGTGCGTACTATCTATGATTGAAACTAGTCAACTTTCCTCACTGTTATGTAGCTCATGGACACTTGTGCTAATTATCGTATGGCTCTCATTACAATGTCCCAAGCCACCGCATCTTTCGCCGACGCTATGGAAATGTGCAGTGGGTCAGTTCAGGCTCTCCAATCAGCTCTTGCTTGGCAACTAAACTCAACATTCCTGATAGGCTGAAAGGACCCTCTTACGAAACTGGAACTCGTTTACAAGCTGCTTCTGGTCTTCATCATCTCATAGGGAACCACTACCATGTCCTTGTAGGTTCTTAGAACCACATTTCTGCCAACTAGCTCATTAATCACCCCTAGGCCGAAACTCTGGATAAGAAATTCGAAAAGCCCCTTCGTCAACACTTTGACACTTATCGCACTATCATGACGGTAAAATATGACCATCTACGTCCTTCAGCTCATTGATGTATTTCAAATCAGGAGCGGTCCAGTTCATATGAACGTGCACTAAGGGAAAAGAGCGAAATTATCAAACAAACCGAGAGGCGTAATATGAATCGTAAGGAGAGGAGTAAGTGTTTTTGAAATTGGCACAAGCCGTAAGCTTACCAGGAGGCGTATCTAGACCTGCAGAGCTTCAGGGAAGCATTGGCTGTCCTCCAACGCCAAGTCGACGATTTGGACGAGTTGAAAACCAATCATTATCAGGAGATTATGGAGCATGAAGAGGAAGTTTGGGACGTTGTTCAGGGTAAAGTGCGTATAGGCTACTTACTCGTTTCGGTCCTCGTTCATTGACACCTGGACAGGTCTGCATAGTGGTTCGCTCCACCTTGGACGTATTTGATAGGTTCACTTCCAAAGCGTACGTTTCCTGGACTACCTTGTCTGTACACTCTTTGACGGCCTTTTAATGTAGATCTGATCCCATAATCGAACCCATGCTTCAAACTGTTCCAGATCCCTTTGATTCGTACGGTCCACCCCAATCGGAGGACCAGATCTTTAGCATTTTACCACCTCTGTCTATAATGCCTACCGCTCCTTCTTCGACGGCAAGTCCGACCACGCGAACGCCCGAATTGGATGCCATTGAGGGACTTCCTTCGTCTTCCAGTAGTACGAGCTGGATGCACAGCAATCCAAACACTGTTGCCTTTCCAAGCGAATCATCTGAGTGGGCAGATGCTCCTTCCACACCTACATCTACTTCACCTACTTCTTCAACCCCAACATCGCCTACTTCACGTCGTCATTCTGCACCTTCGGCACCCACTCACACCTCGAGAAAGTCAGATTCAAAACTTCGCAGTGTTCTTTCCGCTATTGACGAAACTCACCCAAGAAATGATGCTGGACAGTCGTCATTACATTCGTCTTCCCTAACTGGGTCAACTTTGAACGGTTCTCTCATTCAACCACAACCGCAGAAGAAACCCAGTTTCAGTTGGGGGAATCCCTTCTCCTACGGACATTCCCCTTATGACCCCGCTGATAACGATGATAACAAAACACCACGCAATTCAACCTTCCTCCCAGAGACACCCAAAAACTCTTCTCCAACGCCAATAGGCAATGATGATACGATATCCAATGGCAATACCCCTGTACCCATTACGTCTTAAAGTACTTTTTTTATTTCTTCATCTCTACATTACTAGGAATGCATATGTATATATCTACCCTACTATTAACCGTTATTCTGACGTACCCAAATTGGAATTGATTGAGTGGAGGTAGGTGGTGTGTTTCTAGAAACACATCCGGCTATCGTGTCCGAGGTTGAATACCATACTGCTCCAATGTCGCAGGGTCTACAGCAGCAGGGCTCTTGAACAGCAAGTCGGTTCCAACACTAGTCTTTGGGAACGCTATGACGTCTCGAATCGACGATGTTTTGCACAGGATGGACATCAGTCTGTCAAAGCCTAGAACAAGTCGTTGGAAAAAGTCCCTGTCATTCAACAAGATCCTCACCTAACGCGATTCCGCCGTGCGGAGGGGCACCGCATCGTAAAGCATGCAATAGGTGGTTGAATGGAGCCTTTTCGAGTTCAGTCAGCTAGAATTGGAGACGGTAATTAATTCTCGGTGTTAGCTAGAAGGTATGACGTCCAAACCTGTAGAACGTTTGAGAAAATGTACTCTTGCATCACAGCATCGTGTACTCGAACAGAACCTCCTCCAATTTCCATGCCATTGAGAACCAAGTCATAATGTTGCCCACGGACCTAATTAATGTTTAGACGGAATAAACAAGATGCATCGAAGGTGGCAGAAAATCAAATGTCGGGTCCAAAACATACCGAATCCACTTCCCCGTTATACAAAGCTTCAACATCCTCCCACATGGGAGCTGTGAATGGATGATGAGAACTGCTCCACCTTCCTTTGGCTAAGAAATCCTTGTCGTCATCACTTTGGGTGAACAGAGGAAACTCAGTGATCCAGAGGAAATGAGGCGCCTCAGGGAGAACAATAGGCTGTTCTGAAAAGAATACAAGTTACAGACAGTAGGACAGAAGGTATTGAGAAATACCCACCAAGGGCTAACGCGGCCTCGAGCAACCGGATCCGCTGTCGCCCCAATGCAGTAGATCCACCCTGAAATCCTGTTAGCGCTGATCAACGGTCATATGGAAAGCAGCCAACTTTGGGTGTGCGAACCCGGCGGGACAATAGAACATAGTCCCCTGGCACGAGCCCAAGAACTTCATTAATGTTGTATTGTCCTGATTGAATGGTGTTGGGAGATTGAACGGTCTTGTTGCGAAGTAGCCAAGACGAGATGGACCCTTCGGTCAATTTGAGAAACTCCTGGAGGGAATTCAGTATCGATGGATTCCGTGAAGAACATTGGACATACTACGGATTGCTCTATTTCACTCTTTTTACATGCAGTCCAGAACTCAGGATGCTGAGAGCGCCGAATCACGATACACTCAAGGATCTCGTCTGCTTGTTCGAAAGATGTCTTGGCTTCAGGGGGTAGGAAATCCGTGATATTTCGAATCTACGTCCTTGGTTAGCTTGTATGAAGACTGACATTGAAAGAAGCATACTTCAAGATCAAACCGAGTGTCAGGTTTATCCGAACCGAACTAAAAGACGACGTATTTGCATTGGAGCGACAAAAGTACAAAACAAGCATGGACAGCTTACACGAGTCATAGCTTCATGATATGTCATGACTTTAAACTGCTCTGGAAGTTCCATGTTCTCTAAATCTCTCCAAATCTTTCTGATAAGCGTTTCGACGATATTGCGGACCTCGATACCCCCTATTCGCCAGTTGTCGGACCACTGAGAGGTCGAAGAGTTTAAGTGATTGCCCCAAGAAACATAAGCCATCTCTAGATCTATCTGAGTAAATTCCGGTTGCCTGTCTTTGCGGCCGTCCTCGTCTCGGAAGCATTTTGCAATCTGAAAATACCTGTCTACAGCACCAGAAGAAATAAGCAGCTGCTTCGGTTGTTGAGGTGATTGCTGAAGAGCGTAAAACGAAGGTTCGTTACTAGTACGCGTTGGAACCAGAAATTCCCTAGCGCCTTCTACAGAAGATCTAAGAAGAACTGGTGTTTCTACTTCAACAAATTCTATACCCGAATGTTCAGCAATAGACATCCCAGGGAAGGGAAAAGGTTCTGACCATCTTCATGTAAGCTATTTCGGACAATGTGAGCAACCCGACTGCGTTTTCTAAGATTTTCGGACAAAGCAGAACGACGAAGATCCAAATATCGATATCTGAGTCTTAGCTCCTCGCTGGGCTAAGAAAGTTCACAGAGTAAGTGCGGACCGTATCAGTACCCGAACATACTTGCCAAGTTGTGTGGGCTAGAAGGGACAAATGGGAGATTTGTATCCGCGGGATTTAGCAGGAGAAACTTTTCGACTTGGACATCAATCTCTCCAGCTGGACCCTTGCGTGGGCAATGTCAGCCAATGGAAGACACAACTTTGACTATCAATAGACTGACAGGACGTCGGGCACTAGGAGGCCGCAAGAGCACCTGGCCTTGAATCCAGACCGATGACTCCACAGGGACGTCGGAGAGACAAGATGCATCTGCACGTGCCTCGGCATGATTGACCATCAGTTGAACTGTTCCGGAGGAATCCTTCAAAGGAAAGAAGGACACGAGTTTCGTTTTACTGAAGTGGAATTAAGTTGGCGTTGGGAACAAATCAAATGGGGATTGTAAGATAATCACCGCTCGGGAAGGAGCCAACCTGTTAGGATAACCCGGGAACCAGCATCACGAGCAGACAAGGCGCCGCAAGTGTGAGTTCTGCTCGGATAGGGAGCTGAAATAGGATAGTGCCAAAGTTTGATTAAGCCACGTCGATTATAGGGAGGACTGCTGACCACAATGTGCTGATGAAAGGGAAGAAGAGGGTCGGGAGAGATGCTGTGTTGTTGGGCTAGAAACACGGTGGAAAGAAAGAGGAAATGAACAAGAAGTACGGAGCCGACATGCACGAAGAACAGGGCAGATGAAGGCGGGAAGCAAAGGCATTCTCGGAGAACGCGAACGACAACGTGAGCGTATAGTAGTATAGTATAGCCCATAACCCTAGCTAAACCGCTTTTAGTCACAAACTACTGATCAACCCTGCATCGCGTTTTCTAAGTATATATTTATGTATAAAAGGTCCTAGTAGCTCATGATGCCACTTACCAAACTATGTTTTGTCTCCCTCCTGAACTCCAGAATGCTGTTTGCGACCACCTCGCCCCCGCCCACCTTGCTGCTCTTTCCAGTTCCTGCTCCCAATTCTACTGGGTCGCCCAGCGCCATCTCTACAGACATGTCCACATAACACCCGCCTTCCGCAATCTTTCCGTCGTGCTCACTCTCGCTGCAAAGCCTCACGTTGCCTGCCATGTCAGGTCTTTCTCACTTTCCCTCCCATCCCAGTCCTCCGTCTTTCTTTCATTCTACAACCAGCTCGCGCGTGCCCTCTCCCACATGACAGAACTGTCCTCTCTTCATCTGTTTGTGGACCCAGCGGCATCCTGGGTGCTTCAAGGAGCGCAGCCAGTACGATTACTCACCTTTGCGTGCTCGTTTCCTTTCGATTTTCACGTCACCGAGTTCCTCGCGACTGCGCCCGCACTTTTAGAACTCGAGGTCGATCCAACGTCTTCTCAAGTTTGTGGTGAAGTGCATCAATCACTGGTGCCCCACCTCGAGCAATTCAGAGGCTCTTCTCAAGTCGCAGAAGCAATCGTACCCAATCGACCGGTACACAGCATCCATCTTACTTCTGGAGACCTAACTGAGAAGGTCGTGGCGCGTCTTGCGGAGTCTGCCACCAACGTTGCTATACTTGGAGCGACAATCAGCTCACTTCCAGCTCCTTTGCTCCAGTCGCTTTCCAAAAGCATGCCTAACCTAATGTATTTGCGAATCACCACAACCTACGATTTCTCCGAAGCGCCTGATGTGGTGAGTCTTCCTTTGTTCTACAGATGGGTTTCTTTTCTCATCTCCTTTCAACTCTAGGCTTTTTATGAACACGTCGCAAATGCTCTCGGAGCACTTCCAAAACTACAAGCATTTGAGCTGTCTGGCATGCACTGGGGCTCGCTAAAAAACAGTGAAAACGACATGAGGGTGTGGCAATCCAAGCCAATCAACTCTGAACAGAATCATTCCCAACTTGACGACGAGCTTCCTTCATCCGACGAAGCCTTGGATGTCGATATCGATTCGGAGTTATTTATTGACTACTGAGCTGGGCCTGGAGCAAAGTTTGTTGAAATTGTATTCAGAACCGTTCAAGGACATGGATTCAGACGTGTCATGACTCTGGACCAATGTTTATTTAGATTACTCTTCATCTAGGTATATGATAGGCCTCTCTCGTACAGAGATAATCATAGTAAATACTTACCAACATGGTTATAAATATAATTCTTCCTGTGAATTCTCAAGTTTGGAGACCTCCAGTTAGCATCTCTGAGCCATGTCAGCGGCATTGCCCGACATCCGAGGAGATGGGTTACGGTGGTCGGAGCGATATTCAAGAATAAAGTATGTCCTAGGTCTATCACTTTATAATGTTGAAGCGTCCGAGGATCTTTTGACAACCTCGGTTCAGTACGTACGCGGTTAATCAAATATGACTTGAAGTTGGTGGTGATCAACAAACGCAAACCATCATTACTTCTTTCTCCGATAATGAGTTCAAACAAACGACCTCTCAATGATCTAGAGGGCAAACTTCATCAAGCGGCTCTTGCCGCAGAGAATAATGTCAGTGACAAGCCCCACTTTCCAATAGAAAAATCTCATTGCGATTACTATAGGAGTTGACTGCGAAACAAGCCGAAGCAATCGTTCCAGACAACAAAGCTCGCCAAAAAGCACTTAATTTTCTTCTATCCGTTGGATATTTCAGGCCACTCTCCGATAAGAAGGGTAGTGTTGTTTTCAGGGCCGTAACAAAGAGTGAACTGGAATCGTGCGTTTTCCTCTTTCGGCTAGTATCCCTTACGATTATACAACGATCCTACAGGACAAAGGATCTCACCGAGGAAGAAAAACTCGTTCTTGGGCATATCAAAACTTCAGGAAATGAAGGTGGGTACACGCATCCTTGAGATTGTGCACAGTCTGATCACTCATCCCAGGCATCTGGACGAAGCATCTCAAAGCCAAAACCAATCTGCATCAGAATGTCATTGACCGTTGCCTGAAAACTCTCACTCAAAAGAAACTAATAAAAAGGGTGCCTTCTGTGCAAGTGAGCCTTAGGAGTTTGCGTTCTTCAAAAGATTAACCCTTTTGTCATTCAGCATCCCACACGTAAAATCTACATGCTCGAAGGAGTTGAACCATCTGTCACATTGACCGGAGGACCGTGGTACCAAGACAATGAACTTGACACTGAATTCATCGAGTCTCTCACTAAAGCATGCTTTAAGATTATTCGGGATGCTGTATGTTCTTTTACGGCTGATTCCGTACCGGGTTGTTTTGATCATATCTTCCTTGCCGGTAGAGCTTTCCTCAGCGTAGAACCCACCATGCCGAAGGCGCATTGTATCCGATATCCAGGTCGCCTCAATATCCCACCGCTCAACAAATCCGTAACGCCTTGAGGCAGGCACGTCTCACAGACATAGAATTATCTGTTGAACATGTCGAAACGCTTTTGAATGTTCTCGTTCTAGATGGGGAGATTGAGAAGGTTTGATGAAATTCTATTCTCACAGAAAATTAAATCATCTGACTCGTATCTAGTTGCCTGCCTTTGGTACCTCGCTCTGGGATCCAAGTGTTTTGGAAGACGGTTCTGGAGATGAAAGGCGTTCAAAGAAAAAGCGCAAGCACCGGTCTTCATCGGGTGATGAGGACGAAATAACCGCACGTAAACAAAAAGGCAAGAAACGCGCCACAGCGAACTCGGATTCTGAGGGCGAAGACACCTCAAAGAAGTCAAAGCGGAAAAGAACTAGGGATATCGAGGGTGGATCAGATTCTGACTCCTCCCCGAAGTCGAGGAAGAAGACCAAGAGAGTTCAAGGATCTGAAGACGAATCAGAAGAGGACAACCGCTTTTCCAGTCGACACAAGTCGAAGAAGAAAGCGTCTTACTCGTCAGAAAGTGAATCTTCAGATTCTGATTCTGACGATGAACGTCCTCGTAGGAGGTCGAGATCGAGGAAGCGCTCTATCTCTCCTCGCTTCTTTTCATATGACGACGAAGATGAGCCTGGAGGTGGAATTGTTTACCGGGCCATAAGGCAAGAACGTTTATCACTCGGGTGGTCTCAAGCACCTTGCAGCGTATGTCCATCGTTTGAATTTTGCAAAGAAGGGGGGCCAGTCAATCCTCAAGAGTGTATGTACTATGGCGACTGGCTCATGGAAGGCACGGTTGCTGCTATCGAAGATGCTGTATAGCAGATTCAGGTAGGGTCCACTGTATCGATCTGCCCTGATTCAAAAGCACTAACGTCTGTCGAATATCATCTACTCGAATAATAGGCTCGTGTGTTGGTTATGACGCAGGAAAAGTCAAAACCTCGTGTTCGAAGCGGCTTGAAAGCGTATGCGCAGCTGTGGATCGTTAATCACAGGATGTGCCTTGGATTCACGGATCTTACAGTGTTACATAGATAGCTACAGCGCAGGAGATATCGGGAACCACCGAACTTACTTGTATTTCAACTATGGCAATGAATAGATGTCGAGACGCAACTTAAGCTCAACAGTCCGATTCTGTGCATACGCGTGATATGTAACGACTTCCATTTGTACCGAAAAACTTGTGAATTTCGGTCCGCATCTCTCATCTATTTTCATCATGGCAAACACTCGCCGGGCCTTTGTTACTTTGGGCATGTTCATCATTGACGAATTTTGTTATGCGGACAAAAACGGCGAGCCCACAGGGAAAACATCCGAGCCACAGGAGAGTTTGTAGAAGTCATCTCCACATGTTTTGTCCTGAATAAGTCCTTAGATTGGTGGCGGAGGAACTTACGCATCTATGGGAGCACGCATTTGGTTAGATTTTTTCTTCTCGCTGGCGATGCAAAACGATTTGTGTTTTCTATGTCAGGCTGCCCCCTCATCGGCTCGGGATGATTATCGACAGAGGGCACGATTTCCCTTCGAAGATCCAACATGAACTTGAAAAATATGGCAGTGATATGTGGTTATTCCGCGATCAACCTGAGTCTCAGACGACCCGCGCACTGAACTCGTACAGAGGAGACCACCGAGGGTGATTGACAGAATTTCAGCTCCGTTCAGGTTTAACCTAGTCTTTAGTTTCGAATATCTCACACCTCGAATCCGTATCACGCCTCGAGATCTGGAAGGGACGAAATTAGCGCAACCCACAATGTTGCACTTCATATGTTCACCTTCGAGAGCATCTGATATCATGTCGGAGGTCGATAATATTTCAAATTGGAGTCCAACCACCATCTACGAACCGATACCAGTTTGTATACTCTGAGATTCAAGTGCCTTCCCACTCATTGAACCTCTTGATTAGGACAGGTGTATTCCCGAAGAATTGCCTGCACTCGTCAAAGTTTTGCCGTCCATCTCAATTTTGAGGTGTGCATAGCAGTCTGTCTAGTCGGTCAGGACATTAACTACGGTTACAAGCCCCAACGCAGAAGAGGCTCTTTCTCTGCTTTCATACTCATCTCCTCCAGGTAAAGAGTCTATAGAGCTTGCTGCCAAGCAATTCCTAGAGCTCGGAGTCAAAGACTCTGTTATAATTAGAAGGTTAGTTCTGTCTTGTTCAAATGTCTGGTGTGTTCTCAATGACCGGGAAGTGGACCATTGGGTGCCTATGTCACGACTAGGGAGAAGGGAGGAAAGTGGATCAAGGCGTATTGGGACAAATCCGAACGTCCCGAGAAAGTCATAGATGTAACGGGTAAGTGCATTGATATTACAAAAGCTTGGGCTAATATTCGAACAGGTGCTGGCAACAGCTTCCTCGGTGGATTGGCAGCAGGCCTAGAGATTGCTGGATACGATGTGTATGAAGGTTTGTTTCGGTCAAGCTCCTCTTCGAAAGTCTCGCTTATATTACACAGCGACATTCTATGCCACAGTCTCTGCATCCTACATCATTGAGCAAGAGGGTTTGCCGGTCATGAGTGCCACTGGATGGAATGAAGACTCTCCTTCCACCAGGCTGGAACTCCTGAAGAAACGACACCAAAGCACGATGTGAACAGATAGTATCGTTTTGGGAGGGAAGGTAGATAAGTACAAACGCAGCCAGACGTAGTAGTATAGAAAGACATTAGAAATGACTATGAGTACAAGCTAGACACTAGAAATGGACGGTATAATCAGCTAAAATACACACTTGAGGGGACGGACTCGTACTATCTAGCTCCCGAATACAAACAAGCAATAAAGATAGAATGCCCCACTATTGCTGACCGGATTGATTAAACTTTGCTCTGCTAGCAGCGAAAAGTTGTTCTTGAGCGGCTAGGAGCTCCTCTTCCGTCATCCCCGACTGCTCGAGTTTGGAGACTTTCTTTTCTCGATCCTGGAAAGAAGTAAGTACTGAGAACACGATGAGAGGCAGCGGTAGACCTTTTGCTGCTGCTTGTGATCCTTCAGAACGTCCTCTACTTCCGATGTGAATGAATCAAAGCCAAGTTGCTGGACATGGAATGAATACATGTCTCCCAAGTCGTAGAATCATCGAGACACACCTTCAGTGCATTTATAATGTGCTCAGGAGCAATAGTCTTCTTGGAACCCTTTTCACATATTTCGTTGGCCTCGGAAGATATCAAGTGAATAAACTCTAGATGATAAAAGACAAGAGTCAGTGCCAGAGGCGAGCGAGCAGCATGCAACGTAAACTCAGTTCACCTACACAACACTCGATGACAAGGTCGCGTGTCTCTTTGGAGCAAACCACATCGTTAGGTAGTAACTCTAAATCGGCAAGGGTGAGAAGAGAAACAGATATCCTATATCAATGACACGCACCAGTAATCATTTTTGCAACTGTAGCCTTGGGGAGGGAGAGATCATCATCAGTAGGAGGTGCACCCGAGTGGCCTTCTCGGTCTGACATTGCGCTGGAGGTCAAGTTGAAGGTGAAAGAGAAATGTGCTTTGTCTACCTCAACCAATTGCTACTTACTAAAGTAAGCAATTTGAAACTCCGCCCCCTGTCCTAACTTCAACTGTCATGTCTGCGGTATGTACGCTGACTGTCTGCCATATCCGTTATTTGACTGCTCTTAGGTCAACCCTGTGAACCCCAAACCCTTTTTGCAGGAGCTTACAGGAAAGCCCGTTTTTGTTCGTTTAAAATGGGGGTTGGAATACAAGGGTTTTCTTGTCAGCACTGATGGTTATATGAATCTTCAGGTATGCCTCGGTCGATCTTTAAGATTCTGGTTTTTGATTACCTGTCATCTTTTTAGCTGGCCAACACGGAAGAATACCAAGACGGAAAGAGCAATGGTGCCCTTGGGGAGGTGTTCATTCGGTCAGTGTTTCTATAGTCTCCATGTCCAAGCGCGTACTCAAGTCGCTCTTCTAGGTGTAATAATGTGCTATACATTATAAGTTTTTCTATGTTTTTGCACTTCTTCTATCTGATATGCTTTGATTACAGAGAGGCTCCTCCGGAATAAAATGATGAATTGACGCTTCAAGATGTAAACAAAAATAGAAACAAGAGTGTTTCTACGTGTTTTATTCCCCTTGTCCTTCTTGCTATCTCATCCTACAGCGTGATTACCTGATTCATGTATCGGTACTATAAAGTGCTCTTTGTAACTTTCTGTTTCGGCAATAAAAAGTTCGCGTCTGGTGGCAGTGTTCGCTGCACGTGTTAAACGAAATTTTTGAGTCAGTCAGCTGCACGCAAACACATTGTGTACCACAACCACCACTATCACCCCCCATTTTTACAAACACAACCGCAGATAATCGACGTTTCTCATGGCCAAATCACTCAGATCCAAAGTCAAGCGGGATTTTCGTTCTAAGAAACGTGAAGCCGGCGTGTACGCTGCAACAGAGGCTGCTCGCCTCGCTCGGCTCAACGCCAAACTGCTGTCTACAGTATCAAAAGACAAGAAGGAATTTGCAGGAAAGGGAGCAGAAGTCGATGAAAACGAGATGCCAGGTTGGTGCTGGTTTGGTCTTTTGGATCCCGACGACATCACAGTGGAGAGCATGGGCTCTCTTACTGGTGAAGGAAATAACCACATGGCAGCGATCGGACAAGGCTGGTGCGCTCCGCGTGTCATGGAGGTTTGAACGAGATTTCTTTGATCTTTTGCATTACTTTCTCGAGTATGTTGGACGGTCATTGACATCTTTTTCGTAGTGGAGGAAAACTCGGCAGAAACTTCAAATAACGCAGACGGTTAGCCTCTCACGCTGTATACCATCATTCCCCGTATTTTATCGTAAACCCCTCCAGATTCTATGCAACTGGACCAATCACCCGTCGACGACGAAAAATCGACTCGCATATCTACACACGGTCCTCGAGGCTCCCGACGAGAGCAATGGAGGTTATCTAAAGGTCTCTCTGCGCGGCCAGCGTCGAAGGGTATGAATCGTCAGGGAGGAATCGCTGCAAGGAGAAAGGCAGGACGATCAAAGAGGAGACGATAGATTGGACTCTGGAACTGGACTTTGACTCGTTTGTATCTTCATACTCGACGTGACGTCGTTCATATTGTTTTTCAATGTCTAGGCAAAAGTACTTCACAATAGCTATACAGTGCGATAATGTAAAAGAATTTTCTTGGTATGTACTACGCAATCAAACGTTTCCTATATCCTTCTGAACCTCCCTACATCGTAAGATGAGATTTAGTGCCAAACGGAGGGATGAGAATCAAAACCAACCTCCTGCTATTCTGGACGCGAATAAACAACCAGTCTACTGCAGCACGGACACCAGTACTACAGGAATGATTATTAAATTTGAACCGGGAAATAAATGAAAGTTACCCTTCAATGGCTGAGATACCCATTACATCCAGACTGGCAATTCTCTCCCTTCTGGAGGTGATGTCCTCGCCTTCCCCATGCCTCACGTTCCTCCTAGCGCTCTCGATCTTCCGCTGGTGCCAGTCCTCGTAATCGTGTCGGATTTCCTCAACGGAAAGACTGTTTGGCGAATCCTGCTTGTTAGCAACGAGAAGCAGGGGTACACCGAGTATTTGGGGTGCAGAAAGCACAGAATCTAAAACGCTTACATGTTCATCGGTATTCACTTCGCTTGCCAGAAACGAAAAAGGCATACCGAAGACCTCCCAACCTTCGCTAAGCCGTTCACGGTCGTCCGCGTCAATAACGTAGACCACAGCATGACAATCGTCGTAGTATCTGTGCCAAATGTTCCTTATACCACGCTGGCCGCCTAGATCCCAGAATTGAAGAATAGTCGAAGGTAGAATAATCTTTCCAGCTACGCACTCCATACATTAGATAGCACGATGGCTTACAATGAAACCTACTGACTGTTCTGTCCAACTGTGGGCCCTATTTTGTCTGGAGAAAGACCTGGCGTTTCATTGTAAAAGGTCTTTATTTTCTCCAGGAGCGTCTAGAGGCGGACGTGAATCACAAACAATAGGTGCATATAGAAAGGACTGACTGTCTTTCCAGCACCATCTAGTCCGATAATGATTACAGAGAATTCTTCCTTTCTAGAGAGAAGATAACTTAGAATTTTGTAGGAAATAGACCAGCACACTCGCCTTGTAAGATGTTCATGCAAGCCCTTGAGTAAATGGTACATTCAGAGGCAGACACTGAGAGTCACGTCACATCTCCGAGTCACTAACTCAGTACCAACCCCTCATTCAAAACCTTCTACATCGTTCACCATGGGCTACGTTACCTATGGTTTACCCACCTTTGTTATCATAGTCATTGCCTTGTACCTTCTTTTCACTGGTATGTCCTCGAGAACCCGATAACCGATATGCGAAACTCAGCTATTCCATAGGTTCTGGAGAGGCATTCAACGTCGGTCGTTTCCTCGAAGAATCAAGTCCTTATGCATGGGGTGCAACAGGTATTGGTCTCTGTATGGGTCTCAGCGTACTTGGTGCCGGCTGGTGCGATAACGTGTCCGTCTTGTCCAAGGTTCTGTGCTGACGTTGAACGGGTGGATGTAGGGGAATCTTCGTAACGGGTGCTTCCATCATTGGTGGAGGAGTCAGAGTACCGAGGATTACCACAAAGAATTTGATTAGGTGCGTATCTACTTTGTCTTTTTCTCGATTAAGTTCGTTAATCTTCGGTTTAATGACAGCATTATTTTCTGTGAAGTTGTAGCCATCTACGGCGTTGTACGTTTTTTGTTTACTTTACCGTCTCGAAATAGGTGTACAACTGCGTCTCTAGATCATTGGTATTGTGTACTCTGCCAAACTTGGAAGCGTGCCCGAAGAGCTCCTATACACCCGTGAAAACTACTTCACAGGTACGCCATTACGAGCCTTAATTTTTGTACTCTAATACGAATCCCCTACCCAGGATACGCTCTCTTCTGGGGCGGACTAACGGTTGGCCTCTGCAATCTCCTTTGCGGTGTTTGTGTTGGTATTACAGGATCAACCGCAGCGCTTTCCGATGCTGCTGACCCCAACCTCTTCGTGAAGATACTTGTCGTTGAAGTCTTTGGAAGTATCATGGGATTGTTTGGGCTGATTGGTACGATTCATTGCTCGGTAATCTTACGCAACGCTCATCCGCTTTCGCCTAGTTGGTCTTTTGATGATTGGACAAGCCGATGAAATGAAGGCTGCTGCTGTGCCGGCTGCTGTCGTCTCGCCATTCGTGCACTGATCTTCTTACATGGATCATAAACTTGGACCACTGGCTTGTAACAAACGAACGCTTAGTTGTACTGGACGATTCGAGGGAGATCCTGAACTGTTTGGCTTTCCTTTGACCCCTCGCTCAATAATCTTGCACCGATACCAAGTCACATCATAATACAACATCATGAATTCCATTAAACCTCTACACATGACCCATAAATCACTGATAGTGGAATGAGAATAACAACAGTAGTACATACTTTCCCTCCCAAAGTCCACTCATAAATAATCGACTTAAATAAGACTACATAAGATATCACTTTCTCCCTTCTTCGAACGGATTCTCGGCATATTCCAAATCGTCATCATCATCGTCTCGTCTCGTCTGTGACTGAGTCTGACTAGAAGGATTATCGGGACGAAGAAGAGAGACAGGGCGCTTGGGGAGGAGGCCCAATTTACCTATATAGAAGATTTAATGAAACAACCTATTAACCAAAACGCAGCTCACCAGTATCGATACCAGATCCAGAGCCTGTCGCAGGAGGACGAGGTATTTCCGAAACACCTGAACGTGATTGATTAGAAAATTACTGATTAAACGAGATGAGCATGAGTATATACCGTTGGATTCCACAGCTACGCTGGGGCTTGGAGTTGCATCGTATCCCTGCGCCGCAGCCGTTGAGTTTGGAGGTGGGCTGGACTGAGCTTGTGGATTAGGGTCATAATATGCTGGTTGCTGGTGTTGCTGATGGGATTGAGATTGGTACTGTCCTTGACTTTCAGCTCCAGAGTTGTTCAAATTCGACGTAGACGGAGTGCCTTGGTTTGGGCTAGAACAATGTACCGTATTAAGCTCAGTATTGTACGTATTGCATCAGTTAAACTGACCGTGGCTGGTCGAATTCCTGTATTTTCGCTTTCACTCGGGAGAAAATATTGCCTAATGTCTTCTTTCCAGCTAAGTTGAATAACGATGAGACCCAAAATTGGTACGATGGACATCCGTACTTACTCTCGGCAAACTTATTAAACTGCTCACCAAATTCTGTCATTGTGTCTCTCTCGCCTGTGTTCGTCGAGGACTGAGAACCAGTGTTCGGACCCCAGCGACCCTGAGGCCTCTGTTGCGCTTCCCAAGCTGCCTGACGTTGTTGCTGCCTTTGTTCGTCTTCTAGGTAGAGTTGACGTGCAAGACGTTCGTCCAATTCCGTTTGAGACTAATCCGACGATCAGAATTTGAACCGAGAGATAGTCAGTTTCGCTTCACATACTAATACAGGTTCTTGCGGCGGTAGCTCGCTATGATAGTCTGGATCGTTCATTCCCAGCAGCACGTCGATCGCACGATCCTGGTCTCCACCCACGGAGTCAAGAACAGATATTCTGCAGAAGCCGATAAATTTCGGTTAAGAATACAAGGGAAAGCGACGCACAGAACGGCATCGTCGAAGTCAGGAAACATTGCGCGAAGCGCAGAGACCTTTGGGTCTATGGGTCCATTGCGGTCTTGTTGTTGTATACCTGGAGAGGTGGCTTGTGGGGGAGTAGAATCCGAGGAATGATGAGGAGTGGACGAAGAGTCCGTAACGATAGGTGGTGTTGTTACGGGTGAAGGACTTGTGGTTTCACGAGATACCGCCTGTACAGAATCTGTGGATGATTCAAAAGGGTTCACTGCTGGGGTCGTCGTCGTTGTATTATCACTGGTCATTCCTGGTCGTTGTAAGAGAGATGTGAAACGTGAGAGTGCTGCGGAATCGTATTTTTTTGATATATGTACTTGATATCATTGCCACCGTGACGCGTCTGTATTATCCCAAGAAACCTGCATTACACTACCAAGTACAAGCTATATTCTAAGTGAGTAGTTCTACATTTTACATTCCACATAGGATATGCTCTCAATCCTAGACTATCGCAGTACAGTCCGAATGCCCAGAAAAAGGAAAATTTTCTCGCCCCCGCTCAATGTCAAACGACCCACTTTGTGTCTTCCCAGATGATGGCGATTCTTCGTCGTGCACGTTTCTGAAAACGCAATCAAGATCCCGACGGGAGAAGAAAGTCTCTTGCACTTACGGAAACTCAGACCTCGTAATGTGCTCAGTGGTGACTAGAATTTCCGGGTATGGTTTATGGCTCTGACGACGGATAGTGTGTGTGGTACCCGATCTTCCTACCGATACCGATACCGATTGAACGTAGTGTGTGTCGTTGGTATTGAAATCCAACAATCTCATGACCGCTCGACAAGAAGCAATCGAGCTAGACAGCAGACATCAGGTATGTGAACATCGCGACGTCCACGGCGACATACCTAACCACAGCAGCGGGAATCTTGGAGTAGGAGTAATCGTTAGGCCATTCTGTCTGTCGTTGACTTAGACGCACTCACCGTTGCGATCCTGGAATTACGATCGTAAGCATCAACATAAAGCTGAAAATGAGGGCAGACTTACACATTCATGGGTGCTGCCAACGAAAACGTAATTTCAGAAGTAATACGAGGGTTGATAAGAAATTACTCACTGTTCAGATTGAGGACGTTGAGAACCTAGGTTCGTCGGAGCCGAATGAGCCCAGTACATCCACCAGAGAACGAACACAACTTACAGCTGGTATGCAATTTGCACTAAACGTCACCAAGAAATAAATCAGCCCGTCTCTGAATAGCAACTTCCAGAGATCGGTACGAATAGTATGCTTTTTGGTTAAGGCGACAAATGTGTAGACCAAAATAACGAAATCGAATCCCATTGCTGTCAAACAGAGAGTTGCCATTATTTTGTCAATGCTGCCTTGACGAACTAAAGAGGGAACTCACTGAAGAAAAATGTCACGTTTAATAGCGACGGACTGGTAGAAACCACGACGCAAGTTTTTTGGGAGTCATCCCATTGGGCTCGAACGATAAACATTGTGCGATACAAGATTGCCCAAAATGCCAGACATAAGATCCCAAGAGGTATCACGACTTTAGTTCTACGTTCCCATAGCGCGATGCTAGAGAGGAAAGTCAACAAGGGAAACTTGTGCAGGAAAGTTATTCGACTGACGTTCTAAGCATGAGAGAGGTAGATGAGCAAAGGAGTGTCATGTTTCCCGACCACTGGAGATTTAAGATTAACACAGACCCAGAATTTGACCACGAGGAACTTACCGAATTGAAGATGTATAGTGCCTTTGTGAAGCGGTCAGTGGACAAATACAATCAATGCATCGCTTACAACTCACCCCACAATTGATCTAGCGGTAAAGACATTGTCAGTCGAGATGCTTTTCCTATAGTCTCCAGGTGACATACCGGACTTCTAATAGTGAGAGAAATGATCCTGGGTGTTTTCTGTCAGGGTATTTCGGCTTGAGATTGACCTATACTCACAGGCCAATAATTGCTGATACAATACAGTAACGAGAGAAGAAGAAGAAGACTGCATAATTAAGAGATGTTGGCAACGCGGTCCTCCGAGCAATGTCAATTGAACGTACCCTGGGTACACATCAGTATCCAGTACTTAACAGGGTATCCTCTTGTATGCTCACCAAAGGCCAACGAAACTTTCGCTTTTGAGTCAACAGTGACCATTCGAAATCCCAGGTGGAAAAGATCTCTCCAAGGACAATGCCAAGCACCACAAAGATAAGTCTCTCAAATGCAACTGGAAAAACGACGTCAGAACAAACGTATGAAACCCATGATCTGTACTTACGGCTGTCCTTTTTCACCTCTTCAGGATCCGACCAGTTCACCATACTGATTGGATCACTTCAAGGTCGTTGAATGAAGGGATTTTGCTCTTTGGGTAGCAAAAATGAAAAGTCCGTTAGTTCGTCCTTCAGACCTTGGGCCTATTTAAAAGGATCTCTAAGTGGCAACGGCAGAAAATTTGCACCCGATGTTGACATTTTGTAATTCTGCCTAAGCCTAATTGAACATAGACCTTGAGAACATACTCATAGAGTCGTGTTCGAATTGCGTAAAACAGGCGTCTCGGAGTAGACATCTTCGACATGCAAGGTACGCTATCCCAGACTGGCAGACAATCTGTTACGTCTTCGATGCCCCGGTGAGTTATTGGACAGTTAGCATTCATTCCGGTTATATAGGACATCGTGTCCGGCGGAATTCCCTCTTCGCTTCAAAAGGCGTCAGCGGAAGCAAGACGGGTGTACCAACGCTGGTCAGTCGCGCAAGGAAATCAGTTTGTCTCTAGAGCCACTATTTGCGTCTTCTCAAAAAAGTCAGTATTTCAGGGCATTGGAAATGGGTCACCCTACTCTCTATTACTCTCTGAAGTCAAAGTACTTTGCCTAAAATGTGTGTTATTGGGTCAACGGCTTTCAATCCATTGGACGCTAGATTTCCTGTCAAGTGCCAAGTATCCCTGAGCAAATTTGCAGATCGATGTCGAGGGAGAGGTCTCAGTCAAATCTGGTTGCGATCCGAACCGAACAGGGCAACTCCTATTCAGTTGTATCAGGAGTTCCCGAAGGGATCTTAACCACGCCACAGACATACTTGACTTGAAGTCCCTGCCATGGAGCCAAAAATATCATGAGTGTACTATCAGACGTGAGTTCTTCGGCCTTGAGGTTTCCTTTTATAGGTCAAATGATTATGAAGGCCGCCTCATATTAATATTCCAAACATAGAAAGACCAGCGAGGAAGTCCCGTCATGAAGTGCGTGTTGTAAGGTTTAGTTACACCATACATTTACAACACCATCAGCACCTGAACTAACCAACCAAGGATGTTTGTTAGACCACCTAACTTGTAGAACACCAAGGCCCTGAGTGATCTCATGACCTCGAAGGATTTTTAGAGGAACTATGAGTGGATCTGTCATCAAATCGCTATAAACCCTAGCGTGGAAAATCTGAATAGATCCATCGTCCGAAGAGGACGCAAAGAGTGGATATGTTGGGTGGAAATGCAGGGATCTTATGGCGCGGGAATGATACCTGGAAAACAAAGTTTAGCTTAGATTAATATCTACAAATCAAGTGCGACATACCGTAGAATCTTGTAGGGTTTGTCACTGAGTTCCAAATCGAACCAGCATAGTTTTCTGTCATAACCGCCTACAATTAAGTGGTCCCCAGATGGGTGCACATCTAGGGAGGATATCCATTTAATTCCGGGTGTCAAGGTTTTGAGCAGTTTCTGTTCAGACAAATTGTACAATCTGACATATTGCTGTGTCTAACATCGAAAGTGTTAGAAAGGTGTCAATTCGTAAGAATAGCGTATGTCATGAGCTTACCGCTACGAAGAAATGGGGTTTCATTGGATGGAAAAGAACCATTTGCACTTTGCCTCGGACTTTTTTGAAAGGAGCCTGGGAATGCCTGCGACTCATTTGATGAATCCATACGCCGCCACCGCTGGCTAAAGTTATTATGTCAAGGATGGCCGAACAAGAAAAGTCATAGGAGGAAGAAACTCACAAACAGTCGCCAAGTAATCACCTCTTCTGTGCCAAGCTATTTGAATAGGTAAACCAGAAGTCGTCGGTAGATGTAT
Organism: Stygiomarasmius scandens; assembly: GCA_037954225.1. Taxonomy (NCBI): domain Eukaryota; kingdom Fungi; phylum Basidiomycota; class Agaricomycetes; order Agaricales; family Campanellaceae; genus Stygiomarasmius; species Stygiomarasmius scandens. The sequence continues at coordinate 2,212,666 of JBANRG010000002.1, read as the reverse complement.
TGACAAAAGAGGTGTATCATCTGTCCACGTGTTGGTTGGCGCAGTGCTCCATTTGACAGGAGATGATGCGTCTGCTGTGGGGGGCAATGTGCTCGGTGCCAGTAAGGTTTGAGTGAGTTGGTAAATCGCTGGCGGAAGGTAAGGAGGAATGATGAAATGAAGAGCTTCTTCTCTGTGAAAAGTTAGTCAAGGCCATGGTAACAGAGTGAAAGCGACTGACGTTCCAACGACAAAGAAGGTAGCATCAGTTCTAGGACACCATTCTAAAGAGCCAACTTTCCCATCAAACTTCCATCTCCTAATTTCCTTTCCGACAGAAAGTTCCCAGAGAGAAACGATGCCGTTTTCATCTCCACTGACCACCCAAGCACCGTCTGGACTGATGGCAATACATCTCGCACGGGCAGAGTGCGGGAATCTCAAAGATTTATATGTTGGGAATGGTTTGAGGCTACTGGGACTGGGAAGTTTGGGAATGAGAGATTCGGGGTCAATGTTGAGCTTAACTCTTTGGACACGAGGGGCCATATAGAGATCCAATTGACGGTTGAATCTCTCCTTGATGAAGCGGTCGTACCCTGGCACCAATCTAAGCGAAGAATATTTTTGTGGTATAAAGTCACGGTCTCGGTCTTCTGGATCTGTCTCTTCCCATTTTTTACGCTCCTCTTCGTTGAGAAGATATTCTTCTGGAGGATTATAGGATTCGGCATTGGTTGGAAGAGCGGTTTTCGGAGCAGGAAGGGGAGGGGGATGTGATGACGAAGGTTCAGACCAAATGGCATAGAACTGAGGTTGCGCAGAGGCTTTTGGTTTTGAAGGAAGAATTCGACCTTGCCTAATGGCACGAACGATTTTCATGACCTTTTAGGAAAATCTATGAGCATTGTTCCTATGGAGTTGGCGGTGTCTTACTTTTTTCTTTTCCCATTTACTTGGGACCCAGCGACGTTTGGGTTCAGGAGCAGCCGACAAAGGCATAATCTCTTCTTTTCCTTTGCCGGTGAACCACTCAGTGGTTGGTTCATAGGGATCATAGTCAGCGTCTGGATTTTCGCCTGCATGTAATCGTCGTATCAAATCTAGTTCTTCTGTAGTCAGAGGTTTGTCGGATTGCGTGTTTTTGTCGAATGCAGAGGTCCTGAAGAGATATGAGCAACAGTTTGAGTGATGTACGAGCGTTTGCTAACCATGCGGAAGGGTCTTCGACTGTCTCCAGAAATCGGTCCAGTTCGTCGCCGCGAGCAGGTCTCAAGACTCTCTTCCCATCCATGTCATAACCTACATGTGGCATATCGTCGTACCAATGCATAGGTACATTACCGACGCGATTAGGTGCCTAAAGACTGTCAAAGACTTTGAAATGTCAAATACACGAGCACTTACATCCTCTGTAGACGAATCAGAATCGTATTCAGGCTCTATCTCGGGATAAACGCGCTTAGGTTGACCAGTAATATCAGATACCACTGTTTTTGCCTTTGGAAAAACGTGTAACAGGTCTTCGTCGTCTGCTTCACTTTCGCTTTCTTCATCTTCATCTTCCTCATCCTCTTCATCCTCGTCTTCAAAATCCGATTCTTCGTCACTATTTGCATCAATCTCTGGAAACTCATCGACCTCCTGTCCGTCCGATTCTTCTCCTTCTGAACCCTCCTCGTCGCTCAACATTTCCATGTTGACCGCCTTGCTAAAGACTCCGGGTGCGGTATCGTGCTGTTCATCTTGTTTTCGTTTTTTTGAGGTCTTGACCTCGGCAGGCATGGCAAATAACAAGTAGTCGAAAGTAGAGCTAAGAAAAGATTGAAGAAAAAATAAAGGCTATACCTTTGAAAGTAAACAGAGACAGACAACGCGCAGTGCGCACAAACACGACTCGAAAAGTTGAAATTGACCGTGTCAAAGATGGTCAACTACGGAGGAGGTAACCTCATATTGAAGCCCTTTTTTCGATTGCTAACATTTCTCTCAGACGAAGTCTCCGCATTGGTCCTGGACATTGGCTCTTCCTCTACTCGGGCTGGCTATGCAGGCGACGATACACCAAAAGCAATCATTCCAACATCTTACGGAGCAATTACTTCACCAGATGGAGACGTTCAGATGAGCGACAGCGACGGCAACCCCACTGCAGAAAAGCGCAAAGTTTACATTGGACATTCAGGACCGTCGTTGTGGAGGGCAAACATGGAAATTCACAATCCCATTGCAGATGGACTAAGTGTGTCCAAGTCTCCCAAACTCTCATTCAAGCACTCAATATCTATAAAGTACAGGATTTTAATCCAATCCCTGCTCTGATTAGGCACGCGTTTGAAGATACTATGCGCTGTTCGCCTTCTGAGCATCCAGTCCTTGTCACCGAACCCGCATGGAACACTCCCGCGAACCGAGAGAAGATGGCTGAAATCATGTTTGAAGAGTTTCAGGTCCCCGCTTTCTATATCGCAAACACAGGTGTTTTGAATACGTGCATATCTCGTCCAACTATTCCTCTTCGGTATTTCACTGACGTAGCATCCAGATTCGCTGCAGGCAAGGGATCTGCACTGGTTATCGACGTTGGCCAGACCATGGCGAGCGTCATACCTGTCGTTGATGGCTTTGTTCTACGTAAAGGTGATTTTCGTACCTAGTCCCTATTTTTCATCATTTACGATGATACACATTAATGTTAGGTCTTGCATACTCTGGCCTTCCTCAACTGGTCTACGCACAGGCACGCCACATTCTTACCAACCCGACACAGGCACGCCCAGCTATTGACCTAACCCCTCATCAACTCATATTCAACAAACAAGTATGTTTTGCTACCCTGACAATAAATTGACTGATCACTGTTCCTAGCCCGTCGAGCTCAATGCACTACCAATATATACTTTGCGAGAAGATCGTGCAGCTGCAACTACTCCGAGCTGGAGGAGCTGGGCCGAAAATAAAGAAGTAGAAGAATGGGTTCAAAGTGTGGCGGGGGTATTGGATCAAGGGTGGAATGACCAGTCCGTTGTTCTACTTTTTTTGCTTGTCAACCTCTTCCTCATGGTACTTTTGCAGGTCAGCCGCAATGCGACCGCCTAAACAGTACGAGTTTCCCACAGGATATAGTACCTGGTTCGGAGCTGAAAGGCTCACCGTCGGAGAACAGTTCTTCTGGCACTCGCCTCAGCTAATGGTGCGCCAACTATTCACACTTTTGTCGTCTTGCCGACTCAAGATCCAATAGAATAGCCCTGGTGCTCCAAGAATCATTCCCTCTCTGATCAGCGACTCGTTACGCGCCTGCGAGCCTGAACTACGTCAAGTTCTCATGGGCAACGTTGTCTTGACTGGTGGAGGAAGTCTCTTTACAGGCTTTGCAGACCGTTTGGCGAATGAAATGATGCGAACATTCCCTCACGTAAATAGGCTTTTTCTCTACTCACTTTCTACAACTCACACATCTTTTTTTGACTAGACAAAAATTCACGCTCCTGGTAACCCAATCGAGCGTCGATATGGTGGCTGGCTCGGTGGAAGTATCTTGGCCAGTCTTGGAACTTTCCACCAACTTTGGATCAGCAAGGAAGAATGGCAGGTATGTCCAACCTTCTTTCTTTGGCCATGGGATCCATCTCATTCTTGCTTCCTTTCTTCTTTTCAGGAACACGGAAGCGCGATTGTGGGGCAACGCTGTAAATAAAATGTGTACTTTGGATTCTCGTCTTGTTTTGTTAGTGCTACTGCTATCTATAATGTATTGGCTTCTTTGATTTCCGGGCATGGGTCGTGTTCGGTCTTAGAGGGCATGTACAAAATAAATTATTTATATTCATCAACACCGTCAACCTACAAATACAACACAGTAAATTGAAACGGTAGGTAAACGATATCAAAGAGTCGCCGAATCGTGAAACTACGAGTGAACTATAGCTAGAGTTTCAAAAGCGAGACGATTAAATACGGACGGAACCTCGAGGAAAGGATCAATGAATGGATTAAAGAACAGAGTTCCACATTAGCCTCTGCTTGAGCGAAATTTTTATTTTTTCAAAGTTCCCTGGTTACACAGCGACAATAGTGTCGACGACCAGCCAGGGCAGACGCCAGTAAGGGAAAGACCAGGAATGAAGCGTCGCCTGGCTGCTGTGTGTCCTCTGGTCTCCGTACGGCGCAGGTAGAAAGGATGGTCTGAATGAATGTGGCTTTACTTGTTGAAAATAACGAGAAAAAGATTTGTGTTTGAAAAAATGTCTTTGTGGGTTGTTTCGCATACTATCAGAAGCAACCCCTCCTTTGCCTCCTCCAACTCTTACCAACCACCTGAACCAAATAGATAAGATCTGCATCATCATCATCATTATACCCGAAAAGATTCGGAAGTGAAAAGGGTAGAATATCAATAAATGAAACCTTGAAACGGCGCTTCCCAAATGCCTAGGATTATTTTTTGATTTCTTGGTTCATTCAAAAGGCTTCAACAAGCTCCCTCCGCTCCCTAGCACCCATGAGCATGCCCAGACCTCCAATAGCCTGTCTTCTAATTCTCGTCGCGAAGTTCTTGGGACCAAGTTCATCTGCTCCCGAAGGCGGCCCGCGGGGCTGCCTAGTCGGCTGGCTCACCATCCTGTGGGGAACCACGACTGAAGCTGGAATGATATAGTCCTGAACAACCTCGACAGCACCGTTGTTAAGGGTGATGTCAGCAACGGCAGAGGCTGGTTTGCCAATACCGAGGCCTTCGTACAACTTCTTGGAGGCTTCTTCGCGCGGCGAAAGAGGCATCTCGTTTGAAGAAGAAGAACGAGGGGTGGTAGGGGACGAGTGAGAAGCGGCGGATTTGGAGGAACTTGTGGAAGAAGTATCATCATCGTTTCCATCAGACGTATCAATGGTCACAGTAGGAAGAGGCTGAGACACAGCCGCGTTGAAACGCAAAGGTTGGGGACGTGCCTTTGCAGCGCTGGCAGAATCAGGTGGAGTGATCTTTACGCTTGGAGAAGTGACGGAGCGGTTGGCCAGGACAGAGTTGCCCTTCCCACCGCGCCTCCAAGAGGTGACCGAGTCGGACTTGGAGTGCGCGTTGTTAGAGTTGGGGTTGCCGAGAGAAATACCACCACTGATAACAGTGGTAGAACCGGGAGTGGGTGGGACACTGTCAATGTCCTCTTGAGGGTACCTGGCCATGGAGTTGGGAACGTTGGCACTGACAGAGCGGCCGCCAAACCTGCCACCCAGAGCAGCGGTCATGGGAACGTAATCATCACCGAGCTGGGATTGTAACTGATCTGCTTGATTGGCACGGCGCATCTGGGCACTGAGTGTGGCGGAGCGAATGTCAAAACCAGTAGAGAGAGGACCAGCGGTAGCAGGCGGTTGGAAATTGGTGCGCCTGTTCTGAGCCTGGGTCTGGACCTGACGCTGAGCTTGAGCGAGGAGCTCGGCCTGGTACTGCTGCGCTTGAATGGCCTAGCGAAAAAACTGGATGAGATGACGAAATAACGACGAAAAAATGAGACGTACCTGGATACGCATAATCTCCAGCTGCATCATCTGCATCTGCAAAGCCTGAGCCTGGACATTGTTGGTCTGGGCAAATGACGGGGTGAACGGAGCGCTGTTGGGGTTCATGCCGCGGGATTGCTGCTGAGAAAAACGATTGTTGGGGCCGTCGACGGCAGCAGTCATGGGGTGGTTCCTGGAGTGAGCATTGTTGTAGAAATTGCTGGGAATTTCGGCGACCTGATCGTCGTCTTCTTCTGGGAAGACCGAGTGGGACTGGGAAGCGGGGAAACGGGGGACATTGAAGGAGCCACTAGGAGCAGCAGTATGAGGGATAGATGCAGAGGTGGAACGGACGCCGCCTGTGCGGAGACCAGACAAAAGAGAGGCTCTGGAGTTGGTGGTTGGGGTGGACATTGGAATAGTATTAGAGGAGAGAGTAGAGAAGAAAAGGACAAGACGAGGACACAAATGGACACTGGATGGCAAAGAAAGAAGAAAAGAAAAGGTTTATTGGGTTTACAGGAAAAAACAGGCAAACGTCCACCCAGGCCAAGAGAGTAAAGAGAGCAAAGGTCAATCTACCCTAATAGTAATATCCCACCACAACAGACGTCAATCTACTCTAATATCCCACCACAACAGTGGCTGTCCATTCCCTCGGTCCCCCAGACACCGTTTACAGATACTTTTTCGCGCTTGCCCGACATCGTGCATCAAATACATTGCTTTTCATCACCCGCTGTGCAGAGTGGAACGGGTTCATCGTCGTCTGCCTCGACGTCAGCCCAGTGAGCACCCAACCAGGTCTTGCTCACCTTGACGTACAGTTCCCACACATCCATAAAGAACGCACGGATTCCTTCGTCATTCTTCAGGTTCGAGTCGTACAGCAACACGAATTTGCTGTCTGGAAACCGTTAGCGGATGTCAGGGGCTGTGTGGTCATCTATCTCTCACTGCCAGGCGTGATGAACGCAGACACTGTCCACTCGTTAAATTTGTCTACGTTCTTTAGATACCTGCCCAATCGGTCGTCAGGCCGCCGTCCTTCTCTAGCTACCTACTTTAACTTACATTGTATTTTCCTTTCGCATCACCTCTTCAATCGCATCCAGGCTCGCGTTTGCAATCATCTGAATCACATGTCTGTCCTGTCCGCCTCCAATTCGCACTCCACCCCCGCTTGTGTGCTGCGTCGTGCTCGACGCTCCAGACAGCGCAGTAAGAGTTCCCGCAAATGCCGACGTCGACCACGTCGGTAGGTTGGAGGACAATGGCGACGAAACACCGCCGGCGGGCTTGGTCGATGAGTACGTTAGACTGTATATTGGTGTGTCCGAGGGCGATAGTATGAAAAGATGATGCGACATTGCAAGACGCGTCGTGTATGTAAGCCAAAAACGCATGTCTTTCTTTGCTCGTCCATTCTTGTCAAGGTCCTTTTTCACTTCGTCATGCATCCACAAGTCTCCACTCGTGGCTTTGCGGTTCCGAACAATAGACAGCATTAGACAATTATCTGGCAGGGCAAGACCACCCTCATATCGTTCGTCTGTCTATGGCGGCCATAAATCCAATATTCTTGACAAGATTCCTGAAAACTTTGTATACTGGGGAATTGCTGCTATAAATGGTGTTGTTTTTGCTGCTTGGTTCATGGCTGGTCAAAAGGCCGCAAGTGTCCAATTTCTTCCATCTGCTTTCTACCTCTCAACTCTTTAAGCAGAAAATTGAAGGCGATTTCAAACCGTTGCGATGGATGCACGAAAACTTTACGAGCAGTTGGCATAACTTGAGTGAAGGAAGGATGTATGTAACTTGCAGTTTTTGTAATGCTTTACTCATTCCTCTTCAGATGGACCTTGCTCACTTGTGACTTTTCTCACCAGTCACCGTCGCATATCCTGATGAATGGATTCACCTACATATTCCTTTCTAGGCCCGTCCTCGACATGCTGGGCTCTCGGAGATTTCTTGGCTTGTACATCGGAAGTAGGTCGAGAATACCAAATACTATACTCTATTAATTGGCTGTCGCAGGTGGTATATTTGCTAGTCTTGCTAGTATGGGTTGGCATAATCTCGTTAAACATCGAGATGCCAATTCTTTGGGCGCCAGTGGCAAGTTTCTCGTTTGAATTATTTTCGTCGCGTAGCTCATTGTCAGTACAGCCGCCATCTACTCCCTCGTGTCCTTTCTTGCATGTGTTGCTCCGAGGATGACATTTATGATCTACGGAATAATTCCTGTTCCTGCATGGCTGGCAGTAACGGGTCTCTTTTTCATTGATACATACTCTGCAGTGCATGATAAACAACGTGGCACCGATACAGCTGGACATGTTGCTGGCATTTCAGCCGGAGTAGGATATTATTTGGCGAAGCGATTTAGAATATTTTGAATGTAGTAATGGAATAGACGTTGAGATTGTTCGGCGCAATGAGTTTACATGTGTTTAGTTGACGCGCCTATGGCGGAAATTCTCTCAAGTTCATTAGTTGACTTCATTCTTTCAAGAACTGGGACGCTGTCCCTCACCAGCGTTCCCTCAAAATGCAGTCTGACGATTCCAAACTCGAGGCTTTGCTTAATCAGTGCAGAAGCAACGGTGCGACCGATGTATTCAATTCAACCACTCTTCTAAACCACCCCTGCAGATGTCGACATCAAGATTGATGTTTTGCACAAACTCCAGGCAGAGGCTGAGACAGGATTAGAGGTCGGTCCAAACTCGTTGTATTCCCATTCCAAGCTTATACCAGCGTCGCTGGCAGATCGACGACTCTGACGCACTCATCAATGTTCTCAAGACATGTCTACGAACTTCAAACCAACACTTGACGACGGCAACTCTGAATGTGCTGCCCACTATTCTTCCTCTCATTATAACACGTCCTCTCAATGTCTTGTCACAACCACGCAATGGCCAATCATCCGTGCACTCGTCTACTTCATCTTCGTCTCCCTCGTCCATGGTCGACATTTTCACTCTGCGTCAGGTTTTAAACGCGTTTCTTCCTACCGGTGGTTTGTTTGAACGGTTGGGTGATAAGGAAAGAGCTCAGGCAAAAGCTCGCGAGACCCTAGTCATCCTCGGAGGATTTGCTTTCCGATCTTCAGGGCCTAGTAGTACCCTGTCTACTGGATCCAAACTGGGAGCCAAGGGTCCTGAAACACCAATGGCGATGTATGAAAGGTTCCTCAGGGAAAGCGGACTGGGTAGCAAGGTTTGGAAGGTTCGGGAACAGGTGCGTTCTTCGTTCATGAAGCTTTTTTCGCGTCCGCTCAAGGTTCATCCTTCTGTCATTAGAGTATCCTAGTTCTGGCTCAAATAAGGCGTCAATATCATCTATTCCCCCTCCGACCTTACCTTTCCCTACTGGTAGGTTGTCTCGAGGACACCGATCCCCACGTACGGGATTGTGCCCGAATCTCTGTCATAGAAATCTTCTCCGGTCCTGCCGTCACAGACGCTGCACGCGCAGATCTCAAAAAAGAAATGACGAAAAAAGGCGTTCGAAAGACAATCGTTGACGGCGTGCTTTCCAAGCTTATGGGTGGTGGGACTGATGTAGGTAGTAATCCACAAAGTAGAGAAGGGTCAGAGAATGGTGATTCGGTATCTGGGAAAAAGGAATACGTTCCTCCTAGTCTGGCTTTGCAGAGTCGAAAGTTTTCGAGTGCAAGCGTTCCTGGAAATAGTGTTTCGAGGACAGTAAGTCAGAGTAGTGTCCCGAGGCCACCGAGTCGGGCTGCTGCTGCTGCGACGCCGACTACTACTCCTGCGACCCCCGTTGCAGAATCGTTTACGGACATCAGTGCTGTCTACGTGAGTTGGTTCTTGAACATCCCTTCTTGCTAAATCTAATTTGTTCATAGATCGCTTCTGCCAAAGACTTGGAACAGGAACTTGCAGCTTTTGCAAAGCCTTTTGAGGGCAAAGAAACTGAACACAATTGGGCATCTCGAGAGCAAGCGATTACTCGAGTACGTGGGATGATCAAGGGAGATGTTCACCAGCGATATGGAGACACCTTTATGGCCTGCCTGAAGGACGGTTTCATGCAGTGGTCTCTGAAAGCAGTGAGTACGCGTTACTTCACTTTTAGATCTGTGACCAACATCTTTCTCCTAGCTCGCCAGTCTGCGAACAACGGTCGCGACCAATACGTGTTCTCTCTACCGTGAACTAGCTATTGCACTCGGACCTGCTTTAGATCCATTTTCCGACGTACTCCTCACCAACCTACTCAAAATGGCTGGTTTTACAAAGAAGATTACTGCCCAAGCATCCCAGGATTCCGTTGCATCCCTCATCACTCACACTTCTGGCACTCCTCGTACATTCATCCCTCTTCTATGGCAGGCAGTCCAAGATAAGAATGTTCAGGCGCGAACGTATGGTATTGGGCACTTGAAAGCATATCTTGAAACACACGCAGAAAGGTCAAGGCACTCAATAGAAGTGTCAGGAGGGCTTGACACCCTGGAAAAGGCTCTCAAGAAGGGTTTGAGTGATGCAAACCCAGCCGTCAAGTCTGCAGCTAGGACGTGTTTCTGGGTCTTTGATGAAGTTTGGCGAGATCGTGGACAAGTCATTCTCAACTCGTTGGATTCTACAGCACGGAAACAACTCGAGAAAGCTTGTCCCAAACATGAACTGCTATCCTCAGTGGCTTCCACACCGAATCCGCCAAAGAAAACTAGTGTTGCGGCTGCCATCGCAGCTAGCAGAGCCAAGGCAAAGGCGATCGCTAATGCCCCTCCTACGCTGCGCCATCAAGCCACTTCTGCAGTTCACGCACCTCCTTCCACGAAACGATCAGCTTCACCTAGCCTAAACCTGTCAAAGAGTACATCCCCCACTCCCAGACCAAATTCGCCATTGCGAACGTCTGTCTCTCCTCCAGTTTCAAGGTCGCGAGTTGTTTCCAACGGTATGGCACGTACCGTCAGCAATCCTGTCATTTCGCCATCACATTCTCGTACACGCTCTGGAGGCTCTGATTCTCCACCTTCCCCTATTAGCGATAGCTTCAACCGTCGTATATCTTCCCCCTTGGCCCCCAGGATTTCGCCCAACCGAAACTCCACAATCCGCAAAGCTGTGCAGACAGCTCTTCCCGCGTCACCGCCTTCTTCAACTCCAACGTCCCCATCTCGTCTTCGACCACCTTCTCAAGCTCCTGCACGTCTATCATCTTTACTCTTCAACGGGATTGACGATGATTCCTTATTGCTCGCTCAAACCATTCCTGTGCCCGAGGACGATTCAGATTCCGAGGATTCTGTGAACCTCATGTCGTTCTCCTCACCTTTTGAAAAACGTCGACCACCTCCACCTCCTGCTTCCAATTCCCAAACGCGCTCTTTATCTCCTGCCTCTGATTCTAAACCCATAATAGGCATATCAAATGCCCTATCTACTGATTCTGTTACTGCCCTGGCCAAGGCAGGCGGTCAGCCAGTCGTGGAAGATGCGTTGAGAGCGAGAGCTGAACAGGCAGAGAGTGCGGCAGAGCGCTTGTTGGAGTTGGTAGAACCAGAAGATGGGGAGCCTCATCCTACACTTCCACCTTCATTATTAGTTGGGAGCACCGGCACTAATGGGCATGCTACGCCCAAGGTCAAGAAACCTTTGCCTGTTCCCATCGTGAGAAATCCAGCGCCTGTTACGCCGGTTAATCGAGCGGCGAGCATCATGCGGCAAGCTGCCATGTTTAAGGATAGTCCGGCGTACAATGGACGACCCTCTTCTCTGGTAGACGTCTTGCAGGAGAGGAAGAACGAGACTGGTTGGTGGTTGAGACGCAAAACTTGTAGGTTCTTGATATCTTTAATACCTGCTTCTCATGTTGACTTTACTCCTAGTACTCGCACAACGCAATCCTCTCGACTCTGGTTCTCGTAACGCAGATGCCGATCTGCAAAAATACATCACTGCTCTCGAGCAAGGTGACGTGGATACTGAAACGTTGCAAAAGATTGTTCTCCTTTGTCTCGAGAACCCTGTCACAGACTTGATGTCCCCTCTCAGTGAAATCGGTTACCCAGCAAGTCCATCACCATTCATGAGCTCCAACTCGATGCCGTCCCTGCAGCCCGATATCTGGGAAAGGAACAAGAATTTTGACAGGCTGTTCAAAGCACTGTCAAAGCAGCTTGTTCTTCTCAAAGTACGTACTTGGTCAAATTCGATGGATTCTGATTTCTGATTATGGAACAGGCTGAACGTGATATCGAGTTTGGTCTTATGATAATATGGCAAATGCTGGAAAGTCAATCTGGCCATCTCGAGGGACGAGAATCTGATATATTCAGTCTGTTGTTACGGGTCCGATACTGCAACAGTTTTAGTGTAAGTAGAGGCTTTGGATTGAGGCAAGCCACAGCTGACTTTCTGAAACAGGTTCTCGAAGCCACCAATACTATTCGTGATGCACTGACAACACGCATAGAACCGCTTTACGGGCTCACCACTATGCATGCAGCTCTTCGCGCCTTCCAAGCCGAGTCTCTTCCATCGCCGGGGACTGAAGCGATAAAGGCTTCGTCATATGCTTTTGGACTGCTTGCTCTTGGAAAGTTTATTTTGCGGCTGCCGGCTGAAATTGCAGAGGAAGAGCTTCCTCGTATCAAGAACACGTTAATTAGTGTATGTCTTTCTGTCGACCAGCGCTAACCCTTTGCTCATCCTTGAATGAATTATAGGCTCTTAATGACGGAACATCTCTGGTTGTCCGAGAAGCTGCCGCTGCTGCTATCATTGCCGCTCAAATCGTTCTTCGTGACGAGACACACTTGTTCGCTCTTTTGGATGGACTCGCAGACGAGAAAAAGAACCTTCTCACTTATTTGTTTGATAAACACGGTGCCCGTGGACTCTCCCGAACCTCTGGTCCATCCGGAATCGACAAACTGGAAAAAGAAATGAGAAGACTGGACACTCGAACAAACACGCCTCCAAGACGCGTATAAATCCTGCGAGTTGTGATCATGGTCAATTCTTTCCTCTTCGCTATGTGTACTTAATGCGTTCCATGATACCTCTTGTACCATCTCCACATGATTTTTCAAGACCAGTTTACATCCATACATGTATGATTATTCGCACTTTCGTTTAGTCTCATGCTTTTTACGTCGTTTTGTATTTTCTCTTTATGAATATATAGATAGATAGTCATGGGTTGAAAAATCCTTCAGTTCCAAACTTGGCGAGGCTGATATGAGAAGTTGGTTTCTGCGGCATATGGTATTGCAGAGGATTGAAGCCTACGATGAGTTCACTTACGCTGGAGCCAGCTTTTGCGGTAGGCTGGTCACTGCAGTGATGTTTTTACTGTGATGATCCGAAAGTAGCATCAAACACTCTCCTCGCTCAAAGGCAGGAGGTCACTTTGTGCTTCTTCATGCATGCTAAGAACCTGCGGCAGAAAGTAACAACATAGCAACGCGTATGAGAGATCCTCTACGACGCGTGACGTCACTATTCTCGCTCCTTTCAGCAAACGCACGGTGGAATGACTATCCACGATGAAACTCGTCATCGCTGCAAAACAATCTTTACTTCTGATTCGTATTCAAGTAACGATCTATGCAGAGGAGACTTGCAAGTAACCACCAGTAGACGAGAACTGCTGAGGGATATCCAGGCTACTATTGATCTAGACGAGAAGAACACGAAATCCCTACTTCAAGCATTTGGCATTGGTCTCGATTCCACCCCTCCTCCATCCAAAGCAGTTCAATTATCTACCACACGTCTTCATCCTGAAGTCTCTCAGCAATCGTTTCATATCTCGGACCCAGATATCTCTTTTCCGCATATCCACGTTTCTAAACAAGCCAAGTTGGCGGCGGTTGATGTGCCCTCTATATCGTCAGAAAATCCATTTCTCTCAACTCCCTTGCGGATGAAATACTTTCCGAAGCTCAGTCCAACTATTCTTCGAAGCCTTTTACGCTCGCCTTCACCGAGGATACCTACTCCAGACGATAGCTTCTCTGAAGCACCTGTTTCCAATCCCAAAGCGATGATTGGACTTATTCCCAAAGCAGAAACAGAAGAATGCAACGTCTTGTATCCACCAACACCTCCCATGACAGACAAGATCGCTTGTCGTAGCACTTTTCAGTCTCCAGTCTACACTCCTCACACACGCGCAGACCGTTCACTCAAGTTGGCCAGTCCCAATAGCATCGTTGATAATCGCTTTGATTCTGACAATAGTCTTCTATCCTCGCCTGTGGATTCGCTGCAATCTAGCCTAGCGCAGCTCGCAGTCACAGACGACACGCCGATTGATTTCTACCCTAGTTCTCCCGGAGACTCGTCCGCATTATTTATGTTTCTTCCTTGTACTTCACCATCGCAATGTGTTGCAGACGAAATCAAGGCAGCCGGTGACACGCCTGATGAAAGACAACGCGTCCTCATGTCTCTCTTACGGAGTCCACCTCACTGGGACTCTTCTGCATTGAAGATTACCATTCCCAGTGCCGTGAACACGCCTCATAGAGCCTTTCCATCTTCTCGCGTGATGCGTAGCCCTGGGTTTTTGGAGATTGAGTTTGCAGAATTGCTCGAGCAGCGTGCTGCCGAAGAAGAGAATGACGCGATTCGACTACGAGCCATGGCCGAGAGGTTAGAGCTGCTGGCTCGGCGAAGGAGAGAACTTTCTTCCATGATGGCAGGACAAGGACTCATTTGATAAAACGCCCAAGCACCCTTTTTCCATTCAGATACATGATTATAATGCAATACAGAGGATGTGCGAGTAGACTACAATGCAGGACAGAGCAATGCAATGAATATGTATGTACCACAGAAAGCAATGCGATTCAATTCTAATAAGGGGGGAAAAGTAGGAACTCTAAACCAGTTTCTCGTGTTGCTTAGCTTGTTCACCAACGACGCGGTCCATGCCATCCAACCAAGCATCTACATCTGCTCTCGCTGAATCATCAGATTGTCCATTGGACATTCCTGTTGACATGATGTTGCCCACACCAATATATCGCGCCAAAGCAAGGACAGGCAGTCTGCGAAGCGCTCTTCCAGACATCTCTTGTTCCTTTGTATCGAGGGAGAGTTAGAAAAGAGGTGGCAGACAGAACAGAATACTTACTCTGCAACGCGCGGCAAGACTCAATAAACGCAGGGCTACCACCTTTGGTTTTTCGCGAGGGTCATCGGTTGAAGAGATCGCTGTCTGGTTCGGCGCTGTACGCTCGTACATGAGGGCCTTTTGAAGGGCGGGTACAGCCTATACAAGAATCAACAGACAAAGCAGAGTGAGTCCAGAAAGTGCATACCACTGAGGCAACGATGCCTTTTTGAATAATTTCGCACAGACAAGTACGAAGTATCTCGTAGATGGCATCACGAGGAGGGAGGTCAATATACTGGATGATATCTGCTCTGTCGACAAAAGCAGTATCTAGAAGGATATTAACTTATAGTGAAGTGATAGGGGTCTGGGCACCAACCTATAGCCTTGACGAGGTTGCTAGTAGACATGACGAGAACATTCTTTCGGTGTTTGAGTTTATCCAGTTGAGTGAGGAGTGCATTCACAACCTGGCTAGATTTTCAGCTCGGAAAAGGCAGCGCAAATCAATAATACATACACGCAGACCGTCAGAAGGCTCCGTGCCTGCCATGGCACCAGCCCTTGCAGCTGTCAATGATTCTACTTCATCTGGGCAAGGAATGAATTTCTCAGTCTCCGGTAGAATGCACTCTCTCACCAATTAATACAACAAGGAATGCATCTTCTTCCTCCGCAAGTTCCGTGATGCTCGTGAAAAGACGCTGGACAAGTTTTCCAGACTCGGAAAACCATTTTGAAAATAAAGAGTGCGAGTTGATTTCAAGCAACCGTGCATGCGAATATCTATAGACAGAATAAGCAAAGATACAGAGTAAAATGAGTTGCACTTACCTTTGCGAGAGTCGTATAGACAACTTCTGTGCCAGAGCACGACAAAGCGATGTCTTACCCGTTCCAGGCGGTCCGTGCAGAAGCACAACACGATTCCAGGACACGAGGTTGACTTGACATGCCATCCGAGTCAGCTTTCAACTTTACAAAAAGATATTTTTTACACTCACAATCAACACCCGCATCACTAAATACCAAAGTCGCATGGATATAATCCAGTAATTTCATCTTGATATCGTCGGCATATATCAAAGAGTCCCACAACCCTTCCCAACTTCTATTCGGTAGCTCGCAAACACTGGCTGCCATTGTTTCGTCATCGTCATCTCTAGCACCTGCACTATTCGAAAACTCTTCAAAAGAATCGGTATCCGAGGGCTGATAGACGTGGATCTGTAGAGCCATCTCGGTAATAGGGAGTGATTGAGACGGACATGCGGACTCGGAGGTTACTATGCGCTCTACAGAAGCAGCGAGTTCTGGGACGTCTTCCCAGCCATTAAGAGTAGAAGATAGATTTAGTCTATCGAAAGAGTGAAGCCAATTGTAAACACGGTCGCGGATTGTGTCGAACCGGGCTGTTGCTCGGGGGTTAAGGCGGACTTCGACTGCAAAGAAGGGTGAGTTTAACTGATGAATAGTTCAAAAAGATTACTCGCCATGAACAGACCATTTTTTAACCGAATTCCTTTCCATGTTGACGTCTATGGTCATGGTCTAGAGAAATGTCGCGTTCGACCAAACAACGCGTAAACAAAAACGAGGCTGATTCGGAGAAAGCCGCGTATCGCTTGTTCGGTAGAAACCCGAGCTTCATAATTAAAACAGCGTCAACTCACCGGTAGCGATACGCAACTCTTGCGGGCGCACTTCAAGTATTTATAGTATCGATGTCCGTAACGTGTTGGCTACATTCTTCTCTTCCATTACTCTGCGCAGTATGAGACTACTTTTAACTGGAGTAACTGGTGCTGGTTAGTACAGACTCTTTTAGATCTTCTACTGCTGGTACTAAACATGCCTTTTCAGCTGGTAGCCAAATTCTGAAAGATGCAGTATCAGACCCTGCCATATCCTCTATCACCGTCCTTGCTCGTCGAGCCCTTCCAGACTGGCTTACATCTACTATACCCGAGAACAGCAAGACCACCACCATAATTGTCAACGACTTTAGCTCCTACCCTTCGGATCTCTCACCCAAGCTTGCTTCTCACGATGCGTGCATATGGGCTCTCGGGACAACATCTGCAGGCAAATCCGAAGCGGATTATACGAAAATCACATATGATTACACCGTTGCGATGATAGAAGCCCTCCAAGTAGGAAATGTGTCGAAAGCCAGAGAGGAGACGGAAGGAAAGGAACCGTTTAGGTTTGTATATATATCTGGGAGTGGAGCAGACCAGACCGAGCAGACATCAAGGATGTTTGGAAAAATAAAGGTATGTTCATCTTGTCACGGCATTCGACTCCAGGCTCACCGTGTTATAGGGTCGCACTGAGAAATACCTACTGGACCTTCCCCCTTCTTCAAAGATACAGTCGTATGCCCTGAGGCCAGGTGCATTCTTTCCCGAGGATCCTAAAATATGGCAAAATACTCGGTCGACATTTGAACGAGTCTTGTTGACACCTCTAAAGCCCATCTTTTCCAGTTTCATTCCTGGAAGATACATTCCCGTTGGTGAATTGAGTCGTTTTGCCTTGGAAGCAGCAAAGGGGAAATGGGATAATGTCCAGAATACTGGTGATGGTAGTGACAACCATCCAAGGGTATTCTCGAATTCCAAGATGAGGGAGCTGCTAGTGGGAAGGGATGAACTATAATTTTATATTCCTCTACATTGCGCATACCGATTCTACTTGCTTTTCGTCCACCTACTACATGCTTTGCAAGAAAAAATTCATTACTATGTTGCAGAAGAACTTGCATAATATGGTGTTGAAAGCTGAGTGTCGCGTTCAACCAAACAACGCGTAAATAGAAGAGGTCTACTGGTCTGCCACGTGCTTCCAATATCAGATAATGGCTTCCGAACCCTCGTCATCCGTGCAGACCGACCCGTCGACATTTGTCTTTCCTACTCCCCTTGAAAGTACAACAATTACGATAGAATTTTGTGATAGAGTATGATCCTGTTGATCGTGAAAATTAGTTGTCATACTCAGCCGTTACTAGTGTCGTTGGTAAATGCTCCTCCAGCGTTCACGTTGTTTTCAAGCGTCCAAATCTTACACCAGGCTACATCGTGCTACATGGGTTCAAACTGAACTTCTCCTAACATTTGGCCCCCCTGTCATAGGAAGCATCACTCTCATACCTCGCATGTCTGATGATACTGCAGGTCGTTTCAGAGTATGGGTGTCGATTCCTGGACAAGATCCCAATCTCGTCTGGGACCGAAAGACTGAAGGAGGGTTTCCAGAACTTAAAGTACTAGTGAGTATATACACTTCTTTCCCTCCAATTAATCATTAAATATTCGTATGTAGAAACAACGAGTGCGTGATTTGGTACAGCCTGACAAGTCCCTCGGCCACTCGGACAGTAAGCACTAGGGTTTTGGTGGACATGCATTACCTTGAATTGAAGAGCATAGCACTGAGATAGCCAGCTTGTGTCCTGTTATGTATCAACGTTGGTGTAGCGTGGATGGAGCGAACAATGGCATTTCAACATTTTTGACATGTCGACACTCGCTAGCGGCGAGAAATCATTCCCCTTGATTGTCCGGGGACGACGCCTTTTCCACTGCGTAGGAAGCCCTGTCTTTAGAATGTGTCATTCCGGCTGCGTTTTCGAGTGCAGGTCATCAACTCACCTCTTGGCTGCCATTGAAATGATACGGAGACCCGTACCGGCATGGTCTAAAGCGGCTTGACATCGTGGACCACAGTTACAGACTCGGTGTTTTCACTAGAGCTGGGTCTAACTTTATAATTTACAATCTCGCGCCAGCGTGGTCGAGAGACTCGTCCTCTCCTAGCCCCACCTGTCAAAAGATAAATATCCTTTCCTGCCCAGACTCTTCGTCCCAGACGATCTTTAAGTTTATCATGTAGACGGGTCTTGACAGTTTCTAGACGCTGCTGAATCAATTTCAGATCCTTAATGTCATCCTCGAGAATCTGTATGTGACGGCTGAGGTTGATAGGTTTGAATGGGGGAGCAGAGGATTCTGGGCTGTTCTCGTTGGCAACGTCCGCATTGACTGCCGACCGAACATCATCTATACGCCAACGGTAACCACGCCAGTAACCCCAGACAGGTCTAGGAGGTGGTATGAAGGCAGAAGCAGCATCGGCAGAGCGTAACGGATCAGGTCGAGAAGGTTCTTCTAGCGCGGCAGGTACTGGAGCAGTAGGTGACCTTCTCCGGTGGTGTAGCCCCTTCTTGAAACTTTTATAAAAGTTCAGGTCCTTTTGCTTTTTCCTGATGACGCGAGGTAGCTTGCGAGACAACCACTTTATGAAACCAAGTCTTTTCTTCCGCACCGAATTACCGAGTGCAGAGAGTATCATGCTTCGGTCTATTGAAAACGATGGGGATGGAACCTGGTTGATATCACGTAGAGAGGCCAGGTTTACGCGCGTCAGGAAATTGACCTGTCTGTCCAGTTCCATGGCTACAAGAAGGTAATGACGGGAGAGTAAAACATGGCCTGGTTTGGCCAAGTTCCTCAACAGGATTTTAAAGGTGCTGGTGTTGGGACTGACACTGGGGGTGAAGGACGGTAGGGAATGATTAGAGCCAACGCCAAAATCATCATCCTCTTCGAATGAGGATGAAAAATATTGCTGGGCATGAGGCAATGGAACAGTCAAGACCTCAAACGCTTGAACCATCCGTGAAATGTTTCCTGTTTTACCGTACATATCTATCACGGCGTTGAGAGCCGCCACAGAAAAGTATAACGGTTTTCCAGGGACGGACGCGTTGGAGTTCCCCGAGCGTATACCAAAAGTTTCCAATGTAGGACGATCAGGATGTGCGAGGTCAATTCCATAACCCAGCTTCATCAGCGACTCGAAGCCCTCCTCGTCGGACGTGTCTTTCATGATTCGCATGGTAAAGTCGAGATTAATGGACGAGAATGGCACCGAATACTGCTTCATCCCCTTCAAAAGTTCCGACATCATAAGACGCGCCTGACCTATGTTGTATTCTCTGTCGCTTGGCCTACAAGGCAACGACAGACGATGAGCTATTGCCTGTAAGCAAAACCCAAACGTCTTTTTAACAGGAGATGTTACTTGAGTCAACTCTCGATACACCTGCATTGCCCCAACATGGTGCCCCACTGCAGCAAACTGTTCCAACACGAAATGGTAGTCGTCTATGGAAGGCGTCGAACCAATGGCACGGATATTACGAATGACGGTCTGAAATCGACTTTCTTGAAGGAGAGCAAGCGGGTCTTCCCTATATCGAAGACGACGATTGGAGACGGTACGGAGAACTTGGGACGGAACAGTGCACTTTCGGAGTACTTCCTGGTGTATGGAAATATCCAAATGGTTGTAGCCCAGAGAGTTGATTAGAGTTAGGTATTGTGACCAGACGTTGTTTGGATCTTTAGTGTTTTCGATGGAGCTGCGAAATGCCTGGATTCTGTGCTGGCGTTCGTCTCGGGGCTGAAAATGAGTGCTGGAAGAAAGATCCGAGTCGTGTGCGTCAAAAGGAAAGGCAAGAGTAGAAGAATGGCGGGAGGCGAATGTACGACGGAGGGCCCTTGACATGGGAGGCAGAAGCCAGCTCTGAAGCAACATGTCGTTGGACCAACTCCCCCAACGTCGACGTCTTGCTGGCCAAAAAAATTCGCGTAGAGTCACGTGCCTAACGCGCTTCCAAAGTCCTCAGTCAATGCAGAGCCGAGTACTCGTTCAAACTCTAGATTTACATGTCACTACAACATACAGGTAACAAGCTCTCTAGTCAACACTATGATCCCCAATACTTAGCAGCGCCATATCGAAGCAGTAGCTTTGGCAGTACAAGCTGTGATGCCTTCAGCGATTAGGAATATAACAACAACACTAACAAAGTGTACAGATGCCAACCAGATATGCACTCTCAAACGCTGTATTGCAGCCGAGACCACAAACTACCGCATAGATTCTAATGTTTCCATAGATGTTACACTGTTTCCTCGAATAACCTGAAGTAAAGTTTAATTTGAGCATGAGGCAGCTGAGAGTTTCACAGAAGACATACGACTGTGCCAATGGGGTGTTTTTGAGCCGGTGTTGTCTCTTCCAGTGCATTGTCGATAACGAGGTTCAAGAAAAGATCATATCCGCGTAGAGTACCGCTGACTTTGCGACCGCCTTGAAGGTGGACGAACAGCTTTTTGTCCATAAACTAGAGAAATTCCAGAGTAAGAAATCAGACCAAAGCAATGGATCCGAGAAGAAACGGACTTTTTTGAGTTCTGGTTGGGAAGCCTTGGACATGGTGGGCAAACGAAAGAGAGCGTGCGGAATGTTTGGTCAATTTACGTATCTCCTTTTCCTACAACACGCTAGTATTCAACTCTTTTATTTCTTGTTTTCTTTGAGCCAAGGTCAGTTTCAACTATGCTACACTCGATTAATCTCATTTCCTTCTCAAGAATTCCCTGTATTTCATGGCCGCCTCTTCCCCCATTGCCCGGAACACGTTAAATTCGGATTCTACACCTTCCAATTCGCGCACCAGGGACTGGGCCCGATCTGGTGAACCTGGCGCTGCATTCAACGGTCTCACTAAACCCAAACGTGGAGCACCTAGAGGTGGCGGCAGAGGAACGAGAGGAACTACTCGTGGTGGGCGTGGCAGCGGACATGCTGCTGGCACTTCTCGGGGTGCGTCCAATTCGACACCCCTAGACAAACCTGCTGTTGAAAAACCAGCAGAGAAACCTGCTCCGAAACCCAGCGACAAGCCTCTCGAGAAACCGGCAGACAAAGCAGTCGAAAAGACGCCCACAAAGCCTGTCGAAAAGCCCGAGATCAAAAAGTCGGAACCACCACCTGTCTCGGACAAGGCAAATTCACTTTCTACTCCGAGACCCAAATCTGCATCCAGACGCTCCTCCACTCGTTCTATTCCTTCTATTGTACTACCACCGACTACCACAACGACTGCTTCCACCTCTGACACCATTCCCACTCCCAAATCGGCGCGCCCCGCTAATCGCCGACGCAGATCTCAGAATGGTCCTTCAAAGGCCCCAGCTACTTCGACATCCAAACCAAATATTCCTCCTCCTCTCGACCAGAATCTGCTCCGAACAACCTCTCAAAAAGGCCGAAACCGCTTACCCCAGCCCCCTCATAGTGCCCCTCCCATGAAAGATGCTCCGCCTCACTTGTCTGCATCCAGCGCACTGGACGTGCGAAGTGATATTGACCTCCTAGTCGAACGTGTCAGAGCTGTTGCAATGGACCGTCCTTCGACGCCAGGAAGTCACATTGACTGGGCCGGCGACGAGGACGATAGTTTGCCGGATTTAGATGACTGGGGAGTTCACACCGCCGCCTCCAAGTCTGATGGAGGGAAATCGGATGGTGGCAACAGCGAGCCAAGCAAAATCACTACTATATCACCGATTATGGTGGAGGGTCTCAAATCTCTGCCCGAGCCCTGCAAACCTTCTACTCCCGAGAGAGATGCCCAGAATCTTCCCACTGTCGGTCCCTTGCCAGAAAAGCCTCCTCTTAAAGAGAAGGTTGATCTCAGTGTCAAAAGGGCAGAGACCAAAAATACCAACAAGGATTACAAAGGCTCATCTCTCCATCCACATCCATCTCTTCCTCCTAAACCTGCCTTTGTAGATGTGCCGAGATCACCGACTACGCGCAAGCAAGTATCAAGGAATCCACAGCCAGATAAGTCGACATTCAACAAATCCGCAGAGCAGGCCAAACCAGTTCAACCAGCTCAAAAAAAAGTTGAACAACCTCCCAAGGTGGAAGACGTTCCTGCGGCATCAGGGGAGATGAAGACGGAGCAAAAGGAACAGAAAAAAGAGGGGGAGAAAAAGGAGCAGGAGAAGGAGCAGGAGAAAGAGAAGGAGCAGGAGCAGGAGAAGAAGGAAGAAAAGAGCCTCAGTGATGATGAACCGTCTCAAGGTCTTCAAGCATCCATGCACGCTCCCAAATTCCATTCGGATTCTCTCCTAAGTACCCAAGAACCGTTCCACAAACAGCTTCCACCTCGCAACTTTACACACAACAGAGCACATACTGTTGGACGTCCTCCATCCTTTGCACAAAGCGCTCCAGCTCACGGAAACGGACGCTTTTCACGGTCAGGACACTCTACTCCTCGTGGGCTCGATCAGAGTCATCATGCTCGTACACATTCTTCGCCGCCCGCTGGCGCAACACACCATCGGTCTCATTCAAGACCTGTTATTACTGGTGACGCACTCTCTAGGCTTGCCCGAACTATTGGCGGCCCGTCGTTATCACCTTCTCCTTCTAGGACTGCTGTAAGCTTGTCCTCGAAAGATTAAATCTTTCTCCATCTAAACCTCCCATCTCTTCATTCATCTATCCAATCAAGTTCTTGATTTGTTCTTTCATCTCTATCGACGGTTGTATACCCTGTTCATTTCATTACTCCTCTTTTTTGTGTTCATAGTGCTTTCAAATATCTGTCTCGGTACATATATCATACGCCCATATCTATTATTGCTTGGTTAAATACTTGTGAATGTACTCAGTACCTGGAATATACAACAACCTTTTTCATGACTATGGATGGTTATTCAAAACTGAAGATTATGTTACTCTGAACTGAAATAAGATAATTCTAAACCAACAGCCTTGATCGGCTTTAGACGGTTGGAGAAATCAGAGACCACGCCCAAGCTGACCAGCATACTTCGGATCCGACCCTCCCACATGACAGAAACATTCTGCATAGAAAATATTCAGCATACGGGAGAAAAAAAGATGGCAGAAAGAGCCTTACGTTGCTTGTCGAAGCACGAGCTTTGAATACCCCTTGTATCTCCCTTTTCGCAGGCTCTTCCTCCGTACTGCTTGGAGACCTCGAGGCATCTTCTGAATCTTCCGAGGGATATCGTCGTCTCAACCAATACTCGGCACCCATAGTCCATTCACTGTCATAGCTATAGACATTGAAATCAAATCTCGAAGAGAGTGAGAGGTCCCTATTAACACGAGCCGAATATGCACCAGACAAATGTCCGAGCATAGGGTTAAACAGGGCAGTTATTGTTGTTGGAGGTTGTGAATATGAAGGGAGAGTTTTTGATGAGGATGAAAGAGGGGACGAAGAAGAAGCGGGTATCTGGTATGAAGGAGGTGTTGCATCGGGCATGGTTGAGAAGCGTATGCCGGTAGACACTGAAATGGTCGTTGGTTATTCAAACGTTCTGATAGATGCAAGAACACTCACCTCCAGCACTCTTCTCCTTGGCACTAATGTAAAACTCTGCACCAGCAGACAAGCGACCTCGTAAACCACCTTCAACCGGGTCCTCCTCGTCTATCCTTTTTACTCGACTTGAAGTAGTTGGACTGTCCGACGATTCGACAATGGTAGCAGGTCCTCCTCCTACCTTGCCAAAGTTATGAAGAAACTTGACCCCCCACATCCCATCTTCTGCACTCCACGTATACTCTGTGCACCATTTGCCGACGTCGTGCTGCAAAGACACCATAAGATTGCTGACATTTGACCGCGCTCCCAGTTCTGGTCGTGCATTCATAGGAGGATCAGAGATAGCAGCTACGACGGCTTGTAAAGTTGGTGACAGTCGTGTAGAGTATAACGCATCTAGTCTTCCAGTGGGGATGTACAGACGTCCGTACAAAAGATAGTCTGTATGGACAATATTTGGCACTCGACATAACAGAGAAGGACCAGAAACGAACCTCGAGTGTCTACTCGCTCACCAGCCAGCCATTCTTCACCCTTTCCTTCAGGCCGACGAGGTTGGTCAAAGACTTTGAATCGTTCAGTGATATCCTTCAAACGGACACTTGCGGAATTTTGGACGTCGAGTTCACAAGACGTGAATACGTATCCCACCGAACCGTTCAAAGAGGGCATAGCATTCATTGAGTAACTGGTTTTGAATAGTGCATTTGGAGATTTTGACAATGAAAAGTGAAGTCCCTTGGGTACAGTAAAGTCGAGAATAGCTAAACATGGGCTGGGTCAAGGTCTCCTGATGACGAAGAAAGGGTAAAAAGCCCAAACCATCTGAAGAGCGCGTTAAATTTGTAAATAGATTGTCCTCGTTCCAACCAGTCGCCTTGTAGTAAGTGCGAAGGACAAAAGAGGCGAAGGGGTGCATAAGATGGGATAAATATACAAGAAATAGACCGTAGACGTCCACTTCCTTTCTTGGCGCTCACTGTCATTCAATTACGGTTCGCGAAACTATCTATTAAAATACTGATTTTTAAGAATACAGATCGTATGTACTGGAGTAAATATATATGTGCCGAATCATTACATGCAAGAAAGAGGAATGAGTCCATCGTGATATGATATTGAATGCAATATTGAGAAATGCAGCAATACTTAAAATCGTGACAAAGTGGGATCAGGCTATGTACACGCGTTAGATGATGTCCGACATCAAATCATTGGGAAACTCACCTGCCATGAAGCCCAGCTCCGAAGAGGCCCATTCGAGACTGGAGGAGCATCTTGAGTAGGGAAGGGCAACGACGACTGAGGTGGTCGCGGCGGAGGGTAATATGGCTGATTGATGTGAGAAGCGTGATCGGGCGCGGTAGGAAGAGGTGGAACAGGAGGAAGCGATTGAAACCTGGGGGGATTCGAGGGTGGCTGAGGGAGACTAGCTCGGCGAGCAGGGGTACGATTAAACTGAGGTGGAGGTGGAGGCGGTGGTAAAGGAAGGTTTGTGTTTGCGCTTAGTTGGTAATTATCAGGTGAATGCGATCTCGGTGAAGGAGGAAGAGAACCACGAGAGTGAGTAGAAGGGAGAGGCGGCGGTGGAGGAACATGAGGAAGTCCATTAGATGCCGTGACTATATGGGACGGACTGTAGTGTTGACCACCAGAGGGTGGTACCGGAAAGGGAGGTAGTACGGGTGCTGGAGGCCCTTGTGGCTGAGGCAAGGGCCTAGATCCGCTAGGTCCTACACTCGATGAAAGCGGGGCTTCACTGTACCCTAGATGTGAATCCGGCGGTGCAGATTGGCTTGGAGTAGGGATTGGCAGATGAGGCATATACTGTTGCTGCGGTGGAGCAGAGGTTGTTCCATATGATGGATACATTGGTTCTGATGATTGTACAAACGAGCTTGATGGTGGAAGCGGGGTTTGAGGCGGAGGGGGAGCATAACCTGTCTGAGTGGAAAAATGGGACTGGTCGTAGTTGGGAGCCGGTGTGTGCGACGGAGGAGGGGCAAAAGTGGAAGGCTCAGAGGAGACAAAGCCTGAAGAATTCGATAGCGGCATGAATCCTGAAGACGAAGCTGGAATACTGAAGCGAGTAGCCCGAGTGGGAGGAGGAAGGGGCGGCTGTTGATATCCGCCATCATATTCAGACTGGTACTGCGTCCGAGCATACGTTGAGTGACTAGAAATACTGCTTTGATGATACAAAGATGAATGCCCGTTGGGAGTTACAGGTCTGTCATAGAAACCAGATGGTGCTTCAGGAATAGCGCTATCATATATTCGAGACGGTTGAGAAGAAAATGTGGAGAATCCAACCGATGAAGCTGGCCTGGCACTCTGAGGTAACTGATGAAGTCCGTCAGAGAAAAAAAATACGATGTAGCAGACAAAGAAGACTTACAGGTAAACTCTCTCGCCTTCTACCTTGAGAAACGCCGAATTCGGAAAAATTCTGTGATAGTCCATCGATGGGGTCACTTGGTTGTTCATATGGTGCCTGGTACAAATCCAAACCAGCCAGAGAACTGGAAGCTCGGATAGTAGATGAGTAGGAATCTGAAACCCGGCGAGCATGGTCGTTCAAAGCGCCACCAGAAACGATTCTATTAGTTTGACCATTGGCCGAGTGTTCGACGAAATCCCCAGGTCCGGCATACAGCTGACTGTTCTTTGAGATCGTCTGTGTAGCCTTCTTCTTCGGGGGAGGTTCGGGTTCCTAGAGAGACACAAGTCAGAAAGACCTAAAAAGGGACATTGAAGACGCACGTTGGACCAGAATGTCATTTCTACGTAGACTTTACCAGCAAATCTATCTTTCGACATCAGAGTGTACCACTCTACAATGAACAGTTAAAAAAGAGACAAAAGACGAAAGTAACCATCTTACCATCGGATTCTCCCTTTGTAAGGACCTCTCTGAGGTCGACAGATGTTTCGCCAATGAAATCAGGTTCACGGATGTCATCGGCATAACAAGCTAGCTTCATCGTCTTGCCTCCCTTGATCTTTTGAGGCCCTTTTCCGCCCTTTGGTGGTGGAGGCGGTGGAGTGCCATTGTTATTAGCGAGTTTCGGCGGCTCATCTTCCTCGAAAATGGTAAACCGCACTTCTTCGTCCCATTCCGGATGCTGGCCGCCTCGTTTAAGAGCTTTGGTCCGTTTCGTCTCTCCATTAAAAGTTACTGCACAATAAGGATCCTGTTTTCCGATATGACGTTTGTTTGGGAGATGATTCTGACAGATGGAAGAGAAAATGCAAGGCAACGGTGAACTAGAGGTCTCAGGAGACGCGAGTCGCCACGTACAGCTTTAAGGATAACGACTACAAGGGTCCCGATTTCACGAGGGGTCGAGGTCATAATGAAAGACAGAAAATCAAAGAGAAGTGAAGGAAGGAGTGGGGGAGATCATAAAAGCAACCGCTATGCAGGCGGTTTATGCAATAAGTTGCCCGTGTTTTGTTGTGCCACACGTCATTACAGTCATTGTTCCTCAATTACCGTCGACTATCAATAATGCCATTCCAGTACACATTGTAAGTACGCTTGTATTTTACACTGGTACATACGGTTCATCCGAAGTGAGTATAAGTCCTGGCTTCCTCGCTGCGAGATCCAGTATCATCCTAAAAAGGCGGTGTTTACTGCGGATGTTGTGAGAGAAACTGATCAGTACTCACTCTGCAAAGTATGAATTTGCCCATGCAAACCAAGGCCTCGTATAATCTGATCCATTATATATCGACTGCGATTCGTGAATAAGGCCCAAACCTGCCGTATTCTACTCGGAGTTGTTGACAAGGCATCCAATGTTCCAGTAAGCAACGACTTACGTTTACGATGGTATACAGTCTAGTCAGTATCTCGTTGTCGTCGTCTGTCCCGAAAATTGCAGAAACTTGGGACATTGGCCATGGATGCCAAGCATCTACCTATTAGGTACAGGCAGGAACCATTAATGAAAGGCTGTGGTGTCTAAAACTGTTTGGACGTACATGTGGACCGCTAGAGAACCAGAAACTTTCAACACGAATGCTGTAAAGGCCGATACAAATCAACTTACCCAATTCCACTGAAATTTTTGCCAGCTGAGAAATAGGGATTACGGCCAGAAAGAAGCAATTCCCTCGTTCTGACGTAGTTTTCATCACTCTTATCCAAGAAACCCAAGTAGGGAAGAGATAGCAGAGACTGAAACAAGGCACATTCAAGACATGCGATGATCAATGTGAGATTGAGACCTACGGGCACATTTGCGTCGTCCATGACATACCGTGCGCCGAAACCGTTGGTCTCGTATGCAAAGATTCCGTCAAGAAGCTGGTGGTAGATGTAAGTATTTGACTAGATGGTTATTGAGACGAGTTATACCGTTGTGTTCCATATCGCAGAGCGAATTGTCGAGCTCCACTCTCGAGCAGACTGGCTGATATTTTGACCTTGACCAGCCGCATCGAGGATGTCTGCAAGATGACTGAGCTCGACACTCAACATTGCGTTTGCAGGCGTGAGGAATGCTAGAAACGACATTACATGCCATCCAATAAAGTTTGAAGTCACCTACCAAAGACGCTCAGGTCATCGGAAGGTCGATGAGAAGTACCAACCTGTGTGACTAAAGTCAGAACAGCCATAAATAAACGGTGTACATTAACGAACCATTCCAGTGAATGCTTTCGGTTCACCATTTCCATCGTTGGGAACAGCAGGGGAAAGGGCACCGTTTCCACCAGTCCAGTTGTAGAAAGAAACGAAGTTGAAGTCTTCATCAAAACTTGGCTGACTCTGTTCTTCGATGACACGGAAGATCTGGTTTATAGCAGCAAACCCTGGAAAACAGTGTTGGAAACATCGGAAATTCATTATAAGGTATCTTACAGTTATCATTTATAAAAGAAGAGTCTTGTGTTGCATTGAAATATGATCGGCTCAACTTGAGGAATCCACAGAGCGAGTCGATCTCGTATTTGCATTCGAAAACGGTGAGGTTGTTTACTGGAGGGTTGACAGTAACACCGTCCGCCCAATCATTATGCGTGGGGTTCAAACCACTCTCTGGAGGTGGTTGAAAGGCACCACAATACGGGTATTCGGAAACATAACGAGCTTCGTTGTTGATTACGGCCTTCACCAGGTCGGAGAGGTCGGAGTCGCTCCCGAGTAAGCTATGATAGTGAGCAAACTACAGACTGCAATCAGACGTCCATAACACGAAATCCAGCCAAATGCTCACCTGATTCGCTGTGTCACGAAGCCATTGTGCACTGCGCGAAGTAAATCAAAACTGAATGTCAACGAATCGCTCAAAGGGACCGAGGGGAAGGAAACAACGTTATATCCTATTAATTGAGCGATCAGCTGACTGTTAAATGGACACAACATCAAGCTGGCACGTACACCCGTGATGATGAAGGCAAGGTTCTCTGTCTGAAAGAAGGGCAGGCATGCTGGTCAGCTTCCGAAGCTGCAACGCTCGTGACTACTCAAAGACGTGCCTTGTTATAATAGCGAACAGTGGTATCTGCAGACAAGTAAGCTTAAGTGAAATTATAGGAAAGGGTTGAGGGGACCGAACCAAGGGTGTTCGGGAAAGTGTTCTTCCAAGAAAGTCAGAATCTCTTACTTTGGCTTGTAGCACATCGAAAACTTACCTCGAATAGACGAGCAATATCAGGATCCTTCAGTCTCGTTTTCATATCTGTGATTACACGCTGCAAAGTACAGAGTGCTTAGAGCCAATAATGCCAATAGACGGAGGGTGGTCACCTCGACGGATGTACTATTGAACGCCCTGCATTCGGCAGGTGGTCTCATAAACGGGAGACCGAGTGTCCCATTCGAAGGTGTTCCTTGAGGCGTCTGATAACAGTCAATGAACACGAAAAGAGACCGGATAACGCGCTCCGCACCTGTGCAAATGTCGTGTAGTCTGGACATTGGGCTAGCACCGAACTGACTGTTGTAATAGTTACAACTAAGGTTTGGAGGGAAGTAAGCTTCATTCTGATGAAACGGCCGAGCTGAACCACAGAGAGAACAGGGTCCAGGAGCAGCGAGCACCAGTGGGCAAGCATTACATTCTACAAGCTTTAAATACGCTTGTAAAAAAGGACATGTGGACATGATTTTGAATCTCGATGTCGTCAATTCTTTGGATTTCAGATTGCTCCACCCTCGTACCTTGAATGGTTTCGTCAATCAGAAGTGAGCGGACCGTGAAATTGAGAATTTCGAAGGGCAGGTCCGAGCTCTCAATAAATTGCGACACTCCGGGACTCTACTGTTGAATTCTCACAGCTTGATCAAACCAAGAAATCGAAATGAAATTATGGGTACAATAAGGAGCGTGCCACAAAAATGATAATCATGGTAGAGTGAAATATAAGATATGTACCAACAACGTGGACCAATGCCTGAGATACAAGTCCCTACGAGAAATCAAGACGTTGAAAATGAAGAACAGAAAACGGGAAGGAAAGGCTTTATGCGGGCCCCGAATCCTGCTTGCCCGAATCACCCGTATCACCCGCTTGTACTTCCGATACAGTATCCGGCTGTTCCTGGGCAACGACCAGCTGATCAGATTTAGGCCTTTGGTCTGATTTGAGAGGTTGCGCGACAGTGTCTGCAGAGGGATGACGTTCCACAGGAGGATACTCTGCATTAGGTTCTTTAGGAAGACACTTTGCAGCATGGGATTCGATGGACTTTTCAGTCTCTTTTGTAGTGAGAAGAGAGGCTGAAAGCGCTTCGTCAGTTTGCTCAGATTCTGGCAACACAGAAGATTCCGATTCTGCCGCCGCTTCTGTGGTAGAAGTATCTGCACCCGTATCGTTCTCAGTTGCATTAGCCTCCTCCGACTTTTCATATGCATCGACATTCTCTGCACTGAAAGCCCCAGTTCTGATGCTATTAGTGGTCCAAAGACTTCTGTCACGCGCTACAGAAGGTGTTCCAGTACCAATGTGAATGCGAGCTAGAAAGGATGGTTAGATAATGTGGAACAGAGCAATTAGTTGACTCACCGCTCCAGCGGCTGACTTCACTCTCCCAACTACCTCTGCGCGTGCTTCTGGGCCTCAAAGCTCTGAGACTCGCATCTGCATCGCGGTCGTCCAGTTCCAGCCTTTCATCGTCTCCCAAAGCCAACTGACTACTACTTTCAACGTCTTCATACGTTCCACCAAAATGAGAGACTGAGTCACCACCTCCGCCCACGGCGGAAGGCGGCGCTGAACCCCACGCGGGGGTTACAGAGCCAACACGCAATCCCGGTATTGCATAAGCCGACGACGCTAACGTCAGGACCGAAGCATTATCGAGGGGAGGCGAGGAGGGTCGAGGATTATTACGAGGATGATGTGTAGTATGCAATGGGGCCTGTACAATATTGTTACCCGATGGTTCTGTCGAGCTTCCTGGCTCACGAAGAGAGTCAGGGCGGCTAGATGACTGCGGTGAAGGCGGTAGAGCTGAGAATGTGATTGATGCACCGCTGCCAAGTAAATTGGGGGTAGTGGATGTGGAAGAGTTGCGGACATGCGGCGAGCGAGCTGTTTGTGAAATTGGAGTGACGGGTGCTTGAGCTATATGTGCCATCCCCCCATTCCCATTAAGGTCGATGCTTAGCAGTGTGGTTGGCTTAGTGCTCGCAGCAATACTCTTGAAGGTTCGAGGATCTGACAGATATGAGGACGACGAACGCGAAGGGGAAGGAGAGGGTGGCGAGCTAGGAGGTAAAGGTCGCAGAGAGGCATCCTCGTCTGCTTCCAATGCACTGTTCGGTGACCACATCGAGTCGCGTGCTACTGAATCTTCAATGGACCTGTCGTCATCCTCTGAAAACGTCGAAGCATCCCGAATACCATCATCCCCATTCAACGAGATAGTCTTCCTCCTAAGAGTATCCAACTTTCCTTGTTGCCTTGCCGTGTTAGGTACTGGAGAAGGCAAAGGAGACGAAACCATCCTGTTCGACGGTCGCACTGCGATCTGCCCACCGCGCCCCTTCCCACTAGCCACTTGAGCTGCAGCATCGACTCTCTTTGTTCGTACAGTTCCTGCCAATTTGCGCTGGAACCAGTTGATTATAGGTTTTCCAGGTCTGCGTTTTTGTTGTAAATTCTGAGAGGTGTTCTTTGTTGGCGAAGGTGGAGAGAACTTCTTGGAAGACACGACCTCATTCTTTGTTATGCTGGAAGTTGGTGCAGGCTGCGCGCTGCCTGGCATTTGAGTGGGAGACATATTGAAGTGAATGTGGGCTGCTGCAATGTGAGGTAGAGTGGCGAAATCTCTTCTGTCGACAGACGACGAGGCTGAGGAGCCTGGCAGGTGGTGGCAGTTAGTTGCAAAGAGGTTCTAGCATGACATGCCCCACCGATTGCCGCCGCGGCTTTATAGCCCAATTTGGAGCTCAATTTGATCGTCAACTGTCTTACATTTTTCTTTTGAGGTTCACAATACACAAGCATCCCACATTACATAGATTACATTTTTATTGGGTACAACGTTTACCAGTCCGTCTTCTTTGCCGTGTTTGATTTGGAAAGGGGAATCTTGCCTTGATAACCAAATCCATCGAGCCACGGCCATACCTCACTTCTCCTTTCCTCGAACGTCCCAATTGCCTTGGAATCCTGCATAGTCAATGCAATGTCATCTAGCCCGTTCAGCAGACAGTGCCTGCGGAAAGGGTCGAGAGTGAAAGAGAAGGGCGTCTTGCCATTAGGACGGCGGACTTCCTGTTTCTCCAAGTCGACCTCTAGCTCAAGTCCTGCTTCGGCATCTTCTGCGAGAGCCATGCACTGTTCCTGAGGTAGAATAACGGGAAGCATGCCATTCTGCATGGAATTGTTGCGGAAAATATCTGCGAAACTTGGTGCAATCACGCAGCGAATCCCAAAGTCCTTCCTAAAATTTCGTTAGAATTAAAATGTATATTGGGGATCGGCCACTCACAAACTCCAAGGAGCATGTTCTCGAGAACTTCCGCAACCGAAGTTTTTACCCGTGCAGACCAAGATCTTGGATTGAGTGTAAGGTTCTCGGTTCAGAATAAAATCGGTATCTTTGCCGGTGTGAGGATCTTTACGCAAAGTATAGAAGAGAGCGTTCGCAAGACCGGTTCTCTTTAAAGTCTTCAAGAATTGCTTGGGAATAATCATGTCAGTGTCAATGTTCTCGATATGCAACGGTGCAGCAATGCCCTTGACGACGGTAAATTTCTCCACACTCGATGGAGTTTCTGAAGGAGGAAGAGAGCTGCTCGAAGTACCAAGCTTCTCAGGGGCGGGAGGCGGCAAAACAACGTCATCCATCAACTCAAGCGCGTTCGCAAGTTTGAGCTTGGGACCAGCTGCAATGTTGGCTTCAGCGGTCGCACCAAGGAATTTGCGAACGTCAGTAAGCTTGCCAGTCATGGCAGCTGCTGCAGCCATTGCTGGGCTGAGCAAGTGTGTGCGACCACCAGAACCCTGGCGACCTTCGAAGTTACGGTTACTAGTACTCGCACAGCGTTGACCAGGGGAAAGCTGATCCGGATTCATGCCCAGACACATAGAGCATCCGGCTTCGCGCCAATCGAAACCAGCACGCTTGAAGATAGCGTCCAAGCCTTCGACTTCGGATTGTTTCTTGACAAGCCCAGAACCGGGAACGACCATAGCATGTACGGATGACGGAACCTTTGCATCGGGACCAGCTGCGAGTACAATTCTCGCAGCGGAACGCAAGTCTTCGATCCGAGAGTTTGTGCAAGACCCGATGAAAACCTTGTCAACGGATATTTCTTCCATAGGAGTATTGGGAGTGAGTCCCATGTACGTCAACGAGCGTTCGGCAGACGCACGCTTGACGGGGTCAGCAATATTGGCAGGGTCTGGGACGGCACCGGTGATAGGAACAACGTCTTGAGGAGAGGTACCCCAAGTGACAGTGGGAATAATGTCAGAGGCCGGGATGTTAACCTCGATATCAAATTTGGCATCCGGATCCGACTTGAGGGTGCGCCAGTATGCCTCTGCGCGATCCCAAACGCCACCTTTTGGAGCCAAGGGTCGTCCACGGAGGTAGTTGAACGTCACCTCGTCCGGAGCGACCATCCCAGCGCGAGCTCCAGCTTCGATGCTCATGTTACACATACTCATCCGGCCCTCCATACTAAAGCCCCGTATAACAGATCCCGCAAATTCGATCACACTGCCTGTTCCACCTGCGGTTCCGATAACGCCAATGATGTGCAACATGACATCCTTGGACGTGACGCCTTCGTGCAAATCTCCGTCAACGGTTATACGCATATTCTTTCCCTTTTTTTGGAGCAAGGTTTGTGTGGCAAGAACGTGCTCAACCTCGGATGTTCCGATACCAAAGGCCAGAGAGCCAAAAGCACCATGAGCTGCGAGTGTGTTAGAAAATGGCGGTCAGCCCGGATAAACAAGACACTTGCTTGATGTATGCGAATCACCACAAACACAGGTGATACCAGGAAGCTGAAATGACATACGTGAGTCAAGACGACAATAAAGCTTCGCGAGTCCCAACCCACAGTGAATCCTTGTTCGGGACCAATGATATGTACAATTCCTGTAAGAAAGAATCGTTAAATGGTCACGCAAACTGTCCGGCGTCGTCTTACCTTGACGCTTGTCGGTCATACCGAAATACGTTAGACCAAATTCTTTGACATTTTCCTCTAAAGCTGCACACTGTGCACGAGAGTCTGGTTCTTCTATGAACGATTCTACGGTCTTGAAGTTTTTGCGTGAGACGGTCCTAAGTGAGTTTAGAGATGATATGATTGCAAGCTATTGATTGACGTACGGGACATTGTGATCTACAGTGGCCAAAGTACAGTCAGGGCGACGGACGGGACGTCCGGCATTTCGCCTGCAGAAAGATTTATTGATATATCGAGGGAGAAGAAACTAAAGTGGACTCACAGCCCTTCGAATGCTTGAGGACTTGTAACTTCGTGGACGAGATGGCTGGAAGAGGCCTCTAGTGAGATGAAATGTCATCAGCCTGAATCTCAGGGAGGCATACCGGTCTATGTAGATTAAGGCCAATCCATCTTCCTTTTGTTCACTTGGAATGTATGGGTCAGAATAGGAGCCTTTGATACGGATTGGAAGGTTGTCAGACGTACACGACGTGATCGTCCCAGATCTTGTCGTACAAAGTGCGGGGGCCAGTAGTAGGAGCAGGCATAGTGATACTATGAAAAACACAGGTTTAGGGTGCTTTATATATGTCACCTCGAACTTGGAGTCTTTGCGTTCGGATCTGTGTCGCCGAGGACCTTCAAAGCCGACTGACCAATCAGATTTATCCGATCGCGTAAACTACTATCTATCGAAGTTACTGCTAGTTGTTGGCATCAGTTACTTTTTGCTCTTCCAAATCGCAACTCTTTCTGCTCCAGGCAGCCTGACGTCAGTTGCAAGAATAGTCTGACGTGCAGCGCTCCATAAATAACCGTCTATTTGCAACATCAAACACAAGCCTACTCAAGCGTAGTGAACGCTAAAGTTCTGAAGGAATTCGGAAATGCTGCATCGTTACATTCGCCCCCTCTGCTGCACTTTGAATGCCCTTGTAGAAACGTCTATAGACTCTCGCTGAGGACACTCCTGAGCTGTACTGAACCAATTGCATCCAAACTTTATTGGACAAGTACTCAAGTACTCAAGCTTCTACTCCACTCCAATAACAATCTTGATCAGTTTGCTTGCCTGATGTCTTCTGCGACTGCATTATCATCAACCCCAAGGATCGATTATCATTAGTACTGTTCTTGCTGTGATATCAAACACCATCCTGTAATTTTAAAGATGTACGCCATCCGATCATGTCGTGGACTCTACAATCCTCAACGGCATTCTTACCCACCGCGAGTACCTACTTTCGCATCTCAAGAACTGCTCCACGACCTTTTACGGAAGTTTGCACTTTTCGAATACGCTACTATTACGCTGCTCCTAAGTTGCACCTATTACTCTTGGCTCTATTCCTCCTTACACATTCCGGGAGCCCTTTCACGTCCTAGCAATTCTCCCGGTGCTAGCGAAATGTCTGAACGCACCTCGATCTGATCTCAACGGCGGGTCAAGAGAAGATAAATATAGGGCCAGCACTGAATACTGAATGTTATAGTCAAGGATATGAAAGAATGGTAATCTACGTGATGGAAGGAATCTGGGTGGACAAGAGCAGACCCTTCACCCTTCAGATGCCGTGTGCTCAAGTATTTCGCAGTAAGGTATTTACATCCCTTTTTACTACCGCAAAATACAACTATCCTCCGATGACTCTTTGGGTGAGATCATGTACTTCCTGAGCCTATGCTTCGGAAGGCTTGTTCAGTTTATATTTCAAACTCCGAGCTGTACAGAACTATTGATAAGGTTCAAACCTTATTTTGACCCTAACCCCAATTTCCCTTCATCTGTGCCAAGTGACTTTCTTGGGTATCGCTTGACTTTATCGACCTCGTTCAGCTCGTCTGTGTTCAATTGGTCTCCGAAGTTGTACTTGAACTCATATTCGCCTTACTTTAGATCAAAACGCAGAGATGGCCAAATCTAAGAAGTAGGACCTTACATGCAGCGTATCCCATTATTCATATTTACATTCCATTCGTTCAGCCATACCAATCACAACCAGAACAAGAAGGCTCACAAAAATGGCATCAAGAAGCCCCAGAGCACCAGAACGAGGTCTTTGAAGGGTGTACGTATACTTGGTCTTATTTCCTGTAAAAACACTGACGCCTGGCCAATCAGGTCGAGCCCAAGGTCTGTTCAGAGCATATATTGGTGATTTTTGGATGATATTGATTTGCTGTTAGTTCCGTCGCAACGCTCGATTTGCTCTCATTGGATCCGTACGTTTCCCGTAACATACTTTGTCTGGATTTTGAACCTAATTTTGCCAACAGCACAAAGCAAGGGCTGCCCAGAAGGCCGCTGCATCATAAAATTCACCTGATCACTCTGCGTCATGTTGATACGAATGTACCATTTGGTGGTTGGAAACGTTTCAAAGATGCGACGTTCTCCAACATTAGGTTAGCCATGTTACCTGTATGCTCTTGCCATGCCATCAAAAATATAAATCTCCAAAAACTCCCATACGACCATCAACGTTTAAGCAGGGGCTCTCAGTATTATTTGTACAGCATTGCAGTTTGCAGATATACTACTATTAGTTCTACCGCATCGTAGCCTTCTTTTCTCGCTCTAAAGTTGCTCTCAATCTGAACGCCTACAAAAGAGGTGCTCGTGGTCAAAAAATTGCAGGTCCAACGTAAAGCGAGACTTACCGCTGCCTCCTCCGGCCTCATTGCACCCTTTGCCATATTATGCTTGCCGACTCGTAGCTTGGCACTCCTCGGTAGCGTCAACGTTTTTGGCGTATAACTTTCGTTTTCATCGATGATAGCTTGACACTCTTCGTCCGTTGCAATCCGTCCATCCAACAAGGAGAAAAACTTGTGCCGAAGGACAATCTTAATTCTTTCCAAGGAATGAGTGGAGTACCATCCGTCGCGTTCCTTCGTGGCCGTTCAGTCAAATAGTGAAGGGTCTATATCAGACAAGACATACATGGCAGACTTCTCGGATTTCGGAAGGATTTTCAATCATGTCCTTCAGCATGGGATCTACAATGTCGCAAAGCTGGAATGCAGCTGTTTCCTTTGTCAAAGTTTGACCATCAAAGATATGAGATGTCCTGATTGGTTGTTATATGACGCATAAGAAAACACCAGTAGTAGAAATCACCTGCGTTCATCCTGGTCTACGTCAAGTGGATGACCGGTGTTGGCAGCTGCACGTTCTTGACGCCGGGTGATGACTGAAGGCCTGTTCATAGGATGGCTTGCATTCCGAAAATAGAGTCTCTGGTAGCTGAGCAATGTCATGAGGATATAAATTCTGGACACTTCGGCGTGACATACAATCGTGCTTCTGGATCTTTTCTTGGGTCATAACCAAACCGAACCAAGGTATCACGCCAAGGACCGTCTTGAAAGTTGTAGCACACCAGGGGAAGAATCACTTTTGAGCTATAAGCAGTTTGAGCAGAAAAGAAATACGATTTCTAAAAATTATTACTTGTGAATCTCCCTCGCGACTGCAGCAGAAACTTGATTGAACAAAGACATGCGTGTCCATACTGGACGTTCCTCGAATAACTACGATGCGGGTCAAAAGCCAGTTTAATGACGACCAGAAAACTCACTTCTTCTAGTCGTTTGATTATATTCTCATCGACTTGCTCCCGTACACCCTCGACATTAGGAGGTGGCTTGTCGGGAACCTGCAATTCGGGATTGGTATGAAGGTACTCTGGAACACACTAAACATACAGCTGTGTCTGCAAATGCAATCGTAGCAGGACCATAACCTTTCCAACGCATTCTGTTGATGAGTCTCTTCTTCTCCTCCCCTGTTTCGTTATCCACGACAGTTGATATGATGGAAGCCGGATTCGCCTTAAAACTAGAGAGTGTCAATGGAAATCCAGAGCGAGCTGGTTAGACACGAACTTGTATCCTTGCGCAATGGTCTGTCTACTGAAGAGTGGAGGTGGGAAGAGTCGAAGGTTGCTCCTGGTGACCTTCGCTGTCTGCGATATTGGCGTCTCTATAGAAGCTGAGATCCCGTCTTCTCCGGTAAGCAGCTGTGGGTCTAGGTTCATTTCAAAATTGGTCTGAGAATGAACAGATCCTGAAGGAAACGCGTCTCCCTCATTTGTAACTGTGTAATCTTCCTTTTCTGGTGGGATTTTGTACGAGCTGATACTAGAGACTAGTCAAAGAGGTTAATAACGCTTTTACGTCCGGAAGAGGTTGACAAACCATTCATTGTGTCCATCGCAGAACGCAGCTGGGTAAGGGCATCATCGGGGTTGGGCTGGTACTGATAGTCCACCATACCTGATATAAATTAGCATTTATTGGTGGACGAGACAGTATTGGCACGTACTGCGAAACCGAACAACCTTAGGGAGTACACCGATCGCCTCTGCCTTGTAATCTCCAACGATGGGATTCCCCGCGTTATCAGAAGTGCGATTTTTCCTTTTCCGCTTTGTGACCTTGAAAACAATGCTGTTTGTAGCCACGACCTCTCCGGGAACGGGATGAGCAAAAGAATTGCCAGGTCTTAATTGCAGTTCGACTAATGTTTCAGCTTTAGAGGCACCGCGGCGAAATGCAGCTTCGAGGCTTGAAGAACCACCTAGATTTTGGACTGCTTTTGGTACGGATTCAGGACGAACATAGCCAGGATATTCGATTGAATAAAATGATGTAGATGGGAGGGGATGAGTCGGGGCCTTATTAGGTGTCGTCACGGACGGAAAGTCGTATTGGGGTGCCGAACTTGTTGAAGCTTGCATCTTGCGAAGCTAGGCTTATGTGTAGAGGATGATAGTTCAAATTCAAAACGCGTCTTCGTTTCATTTCCTCTTTCGAAAAAACTGTTTATGTAGCAACACAGACATAGAATACTGGTATACTAATCTCGTTTCGGGGGAGGTGCATTTTTCATCAGTTCCATCATTTCCGCTACCAAGTTCTGGAATTGCAATATTGAATCATTTTCGGATGTACGACCAGACACCAGCACATACCTTGTCGGTAATGTCTATCCCTGCCTTATCCAGCTCTTCCTTCAGACGGAGACTTGCTGCCTTGACTTCCGAGTTGAAGGCCAACTTCATCATTTGCATGGTGGTCGGCTTTTTACCACTGGTGAAATCGAAGCCTGCCACACATCTAAGTATAAAATCTACGTGACAGCAGCGACCATACCCTCTCTCTGCAAGACTT
Source organism: Stygiomarasmius scandens (assembly GCA_037954225.1). Taxonomy (NCBI): domain Eukaryota; kingdom Fungi; phylum Basidiomycota; class Agaricomycetes; order Agaricales; family Campanellaceae; genus Stygiomarasmius; species Stygiomarasmius scandens. The sequence goes on along the minus strand of JBANRG010000002.1, from coordinate 2,173,015 downwards.
GACCGAATTCACTGGCAGCATTAAGGGCCGAAGGTGATGCACTCAGTTTTTTGAACAGTTCCGTGTTTTGGAATTGGCTATACGCCCGTTGTAACTCGTCGAAATCCGGCTTGTCTTGAGATTCCCGCCGATAAGAGGTGGCGAAGGATCGAGTGCATGACGAATATCTAGGAATACTCTGCCTTATGGAACGCAAAGACGTGAATGCTAGTCGTGACACCAGTGACATGAGGAGTGGGGAAGAAAGTTACGCGTGGCGTCACGCGTCTGACTGCATGGACAACGACTACTTTTCAATCGACGCGATTTTGGCTGAGAATCAGGTCGGATATTCTTGTATTCTCAAATGACTCTTCATCAACCTTCCTAGAAATTTCAATGCACTTTCAAACAAGAAATTCCTGATATGGGCCACCTGGGAGGCGGTTCGGAGCGTGATGTACCTCTTCCTTAGTATTTTCTTTGCTATTTGGTTGACCCGGACGTGCAGATACAGGTGCAAAGCAAACGTCAGATTCCTATATGGCTGGCCTATACTATCATATACTCGTGCGTTCATCTAGTTCTTTGGCAGTGGATACCCTTGTGATGGAAGACAGTGACTGGGCTGATTTCGACATACCGGCTGCATTTGGTCCCAAAGTTAGGAATGCCCTGAAAGCGGAACCTCGTAGTGTTCGTCTAGCTAACTTAGTTGGGGCCGGTGGATCATGGTATGGGTTTGGAAAGACAACAATGGATATGTGCGTGCTTTCCAATTTCGTTTTCGCATTATGTCTAATTATCAGTTCCTAGACTCAGTGACGAACAGGCTCAAGTACTGTCGGAAATGTTAACTACGGTATATCTTGTGATGTAGCCTCTCGCAAATGCCTGTACTCAAATCTAGTAGACTTTCAAAGGACGCCTCATTGAAGTCATTGATCAAGCCCAGCATTTCGCAGCTTTGGGGCCTGTCGGCGCATCCGGAAATACGGGAGATTCCTCACAGGCTTTTCGAGAGGGATTAGATGCAACAGAACGTGACTGTGAGTCAACTCTTATTCGACAAATACCCGCCAACCCATTCCATTCCAGTGTTCACATTGGCCCAAGAAAGTTCAAAGAAAATGAAACGTTGGTATGAGGAGACGGAAAAGTCGAAACGATGAATCATGATGTTTTGAGTTTTTGGTCCTTGGCTTCTGTCTGTTCCCTTTCCCCTGTGGTCGTAGTCTTTTGAAGTTCGTAGACAAACCTGTAGTATTTACGTGTCAATGTGTGTCTTGTACGTTTAAATGCTTGCTCGCCATTTTACACTAGCCCATAATGCTAGCTCTATAACAGCCAATGCAACGAAGTGGATGCTCTTGGTGACGAAAAGGAGGCAGAGGAGTATCACCAACAAGGCGGCAAAACAAGCATCCAAGATAATGAGAAAAGTTGGGTGTAAGGACGATCCTGGTGTTAATATGTTCGAGAAGAATGATGAACTGTCGGTTTCAGGTTTCTTTAGCTGTTCTGTCATAGTCGAAGTCGAGGTGGGTGTAGAAAGACAAGACAAATATTATTGTGACGCTTCGCGTGTGATGCGGCTACGTGTGGGCAAGTTACAGCTTTTATTGTTCATTACACCTTCATTTGAGAGGATAATCATGCTAAGTACGTATAGAATCATATGTATATTTGTACGCAGCTACCCTAGTTGCATCGTTCACACCCGATAAACACTGTTCCCCAAAGTTCACTACCCGGTATTTGAAAACGTCTTTCAATCCATGTCCAGATCTCCGTCTGTTCATCCGAGGATAGGGCAGACTGGGTTATTCGCAATCGCTTTCTCTTGGAAATGCACTCTTGCAGACCAGTGTGAGGTTCTAAGAGGTCCTCTGATATGATGTCAGGGGTTGGATAAGTTTCTCGAGTTGGAACAACTGACCAGACTCGGCAATGATTATCCATTCAAAGTATTTGCGTAAAAACAACCCAACATCTTCTGTTCTTGCCGTCTTCTCTTGTACACGAAAACGCTCATACGGCGCCGCTGGAAACTTGAGGATGGGAAGTTTAAGGTGATCAAGTTGAGAATCAAAGAGGACCATGGTCGTTTCAGGTTCTCTAAACAAGGAAGTTTTGGAAAACCATTTGTTGTTGGGATACGGGACCCTACCGAAGAGCCTTGGACCATCGCGAAATCATAGAGAAAGTACGCGTCACAAGGGTGAGATAAGAAGCCAGAGTCCATGGGTGCCTTGAAGCGTTTAGGATGGAGTGTAACGGATGGTATGAGTAACACATACGAAGTCGGTTCAGACTCGATTTGAGGAAGAAAAAAGGCAGAAAGCTCGTGCAGGATAATCAGAGACGGTATCGCATTGAGTGTAACTTGAGGATGACAAGACCCAGCATCAGAAAGCGAGGGAATATAGAAAAGTGATAAGAGAACAGAGAGGTGGGCTGGCGTGGGTGGATAGCTGTAGACGTTCTTAGCATTGACGACAAGAAGGCAATGCAAGAAACGTACACCATCTTTATTCTTGAGGATACCTCTGACGTTATTCCATGTCCAGATTGAGAATTGAGTTGAAGATCATTGTAATCTTTGAGCAGATTTTCAATCTTTGCAGCGGACAGAAAGAGCGTCGTGTAATGTTCGTTTTGGGCAGTATGGGTTAAAGCAAGGTGAATAGGAGCGGTAGGGTGGAAGGGGCCCTGGACAAGTAACGACTTGAGCTCTGGTAAACGTAGGTCATCACAGGGAAGCAGTGAAGGCATTTATCACAAATCTATAGATATCTTTATGCTGTTACAAGCTGTGCAAAACGATAATGGGCGGAGATCAAAATCCTCGGCTAGCAATCCCACTATTGTAGTCACGGTTCAAGACTTCTTCAGGAAATTGAAATTACCTATGGGACATTCTCCTACATAGTAGTACCCGTCCTGGGACAGATTTCAGACCGCGTCGTGCGAGGCGCCCACGAGTCTGTCATACGACGGGAATATCATTCTGTATAAGGACAGCGCCGCGAACAACCGACATGTCCAGCATAAGAGTTGCACACTCGAATAAAGTTTGTGCATCTGAAGAAAAGTCTCGTTGGGGGGAACGAAAAGTTTCTGTTTTTGATGTTCCGTGACAGCGTTTTCGGGGGATGATTTATTTAATGGCTTGAACAGCATACATCTTGAGCGTCAATCTGCACAGCTCCTCATCAGCTCCTCAACAGCATGTAGTCCTCCAATATAACTCCCAGTCAAGTCACTTGAAACAGACGTTCTCTCTGCTCTACTGCTTTGGTCAGACTCGTCAAAATGTATGCTCATGTCGCGCTTTCATTGGGGAAAAGTATGGCTCAAATCACCGCCGAGTTTGCACCATTGCCTGGCCTATGCTTGGGGGCAGAACTTTTATGTGGTATTATAGAGCTTTGTGAAAACGTCACGACAAATAGGTATGCTACTTCTAATTTGTCTCCGTCGAGTTTTGATTGACCTCCCTAGGCACGAATGTCGGCAATTAAGAGACCGCTGCCATCGTCTGCTCTTGACGCTAAAAGAAAGCGAAGAAAAGAACGTTTCAGATAGTATGAAAGATGCTATTCAAGCCGTCAACGAGTTCGTCAGTTTGGCGCAATAGATGGCCTGAAAAATGACTTATTTCTGTAGTTGTCTAGTTGATGTGAAGACTAGGATGCACGGCTGGTCACTGCTGAAGAAGACTCAGGCATTTGTCCGACAGGCTGAAATTAAGAGGGACATCGAAGCTTGTCATGCAGCGATCTCTGACTGCCTCACCAAATTCCAAGTGAGCTCCGGGGAAGTCATGCTAACCCATTGCCTTGATTCTGATTCGTATCGTGTAGATCATTTCGCAGGTCGAAATAAACCAATGGCAGGAGGAATTTGCCATGAATGCTAAACTAGACCACCAAGAGATCATTGAATATCTGTCCGAAATCTCGAACGGTCAAGAACTTCTTCGTCAGACGATGGATGGTACAGATGATCTGGTTAGGCAGGTCATGACGATGATGCAGTCAGTAAGTCGAGATGCATTTTGAATTTCTCTTTCTTCATTACTTAAAGTTATCGCAAATCATATAGACGATGAGTGAAAATAAGCACGTGGCCGACCGCACACACAATGGACTCTCAAGCAACCTTTACCAGCTACAATTTCAGTCAAATGAGATCTTACCTGATCTCCATCTGAACTCAGGGGAGGTGCAGAGGATAGGGGTATTTCCGGTGAGCGGGACTGCAGCCATGGACATATACGAAGGAATGTATCTTGGAAGGGAAAAAGTGGCAATCAAAGTTGTCCGTGCTGTCAACTCCAATGAACATTCCTTAAGACGCTTCATGCGAGAGGTCAAGGTGTGGGCAGAAATATGGAGAAAAGACAGAGGAAAGACATGTCTTCCATTTTATGGCTTCTGTCAGAACGACGGGCCATTCCCGTGAGGACCTCTTATTCGTGAATATGCTGTCTGCTATTTCTGACACAGTCACTTTAGATACATGGTCAGCCCATGGCAACAGAACGGGAATGCTCTTACTTATGTTAAAACTTACGACCAAAAAATAAACTATAGGCAAATGGTATGTGCCAATAGTCTATACTGGCATCTTTCTTGCTGACTGGCATGTAGATCAGAGGTATTGCTCTTGGCCTAAAAGTATTACATGATATGGAGCCTCCAGTAGTCCACGGGGATATTAAAGCTGTGAGAGTCAAGAGACACCATGAATCGTTTTGCTCATTATTCATGCGCAGGCAAATATTGTCGTCGACAATTTTGGGCACCCTTTATTGGCTGACTTTGGCTTGTCCCAGGTGCATATGCATTCCATCTATCATGCTGCACTTACTAACACTACATAGATCGTCGAAGATATTACAGGAATTCCATTCACACAAAGTCGTGGGGTCTCAGACTCCTACCGGTGGTTCGCACCAGAGGTTTGTGTTGGGGAAGGCAGACTGTCGATCATGTCCGACATCTATGCCTATGCCATGACTGTGCTGGAAGTGAGCAAAACCTCAGATACACACACAGAAGACTGATGTTGGCTTCCAGCTCCTGACCCACCAACAGCCATACAGAAAGGTCAAGCACACTACCGAGGTCGTCATCAAGTCATCTATGGGTCAATTCCCAGATCGGCCTATGGAGCCAGAGGTCATTCGAAGAGGTCTAGATGATAATCTTTGGACCCTCTTAACCAAGTGCTGGACTCTGGAAGCGAAAGACCGACCAACGATTCGCCAGGTCATAGACCTACTCCCGGTATAAGTAAATTTTGATTCCGGATAGGGTTTACTCTGTAGTTTAATTACCATCCCGGATGTATTCTGTAAACCTAAGAACTACATCGGTGTCGAAAATCCCAATCAAGTCGAAGAAAGCGGAGAAGGGCCCGGTTGAGATGAATTCTGAATTTCCGTTTCTCGTGCTGCCCTCCATTTCGCAATTTCAGTTTCTGTCGGTATTATACCACGTTGACTGAGTTCAAGTCGAGCTTGTCGTCTCAGCGTATTTTCTTCCTGTCTTCTTTGGGCTTCATGTCGTAGGAGTGCATTTTCCGCTCCGAAAACCAGGCCAGTCATGACAACTATCAATAATTTCAGCTTGAAACGAACTGGAAAAGAACGACACGTACAACCAGAAAGTAGGAATGCCTTGAAAGGGAGTCGCTGCCGACTACGTCCCGATGTTTTCAAGCTTGGAACAAGATGAAAGACAAACGCTTACCCAAAAGCCGGCCAAGTATAGTGAAGGATAATCTCTAAACCCAATCCAATGGCTCCCATTCTCAAACCGCCCTAAGCACAACAATTGTAATCCATTGGCATGTATACCCAATCTTCAGGCGAGAATTCGACAAACTTTGATGGCTGCTTCTGACTGAATCTCGCCTGCCCTCTTGACGTCTTCTTCACGGCGGAGTCTAGTAGCGGCTGAGGAAGACATGGATGATTTAATCAAGTGTGATGCCGGCGGTAAATCTTTCTCGGAGCGATGTCATCATGTTATCCTGAAATATTTCAAGTTCTTGGCGAATTCTGCTTCTTGCTGTCAATACATGTCAGTCCTCATAAGCAGGCATCATGTTATGAACAGAGAACATGAACATCGGTCGGGCCCGGGTTAATCAAAAAAGAATCTTGATGGAAGTGGGTGAGTCTTTGCCTACTTACACTACAAATTACAGAACCTTGGTAGTCGGAAAACTGCAGCGGCTCTCGGAGGTGGGTCCCGAGACCCTCCCCAAATTTTGATTAAAAACTTGTGGTATCGTAACGACTTACAGGTTGACATACATGTACATACTTTACTGCTATTTCGCTGAGAATCAATATGGACATTTTACGTCTGCACCACTCCAGATGGCCAATGGACACAGTCCAGTTTCACTTCCCCGATCATCGATATGCACAAGACAAGAACATACGTGTTTTGGGCAAAGATCCATTGTCTTCGGAAGGATCACTGTCGGTCCGATACTAGCTAGTTCATGCAACGGACGGCACTTCTGAATATCAGTACCCTAGACCGCAAAGTTCCAATCACTCAGTGGTCGCAATCTATAACAAGTTCATTATCGTCAGAGTATTACATAGGTGTTGGAACAGGAACATTAATCAGTCCATCCACCCAGCTCTACGGCAAATGCTACAGCCAATTTCGAGAACTCCAACATGTGAGAGAAACTAAATTCATCAGATATATCAATACGGCTGGAAAATTAGATTGTTAATCTTTTGTTCAGAAAGAGTTAGAACACCGTACTCGTTGGTAGAATGAATGTTCTTGTTGCTGTTTTCAAATGAGCTCTCTGTTTCAAATAAACATTAGTTGATGCTAGAACTTCCAGGCAGTGAAGCCTTACCGATTGTGAAAACGGACGGGTATCCGGCTTTGCCCCAAGAGGCACTTCAGAAAAATTAAGTCTGCTGCTACGGTCATGACAGGAAAAATCCTCACTGGTCACTGCATGCATAACCACACTTGGTCTATACGCTGTTAGTTTCGGGAAACATTATGCTACGAAACGTAACGTACTTCAACGAATGGGATATCAAGGTACAGATCAACTAGCTTCTTATTGAAGGTTGTGAGGCTAGAAAGCAAGTTCAGTCTGTCTTCGTAATTGACGGTGACGAAACTTGTACCCTTCATCTGTGTAATCGGTGATAATGCCGACTTCTTCCCTAGTCCCTCTCTAGACGGAACGATAAGCGTTAGTGTGGGGCGGCTAGTAGATAGTTACCTTGACCCATGCTGTCATGTCGAACTGGGGTGATTGTAGTGACATTCAACGATACGCAAACTCACAAAAAGCATACCTGGCTCATAGCAATGACATTTGCATTATTGGCTCTGTAGCTCTTTGCAACGGCTTGTGATCCGAGAAGGCCTCCTTCCTACAAAATTCTTGCTTGAACGCAAAAACACAACAATCCATGGATAACGCGTACCTCAGCGGAATACCAATGAAATTCAACAGTGTGGACAGGGTGAAAATCAGCAGATATCAGAGCCCGGTACGATTCGAGAATAGTAACACTCCCAGATCCATCGTCTTCGGAATAACTTTGGTTAACGTGAATAGACAAGAAGGCAATTTCCTACCATCAGCCCCTGTATGCCTCAAGAAGTCAGTTCGGAATGTAAACGAGTTCAAAGGTATTTCATACCGGGTGCCGGCAAAAATGGCCACAAGTTGGTACTATGGGCGCGTGAGCAATACAAGTGTTGAAAGAGCAGGTAACACACCTATCTTGGTGAGCCGAGATAATAACGACACCGTCATCAGTAGTTGAGGACCCTTGAATCTTGACAATCTGCAACTGTAGTCAGTAACTGAGTGCGAGTTCATCAGCCGACAACTCAACTATCGAATTCTGTAAAACAAGATATGAATTCATATGCTCGCCAAACTACAAAGAAACCGACCTGTCCCCAAGGATGGCTGAATTCGTCCAATTGAATTCTGCTCTTGATAGATTCAGAAGCGTATGTCGCGGTTATCTGTTCGTACGTCAAATGAGAAACCCATCACATGCATGCTGAAAGATGTTACCTCGGAGATTTTGGAAAGAAGCCACTGCTGACTCTGCTTCCCGGTCTGGTGGTGTAGAGTCATTCGTTAAAGAGCACGATGTACATCAGCGGAATAATTTTACGTCACTACGATAATCTTATACTGGGATTGAGCAAGAACAAGCGAGTGTATGAATGGAGATGTGAACATACGTCTAGTACGGAAGCTTGTGAACTTCTCCAAATTCTCCCTCGGTCCGTCACTTGACAGGGTCTTCAGGATGGGCAAAACCTTCTCTGTGGCGTTGGGTGGAGGAAAAGTGCCTGCAGGCAATACATTAGGATCGAAACCAATAGGCCCAATCTGGGGTAGACGAGAACAGACCTTGAGTTCTGATGGTCGAAGGAGCGGCAAAGTGTAGTTCCTGAGTGTCTGTACTAAGAACAAAGATGGAGTTACGGCGAAGGATAGATACGCGTGTTGTGGTAGCTCACATGTCGAAGAAATTGATGCCTTGAGCCTTGAGACTGATCTATATCCAGAGTGAATGAACAAATGAGTAGACTCGCGAATGAAGACCGATGCCGACCTTGTCTCTTTCCGACATCCACACCGGGTCGTGCCCCTCTAACTGAATAAGACGCTGGTCACTGAGATCAAAGTCGAAGCCGTTTACTGCCGCAAGTGGAGCTTGACCGAAGAAGTCCGCAGGACCAGCAATAGCTAGAGTAGCAGTAGCAAAAGGTAAGATGAATAAGAGCTTCATAGTGGTGGTTGTAGAACAACAGAGCGCTGTCGAACCGTTACCAGCTACGTGACGCGTAGTACTAGTGTGGCCACGTGGATACCGGCTCACCCAATTTGAGGCGCGTCAGTCTTCTCAACGGACCACCACAATGTCAAAAGCAGCCGGAAAAGCGAGGGACCAGGTCGTCGTAAGTTCTGTTCATGCTCAGCTGCATTTTTTTTTCATCTCAGAATATTGGATAGCGTCTACTCATTGCAGCAGGAAAAGCGGCTCCTACTCCGCCTGTCGGTCCTGCTCTTGGTGCTCGTGGCGTCAAGTCAATGGATTTCTGCAAAGAATTCAACGCCAGGACAGCGCACATCGAACCAGGTGTACCCACACCCACTCTTATAACCGTTCGACCCGATAGGTCGTTTACATTCATCACCAAAACGCCTCCTACGTCTTATTTTCTGAAAAAGACTGCAGGCATTGAAAAGGGAACAGGCAAACCAGGTCACGACATCCTTGGAACTATCAGCCTCAAACACGTGTATGAGATTGCGAAGATCAAGTCGGCAGATGACCATATGAGCCATCTTTCTCTCGAAAATATCGCAAGGATGGTGGTCGGAAGTGCGAGGTCACTGGGGCTGCAAGTGGTACCTTGATCTACGTCGGTTCTGCCGAAGTGTGTTATTTACCTTCATTCATTTCTCTACACGTTTACAAGGACTTTATGTTTAATTCCATCTTATCAGCTTAGAATCAGAATCAAGGATTTTTCTATTAATTGAAGACAACTCCGGGTGCGCGCCGACGTCCCTTGTCAAAATTTGTGGTATATGAATCTTTTGGGGCTTGTGGAACGTCTTCTCCATGTTTCCAACGGCTGGGAAATAAAGTTAAGTTCATAGACCTGGAATAAACTCTGGTTGACTCGATCGCTAGAGATTCCCAGTCGCCAAGTCCTGTATTCCTTGGTTACTTTTTTTATACAACGCTCCGTTTACCAGTGCCAATACTACCTTTTGTGTAACAAACGATCTTCCTTCTTCGAAGCCTTGTACAATGCGAATCGGCTATATACTGAGAAAGAAACACCATCCGTTTCAGAATCTACCTTATCCTGCTAACCCTTCAGCCGAATTCAGAAGACCCAACACGATGTTTACATCGTGTCCTGAGCCCCGGAAACAAATTACACGTTTTGGGACTTTGGAATCGTCCTCGATGCATGTATCCATTATGCCGTCGCTTACCTTCCAAATGCAGCTGTCCCCGTGTACCAAGATCTATCAACACACCTAGAAAACATCTTGTTTTCTGAATGTCGTATGGAATTATGCGGCCCTTCACTTCTCGTCTGAAGACGTACAATGACACCAATGGCTCATCCTGTGAAAGGGAAGACTTTCGGGCCTTGCCGATTCTTCTCCTGTAGAATCTCCAGCGCTACGAGTACAACTCGTGTCGATCGGACCTAGTCTCGACTTCACTTACCGGCCCTTACTCCACTGGCCATGTCTCAACCTTCTTCGAAAACACGTTGAGTCTGACTGAGTGGTCGCAATACATCTTTATCTTGCAATGTTACCCACGTTGTCGATCACCTTTAGACCAGGTATCAGGTGGAAATGCAAGATGCCTTTGCCAATTTGACCTAGGATCAAGGTATAAAAACCTGGAACAAGGCCGAAAGATCTCGTCTTCAGACACTCTTCTTCCTTCCGCTCAACTTCTAAGAAACACACCTATTTCTCTTCGCCGGAACACTCTCACACTATTCAGAATGGCTGCACCCGACGACATTTTGTCATGGACCAACCAGGACCCCCGTGAAAGCGTACTATTTAACTCTTGGGGGGTTCTCTACCGATTCCAGGTTTGCTTGACTCTCCGTTGACGCGTTTCTTTTTTCTGATTTACACTTTCACCATAGACTGTGGTCAGCGCCAACGGCACGAGTACCACAACATTATGGCGCACGATACGCGCTAACAAAGAAGACAGAGTGGCCAAATTGGAATGGGCATCAAATGGTGGTTTAGGACGCGTCGTTCTCGGAAAAGTATATCTTTCATTTACTTCGTCCGGCCCTTTTTCTGAAAACCATGCGTCATTGTCTTTAGAACACTTTTCCGATGTCAGATTTAGTCCGTCCAGATCCTCACACCTACGTAAGTTGTGGGCTTTCGTGTTTTTTTTTTTTTGCCGTGTGCCAACATTGGGTTCCAGGGTTCCCGTATCTTCAACGGTCTTGATGGCCTGCAATACCGTTGGCGTCCTAGTAATAGCGGCTCCGATGTTGTTGTAAGTCAATCTCTTTAGTGAAACAAGGGCACGAAAAAAAAAACCCGTGTCTGACTGTCTTTTCCAGCTCCAAGATCCTAACGGACACGTTATCGCTTTCTTCAGGCCCACACGACAAACGCGCTATCAGATCGGCGATGTCTTTGGGGAACTTCACTTTTTACGGACAGCAGGTAACGGAACGGTGGTATGTTTTCTATCGCCTCGCGTCTTCGTGGATCCTCACTTCCGTTCCGAATTCACAGATGCATCCACCGATGATGGACATGGTCACAGTCACTTCCATGTTATACAGATTCTGCGCTTTGTACAACTTATAATTTCTTATCCTTCAGATACGATTTTACATACCCTAAAATCACCAGTAGTTTACCTCGTTCCTCGACGAATTGTACGATAATGAATACAGAATGAGACTTTGTACAACATAATGCTGGATCAACGATGTAGCAAGAGTCTTTCCGTGTACCCGGCATGCAGGTCAAACTGACCCATCGATAGGAGTAAAAAAATCAATTTCATAGTTTTTCATTAGAACGGGGGCCTGAGGGTCCGATGTGCCTACACGTGCAGATCAAGAGAGAAGCAAAGATCCATCTCAGTGCACGATGCACGACAAGTCTAGGCAGGCGTGTGTAGGCACCATCTAAAAAACTGGTCACCAGACCGTTGACCACCTCATTTTCATAACTTTGCGTGAACTTGTCCATGTCCATCTTCTCTGACGCCATCGAGTATTTCATCCACAGTACGTATAACCCACTCCGTTCCCTCGTCGCTAGAAAGCCATGCGTCTTCTTCGGTTTGGTTTTCTTCATAGCGAGCCTTGAGGAGGCCAAAAACGTGACTGGTTAATTGAGGAACTACTCGTTCCTCCGCACGTAAACAAGCGATACCGACGACAGATCCTAAAGCTCTACTGAGGTTTCCCTGATCGGGATCATCAGCGTTGGACGCGTCCGAGAAAGACCTGGTTTGGCCTGGCATTGGTGATAGAACCGCGCCGTAGCTCTGGATAATGAAAGCTGTAATGGGATAGGAGGAATTAGCAATTGGATCGGGTCAATTAAAGTGTCAAATAGAAGTCCTTTCATCAGATAAGTGCAAAGTTCCCCAAGATGAGAGACATATGACAAGGTTTGACCCGATGAAGGGGCTATAGAAGGGAAAAATGTTTCAAACCGGTGGAAATGAAATGAAACTCACAGATGAAATCTGGGTGATAAGACCCAAGTTTGTCATGGAGTTTATCTGCATGAGGCGCATAGATAGAGTCCCAAAGAGCTCTTCCCCGCACAACAGTCGATTCGATGTTGTCGGGGGTTGCATTCCTGGCAGTATGAATTGAGTGAGTGGGTTCCGACCGAGGTATAGATTTCAAAAGACAAGAATAGCAGCGAAAACATGCAAGTGGTCAGGTCACTCAGGTATTCGGAGTAGCGTGGAAGGACGCGGTAGAAGGCCGATGACCAGTGTACATACCTGCGAGAGGTTTTCCTTAGTGCAGACTTGACATCATCATCTAAAGCTTCATTCAATGCCGCAAGGGATAAGATTACCTGACCGGGACCGATGAGTTTTATCCAGACACCTAGGGGGAAACGGCTCACCCGAGGAACTCCCACAAAGATAGTGCTCTTCAACGCGGATTCGCGAATAAGGGCAGCTTTGTTCAATGCCTCGGTGAACGTGCTATCCCGAGTATCGTTACTTAGGTCGGAACGTGTGGTGAAACGGTAAAGTTGACCGAATGTAGGTGGTCGATTGGCGGTCAAAAGAGTACAAGCCTAATAATAAGTTGTGTTTCGTGACTCTGGGGGGGTTTACGCGTCTTAACTCACGGTTAAGACTAGCCAACCAGTCTCAGCCTTCTTCTGCTTAGCATCGAGGAAGGTCTTCGAGAGAACTTTGTTGAGCTTTGCAAGGGGAGGACTTGGAAGAGGGTGAGGATTGCGCAGCGTCAAAAGTTGTTTGATGCTAGGGGGAAGGTGTTTGACCATCACTGAAAAGAAACAAGGCTACCAAGCTGGAGTCTCGAACGACGTTGCGGGGGAACGTTCCGTGGGCTCCTTACCGTGAGATACCGATACCGAGTCATTAAAGATTTTCCCTCAGGTACTTTTCAAGCACAAGTGATTTATGTATGTACAGCGCTAATAGGCCAGAAAATCATCAATTGCAGCACCAAATAACCAAATGCACAGCACTCTACACCAGGTAGCTGGGGTACAGACAACGATAGTAGAGGAGTATCTGCGGTCGACAAAGGAAGAAAAGCACGAGAACACTACAGAAAAACGACCGCACGAACACCGACCAACGGGAGTGCGAGAGAGAATGATAAAACTAAGGGTATAGTGTAGGAAGATCCATGTAAGTGATCAGCATAACATATACGTTGACCTCCATAAATGAACGAGTGAAATTAACTGCTGAGGAATTGACGTCCAAGATCAGTCAAACCACCATCTGAGGCCATAAGTTGGTTCAGAGGGTTGACATTCTGCATGTCATGCATGGCACCGAACCAACAGTAATACTCAACCCAGTCTTGGCTCTCCATATAGGAAGTGGCCTGACCCATGAAATCTTGAATTTGGCCGAGACTGCCTTGTGCACCGCCCGTGAAAGACTGTTGACCAGATGAGAAGGGAGACAATGTCACGAAAAAGATACACACCTGGTAGGCAAACTCAGTAACCCAGATAGGAAGGTTGAACAAGTTATGGTAGTCGTTGATGTAACTCTTGAAGTTGTCGAAAGAAGTGTCGTACCAGTGTACAGCTTGCGCGTCAAACTGTAAAGTAAAATATTTATATCACAACAGCATATCAATGATCAAGATAGACTTACAGTGCAACCGTCACAAGCGGCAAAGAAATCTTTCATCCATTGCTTCGCGTTAGGGTCAGAAGTGACTGCAGGAGTGACAAGTTTGTAGCCCTGGGATTTGAGGGGTTGAATGTATTGTTTCCACAAGCCAGCAGCATCCTGAGGAGACAAGTTGGACTGTCCAGCTTGATCGGGTCTGAAATAAAAATAAACTGATTACGGAACATTCGCTGTCGAAGAAATGACACAAACTCGTTGAAACCCAAGACCACGTTTGCGTAACCCGCAACGACAGTCTTCTGGAACTCGTCAATCTGGTTTCGGCCCCAAAGCATGGGCCAGGGCTGGAAGCCAAGCTGACGAGCGAGGGCAGGGATAGAGGGGGACCATGTGTAAAGTCTAAAGCGAACAGGGGGGTTAGTCAAATTCAACAAAGATTACACAGCTCAACTTGCCCAGTAGTTTTGTCAGTTTTCCACTTGCTGAGAGAAGAGTCGTTGCCGTTAGGCCAGGCTAAGCAAGCTTTGCTTGATGCGCCTGAGCCACCCGAAGAACTACCCGAAGAGCTGCCAGAGGAACCACTGCCAGAGCCGCTGGAGCCGCTGCTGTTACCACTGGAGCCACTTCCACTTCCACTACCACCGTTGTTGTTGTTGTTGTCACTGCTGGAGGAAGTAGGAGCTGGGGCTTCGGAGCTGGAAGTGGATTCAGGGGCAGGGGTAGAAGAAGCGGTAGGAGCACTGCGAGGCTTGCAACGCCTAACGTTGTTGGAGCGCTTGCGCTTTGCGAGAGCATCGTGGCCACGGAGGACATCCCTAGCAGCTAGACCATGGTGGTTGGAGAGAGCCGTGACTGGCTGGGGGCCAAGAGAGCAAGCGAGGATTGCAAGAGTTGCAACTGAAAGTAGATTGAGCAGCCTGATGGCGGCCATTATTCTAGTCGTAAGAAGAGAGAGTGGGGGACAAAAGAATGGATGTGCGACGAGGCGAACAGAGAGGAGACTGGTAGAGAATGGAAAAATGATGCGGCTAGATTTTATAGTTGGTTACTACGGCTCCCACGCCATGCTTTTCCGGTATCAAATGGCCGCGATACAGTGACATAGCAACGCCGCCCCAACCCCCTGTCCCGTCGCAGACCATGTTGCATATTGTGCGGAGTGCGTTCTTGTCCAACAGAACAAGGGTATTGTTCCTTGATATATCGTCCCAGATGCTGATGCTAGAGAAACATCAGTTCTACCTATTTATACCAGAGTCCACAGATTCTTTTTAGACTTTTATTTTTTTTTTTTGCTGTCTGGCTTGATAGCCAACCTCGGACATGTCCGCTCTGATGCGACTCTAAATACGCGCATGCCAAGTGTTCCTGGTTCATTCATCTCTGCAATGGCTTGTACTTACATGACGTGTCCACAAAGCGAAGACACTCTGTACATGTAAAATTTCTTGCATCTTTGTTGTGCGATTGGACCTGGAAAACATAAGAATTCACGTGACAACACGTGGCAGTTTAGTATATCGCGGACCGGCAAAGTGATTTTTTCCCTCAACCTTGTCAACTCAAGCCAACAGAAGCGGTTCAACAAAGCAGCCCATCTATCGTTCGTCCACCCAAAAACCCAGCCCACTCCAGCACAATGTCTGACGCCTCAGCCGCCGCCGCCCCAGTCACCGAAAACGGCGCCCCCGTTGCAGAAGTCCAAGAAGAGCCTGGCCACAAAGTATCTCTCTTTCATCCATTTCGCAACTTTTTCACTTCTGACCGTGTCTTTCTAGGTCTTTGCTGGCAATCTTGCTTATTCTACTACGGATGAAGGGCTGAAGGCGTTCTTTGAGCCAGTTTCGAGCGACATGTACGTCCATCAATTCCACGTCTCGCGTGCACCGCCTCACCCATCTCTTTCAGCATCACCGCCCAGGTCATTCTACGAGGCACCCGCTCAGCTGGCTATGGCTTTGTCGCGCTTTCCAGCGCCGAGGCTGCGCAAAAAGCCGTCGAGCTCCTAGACAAGAAGGAACTCGACGGTCGTCCGGTAATCGTCGAGATCGCGAAACAACCCGACCAGAAAGACAAGGAGAAGAAGGCCAGGAAGCCCAAGAGGAGGCCCGGCAGGCGTGGCAGCAAAGCTGTCCCCGGGGAGGTGTCTGAGGCCGAAGCCAACGGTGCTGCTACTCAAACAGAGGATGCCGCCGGTAGTGACGAGGCTGCCAAGCCGAAGAAGAAGAAGAAGGCTGTATGTTTTCGTGTTTTTCTTTACGTGTAAGCGAGTGCTCATGTTTTTTCGCGATCAGCGCAAGGCCAGGAAGGCGACTGCCACTACCGCTACAAGCGACGCCGAAAAAACTGCAGAAGGCGATGCTGAAGCTGCACCCAAGAAGAAGACTCCTCGTCAACGTAAACCTCGTACTCCCCGTCCTGCCGGCGAAGACCCTGTCGGCGAACCCTCCAAGACCATGCTCTTTGTCGCCAACCTTGGGTTCAATATCGACGATGCTGGCCTTGCTGCCCTCTTCACGGAGGCTGGCATCACTGTCACCTCTGCTCGTATCGTTCGAAGGAGGTGGGCTCCCAGACGCAGCAAAGGCTACGGCTTTGTTGACGTCGGCAGCGAAGAACAGCAGAAAAAAGCTATTGAAACTCTCCAGGGTAAAGAAGTCGGTGGTCGCCCAATTGCTGTAAAGGTTGCTGTCAACACTCCTGAAGAGGAATCTACCGAAGCCGCTACCACCACTGAAGCTGCCCCTGACACCGAAACTGCTGTTCCTGCTGCTTAATGAGATCATGTTCATTGTCAAAATGACACCAAACTCCACACCGCTTTTTTCACTTTCTGTTCTATGCTTTGTTACGGTCTTGCTTTCTTATGACAGTGAAATGCATTTGTGGATAGCTTTACCCCCCTCAACTTTAACTACTTTTTTCTGTATCCAAGTAGTCCGGCTTTTCTGGTCTGGTGCCATTTTTATTGTAGCTGTTGTTGGTTGTTCAATGTATCGACGCAGTTACTTATAAACGTGTTAATGATATAACGACTCTTCTAAAGCTTGAGTTTGATCATAGTTGAGTCTACGCTAGTCTACGTCATTTGAAACACCTTTTACCACCCTTCCACCATGTCTGATGGCGAAGACGATTACCTTTCGGACAAATTCTTGCTAGAGACTATTCCCCAGTCTTCAACATCTACGAAAACTTACAGCCAACTTCGTAAAGATGCTGACAAGAAATCCAAACTCAAGAACCAGCAGAACAGAACGAAAAGTCGACGTGAACGCGAACTTGAGGCCCGCGAAGAAGGCCTGAGCAAAAGTCTCTTCGCTCGAGCACGGGAAGACGAGGAAAGTGGGGGTGCTGAGAATAAAGCTTTGTCCATCATGATGAAGATGGGGTTTAAACCAGGTCAATCTCTCGGGAAGATTGATGACAACAACCAAGGAAAAGTGTCTCCGCCGCCGACCTCATCAGAAATCTCCAAGGACCGAAACGAAGGGAACGAGTCAAATTTATCACCACTGGGCGCATCTACGCCTACGGAAATATCATCGGTTAAAGAGGAATATTCTCATCGTACTGAGCCATTGCCGTTGAATGAATGGGCAGGTGAGAGTACTTGCTAGTCGCTCAAAGTAATGTTGACAACCGCCCGTAGGGAAGAAAGGGATAGGTACTTCGAAGAAAAGGGGTCCTTCACCAAGCAGTGCTGAACGAGTTGCCAAGATGGCCAGAATGGCAGAGGAAAGTGCAAATGAAGATTTCCGGGACCGCACACGACGAGAGTATCAGGAACGTCGTGCTGAAGGAAGACTAGGTGAATGTCAATTCAACCCGTCGTTTTCTTGATTTTACCAGTTCCATTGCAGGCCCTGCTCAACGAACGTGTGCAAATTTAGACGAGAAAGCAGGAAAGAAAGTGTGTACTGGTTTCTTGCCTACCATTCTATCATTCAAATATATGTTCTAGTTCAATGTGTTGTGGCTTAACCCTGGAAACCCGGAGACCTTTCCCCCTGGTCTCATGGATGCCCTTTCACTCCATACTACCCTGGACGTTTCCTCTTCTAATCACGGACGTCAGGGAGACCGCGATATCGCAACGCGTCTCCGGCAGCAAATGAAGTCAGATGCTCTACAGCCTCTCGACAGTGACGAGAAACACAGCGATACGGCAGTCGAATCGTTCTCAGAAGATATACTCAGGGAAGCCGCTCAATTTCTGCGTCTCCAAGTCGGTACCTTTTTCTATCCTTGGCGTTAAATTTCCGTTAATTCCAGAACTGAATATGATGACACAGGCACAAGATCGTCTATCGTTAGTCCTCTCGTACCTGCGCGACAACTACGCCTATTGCTTTTGGTGTGGGACCCAATATGACGACCAAGAAGAAATGGAAAACCAGTGCCCCGGGGATGATGAAGAATCACATTAGCTTTGCGATATTAACGCACTACCTAGTAACAACCGTTTTTGGCCTGAGACGCCTGCAAAATGGGGATTTCGTCCATCATTAGGGTACCTGCTGTGCCTTCCTTGATATTGGTTATATATTGCATCTAGATGTGGCAAGAGCTGCGGTGAGTACGTAGTACACTTTGTACTGAAGTAAAAGGAAAGCACAGAAAAGGGTATGGTAGCATTTACTCGCCATGGAGACAAGAGAAAATCGACATGGAAGGGAGCCACCTAAACTAGGATGTACACAGTAAATAGCAGTCCGAAAAATGATATTGGTAAAAAAGAGCGTAGAATAGTTGGAATGGTTATAATGAGGGAGTGGTATATCTGGAATAGATTGTACAAGGTATCTGTATGAACGTCCCGGAAATATAATACATATGAACAATATTTGTTATGCAACATGCACAACTGCAGGACGAGAATACTTTCCACCAAGGTCGGTGGGACGAGGCGGTGTCGAAATTCTGATGCCGGTGTGGATACGAGAGCGACGTGATAAGATGCCAACCTCTTCTGAAAATGGCTTCACTACATCCGGTGATATCCGTCCGCTCGAGTCGACATCGGAGTTGGGTGTCACGGGGAAGGAATCGCTGCCAGACGATTGTGGTAGAAAAGATGGAAGAGTTGGTAAAACAAATGGTCGAGGAGATTCTTCGACGACATCACGGGGGAAAGTAGGGGATGTAGGAGAAGCTCCAGGAGTTTTGCGGCGAACATAGCTGGAAATTGGAGTGTTGGCCGAAAGATCGGTCGAGGACCCAAACACGTTGACTGTCAACTTATTCCCTAATCTTTTTCTGATTCTAGGTGATGATGATGGAGGACGAGGTGAGGTAGAGCTGGCCTACTGACAACTAAATATCAGACATAACAATTGAGACGCGACGAAACGCACCCGGTCAGACAAATCTGAGGATGACGACATAGACGAAACACTTCCCCGGCGCCGCTCGAAAGTCTGCAGGTTTGCTCGTTATTTAAAAGATATAGTTTCTAAATGAAGTGAATACGCACCGTAGACGCATAAGGTGAATATCTAGCTGAGCTTCTGCGAGATGCCTGGTCTCGCAGCGACGGACTCGACTTTGACCGCGCTGGGCCAGGACATGGGACGCTTAGCAATTTTGGCGACCCAGAAGGCGAAGAGAGGGACGAGGATGATGAGGATGATTGATCTGGAATCCTTTTCGCGGGGTCGATGCCCAGAGAAGCCATGAGTTCCACGAACGAAGGGAGTGTGGCCATATTAAACGATTGAGTGAAAATACCCGAGGGTAACTGCAAAAACTGGAGAGACGAAAGGCAGCTGGAGACCTTGAAATAGACGGGCTCGTACGACGGACGCTAGCTATATACGAACTCGCGTCCAGACGCCTTAGAAACCGAGCCCACGGCAACATGTTGATAATTGTGGCTTGCAGAGCTTTTTCTGGCAAAACAGAAGGAATCAATAGTGGTCGGCAAGGTGATCTGTGTTGCTGATCATTCGGATAGAGCATCTTCAGGGCCTCAAGTAAGTATAGCTGTCAAGAGATACCGTCCCGAGTGCCTTAGATATCAGATATTTGCATCAAGAAGCAGAAGGCAACGCTGGGACGAGAGCCGGTAAGCATTGACCATCCCCACAATAGAGTCAGTGTCAAAATGTCCATCCAATAAACGTCAGTACTTATTACCAGCGCGCGCACGCATGGTCAGTACAGCCTTGCTGCTGCCTCGCTGCTGGTCGTCGGACATTGTCATCAACCATCAAGCTCAGTATTTCGTGATTTCGTGACAATCCAGACTACCAAACAAGCCAACACATCGTCTTTTCCACCGAACCATGAACGAACAGCAGTCCAATCCTTCTGGTATGTCCAGTAGCAACCCGTTGCTGCAGCCGCAGCGACAAGAAATGGAATATTTATGTGCAGGTACGCGTCTCGCAGTCTCCCCCAAGAAATGATTCAAATTGTGTTCCAAGACTGCGGTGCTAAAAATGAGATCAAGTCTCGGGAACCCATCCGTTGTCGTGAATGTGGGCATAGAATAATGTACAAGAAACGAACAAAACGAAGTAAGGTTGCTTTCTGATGCCTATATCCGCAATATTCATCGTCATCGACACAGTGGTTCAGTTTGAAGCCCGGTGACACCGGGGTCGATGGTCCCTATGGGTCCTCTGTCCTTTTACCCCGTATATGCACTACAAAAAAGCAGTGACTCTTGCGTCCCCTACTACTAATCCCGAACAGAGTCTTATATCAAGTTTCCCAGCTGACTAGCAACGGATATCGTTGTAGAACTACAACGACGCGCTCGTCTTTACCGATTTCTCTTCGTTGCCTTTCAACGGCTCCGTGACTTGCGTCAAACGCAACGATTTTCGGACGTTGCTTTGGTTGACGTAGCTACTATCAAATAATATGGAAATGGTTTCTGTCTAGTACAATTCATAGAATCCATTATGGTTGTTTGACATTACTACCAATCTGTGATGCGAGTGACGTGGACTGTATGCCATCCCAGCGACTAACAAAGATGTTGGGCGAATCTAAGGTAACCGATACATGAGACTGATGTCCGGGCTTGAACACTTCTGGAAAGGTCAAAGCCGCAAGTACAGTGTATAATGCAGTATCGTGTAACAAAGAAGCACAGGTATACATATCCCTATAATCAAAGCAATAAATCTATCAGTTCACCGTATACTTGATACTACCATAATCATGCATGGAACGTTTTCACCACTGGTGATGCTGTAAAAACCACAGATTCAGGAAGCACGTTACAACTATACGGTCCAACACAGGTTCCAGCTTTCCAGAAACCCACAAATTCTTCTCCTTGTCGGTCCATGTAGCTATTGTTTTGCCCCGAGAATCGATGCACTGTCCAAGGGAGTATTATAGAACGAGAGGCACTGTAATCTGAATATTCAAACTCACAAACAAATCTTTCTCCTCTTTCTTCCATTTATATTCCGACCCACCCGCTTTAAAGCGGCGAGATCTGTGGCTGGCATTGACGAGGGGAGTAACGGACAGATCAGCACGACTTACTGGCTGCTCGATTTCTTCATTTTTCGGAGCTCCCGAATATGAACCTGAGAGACATATATCAACCAAAGGTTGTGAGCGCGTACGGATGCAAACCTCCTCAACACCAAAACCAACTGTACAGTTGTAGTTTGACAGCCAGTCAATCTGGCCGGCTGTCTCAAAGACATTGGTCTGAAGGTTACACCGCTGAAACGTTGTGAGCCCGGTTCTCAAGCCGGTGACAGGGTGATGGAACTAAGGTGGTTTTCTCACTTATACTGGTACAGGATTAAAACGAAAAAATCACGTACTCGATATAATTCTGTTGAAACGTCGGTAGGGTCCTCTGGCAGCCTGTAAATTTTAAAAGTTCGACTCTCAGGATCAGAGCTGGATAATTCAAAGTGGAGAGTAAGATCGTTGGATGTCATTTGGTGACACTACTGGTCAAGAAATGCTACTCTTTTATGGGGGATAAAGCTTTGCCACGGTGGAAGCTTCCGCTCCATCATACCCAGATGAGTGATTGTCTGCACAGCTGCAGTTAATCTCGAGTGACCTCGTGTAGCTCGGGACAATATCAATCGATCACTCAGGTCAGGTATCACCCGGAAGGAACATTTGTGCAGCAGCCTGGGTGAGAACGTTGTAGCTGAAATTTAACACGAGGGAAACCAGCACCGAAAAAGAAAATCAAAAAAACGTGGCGTGAAATGGTCATCGGAGGTCCAGGCGGGGAAAATGATTAGCACTTGTGGTCTAAAAGATAGCCACTGGGAACACGGATTTAATCAGTGATAGCTATGTGGAGTGACGTGTATTCCGTCAAGCAACAGAGTCCGAAAGCTCCTGGCCATCATACACCCTACAAGGAATATACGGTGCATGCAGCATCGGCCTCACTGAGATTTCTTGTCACAAGTAGATTTTTCTGAAATACAGATAGGCAGCGCGCTGGCGCAGTCTCACAAATTAGTCAAAAAATCACACATCGTAGAGAAATGTATACATCGTGTAAATTCACAAATTGAAACGAGATATCAGTACTGCGTCCAGAAGCTGATGGGATAGAAGTCGGAGAGCTCACCATACCTAGAAGCATCATTCCTGTGAAGGACGCGGGAATTATGTCACAGAAAGACGAGCAAGCCTAGTTTGGCTCACTTGAACTTTGGATTCGGAGGTTGAGTTGATGAACCTGTGGCGTCGGCAAAAAGCCGGGGACATGTCACGTGCATGTGACATCGTTTAGTGTGACTCCACGTCGCTGAGTCATGGACTCGTAATCCTCTTCACATCACTCATTATGCCGGACGGTAGGGAATCCACTGAGCGTAGCCTCTCGAAAGACCCCGTAAGCCTATACCTCCAAGCATTTATCCAACTCTCTAAGTTTCCTTCAGGTGTCTGATACTGAGTCCCTCGATGGTGCCCAGGCTCCAGGAAAACCTGGCAGAAAGAAAAACCCTAAGTGTGTAATGTTGAATTGTCATTCCATGTGCTTACGCCCTAGATAATACGTCTTAGCTCTCAAGCTGCAAGACGAGATCAGAATCGCATTGCTCAACGAGAGTTTCGACTCAGAAAACAGCAGCGGGTTAGCACTGTCATTTTTACGCTCGGTTCTGTCATGTCTCACTCGTTTATGGGCAGATTCGTGACCTCGAAGCGCGAGTCGAAATCCTTTCTGGCGGCAAAGATGAAGCTATCGGAGAAATGAGAAATATCCTGAAGGGTAGATGCTTTGGCCAACGCTCACCAAATAACCTTCTAATTCATATCATACATTCAGATTTGATGCAAGAAAACCAGACTCTTAGAAACCTACTTCGCAGCTTAGCTTCCTTCATCGGAGAAGGTGCCGGTGGTGTCCTGCCAAAACTGGGCTGGGAAATGTCCGATTTCAATAACTTTATCAATAGGTCCGAGACCGACACTGCTTGGGAAGGATACCAAAGGAGAAAGAAAGCTACGGCTAATGCTGAAGCTATGTCTTCTGGTCAAAAACGTTCGGCAGATGACGACACTTCCAATCTTAGCAAGAAGCCACGCACAAGTGATGCTGAATCTTCCTATTCCATGCTTCTTCCAATGAATAGCGGCGCCAGTCCAATGACAGCTGAATCTATCTATCCTGCAGGAAGATCTGACGGACCTGGTCTTTTCCCAGATATGATACGCGGTAACAATGGTTCGCCAATGTTTATACCACCTTCCTCCAACGCAACTAGCCAATATGCTACTCAAACTACCCCATCTGGAGGACCTGGCTATCCTTCGACTTATGTCCCCGCAGAGCACATGAATATGGAATCCTCTCTCCCTTCGTTGTCGTTTGCATCATCAACTTCGGTTTCTGGCACGACATCGAGGTCTACAGACCAAGCATCGCCTGCTTTGGAAGATGACGAAGATCCTAACAAAAGCGAAGCCCACAAATTGATCCAGTGAGCATGTTTGTTTCCAGACCCCGTTTTCGGCGATGTTCAAGCCATCTAGTTATCACCTAGACAACTTTAAGCGCAACAGTGCCTATTGTTTACCGGCTTCCTTGAGGCCTACGTTGGTTCAAAGGTTAGATTGGGCAATTTATATGCTTACTCTTGTGTTAACGTGCGTGGCTATTCCTCAAGGACTGTACCTCATGGTTCGTGCTTGTTACTATGAGATGCATGGGCTTCTAACTTTGCTGTAGAGAGCGTAATTGACCGAATACTTCATCCTGAACTACGTGACCGTATGATTTTACTTCGAAGTATGTGTCCATAATTTTCCCGTGTCTTTGCTTAAATTTTGCCATCAGCTCGTTTCGACTTGGTTGATTGTCTTTTGGAGTACCGCAGTGCTGTAACTATTCACGGAGATGACGTTCTTGCTCACAGCAACTGGGAAATCAACGAAAAGTGGCTTCGTAAATATGGGTATGTTTTATGTCCAACACATATGCAATGTCTCATCTTTTCTCCAGGTTCCTTGTAGAACAATCCACTCTGAATATCATGAACCGATGGCGGCGAGAGAGGGGTGAACCTGAACTCCGGCTTAGTGATATTACAGGTTCGGAACAAACTCCAGGCTCTACTTAGTGTGCGCATACATTGTCTATTGGTATCATTATGGGTCCTGGGCAAATAGCAGTTTCGTCTTGTTAATCTACTACTGTATCATAATTGTTGGTTTAACGTACAACGTTTCAAAATGTGACTATGGACTCACCATTACCAAGAGGCCTTTCTAACACCATTGAGTTCTCCGGCCAAAGCTTTGAGACGGAATTGGAACTACGAGAAAACATTCAATGGAATACACTGCTTGTGATTTGCCAGATACGCACTCTACACAATGCGAATTCGCTGATAATACCTCTGCCTCTTCCACTTTCATGACAGCGGTTTTTTACAGTGGTCGGTCTTGTGTAACGTCCAAAAGTGTTGAGTTGCAACTGGGCCTGGTGTCGGACCTGAGGTGGCAGAGTTTGGTTGCGCGCAACGTAGAGATAAGCCCTGCGAGTGACTTCGTTGTCAAAAACACCCTTACGGGCTTTCATGTCACGAAGAACCCTGATATTGGGCATGATTGTAGCGTATCCACGAAGATGGTCAAGGTTAAAGGTTTTTCTATATAAAATTAACAAGGTCACGCAAGTGGAAAACATCCATACACATCGGCACTAGTCGGATTCGTCACACTTTTCATCCTCCAATATTGTAACCTTATGCTCAAGGGACGTTCTTGGGCTTGATCATCGGGAGAGTGGTAAGTCGATAAAATCCCTCTCTTTTTTGATATTCACAGGATTTTGCTATAAAGAATGATCATAAACAGAGTTCTACGGTTTGCCCAAGGTCGTACCTTCGTATCGTCCCTCTTTGGGTTCACTTTCTTTGCAACTGTCCTCACTGTATCGACCTCGAACATCCTACCATGTCCTGCCCGACCCAATAAAAACCGGTTTGCCGACTCGGACCTGGACAAAGGCGATACTATATCATATCAAGGAGGAAACGTGCTTGTCTCGTCGAAACGGAGGAGATGGATTGAAGAGGTTCATCCAGTCTCGGAAAAAGAATCTTGATCTGCTAGGGAATAGTTCGAGGGTTGCAGATAAACACGGGGTCTACAAGACGTGTCTTATTCTCTATGCGTTGTGTATGCACGCTAACACGGGGAAACTGGATATATAAAACGTGATGTTACAGATACATTGACTATTCCTACAGATATGTAGAGCTGTCCCGAAATGCTAAGTCTAAGGGATATTCAAGCCGTTTCTTCGGAATGCGGGGTATCATCGTTTTGTTGAGAATTTTCTTCTCCGCCACTATTGGATCAGAATTCAGGATTTTTTGCATGAATGATGTTGGCATTTTACGCACGGCAAGGGATTTTCTTGAATGAAAAAGCACCATAAAAGAGACAAAAAGTTCCACGCTGCTTGACAGATGAAAACTACACGCAAGGCGTCAGCATAGGAATCAATAGCGGCTGTCCGTTGTTCTGGATTTAGATGGGGTATAATTTCTGTGGAGTGTCTTGCGAAAGCCAAACATCAACTTCAGCTAAATTTCCGAAGAATAGAATTATTACCGAATCTTCTCGATGAGCTACTCACGGATATCGCCGTGCAAGAAGGAACAGTTAGTTGGATGCACATAGGGTAGCTTCAAATTCAAACACCGACCTGCGCTGATCCTGGACCCTCAATCCTGGATCGCAATTTCTGAAGTAGAACCCCTTGAAGAATTGCTCCGCTGAGAGCCACACCTAGCACTTGCCCGGTAGTTCTAAACAGATAGGTGACTAACAAAATTTGAGTTAACAATTCAGTAGTGCTAGATAGACTCCAGCACTTACTCCCAGTCGCCACGGCCATGTCCTGCTTTAGAACACCAGCAATCATGGCCTACATAAAGGGCCATCAGCTAATTCTTATCGCAACGATGAGTAATTACTGACAATAAGTGTAGTCGTGATGAGACCAGCCATACCGAACCCCTGGGGTACAATGTCGACCCACAGATGTAAGGTAGATGTGTTGTCATTCCAGAAAATTACGAGGAGACTCGCGATATTTGCTAAGAGCGAAGAAGCTATAGTGAGGTTGTACAGTTTTCCGGTTCTTCGCATGACCCTGTCACCTATCAGAGAACAGCCGCCCAGACAAAGATTCAGAACATACCATCCGGCAAAAACACTCCCAACGGATATAGCGACCTAGTGAAAGGTTACATGTGGACGCCCTGAACACGGAGATGAATTAACTCACAGAGTGTGGCAGAAGATGTGCTCCTTTGAGAAAAGACGGCATTAGCGTGTCGATTGCTTTGATAGTATCAGTAAATGTGAGCAACTGACCTGAGTCTGTGGCGGAATAAAGACGCACTGCCGAGAAATACTGCGTTTCTTCCTTGAGATACGGAGGAATTATGTCAGAAAAACCAGATTCTCACCAACGGGATGTTATAGAGCTGTGATGGGAGAGGTCAGTTGACGATGTGACCCTAGAGTACAGTATGGGGCCTACCATTGAGAATGCGGCCATGCTCCCGAACAAATTGGACATCGAGACGGCTAGGGGCGTCCTTTGCGTAATTAATCGCAAAGGCATAACGGGATAGGGAGCCCAGCTTTTCTCTATGATCAAGAAAGTTGCTCCGAATAATAGGCTGGCAATGAGCAAACCATATATCCGAGGATGCGACCAAGGCACTTCTTCCGTAGTCTTCAAGCTAAATCCAAGAAGTAAACATCCCACGGTTCCAACCAGAGTCAATGAGCCCAAGAAATCAATGCGGCGTAGCTTGTCTCGCAACGTCTGGTTTTGCACTTCAAAGGGAAGCTCAATGTTCACTTTCCAAGATACGAGTGCAAAGCTGAAAAGAAGCACTGGGGCCTGTAAAAAGTTAGCCAGATGCAAGAGTCTGACGTATTTATAAGATTTACCTGGAGGTAGAATGCTGCTTTCCTGGAATAAAGATCAGCTGCGTACTCTGGGAACGGGGTCGTCAACATTTACCATCCAAAGTTATCGTTGATCCAACCACCGAACGGCCCTCCAATTCCAGCACCTAATCCATATAATCTAGCTAGTGTGAATATGCGACTCTCACGATGGTTCGAGATCCTTACATGTTAGCCATTCCTTGGTATAGTCCCCGCTGTTTTCTAGGCAAGATTCAGACTACGCAGAATAAAACCAGAAGGAAACCTACAACGGAATAAGATCTGTCACTACGATACTTGAGACTGTCCGTCATTCAGTAATAAATCCAAGCAACTAAAGATAGTTGAATCACCCGTCATGACCCTGTCATTTCATAGATCATTCAGAAAGTAATACGCTTGAAAATGACCTGAATAGTTACCCTCCACCACCCATCCCAGCAAGAGCGCGCGCTGCTATGAGAAATTCCATCGAGGGAGCGAACCCGCAAAGAAGAGTCCCAGAACCTTCAGATTTAAGCTCAAAATAGCTCCTAGATCTATAGATCATTGATGGCATACCGAAAAGAGATAGTGCCAATAGCATCGCGCCTTTTCGGCCCAGAATATCGGAAAGGCGACCTGCAAGTGAGAAGATTAAGCAAGGCTTTAGCAGCACATAAAAGACGCGTCGGCATACCATAAAGTGGTGTAAAGCAACACAATGATAGTAGATAAGAGGTACCGATGTACGATGACTGGTGTGATTTGTTGAAATCGCTTCCAATGGGTGCTAGCAAGGTAGCCACCACAGTTCCTGGCCGCTGATGTCAGTGAGCCTCTTTTTACATCATATTCTAGCTCACCGTCTAAAGCGCCCAAAAAGACAGCGCTCCAAAGTCCAGCAAGTATCCAGCAGGTATCCACGCGCGAAAAGTTGTTCAGTGGGATAGGATCAAGACTTTCTTCTGATTCCGCTAGCGTAGACGTGTCGCTTGAGATTGTAGAACTGTACGAAATCTGGACCTCATCCAGAAGAGGTCTTGTTTCTGAAGAAGAGGCCCTGTTGTCGACAGCCATCAAGGATGAGGGAAAATGACCGATCCAAGAGGCTTTTTATAATTTTTGACACGGATGTTGAATTTCGCGAATTCCCTGCGGCAAAAGGGGTAACTAGAATTGTCCAATATTCCTACAAAAGCGGGTCAAGTATCGGGAGAATGAAAAAATGGGAACATAAATTGTGGGCAGCGTAAGTCAACTTCCGCACTCATCGGCGCGGCTGGTTCGGCCTAACTTGGCGTCATAGTACGTATATGTTTTTTTTTCAAACAGTCAAGATAACCATTCCTTCTTTGCGCGGGGCTCCATGACCTACGACCTGAGGTCGTCGATACTTTGAAGGGATAGACAGTCTCCGCCGCGTTCTCGAAACAGTGATCAAATTGATCCGCCGTTTGTGGTCACCAGTCAACTCCATTGAACCTCGGTCTCCTTGGCTCAGGGTGAGTATTTTTTTTTGAGTATTCAAGCGCTCTTTCGCACCGGAAACGGACATTTATCAAAATATTCAGAGGTCGCAGCTGCCCCATTTGTGATGTATCTTGATGTTCACGCGCCTCATTCTCCCGATGACTCTTTGTTAGCATCAAAGAGAGTTAAGTAAGTAATGCTGTATTGTATCTGTGGTAAGAGGACTCCCTGAACCAAGAGAAGAAGTTTTAGCCCATACAAGAGTAAAAAAGTGTGGCACTGACCTTCTTGGAGATCCTCAAGAGTCAAAACATACACGTGTCGCTTGTAAACTAATATTCATCCAGCACCAAGCCACCACACCGACTTGTTCTGCATCTTTACTAACACTCGGGAATGACACACGTATTCTTAGTTGCTGGACCTATGGGTCAAGCGTTTGAATAATAAACAGTTCGTCACCATTTCAAGTCTACTTTCAGAGCCAAATTACTTGTGGCGGTTTACAGCACAAAAGTTCTCTAGGCCGAGATCATCACTCATTATCTCTCTTTTCCCTTACCGAAAGTATTCATATGGTCCGCTGCGCTATCCGACAATCAAGGCGCATTGCTCATCCAACATGAACGACACAGCACCCAATCTGATACCCCCGAGTTTGGGATTTTTTTTCTAGTTCTTTACGTGCTTTCCCAGTCGAACATTGATACCACAGAGAGGAGGCGTGGATATAGACTAAAGACAAAAACGCGATCAAGCTGCTTGCGAGCTCATTTGTTTGCTCAAATTCTGTAGCGTATGGAATCTCTGTCGAAGTTTTTGACATATCGGTTCATCTTGGGCCGTTTCTCTAAAATGACTTACTGCCCGCTTTCTCTCACTTTTACTTTCATTCCGTCCCCGACGGAGCGTTTCGTTTAACCCGACTTTTTGACCCTGTAAATTTTAGCTGCAGGAAACTGGTATTGACTGCCGCTTACTCACTGCTCTCTCGTCGCTCACGACCGTTTTTCCGAAATGGAGGCCCATAGACCGACTGGAGATACGCCTTTCCTCGTCTACTCGAAGTCCCAAAGTTATTTCCGGCCAGGCTTCGATGGGCGGGCCATGCAAGCACCAAGCATTGTTTACTTTCCAGAATCTCCAGAATCAAACGCGTTCACGGCCGTCGTGCACCCTTTGTTGAGTGTCCGAGCCGCAATCTACGTTATCCCACATTCTTACCCTCACATCGTGATGAAGAGTTTGTTGAAAACTCAGCTGCTGCTTGGACTCAGACCCGTGGTCCCCGGTAAGCCTGGATACCCACTGACCCTCTCGCTGTTGCAGACCCACTTTTGATCCTGCAGTTGACGACAAGTACGTTTCATCGATATCAAATGCATCCCAAGATATTCAACTCTCAACGAGCCTTGCGATTCGAGTTTGGAGTTTGGATGTCTCACCACAGCTCGGGGTGACGACCCCCCATCGTGTTTGCCAATGGCGTGTCTCGGGATTCATGTCGTGGAATTTGTCAATGCCCCGACACCTGCCAGCTCGGGGCTCCGAAGTTTTGGCATGTGGTATCGATGTCATCCGAGAATCGTCCAAGCTGTGATTATGACGTTTAAGCATCCTCGCTATCTGCGCCGACACGTTCTCGTCTCCATAGTCTCTTCCAGAAGTGCAAAAAGGTTACACCTCCGTATTTCCGTGTGCCTAGTCCACAGACTACAGATGCATCGCCTAATTTCCAACTTTGCAATCAAGAGTATCCTCTTGCGCAGTTGTCGCTGAGAGGCAGAGTGTCGATCAGCAGCAGCGGTTGATCTCCATGATTTTCTTCAGCTATACAATTCTGTTCGTAACGGTGTTTCTGCTAGAGCATTTCACACTTGCACTAGCACCTGACTTTATTGTTCAGGCGCTTCGTCTTCTTGATTGCTTCATAAACCTTGTTCGCTGTCCATCAAAATTCGTGTTCTCTGGGAAGAATCCAGTCATGGCTGTGGGCTGTGGAAAAGCAGAATGCTTATACATCTGACCAGTGCCTTACGGCGCCTTTACTGATAGACATAGAATACAGTTGAGAGAATAAAAAAAATGTTTTATGGACGTTGTGATGAAATTTGCATTTGTCAGCAGGTCGAGGTCAGGGATGGATCATTAATTTCTTGTTCTTTGCCTGTGTGTTGGCCCCAGCCTCAACAGCGACGACAATTATCATGGCTTCTCCCTCTACTCAGCATAATATGGTCTCTCCCGACTTTTCCCCAGAATTCTCCAGTCCCCTCGCTCCAATGTCCCCATCTTCCCCTTCAAATCACTCTTGGAAGTCTGTATTTCGTTTCACAAATTCTTCCTCTAGAAAACTCTCTCCTTCAAATCCTAATCTGGCTTTGGAAACTTCTAATGCAACATCATCAAACGCCACCAGTCCCCGTACACCTCGCACCCCTTCACACTCTCTCACCCCGGGTTCAGCTTTGTCTGAACGATCTTCCTACAACTCGTCTAATACACAGTCGACCGACTCACACACTGGAACTCCTCTACCCTCCTCTACATCACATTTCAGCTCTCCCATAGTAGGCTTTCTGCGTTCGCAGCGCTCTACAGACGCGCTCTCCAAATCTCCTAGACCACGCACCAAATCCGAGAAGCAGGAGAAGCAGCGTAGCGCACTTTCGCGAATACCCAATGGGCTCCATAAGAACCCGAAAACTTCAGCTGGCGAACCATCCACCGCCCACTCACGACCAGGGCCACTAAGCCCCAAGTCTGTTGGGGCATCAGCTACTCGGTTTATTCGCCGAGTAGCCTCTGCACCCAACGCCAAGGGATTGTTTGCGCTCAACTCGCGGTCTGCGACGGGTGGTACAGCAGCGGGAGGATCTACGACGACGAGGAACGGGCTCTTGGCACCGTCGGATATGGTGCCTCCTTTGCCGAACACGCATTCAATAGAGAATGGGACGGATTCGTTGGAGACGATATCGTCAACGTCGTCTAAAGACAAGGATCGGTTACGACCGACGGCGAGGGTGATGGGGACGTCTTCTGGGTCGAGTGTGACTGTGAATAGTTCCGGGGAGGGACCGGGCAAGGTAGCATTCCGAAGGACGTATTCGAGTAATTCGATCAAAGTACGGCAGGTGAGTGACCGGTTGTATCCAGGTGGAAAATGAAAGGTGTCTAAAGGTCGGGGATAGGTTGAAGTTGGACCGTCAAGTTTCCTCAAGATTAAGATGCTCGGTAAAGGGGATGTAGGAAAAGTCTATCTTGTTCGGGAGAAGAAGACAAGCAAGCTTTTTGCAATGAAGGGTAAGAAATTAGCTTTGCGTCTACTCCGAGACTGATGGAGTTGTTGACGCAGTGCTGTCGAAAAAAGAGATGATTCAACGGAAAAAGATCAAACGGGCTCTGACAGAGCAAGAAATATTAGCGACAGCTAATCATCCATTCATTGTAACGTTATATCATTCCTTTCAGTCGGACGGATATCTGTATTTTTGCATGGAATATTGCATGGGAGGAGAATTTTTCAGGGCACTTCAAACACGACCGGGCAAGTGTCTGTCAGAGGACGGAGCACGGTTTTACGCCGCGGAGGTGGTAGCAGCGTTGGAATATTTACATCTCATGGGGTTTATCTATCGGGACTTGAAGCCGGAAAGTGAGTGCAAGCGGGTTTGAATGATGGCGTTGTTGACCGGGACGATGAACGCAGACATTTTGTTGCACCAATCGGGACACATCATGCTTTCAGATTTCGATCTGGCGAAGCAGTCGAGTGAACCGGGCGGTATGCCAGCGATGGTGCGTTCTGACCAGAACGGGGTGAGTACTGGCGGATAGAGACTATTTTGGAAGAGATTTTGTTGACTAGGGGACCACAGGTGCCTCTGATCAATACGATGTCGTGTACGGCAAATTTTCGGACGAATTCATTTGTGGGCACTGAGGGTAGGCCCGTCTAGAGAAAGGGGGGATTACTGATGAACATTTTTGTACAGAGTACATTGCACCAGAGGTGATTGCAGCACAAGGACACACGGCGGCGGTGGATTGGTGGACGCTAGGAATTCTGATCTACGAGATGATTGTACGTTTTCTCTACTGGTAACGTGTGGGTGTGCTGACGTACGGCAGTATGCGACGACGCCGTTCAAAGGCCAGGAACGGAACGACACGTTTGCTAATATCCGCATGCTGGCGGTTCATTTCAAGGACACACCCAAGGTGTCGAGGCAAGTGTTTACTATCTATTACTATTACTGTATACTGAAGGAGGGACAGCGCGTGCAAGGACTGCATCACACGGCTGCTGGACAAGAACGAGCAGACGCGGCTGGGGAGCCGGAGCGGGGCAAGCGAGGTGAAACAGCACAAGTGGTTTGCAAAGACCAACTGGGGCCTGTTGCGAAACGGCAAACCACCGGTGGGTTGATTTCATTTTTATTTTTCTCTCGACTGACGTGACCGTGGACAGATAATATCGTCTTCGTCCAACGGGGTGGATGCGGTCAACTTTAGACACTTGAATGAGAGCCAGTCGTTGCATTTGGACGACGAGGTAGAGGCGGGGAGCGTCGAGACAGCAGATCCGTTTGGAGCATTTTCGAGTGTTACATTGCACCATGATGGAGAGTAAAAGTAAATATATGGATATTGCGAGTTTAAGATAGGGGGTTACGTTGGATCAGGATTCATGGGATTGCGCCGCGGAAAACGAGGTGGGGAATCTGGAGCCAGATCTCCGATACGATTGATTACGTACAAGGATGTACGGAGAGAGAGCTTTTTCCACCGTTGGAATGCAATTTATACGAATCAACGTCCGTCGAAAACACCAATGGCTGATCTCTATCCCCCCAACTCGTACGCTCGTCCCCAGTACCAGGACGACCACGACAAGAGTCCCAAGAATGACTCGAAGCCACAAGCCACCTTTCTCACCAAACTCTATGCGTGAGTCTCCCTTGTCGTCTCCTCTTTCTGTGCTCACCGTCCCCAGTCTCCTCGAACGCCCCGAGAACCACCACATGATTCGCTGGGACCCCCAGGGCGAGCACATCATCGTCGAACGCCCCGAGCAGCTCGCTTTGCATGTTTTGCCATCCATCTACCGCCAATCCCGCTTCGCAAGCTTCTCCCGGCAACTAAATGTACGCCGCGTCCCTCTTCTTTTTTTTTTCTCTCCCTGACCGCGTCCAGATCTATGGCTTTATGCGCAAAGTCAATCTCCGCAACGTCGACCCCGCAATAGACGATCCCGACGCTAGTACTTGGTCCCATCCCACTCTCAACCGCCATTCTCCTCCAGAAGTCGTCGCAAACTTTAAGCGCCGCGTGCCACCCCGCGTCCCAAAACAGCGCAAACGCGAACAGGACCAGCAGCAGCTCATTCCTCCTCCCCGTTCTGCAATAGGCGTCGGCCCAGTCTCTCTCTCCGGGCCTCCAAACGGTCTCTCTCCAAAAATCCCCGGCCATGTTGGCAGAGCCCGCGGTTTCTCCGCCCCAGGCTCCTTCAGTCCTGCCTCGGCTGGCTGGGGCACTCCCAACTATCCTCGTTCGTCTATTCCCCCTCTCACAGTCCCTTCAGACCCTCCGCACCACATGTCCTATTCACATCACCCTATATCTCCCTCGGACGAGTCGTCTTCGTCTTATTCCAGCTACAGCTCTCCCTACGACTCGGCAAATCAGTGGACATCTCCTTCGTCTCACAACGGTTCGCTCTCTTCTCTCCTAAATCCGAGTTCGAATCATCACCACGATGTCTACTCTCATACATCTCGTCCTACTCCTACGATCAACACCGCTGTTCACCCGTCGAGTAGTTACAACTCTCCCTTTTCTTCCATGCCCCTCGATCACTCTGCTTCCTCCTTGTCCCCAGAAACACATTCTCGTCCAGCTACCGGCTATTCCATGTATGACGACTATGGCTCTCGTCCAAATTCTTCTCACCGTCTGTCTCCTTCACCTCGGCCGGGCAGTGCCCACAAATCCTCGACATACCCTTCTGGTTCTCTTCGAGTCGGCAGGCCCCGTCGGCATTCACAGGCAATGAGTCCTTATCCGTCTCCCTATGACAGTGGTGCTTCCTCTGGCACTGAACATCGGCCATCTACATCTCCTCAGCCGGATCACCATCTCTCACACTCAAACTCTCTTCCCCGCGCCCGCAGCATGGCCCAGCTCGACCACTATAGCTACCAGCCAGAGTTTGCCTATTCACCTCTCCCTTCAGTTCCTTCCATCCCTTCCATCCCTTCCTCTTCCTCCATCTCTTCTATGGGCTCGTTGCATTCTCATGGCGCCCACGACTCTTACCGCCATTCTTCTACTGCTCGTCCGTCTACTGCTGCTTCCTCTATGAGTGCTGCTTCTCACACCAGCTCTTCTCAAGCAAACACTCCTCCTCTCGACGGATACGGTCATGGCGATGCAGGTGAAGGCATCGTCAGAGGCTACGAGCCAGACTTTGGATTCGTACCCATGAACGAGCACGAACATTTGCAAAATGGTTTTGGCAAGGAGATGTGACCCAAAAACGCGCCTGCTTTTCTTGTTTCTTTGGACATTTGCTCTCGTTGGACTTTTTTCTTCTTGTGCAACAAACTGTATTACCTATCATTGTTTCATACCATTTTTTATCGCTCACTTTTTGTCGGGTCTCGGTGATACCTATACAGATTTTTTTGATTCCGTGTCTGGCCCCTATATCGCAATCTTGTTCCGTTTCTTGCCTCTTTGTAAAATCGCTCTCAGTATACAGTACCCTACCTTGCAATCCATACAGATTTTACCTGACCCCACTCCACGTCTTGTTTCACCGGCAAAAAGACTTGTATTGCTCTATTCCGGTCAACGATGAAACAGCAAATCGTTCGGTTGCTCGACCATGATTTGATCTTTCCATGCTCGAGTTCCATGATCGAACGAGAAAAAACAAAGACGCCTTGGACCAGGACCAATCCTGAATAGTATGTACAAATTGTATTATGCATGTACGTACATCCATTACATTTGCGTGTACGGCCATCTCGTAATTTGTGTATGAATTGTCCCATGCATATGCAATGCAATCATAGATTCTTCCATCGACGACTTCGATGGATCATGGAACCAAATGGGGTTATCGAGATTGGGATTTTTAAAGAGTAAAGATATTACTGGGATTAGCAACTAGGAATCTTGGCGAGATGATCCTTTTTTTTTCCTAGTCTCAAAGTGCTCCTCGAGGCACTAGGCTGCTCGTAATAACAAACGAGTCCAGACTGGCCGTAAACAAGTCATAAAGGGGGAACTAGTACTCTGCATAATGGGATAGGATTCCCGAGATGGATAGGATAGGATCACACGGATAACTCTTTCGGATATCCGTCTGTCGTCTGTCCGTCCGGCAATCCCCAGACAAATAGATGATCGAGCGTTATTGCCGACCGACTGTCAATTACAAATTGTATTACTTGCAATTTATCGGCTCGAGTTTGAGCCTCGCTCTCGACGGGAAATGTTGTGTTTGGAGAGGAGAGAATGCTCCCAAGGTGCCCAAGGAGGGAGGAGCAGAGTGTACATCCGTCATTGGACCCAACCAACCAACCAACCACCTCACCCTATCAAAACTCCTTACCTACCCCACCCCGTACCCCAGTATCGGCGCGGGACTTGTATTTAGGAAATCGCATTATTGCATTGTCCGTCTCTAAATGGTATTGATCATAGTAGAGGCATTTCCGAATAGAACATTTTCTTTTCAACTACATTTGTTTGTTGTTGGCGTATGCAATGCATACATATGTATGCATACCCCATCCACACATACCAGTGCATCAGATGGATACAATGTGTCGATGATTTGATACGGTACGGTACGATACGATACATGGGTTACTGATACGATAGTTGCTTGTCATTGATGTTGATACCCCTCACGAGTAACTAGGCAAGCAAGTACGTTGGGCAAAACGAAACCAATTGCAAAAGAAAAGATTTCATTGGCGCCCAAACAAGTGGCACTCTATGATAGGCCATCCATCGAAGGGTTCATCCTGTACATACATGATTGTGTAGTCCCCCTCATCAAATCACACCCCCGAGTCTATTGAGCGTTGATTTCATTTCGTCGAAAAGTCAACGTTTGAACATTGAATCATGGAAAGATGAGCAAGGTCCAGAAAGGGCACACATACACACCACTGGCAGTCCCTGTCGCGTAAGTATGTAGTAGTGCTAGGAACAGACCCTGCCTTCCTTCCTTGATGGTGGTGGTAGTGGGCTACTTTTAAACAATGATTGAAGATCCGCGGTGGGTGATTTGCCACGGAGAGACGTGAAAAAAAAAACGGAGAGATGAAGGGAAGACGGGAATGAACGGACAAAGAGGGGTCCGTTGATCCTTACACTACTTGCCATTTTCGAATGGGATCATGATATTTGTTCTGATGATCCATATGACTCGACGGTGGTAACGGAGGACAAGACGACACACTAGTTGTTATTTTGTAGGCTGTGCAAAACTAGTCCGACAGCACCGAGCTCGAAGAATGATAACAACTACTTTGCAGCTGCGCATTTTAGTTGGACTTGCAGATCTGGCAGCGTCTGGTTTGAGCGAGTACGAATGAATGATGATGATCAAGATCGCAAAGAATCCGAACCCTCAGCATGACAAACGTCCATGGTCATGGTATTTTTCCCATCTCTTGGAGGCATTCCGCCCGTTGAGCCACACGGAGTCAGCAGGGATCAATAAACGGCGAGTCAATGGAAATACGCCTACGGCGATTGCCTAGAGTCACTAGAGGGGCTCGCACGATATATCAAGGTTTGTAGAGTGGCAGGCATTCGGTGTGTATATTCGGGACGTACGGCCCTCCTTGGACCCCGCCTCGACTTTTTTTTTTTCGATCATGATCGTATACCCCCACAAACCCAAGCCAGAGGAGTAGTCGGCAAAAAGGACTGATCGTTGGCAAACGGAAGAGGGGAAAAGTCTCGGAGTAAGACTGGGTCATCCTAGACAGTGAGGGGAATCGCAAATCTGAGATTGGTCTTGA
Source organism: Stygiomarasmius scandens (assembly GCA_037954225.1). NCBI lineage: Eukaryota > Fungi > Basidiomycota > Agaricomycetes > Agaricales > Campanellaceae > Stygiomarasmius > Stygiomarasmius scandens. The sequence continues at coordinate 2,135,182 of JBANRG010000002.1, read as the reverse complement.
AAGACAGTGAGGAGGAAATTACATCCATGGTTTGGGATAGCGGTAGACAACCGATCATGCACAATGATCGTTTCGTGCAATACGCCGTTCACAAAGTTTGAGACGGAAGAAAAACAAGTCTCCGGTGATTTTTCTTTGGGAACGCAAGATATCCGGGATTTTTTCTCTTCGAAATTGAAGGATCTTTTTTGAAAGCTAGGAATTTGAATATGCGAAACGAGTACGGTGTCCATGATAGCTAGAAACAGTCAACACAAGTCTGCTCTGGGATGCAACTGCCGTATTCACGTAAAAAAAAGTGTTGCATCCTGCGACCCTTGCTTTTTCATTAAGACATTGTACTCATCTTCATTTCGTGACTCGAATAGATTCAACAATCTGGACATATTTGCAGGGCAGATCCCGAAGCTCGGAAGCACGAAGAAAATTGATGAGTGTCGATTTTTTAGAAGCTCTTCCAGCGCTTGCTCCTTGTAGCCGTACAGTTTCCAATTCAGGTCTCAGGTTAGACGGTGCCTGGGAAAGAACAGGAGAAGTGGAAGGATGGGGACGTCCGAGTCGAAAAAAGCTTGAACAAGGCAAAAGCAAGGTTCAAAGATAATGACGAGGGGATGTAATGAACGCTGATGCGTTGGCGCGCGAGTCTAGGCACCTCAAGCTTTGGTCACCCTAGATTTTAGGACCTGGATTCACTCCACACGATAAGACTTGCAAAAGTAAGTACCGACCAGTCACTCGAATCTACAGTCTGAAAGGTACGCGGGTGTCCAAATAGTTTCTTGTGGCAAAAGGCTTTCCTGCAGTAAGCGGTTTCAAGGATCTGTGCTAGCTTCTTGTCCGGGGAAACGAAGAAAAAGAATTGAGAAGTCGAAGCATCAGCTCGGAGATTGCATCTCATTCCTGTTCAAAAACGGAACTTCGAATGATGTGACTTCGAGTGCCTGTCGAACCGATATTATCTTGCCTGCCGAAATGACCTTCTAAACTTTTGAGGTTTGGAACGCCATAATGCATCGTGAGCGCGTGAGCCCTGATGGATAACAGCCTAAAAAGTTGTAGGTTGGAAGGCCCTGGGCAATAAGGCTTGAAAGAGCTTGATTCTTGATAGGAGGGTATGGGCGCCGTATGGTATGGTGCTACAAGGATGGCACTAGGAAGGTTTGGGTTCGGTGGTAGTTGAAGGAAAGTGACAAGCTGGAGGTGTGTGACCAAGTCAAACCTACAACATACCGTGACAGGGTTTCTTCGCGTCTTCAATGGGCAACCCTTTCATTCCCTCTTGTCCACTTAACCTCTGAACCCTACTAGCTTGAAAAAAGCCCGATATTATGTGTTCATACGACTGGGCTTACAGCAGCGATTCACTTGTACAGTGTGGTAAATCAGGACATTGCGCTAATACGGTAATACGCTAACAAACGTTTGGGCGGAACTTTTTCTCCCCCTTTTCCCCTACTCCGTCCTCTCGCACTTTCCACCTGGTGCATCTTGCCGCCGGAAGTGGAGTGAGCTGCAGGGTCACGTCGCATGATTAATGATTCTTTCCGGAGGTTTCCTGCGATTTCAATGAATTTCATCATCAACCCTTCCCCGAGCTCTGGTCCAGAAATCATCAACGCTTCAGTCATCAATCCTGCTACATATAGACAAACATGTAATTTTCTCAAAGGCTTTTCGGGAATCGCACAAACACGCCGATGGGGGCTGAGTACACTCGCATTTTGTTCATGTGGCAGGTGTCCCATCTGCTCGTATTACCGAGGTCTCAATCGTCAATGTGCCATTGACTGACAAAATAGTTTAGATTTTCTGGATATACATGGCCCATTTTGAGTCTCCATATAGTTTGCAGCATAACATGTGCTTGTCGACATTGATCCTACATTGGCCGGCGGTACCCTCTGCTTTATGCTGATATCGATGTTCTTTCTAGTCTTTCTGATATGATGTCAAGCAACATTGAAGTATCATCATCATCATCATCAAAGGTATGTATGTTTCCGACGGCATCCAATGGACGGGGTGCATGGACGTTATTGGGTGGCTTGTGATACAAATTCTGAATACGATGGGAATCTCAGTAATACCCCTTGGGAACACTCAGGAGCATTCCAATTCTTGCTTTGAAAGCGGAAAGGCCTTCCTGCGACAATCCATGCTTATCCACAGTATCCGAGACGGCGCGTATTTAGGTGCAAAAGATCCGCAGAATATCCATTCAGTCTTGTGCGCGCCGACATACTAATGGGTCTAGGAAGTCTGATTAGATGTTTCTCGGGAAGCCTATAGCTACTGACAGTGATGCACAAATGACGCAGAGATGGCAGTCAAGCTTGGGGTACTCGGAGTGCGCGCACAGGTATTGCACTGTCGAGGGGATCAGATGACCGTCTCTTTACCGTTGATTATCTGGGAGAAATCTATGGTATGAACTCCCCGTGCAATCTATGATATACTTGTGCAGGGTGTCTCTAGGGCTCGTTGCTCGCAGATTGTGATTTGTCTTTCTTCGACACCTTTGAAAGGATTCCTTGGGTCGGATCGAGCGAATTATTGATACGTTGCATTACCTCATCTACTTCAAATTTGCCTGATCGCCCATGCCTGTGGCGTCGTCTCTGGGCCCTCTACATATCTCGTTCCATCAATTTTGGATCTTCTGATTGTGTTCTCCGCCACTGCCCGGCTATAATTGACTTCCAATTGGAGGAGGTCGTTATCTAAGCGCCGCAAAAGACCGCATCGTTTACTTGCTTTGTATTGCGTCTTGCAGGTGAACTTTGCATCATTCATTCCGTCAGCTGGGACTAACCAGTTTTCTGTTTTACAGACCCGACCTCCTCTTGGTACTCACCCTATTTGGTTAGCATATATCCTCGTTTTCTTAGTCTGCGACAATCTCAAACGGCATACAAGTGATTTTGGCCTCAAGTTCGCGATATTGACTGCTCTTATTCTGGTTGCAACCTAACCGTATGGGTATCAATTGAGTAATGCATTTTGTGCTGTATACTATACAATGTCCTCAATACGCCCGACCTCGTGTCATCCGCGGACCGGATGTTCGGGATTGGTTTACCGCTGACCAGACTAAAATAAGTACGTTTATTTACCTGGGCTCTCCATCTCACTGATACTGGAAGTACCCGGCAGGTTTGACCTAAACCATTCAACGCAACTATCCGCGATTGCCGCGTAAAATTTCAGTGAGGATACTTTCAAGGGCACATAAGTAATGATTCATGGGAGTCGGCCCCAACTTGAGAAAAAGTGAATGTACTTAGGAGCCATTAAGGAATGGTCCCATAGGCTGGATCAGTTTCACAGCCGCGGAGTATTAGCGTGGTTTTGTATACAGGTATACACCAGGTCCTCATCGGAGGACTTGCGGAGGAGGTTGCTATCTATCCATCTATGATCTAGATGGATGTTCGCTACCGGCTACTACTTACATTATAGTGGGTAAGTGTAACGAGTCTTTGGACGTGTACACATAATGAACTAATAGACGAGACACCCCTAATTTCCCTTCCCTTTAGATATGGAGATAAGTAATAAGTCAAATCAGATACGCTTTCTGAGCCTGACGGCAGGTTTTCAAGTTCTATAACAATTTAGGTTCGCGCTATACCATACTTCCTGCCTCGGTGAACATCACTCACCCTCTAGGTATGCGCAGATGACCGTGTACCAGTTCCGCTTCCATGTCCCATAATGGACTAGTTTCTGAACAGCCGGTCTCGTTTCTAACTTTAAGCGTCTTATTCCTGACCCCTTACTTATTTCAGATCGTTCTTATTCTTAAGCATGCTCTATTTCTACGCCCCAAACACCACCATGCTCCCCATCTCCCGATGCACCACAGACAGAATCCTTGCATTTGGAACTGTTCCCATCCGTTTCATTCCTGTCTTTTCTGTTCATGTGCTCAAAGACTAGTCAACTACTCCAAGTCGCCCGTGGCCAACTATAACCTTCAATAATCAGTCTCTGGTAAACTGCCTACTTTCACTGATTGCAACCTGAACTGAATTATCCGACGATCCTGTCAATCTGGACAATAATACACTTATATGACAATGTCGACAGAGGCTTCTTCAAGGAAGTTCTGATCAGTACAAATCTGGATCTGTAGTTGTTTTCTCAAGTGTGCACATGCGGTGCAGATGCAGGTGATGATACTCAATGGCAAGTATTCCGTTTGGGACTCGGATGACCAAGTGGCTAACGCCGCTGATTTTCGGGATATGTCGCGTACCCATGACCTTTCAAGACGCGTTCCTTGCATTGTACAATTGTGTCGATCTGCCCGACATGACCCTGGTAGCGCGAAGATCGTTGGTATTGGTCGACAGTGGAGCATGCAAGCACGACGTTTCTGGAAAATCAGGATCTGTTCACTTGGTTGGTGTCTAATAAAGGCCGTTGTCGCAGTGTCAACATCGTCATCGTGGAACTTCAAACCTCAAATCGGACGTCGCTGTCAATTTCCTTCCAAGAAGCGCAAGGGAATTAGGATTGTAACTTTACTTGGAAGAAATTGCAGTTTAACCTTGAATCCCGTCAATGTGCCCGGCCGACAGTCGTCTTGAGAGACAACCTCTGCGCAGCATCTTTAAGAAACTTCTACAGACTCGAATGGCTATCAGTGCTGTGTTCTAGGATCAGAAAGTTATTACTGGACGTAAATCGGCGGCGGTCTTTTCATGGCGTGCATACTTCCAATAGTACTTCAAAAGAGCAAGCGGTAATCTCAAGCTTCCATGATCACCGCAGAGGTCACCGTCAAGGCTGCAAATGGCGGAGAAGCATTAACAGAGACCGTAACTGAATCATTCAGCCGCACAAAAACATCAGTATGCAGCTCAGCCTCTACGGGACGCTCGCCTACCGATCTACATGAGCAACAATCAGACTGACAACTGGAACAACTCTTTTTGTTTTACTCTGTCAACTTGACCACCACTGACTCCACTACGCTACTAGGTAAAAGTACACTTCAAAAATTAACTACTTGACCTCTACTAACGTCCAATAAAAATTGCCGACCACCTGCCAGCTCCAATTCTATCTCGCGCCAGCCAACAAAGGTAGAAGGAAGGTAAGTAAGTAGGAGGATAAGGATAAAGGTAGGGTGAGTAAAAGAAAAAAGCAATCAGAACGAAAATCGAAGAACAAAGACGAATACCACAAGAAATGAAGATTGAGTCCGCACGCACGGGTGCAACCAAAGAGTGGGAGGCGTTGATATGCATACATACAAAATAATCAAAAGGAAAACCGGATGAGAGAGAGACGATGAATTAGAGGCATGCCTGATGCATGAACCTGGCAACGAATGTAAAGTGCATTAAATGCGTGAAAATGCGTAAATGCGCTAGTGTGACCGTCCATGTCAGAATCTATTGCTGCTTGAATTTGTTGATTGCAATGTTGATGGCGAAGAAGCAGAAGCTGCTGCTACCAACGGTAAAGGTTGATTCGATCTAAAAGGGGATTCCACCATGGGCTGATGATGTCGATCGTCGTTGTCGTCGTCATCTTCGGGACCGAACCCAAGTTCTAAATCACCGCCACGCATTCCTCTGGGAGAAAGGAAGGCAACGGTTTCTTCGTCTTCGTCTTCGGCATCAACATGAGGGCTTCTGCCACGGATGGGTTCTTCGTCAAGCTCCTCGTCCACGGCCTTCCTAGCCACGTAGGAAAGATATACCAAAATAGAAACACAGAGAACGATACCCAGGATCGTCCACATGCGCGCAACGGTATCCGCACCGCTTTCTGAATCGCCCGCGTTGTCGGTAGTGCCTGAACTAGACCCAGACCCGGCTGATCCTGTCAGTGTCTTATTGACTGCGGGTGTCACATGGTAATCCTTGAAAGAATGTATGGACGCGCCCAAGCTAGTGTGGATGATGACCTTGAAGAGCGACAGGGCTGTACAAAATGTGTATGTGCGAAGTGTTAGGGTCGGTGATGCGGCTAGCAGGCAATTCATGACATTATATGGGTATGGTGCAAGTCGGATGAGAAACAAGAGTTTTGGGCGTTTTTCAATGGCGCGAACGACGCGTTTCATGGTGGTAGTGTTGTCTAGCCATCTTGATATGGAGTCACGGAGAATGGAGCGAGATATTATAAAGACGGTAAGTGCGCCGGTGAGAGCGGCGAGGTATGAGATGACGGCGCCTGTCCAAGGGCCGAAAGTATAACCAGAGAGAATAATGAGTGTAGAATACAGAGGTAGTGGGGCTGCCAGCGAAATGAGATAACGTTAGTGCTATAGAGGTAAATTGGCGACTTACGGAATGTAGTAAGGAAGATGAGGAAAAAGAGGACAGCATGGCCATAGGTAGGGTCAGCCTGGAGCCAATGCGATAACTCGTCGAGGCCTAAAAGGAAATGAGTGCTGCGGAACGTCCAGATACTTGGGTTACGCACGTGCAAAGAGCTCAGTCTTGTAGAACGCGATAGCGACGAGGAAACCGAGACTGGTGAGGGCGTAGGCAATGACTGGTGCCCATGATCTGAGTAGATTGCATATCCGGAGGCCACGGGGACGTTTGTAGGAGCTGGTTCGATCGTTGCGGCTGCTGCACTCTGGAATCAACAGAGGACGGGGACGAGCTGGGGAAGGAGGAGCGAGGGAGCGAGGAGAGGAAGGACGTGAGTGAGAACTGGAAGGAATAGATGCTTTCTCGCTGTAATGCATGGTTGGAGAAAGAAAAGGACTAACAGCCATCTCGGGACACAGTCCTCTACAAAGATGCTTTTTATTTATTTATTTCCGAGCTTGCGCCTCTCCGGGATAATCTCTTTTTCTCACGGGCCCCAACCTCCAAGGGTCCGCATTGCCGGAATCCTCATTTGGCCAACTTCTCAACTAGAAAAAGTCACTTGAACGTTCGTTGTCGTCCAAAACGTTCATCTAGCTAGTTCTGCAGGGAGCACCCCGTGACATCCGAACTTTTTCCTGTTCTTGCCTCCTCTCGTCATGAACCATTTGCGTCTCTATTCCACAAGGCCAAAGTCTCCACATGCTCAGTGGTACTCCGATGTGGTGCCTGCGATGATTCCCGTGTTCCTCCTTGGCTCTGCCGTCTATTTGGTCCGTACCCAGCTCCCTTCATCTGCATTCCCTCATTCTCCCCCAGGGCCTCCAGCTCGCGCAGACCCGTCTATCGCACGAAAAGCACATGGACGCGGCGCAGCAACGCGTCGCTGCTCTCGAAGCACAGGTCCAGCAGCTCCAGCAGGACCGTTCACAACCCTCTCCTTCATCTCCACCCTTGAAACGTTGGTGGTCATGGTAGCCTACCTCCTGTCAATAAATCCAATTCATCCAAGAAACTAATACATCAAGCAGATACACTAAAACTAAAACTAGACCTAGATGGCAAGGGTAATTTGAGAATGAAATAATAATTTAAGCAACAGATCACAGCGTCTTGACAAGTGCCTTGGTCAACGCACTCTTGTGCTTGTCAAACAGTTTGGCTCCGCTAGGCACAATGTCAGCTATGCTCAACTCAGGCGCACATCAACTTCGTACCTTAGGATGGCAGCTGCCAATCCACTCAGTGCTTTCACCGTGCTACTCGCTTTCTTAATGTTGAAAACGTCGTACGCTGTCCGGCGACCCTGGTTAGTCTGCCAGTACCTGATCCAAAATAAACATTCCACATACATGAAAAGATGAGGTCCATCAACAGTTTTGTCCTTGAAATTTGTAGCCAATAGTCTCGCCTCTGTAGACGCACGAGTTCCTTTTCGTCCAGCTTGGACAACTTGCCCTTTGACTTGGACGTGGCGCCAGTCATGGATTCATCGTACATTCGCGACTCGACTGGCAGATTATAAGCTAAATCAAAAAATTCGCTGCAGACGCGCTTACCTTCGTTTTGCAATTCTCCAATCATCTGTCTCTCAACTCCATTCTCTACCAATCCAACAATAGTCGATATCAGCCAGCACCAGTTGGCGAACCTCTCTGCTCGTTCTCCAGATTTTTTCCCCAATAATCCTAGAAGCGAAAGGGTATATAGGTCATCTGCGATAGCGCTGACCAAGTCTAGCAGGACAGGTGGAGGTGCATACAGCACCGCTTGTAAAAAAGTTTTGCGTTCTGGCTTTTTCGAACTGGGAGACGCAGGTGAAAGAGATTCCGATTGTTGTGAGGTGATGGCTGTAAACGGACCGAGCCAGTTGAATAACAAGAGTAATTTCCTGGACCAAAGTTAATGAATCACAGGTGCTTGACCAGCGTAATCATACCTAGAAAAAGAGAGACCAGACATGGTAGACGTGAGGCGCTTGACAAACTCTTGTTCCCATGCTCGACGAGGTGTATGGCGTAAGAAACGACTGCCTGTCAGTGAGGTGTGAAAAAGAAGGTAGACTTTGATAGAATATTGTATCAATTTCTGCGTAACAGTTAGTAAATGAACAGACACACGCAAAGACGCATACTCACAAACGCCTTATCCCTCCCGTCACTCGTCAAAACCATCTCCCGCCAAACATCTTCCTTCCTTATTCTCTTCTCACATTCCTGTAACCTCTCATCCTCTTCGTCTACTTCTTCCTGCCCTTCCTGCTCTTCTCCCAAATTATTCAGATCATCCGCTGCCTCTGTTTTTTCCGATTCTTCTACTCTTAAGTCGTATATCCTCGAGCTCTGCATATGCCCGTGACTCAGAGTCCTGCTATGACTATGATGACTCCCTGGAGAAGCCGCAGACATGGACACGACCGAAGTGCGTGGTGTCCGCGGTGGATGCGACGAAAGCGGGTTCATCGTAAAAGAAGCACCGGCATCCACAAAAGAGCCAGTGTAGAAGTGGCTATCATGTAGCGACGGTTCCGACATGGACGAAGAGGGAAAAGAGACGGACGACATTCGGAAGAAAAAGAGTCGACTGTCGACGCGTGTTACCACAGCAAAATCAGAACGGCAAATGATAGGGTTGCACGTGAATCTACCTACTATTTCTGGTTTCAACCAAGACTAACAAGATGGCCAACGCACCTATTCTTTCATCTCCCCGGACACCTCCTCGTCCCGGCTCCGAACCTTCACGCTCAGGCGTATCCTCCCCCCGTCCTACAATCAAGTTTGACTCGGAGCTGCTAAAAGCCTATATCAAAAAACTCCTCTCGACGACACTTCAATCTTCGCAATGGCCAGAAGCTAAAGATCGTGATAGGGTCAAAGCATGGATGAAGGAGATTGGGGAGAGAGTAAAGGAGAGGATGGTGGAGATTCAGCCTGCGGGGTTGTGAGTTTTTGCGTTTCTGCTTGATGGCGAGATTAGCTTGAGATTAATTGGATGGTATCCAGTAAGTATATCGTTTTGACGCAGATAAACGAGAATCTGGGACAGGGCGGCAGGGCGGACATGGTTTGTCATTGGGAGGATTCGGATGCGGTCGCTCAAGAAGTGTTTGCAAATGTGGGTCTTTTGGTTGCCTTTCTGCCCTGTATTCATGCTTCTTTCTTTGCAGGATTCTTTGATTTGTATATGCATAGCATTCGCTGTACGAACGCATTAGCGACCCTCTTCTGCTTGGATGGACGACAATACCCACTTTTATAATCAATGTATTCTATGCAAGAGATATGATACCCCGTATTACGATTTAATGCATTTTTACAGAACAAGGAAACGAAGTGTAGCGATTATTCTGTTGGCCGTGTAGTGGGCCAAGGAGGGATATTTTTAACGCACAAACACACACTAGCTTCATTTTGACCGTCGCACTAGGTGAACTCTTCTAGAGCCTCTTGGGCCTTGGGTGCTTCTTTTAAATTGGGTTCCAAGCATTTTGTTAAAGGATGACTATTCTGGCGTTCGCAGCATCTTCTAGTACGACCAGGATATCTTTTGTTTTTCAATGATTGATGTCTTCGTCCCCGAGCGCCTCTGCCAACGCAGCTCTCAAAGTGGCTGAATGGATTGATAGGTGGTATAGAACCAAGAGGAGCTCGATATGGTTGTTGAATAGCAACAGAGATCTGTTAAATCCTCCCGGCGGTTCAGATATTCTTCATCCCCATCTGACAAGACATGTGCTTCTTTCTTCGACACATGCAGACTGGCCCTGGCTTGGTTAGCATGCTTTTGACAATGGCCGGCGCGAAGCATCATCGAGTGCATTGCCACCCGATCCTCTGATGGTCACTCGGGTTAAAGAACACTTCCTGAGACTTCCTTCTATGAAGCAGCTCGACATCCTCGAGATCTGTATTTAGCATTAGTCGACTCGGGATGACGTGGGTCTGCAGACGGGTTTCCAATTGATTTTTTGATGATTTTCATTGGCTTCTTCATCAAGCTGAATACATACTGACCGCCGTCCCGTCTGTCGTTTGCCGATTTGATGTTCCGTGAGTATTTTCGCGTCTTGAAGCTTGACTCCTTGCACAATCGTCACACTTTCCAGATTTCTTTGTTCCTTTTTCTCCAAGCGGATGGTTGTTAATTCCCGCCGCGGCCGTTTTAAAACTCAAACTTTGAGTCCCTGTTCCTTCTGTTAGAATCATCTATAACCTCATTTCACATATCATATCAAGAGTCAGACTCATTGTCACCACACTGGAGCAGATGTTGGGATGTTTCACTAGTCGAGCGACTAGCATATGTTACCTTTTCTATTCTAGGTATGTTTGTTATCGGATCCTTGGATTCCCTTGATCTTACAAGATTTCTTTCGCATAACAATGCATGGAAAGTTCCTTGGGATTCAAGGATCAGATTTCACAACAAACTTGCTTGACGATAATACCTTTGATGATGATCTAGGTGTACGTACGTGCATCCCTCCGTATAGTGTGACCCTCGTAAGTAATTCATTCTGGTGTTCTCTCAGGCTTGACAATTGGTCACAACAGAAAACAAGGTTTGGCTGGAAAAGACGATGGTTTTCCGGGAACTTGGCACGTATACTCTGACCGCTGAACCTTGTTATTCTCTTGGTCATGGTCCTGATCGGACTAGTAGGCTCTATTGATATGATAAATCAGAGTGAGAGGACCGGGTCTTTGATAGTCCCTGCTTCTCAGGTGTCTCCCTCCACTCAAACTTCTTTGCTTGTCGATCATCTTTCCATTCTTTGTCATTCTAGCTCTTGTTCTCAGGTGGTGCATCTATCATTCGTCTTTTTTTTTCTTGATTCGCTTCTTTAGAGCGCCTTTAGGATTTGCGGCCGAACAAGAGTTTGATGCACTGTGGTGCAAAGACCATAGATGTCCATCGAGACCCAAGTTCGGAACATTTTATCGGAGAGTATAGTACTATCCGTCCGTCTATTCAAAATTTGTACGTATACCCTTAGTATTGGCTTATACCGGATGGCTCATACCCTAATAGTGTGTTCTGATGGGTGGCGCTGTGAAATGTCTGCGCTCGGTCGGTCGGTTTTCTACCAGAGAAGACCCGAAAAGGATCTCCTATATATCCTTTCTTCGGACCAGGACGATGTATGCATGTATCCGAAATGATTCCTATCTATCTTTACGAGTACACGTCCGAAGATTGATGTATTCTCATACGGGACAATGAATTTAAACAATTCAGCATTTCGGCTTGGTTTCATGTAAAGTACCCTCAATTTCCGGAAATCCGATGTAGAATGATCGGGCAGGGTCTAGGTGGTTTGGAGGTTGCATAACGTGGTACGTTCGGTACATGTAAAGTACCAGGACGATACAATTCATCTTTGGGTATGTCAGGAGGTTCTGGACATTTATTCGTCGTCGGAAAACCAGAAGATCTAATTAGATATTAATGGACTCTTGCGGACCTCGTGTTCTTTTCATGCCTCTTTCCCTGAGCAAACTATCTGGACCCTGCAAAAATGACCTCGACCTCTATCTCTCCCCTCGACACCTGGGACTCGGGCACATTCCTCCTGTCTGTCTCTGTTCAAGCTCGGAGTTTTCCAGTTTCCTCTTTGCACACACGTCATGCGCCAGGGCCCTGGTAATCCAGTGTATATTGTGTAGGCAAGGGTTATCCCCAATCCCGCGACACTCTGCAATTCTGCAAGACCCTGCTCCTTGCGCATGCTAGAGTTGGACCCTCAGATCCAGGGCCTTTACCACGTTATACATACAAGTGTTTACTGTGATTTCGAGGAGTCGTGGTATCTACGTCATTCATTAATTCCTCAATTAAATCAGCCATCTCTGCAGCGTCATGGGCCTCCTTATGATGCGAGCCACTTGGGCTCGACATCATGCATCGTGCATCATGTTTATCTTGGGGAGCCTGTTGATCATCGTCAGCTATTCTAAAGGTAGGAAAGCCGACGCCTGACTGACGCGCAAAGTACAAACTATGTCGGGACCCTTTCGCGACAGGCGCGTACTAGACAGTACGATCAGTTGGTGGTTCGAGTGATGCGTAATAGAAGACCGACATGCCCGACTTTCAACGCATCGACTTTGGAAATGGAGCTTGTAGGTCATGGTTGTGGCGGCTCCGCAAAAGTCTGAGCTCGCGCGCCCATTTAATCATCGCTGGTGGAGTTCTTGAAGTCATGTTCAGTAATTTGTTGTCTCGATCATTTTGAGTTTATCAGCATTTCTTCGAAGAAGCCCGCAGTCTTCTGTGCTCAAAGTGCCCCGTCTCCATGTCGAGCGGACAGGAGTGTGGTTTGCTACGTCGGGGATGAATGGGCCTGCTCTAAAAATCGACTGACTTTGTGTATCTATCAATGACGTGCATTTTTTCTCTCCGTTTTCTCTCCAAAGATCTGAGGCTGAAAATAAGAGAGGCACTAGAGAGGGGAGTCGACCCCGCCACAGACGTTGGAGCGATTTACGTAACCCACTAGTGACGGAGGGTTGACGTCAACGTCACGAAGGGGCGGTCATACCTTATTTCAAGCATTTTAACCGTTCCTTTAACCAGTACCATCCACTAGTATGCCTTCTGCAGGAGTAGTCGACGCGTTCAAAAGTCTGCCAGCTTCTTTTCTTCTCTTTGCTCATCGCTTCCTCAACTTTTTCTCTTATAGATCTCATTCGGCACGGCAAACATCACCAGCCTCAAACCCGTGATGAACCAGCACCACCCGAGAATGCACGCCAACATCGACAAGAACACCGACAAGAACGGCAAGAACAGCGACAGGAGCCAGCAGCTGGAAAACAACAAGCAAAGAAGCCAGAAGAACATCGGGAAGCAGCGGAGCAAATCGTGAAGGAGGAGCGGGAAGCAAAGGCGCAGATGCCTTCTTATAAAGGCCTTGAAAACTTCAAGCTTCTCGAGAAGATGGGAGAGTACGTCGTTCAAGATCTATAAGATCCTTTCGCTTTTGACGATGACCCAATAGTGGAGCCTTCTCGAATGTGTATAAGGCGTTGGATCTGACCACTGGACAAAAGGTCGCTGGTACGTCCGATTACTCTCTGATCAAGTGAATTGATAGTTAACGGCGTTGATCAGTGAAAGTTGTCAGAAAATATGAGCTCAATGCAAGTCAGGTTAGTAGTGGGGTTTTCTCTAATACACTTCTCCCCCGCCCATCAGACACTGACAAATGAGTACTCTGTTTGCCCCCCCTTCGTTCCTTTTTTCTTTGATTTCTCTGTCCTTATCGCTATGATACCAAATCTCTGCTACGCGTGGTTTACATCCTTATAGGAAGGGGACAAACATCTCAACCCAAAGTTCAAGAAGAAACCGCGCGTAACAGAGGTACTTCCATCTTTAATTTTCCTTCTCTTTATGAATTTTGTTTTGGTCCTAACCTTGTTTTATGATTTCAGCGGGCAAATATATTGAAAGGTACGTCTTGTACCCTGTGTGTATCTAACATCTTTGTTAATCTTTGTACAGAGGTGCAGATAATGAGGGGAACCCATCACCCCGCTATCGTCAAACTGATATCCTTTTCTGAATCTCCTGAACATTATTTCCTTGTCATGGAATGTACGATATCCACTTATCTTATGAACACCAGCTGACTTGGAGCTAGTAATGGAGGGCGGCGAATTATTCCATCAAATCGTCAAGTTAACATACTTCTCTGAGAACCTTTCCCGTCATGTCATCCTTCAAGTTGCGCATGGTATTCGATACCTCCACGAAGAACGTGGCGTTGTTCACAGAGATATCAAACCGGAAAACCTTCTGTTCGAGCGGATACCGATTGTTCCTTCCAAGAATCCCATACATCGACCCTATGACGAGGAGAAGGAAGACGAAGGAGAATTCACTCCTGGCGTTGGAGGTGGTGGTATTGGCAGGGTCAAGATAGCCGACTTTGGGCTGAGTAAGGTTGTGTGGAATGAGGAGACAATGACGCCATGTGGAACCGTTGGATACACTGCACCGGAAATAGTCAAGGACGAGCGCTATAGCAAGAGTGTGGATATGTGGGCTCTAGGTTGTGTGCTGTACACTCTGCTCTGTGGATTCCCACCATTCTACGACGAGAGCATTAATGTGTTGACTGAGAAGGTAGCGCGAGGATATTACACATTCCTTAGCCCCTGGTGGGATGACATAAGTGCGAGCGGTAAGCATTCTCTTCGTCTCTCCATTTTCAGTCACTCACTCTTTATCTCCAGCCAAGGATCTCATCACTCATCTGTTGTGTGTAGATCCCGCACAGCGATACACAATCGACGAATTTTTGGCGCATCCTTGGTGTAACGCTGCCCCAGCACCACCGCCTCCTCCTACACCCTTCATTTACAGCAACTTGCCATCTGCCAATCAACCCCTGGATTCACCCCTACTTTCGGCAGCTCGTGGTGGAAGAACGGAGGGTCGTAGTCCTGGCATCGCGACCCTGAAAGAGGCGTTTGATATAACCTATGCAGTTCATCGAATGGAGGAAGAAGGGGCCAGAAGAAGGAAGTACAATGGTCGGGGAGGCGCTGGCGCCCGTGGCTTCTTAACTGGCCTTAATGAAGACGACGAAGATGAAGAGGTCCACGCTGGCGCCAATGCTGTCGCAAGGCATGCTATGGGTGCAACAGCGAAACCCAAGAAGGCTAGTCCTAAAGGGTTTGAACTTGACCTTGACGGCGCAACGCTTTTGGGCCGCCGACATAAACGTGGGGGAGGGGCTGTTGGCATGAGCAGTCCCTTGGCTGGAAGACCTATGGGTCGGGCCGAGGATGATGAACCACCGTTGGATCCTGGTAGTCCTATGAGGATGTGATTTGCAGAGGCAAATCGGGTGTCATGATAGTCGGACAATGTTTCGCTTTTCGGTTGGCTTCTGTCGTACACGATATTTGGATTCCGCATACCCTGGCGAACAGACTTGCGCAGGTCCGCTGTGTTTCAATATTGTCTTTCCTTCGTCGTTCGCCCTATTCTTTGGGTTTACGTGTTTGTATTTCTTGCTGTTGTAATGCTTTGGCTCCGTTGTCCCTACTATCCGGATGCATGAACAGTCCAGTGGTACACAAGCCATCGCACACTTCTAGTATACACTTTTTTTAAAACTACCTGTAGTCTACTTAATTACTGCTTTGTCGTATCTTTATAGAGTCTATACTGTACCACTACTTTGACTGTGGACATGCATACATACATAAACGCAACAACAATTTTATTCGGTACATACTTATCAAACAAATGTACTAAATAGCCGTTATATGAGCTTCAACTTGTAGGATTCGAAAGTGTTAACAGGATTCTGCAAATGTTTAAGGTATTCTGCAGAAATATAACCGAGTGCAAGGTAATTATTTATGAAGGTCTGTTCAGGAAAACCAGTCATAAGTCACATCAATGCAAACAGAGGTGGTTATTCCTCTGTCTGACCCATCCTTGTCCTCTCTATTAGACTGTGACCAAGTCACCCAATAGCCCTGTGGATAGTAGAGATAGATATGACGAAGCGACCGATATTTTTTAGTCAGATGTTCGATAACTTGATTGCCTTCAATAGAATTCGAGAAAAGCATCCCCAGTATAACGAGATTCTCGAGGTGCACTGGAAGGCGCATCTTCATCAAAGACGGCAAAAAAGCCTGTATGAGATCTGTTCAGTTTTCAACGGCAAACAGTGGGTTCAGTAACATACCTGTTGTGTAAGAGCCAACATTGGACACAGCGCTTGTGTTTGTAAGGGCAGCCAGAAAGCTAGAGACCGCAAATTTGGAAATAGAGATGTAATCGAGTGACACAATTCGGATGTAGGAAAAGCTCTGAGATACATCGATTCGAGGCTGGGGGCATGGGTGTGAAAGTAGTGAAAGTCTTGCTGGATATCAACCAAGTCACAGATACCTTGGTATCCGTCTCCAAAGAGCTTTACTCGACGTAGTTCCTTTTGTTCCCCTTGCAGGGAAGAAAGAAAGTAATGTGGACCTTCGTAAACTGACAAGTGCTGGAATATATGGGGAAATGATAGTACACCTCCTTTCCGAGGTTGCAGGTGCAATCTTGATAATGACGGACACATCGAAAGGGCAAGAGGTAGATGCCTGGACGCTATCACATCGTCCTCGCAATTGAGATGGATCGTTTTCATGCAAGGTAAGGATACTCGGTGGAGTGCTATTTCCGACAATGTCTCTATAGCGGAGCTGCGCGCATCTAGATAAAGATGAGAGACATTATTGGTATTAATAAGTGAAAGCCATCGGTTTGGAGGATCGTCGGGGAACTTGTCCCTAACGTAGCATAGAGACAATGCATCTGAGGATATTTTGTGGTCTAGGAGGACGTCAGGGTCCATATTGCAATTAGCAAAGCTAAGATACTGAAGAGACCTAGTCTGTGAAATGAGCTGTGCTCTCTGGGACGAGATCAGGACATTTTCAAAGACCAGCCGCTTTAAATTCGTGAAACGGGAGAGACGATCGCATAGAATATCGAGGATGGGTTCATAATCTGGATCCGGCCATCTGTGGAATAAGATGGTGCAAGATTGAAGGCAAGGTGCAATGGGTGCAGAGGTAAAGAACTCGAGGCGGTTAAATGTATCTGTTAGCCCTTTGCGCTGAGAGGTGTTGTAAAGGTGAACAAAAACGTCGTATGAATATTCGCATATGATGGTGAGGGTGCGATAAAGACGAGGATAAAGTATCCAACGAAAGGTACGACATGTCAGTGAGAATGAACGTAGAGAAGAAAAATCGGCTTGATCAAAGACAGTGGACCAGATTTCGGGAGGGAATTCCAAGTTCATCAGATTTAGCAGAGAAGGGTTATTCTCTCACGCGTCTATCCCTTGACTTGCAGCACTCATGAGTGGTCTCGCTGACGAACTTCTTGCCGACTTGGACGGTCTTTCTGGTGACGAGGAAGAAAATAATGACGAGCAACCTCAGCAGTCCGGGTCAATGCCACCGCCGACGGCTGGTCCGTCCACAGGTGTGAAGCGCAAAGCGGGTTCTGACGACGAAATGTCCGAACCGGAGGAAGGCGAGAACGACTCGAACGAGACTACTGCAGGTTTAGTTCTTGAAGGAGGTATCAAACCAGCGGATGAACTAGACGCAGAAGATGTACAAGCAATGGACCTAGCTGGGGTAGAGGATATTGGAAAAATCGCAAAACTAGAGGGCAGCAAGAAAATGACCGATATTCTCAAGGTGTGTTCAATGTTATTTTCCCTCTTCTTCGCTCACCCCATTGTGTTTACAGGACATTGAAAAGTACCAGCAAAACCCAAGTACGGTTGAGGCCATGGCGCTTCCTGCGCATATGAACCCAGAGTACAACGTCATTGTCCAAGCTAACAATCTTTCTGTGGATGTAGAGAATGAGATTCTTGTCGTACATAAGGCAAATTAACGTTAGTTGCTTCTCCTATATCCCAAGTATTGATTGTTCTTCTCTTTCCTTCTTTCGCAGTTCATTCGAGATCACTTCGCACCGAGGTTTCCTGAACTTGAACAATTAGTCACAGACCCTTCAATGTTTATACGTGCAGCAAGAGCATTAGGCAATGCAGAGGTGATTCTTTCGTTGTCTTGCCACTTTTGACTTTGTATTCATGTATTCTAGGATCTTACCAAAGTGGACTTGACTGGCGTGCTGCCACCTGCGATTATTATGAGTGTGGTTGTCACAGCAACAACAACGTCAGGCAGAAAGTTGTCCGACGCAGAGTTTGCTGCGCTTCAGAAGGCTTCAGACCTTGCTGATCGTCTGGAAGAGGCACGAAGAAAAGTATCTAGTATCTCTTCCCTTATCATTCATATTCTCAGTGTTCCTCTAGATCTTCATGTATGTTAGCTCTAGGATGAATGTCCTCGCGCCTAATCTCTCGGCCATTGTGGGCACTACTACAGCTGCCAAGTTGTTAGGTGTTGCTGGAGGGCTTAACGGTCTTGCCAAGATGCCTTCCTGTAATGTTCATGTAAGAACCAGACATCCTCCTCATTTTTTTGCAGTTGACTCATTTTCATGTAGCTACTAGGCGCTCAGAGGAAAATCACCGCCGGTTTTTCAACAGCTACTCAAAAACGCCATACCGGGTTTATTTTCCAGTCAGAGTTGGTTACTCAGACCCCTCCTGAATACCAGCTCAAGATCCAGCGAACTGTTGGAGCAAAAGCTGTTTTAGCTGCACGCATGGACCTTGAAAGAAAGCAGCGCGATGGGAGTTATGGGGAGAGCTTGAAGGACAAGATTGAAAAACATATCGATAGATTGACCGCTCCGCCCCCGGCCAAAGTCGTAAAGGCTTTGCCAATACCTAATGATGGACCCAAGAAGCGACGAGGAGGCAAACGGTATGTTGTGATTTATGACTGGTCGGATATGTTTTCAACTGAATCTTGTAGTGCGCGCAAAGCCAAGGAGGCATATGCGCAGACGGAACTGCGCAAGCTTCAGAATCGTATGGTGTTTGGTGAAGCGGAGGAAGAGGTTGGTGCATTTGATGAGACAAGGGGCTTGGGTATGATAGGAGTCGGAACTGGCAAAGTCAGGGCTGGGATGGGCGAATCGAAAAGCAAGGGTATGAGAATTGGATGGCAGTCAAGTCACTTGCTAACATCTATCTATCTCAAGCGAAAATGTCCAAGTCCAGCAAAACCCGGATTGCTAATATTACACGGTCCGCTCAACAGTCGCAGTCATCCGGAACAGCGACTTCGCTCAGCGTTACGCCCGCACAAGGTCCGCAATTTCACTACCTCGGTAGATGCTTTTGCTAACATATTCTTTAGGTTTCGAGCTCACGAATCGGTCTGCCATGGCACAAAAAGTCAAGGAAGCCAACGAGAGGTGGTTCGCAGCCGGGAGTTTTTCATTTGTTGGCCAGAAGGGGGCATAATTGTACATGTACTACCGACTACTTACTGTAATTTTGGACTTGAATACTCACGCCCGACATCAAGCTCAAACTTCAGACATTACGAGACTACTAATGATACATATGATACACGACGCTACACACCCGTAACGTCAGACTCCGAGTAAGCATGCAATTTTAAGGTAGAGGCAGATAAAAGAAGTGATGCAAATCCGTCAGTTTTGTCCCGGATGAGCTGTAGCCACCGTCTCTCCAGTAGCCGCACTCTGGGTAACATCAATGAAGCCGCTTTGTTTCGGGTTGGCCATCTTGGTCCTCTTCGACCGATAATCCCGAATAGCCGAACGAATGGCATCTTCAGCAAGCACTAGAGATAGAAGGTCAAGAAAGGTTGCGGCATATACAGCTCCAACTTACTTGAACAGTGCAGCTTGACAGGAGGTAAACATAACTCCTTGGCAATTTCAGTGTTCTTGATCTTGCCAGCCTCCTCCAACGTCAGACCCTTCACACGCTCAGTCATATATGAGCTAGAGGCAATGGCACTACCACAACCAAAAGTTTTAAACTTGACGTCTGAGATGACGCCGTTCTCGTCAACGCGGATTTGCAGTTTCATCACATCACCGCAACTAGTTCAGAAGTCGTCAGGTATTATCGCGTCACTGAAAAGCAAGGAAAACTTACGCAGGCGCGCCTACAAGGCCAGTTCCGACATCTATGTCATTCTTTGGAAGAGAGCCTACCTAAAAGACCCAAAAATTATCAGATAAGCGGGAGTCCAGACTGGAGAAGACCTTCGACGTACGTTTCTAGGCCTTTCGTAGTGCGAAATGACTTTTTCATGATAAGCACGAGTCAGAGCTGGTCTGACCGCAACCCTTGATACAGCGGGGCGGGAAGCATTGAGGATTGTCCGTGAAATGGCAAGGCGAAACATGGTAGGTGAGAAGAAAGTAGGGAAAGCTTCTGACGTTTATCGAAGCCGAGTGGCTAAACTCACGTGATAATTCGTAATCAGATAAGCCTAGTGGCAAGCCGACGGCGGAGCGTCTGATGTAATCATGCTCCAGTAATGTCGCGACCAACAGACAATCTGCCGACGACTGCAAGGGCTATTGCTCTCATCCTATCTTCTACTCCATCCGTGCAGGATGCCCAGCCTGGTGTTCTTCACCAACTACTAGAGTTTTCCAACAGATATACCCAGCAAGTCTTGACGGATGCCAAGGTTTACGCAGACCATGCTGGCCGGCAGGACAAGGTCGAGATAGAGGATGTCGTACTCGCGGTCCAGGCGCGTGTTGGATGGGAGTTTGGTGGCAGAGTTCCAGCAGAGGTGTGTTTTTTGCTCATCTTCATTTCCATACGTGCCATGACGCGTCTTTTGCAGTATATTCAAAATCTGGCTACCACAACAAATGCCGTTCCTCTCCCTTCGGTTCCTGAAGTTTTTGGCGTCCGCCTACCACAATCTAATGACTGCCTTACCTCTATCGACTTTGACCTTGTGCCCAATAAACCTCCGCCTGGAGTGAAACTTTATGACGAGGAAATCGAAGAAATCGAGGAGGAGGAATCTGAAGAAGAGGATGAGGATGAGGATATGGAGCCAGCACCCATACCAGGAACCGCAGGTCCTTCAGGCGGTACATCAACGCCAGCTGCTTCTTTACCACCTGAGCCGCGCGAAGAGGCACCGTTTCCGATTTCTGCTGTTCCTACTGGCGAGGAGGATACGGGCGCTAAAAGAGAAGGAAGTGACATGGAAGATGATGACGATGGTCTCTTCGCCGGAGGCGATGATGAAGATAGTGATGCTATGGAAGAGGTCCAGGCTACTCCAGCAGACGAAGTGAAGCGTCAACTAGTTGAAACGGATGATTATGACTGAATTTCTGCGCTTGGGAGATGTCTATTCGTAGCGTATATTATTCCCCTGTACCTATATAAACCATACAACGAGATAATAATAAGATGCATATGCCCATCGCCGTCTATGCTAATCGTTTTTGCGCGAAGAACGCAATAAATATGACAATAATGGCCAACAGCACAAACATCATAAAACCCCAGTCTATTAAGGAGAATAAATTAGTGAGCAGCTGATGTCGAGGATACGCAGGACTCACTTGAACTGGTTACTTCTGGGATACTGACAACACGTATTGAGTGGTCAGCCCCGCCAGAAACCAAAAGTTTCGAAGATGGGTTAAACACAATCGTGGTCACAGAGAATTCGTGTGCTTTTAGGATAGAAACAGCCGGCTGGTAAAAAAAAGCTTGTGAACAAGGTGTCTTGAGAAAGTAGCAAAACATACATTGAGAGTAACAGCATCTAAAAGGCCAACCGACAAGTCCGAAGAACCATAACCCAGAAATTTACCATCGGGACTAGAGCCAAAAGTCAGCACCGAGTAATACCCGGAAGCAAGAGCTTTACCTAACCGCAAAACAAGTTATACTACGGTCACCGATCTTTCTTGTCTTTTCGACAGACCATGAATCAGTGTTCCATTTGCATATGAATGCTTGCTTGGGACTTGACTTGGATCGCGTTCGTTTCGGAATTGTGTTCATAACCGTGTACAGAATATTATCATCTTTTGCATGGAACCTATTTGTTTACTTCAGTGACGTGATCCAAGGTAGTCCAAAGAAGTTTACCTTGCTGCTCTGAATGTGTTACCCGCTCTTCCACCCAGGGACTCGGGAACTTCGACAGTACGATCCAGAACAAGGGTAGCATTGGTAGAGGACGCGACCTTTTGTTTTCCTTTCTTTTTGCTTTTGGAGGGAGATGGTTTGGCCGGAGTACCTTCAGGTATATTATAGACTTGGAGGTTTGCGGTAGTTGCAATGACAAGCTGCCGGTTTGGTCAGTAGAATTAGGGGGTCATGGAAATGTACCTGCCTGGGATTTGGAGAAAGTAGCATCGTAAATTTCTTGTTCAGTTCGAACAGGTTCTGCAACAGGGGTGAGGGAGGGGTAGGAAAGTAGGTGGAGCTGAGGAGAAGATATGAAAAACTAGCAGACTGCAATAAAGATGCGACATACGGTGTTGGACCCGGCCACTGCGACTAACTTCCCATCAGGAGACACGACAGTTACTTTCTGGATATACGATGTGAATAAGTGAATCCTGAATGCATAGTAGACTCGAACACACCTGATAGTCGTCTCCTCCATCGCTGACAACTATTGTACCCTGAGTACGCGTCAGCGAGAGCCTGCTTTGCGAGTCATTATCCAGGGTTGAACATGGCCTATCGGCGCACTCACCTGCCATTCTCTATACTAAACAGACGGCAATTTTCATTGACACCTTTCTGCAGGTCACTGGCAGCGCTATTCACGCCGCAGACAAAGGACTTCCCCTGTGTAAAACAGAAATAATCTAAGTGCCGCCACGTTAGACTCGAGAACGACATACGTCAGGATGTGAAGCCATGCTCATAGGAGCGTCCTCCCCCGCTGCTAGTTCGAATTCATCGCTGAGCTCTATAGAGCGGTCATCCTTGACAGTATAGAGTTTCTGTTACAAACTGTTAATTATTTTACCAATGGCAAGAGTTGGCAACATTACTGACCAACTTGTTTTTGATTCCGCTCTTCGCTGCTCCACCACCACCGCCAAGAATAAGCTTGTTTTCAGAAGCAAAGGACGATGAGTAGACTGGAAAGGCAGGGAAAGCATGCGCGGTATGTTGTACACGCATAATGGTACTGTCAGGAACAAACGTTGGTGGTCGCGTTATTTACTCTTTGTCTTCTGTTTGTTACTTTCGGGCCATCTGCCGACCTACTTACTCCTTCCACTCCACATGAGGATACCCCTGTACTATGAACCTCTCCTCTCATTATTTATCTGGTATGATTCCTAGTCTTCTGTTTTTGGTCAGAGCTCACCTTCCTTTCCAGAGGTAACTCGACTACAACGGGAAATATTCCCGGAACTGACACCAGCTACTGTCATCGGCATCAGTGTTGCCATCGCAGGAAACATTCTTATATCTCTCGCCCTCAATATCCAAAAGCTAGCTCACAAAAGGCTCGATGCAGTAAAGGCAGCACGCAATGTGGGAGCCAATGGGAAATCCAAGCAGTCTAACGGCAACACGCGATTGTCGTCTACTCTGGAGGAAGATGGCGAGAACGAGGATGAATCTGCAGCTGGACTCTCCCCTGCTAACTATGGCTCCCGGGCCATCGCTAGCTCTAGCGCTTCGGAAACTCAACCCCTTTTATTATTTCCTCAAACCACTCCATCGAATGAATATGGGACTTCTCAAAACTCTTCCCCACAACCCAAAGTTGGCTTATCACGTCCACTACCTTCTAGAAGAGGGTCTTCTAAAGCCACTCAATTCTCTGCAATGCCAATCGATATCGTCGAGGGGGACAATGCACGGGGCAGAATTCCATACCCCCGGAGACCTACCGAGAATACAGACACGGAGGGCTCAGTAGAAGATGGAAGTGAAAGTGAATATCTGAAATCTAAACTATGGTAATTGCTTCCGTTGCGGTTTCTTCTCTAACACTAAACGACAGGTGGTTCGGCTTTTTGCTCATGAATGTCGGTGAAATGGGCAACTTTATCTCGTACGCGTGGGCTCCTGCTTCTACAGTGGCACCTCTGGGAACCGTTAGTATTACTGAGTGTTTCATGCTTGTAATTAACTGAACATTGCCTGCAGTTTGCGCTCGTGGCCAACTGTTTCTTTTCACCCTTTCTACTTGGTGAACGCTTCCGCAAGGTATGGATTGTTATCCGCTTAGGGTGACCTCAATCTAACAATCTCGCAGCGTGACCTTTTTGGTGTAACAATAGCGATCATTGGGGCAGTCACTGTTGTACTATCTTCCAATGCTTCAGATGGACGGTTGAACCCGGATGGCCTTATTCGGGCCATCTCCCAAACTCCTTTCATCGTGTACTCGTGTGTCTATATTGTCGGCATCATGATTCTCGCGTCCTTGTCACCGGGCCCTATAGGGCGACATTGGGTTTTCGTTGACGTAGGTTTATGTGCACTCTTTGGCGAGTATTGTTTCCGACCTCAATTCTTTCCTATTTTTTGCTGACGAACGTTCCTGATTAGGTGGTTTCACAGTATTGTCGACTAAAGCAGTCTCGACCCTACTTACGATGAGATGGGTCGAAGTTTTCAGCAGCTATATCACATATCCTGTCATTCTGGTGAGCTGCCACATGCTGCCTTCTCTGTCAGAAATAACTTACCTGCACTCCAAGGTTCTCGTTCTTACTGGAATTGGGCAAATAAGATACCTGAATAGGGCTTTGATGCGATTTGATAGCAAAGTACGTTCCCTAACGAACTGGATTTCCTGTCCGTATTGATTATCCCTCCAGATCGTGATTCCGATTCAGTTTGTTCTCTTTAACCTTTCGGCTATCGTTGGTTCTGCCATCCTTTATGGCGACTTCAAGAGAGCAACGTTTCACCAGATGGTAACGTTCTTGTATGGATGCGGAGCTACGTTCGCCGGTGTCTTCATCATTGCTTGGTCATCGGGGGACAAAGAAGACGATTATGAATCTTCAGAAGATGAAGAAGATACCCCAACGGCGGGAGACGACTCTACCGACCTTGAATCAAATAATATACCGACAGGGTTCGGCTCTCTGGGTCGCAGAAGAAGAGCCACATTGGTGCTTCCTCCGGGAATGAAAAGCAGTGAGGCTTTGCGACATAAACAGAGTGCCGTATCAATCATGGGTCTATCTCCTGCACAGGTAAATCATTATCTTTGTCAAGGGTCTTAGCTCTTACACGCCCCCTTATTCTAGCCCCTTCTCCTTGTACATACACCTCCTCGCGAACTGCTGACACTGCGTGGCGACGATGGTGATTCTCCAACACCTGGATCATACCGACGCAGAGCCCTGAGTTGGTTCGGCGACGAATCTTACAGAGATAGGCCATTGCAAGGGAGGGGAACTCGAGACAGTAGTCTCGTGGGCAGAATGCGAGTAGGCGTTCCTAGTGCTGGTGCATCAAGTGTCAATCTGTCGCGGAGTTTCGCAGATGATACCACGTCGTAGGACTGGAAATTTGGATTTATAACTTTTAATTTAATGTATCATCCCTCTAAAGATACATAGTATGTGTATATATTTTAGAATTCAGGACTGTCAAAGCAGGAACACACGCAGATATTCTGTCAGTGCCAAAAGTGCTAGACTCTGTCCATAGGGCATGCTAGTCAAGGGGATTTGCTTGTAACCTTCGATGTTGTCAAAGACTGGGGTACCGAAAGACACCTTCTGCAACTCTCCTGAATCACTGATATTGGCAACGACAGCTTGGAAGGCCCTTTTCGCAGCATTTACATAGCGTTCTTCTTTGGGTATCAACCTGAGGCGTAGACTTTTGAGTATCCCATAGCAGAATCCAGCGGTAGCTGAACTCTCAAGGTAGGACGTTTTGTCGTTGATAATAGTATGCCATAACCCTGTTTCAGGATCTTGGTATTTGACCAATGCGTCGATTTGCGCAATGAGTGAGTTGACCAAGTAAAGCCGGAGCCCATCTTTTTCATCAAGTTTGAGCATCTCGATGAATTCAGGGATAGCAATGGTGACCCAGCAGTTTCCTCGTCCCCACAAGGCCTTGCCAAAGTGATGTCGTCCATCAAAAGTCCAGCCATGGAACCAAAGACCTGTTTGTATGTCCTGAAGGTATTTGATACTGCATTTAACACGAATCAAACTTCTCGTAGATCCCAGGACTTATAATTCAACTCACTGAAGTAAAAACTGTCTCCTTGCTTCTTCGATGTAATGAGACCGTCCGAGTACCAATCCTATCTTGGTCAGAGGCAAAACAGTCATCATGAGAGTATCATCCCACAACTGCTGGTAATTCTCGACAAGGTAGGTGATGTGCTGGAGACCACCTTCCTCTGTCCTGGGCATATCATACATCACCCATTCGGCCCACGAATCGAGATGCACATAATAGTCGGCATGCTTTGCTTCGTGCAAATACGCTGCAGTGAGTAAGGGAGACATGGTGTTGACGTTCTAATGCAAATATTAATCGATACACGGTTTAGAATGTAAGCATACAGTACCTTTGTTGTACCAATCTCAAATTGTTGTTGGAACCAGTTCAGTGCTATTGAGACAGCGTCTTTGTCTCCGGTAATTTCATTGAACTTCAACAGTCCATACAAGCCTGGAAACGCATAGAATTAATATGGTTCCTCTGTTATTGACAGGTGCTTTCTACCTATGCCGTGTGTCCACTATAGAACAGACGTCAACTAGTCACCAATGTCAAAATGCTTATCCACTTACCTCCCAATCATTCCACCCCTTGGTATCTATAACTCTCCCATCTTCTAGGGTCATCAAAAATTCCCCGGATTCATCTTTGATATTGACCAGACAGTTGATAAGATTGCGAATATGCTTAAGGGTGGTGACCTGCCCAAGATTGAGATCAGCGATAACACCAGTTTGAAGCTGCACAAACTTTTAGGGGATCCACGTTTCGAGTAGACATGTTAAGGATTCCAAGCAACAGGAAAGACGATTTCGCATGTTCTCCTTAAAAGTAATGATGAAAGTCGTTGAAGAAAAGACCGGGCCGGCGATGGAGCGGTCCGGTCAAGAGAATCGCCATTTCGCGCCTAACATGCCTCCTCATGACTTCCTCAATACATGTTTATGGAGAAGCGAAAAAATTGTACCTGGCTCGAGCGGTCACAGGATGATCTTTGATTCTTCCTTCATAAAGGCCAAACACTTCTGATGCCTATTTCCGGGCACTCCTTCCTGAACTTTTTCAGGCGGTATCATGTCTGCACAGAAATCAACCAATGTTAACGCCACCCCTCAGCATGTAGAGGACGTGGAAAAAGATCTTTACTCTCTGCAGAGTGGCTCCACAGTCAACGGTATGTGCACATTCCCGTTACCTCTTCCCTTTCCGATTGAATCTCGAGATTTAGTCGCCCCGAGAGGGATAGATGCTGAGGTTGCTCAGTTTTTCGCTCAACACGGTACCAATGCTTCTAACCCAATCGTCATTGACGAGGCGACCAACAAACGTCTCAGGCGTATGGTTGACAAACGCGTCCTGGTGAGTTCGTTGGTGTTCAGCCGAAAATTCCAATCATTTATTCTGGTCCAAGACCGTCATGGTCGTAACTTATTGTAGGCTATTCAGTGTGGTTTTAATTTTATATAATAACCAATCTTCTAGTCGCCCAGACCTTGGATAAAGGGTAATCGATAAATTTTGAATCCCAACTTGAGGGCTAAGACTAAATACAGCACGATCAACTTTGCTTCAATCATGGGCATCCGAGAGGATACCAATCTCGTGGGTCAACAATATGCATGGCTTACCACCTGCGGTAAGTGTGACCGACCTCGTAATGGATAATCCTCATGCTAAGTATGGTTTCAGTTTACATTGCTATGTGCGGATGCTCCCGATGTTCGCTGTCAACTATTTTTCCAATTTGACCGTTCTGTTTCCAGTCTTGCCTGGGAGTTTCCTACGAACCGACTTATCCAACGTCTGCCCATCGGAAAATATCTTGCTTTCAAGTAAGAACAAGTTGTATGTCCGCTTCCAGTGCTTTCTAACCTCTGGATAGTATCACTGCATGGGGTGCCGTCTTGGCCTGTACTGCTGCTTGCCATAATTTCACTGGACTTGTGATTGTTAGGACATTGCTCGGTATCTTTGAATGCGTATGTCAGCCCGCTTTCGTCTTTCTGTAAGTCAGCGGATTCCTCTCGTTTGCCGGTTATTCGTTGAACAAATTCTAGCTCTACTATGTGGTATACTCGGGAAGAACAAGCTTTCATCATTGGCTGTTTTTATTCCATGAACGGCTTCCAGCAATGTGTTGGCGGTCTGATCGCATACGGCATAGCTCAAATACACGGAGCTGCCTTAAAGAACTGGCAGATTCTGTTCACTGTTAGTCACGTCCGAAACGCTTGGTTTTATGTACGTCTACTAACTTCCTCGTCCAGCTACTTGGTTGTGTCACTTTCACTTGGGGTATCTTTGTGGCATGGTGGCTTCCTGATTCACCGATGCGTGCTAAATGCTTCTCTCCTGAGGATCGCGTCTTGATTGCTGAGCGGGTAAGAAAAAATGAAACCGGCATACAGAACAAGGAGTTCAAGGTAAAATGTTTCAACCCCGAGAAAAAATGGCCTATGAACCTTTTTTCCAGTGGAACCAAGTTCAAGAAGCTATCAGAGACCCTACTGTCTGGGCAGTGACGCTCGTCTCGTTCACAAACGGGTTGCCAACTGGAGGACTGGGAGCATTCTCGAATATCATTTTGAATGCCTTTGTGAGTTTGACATTTTAGCGAGTAGAAACCATCTTTTACAACCACATAGGGCTACACAGTTCTTCAGACCTATTTGCTTGCCATTGCCCAAGGTTTGTCTATGAAGGAGCATGGTGTCTGGCACATCTCAAAATCCTTTAGGCGCTATCATCATGTCTTTCCTGTTCAGCGCAACATATCTCTCAAGCCGTTACAACCAGAAACTTTTACTCGCCTTCGTATGTCTTCAGTCGGCTCTAGGCTGTCGGAACGAATCATTGATTGAAACCTCAGATTTATACACTACCTAATGTTGCGGGCACTATCGTATTCTTATGCATGTCTTTTTAGTCTCACTTTTAGACACCATCAAATCTGACAGCTTCGTTCAGGTGTTCAGACGAGTCCGAGCACTAAAGTCGGACTCCTGATTGCTTTCTAGTAAGTTCAGACGAGGGCATGCCGACGAGGTGAATTACTAACTTATCCAGTTGCACTCAAGGTTTCGGGGCTGTAGCAGTGCTTAATTTGGCAGTGATGTCGAACAATATCGCAGGGGTAAGTGTTCAAAGGTACACGGAGGTGACCAGACCATTCAGCGACACAATTTACAGCGAACAAAACAAGTTATGGCATCAACTTTCGTTTTTGTGTAAGCTCAATTGTCACTTCTCTTATTTCGCATGATTGATACTTGGTCACAGTGCCTGGGCAGTAGGAAACGCAGTTGGTCCTCAAAGTAATGTCTCAACTGGATATATATCGTCTTTTTTTCTGACAAATCTATTCTAGTTTTCAGGTCTAACGACGGACCCCGTTACATCAAAGCATGGATTGCGCACATCATCATCTATGGCGTGCAACTGCTTGTCATTTTCCTCTTGCGAGTTCACTTGATGCACCAGAACGTACTGAAGAGACGGGCTCAAGCGAAGAACATCACCAACGCTAGTGGAGAAGCTTCTGTATGTCAATGTTACCTGTGAATGGATTCTTCGCTGATGATCCTGCATAAAAAGGATGAAAACATTGCCCACAACCGGGCTTTCGATGACCTAACGGACAAGGAGAACCCTGACTGTAAGATTTTGCATCGCTCGAGACGTATCTGCAACTAAAAACGCACTCTGCAGTCCGTTATACGTACTGATGAATCCTATGGTTTCACGCATATCTTCCTCGCTTTCCTAGCAATTGTATCATATCTCTTGTCAATAAGTACTCATTCTGTTATTTGAAATGAAACGAGACCGTAGAATTATGTCGTGGTAAGAGTAAAGATACAAAAGACCTTGGATGATAGATACACGTATATGACCCGGATACGAGAAACGGCCTTAGCCACCATCATTGAGCAGTCGGTGGACGTCCGAGAGTAACATCCAACTTTTCTGCCAGTTTTAGTATATCAGTTTCAACTTCTGATATACGAGCACGCCTGGAAACTCCAGTTAACGAAGAAAGCAAATCATGGGCAAGGAAGACGTACTCGAAATTGGATCTCTCCCCAAGTTCGAAAGCTTGCGAGAAGCCCAAGCTTTTGGTTGCCTCGGCAGTCCTGCTTCTTCTGAGCTTCTCTTTCTCGAGCATGGCCTTTAGACTTGGCATCAGTCGTGCGAATTCTCGTTCCAGCTGGAGGTCATATAAGCAAGGAAAAATGCAGTTTGAAACGAAAACGTACCAATTTCGTCCTTGTCGCCAAAGATCCTTCGTCGTATTTTCCAGAACCAATAACATCTTCTTTCATTCTCTTCAATTCCTCGAACCATTTTGTCTCGTATTCACTCAGCTCTGGAGAAGCCTTCTCCATCATTGTCTGAAGCATCCTATCCAACCTCCTTATCAACACCTTTTGCTCCTCTTGTGCTGTTTGCAATCGAGCTTCGCTTGTTTTTATCCTTGTCCCTTTCAACTCGTCGATTTTGGCAATCAGCTCGCGACACTTGGCCGTTAACCTGAGGAGTTCTTGAGATTGTAGAGCGGCTCTACCTTCCGCCCCGCGATGTGCAAGTTGTATTTCGTGAATTTGCCCACTTAGATGTGCGACAGTCGTAGTAAGATATCGCATGGTATCCGGAGTGAGAACCAGTTCGGACTGAGTACCGTTTGGAAGGGAGAGTTTTGGATTGGAAGGTAGTCCACCGGGGCGAGAGAGAACCTGAGGGGGTTTCCATGGTTCGTTGCCCAGTAGCGAAACATAAGGTGGAGGGCCATCATCCAGGAGTTTCAGTGAAGACTTTTCTGAGCCTTCTATTGCAAGAGGTTTTGGTGGAGGAGGCGGAGGCGGTTCTGATTGGGGGGTTAGGGTAAATGATGTTACACGCATAGATGAAGTCAAGACGAGTATGCTGTAAGGGAGGTAAACGTCATCTGGAATGGCCACAGCTATAACGGGATTTGAGGACCTGAATAAGGGGAGTTATTTTACTGGAGGGAGTAAAAGTTTCGAAATTTCACTTACTTTCGCTCCACCGAAAACGTTGACAGTATCGGTTGGACAGAAGTGTTCGTAGAGAGCTCCGATGCAGACGAAGTTGTGTTGTCCTCGTCGTGCAACATAGCTATAAGGTTTTGGAGAACGGGCCGAAGATGTAGTGCATGAACCCCAAACGCGTGATAGACAAAGATGGTATCCATGTTTATGGGGTCCGGAAGATATACGGGATAGTTGCCTTGCAATAGGTCTTGAGATGAGAGCGGAGCAAGCATCGAGACCAGACCAAGATCTATCGTTTCGTACACTGCAAGCATGGGCAGATCGCCGTTAGGATTCTAAGATATAATTTTTGAGTTCCAGACCGCGTACAGTGATTCAACGATTTACCTGTTTGTTTTCCCACCTTGCCTCCACCTTTTCGACGTCCAAGCAGAAATCGACCTTGCCATCTTGGTAGGCGACTAATATCACACCTAAATTTTCTGTCATTCCACCCTCTCCCTCCAAGTCCTTATCGTAATCTTGGCTAAAGTTTAGGTAGACTATGTCAGTAGCATCTCCACCTTCACTGCCATCTATTGTTCTGGGAGATGGTTGTAGAAGGAATGGCCCTTGACGGGAGGGAGGAGATTTGATGGTGGAAGGAGGATGCATAAGGACCGAACGAGAAGGAGAAGGAAATACGATCCCGGGGGGTAATTGCTTGATGAGAGCGGATATGTATTTATGCTGATAGTCATAAAGAGTTGACAAGTTTTTGGATGCAATCGAGGTGTTTCCTTGCGACAGAAATTCTTGTTTCGCAAGGATAAAACATTCTAAAGAATGTACATAGACTGAGGGAATCGAGCTGGGAGATAAACAAAACGAGTTAATGATGCAGCAAGAGAGACAATGTTCACTAACGCATTTTGGGGCATGTAAGGACATATGGAATAGACGTCGCCCGACTTCATTAGTGCATAGACTGTCAAAGGACCCCAGTCCGCTCTTCCTTTCCCGAGAGTAAAAGAGACCACCTCGCGATCGGCCGAATCCTCCGCGAGGAACGACTTTCTACTTTTTCGCTCTGGAACAAATGACAAAACTTGCTGAGGTTCTTCCGCGTCAACAGAGATGTCGTACTCTCTAGAATGATGTTCAGGTAACGTTCATGACAGATAGTAGTTGCACACCTCAGTTTTCCGTCTACCGTCATCACCATCAGTGTTGAACCGCCCTCACCCCAGGGATGCCATTCGATTTTAGCTACAGGAGGTGCTGACTGAGCCGAGTGATAGAATTGTCCAACCTGAACAGACCTGTTCAATTTATTTAACGTGGGCATCTCACAATATGATTGTTGGGACATACTTGCAATCAATGGTCTCTGGTACAAGTCTTGAATATCCAGCGCGGGGAAGCACAATGACGGCCACCTGAAAGGCTCCAGCAACAGCAAGTAGTTTGCCATTAGAGTTCAAGGCAATCTGGTGAATGTCAAATTCTATGTTTGGAGTGTACAGAGTCTAGAATGGTGTGAGCAAGCCATGTTGAACAACGCGTGGTTGAATCTCACTTTGTAGCTTTTGGATGTGCTTCGGTGGATTTTCGTGCCTGCGAGAGAGCTCATCCTAATGGATTTTCCAGCGGCAAGGATGAGGTCTGTATCTCGGAGAAGCATAACTTGCCGTCGTCCGGAGAGTGATGCATCGTCTTCATTGTCATTTGTGAACTGAGAAAGCGTTTTTGACGACAACTCTGAATGCCAATGAGTTTTCGAGGGTTGGGAACCTGGAGAGGGCTTCGAAGGAGAGAAGATAGGATGGCCACTGAGGATTACAGAGGGTGCATCGTCGTTCTCCATGTTGAAGACGCGAGATCCAAAAAGGCAAGAATTTCCTATACGGCTGGACGCGTCACGGTCAGTGGACGCGCAAGCACTTGATCTCTACTCTCATCATCCCAAATGACCTCTATCGGTACAGGCTACGATCTTTCTGCAAGTACCTATTCTCCAGATGGTCGCATATTTCAGGTTGGATTTCTTTCCGTATCAACTGGTCCCTTTTGACAAGATTCTAGGTCGAATATGCCAATAAAGCCGTCGAGAACTCGGGGTGAGCTTATATTCTCAAGTTATGTTGGTTTTTCTTCGATTGACACTGTAATAGAACAGCAATAGGTCTTCGAGTCAAAGATGGCATTGTATTAGCTGTTGAAAAGCTCGTTCACTCGAAACTGTTGGTTCCCGAGGCAAACCGAAGGATACAGACGGTGGACAGACATGTCGGGCTTGTACGGATCACTCTCTTGGACAAGAACCTACAATGAGCTCACTTTGCATAGGCAACAGCAGGTCTACTTGCAGATGGACGACAGCTTGCAAACAGAGCGCGAGATGAATCCCTCAATTACCGTGATTCCTGGAAGCAGCCTATCCCATTGAAGGTAGAACTGTCAGCCCTCGTACCATTGTGACTGAAACAATCCTCTTTCCCAGTATCTGGCAGATCGTCTAGGACTTTACGTTCAGGTTTACACTTTGTACTCGTCAGTGCGTCCATTTGGGATCAGCACGATAGTTGGCGGTATAGATGAGAATGGACCAACACTCTATGTCATTGAACCTAGTGGTGTATTCTTTGTAAGTTTCTCTCTTCGAAATCTGGCAGCTTTCTAAGTAGAGTCTAGGGCTACCATGGAGCAGCGGTTGGCAAAGGAAAACAACTAGCTAAGACCGAAATGGAGAAACTGAAACTCTCAGAACTAACGACACGACAAGCTGTGATGGAAGCTGCCAGAATGTGAGTGTCCCTTCATTTTGTCACGAAAGGTTTCTGACTGCACAAAAGTATCCACCTTGTGCATGACGACGCCAAAGAAAAGGACTTCGAACTGGAACTGTCATGGATCGGTGATGAAACAAATGGACTTCATCTCCCTGTACCGAAAGACTTGTTTGAGGAAGCAGACAAAGCTGCGAGGGCCGCACTCGAGACGTTCGAATAGATTTGTTCTACAAATGCTTTCAAAGTTGTACATTGATATTTCATGTGACATTTACGCAACAAGTGGCTGAGAAACCAATGCTTGTGAAAGGAAAATGATACATTGCAGGAAATCTACACGATTTGCTCGAGTTCTCTAGCGTATGCGAGGGATGCAGCGATCAATTTCTCTTTTGGAACCTCCATATTCTCCTCGCCTTTCTTTGCGAAAATCACTGTCGAGGTTGATAGATCGACTTGCCATCCTCGCTGTAAAATGATCAATATACAGCTGAAAACTGGTAACAAAAATTACGCAACCTGTTTTGCAAATGTCAGCATCTCGGATTGGTTGTTGAAGAAGAGCAGGGTTGTCGCATCCTTCAAAGGCAGGCTTTCATACGCAGCCTCCTCACAGCTGGCAATTTCATTTCTGCGCGAAATGAATGAGAACACGAGCAAGCAGAAGAAAGGATACTGACCTAATGGTACCCATCAAACTGTCGACGAAAAACTTGTACTCTTCCACTGGTGCTTCCTCTCTGGCATTCCAAACCTTGCTGTAGCTTCCCTCCATTAGCCATCTCTCAAGGTTAACGGGATGGCTGATATATGGATTATCGGCAATAGCATCCGCAGGTAGGGGTAGACTCTCGAGAGTAGTGTGGAAGTCTGCTATCCGGTTTTGAGTGAGGAGACGAACAAGGTTGAGGCCCCGTATAGGGTATTCTCGTTTCGAAGGCGGCAAAAGAGAACTGAGATTCGCCTTGAGAATAGTTTTTAATCCTGTAAAGTATTATAACTTACCTGTAGTCGGTGTAGAATGTCTGAAGCTGAGAAAAGTACCGGTCGAACGAAGGGACATCTCGTGTACGAATACTCCAAATTGCACCAATCTCAAGGATGTCACCTGGTAAACTTGTGCGCTTCAGAGTCTTACAAAAAGGGACGAGGACACATACGAGCAATTATGAGATCATCTAGACTGGGGTCACCTTGAGGAATAAGAAGACCTGCTTCAATTAGGCCGATCTAGAATTTCTAAATAATTAATTCCTTGCAGAGGCCCAAAGACGTACCTTGAGCTGAGACAGAAGAGTGCCACATTTCTTGAGGTCATTAGCGTTGAAAGATCGCTGAAGGTCGTCGTAAAGAGCTTTGAGGTTGGCCATGGTGGTAAAGTAAGGAGAGACGCGTGTCTGATTCGAGACGCGTCAGCTCTTTCTTCCTTCCAAATTCATTATCTCTTGCTTTTACATTTCCATCACTCCTCACCATGGACCGCGTCGATATGCAACGAATCAAGAGCGGCGAGGTTAATCTCGGCGTAGGTATCTCAATCTCATGTTTCTTCAGGATGTTAATCTTCTCTAGACCTCGATTATGGCCGTTCAATTCGAAGGAGGCGTAGTCATTGGCGCGGACTCTCGTACAACAACTGGAAGCTACATTGTGCGGAAAAACTGCTTAATCCAAAGACATCAACTTGACAAATCATGCTCTTTCTAGGCTAACCGTGTCACCGACAAACTGACTTTCCTTCACGATCGAATCTACTGCTGCCGGTCAGGTTCTGCAGCAGACACTCAGGCCATTGCTGATTTTGGTCACTACTACCTCCAAATTCAAGCGTATGTTGCCGATTTCATTATGATTGTTATTGCAGCTCATCTTCTCTCTCAAGTCAAGCTTTGGGTGCTCCACCGTCTGTCCCCACAGCTGCTGCCATAATGGAGAGGATGTGTTACCAAAACAAGGATCAGTTGAGTGCTGGTATCATTGTTGCCGGATGGGACAAGCAAAATGGTCCCAGTGTATACAACATCCCTCTCGGTGGTGGCTTGTTCCGTCAACCATGGGCCATTGGAGGTGAGTTCTACGTAACAACTTGGGCTATACGATATCTCACTTCTCATAGGCTCTGGCTCGACGTATGTGTACGGTTATTGTGATGCGACCTATCAAGAAGGATGGGGAAGAGATGAGACCGTCAACTTTGTGAAAAACAGTACGCCTTCTCTGCTTTCTTTGGCTTCTGACTGACACTACTCTGTGAAGCTTTGGCATTGGCAATGTCTCGCGATGGGTCTTCTGGAGGTTGTATTCGCATGTGTGTAATTACTGAAGATAATGTGGAGAGACTATTCGTACCTGGGGATCAGCTCCCGAGGTTCTGGGAAGGCAAAGAGGTACTCGGTGCAGCCACAAAGAAACCGGCAGGAGTACCAACGGCTGCGGCTGATGTTGTGCCCATGGCCGTAGAAGCTTAATTTGTTTTCAAACGCAATCCACTGTATTTGTTAGTCTCGTACAGACATATATTATGGCAATTGGTGTACAAAACAGGTTCTTCCAAAGTCGTCTTCGCAAACGTATATTAGTGTGGATTATTCGTACCGTTCTACAGAGTAATACTTGGAGCGAGTAATCCATCCACAATGATCTTCCCAACCAATCCCTTCAAACATCTTCACTCTCCACAGTGCGATGCAGACTGCAGCAATGTCTGCATTTTTCACGTTGTGTTCGTCCGCCATAAGAGCGAATGCATGGCTATCTTTATCCTGGTCAGCTTTGACGGGGATACCTTTCTTGTACCGAGCTTTTCTTTCCAGGGAAAGAATACGGCACAGTAAACGGTGCAGCGCAGCACGTTGAGTGACATTAGGGAACATAGAAGCCCCATGGTACAAAGGTATCTGATTTGACGACAAGTCTTCAATTTCGTCCGAATTTAGAGAAGAATGCGGCGGTGCTTCAGCACGCATCTCAGATAAAGGTAAATCAGAGCGTTTTCTGGGGGTTTCTGACATTGGTTCCCCGTCTTGTGTTGGAGGGAAATCTGACATTGAAGGTTCTGGCCTCTTTTTAGTGATAGTGTTTTTGTTGAGTGGAGGGACAACGATAACTGCTAGTGCGTTTGGAATGTCGAGTATACCCTCTTGATTCAGCTTTTGCCATTCAAGACGCGTCAGCCTTCGGACGAGGGTGCGATCAGCCATATGTTTCGGGCGAAAATGTAGCTGGTCTATAACGAGCTGAAGCTCTTGTAAAACTCGAAGCCGTAGAAGATGTCCAATTTGTTGTTCAAGGAGGGCGTGTAGATGCGAGTTGTGAACAACTCTCCTGTATGAACCTAGAGAAAGAATGAGAGGAATAAAATGGCCGGCAGATGAGAGCTCCCACCTTTTTCTCGCAGTAGACTAATGGCGTCCTTCCAGCAAAGGACATACCCAGCTTTGCCCGATCTTCTCACTTGAAATTTGGAGTGCAAAAGACCATCGGGCATCAATGCCGCGTCCGGGGCGCGACCCACTGCAATAAATCTGG
This sequence comes from Stygiomarasmius scandens, assembly GCA_037954225.1. NCBI lineage: Eukaryota > Fungi > Basidiomycota > Agaricomycetes > Agaricales > Campanellaceae > Stygiomarasmius > Stygiomarasmius scandens. The sequence continues at coordinate 2,097,879 of JBANRG010000002.1, read as the reverse complement.
AAGTAGGAGGCGACACTCGAAAGGCACCGAGTCGTATTAAAAAATCTAATGTGCGCGTATGTTAGATTGAATCGCGTCAGAGCACCGAGTTCGCACCTTTGGGGAGGTACTGACCAGTCAATAGACACTGTCGCAATGGAGACCCAAGCATTCGGACTATGCACTAGATGTCAAAACATCATCACAGCACGAGGATTATAGACATACGGTATGGACTTGACCACCAGCGCCTCTCTTCTTCCGACATACTTCTAGGTTTGTCATAGAGACCAGCCTTAGCTCCTGCACGATCTCCAACATGAACTCTCGGGGGTAGTGACTTGTGGTGGACATATTTTTTTGAAGATGTGATCTGGTTGTCTCGTGTCAACAAAATTGACCGTGAATTATCCGCAGGATGCAAAGACAGATGGACGGGGACTGGTCTCCGCAGAGACTTTCCACGCCATCGTACACTTTCTAGTGAAAAAGGATCAAACTTTGAGGAGGAATTGGCTGCAAGTCGTGGAAGTAGACGCGGAAGAACCCGTGGCATGCGGCAGATTCCCGCCTTCTGACATGGTGATCATGTCCCCTTCAGTTCTGATAATGCTGTTTACTATCTGCTTTCGGCCATAATCATGTCGTCGTCCATCCTTGCAAGTACCAAGAACCTCTGGCGCAGGTCCATTAAACTGAAAGAATTCAAGGCTCCTGATTTGAGCGTCAAAGCACATGGTGAACCTGTAACACTGGTTGTTATTGGATGCGGGCAACGGGGAAAGGCAAGCACGAAATCTACATCTACTCCGACATACTCAAATCCTAGCACACTAGGCTTACTCTCAATATGCTTTGCAATGTCCCGAGGCCTGCAAAGTCGTTGCGATTGCAGAGCCACGCCCTCAAACGCGTATTCGGTTTGCTGCTCAACACAATGTGGATAATACTTTGGTGTTCTCCGATTGGAAAGAGCTGCATGCAGCCTCTGCAGAAACCATTAACACCATTGGCAAACGGTTGGCAGATGCTGTTATCATTGCAGTTCAAGACCATCTGCATGTTGAAGTTGCAGTCGCATTTGCAGAGCAAGGGTATCATATTTTGTGCGAGAAGCCCATGGCAACAAGCTTGCAAGACTGTATTAAGATTGAGGAAGTCATCAAAAAGACCGGCGTCATTTTTGGAATGGGACACGGTAAACTCAAAAACTTTTTAACGTATCAAAAGTCGCAAAAAGTCTGATGTTCAAATCCAGTTATGCGATACTCTCCCTACAGTCAAGAAATCACTGCTATAGTCAATTCTGGTGTACTTGGTCGTCTGGTCAACATCGTGCAAGTTGAACCTGTTGGTTACTATCATTTTGCACATTCGTACGTACGGGGTAATTGGGCTAGCGAAAAAAATAGTTCCTTTTCGTTAATGACCAAGTGTTGCCAGTATGTGATCATACACGTTACTCTTTATGAACACTAACATGATGAAGCGATATTGATATCATTTGCCATTGGATGGGATCACCCGTCGTTCGGGCTTCTTCTTTCGGCTCCTTACAGCACTTTCGCAAGTCTGAAAAGCCAGGTGAAGCTGGGGCCGCAACACGATGCTTCGATTGCAAAATAGAGAAGGAGTGTGAATACAGTGCGAAGCGAAGTGGGTAGTTTGATTGGCTGCCATTTCATGAATTAAACCTTGTCGACAGTCTATTTGGACCGAGTGGCTTCCGGGGAAACGGGTTGGCCGGTCTCCACTCTTGTCGATGGTATTCCAGACATAGAGAACGTTACAGCTGCACTGCAGCATGGTCCATATGGAAAGTGTGTCTACGAAAGCGAGAACGACGTTTGTGACAATCAAGTAGTAAACTTGGAATTCGAGAATGGCAACACCGCATCATTTACCATGGTCGCATTCACTTCTGCAATATGCGAAAGACAACTGCGCATGCATTTTACGCATGGAGAAATCATTGGCAACATGTCCACATTTACCGTCACAGACTTTAGAGCCAACAAGACCAAGACACACTATCCCAAAAACGAGGGAGGCGGACATGGAGGGGGTGATTTAGGTACGATAACAAACCCTCTGACACTAGGTTTTACGCTAAGGTTACCTCATTAGGGCTGATTCGAACGTTCGTTGAAGCTGTTAGGACTGGGAATCAAAAACTGTTGGGTACAGATGTCGAAGAGGTTTTGAAGAGCCACATGACCGTTTTTGCTGCGGAAACAAGTCGAAGAGAACAGAGAGTAATCAATTGCGTTGAATTCGAGCAGACGGCTAGAGAAATTGTTCAAGGGACTTTGACACATGTTCTTGAACTGTGCTGAATGTAATGTATAAGATATCTATCTTTCCGATGTCAATAGGCTGTATTAATATACTTTCAGGCAACAGAACTGCGAGCTGCGGAAGCACGGTTCTGTCAATTACACCCCTGACAATCACTCTATAAAAAGGGCGTCTTTTCTGTTCAACAAACAACATCAAGTCCATCTATGGCATCGGACACTTCGGAAAAACTCCTACCCCTTTCTGATGGACGTGTATTGGCCTATGCAGAAAATGGGAACACCCAAAGCTCGACAGTGGTCATGTTCTTGCATGGTCTCTTTGGTGTAGGTCGCTGTGATCGTGTGTCTGCCGGATTACACCAGTTTGACGTTCATGTGGTCAATCCTACCTTGCCAGGGTTCGGAAATTCGTCCCCTAGCCCTACCGACACTTCTTATGCACTCAGTCTGGCTAGAGTTATGAACGAACTCATCGATCATTTACATCCGGATGACCCCAATCTAAAGATTTATCTCGCCGGTGGTTCTTATGGGACGGTTGCGGCCCAAATGCTCTATGGAGCACCGTTCGAGGTATTTCCGCATGGTAAACATATTGCGGCTTGTGTGCTTCTGGCACCATTATCACCTCCCCGGTGGCACAAAGAATACTCCAAATGCATGACGTGGCGGGACTATATTGGCGTTGGACCGCCGTCACAATTAATTCCTTTCCGCTTGCTTCCCCGCCTGACGTCTCTTTTAGTAAAGAGCGTGTTCAGATCTGTTGACAAAACAGAAGCCATGCTCACGAAGGCGTTCTTTGACAATGTCAGCGATGAAGAGAAAGCAAGGGCGGCTCAATGGAGGGAGGAACAGGGCTTAGCTCCAGGGCAATTCGAGCGGGAAATGGCCGAGAACGCTATGAAGAGCTTTTCGAAGACTTGGTCTGGTTTCATCGAGGCCGCTGATGTGATTCATTCGGACTGGCTATTCAAGCCGGACGAACTAGATGAGGAACATTCTAAACGCCCTATTCTTATCGTCCCGTCATCCCAGGATGAATTGGGTCCTGAATTAGCGAAATGGCTTGCAAACAACTACAGAAATTCGACCTTGAGATGGGTCCACGGTTCCCACATTGCACCAGCGTATGAAATAGACAGTATTTGGCAAAGCGTTTTGGCCAAACCGTAGTGACAATCGGCTTTTGAAACAGGTGATGCAAAGGTGATGGGCACATTAACAAATGTATTAATGACGATCAGTATACTATTTACTTCCGGGTACTACCCCACACTTTTTTGTCCTTCACCATGACTTGCTCGGATCTAATAAACGTTCTCTACTTCTTGCTTCACGACCTTCATGATCTATGTTCAGGACAAGCGTCTTACTCTGCGCGATGGACGCTGCCTCGCGTACGCAGACAACGGCAATACGTCGAGCAAAACAGTAATCCTCTTCTTACACGGCGCCTTCAGCGTCGGTGACGCTTCACGTTTGTCACCGGTTCTGCAATCCAAAAACGTCCACTTGGTTTGTCCGTCGCTACCGGGCTGGGGGGCATCATCACAAGTCACCGATGTATCAAAGTATGCCCGGACTATTGCTCATGATATGAGCGTATTGCTCAGTCACCTTCATCCTGACCCTACTCATCTCAAGCTCTACATTTGTGGACATTCATTGGGTACATTAACCGCACAAATTCTCTACGACTCTCCATACAACTTGTTCTCATATGGCCGGTGCATTTCTGGGCTCATTCTGCTTTCCCCCCACCCAACCCCACGCGGTAACCGTGACTATGCCAAGTATCTCTCATGGTTCGAATATCTTGTGGCAGGTCCACCAGCCCGCTATGTGCCCTTTAATCTCACAGCTCGTGCGGTGAAAGGTATCATTCAAAAAAAGCTCCAGTCGGAAGAAGGCGCACTGCAGTTTATACGGGAATGGTTACTCAATCCTATGAAAGAGGATGAACTGGAGCAGTTCGTGCAATGGAAGGAGGTGAATGAGATCGAGGATGGCCAGTTCGAGAGCTTGTTAGCAAGGAACGCGGTAGAAAGTGTAGCCTTGACGTGGCAGGGCTTCTTGGATATCGCAGAGGTATACCATTCCGGATGGAGTAATGGACGTCTTGATGAACACAGGGACGTTCCCGTCAAGGTCTTGGAGGGAGGTCATCTGTCCACATTGTTCTGTTTGGACGATGTTTGGAGAGACTTGCTGTAGTCAAGGATCTATATCTGTCGATGCTATGATACACACTGCTTTGATATTCGGATATATTTACAAATCGAGGTTAACGGTACAAAACTATGTATAATAGGTAATAAAGGTAGCGCAATGCTGTATCGTAAAAGAGTGGGATGGATTAAGGTGTGAAAGGTGTCGCAGGAACCTAATCATAATGCTCGAGTTCTCGACGAATGATCTCTCGTACTTCCCGCAAGCCTCCGGCTTCTTTCCTGACCCGTCTCGGGCTTCTGGTCAGAAGCTCATGATCACTGTCCCTGGCAGAAGCACCTTCAACGATCGCAGAACTCGAAGTCGAGGGAGGCATCTCAAGCCAGTCTTCGCTCGCGATGACAAGAGCCTTCAGGAAAAAAGGGCATAGCTTAGTCAACAGATCCAACGATTCGTTAGCTTCCGCAGACGAAATCGGCACTGGAGATGATTTGATGATGGCAGAGGCGACTTCGGACCTTGGAAGTGTTCGTCGTTTTCTACTAGTGAGAGGGCTCAATGCTCCTGTTATCGGTGTAGAGAAAAACCTGAAACCAACAAATTAGGAGATAAATGAAGGCACACCACATAATGCTTACATCCAGACGCTTTCCGCTATACCCCCGAGGCGACCCAGTAGACATTTTCTTCTCATTTCATCCTGCTCCAATTTCAGCATCTGATCTTTGTTTACGGACGAATCGAGTCCTTCGATTTCTATACGGCGATTCTTGGTTGGAGAAGTGGATAATGATCTCTGGCGGACGCGTTCATACAAGGCCTCACGGCGAGCTGTAGTCGGAGTTTGCGGTGCTAAAGGCTGATCACGGCTCCGGGAGGTTACATCTTCGAGAGAAGTATCGAAGATATCGGATGTAGCTAATGTACGGGGTGTACGAGGTGTAAGCAGCTTGGTAAGTCTTTCGGAGCGTGAAGGTGTACTGGGAAATGCGATGGAGTTTTTCGTTGGTGAAAATGGACGGGATGAGACATTGATTAGACTTGGAACATCGGAATCTTGTACGGTGCGTTTAGGTGATCTCTTGGATGAACGACTAGACGATGAGGGGCATTCGGGCAATATGGATGTGGAAGACGGGACCTTTGGTGACACGGAAGCAAAAAGTCGCGTGAGGGACGAAGTCTTGCCTGGCAAGTTGAGCTTGGGCAAGTCTGCCAGTGGAATTTTTGGGACCGGATTGGAATGCATCTGGTAATCCTCTAGAACGATGCATGGAATTTTCATGATAAACACATACCTTGACCCATGCCACCAACTTTGCTTGAAACTCTGTACGGCGCGCATCAGCAGCAGATGTCCATTTAGCAACTGCAGTCATTCCTCCCCCTTTATCGGCGTCCATTCCAGCCTCGATGCCTAAACCGTACGCAGGTACGCGTTTGCCATCCGCCTTGGAGAGATGTGTAGCAGAAGTGATGACGATCCCCATTCCTCCGCGTGTCCAATCTCTGGACTGAGTAAGAGGTGTCGTGTCCAGGAATGGATTCTCTTCATCGTCATTATGTGACGGTGGTAGAGATTTCCCGTCCCACTCCCAAATCCAGCAGAGTCGACGCAGGTCTTCCACTGTAAATTGAGTAGACAAGCCAGCATGTATATTTAGAGATAGATGGTTTAAGACGTTTCGTACGATTCCGGTATCCGCAGAGGGAGACAGGGCACAGGTAGCGAGTGCGTGTGACATGGCATGTTGTAGTTCAGTATAGGTGCTCTGAAGGCGCGACAGGTGGGGTGGCAATAGTGCTTCGGTATCATTGACGCTTCCACGCGACGGCGTGGTTGGAGGCGTAAGAGGTCTACATAGGACAGTGAATATGAATCCCTCAAGTTTGTGAAGAGACGCACGCTATTTTCAGCCGTTTCAGAGGAACACTACTGTTGTCTGAATAAAGGCGCCTTTTTGCAGGAGACGAAGGGGTGGCACGAGCATTGGACATTGAAATAAATAAGCAAATATCTAGATTTTGTCAAGCAGGTGTATAACCGCAATCGCGGGAAGGAAAACCAAGAGGGGCACGTGCATATTACTCCCGAGTCGAGTCGCTACCACAATCACAGAATCGAAGCTCTTCTGCATTCTCCGGTATGGGCCAATCAATCGCAAGAAGAATTCTCATGAAAAGGGTCTACAAGAACTCGTTCATCGTTCTATGTTTCTTCAATGAAATTTGACCATCACCTCGAACCAGAGATATCGATTCAACTTCCGTTTAAAGTCTAAAACACTGACGTTAACGGTGAGCTGTCAGTAGTGCGTTGCCCGAAAGAGTTTTCTTTACTTGCGTTGTCACGACGACACTTTAGCTTTGACAGATCATGAAGGCTCCAGAAGAAATTAGCTCTCCCGCTGGGAATCACCAGGCATCATAGCCATACCTCTAAAATGAGTTCTGAGCCATACTGAACCATGGCATCTCACTTCTTGCCATAGCATTTTGCTCCATTTTGGTCCGGTATGTAGGGACCTGTTGTGTTTGTATCTTTACTGTTGCCGACGAGTTATCGATCGCACTTACAGCCCCCTTTGTCAAAATTGATCCTCGCCAGAACTGATGTGACTATTCAACCAGAAATTTCCGCATTCAAGCTCTCCAGCATATAAGCATAAAAACATCGTGTGTAGGTCAAAGCGTTAAGGCATCGGAGGAAATAAGGGTCTTCACAAATTAAGTTGCCTGTACATCGGATTTCGTTATGGCTGTTATGAGTCCGTTAAGTAGATCACATCACACCGAGGTGTGCACCATTTTAACTCACGATAATATCCTGAAACTGATGTTAATGTACTCCACTGGTAGTTAATTTGTGAAAAGATCCGACCTCCTGGCCTGCATGTTCGTCCTGAGGTCCATACGGTACGATACATGATACCTCTCGAGGTTGCATTCTTCTGGAAATAAACAGGCGGTGTTTTGTACATATCGCAGATTCTATAGACGCCTCTTCGGTTCACCCAGAACCCTCCAATCCAAACAATCAACAGTCTGCTGATAGAACCTTCCTTTGACGTACAGCGGGCACTGCTGATACCATTCTCGGCCCTGCCGTTTCGTCCGCCACCTATTTTCGGCCTCGTGAGATTTTTGGAAGTCGACCAAACTAAAATTTATGCTCGCCCTGTATCCTTTTATGATTGAACCTTCCTTGTCTGGCAAAAGAATCAAAAGAAGCCGATTTCTCAACACCGTCACCTCCAGTATGCTTTAAAAACTGCACCGAAGCGCCTACGTGATTTCTTCCTCTCATCCTCTCATTTTCCCTCAACATCGTCGACATGACTTCCCCTCGAGTGGGCAACATAACCCAAGAGTTATGGTAAGAGCTTTGACTATGTCCTTCCCTACGCAGTCTGACAGCGATATGCAGGCAGGATACCCTTAATAATCTTATGAGTCAGTTCACTTATCTGCTACGTTACCACTTAATCCTTACTCTCTCTCAAGACCTCTCTCAAGCCACAGTCAAACACAACATAGAGCTAGAGACACGCATCAACGGTTTGTTCCTGTCTCACGAGCCCGGTTGATCTCTGACAGTCTTGCAGAGCTCGAGCGGGAACTTGCTTCCTGGAAGCAATCTTACGGGGTAGCAGTCGACTCTCTGAATAGACAAACTTCCGAGTATCAGACGCAGGTCGCCACTCTCAACAAGCAATTGCTTGACATGGATATATTCACTAAAAATGTTCGTCTCTTCTATCGCCCTCATTAAACTGTCTGAACTGGTACCTCCTAGAACCCGCTCATTTTATGCGTCATTAACGGCGACAACACATTTTTTGAACATTCTCTTGTATCACAAGGCTTTTCTGGTGGACGTATAGCCGCCACAAAGCTCACCAAAGCGATTGCAGACTTTGTGTTTTCAGAGGGTACCCCCGTCCCTAATAATGTGACGTTTTGGGTTACCCTATATTTCAAGAAGAGCAACCTTACCAATGTTCTTGTCAAAAACCAATTTTGTACTGTGGATCAGCTGGAGGCATTTTTGACGGTGATCGGTCTTACTCACATCTTACCTGGGACTTGACTAAAGTCGCAACATTTTTCTACAGGGTTTTACTCAGTCGTCTCAGCGATTCACATCTATCGACGTGGGATCCGGAGAAGAGGGGTCTGATGTGAAGATTCGAGGTGGGTTAAAGACATCGTCTGTGGGTGGAGAGATCACCAACGTCTGCTTCGTCAGAATACTTGCAAACTTTCACTCAGTTTCCCCAGACTATGCGTGTCTTCTGTACCGGTAAGCATGTCTTTCCTGATTTGCAGATCTGAAGCTTATGGACATTTACTGCCAGGGTGCCACGACGCCAACTACACCTCAACATTTAATGGCCTGAGTTCGGACGAACTCCTTGGAAAGTTGGTCGCTATTCAGAGTTCGACCGACGAAATCGCCGAGCCATCCCAGTATCCCATCCCAACTTTGATGATGGACGGACTTTTCATATCTCCTCCGCTCCCCAGTAGCCTCGCAAAAAGATCTCCAGTACCTGTGGGCTCATTCAACACAGTTGTATTAAACGGAGGACTGATCAGCCCGCAGTCTCCTGCTCGCCCCAGTCGTCGTCTGATCGATCCCAACTTTGTAAGTGGTCCTGTGCATCGACAAGGTCGTCATAAACTCATATGAGTTACACAGCCCTTACATAAACGTACGCATTATTTTGCTGCTGCTTCTTTTCCCAATATCATAATGACGAGTCAGGTCTCCCAGAAAATCCTCCCCCGTGTGAGCCTAGTCTTTTTCAAATCCAACACAAATCCAACACATCTAATGACATGTTCTCTGTAGGCAACGAATACTATCTAATGACGTGCTCAAAAGGAGTTCGTGAATCTCATTGAGCAACTCAAGATTTCGATCTGACGACTGGTTCACTAGGCTGGAATATGCAAGTATTCACACGATTATGTCCTCACGCCGGATCAACTTGCTTCATTGGCGCGTAACGCGAAAAAAGCTCCTTGTAATTGGCTAAAAAATGGTGAATTTAGATCCATTATTTTGCGTTCGTCGTATTTGGCTGAATTCCTGCGTCGTAGGCGTGCAATGTCCGTTTGGGGACAAGTGTTGCTGGGGACATGTCTGTCCGAATGGACAAAAGTGTATTCATTTGAGCAAGGTGGGATGTCCTCCTCTTCCCATTTATCATCCAACTGACCGTCCTTAGGGCAAGTGTTGGTTCAGAGTAGACGGTATGCATGGTGAAATGTAATTCTTAAACGGTGTTAGACTCTTGCAGTCGTTTCATTCGTTTGGCGTTCAGGGCTCTCATAGATGCTCAAATTTTGATTCTTGTTACAGCGATTATTCACGCTGACACTTTCTAAACGTATATACCCGGATTTAAAAGTTGTGTGTATTGCAGCTAACTACTGTACATCGATATAGCATTGTATATAGTAATTTAAGATCTACTTGAACGTTGATTTGTCTCGCATAGAATTTGTGTCAGCTCAAACCAGCAATTACCTAGAAAATATTCTCCTGAGTTTACAGATGAAGGTCTAGGGTATTGAAAATACACTGACAATTAATCTGAATCCTGCCGCTAAAAGGGACAAGTTTTTTCCATTGCACTGCGTTAGAGTCAACTCTCGACCTCAGGCACACAATGGGACAACCAGGGCCAGTGAAGGTATAGTCAAACAGAGAATTTGTACTAAGCGCTTTGAAGCAAGGCCGGCGTTGTAGGTGATTCAGAGGGATGCGCTAGTTTAGGTAACCCTTTGAATGAATCTGGCTCGTATTGGCCGGAAACTCATATCAGCTTGTTTAAGACTTTCCCACGATGATAAATCCGAACTCATATCGGGAGCGCTGACAAGTGTTTGAATTTCCAGCTTCAACCTGAAATCACCTGTTGTCGGAAAACTATCAAAAATAACATCAAATTCGCCCAGGATTATTATGCTCAAGCTTATAATTCTCTCAAAAAAGTAATGCCTGGATCAACATCCCTTATACCTGAGGGTCATGAAGACAATATTCCAACGAAAGATTATCTTAACGTCGTCCCTGATGACGGGCTGCATTGTCATGAGTTGTTCCTGGAGGACCAAGTTATGTCTCAGCTGCTCGCACGAGGGGCAATGGTGCCCTTTGAAAGCTTACCCTTATGAGCAACTTTTTTTCCTTGGGATTACATTTGAATCCGCAACCAACTTGATCGTCGAACTTCTTCATCAGGAGCACAGCCCTAAAGTCCTCTTGTTCGCAAAACCGTCTTTCGCTGAGGGATTTCACTTTCTTCAAGTTGCTTCGGATTTGCTCGAGATTTGATACAGCTCCCATCTTGTATAGTTCCGAACATACAGGTATGTGGAGTCTTTTATCTCACTGCAGATTCAGCTACAGATAGCAATTAGTCTGTGTGTGACAATATGAGGAGTTTGAAGTGGAAACTTCAAAGTGAATACAAAACTGCAGTCGCAATTAGAAGACTAGTTCACTCAGATGACTTTGAAACTGCATTGCTCGAGCGTAGGATCACTTGTAGAAAGAAGTTAGTAGTATAGTAAATATCATTTACAAATCCGTGTTTTTGGACGAAAGCGGCAAAAAGGTCGTACGCCTTGTGTATCAATCGCGATCAGTACAAGCTTCAACTTGACCACTTCATCGCCTCAATCCAACCCTCACTACAATGTCTACTGTGAGCGTTGCGCTATTCTTTCTCGTGGATTCCCTTGACAAAAGCTCTTTAGCACGACGAAGATCACGAAGATCTCAAGCCCTCCACCACTCCAGGTATACCCATCGCCCCTGACCAGAGTGACCAGGTACCTGACGATTTCCAACCTATCCTACAGGTTACAAGCCAACCGCTGCGAAGACCGCCGAAGAGTACGCTAATCTTGACGCCAACGATGAAAGTTTAGCTCGATGGAAGGCTTCTTTGGGTATTACTCCAGGCGCTCCGGGCGGAGATGCTAGTGGCCCCAAGGTCAGATTTGCGCCAAACACTGTCATTTTAGTATCACTGATCCTGTTCACTTCACAGGTTACAGTTTTGACGTTGGAACTCCACTCCTCAACTTTGCCTCCTGGCAAGACGATTACCCTCGATATTAGTAACAAAGCTCAACTCGAGGACACAAAGAAGAACCCCGTAGTTATCAAGGAGGGTGTGGAATACAAGTGGGTCGTAAAATCATGTATATCGTGTCATTGAAACTGATTTAGTCCTCAAGTGTGCGAATCACCTTCAAGGTCAACCACTCCATCATCTCGGTATGTTGTATTGTTTATCTAGAGCCGAGTACGTATTCTAACAGGCGTTGATAGGGAGCTCGCTATATCCAAGTCGTGAAACGTGCCGGTATAAAGGGTGGGTTACACTCAAAATGACTCTTATGACTATTAAACCTGGTCTACTCAGTCGATAAGTTGGAAGAAATGCTTGGCTCCTATGGTCCCCACCCGAACGGCGAAGCCCATATCAAGAACTTTGAACCAGAAGAATCTCCGTCTGGAATGCTAGCAAGGTCTGGCTCTTACAACGTCAGGAGCCGTGTTGTTGATGATGACGGAAACATCTATGCTGGTGCGTTGACGATCTTTAGCTTTGCTCTCTTACTTAAAATGATCTTTTTGCAGACTTTGAGTGGTCCTTCAAGTTAGCTAAGGAGTGGTAAAAGGACAGGGCATCACAGAACATTTGTCTTTTGTATCACCACTGGCATTGATCGTTTCCATGTTTATCTTTTTTATCGGAATTCAGAACATAGCATATCCCATCATGATTTTCTTGTGTAGCACGCGTGAAACCTGTAAATGAGTTAGTTGTATTATGCGCACGTGCCCGTTACTTTTTATGATTTTGCCTTGGTCGACACGATGTGCCTTTCGCGTTGGCACTTTGCGTCCTAGCTCCCTCGGTTTCGCCGCAAAATGGTCTCGCACAAGAATACCAAGCAGCACTTGCAGTATCCGCGTTTCTTACGCGTCTTCGACCACACCATCTTCTGATATTTCTCTGCCAAAACCTACATGGGTAGAACGCCTCCCAGCGAAAACTCGGCCGTACGTGTATTTGATGCGTGTAGACAAGCCCATAGGAACCATGTTACTGTTCTATCCATGTGGTCCGTAAAATACTCTGGTACTCGAGAAGCAATTCCATAACGCAAATCTCCAGCTTGGTCTATCACTATGGCATCTTACGCCCTCCAGGCACCTTTGACGACTCCTTTGACATATATTAGCCTCTTTGGACTCGGTGCACTCATCATGCGAGGTGCAGGTTGTACCATCAATGATATGTGGGATCAAAGATTGGACAAAGCTGTTGGTGAGACTGCTCCGTGACTTGCGTGTACTTTGCGCTAATGACATCCAAGCAAGGACACGAGAACGGCCTCTGGCAAGGGGTGACATCAATCAAACTCAAGCACTCGTCTTTCTGGGAGCTCAGTTGACCGCAGGTCTAGGCGTATTGCTTCAATTGAATTGGTATAGGTGCGTGTTGTGCCACTGCTTCGCTTTCTAGATTCTGATAGAGAACCGAATATCATCAGTATCATTCTTGGGGCATCTTCTCTGTCTGTTGTTACTCTATATCCGTTCATGAAACGTATAACGTATTGGCCGCAAGCTGTCCTTGGTTCGTGAATTCGACATCAATCATTGGAAAGAGTGCTGTTGTTGACCACAGTTGTCGTCATATCGAAACAAAATAGGCCTTGCATTCAATTGGGGTGCCTTGCTTGGTTGGTCGGCAGTGGCCGGTGCGGTAAACTGGAGTGTTTGCATACCGCTGTATGCAGGAGGCGTCTGCTGGACACTGGTATACGACAGCATTTATGCTCATCAGGTTCGTTGGCGTTAACATATCACCGCAGTTGCGTTTTCCGCTGAATTGGGTCTTCTTGGTTTTGCACGCAGGATAAAAAAGACGACGTAACAGTCGGAATACGCTCAACAGCATTACTTTTTGGATCTCAGACTCGGACCATCTTGACAGGCCTTTCTGCGTCTACAATCTCACTCATCACTGCGGCGGGTGTTTTAAATGGCCATGGAGCACCGTTTTACATGGGCGTGGGCCTTGCAGCTGCGCAACTTGCTCGTATTGTGTACAGGACCGATTTCGACGTGCGTGAAAGTTGCTGGAAGGGCTTCGTCGACTGCGGCTGGTCAGGGTTTTGGATCTGGATGGGTGCAGCTGCCGATTATGTCTTACTGCTCTTGTCCATGGGTACATAGCACTGATAAGAAAATATAATCCATCTTGTCCATGACCAAAAACGTTTCAGAATTCTTTTTGATTTCACAGGTACGACAGAGTACACTAAACGTAACTAGGAATGCGGAGTGCATGAGGCATAAGCGTTAAACGAACAACATTATGTAGCTAGATAGAAAACAAACGGGATCGGCCAATTGATACAGCGGTGGGTCGATAAACAGGAATAGTAACGTAAACTAAAGGAAACAGGGATAAAACATCTAATACTGCAGGTGTGCCAAAATGGAACTATATAATTTAGATGACAGAGCATTGAGCAGAGATTAGGAAGACTGTGATCGCAAAATACAGCAATAATCAAGGATCAAGAAAAAAGGTTAGATGAAGAGTAAATGAAAGATTTCGATCTCATGCTGAGCTGTGATAAGAAACTCGCGGGTTAAGCCTCGATCTGAGGTATCCTTTGAATCCAACAACACAGACTGTCCAACAAAGAGCAAAGCAGGTGATGGCAACAGCAACATTCAGGAACATCATGACGTCTGAAAGCGACTATTAGAGATGACACAATAACCACATTATAGACTTACCATCGCGACCTCTTCTCATCGCTGCGATTGTCAGTTCCTCGGTGGAGAATTGGAAAGCAAGACCACCGCATGCCAGGAAGAAACTGCCCAGTGCCTCAGTCGGGGGCCGGGAAGGCAATATTGAGCGTGGAGGTCCGAGCCAGAGGAAGAAGTATGTAAGACACCTCAGAACAGACCATGCCAATAACAGATTGCCCCAAAGTTGATGGATTTGAACCTGAGTGAAGTGAGTTCCCGTCGTAGGTCAAGGGATATATTAAAAATCTTACCTGGAATAGGTATGTCTGGGCATGTGCAGCCATGGCAGCTCCAGTCACGCCGATGACAAGAGCCGGGAAGGGATTGAAAGAGGCAACATAACTGGGAGGTTCAGCGACTGACTGGTCGGATCGCCGAGGAGACAGTCCGGAAGCGGATATTGAAGAAGCAGCAAGCCACTGTCTTACACGCTTGGATTCTATGGCCATTCCGAGAAGGCCTGCGAACCAGAACATGACCTATACAATCATTAATAGAAATTTCCGGGTCCGAGAGGCTGACACTTACAGCAATGCCGATATGTTGGATTTGTTTGGTAGTGAATGGGTCCCCAGGGTGGGCGCCAAATCTCTCCATCCAAGTGTTGGTAATACCATAGAGGAAGATAACTAGAGACTCGACGAATTCGGCACTAGGGTAGTTGCCTCCAGTAGGAATTCTGTTCCAAGCCCATCCGAGTTCTGAGAAGGACCCAAGATAACGGGCAAAAGAAACGAGTCCGTAGCTCCAGAAGATGCCACCTTTGATGAGATGTGCCAAACATCCATTGACATAATTGCCCCTACAGCCCCCTAAAAAGATCAATCAGAAAAGGAAAGTCGGAGACAACGGCCGTAAGACATACCGGTGTAAATGACAATTCCTGTTATCACTTGCAGATATCCACCGAATACCAACACTCTTTCTAGCACGTTGAACGTTCCCGTTCCAATGCGGCGTGTCAAGGGAACTTTTGAGTGCTTGATCCCAATATCGTGCAACGCATCATCCGAGTTGGAACGAGTGCCAAAAAGAGTAGTCTCAGAAGCTCCTGATTGAGAAAAGTGATGACGATGACGGCGAACATCATTCGCCCATTGAGCAGTTTCATCATCACCTTCATAATGAACCCGTTTGTGAGGAGGCGGTGATATGGGCGTCTTGAGTTCCTCCAGATCTTCCGGTTCATCGGAAACTAGACCCGCGTACTCTGGCTCAAGCCCCGCAAACGAGTCATCCTGGCCTAGTATTGCCTTGCTCCAGAAAGCCTTGACCTGGAATTTTTCCCCACTTCTGAAAAAGTTGAATATGCGGCGAAAGATATTTAACAGATCAATGGTGGTGAGAACCACTGCAAGAAGTAAAATCCAGTATCCCTGTGTTCCGTGAACATTGCCTGTAATCATGTGAGTCAAATGGATTGATGAGATGACCGTATGATTGCTCACCCTCGTACCTGTAATGAGAAAGAGGAATAAGATTACTATATCGGGAAGTGAATCGGGCAGCTCACATATTCGGAGTCATCTTTCGGTATAACGCACTGCTCGCGCAACCCAACACACACAAGACATAGAATGCAACGGTAGTGGCTTTATGCCAGGCATGGTTGACAGACCGCATAGCGATTCCTGAAAGGCGCGTCAATACGCGTCGCATGTCAAACCTCAAGGCCAGGGTACTTACCGGCGGGCAAAGCGACAAAGAAAGCTAATGACATGAGAGCTGCGTGCGTAATAATCAAGCCTGGGTGTCGTTCACTGGCATGCTCTGGATCTTCCCAGTCGATAGTGTAGTACGATTCTGGTGTCGGGGCATGGTACATGGTGACTTCAGTCTCGTTGAGTTCGAGCAGGGGAGCACCATGGTGCATATGGGCGTGTTCATCCCTGCGAGCTAGATCGGTACCTGGTGGCGACGCGGCGAAAGCGGAGGAAAGGGAAAGGGTGAGGACAAGGACGGGAAGGGCACACCAGGCGTAACGCATCGTTAGAATGCCTTTTGGGGGGCAAGTAAACAAACCAGCCTTGGTCTGGTTGTTCTTGGGTATTCTTTATATTTCTTGTCTTATTACTAAAGCGCATATTCGTAATGTCCCGAAAAATTTAACGTTCTCCGAGAGTCGCTTACTTACACATCAATATACCGACGGAAAGAATGTCGTCATTAGCTGATTCACCTCGACAATGATCAGTTTCTGGCCCTCCTCCCAAGAGGCCAGACTAGTCGTCAAAATCGACTGGTTTATTCTTTCATATTGTTGTTTAATGGTACGAATTGATTGTCTGGTCTTTCGCCCGTCTCTTACCGGGCCTAGTACTTCACCAATTGTAACGTCGTCTTCTTGTTCTTCTCCACCCTACCTTGAGCTGTCGTTCGTCAGACCTTGACCGTTCCAACATCAACAATGCCTATGTCTCTGGCATGAAAGAAGAACTCAACATGGGGGGCACAGACTTCAACGTTCGTCCAGAACCTTCTTCCGTCGGTCGGATCCTTTACCTCTTCCCAGAAAATCAACACCATCTTCACATGCGGTTATATTGTTGGAATGATACCAAGTATGCGAACCCATCACTTCTCATTATTTTCAGACAAGCTCAAGGCCTTCCTTTCTCAAGACAATCTGATGCTTCAAGTGACACCCCCGCGGCTCTGGCTTCCCTTGATGCAGGTGGTCTGGGGTGTGCTCACATTCTGGTCAGTGTTACAATTGTGACCGACTTTAGGTAGTAACACACTGTTGTCCAAAGCACGAGTGCTGTTCACAATGTCCAACAGGCCAGTATCTTCATCCGTTTTTCCAGCTGCGTCATCCAGTCCGATACCGAGTAATTGACCATGACATGTTGATACGCATCATAGATCTATGCAATTCGCTTTTTCCAGGGAATGGCCGAAGCCTCGACGTTTGTCGGTACTCATTATATCTTAGGATCGTCCGTCCACGCCCGTACATATCCGCGATAGATCGATTCGTTGACGCCGTACTTCATCAGATGGTATAAACCAGGAGAATTGGGCAAAAGATCTGGAATATTCACAAGTTCTGGATTAGCCGGGACATTGTGCGCGTTTTAAACATCTTCCTTGCCTCGTTTACTTACGTCACGCGGTTTTAGGTTTTCGGGTGTATTGCAAGCAGCAGTCTTCAGGTCGGTGATCGGCGTATCATACACCCATACAGAAGCCTGACCATCGCATTCAAAGCAACCTCAACGGCCATGCAGGTCGTAGTGGATGGCGTTGGCTGCAAGTGTCCTCAATAATAAATCAGTTTGTTGACATTATTAAAAGCATTTATAGGTTTATTATAGACGGCATCATAACACTTCCTATAGCTTTCTATGGATTTTTACTGTTTCCTGACGTTCCTGCGACTACCAAGGCTTTTTATCTAAGTGAAGAGGTGTGCCAAGACCCTTCCTTCCCGCTCAATGTCCTAACGAGTCACAAAGGAGCGTTCACTTGCCAAGGAACGCCTGAAGGACAATGTAGAAGTATCTCGAACACCGCCATCTCTCGATCTTGCCAAAAGGGTTTTGAGTCGATGGAGATGGTACGCCTGTAGCTTACTGGTACGTTCCCTGAACTTCCCGTCCATGGCCATTGCTGATAAATCCAAATTCCCAATTTCCTGCATCGACGGACCCTCTGCCCATCACATCATGATTCATTCGACGTTTCTGGATCTTTGAACCCCGGCTTATTCATTCATACTTACCTCGCGCCCTTCATTCAATCACGTATCAAGTTTGCAATATCCGGAGAAACCGAAAGTTTCGGAACCAACAATTTGATGGGCCAATGGCTCAAAGCAATTGGAGGTTATACCGTTGAACAAATTGATTACTATCCTTCGGGGGTCACCGCGTTTGCTATCGCTTCAACTCTTGTCTGCGCTACATGGACAGATCGCAGCCAGATCCGTTGGCCGGTTCTGGTTTATATGTCTATCGCGTGCATTGTTTCGTCCATTTGTATCCTCGTTTGGAGTAGTCCGACCGGGCTCAAGTTTTTTGCGTATTGTAAGTCTGAAATGCACAGTTTGATCTTGAGACGTCTAGACTGTCCAGCCGACTAACCCGAATTAAAAAGACCTAGCAGGGGCTTCATATTCTGGGCAGGCGACCACGTTTGCGTTCGTGAATTCAGTGTTTTTCTTATTTTTGTGCCGGAAATTTACGTGGATTTGATTGCAGTTGGGCTAACCAAATATGTGCGGATGACGATCAGGAAAGGGCAATTGTGTTGGCATCTATGAAGTATGTGTGTTATTTTGGATGTTGATCGATACTGACTGGTTTTATCCCCTCTTGTCTAGTATGTGGAACAATGTTGTCAATGCATGGTGGCCGTTGGTGTTCTACCCAGCGACTGATGCTCCAAGATTCCACAAAGGGATGATTGCCATGATATGCGTTTCGGTTGCAACCTTGGGAGTTACTTGGCTGGTATGGTATCTGGAAAAGAGGGAACATAGGATCAAAGCGGAAGCTAGCGAAGTGGACATCTCGAAAAGTGAACTGGGTAGATCAAGCCCCCAGCCATCAGTTTGACGCACAAAGAGTAGTCTTTATTCTCGGATACCTTTTATGTTGATATGTTGACGTATAAACATCTTGATAATGGAATCTTTCTTCGATGACTGGACTAGTCCGTTCTTTTTACAAAACCCCCGCCTCCCAGAAATCCCAATCTCGCGGAAGAAAACCCTCGAATGAACGCCATTATGTTCAAACGTTCAACGAACTGAGTCTCTTCAGCCGCGTATATAACCCAGGTCCACGCGTTTTGCGTCGTACTCGGATCTCTCCCAATTGTACCCTTGCAGCCAGTTAGGAGGTTACATTTTATCCGCAAGATAATTCGGTGTGTAGGCAAGCATCTTGAAAAGTGAAGCCAGCAGATAAATCTGCCTGTCTTTATGTATGAGGTATCGGTTCCATGTTACTCAGGATATCAGGCTATCAATACATTCGAGAATTTATGGGTGACACCTGTGGACACCAGGACCAACAGGAAGTCACGTTCCATATCATTAAGTAAAATCCATCCAGGATAGAATAGCAAAAAGCAATGCGATAACGACACAAAGGGGGTCTGGTGCATTTACAAAGAAAGCAAAGAGGGTGGGGGGTAAGTAGCAAGAGCAAATAGAAAGAACAATACGCTCGGGCTACAGGTATGGTTAAGACTCGAGTCATTAACACATGTCCTTCAGGGATCATTGGTTGGCGACCTAAATGTGCAGGCATGAATCAGGATCGGATGAGTATAGTAAAAGGCAATGGAAGCGCACCTTGAGATTGGGACCAAATGTTTGTGCACGCTCATCAGCGTCATGATCACCGAAACTGAGAGGAAGGACGGGTGGTGGTGGTACACGCGAAGATCCTGCCGCAGCATAACCTCTACCGGCGTCATATGCAGCATTCGGCATTTGAGGATATTGTTGCGGATAATCAGAACCGAAGTTGTAGTCGTACGCGGTCCTGTTGGATCGCTGGGACGGAGCGTGGCTTAGGGCGGGATAATTTTGTCGGCCATATGAAGCAGGAGGAGGCGGTCCATTCCCAGCATAATAGCCGGTACCAGGGGGAACATTTCCGCGACCATAAGAGCCGCCACTAACGTTGGAGTTCATACTGAAACGCTTCTCGTTAAGACCTTGCTCCATATCATCACTGTATCCGTGATTTGGCGATGGATCAAAGGACATGGCCTCATTCATCAGCTTCTTCTTTTTCGCCCTTCGAATGCCCCAAGTGGCGAGAATAAAGATAAGAATAAGACCGATAAGACCGACAAGACCGAAAACAGCCCCTGAGACGGGCTTGTTTTGCAAGAAAGATTTGTGTGTTGGTGCGGCAACACTGGTGGAGGAAGAGTCGGCAGCAGTCGAGGTAGGATCAACAAAGGAAGTTATTGTGATCTGCTGGCCATCTGAAGTCACAACCTCCTGCGTCTGGGAAGGAGTTGGTTCCGGAGTTGGAGTTGACGAAGTCGTCGAAGACTGAGACGACGATGTAGATGAGGATGTACTCGAAGATGTAGAGCTGGTTGTTGAAGACGAAGATGAAGATGTGGAAAGAGTAACAACCGGAGTTTGAGTTGGAATAGTCAATGAAGTTTCCCTAATGTTCGCGTCAGTCTCTCGATGCTGCTACCAACAATGACATACTCAGTCTGGCTGGGGGTAATGGACGAAGTAGTAGATGAAGTGGTGGGTGTCGGAGCCGGAAGGACTGGCGAAAGAGCGCTGGTGACACCTCCGAGACCCGAAGTGACTGCGCCGCCGACGCTGCTAAGTCCATCACTACGCACAATTTAGGCATGTTCGAGGATAACAAAGGCTAATTGTACGCACATAACACCACCAAGAACTAGCAGTAGAATTACAAATGTTAAGGGAGACAGAAATCGATTTCAACATTGCGCGACTTACTACCACCATCACCACCAAGTCCGAGGCCCTGCCTCTTCAAAAGATCACCCTGCATCATGGCAAAAGAACGCGTTTGCAAATGAGCAAGACAGATAAGTTAAAAGAGTGTGGGTTCAAGAAACGTTCTGAGTCTTTGAAGAGCGTAGAAGTGGGAGAAGGCAAGAGCCTGAAAAAAACGGGCATTATTATGATTCCTTTTTGACGGATTATCCGTCCTTGGAGCCACATGAGCGTTGGCATCGCGATTGTAGAAGCGAGTGGAGAATCAACTCCACAAAATATAGCACCAAATATTTCTCACGTTTGTAAAGTACACAATCATAATGCAAGTACAGCCAAGACAAAACAAAAGTAGCGAATAAAAAAAGTTCAGCGTGTTCTCGGTCCAGGTCCGTATTGTTCCCCGGCCTTGCGCTCCATGATTTCCCTCAATGGCCCCAGCAGTCGCGTGAAAGCAGGCGCATCCAATGCCGCTACCTTCAGTTTTGGTTGTGTAAAATCTTCCCTGTACACTGCGCTCACGGTCGCCGCGCGAGGTGCCAGTCGCAGAAGAGAGAGTTCTGGTTGTCAGGCCGAACAGCATTAGCATGAACGAAGTAGATAACAATTGGTAGATGGCATGTTACTCACCTCCAAAGTAATCACCCTTTCTAAGCGTCGCAACCGTTATTTCGCGCATTTCACCATCCTCACCCTGTTGTCTCTTTGTAACCGTAGCCTCACCCTCTTCGATGAAAAAGAAAGTGTCTCCCATTTCTCCTTGTTTCACAACGGCTTCGCCGTCCATGTAAACCTTGCTCACCAGAGCATCCGCGATTTTGCTCTTCTCCGCAGCATCTAGGGACGACAGAAGCGGGACCGTCGACAAAAAATGCTCATACATTGTTCGTCGACGGTGAGCAGCCTTTAGAATGATGGTGCGGAAAGTAATTCGGTCCAAAGCCCACAATGTCGATGGTTCAATAGAAAGAACCGTGGCTGCTCGTGGATGTCCATACATGAGAGCTAACTCTCCAAACGAGCTACCGGGTTTACATTCAGCAACTTTTTTGCCAAAGACCGGGTGGTAACCAGATCCCAAAAACTTTTCTTCTGGAGTGAATGCAGCATTCTCGGAAAGCCACTGGGGAGGCAATGGTTCAGGTCGAATGAAGCAGTGAAGCAATCCCGACTCGGTCACATAAAAGTAGTCCCCCACATCACCTTGTCGTATGACCACTTGATCCTTTGCTGTAGTCATCTCCCGCATTGCATTCAACACACCAGTCTCCTGCTCTTCATCCAAGTCTCGGAAAATGAAGTTGCTAGAGATGGAAGCCTTTATACGACGCATCTGATCTTGAGACTTGGGATACACTGGAAGTGGTTCATCAGATGAGTCGTCGACAGCGATAGACTCTGCGGACACAGAGGTTCGTCGAGCAAAGATGGCAGAGGTAGGGGGATGTAAGTAATCTCCGGGATCCATGACTGAAGGACCAGCGTTTTCGAAACTGGCGAAAGGATTAGAAGATGTAGTGGTGAGGGGAGACGTAGGAGGAAGCTCGCGACCGTCCACTTTGAAAACGGGTGGTGCTGGATCGTCGGAGAGCAAAGCGTTTCCGGGGACGTTTAGCGTGCCAAAGGGGCTCTGTGCAACACTACTCCTTTGAGATTGACTCTGAGCGACACTACTTCTCTGAGAAGGGTTGTAAGAGACGCTGTTTCTCAACGAAGATCGTTGAGATGCCACTCCAGAAAAGGGAGATATCGAAGATGGTGGAGGTGGAGCGGAGGAACTGAGAGGAGTATCGACGTAGAGGTCGGAAGGAAGATCCCTATAGGAATGAGCACGTTGAGAAAGGGTATCGCGCGTCAAAGTTCTCTGCTCCTCGAGACGAGATTGGAACCAGTTGGCGCAAAACTGTAGGGCGTCCTTTGGTTGGACGCGATGAACGTCGCGAGTAAGGTCAGCAACCAGCGATTCGAATGTAGACATAAGTAGCCAGATCAACGACGCGCTATAGATATCGAGTGGCTTGATATAGTGAGAGGAAACGAATAGTTTAATTCCACCTGCCACTCACGACGCGGCCAATGTTCCCAAAACGAAATAAAGCACTAGGCAACACGTGCATATTCAGACTAATAACTGTACAATACATTTCCTTTGTAGATAGTCGCTCATAAATATACCCATGTATAGCTGCTCTGTCAGTCCGAGTCATCTACCCATTCTCCGTTCACAACCCTTGCAATATAGTTTTGAATCCAAGGAGGCCGACGAGCATGTTGCGCAAGAAGTTCCCTGCGTCTTTCTGCACGTCTAGCATTCTGGGCGTCATCATCTTCATCCTGCACCTCCATCGCATTCGCTTCAGTTCTAATCCTTCCTTCACGTCGTCTAAGTAGCGCCCTTCTACGGTTCCAAATTGCAGGGTGCGCAGTAGCCAATAAAAGGGTCACAAACGCCGCTGCTTTGCGTCCAAGACCGGGCTCCTGGGCGCCGTTTGCCAATTCAAACTCCTCCTCTTGAATATCATAGTTTGCAAGGGTATCAAAAACCATAGCAGCATTCGCCCCTTCAGCGACCGGTGCGGGAGCTGGTTGTTGGGGTTCCGGCACAGCACCATTAGGTTGAACGGGGTTTGCCCCAGGATCTCCAGCTCTTGGGGGAGCATTCTGCTGACCTTGTTGGTCAGCAGCCACGGCGCGCTGCAGGTTTCTGGCTAAACCGTTTCGAATGGGCTGCCATATTTCGTACAAGACCCAAGCGAAGATAAGAATACCAAAAACAGGCTTTCGCGCAGGGGCGACAAAATATAGCAGTAGCAATGTGCGGAATAACAACATCGCTAAAGGTAACAAGAAGGGCCTAATCTGCACTTCACGAACTTCGAACAAAACGTTTGGCTGATTCGGGTTTTGGTTCTGATTCTGGAGGGCAGCGGGATTGACGTTGACAGGTGGTAAACCCATCTGCTGAAGAAGTGCATTGATTTGAGGCGGCAACTCTGTAGGTGTAGACTGAAGGACAGGCGTAGGTGACGGTATTTGTGAAGGCAACTTCAGCAGTGCAAAGGTGTATGACAGAACGTTGAGCGCATGCAGCTGTGCCGCCGTTGGCTTCTCAGCTGGATTCTGAAGGCGAAGATAAGACTGGCCACTACAACAAATTGTTGAGGAATAGACTTTCGAAAAACTAATGACACGTACTCGATGACGGTTATATCGTACTTCAGACCTCCCGCTTCTGGAGGCGGGTATTGCTCGTCTAGTATAGTTGGCCAAACGTAGCCACGTCGTTCTACGAATTGTACAGCCGCTGTACGTGCCTCTGTTGATTGGTTAGAAACATCTTGAATCCCTGGTTGCTGCATGAGAACCGAGAGTGCATTCCGATGTTTTGCCAAAATATAGGCGGGAAGACTGGCAGACTGAGAGGGGGGTATTGGTGCAGAACGAGGTATCCGAGAGGCTGTAGGAATAGTATGAATAGGTGCTGGTGCCTGCACAGTTGTAAGTGGTTCCTTGTTATGATTCGGTGGATCAGAGGACCACGCTGAAGGATGGACAGAAAGGTGGACAATACGCGACTCATCAGCAGACTGGGGAAGCAACTGTAAGAAATGATTCGAGTAATGACAATCCTTACTTACGCTCCAGAGCGCTTCTAGCTTTTCGCCATCCGATAGGTATCGACCTCTCCAAATAATCCTCTGACCGTCTACACGAGGTGAACCTGGACACGACCTTGATATCTCCTGCTTCAATTGCAGTACATTGGCGTCGTTGGGTACATCGACTGAGAAGGAATGAGCGTAAGTAGGGAGTTCTACCCTGATGTACATGAGGGTATGGGAGTATGAATGAAAGGTACAACTACGCTACGTGTTCGGATTACATCACAAACTGAGTGTCACCCCTTGTTCCGCACTTTTATGTGCCAGCTCAATCATCTCAATAACCTCGGTGGCCTCTGTCCACTTCACTGCCTGCTCAGTTCCTTCGCGAATTGCCGCTGCAAGATTCTTGAACAACTCGACGTAGCATCCTGGTTCCGAAGACGGCCAACTGTAACGGCGTTTAAATATTATCGCGAACCGACGAAGGTTCTTTGGACTCACCTCGCCTTGTTGATTGTACCGTCTTCCTGCACCGTTTCTATGGTCCCCCAGATAGATTCTGGTTCTTTTCCAAATCCCTCTTTATATATGTCTTCCGGTTTTGCGATTGCTTTTAGTTGATCTTCCTGGACGTCCAGACTATTTTTTGTATAGGACCCTTTTGTACCTCGAACAAGATACCTCAGCTGCTGAGATTTTACAGACAAGACGTGAGAACGAAGAATTGCTGTAAGAGGATGTGGCAAAGCCGAGCCTGCAGGATATTGCATGATGATTGTAAACTTTTTGTGACGTGAACACTAATTCAGCCTAAATTCTGCTACAGTGCTCACCGTATCATCCACTTTAGGATCCCCTAAACCTCGAACATTTTGAACAAATGCAGTTAATTTCGAGGGTCGACCAAAGAGGCTCAGGGTCTGATCGATAAGATGCGCTCCCAAGTCATAGACTTGACCCGCTGCTGGACGAAACTCGTCCTTCCAAGTACCTTTGAGTGAGTTTCGGTAACGATCAAAGCTTTGAATCATCCATGAGAAGTGAACTAAGCCGAAGCTCGAACGGGCACTTACTGCGACTCGAATTCGACAATGCCTCCAAGAGACTGAGGATCTGTTTCCGGTAGGTCAAGCAGTCGGCGTAACGCCAGATAATCCGAATCAAATCGACGGTTTTGGAAGGCATATAATACTAGTCCTTTTTGTTTCGCGATTTCACCCAATTCTTTCGCTTCTGCAACAGAAGATGTTACGGGCTTATCGACCAGAACTTTGTACGAATGTATCTGTCAGTATCAGCTATGGGTCTTTGCATAAAGAACAGACCGTGTTTTCCGGCTTCGAGGGCTGCCTTTGCAAATGAGTAATGAGTATCATTAGGAGTGCCGACGATAATCAATTCGATCTCTTCATCCGCAAGAACTGCTTCGAATGTTGTATGAATTTTCGCGGAGACGCCGAATCGATCATGGAGCCTTCCTCCGGGTGTCTTTGGGTTGCGTTCGAGGACAGAGTGAAGAGTGAACAGATCGGGAAGGGCAAGAATGAAAGGAATGTGAAAAGTGAGGCCTGCGAGGCCAGTACCCAGTACACAAGTCTTGATCTGACCAGACATTGTTAACTTAGCAAAGAACGAATTCCCGAATTTCCGCCCGTAAGAACCGGGCACCGTGACGTCATCAGACTAATTCCAACTTGGTTTAAAAAAACATGCGCCGCACGACTCTCTAAAATAACACCCATGTTGCGGGCTTTTTTCCTCGCTGTATTCATCCAGACCACGCTCTCTCAACTCTCCCTTCCAGAACCTCCATGGCTACCTCCTGATGCATCGAAAGGCGCTGAACCTTCTGACGGCGGCAATCCCAATCCCCAATGGTCCACATTATTAGGCAATCTACTTTATTTCTATGAAGCGCAACGAAGTGGTACTCTACCTTCTACCAATCGTGTATCATGGAGAAATGATAGCTGCACGAGTGATGGAAGTGACGTAGGTTTGGATCTAAGCGGTAAGTGGTTTTAGCTAGTGACTCGTACTCAAATGTCTCAACGGTCGCAGGAGGTTATTATGATGCTGGAGGTGCGTATTCTCTATTATTTCCCTAAAGTTCAACCCTCAAATATATGAATAGACTATATCAAAGTCTCTTTCCCCCTCGTAAGTAAGATGTAACCTCCGTTGGTCGAACTATCCCGCGAACTTTTCCATCAGTCCTTTACTCTTATGTCAATATGTTGGGGTGCCACGGATTTTGGAAAAGGTCATTTTTGATCTCGAACACTTTCGTTGTTGTGCTTATGATCCGATATAGGTTATGATATGGCCAATCAGACTGTCTACCTCGATGACATGCTGCGCTGGGGTCTAGACTGGCTCATTAAGGTGTGCAAAGAATTAAAATCATTTTTATTGAGACTTTGCGACCAATCAACTCAGACGCACCCTTCAAATAATACCTTATACGTCGAAGTGGCCGACAGTAAGTAGAAGGCGAGTGTAAATTGAGATGTTTCATACCTGATAACTCAAACTTCAGCTGGTATCGACAATGCATACTGGGGTGGCGATCAAAACATTCCCGGACCTCGTCCGTCTTTCCAAATCAATGATACTCATCCCGGAACTGACGCGGCCGCGAGTGTCAGCGCTGCTTTCTCATCCTGCTCTAACCTCTACGCCGGTCGAGGATTCAACCATTCACAAGCGTATCAACCTCCCGCGTCCCTTCAAAATTCATCCTATGCGGACAGGCTCCTCAATCATGCTCAACAATTGTACTCGTTTGCGGTGAATGCTTCGGGCGGACAAGTGACTTACCAAACTTCTACTCCTGTCGTAACCGAGAGTTATGCTTCGTCAGGTTTCGGAGATGATCTAACAATAGCAGCTCTCTTTCTCGCTGCAGCAACTAATTCGTCGTCCTACTACCAAGACGCCCTTGATTACTACAAGAGATATAGTCTTGCTGGCCAGAATGACGTCTTCAACTGGGATTCGAAAACACCTGGAGTGTATGTATTGTTTACTCAACTTGCCCAAGCAAACTACCCTTTTGCTGGAGACTTTTCGTCGTGGCAGACAGAGTCTGAGAGGTATTTTGACAAAATTGTCGATGACGATGGCGATTCATTCCTGACTGATGGTATGTTTTTTTTTCGAAATAAACAAAAAGGCCGGGGTTCAAAAGTGATTTTCAGGTGGACTTCTGTACTACGATGGTGACTCTAACGACGCCTCTCTCAACCCGGCGCTCAATGCAGCAATGCTTCTCACCCGTTATGCTGCTATTGCATCGAACCCTGACAAGGCAACCTCATACTTGGTAAGTATGCATAGATTCGCACTTGGATATCTCACATTGGTCTCCGTAGAACTATGCAAATAGCCAGCTTGATTATGTCTTGGGCAAAAATCCGATGTCTGGTACGTTCACATTGCCTCTCCAGATTCCCTACCTAATAGACTGAATATCTCTGGATCAGTCCCCTATGTCGTAGGTGTCAACCCAAATTCCCCTTCCAACCCCCATTCCGCAATGGCAAGCGGAGGAGATGATATAAATAATATCGATACCGATCCTGAACAGGAAGCCTACGTTATTTACGGAGCTGTTGTGGGCGGCCCAGACCAGCGAGATCGATATTTTGATATTAGAAGCGACTGGGTTGAATCAGAGGTTGACCTTTTCGTTTCATTGTCTTTGGAAAAATGTTGACCTTGACCTTAGGTTGCACTCGATTATAACGCCCCCATGTTAACTCTGGCCGCAATGCACGTGTTGAACGATACCAACGATCCATTTTACACTTCTTTGCAAGCTGGTGCATACGCACAAGTAAAGCCACAAGGCCGGCCCTGTGACGATGCTATACAAGATGGATGTAGTGGACCTGGTTTGAGTACAGGTGCCAAGGTTGCAATAGCTGTTGTAATTTCTGTGGTTGGTTTGGTGATATTTGGACTTTTGGCGTGGTATATCTGGACCGTTCGAAGCAGACGTACGAAAGCAGGATGATGAGACTAGGTGTCAAGCTGGACTACATTCCTTACGTGCATATTTCGGGATCTTTTAGGTACATCTCAAGTGTTTTTGCTAAACTAATGTAGGCCGTAATCGTGTAATTATACCTGACCTGCAATCGTATTGTGGGTGCAAGTCATACACGCAGCAGTATACATATTACAATGAATGAATGAACCGAAGTCCACCAGTCACTCAGCGGAAACCATAACTTCGCGACTTGATACCAGCCCCATTCAGGCTAGATCCATGACCGGATTCTTTGACCCGTTTTTCGACCTCGGTGACTTTACCCTCCACTTCACGCACAGCACCGTCAATCCATTGCAAACTCTCGAGATGACTACTGAGAATCTGCGATATTTGAGTCATCGGGTCGTCCTGTGACCTTTCCCCTGGTGGAATGGAAAGACTATTCACAGAGTCGATCATCTGCGTAAGAGAACTCGATAAATCGTCGAGGTGGGTGTGAAGGTCAGTAGCGAGCATGTAACTGAAAGGATCTAATTCAGTAGGCGTAAAGATGACAAGTAGAACTACGCACTTTTTATCACGCTCTGTGTCGGCTGGGCCGGTGTCCAATGCCCGCAAGCTTCCACCCTGTCCACCAAATATCTCCTGTGTAACCTTTTCATAAGAATCAAGTGTCGCAGAGAGATCTTTTTGCTGTTGTTCAATATGATCGAGGGATTGGTCTACCTCGTTTTGGTCCCGCTCTGCAGCGAGAACATGGCTATACAACGCAGCTAACTGGATAGCCAAATACTCAGCGAGTCCCATATCTGACACAAGAACTAACTTACGTTGTTGCCGTTCTCAATTAGAGCACGATCCCACATAGAAACTTCAGCTGCAAATTTGTTGAATTCGCGGACATGTGTTTCCAGCTCGCTAGACCATTTATTGACAATTTCCTCAATAGTCTTCCCTTTAAGCATGGAAGGAGGGGGGACAGCAACATTGGGAGTAGTTGCAGAAGCTCCGGAACCGAGAGTAGATGAGCCAAACGTTGCGGAAGGTGCGACTAGTAAGGAATTGAGTGGGCGGCAAGTGTTTAGGTAAAGATACACACCGGCTGGCTTGTCTCCCTCTTTTGGCTTGTTCGTTCCGATTCCAAATGACATACCTGACGAAGTTATCAGCACCATCCCCCATAGTGAACAGGATATCATTCACCTCCACCTGTTGATGGAGGACCATCCTTTTTTTCTTCGGGCTTGGAAGTCGTAGCTGAGCCGAACAAACCTGCCGAAGGGGCAGGGGCATTTTCTGCACAAAATATGAGCCTTGCTCCGGGTGAGATGCTGGATGAACACACCAGCAGGTTTATCCTCTTTTTTCTCAGCTGGTTTTGACCCAAAGAGGCCACCGGAAGGCGCTGCATAGCACGAAAATTGAAGTTTTCAGCGGTGGATGCATTTCAATAATTACATACCTGGTGTGGCACCATCTTTATTTCCTCCCAAAGAGAATCCACCAGAATTTGATGGGGCTGGAGTAGTCGTAGAAGTTGCAGCCGTTTTATTACCAAAAAGACCGCCACCGCCACCAAATAGAGGGGCAGGTGTCGTTCCGGAAGTTGTCGAAGCATTTCCCGCAGAAGCTGCATTGTCGGCCGGTTTTGCTCCAAATAACCCACCCGACGCTGGTGTCGAGGTTGCTGAGACGAAAGTCAATGCAAGCAGAACACAATACTAGAAGATATACCTGGTGCAGTAGATGATAAGCCTGGTTGACTAAAGACTTTGAATAGACCATCAGCGTCTGAAGTGAGTGTTAGTGAAAGCTCGTACAATTTGAAGTAGCGGGTTTGGGAGCGTCTTTTGTGCCTTGCTCTGTAGGTTTCGGAAGATTAAAGCCGCCAAACAAATTGTTTGTCGGTGCTGCAGGTGTCGAGGCGGGTGCAGCGGTCGAGGTTGAGCCGGTGTTTCCAAACAAACCTCCGGAGGGTGTTGTTGTCGATGTTGTACCGCTAGCATTTCCAAAAAGACCCCCAGAAGGTGCAGTTGACGCGTTGCCTGCATTCCCAAAGAGACCACCACCTGTTGTACTCTGTCCTGTAGTCCCAGTAGTTGCTCCTCCCCCAAAGAAATTACTAGCAGGTTTGTTGGCTGTCGATCAATGAGCACGAATTGTGTGAACGCATGGAAGCTTTGACACACCTGTGTTGCCAAACAGCGAATTACCACCACCAGATGGGTTTGAAGCCGTATTGCTGTTGCCAAAAAGGCTTCCAGAGCCTGTGTTTCCGAAGCTCATAGCTGCTGAGAAGAAAGACGCGTTTAGGTCACGCGTGCCAAATAGCAGTGCACCGTTCGCGAAGTCCATCATTTTACCCATGTACTTATGTACCACCATAGACAATGCAGTAGACCTTCTTCCCAAGCCATGACCGCCCCAGATTTTGATTCGGAGACTACTGTCCTTCCTGGCGGTTGGGAGATTCATGTTCACCCCCGAGGTTGGATCTACTTTGCAAACAAAAGACTTCAAGTCGTCGCGGACCAGGACATACGCAGACCTGATCGCCTCTCCACTCTTCTGGCTTGTATATCCGAAAACTCCCACTTTGACTTGAGCGAGGGAGTGGAAATGCACTACCATTACACTATGTGTCTCTGGGTTAATCACAAGTACTGTATTGCCTCGTACGAAAGGCATGAAGCCAATGGTTTGACCGAGGAATCTTACCAGAACATTGACGCAAATACCTGTGAGCGTTGACCTCACACTGCTCATAGAGGATTTTCTGACCTTCGGACAGTAAACAGACGCCGCAGATTGTACTGGAATTTTCTTTGGACACACCCTGCACACATCGAGAAATGCCCCGCTAGAGCCGTCGACGACGCGTCGGACGCTTTGACTTGGTTTTATGTGTGTTTTCCGTGAAACCTCTCAAATCGGATCTAATAGATAACCTTGTCAGACTGATAATTTGATCTCTGCTGCTCAAAGTCTTTCCCCCTTCTCTAAAGCGGAATGTGAAGAATTGTCAAGGACAATAAGAGATCTATCCCGTAAGCTGTTTCTGAAAACATCAGTATCTCCATCTGAGGCCGTCATAGATCCCCGCCATGAAAACTCTACAGCGAAGGTAGTTTTCCTCGCCTGGTTTCTTCGAGAAGTGTGCAGCTATCGAGATGCGGAATCTTATGGCTTACGCACACTCTCAGAAACGCGAGTCCTGTCCGGTGTGCGTAAGAAGGCAAAGCCACTGTCATCTTCTCGACCTTCCCCCGTACTGCTTCCATTTGTTAATTTGATCATAACTTTCCTCTTCTTTGGCATTCCACGTACTTACCTCGACCACATGAAATCATCTTTCGAATATCGAGGAAGACTCAACGCTCTACAAGAGCAATGGCCATCATACGTCGACCGCCTAGTCCGTGAATATTCCCATTTCTTACTCATTGTAGGTCTTTTTTGAAAGTTTTCGATATTTTGCTAAATAGTTTTGTTTACAGTCAACTGTCCTACTTTCGTGAGTGATTTTCAGAGTATCTTCGTCATACCCGGGACATATGACCGTAATGTAGGGCCACGGTCGGTTTTCTCACTGTGGATGATATCTCTCGGGGAACCCAAGCAGCAACTACTATTTCGGCGTTTAGTGCTTTGGGCAGTATAATTATCGGTGTTTTCTCTATCTGGAGGCATCAAGCAAATGTGAAAGCTTCATTCCTGGTATGTTGTTAAGACTTCTTCAAGCTGCGCTTCCTTGAGTAATGCCATAATCATTTCCAAGTGGAACTACATGCAGAATACTTCGAATAATGTTTTGGGTCTTCAAGGACATGCCATGCTTCTCAGCTTGCCTCCGGTTCTTCTAGTGTGGGCCATTATCACGTTCACAATCGCTATCTTTGCGTACATGACCCAGCATATCGGCGATGGTGATCCTTGGGAGCGTGCCTGGACATGCATCGCAATATTTTTCTTCGTGATCATCTCATTAACGGTGCTAGCTGCTTTACACGCATTTTCGGTCATCTGGACCTATCAATCCTGCAGTTCTCGATTTTGGTCTTGGTCATGGCCCTGGACGCGTTCAAAAACTACGAACTTGGACTCTCAAATATCTCGGAAGGAAATGCAGTTTTCAGGTGTGTAATAGAAGGCTGTATAGAAATAGAAATGTACATCATGCAGATTATTCCTGCAAAACCAGAATAGATGTGCCGCCGTCCACCGTAACCCTTTTACGTATTTTGACGATCAGGTACCTTCGACCAAACCTGCTCACTGTTTTGCTTCCAAAGTCTGCTTCAAAGATGCCTAAGCCAGAAGGCGTCAAAACGATCGCTTCACCAGTCTGAGCGACATAAAATCAGTTGCGTTTCTCGTCCAGTGCGAAACCTACCTTGAGCTTTACAACCTTGTCGAAGGCATACCCATCTGAGAAATCCGTTGATACGTGCTTGACCAAATGATCCCACCAAGACACAGACGAAAAGCGATGGAGAACGCTGATATTGCATAAGTCTAGCAAAACTGGTGGAATTACAGTGGGTTCTATTGACCAGATGAGTTCCAATGTAACTAGAAAATGATTTTAAATTACCTTGAGTACTGATTATGACTCGCATTGCTAGTCGTCTCTGCTGGCGGGTGAGACTAAGTAGTGCCTCGGTAAGGCTTGATGAATTGGGACTGGAAGACAGGTACTGTTACACTGCCTATGAGTTCAACCACCGTAGTAAAAGTCAACAATCAGCTCACCTTGTGAGCTTCATCAACTACCAGCACCTTTCCAGTCGGAACGTCTGTCCTGACAAATAAACGCGTAATGACTTCAAAAAGGCTACATGCGGATGCAGGATCGACGAAAGGGTCAGACAGATCGATGATTGTCAATTGCCCTTCGACGAATCGAGTTGGTGAAGTAGTGGCTGGAGATGATGATCCCTTAGATTTCCTTTCGACCATGAAAGAATTAAGGAGTGTCATTCGTTGCTCAAGGCCAGCCAGTTGTGTAGGATTGAAGTTGACCTTGCTTTTGTCTAGCTGGTGAAGAAAGGATCCGTAGCTGAAATTTTCACCTAAATCGCGTAGAATAGACTTGACAATGGCTCAGTAAACATCCTTTGTAAACTCGACTAGAAACTCACCAAAACTATCTGCATATACAAAGGAGCATTATTCGATGAACCAACAGCCATCATTGAAAGAAATGCTTGAGAATCAAGCTCTGACTCGTGGAATAACAACGGCTCAACAGAGACATTGCCTCTGCGAATTAAAGGGTCATAGACAGATTTCATGGTGGCAAGTGAAGATTTTGAGACAAAGACCTTCACCGGGGGTGGCTTCACTGATCCATTGTCTGATAAACCAATCCATGCTGCTTCACAAGGATTAGAACCCCTTCCACCTTCTCCAAAGTGAAGAACAAGACCAGTCAATGGCTTCTCGAGAGAGCCCAAAGCTGGATTACCGGCAATGAGCATGCTCTCGAGCATTATTGAAACGGTGTGAGATTTTCCTGATCCTTGGACACCACAAACGACAGCAGAAAACGGCGCATTCTGAATGGCGGTCATGCACGAGAACGAAAAACGTAGAAAGTATTACACACCGTGTTTAGATATAGGCGAGGATCGTCGAATTGCTCAATAATGTCTTTTGAGCTGTCCCGTAAATCGATTTAATAGGCATCGGGGAGAAAGGTCCCACTGCTCACTGGCAAGATAGTACTTTACCCATCAACCCATATTGAGAGTGATGGGTTTCTGCGGAACGGACATAAGCGTCTCTGGTCATCAGAGGTGCGTCCGTGTAATCATGTTCCTCGAATTCAGCATCAAAAGCATTTGACGCATCGAGTAGGTCCCACTCCTGTCAGAAGTAGAAAATCAGAACGAGAATCGGGCACAATATTCACTTGAAAAATATACCGGGGACCCTTCAAGTTGAGCTGAACTTGAAGGCAGCTCTGTCATCGCCAAATCCTAACGCTACAGTAGAAACACAATAGGAAGTCTAGTTGGATTGAGCGAGTGGTTAAATTTGAGGTTCGGCCATCGACATTGAACTTATACTGATTCATACTAGCTCCAACTGATGCACATTAAACGTCAAGCAAGCAGAAAGCATAGTGAATGACATCAGCTTTACATACGGCATTGTCATCAGAAGTCTGTGACTTGGTAGAGGCAGGAGCCTTAGCTCCTCTTAAGCTCCCGAAGGTCTGCGGAGCTTAGAAAGCAACTCAGCGAAGATAAATGAGATTTTCAAAGTGTTCAAGAATATGGGGATTAGAAATGTACAGTAAGCGGATCACTTTTACAAAACTAAGATTGAAGCGCCGCCGTCTACCGTGACCCGCTTGCGTGTTTTGATGATCAGGTATCTTCGGCCAAATCTGCTCACTGCCTTGCTTCCAAATTCAGCGTCAAAAGTGCCCAAGCCAGAAGGCGTCAAAACGATTGCTTCACCAGTCTGGCCAACATATCATCAGCCCCATTTTCCCTTTGTCAAGTATGAGACTCACCTTGAGCTTCACGACTTTGTCAAAGGCATCCCCATCTGAGAAATCTGCTGACACATGCTTGACAAGATGATCCCACCAAGAAACGGATGAAAAGCGATGGAGAATGCTGATGGTGCATAGGTCCAGCAGTACAGGTGGGATCACGGTCGGTTCTAATGACCTGATGAGTGGCGACGTAACCAAAAGATGGACTTGAATTTACCCTGCGTACTGATTATAACCCGCATTGCGAGATGTCTCTGTTGACGAGCAAGACTAAGTAGGGCCTTGGTAAGGCTTGACGAATTGGTGCCAGGGGAGAGATACTGTTATGACATCAATGAGCTCGGTCAAACCAAAAGATACCAGTAGGTCCACCTTGTGAGCTTCGTCAACTACCAACACTTTCCCAGTCGAAACTTCGGTTCTGATGAAAAGACGGGTAATGACCTCAAACAAGCTGCATGCAGAAGGAGGGTCAATGAATGGGTCAGACAGATCAATGATTGTCAATTGCCCCTCAGCGAATCGAGTTGGTAAAGCACTTTTGGATTTCCTGTCAACCATGAAAGAGTTGAGTAAGGTCATTCGCTGTTCGATGCCAGAGAGCTGCGCTGGATTGAAGTTGGCCTTGCTTTTCTCTAGTTTTTGCAAGAATGCGTCATAGCTGAATTTCTCGCCGAGATCTCGTAAAATAGACTTGATGCCAGGTCAGTAAAGATTCTTAGCAAGTAAGAAAGGAAACTCACCAAAACTATTTGCATATACAACGGGGCATTATTCGAGGAACCAACTGCCATCATGGAAAGGAACGCCTGAGAGTCAAGCTCTGACTCGTGGAATAGCAGGGGCTCGACAGAAACATTTCCTCTACGAATCAAAGGGCTATAGACAGTTTTCATGGTGGTAAGCGAGGACTTTGAAACGAAAACCTTTACTCTTGGCGGCTTGATTGAGGTATAGTCTGATAGACCAACCCACGCTGCCTCACAAGGGTTAGAGCCCACTCCGCCTTCTCCAAAGTGGAGTACAAGACCACTAAGTGGTTTCTCAAGAGAACCCAGAGCTGGATCCCCGGCAATAAGCATGTTTTCGAGCATCAATGAAACGGTGTGAGATTTCCCTGAGCCTTGTACACCGCACACCACAGCGGAAAATGGCGCATTCTGAATGAAAGTCACACACAAGAACGAAAAATATGGAGGCTGCTACAAACCGTGTTTAGATATAAGCGTGGATCGTCGAAATGTTCCACACTGTGCTTTGAACTGTCCCGTAATCTCAGCTCGAGCCGCATCGACAAGGTGAAAGGAAGCTTACTGGCACGATATAACTTTACCCATTAACCCATATTGAGACCGATGTGTTTGGGAGGAACGCATGTATGCCTCTCTAGTCATCAAAGGCGCGTCGGTATAATCGTGTTTTTCGAAGTCCACATCAAAGGAACTTGGAACGTCAAGGAGGTCCCACTCCTGCTAGAAGAAAAAAAAATTAAGGCGAGTGGCTACAGTATCCACTAGAAAAATATACCGCAGACTCTTGAGTGGAGGGCGGCTCTGTCATCATCAAATCTTGAACCATGCTACAGACCAGTGGCAAAAACAAGAGAAAGTGCAATCGACGGCAGGGGACAGCCTGAGTCTCTCTTTATACGAAGTAGCGGGTGTTATAACTTTATCGTGCTGAGATTCGGCGCATTGGTCGAATGCTTCTCAATCATCGTGCCCCAAAGTTGCATTGAAATGGAAGTAGCTATAGGCGCTTACGTATAACTTTGTGTTGCGTAAAACGCGCCTCGAGGTTACATAAGTTGCACGACTTGCATTTCTTGAACTTTTCGCCGCGATGCCCCTCTTCGATGTCCCAGGGTGGACTGTAAACGATGAACCCGTTGCAGAATCATCCAACACCAGAAAGCGCAAACGTCCAGCCAGCGAATCGGAAACCAGTCTTCTTCTACATTCTGCAGAAGTTAATCTCGAAAAATTAGTCAGAAAACTAACGGGATCGAAACGTGGAGGAAAAGAACGACGGGAACGGGCGAGCAGGGAGGAAGAAAGTCCACCGAAGAATCCATTACCGACTAAATCTCACAAGTCTAAAGCAAGTGTCGATGTCGTTGACAAGAAGAAGATAATATCACATCCTATGCCATTGAAATCTGCAGCTGAGAGGAGAGAATCGTCCCTTCGGCCAACTAAAAAGGTCAAAACCAAGCGTGAATCTAGTCCATTTGAGGAGATTCAAATTGATGAACCTGAAGAGGTTTCAAACTCTACGGGGTTGACAAGTCTCCAAAAGAGTATGAAGCAAAGTTTGGATGGGGCCCGGTTCAGGTGAGTAAAGTGAGTCGGCATTTTTGGTGCTTGGTACTGATCTCTTCAATCTTTTAGACTTATCAATGAAACCTTATACAAAACGGACAGCCATGAAGCGCAACACATGATGCAGGAGGATCCTGCCGTATTTTCAGAGGTCCATTCTCAACATTTTCTCCATACTTCCAGGTCGTTCTGATCAGTTGAACAGTATCACAACGGCTTCCGTCACCAAGTGCAATCTTGGCCAACCAACCCTGTCGACCATTATGTCTCATCTCTTTCCAAATATCCTCCCAAGACCGTTATTGCTGATTTAGGCTGTGGAGATGCCGCCATTGCACACAATCTTATTCCAAAAGGGATGACTGTGGTGTCTTTTGACCTGGTTTCCAATAATTCTTTCGTTGTTGCGGCAGACATCTGTACTCAAGTACCTCTACCTGGTGGTGAAGAAAAGGAAGGAGAAAAGTCGGGTGGGACAGGGCAAATCGTAGATGTCGCCGTATTCTCCTTGAGCTTGATGGGAACGAACTGGCCGAACTCTGTTCGAGAGGCGTGGCGAATCTTAAGGCTAGAGTAAGCTTGCTAAATGTCCATATTGTTGAATTCGATTGACCACCTGTTTCAGTGGCGACTTGAAGATAGCAGAAGTCGCGAGTCGTTTCACTGATGTCGAAGGGTTTGTATCACTTATCTCGTCCATGGGCTTCCGATTAAAGTCCAAGGTACGTACCTTTTCACTCCGAGTCGGATACACAGATACAGTATCATGCTGATGGCATCTTCAGGACTCGCGGAATACGCATTTTACCTTATTCGAGTTCAAGAAGGTGGCAAGGAAATTCCTCAGTTCACAAAAATGGGATTCGATACTCTCCAAGGGCAATGTCTTAAAGCCATGCGAGTACAAAAGACGCTGATCCCTGGTTACTATGCTAGATTACATACATTCCGAGTTTACGCTAGGTGGATATGCTGATATACATTTATGCACGGATCGTATTGAAGAGACGATCGCCCTGCAAATGCTGTTAGTAAAAAAACGAAGATCAGTTGGGCAAGGACGTACAGCATCGCCAAGTCCGGGGCTAATTATGCCCTCAGGTGTGAGGGTCTCGTCAATGCCTGCTACCCAAATCTATCATTCGTCAGACAAAGCTCGCACTTCATATGTACATCAGATTATTACCTCGAGGTCGGGGTGCTCGGCTTGAACATTATTTAGACCTTCTTGAGAGGCAAGGACGCACAATAGCTTGATGTTTTTGACTAAAGCGAGTGTTAGTGCGCGTGTTTTTCGCTTCTCTTATGAACACATATACCGGGAATACCCCAGTCGATGATCATGGCCAAGGCAGCCAAAGCGGTACCACCAGTAGCAATAAGCGGATCCAACAGATAGACCATGTCAACGGGAGGTACAGGCGGGAGCTTGGAGTAGTCTGCACAAGTCATCGGTCAAATGAGTGATGGGATCGATTGAATCAGGACTGACATTCTACGGGTTGAAGGCTAACTTTTTCTCTGAAAAGACCAAGATGATATACGGGCGCATCTCTAAACGGGAATGAATCAATCTAGTCGGCCCAGAGGGAGCCTCAAGGACTAACGGGAACAGGGTCAACTGGATTGCTGTTAATTTCTAGGATAGTTTAACAAACATGAATCTCGTACCAGAGCATCCGTCATCCCTAGACCTGCACGAAGAATTGGTGTCAACCCGATTCGGGGTTTGATGACAGTCCCCTTGAAAGACGCTACTGGTGTTTTCTGGAACACCACTCATCAGGTCGAGTCATCATCGTCCATTCATCGCCCACTTACCCCATCGAAGGATTGCTCTTCAAGGTTCCGGGATGCCTCTAGACCCAGAATCAAACCAATATGATTAACTCCCTACACGATTTCGGGGATGAGGACCAGGAGACTCGAGGTAACGCGACGCGCACCTCACGGAACTCTTTCGGAGAAGTTGACGACTGCCTCAGCTTTGAAAGCTGTGAATTCACAATTGGGTGAGAAAGCTTGTTAACTTTTACGCTCATCGAAAAAAATAAGAAGGAAAAGAGAAGAGATAAGAGGTAAACACGAGTCTTGAGCTAAGCTAGTATTCGGAATCGGACCGAAGTCACGGATTTACACGGAAAGTCCGAAACCACGTGGCAATTATGCAAGAATTGTCTGGAATTGCTCATCGTTTTTTCTGCCCTTCTAAAATGAATCTGCTGCAGGCTTTGCCCTCTGGCTTTCAACACCACCATGTCTGGAAACCAACCCATGTCTCTTGACAGTATGCTGCAGAATCCGGCTGTTTCTGCATCCGCTATCGTTGAATTCCTGTCGTCGCGAGCAACGGAGACTTCTGCAGTCTACATTTACGATCTTGCGGAACAGGCTGGCTTCGGAACTTTGACCAAAAATTGGGCAAAGTCAGATAGTGCAACGGCACAGGTTGTGGACCTGCAAACCCGTGCAGGAGCTGGCTTGAGTCTGGTCGGACGTCTTTCGGAGGGAACAAGCTCACACGCTACGAATGGGGCCGTGCTCACTGCGTTTGTTTCCCCTCATGGGCTCGCATTGATGTCGCCTACACTATCCTATTTACCTCCCGCCAAGTCTAATAGTAGGCTGGTCATCCAAGTTCCATTGATCGCCGCTGTCGGCGAGAATCTTGCTCTTTCCCCATCTGCAGCTTCTCTCTCGACTACTTTACCTATCTTGCCAGAAAACATCGCAGTCCTCATCTCTGCTACTCCTCAAGAAGCGGTGCACTTTGCCCAGATTTCCTACAGACTCACAGAGTCGCATGTGATCCACCTCTTTGACCATTTCAGTACCTCTCGCGAAACCGGACATGCGATATCTTCAGTCTCCAAGCAAGCTCTTGCTACTGGATCCATACGGGAGATTTTCAGAGAGGCCGGTTATTCATTCTTTGATTACACAGGGGATACACGGGCAGACACAGTTCTCGTCTTGTTGAATGGTCCTTTGGGTCTCGTAGCAAAGGCAATTGCTAGGAAGACAAGTGGCCTCGGGGTGGTTACAGTAAATGTGCTCCGACCATGGGATGAGGAGGCTCTTCTCAATATACTTCCTCCGACTGTGAGGACTGTTCATGTCTTCGATGATGTTCCTAACGCCACCGTTCAAGGGCCACTTTACCTTGATGTATTTGGCGCTCTCTTCGGTGGCAAGAGTGCAATTTCCGTTCGCTCTCATCGTGTCGTACCTACAAAAAGCCACTCTTATCTATCTGAGGAAAAATCATTCTTCCATTTTCTGTCGTCGATTCTCCACGACCTAGTTCTCTCCCCTCCGAAATTGCCTTCTAATTCGAAAAAGCTCATGTTCTTCGGATCACCTAAATCGGCACTTTCTTCTCTCCCCCTCTTAGTAGAGAAGAGCTTCGTCTCCAGCAAAGCGATTTCCGCTAGACTCCTCGTCGACCATGATGTATTTTCAAAGAAAGGTGGTATCACCGCAAGCCGTGTATTGTTGTCACCAAAAGATAGCACAGAAGACATATTGCCCGTTCCGGCTGTACTTCCTTTTGACCCCAATAGTATTGGCGAGGTTGACTTCCTCGGAGTTCTGGACGCGAGTCTCCTCAAATCCCACTCGATCCTTACCTATGCTAAACCGGGATCACCTGTCTTGTTGACCACGTCCTGGACAGCGGAAGAACTCTCTTCAAGCCTTCCACCCGATGTTCTTTCCTTGATCTCTGAAAGAAAGTTACGTCTTTTCATCGTCGACCCTAAAGACATCGCGTCTCAAGTAGGTACATCTGTGGCTGAAGAATCAGTCATCAATGTTATTGCATACCTGGCCTTTATGCGGTTATACTTGGGAAGCGCAGCTAGTGAAGGCAGCCTGCAAGCGCTAGCTCGCGCAACCCTCGGCGATCTCGTCGAAAATGAAGTGGTGCGCAAGATCAATTCGTTCACTTGGGATGCTTTGGAGGAAGTCGAGTTGCCCTCATCATCCGCTGTAGAGAGTAAAGTAAACCTCAAGGCTTTTGAGTTCAACGCGATCGCCGTCGAAACCGACGACGGAGACACC
The DNA here is from genome assembly GCA_037954225.1 of Stygiomarasmius scandens. Taxonomy (NCBI): domain Eukaryota; kingdom Fungi; phylum Basidiomycota; class Agaricomycetes; order Agaricales; family Campanellaceae; genus Stygiomarasmius; species Stygiomarasmius scandens. The sequence continues at coordinate 2,056,625 of JBANRG010000002.1, read as the reverse complement.
GTAGTTAATGGCGCACGACTTGGTTCCTGGCATGATGCAGCCAAACACCTCATGTTCCCAGCCGTCTTCACGCCTGAAGAACCGGTTTCTGATGAACGATTCCCACCCAACCCTGCTCTTCGACCTGAAGTTCCCGATCGTACTTTCCTTGTCACTTGCACCGTCAATCGACGTTTGACACCCAAGGAATATGACCGTAATGTCTTTCATCTCGAATTCGATACTAGTGGCACAGGTTTGACATATGCCATCGGCGAGGCTCTGGGTGTCCATGGATGGAACGATGAACAGGAGGTCCTGGAATTTTGCAAATGGTACGAGGCAGACCCAAATCGACTAATCACCATTCCTGTCGTGTCTGGCGAGGATAAAATGCACACTCGTACTGTCTTCCAGGCCTTACAGCAACAAATTGACCTCTTTGGTCGCCCACCCAAGTCGTTCTACACGGAATTGGCCGCATACGCTACGAACACGGTGGATAAACATGCTCTGCAGTTTATTGGTTCTGCTGAAGGATCCTCCACGTTCAAAAAGTTGTCAGAGAAAGATACCGTGACATTCGCAGATGTCTTGAGAATGTACCCCAGTGCAAGGCCGGGTATCGAGACGCTTTGTGGTCTTGTCGGTGATATCAAACCTAGGCATTATAGTATAGCCAGTGCACAGAGTGTCGTAGGCGATCGAGTTGATTTGTTGGTAGTTACGGTTGATTGGGTTACTCCAAGCGGTGAGCATTTCCGTTTTTCTTTGATGAGTTCTGTGCGCTTATTGGGGTGCAGGTTCCCCGCGCTATGGGCAATGTACCAGGTATCTGGCCGGTCTTCGGGTGGGCCAGCAGGTTACAGTGTCTATTAAGCCCAGTGTGATGAAGGTATTTGACAGGCTTCTTCAATACCTGCTAGCCCTAATTCTTTTGTTTGTAGCTACCTCCTGATGACAATCAACCGTTAATCATGGCTGGGTTGGGTACTGGTGCCGCGCCCTTCCGGGCTTTCCTACAACATAAGGCCTGGCTCGCTGAGCAAGGAAAGGAGATCGGACCTGTTTATTATTATTTCGGTTCCCGACACCAGTCTCAGGAATACTTGTACGGAGAAGAGATCGAAGCTTTCATCCTCGACGGCGTTATCACTCGTGCTGGTCTTGCGTTTTCTCGAGATGGACCGAAGAAAGTTTATATTCAACACAAGATGCTGGAGGATTCAGAGACCTTGGCTCGAATGCTACATGAGCAAAATGGCGTGTTCTATCTTTGTGGACCGACTTGGCCTGTACCCGACGTATACGAAGCACTGGTCAATGCATTGTCTAAATATAAGGGCATGGATATCAATGCTGCTGGCGAATACCTCGAGGGTCTCAAAGAGGAAGAACGCTATGTGCTAGAGGTACGAGTTTGTTTTCCTTACTTCATTCTTGCCACTAAACTGATCAATCTACCAGGTATACTAAGGTCCCCCATAGATGTAGATGCTCTACATTGTTAGATTTCATAGAATTATTTTGTAAGAATGGAACGTTGTCCTCATGCAAATGATATGTTGCTTTTTGGACAGAAACTGTCATGCAAACTAGGCAAGCTAGGAAAGCCTCATCAACATTCTGATTTAAGGACTCTCGTTTCCCATAAGAATATATTTAAAGGATCGGAATTGTTCAGAAAATACATATAAACTATCTACAACGGACAAGCCTTTCCACCAAAGGATATGTTGTCGAAGTAGGGACCTGCACAAATTAATTTAGGAAATGTGTTGCACTCGCAAGAACAATCATACCGAGATGGTTTGCTACATTCGCGGTGAAAACAGTGTTTCCTGCCGAGCACTCGCTGTTCTCCTGGCCCTCACACGCTACTACGTCCGTCGCATCTCCGTTAGCATCAACTGCATTGATATGTACTTCTCCTGTAGGGTGCCTAAAACCAATAGCACGGGGAGGAACGATGGGGACAGGATCATCTTGATTTGAAACGCGGGTCAAGGTGCCACCCAGTTTCTCGTCGACAAAGTCGGCCCATTCTTGATTTCCAACACGAGGAAGACCAAACAGTGCAGTAGTTATTTCGACGGAAGGATCAAGTTCTTGTCTGAGCATCACTGCATCAAGGGACGCGATTGCTGCGCCTGTAAATGTCATTTAGATTCACTCGATTAAAGTCAGATATGTATGATACCTAAGGAGTGACCGGTGACCAAGACTTTACTGGCTCCCTTTGTAGCGAGTCCGGAAAGTACACCCGAGAGAACACCGTCTGCCGTTCGTTCAAAGGTTTTCTGGAAACCATCATGAACTTTTATATCCCCTGCGCAAAAAAGCATTCAATATTAAATATCGAGAAATTCTACCTGAAAAATGACTCACTTCCCTCCGCAGATGTAAACCGGGTTGTATTAAGGTCTTCCAAAAAGAACTGCAGATCGTTCAGGACCGAAAGGCTGGGAGACGCTTATGAGTGCGAATATCTCTGGATAAAGATCTGACTAACAAATTTTCTGGTTCCGTGCCTTGATGTGCTACGACGATTGTGTCTGTAGAAGGATCGTGGGCAACAAAATCTGGAAGGAAATAGTTGAATAAAAGAATAAAAACGGCCACTACACGTACACATCGGGACAAGTCCATCGTCTGCAGTGTCTTTTAGTCGTGATCAAGTAAATCTGAAGGAATGTCGTCTTACCTCCGCCAGCCTGGAATACATCAATATCGCTTCCTAGAGCATCACAAGGGGGACCACATTGCCAGCTTGTCACGGCTGCACTAGAGCAGTATGCGACACGGCTGAACTGGGCAGGACGGATGAGACCTGAGATAACATCGTCCGAAACTGCTGAAGTCACGTCTGAATCCGACTGAAAGCCGCCAATCCCAAACAACGGGGCTGAGAGCACCAATTTTGATGACAAAAGGCCATATGCAAGGAACGACAAAGTCGAGGACAACATTACGACGGACTTGGGAGAAAATGGTATACGAAAACTGCTGACCCAAGTAAAAAACCTAGCGATAAAAGTGAAGAGTCCAGCCCAAAAAAAGAAGAAAGAAAAGACAAGGTAAGAAAGAAAGATAACGAATGATCAGTAAACATGTCTGCTTTTATGGGTATAATGGGCCGTGCGGTGAGAGCTTAATCACTGGCGACACAACAATCAGGACGTACGCGCAACTGATTGTTGTCAATAAGAAATCATGATCTTAGGACTTTGTATGAGCCAAGAACAAGCATTGAGGTCGTGCACACGACGCTAAAGCTTGGATCCCGCGACAGCTTCAAATCATCATCATAACAGGCGGTGCATGATTGTGAGCATGACATTCGCAAAAATCGTCTCTTCCCCTGAACAAGATTACGAACCCGGGAATGAACATGATACGGGTCCAACGACGCGCGACTCAGTTGAATACTTCAAAAAAATCATGGTACGCGAGAAGTACGATAAGGAGCACGTACTGAATATATGCGTACTCCGTTGTAGTCACTGATCCTAACCGGGTCCGTGTCTAGTAGTACAAGCCCATGAATTTACAGTCCTACATGATCTTTACAATCAAGAATTCGCGTCCTTTGTAGCTGCGATGTTGTACTGAACATTTTTTCTGTACTTCGAAGACAGGTCCGCTGCAATTCTGACTTGTGAGTTAGCTCGAATGATCTCCTGCAACAGTTTCAAAAATCCGTCACGCTTGAGAAGAAACACTGCTAAAAAACACTCTGACCTCCATACAATGATTGAGCTCCATGATTGCTTCTGTGCATTTTGACTACGCACTATCAGAAAGCGGTGGGGAAGATGAAAAAGCGATTTCCTACCGTGTTCTTTAGAATACGCTCGAGAAGAACAGCCTGTCGCTCAGCGTGAGGATTCTCCATGATGGAAGCGCTAAAGTGACAAAGGATCACCTGCCTATTTTAGCCTAAATCTACCGTCATCCACCATGCAAGGTCAGCTTGCGCAATGTCTACTTGCACTGAATGCTGAACGAATCTGTCAGGATTCAATAAATATTACCCCCCGGATTATGATGGCGAAAAGCATGGAAGCCTCAACTCGTACAGAGGTATGCGGTTCTCCACTAATTTTTAGTTCTCTTGCTAAATACTATTTCAGGCAAACACGCTCTGGGTGACCGGGCTCGGAAAATTGACCAAGGCATCTTAATAACACGTTTCGAATTACCCTTCAACATCTGGTGGTACGTCCTACCCTAAAATACCGTATCGTCTATTCGTCGACTGCCCTGCTGAACTTTATTCTCGATTATCTCGTGAACTACTTTCTCGCTCAGTGGAACATGTAACAACCACATTGGAATGGGGGTTCGTTACAATGCAGAGAAGAAAAAGATTGGGAACTATTATTCTACGCCTATCTTTTCATTTCGATGTAAATGCCATCTCTGTGATGGCTGGTTCGAGATTCAAACAGATCCCAAGGCACGACATTTCTTGTATCAAATGCCACTGAAGCTTATTTTCCAACCAGAATACACGCTACGTTGTTACAAGTGGAGCAAGGCAAAAGGATGAAGATTGGGATCCAGAAGAGAACGGAGGTTTTGCAATACACGGTAAGCCACGCAAAAACTATGCTTATATTCACATTTATCCTGCCACTCAGATACTGAAGGAAAAGCACCTGACGACCCTCTTGCTGCCCTTGAAAAGACTACGGATGCTCAAACTCATCTCACTAAGGTCCAGGTCCCCCGCTTGGAAGCGTTGATGGATGTTTCAGAACACTATAATTCCGATCCTTACTCTTTATCTACGAAAGTGCGCAAACGATTTCGCGAGGACAAAAAGATACGAAAAGAGAAGGAAAAGGCCGACGACCAGGTTAGGGATCGTTATGCGTTACCCTCGACTTTGAGCCTGGTAGAGGAGGATGCAGATGCAAAGAAAGAGGCAAAGGAGGAATGGGCGAAAGGCAGGGAGGAACTGTTGTCCCGAGAGCGGAAAAGGCGAAAGCTTCCTGTCGAAACTTCTCTGAAAGTATCATATTCATCTTCGTCTTCTAGAGCATCTGGCTCGAGAGGATCAACGAGCTCCTCTGCTAGTGATGCACTGCGCGCACGTATTCTCGGAAATACGGCACGTCGGTCATCTCTTGGGAAATCAATCATGAAGTGACACTGGCCATCTTTCTGAGCTTTGTCTTACTCTTCGATGTCTGTATCCTTAGCCATTGTATTCTATAGTATAAGGGATATATATTAGTACTCGCGTAAATTTAACCTCGTCGGTCCTATCATATCAGCCGAGGTACGCAAGCAACTTGACTAGGACCATTTTCCGGATCATTTTCTTGTGATTACTCTGGAACTCCGCCACCGTTCTCGTTCTAATTCTGCCATCGCCAAACGATAAGCTGAACGATCTTTTGACTCCGTGGTAACAGGTGGTGTAGATGTATTCAGAAGATGTCCAAATCGATTTGGTGGCCACACAACGAATACTAATCTCGAGTCGATTAATGCAAGAGGGACCTGGGTAGAATTCATGAGTTTGGTGTATGTCCTGAGTCAGCTATGCATTGCACTGACAGGACCAAATTGATTGCTGTCATTACTGTGAAAAGGTTCGTCCCCTGTATCGGCATTTGTGAGAACATCCAGCTACAGGACAAGGGGAAGAGTCACCTTCTATCCATACGTGACCCATCGGTATCTTCACTTCAGGATCAGGATAAGGTGGAAGAGTTTTTACAATGTCACCTTCCAAACCGATGATTCTCTTAACCAGAACACGGTTGGGATCATTTGGCGACCTGATAAAACAAGGCGTTCAGCTATTTACATATCAAGGTAGGAAGACAACATACTTTAGTGAAACAATGTCCCCTCTATTGTACTCGTGTCGCGCATAAATGGAGAACTTGTCAAAAAATGCTACGTCGCGCCATAGAGAAGAGTCCGGATTCAGTGTGGGCTAACGAGAGTTTAGGTTTGGACAAGAGGTGGATTGGGAAGTTCGTTTCGAGACGTGCCTGCATACTCCGCCCAGAGACAATCTTGAAGCCATAAAAATACTGGGAAATAACGAAAGCAGTTGGCATCCAGTACAGATATCGCCAAATAGGATGAGACTTGCTAGGTCGGTCCCGCCTGAACTTGAGGAAGAGTCTTTGCATTTGTTGACTTATGGATAAACTTCAGGATGGTCGGTGCGAGTTGGACTCGGACATGAGATGAAAGACAAGGTCGCGACTCGCGTCTTAGTCACGGGCACATACTCAGAGGTAAACAATGTTACTACTATAATACTCTAAATACAATTTTCTTTGCGAGTTCTACACCCAAGCCCTCGATGCAACACAAAATCTCCCGCTTAATTTCATCCATATTCCAGAGCGAAGAAGACTGCAGAGTAAATCAGATCAACTTAGCAATATGCGATTCGGAGAGCAACTGACATTGACCGGAATAACTGTAATCTTCGAGTCTTTGATACTTCGGATCATCAAAATATCTCCCAATGTGGCGTCTTCGACCTCAGCTGGTTCGCGCGCTTCGTATTCTGACACTGGTGGAAGTAAGTAGTGCAGATCAGTACAGGAGAAAGCGTGCAAACCTATATCCGGTCCTGGTGGTCCTTCCAAGGAGTGCTCAGGAGCAGAAAAACAAGCGTAGCGATATTTGTCTAACAATTTGGCACACTCGTTGAACGGGAACCAGGTGTATAACTCCTTCGAAAAGTAAATTAAAGAGACTAGAAAGTTTTGGAGCTATACTCACTGGATCGCACAAATAGGATGGTTGATATTCCCCTTTGTATCGCATCTTTTGGCACGAGTGAACATAATAACCTATCCCGAAAATTAAAGAAGTCATGAAGTCTATGTCGTCAATTGACATACCAAGATATAAGTAGGACAACCCGGGGGCTCCTGCAGCACATAGTTCACTGGCAAGCGATATCTCGCGGAGGGCACTCAGCTGCGCTGACGGTCAGGTGCAGAAGAAGAGCAAAGAACCAGCATACCTTGCCCAGGGAGAATTCTTCCCAGGTGTTGTCATACATAAAATACACACTTGAAACGCAACTGGGCAATATATCCAAAACAGCCATAGCAATCAGCTGCCCGTCTAGTTTGTAGAGTTGATGGTAGGATCCATAACGGGTTGGAAGGTGTGCAGGAGGAGGGGTTGGATACGGAATTGGTTCTGACTGCGCAAGATCTGAATGATGAGGAACCAATTGATTTCGCAACGCTAGTAAACTCACTAATAGAGGTGAATCAACCAAAAAGTGTTTGAAGCCTTGCGGTCGCTTTTCATCTTCATGATGAATCTCCTTCTGATACTTTTGATAGAGAGCAAACTTTTCGGGAGTATATGAGGAGGGCTCCAAAGTTACCTATACTTAGTGCAGCTTAATATTATGGAAAAATATTGAAGGAACACACTTCGAAATGATGGGCGAATTCCCTGCCTGCATTCGAACTCGCTTCAGAGGCATGAACCGACTGTACCAATTCGAACTCTGTAGTATTCTTGCCCTTCTGTTTGATGGGTCTTCGTCCATTATTTAAACCCAAAAGAAATGCTTGGAGAAGGTTGAAGCTTACTTTCGTTCTTCTCCCATAGAGCCTTCTTTTCCGCGCTCTACAAAACGATTCCAACTGCTCTCATAGGTCAGTGACAATAGCAACGCAGATGATGATGGGCTTACCGATTCAAAAGTTTGCGCTGACTCTTAGAAGGCTTGAAGGCTGTGGCATCTAGTCTGAGATATGTCAGAAAGAGCACAAGATGCTAATGATCTATGCAACCTTATCGTGTAAAGAGGACAGCAGGAGGCTTTTAGATCGGGTTTGTAGCACCAAGTCCCTCAAATTGGGAATCAGCCATCCTGACTTGTATCGCACGAATGAAAAGTACCAGAACGACGCCATCCGTGATCAATCATATCTTGGTAGACCTGATATGTATTGCTCTAAACAAGCTTTCCAGGGGAGGAGACTTGACGTACTTGACAAGACAACTGATGAGCGGACAACCCCGCCGATTGTCTAAAGGTTCTCTCTAATGAGCGTTCTCCCGGGGGAGAGCAATAGCCACATGTAGAAGCATGTGGACCTGAAGGGAGTCCAACGGATATGACCATGGTCAAGAGGAAGTAAAGTGCGTCATTATTTCCTTTCCCGGCAGGCTGGCTGCGTGAAATCTCGGGCGGCAGCGCGCGCCCTCTGCCCACAACTTGTTCTTGTACCCTCAGGTGTCTCTTTCTTTATTCTCGATTTTGATTGCAGGATACTTATTATTTCCCCAAGCGTAGTGACCCCATGTCGCTACAAATAAATCTAGCGAATAAAGACATCAAAGACGCATATCTCAACGTTTTAAATGCGCAGGGAATTGACTGGGCTATTTTCACATACGAGAAGGGCACGAACGATCTGAAAGTTCAAGCAACTGGTGATGGAGGTCTCGAAGAATTAGAGGAAGAGTTCTCGGACGGAAGGTCAGAAAGCGCGCGATATCTGACGTAGGAGGCTCGGACTAACACTTGACTGTGCAGGATACAATACGCATTTGCGCGGGTGGTAGATCCAAATGTACGTTCTCTCACTAGTGCATTAGTCTTATCGTTGAACCCGTCCCTTGTAGAGTCAACTTCCCAAGTTTGTTCAGATCAATTGGTGTGGAGATGGCGTTCCAGAGGCTAAGAAAGGTCTATTTCATACGCATTCAAGTGCAGTAGCCAATTTTCTTAGGGGGACTCATGTCGTGATCAGCGCCAGGAATGAGGTGAGTACCATTGTCTACCCGATTTCTCCATGTCTTGAAATGACCATCGCAGTCCGATGTACAACCATCTTTGATCATGAAACGAGTTGAAGCTGCTTCAGGTGCCAAATACTCGGTCCAAAAAGAAGCACCCCGCAAATACGAGCCCATCGCACCCGTCGGAACCAGTTACACGCCTGTAGGCAAGGTCGATATCAATGCTCTACGCAAAGCGCCTGCACCAGCAAATCCTAGTGCTGCCAAGCCGCCTCCTCCAACATCAGCTCGTCCGGTATTTGGTGCTTCCAAACCGTCGGCCTCTGCAGGATCTCTATACGGCCGTACAGTGAACACTGGGTCTGCCCCAGCGGACGCCTGGCCGGAAGAAAAGCCTACAGCTCCAACTCCTGCTGCGGCTCCCCCACCACCTCCTGCTTCGTCCCGTCCTCCAGTTATTCCTAGTGCACCTCGACCCAATCCCAGTGCGCCTGCACCCGTCGTCTCCTCTAGTGTTCCCACAAAGCCTGCTGAAGAAGATCGCATTGCCCCTGTTGGAACAGCATATACCCCAGTTTCTTTGCCAGCGCCCAAGAAGTTGAAGAATCCATTCGAAAAGTTTCAACAGCAAGCTTCGACTCCTCCCCCTGCCCCATCATCGTCTGGTCCTAAGAAATTGACTTGGAGCGAGAGACAAGCGTTAGCTAAGAAGCAGGCCGAGGAAGAAGAGGCAAAAAGTCGTGGCGCATCGTTCAAGGCTTCTGCGCCTTCTCCAGTTTCAGCTCCCGCATTCAAATCGGCTGCCCCAGCATTTGGGAGAGCCGCGGCTCCGCCGCCTGCTCCCAGGAATTTCGGCGGTGTTGGAACTGGAGTGGCGGCAGCAGTTGGAGGAGTGGCATTGGGCGGTGCTGCTGTTGCTGCAGCCAAGTCTGCTGAGGAAGAAGAATGGCCTGAAGAAGAGGCACAGGTTGAAGAGGCTGCAGTCAGTGCTCTTTCTTCGTTTCATCTTGCGTTCGTATGTTTACATCTATGTTGCTAGCCACCGCCGCCGCCTCCCCCTCCGCCGCCTCCTGTTGCAGCGCCTGAGCCGGAACCAGAACCAGAACCTGAATTTGAGGCACCTCCGCCACCTCCGCCCCCTCCACCTCCTCCGGTTGCTCAAGTAAGCTTTTGCAAAACTGATTATTATTTTTCTTATTACCGTATGCAGATGTCGCAACTATCAGTCGAGCCTGAACCTGAACCCGAACCCGAACCGGAGCCTGAACCAATGTCAGCTGCTGCTCCTTCTGCTCGTGCTGGTCAAGGTGTTTGTGCGGTTGTGGTCTATGAATACGAGGTACAGATGAATTTCACACCTGTCAATAAACTGTTCATGTTCTTCGCAGGCCACAGAGGACAATGAAATGAATCTCGTTGAGGGCGAGCTGATTGAGCAAATCCAAGAGGTAAGCACTTATCAGTTGCTAATATGCAGCTGACTTGAACCGCATCTGTAGTTGGACGAAGGTTGGTGGAGCGGTGTTGGACCTGGCGGCAAGACCGGGATGTTCCCAGGTAAATAAATGTCGTTCTTTCCAATGCTTCCCGTTAACAAAATTTTTTCCAGCCAATTATGTTGAAATTGTTGAAGTACCCGAAGAACCTCAGGCTGAAGAGGCTGCTGTGAGTTGTAGCAATGGCTTTTACTACGGTTTCCTTATATGTATTTTTAGCCTCCTCCGCCGCCTCCGCCTCCACCTCCACCGCCTGTAAGTCTCACTCTTCAATGACCGATTGGGTGTCCATTCATTTTGCCTGTTAGCCTCCTGCTGCACCTGCTGCCCCTCCAGTCCCTCCAGCCCCACCTCGTGAACCTACCCCCGAGCCTGAACCTGCTGCTCAAGAGACCGTTTCTGCAATTGCTATATATGAGTATGAATCGTTTCTCTTCTTCATCATTCGCTTCTCAACTATGAATACAGCTACGATGCCACTGAGGACAATGAAATTTCGTTCAAGGAGGGTGATCTCATTGTCGAAATTGAGCCTGCATCGGAGGATTGGTGGCAAGGCAAGGATCAACATGGTAACGTTGGATTATTCCCTGGTGAGTTTTATCGCATTCACCAGACGCTCATCCCATCTTGACTGTCCCTCGTCTAGCAAACTATGTGGAAATTCAAGAATGAGGGAAGAGCTGTAGATCGAATTAGTATCGTGTAACAATGGACTTCATACCCTCGTAGTTAGCGTAGCAAGTTTTTTCACATCGAAATAGCTGAAATTGTGGACAGAACCACGTCAAGTAGTTTTCTTCTACACTATCATGCATAATATACTGGTGCCAAGCCATAAAGTACGATATCGCCATGCAATCATCAAAGTACACTGTATCTTCCTTGTGTCGCTGTAGGATTCCGCATCTCAGCCTGTAAAGCAGCTGCAGACGCCTCGATGAGCAGTCTCTTGATTTCCCGAACGGCTTGCTCGACCTGTGCGTTGGTCAGTACGGTGGTAATACAAGTATGAAGGAGACGACTTACTCGGTATTCCTCATTGGACTCAACAAGGAGATGTAGTTTCGGTGGGCCCTCCAATGGAGGTTCTTTACCAGGCTCATAATAGATGCCCTTATTGGTAACGGATGCACCGGTCATATCGATGAGCTATCAAGCAAGTGTGAGCAGGTATACCAGAAACAAAACTAAATACTCACCTGAACCATAGTTTCCTTGTTCGTGACACGCCATCTCGCCTTTTGAGGATAATCGTTGATAGGAATGATAGCATGGAAATCAGTAGAATCAGGGTTGACTTTACGATCCGTAATGTTGATGCCAGCGGACTCTGCTTGTATCTGTGATTGGAGAACAAGTTTAGAAGCCCGTAACTGAGCGTTGAGTTTGGCAACAACGGAAAGAGCTTGCTTGTGAGCTGCAGTATCCTTTCCAGCTCTAGCCGCAGCTTCTTCGGCCGCACGCATCTGACTTTGCAAACGCTCCTCCTCTTTGGCATGTGCCAAACGACGAGCAGCGGCGGCAGCAGCACCAACACCGAGGATGCCCTTGGAGGAATCGGGAGCTGGACCACGTTTGATTTCGACCTTGAAGTTGCCAAATGTCATGTCATCGTTGCTATTGGCTGTATCCTTGGCGGTCTTCTCCTCCGCCGCAGTGGTCTTTTCGTCTTCGGGTTCGCCGTAAGCTTTGCGTTCGGCCTTTTCTCTGGCATCTCGTTCCTTGTCCAGCCTATCGAGACCTTTACCTCCAAAGCCAGAGCCAGCCGCCTGCGCTTTTCCGGTTTTGAGTTTCTCCAAGAATCCTATGAAATCCTTTTAGTACAGTGTCTGGACATCGGATCGGTCTACTCACCATTGGCCAGGTCCTCTAGTTCCTTCGGAACGGCCGCGTTACTAGCCTTCAATGCACGATAAATATCGACTGAGTATCTATCCTGCTCCGGCGTAATAAACGTCACACACGTTCCCTTGTTCCCTGCCCGTCCAGTTCGTCCAGCTCGATGGACGTAATCTTCCATATGATTCGGTGCATCATAATTAATGACCAACTTGAGTTGCTTCACATCCAACCCTCTGGCTGCGACCGAGGTAGCAATCACAATCGGAACAACACCGGATTTAAAGTCGGCGATAGTAGAGTCTCGATCTACCTGATCCTTTCCACCGTGTAGAGACATACATAAGTAACCCTTTCTCATCAGCTCTCGTAACAAGTTATCCGCTGCTTCCTGTCTATCAACAAAGACAAGAGTACGACACTCGGGGTCTTCGTTATACATCTGACCCAATATCTCCAACAGTCTAGTAAACTTGGTTTCTTCGGCACGGACTTCGACGAGTTGCTCGATTTCGGCGGCTACGACAGATCGACCTCCGACGGTAATCTCGAGTGGTTTCCGGAGGATCTTTCGGGCAAGCGAGTCCATTTGTTTAGGGAATGTAGCGGAGAAGAGAACCGTTTGTCGATCAGGTCTGATGTTGTTGACAATCTTCATAACCTGGGGTTCAAAACCCATGTCAAACATACGGTCAGCCTCGTCGAGAACAACATAGGTTACTCGCTTGAGATTTGTGACACGGCCAGAGTTGGCAGTCAAAAGGTCGATCATACGTCCGGGTGTGCAAACGATAATCTCGGCGCCTTTTTTAAGCTCGGCAATCTGGTCTTTGATAGGTGAACCACCGTATGCACAAACGGCCTGTAAAGAAGTTTTCAGTACCAAGAACGCCCTAAGACCGGGTGGAGACTCACACGCAAGTTCAAGACTTTCAAGAAGGCTCTGCACTCCCTGTGAATTTGAACGGCAAGCTCACGAGTTGGTGTCATGACAATAGCGACAGGACCTTCCATCTGTTCCAGTGGTCGTTGGTCCTTGATGTGCCGGAATAAAGGAAGTAAGAATGCAATCGTTTTGCCAGAACCAGTCTTTGCGACACCAATAACGTCGCGACCAGACATGATAGCGGGTATAGCCTGAGCCTGAATGGAAGTGGGAGCGACATAATTCAGCCTTTTGATAACGTCAAGACTGAATTTTTATCAGTAAACGTCAAGCATTAGATGAGAGCTGACTCACCAACTAGCAGGCAATCCAAAGTGGCTCCATTTCGTGACCGGTCTAGGACAGTCGACGCCACGAATTTTGATTCCGTCCAACTCTAACCTCAAGAGATCAGCCTCTTCATCTGTCATGGCAGCAATGTCGGGAGGAGGAATGTAGAATTCTTTCCGGAAAGGTTCGTAAGCGACACGAGAGTGGTCGACAGTAGCGAGTTCTTTCTTCTTGGCCTTTTTGGCTGCCAACGCGAGGATATCTTCTGGATTGAGGTCCGTAGCATCCAGTTCATCGGGAACATTTTCTGCGACGTCGTCCATGTCGTCCTCCCCTTGGTCAAGTCGTCTCGCCAGACGAGACCCGCCTATCTTCTTCATATCTTCCATGTTCACCTTTTTGACTTCTTCTTTGACACCACTCATGAATGCATCCAAAGGGTCGACTTCTTCCTCTTCGTCGACGTCCATAGCATCCCCATGTTTCTTTTTCATGGCCTGATCCATTATATTTGCTTCCTCATCGTCATCGTCATTCTCAAGATCTCCAACGCTAGCTTCGCCTTCCTTCATAGTCATGTCGATGGCAGGCATGTCTTCCAACTTTTCCAATTTGCGTTTCGTCTCGACAGAGTCGTCCATGCTAGTGGCCGTCATTTTGACCTTGAATTCGGGCTTGAGAGGAAGGCCCTTGAGACCAAGGCCTCCTAGAGCGGAACGATCGAGCTGACCAGCAGGAGCTTCAGTAGTGGGTTTGGTAGTCGTAGTCGTGGTCGTGGTTGCGGTTGCGGTAGTGGTAGTGGTGGTCGTTGTGGCTGCGGTTACTGTAGGCGTTGGATCAAGTATGTGAAATCCCGAATTTTACCTGAGAAGAAAAGCAACACACCTGGACCTGTTTTTCCTGCCAGAGCCATAGCCTTGGCTTTAGCTTCACCCAAAGCTTTCTTGCCTTCTCGTTCCTTTTTCCACAGCTCGTATTTTTCACGCTTTTTCCGCATGGCTTCGTCCTCCGGAGGTGGTGTGGGTACAGCCTTGTCTGCCGCAGGCTTTTCGGAGCGTGCTGGGGAAGCAGGCCTGCGGTCCCGTGAACGCGAACGGCGACGGTCGTCTCTATCTCTCTCTCTGTCCCTGTCCCTTCTATCGTCTCTATAGTCCCTCCTTCTGTCATCCCTATACCTGTCATCTCTATAACGATCCCTGTCTCTGTCTCTTTCTCTTTCTCTATCCCTGGCCCTGTCCCTGTCTCTATCCCAGTCCCGGTCCCAATCGTCGTCATGTCTGGATCTGTGCCTCTGGGTACTGCGCCTGGTCGGCGACGGAGACCGGGGTGAAGAACGATGAGATTGTCTTACCCTTTTATTTGAAGAATCCGGGGAATACGACCTATCCCTGCGTGCCATGGCTGGAAGGAGGAAAGAGGTAATTGATGACTAAGCAGCACAAACTCTGAAATGAACATCCTCGACTGCTCTGCATTGATTTCCCTGCTTCCCACTCTTCTTCCTCCTTCCGACAAGAAGCTTTCATCTCCTCAGGATGGTCTTGCCGCCCTATCTCACACCATTCTCTCTGCCCTTGCTTTTCGTCTCATCGCTGTAGATGACTCTTCATCTGCATCTAATGACTCGAGTAATGTTCTTCCCCCCGAATGGAACAAGAATGGACCAGGAAGTTACACATTCCGCTACAGACATGGCCAGAGCAGTCTCGAGTTTATAATCAAAATATCAAAGCTGGGCTCTCGTACTCTGTTCAACGCAATCGCTGCCGAAGTGCGTGCGTTTTGGTCTTGGGGCTTTCTCGTTGCTGATTGACTCCTCAGAGCGACAAGGCCACATCTCTTGATCTATCAACCAATGACTTTGTCTCACCCTCTGCCTTTCCATATGACGCCAGCGCTGCTGATGCACCTCTTGTTCATTGCTTCATTTCTTCCAATCGCGTCACCGACTTTGTCTCACAGTACAAATTAAAGATCATTCAAAAGCTCATACCGGGCCTCAGAAAGGATGGCTACACGGAAGAAATTGATGAAAATCTTACAAGTACCAACACCAATAGCCAACAACAACAGGGTCCCTCAGCTGCCCGTCCTCAGCCTACACAACCCCAAATTCCACGCTATGACCCTGATGATGAATTTCCACTCCGTGTACCCTCTCATCTCCCACCCCGAAACCCTTTGCAGATTGGAAGACGCGACCTGGATCCCATCCCAGGCGGTACATTCCAGCCACCACCCTTGTTTCCTCCTGACGGTGGTGATGGTATGTTTGTCGGTCCCGGTCATCCCATTTTTGGCGGCAGGGGTCCTGGTGGAGGGATTATGCCTCGTGGCCCTTGGGGCGGCGATGGCTTTTTACCACCCATGGGTGCCCCTCCAGGTGCTAGGTTCGATCCAGTTGGACCTGTGTTCCCAGGTAATTTCGGTCCTCGAGGCGGTAACACTCCTGGCAGGGGAAACACTCGTGATCCTGATAACGATGAATTTATGCCTCCCGGTGCTGTACGTTGATCTTTCATTTTCCTTGTTCTCGAGCTTCGACTGACTCATGAACTAGGGTGACATGTTCATGTAAACATTAAGATAAGATTACTTTGTACTAGTATGACTCGTGTATATGTATTGTACTACTTGAGGAATTGTGACTGGGCACAGAAACTGGACTTGCATATGATCTTCAATGGCAGTGCTTCGAGCCGTCCTGAAACAAGCGTAATAGTCCGCTTGCCTCCAACCAGCTTACCATTGACTTCCAAAATAGGAAATCGGATATCAATATCATATAAAAGGCGTCCTGAACAAACTGCATACCTACATACATTTTCTACCATGCCTTCCCCTCCAACCTCCCCAATACGCAATACACACACACGAACATCTCCTCACCGTCGAAACTTGGCAGCTCCTCCAGGTTTCCGTGCAGCTCCGAGACCCCAGCACCGACCCATCTCCGATATGTCAGTGCAAGAGTTGCAAGAGCTGTATACAAAGAATAGCAAGATTCTGACCGAACCGTGCGTCCTTCTACCCATCTTCCCCAAATTCCCTTTGTTTGACACATTGTATACAGAGGCGCATCAACGTCATCCTACGTCCACAGGATAACCAACGAACAAGAACAGATTGAACACGAACTGGTAGAAATTCGCGGAATGGACGCAATAAACACTGGGCTCAAAAATACCAGACTCATAGGCGAACATGATATCCAAGTCGATCCAAAACCTGAACCTCCGAGGGCCTTGTCGGCAAAGCAAAGGGCTTTGGCGAATTTTGTATGTTTCTTTTTTTCCCGAGGTCTTTCCTTTTTAACTTGGAACGTATTCTTAGGACGCTTCAGTCGGCACAACAGCTATAGGTTCACTCAATCTACAAGAAGCTATCGAGATTGAGCAACGTGCCCACGCACATGATCTTGCTCGACAACAACGTATCCAAGAGAAGAGAAGGCAGTATGGATATCCCACTCCTGGTGAAGTCATGTCCAGAGCCGAACGAGAAGCTAGGATTTGGGCGTTTATGTGCGTAGAAACTCTTTTTACATTGTGGCGCCCTTATTGACGCCATTTTCAGGAACCACAAACCAACCGAGTCTGACCTCGAAGACGATTCAGATGAAGGAGAAGACGATGATGATCCTGCCAGTTGGTTTGATGATGATCAAGACGATGGCAGAAAGGGTCAGGATCTTGTGGAACCCGACTCGGACGAGGATCTTTCGAATATAATCCGAGTAGTGGATCCGGGCAAACTACACTATAGTACTTTTTATGAACCACGAGACGATGGTGATTGAAATCCATTGTAATATCCGTAAAGCAGAAATGAAAGGATGTAACATAGGCATAGGCCAGGATATAACTGTAGTAAATATATGGAAAAGATTAACGAGCATGGACAGGACAGCTTTTGCCTCGTTGGAGCCAGGAAGAGAGGCAGGCATTGTGGAAACTGCAAAAGCAGGATAAACGTGCAATCATGGAACCTAGAAACAACATGAGTGTCAAGCACAACTCATATCAAAGTACACACCTTTTGTAAACTCTTCCAGACAAATAACGCATTCGACACCGATCAGAGTACTTTCGTTTGGCAGCTTGTAAACAAGATATTTCGCCGCTTGTGGAGTCGATCCGGTGCCGCCTTCCAGACAGATCCTGACATGAGCTTCCTGTTC
This sequence comes from Stygiomarasmius scandens, assembly GCA_037954225.1. Classification (NCBI taxonomy): domain Eukaryota; kingdom Fungi; phylum Basidiomycota; class Agaricomycetes; order Agaricales; family Campanellaceae; genus Stygiomarasmius; species Stygiomarasmius scandens. Next base: position 2,039,161 of record JBANRG010000002.1, on the reverse strand, counting down.
AGCGGCGCCTCCTACCCGCTCGAGGCTCGTATTACAGACAGGGCATCTGAAAAGACACGGTAAACTTAACAATCACAAAGATAGCAAAATCAGCCTACTCTGCAAGATCACTTAGCTGCGAACTCGATTGCGTTCTCGTCAATTGTCCAGGAACATTCAGCCGCTCCTGATCGACAAACACTCGTTCCATGGAAGCTGCTCTCATACCGGCAACACGACCAGGGAGAGTTCCGTTGACCTCTTCGAAACAGCTTTGGCATACGCGTTGGGAACTAGAGGATCCGGCGGCATTTCCGTTCGGAACGGTACCGGGGCCATGAACAATATCCGAGGGATCAAGGAGGGCTCGGTAGGATGAGCAACGGTCGCAAAATATCCTTCCACATCTTCGGCAGTGCTACAATTATTGTTAGAATGGAATTAATGACCAGTATTTGGTACCTACGTGCTAGAATCAAATAAAATCAATACTTTATGTCGGGGGATAGAAGAAGCTTGCTTACTCGACGATTGATAAGATTAAAACGCCTCTGACAATCACGACATTGTGCAACATCCTCATCTTTCTCCCATTGATGAATCTGATGTGGACTGGGAGCCGTCCATCGAGCAACTTTTTGTGGAGCTTCATGAGTCGGGACACGGAAATCTGGAGCTTGGGATAGTTGTGGTGTCAAGTCCGTTGGTCTACGAGCAGTCTCAGGTCTGCTGAAGTAATCCGTAGTTCCTGAAGATATCGAGGCTGCCCTTACTGTGCGGCGAATTGAAGAGGCACGAGGAGAAGCACCAGGATAATGGAATTCTTCATCAGATTCGTCTTCATCCTCGTCAAGGTCCGCATCTATAATCATTGTTGGCAAGAAAATTGTAGCTGAATCGAAAATGGAACTCACCATCTCCAGAAATCAAGAGCCCTTGTGCGCCTGCAGCGAGTCTACGACGTTCCAGTTCACGACTATAGGCATTCAAGAGAACTTCAGCTTGAGTCTTGCGTTCCATGTCCTCGTCAGCTATGGATGCAAGTCAGCAAGGATCGGATATGACGAGATAATAAAATGTCACCTAGAATTCCTTGTCTCAGTTCAGCCGTGGCGCGTTCTAGCTTGGCAATGGCACGACGGGCATCAACGGCAGACGAGGTCGAGTTGCTAGGTTCAGTTTGAGTCCCGACAAGGTACCGAGCACGTCCAACATAATCTTCAGCCATCGAAAAGAAATTTGACGACATGACACCGAGTTCCTGGCCTTCACTGTCGGCGCCGTTGTTTGCAGACTCTTCGCTATACGGAATCAGACTGCCGTCCGGCCCAATGTGATACATGCTCCCGTCTGGTAAGAGGAAAGGAAGAGGAGGAATATCTAATCTACGACGCATAACCCGAACCCATCTACGTCGACGAACCCAGCTGGCCGGCTGAGGAGAACGCCGTGATGACGATTGCCCCAAACCTGGGGATAGAGATACACCGCCGGTCAACAGCCGCTCAAGTTGAGGAGGCATTTCCGCGGCCCATTGGTCATCGGGGTCATCAAAGTGACGTGCGTATTGCCAACCTTCTTCTGCATCGACTCCCGGATGCGTCACGTCAAGCGTCCAGTCAGAGCTAGGAGAACCGTCAGCCTAGTTTACAGCCCACAATGCGAACAACTTACAGCCAAAAATGACTCCGTTCGGCACCTTCCAAATGAGTAGAACCAGGGCGAGGAAGTGCCCATGGACTGTCCCTCAGGGGAAGTTGCACATCGCTTCGCCAGGCCGGTGCTAGTTGTCCACCGGCGTCTTCTTGAGTAAGCAACCGTAGTTCAAATGGCGGTCGGCGTCCATGCCTTCCCAACCCCGAAGCTGAGAATTTGGGTCTACCACCTGACACAGCAAGTGTCTTGAGACGCGTGTCTAGCTTATTATTCTCGTAAAGAACGAGTGGCACAGTGGTATGAACAGAAAGAGGATTGTAAGGAACAGTTGTTCCTCGCCATCGTTCAGCTTCAGCTTTTTGCAAGACCTGAAAACGATATTCGTTACCTGTATAGAAAAATAAGATACTCGAACACACCTCGCAAATCCATACTTCAAAAACTGCTGCCGCCGCATCGTAAGCGGTCTCTCCCCAATTATTTCTAACAAGGGGATTGGCGTTTTGTTTGTTAAGGAGATAAAGAACCACAGGTAGATGGCCCTTGGAGGCAGCATTCACTGTGACAGCAAATTGAGTTATGACAAAAACCTAAGCTTGTGTGAATACTCACTAAGCGGTGTCCAACCTCCTTTACTGCGTGCATCAACCCCACGAGATCCAGCAACTTCAGAAGATGCTCCTCCACGTTCACATAACCATCGTACGATGTCGAGATATCCCTAAATAGAGTACTGTCGTCAGACTTGCACGAATCGAGATAAGAACGATAGACATACTTTTGAGCATGCATTATGGAGAGCAGTCCATCCGTCAGCATCCTTGACGTGAACATCTGCCTTGTCGGGTAACAGATACTGGATAATGTGAAGATGACCATTCAAAGCAGCCTTGTGTAAAGCAGTCTATGATGGGAGGCGCGTTAGGAGTGGTTTGATTGACGATGGACGGACATGTACCTCTCCTTCCTTGTCTTCCATGTCAGCAATAGCGCCACAATCTTCAACCACTGCAATGAAAACGTCAAAGGAGCGCGAAATTTGAACGGTCTAACAACTTACACCATTGAACAATATCCAAATAGCCCCTACTCGCTGCAGCATGAAGAGCAGTCAATCCCGTCCGAGCTGAAGCTTCATTTGAAAGACTAAATGATTGTACATCGTTTGACTCCAATGCATTGCGAAACAACTTTTTCAAGAGCGCAAGGTCACCCGACGAGGCGGCTGCATACAAAGATTCGAGTTGTGCGGGAGAGGGGCGAGGTTGAGGAGGCAGGGAAACTTGTGCTGGTTCCTCGGCGGGTTCAGAAGGTTGAGGTGCGCTCGAGTAGACAAAATTCTCTTCCTCCGACTCTTCAGCATCGTTCACCTGGTTGTCCGGAATGTCTCCGTTTGGATAGACAAATTCATCGGAATCATTATCATTGGATAACTGAGTATCGGAAAGACCAGACCTATACAGGATGTAAGATTAAAAAAGAAGAGAGAAAAAGCAGGAAATTACTCTTCAATGGTCCCCAGATGTACTCCGCTCATGTCAATTTTGAGAAGAAGCCAGCAAAAGCGTCCACGTGGGATTGCAAAACGCGTCTTCAAGTTAGGCGCTCATTGAATTCCGTCCGTGCAACCCCGATACACACTGAATTTTATCTCTTCTTGTTCTAATCCAGACAAGTTCATAGATAGCTATCACTATCAGTACATAATGTACTCGTTCTTGTAATGTATCCCGGGTACAATTTGCTATTCGGGCATATACTATATCTATGAGCGGTATCACTGAATAAAAAACAATCTCATCGCGCCAAAGTCGGTGAATCTGACGGCAGATGAATAAGACAGCTGATAGAGCTCTGCATAAATTTCTAACTCGGAGTTTGATGCCATCCGTTCTTTTTCGTTCCCTCACTTGTAACTTGTATAGAGCCTCTCTTTTGCGTACTAGAACAATGGCCACTAAAACTCCCAAGGACCGATCCAACCTCGTTCCTTTCTCTTCCCGTCTTGAAGAAGGCCGGGCACTTGCACAAGACGTCTGGTCCATTTACAAGTAATCATGATCTTCCGACCTGGATTTGCCTCGTGTGCTGATGATATCCTCCTTCGAAAAGTGCAGCAAACCTCCCTGCCGACTGTATCAATCTCGGACAGGGTTACATGAACTTTGCTCCGCCCAAATGGGTCACTGAAGCTGCTGAAGAAGCCCTCAATTCCGTGGCTACTAACCATTACTCTCACCCAAAGGGCCGTATTCGTCTTCGCGAGGCGATCAAGAAGGTCTATGGTCCTCAGTTACAAAGGGATCTTAATGTCGAGACTGAGATTCTCGTTACTAGCGGTGCTAACGAAGGTATGCATCCTCAAAAATCTATCAAGACTTCAAAGCTGACAAACTGCTTCAAGGTCAATACTCCGTTTTCACCGCTTTTCTGGAGCAAGGCGATGAAGTGATCTGTTTTGAGCCCTTCTTCGACCAATACCTCCCATCTATCACCTTCAACGGTGGTAAACCTGTCTATGTCCCTCTTCATCCTCCTACCCACGCATCTGGGAAGTTTAGCAGTGACGAATGGAAAATAGACCCAGAAGAGCTTAGGTTCGCCCACCACTCTCTATTCCTCTTATCCTCTGACTCCTCGACTCTAGGCGCGCGATTACCTCGCGTACCAAGATGATAATCGTCAACACGCCTCACAACCCTGTAGGCAAAGTGTTTACGAGAAAAGAGCTGGAAGCAATTGCAGCCTTGGCAGAAGAATTCAACTTGATCGTCATGGCTGATGAAGTGGTACGTTCCTATCAACTTCACCCGAGCACAGTATTTAACCCATTTCAAGTACGACTGTCTAGTTTTCGATGGAAAGGAACACGTCCGTATTGCAACACTACCAGGAATGTGGGATCGGACGGTAACTGTGGGGTCAGCTGGCAGTATGTCCAATACGTTCGGTACATCATACCCAGTGTCACTCACGGCAATCTTACGCAGAAAGTTTCGCTGCAACCGGGTGGCGAGTGGGTTGGCTGATCGGACCAGAATACATTATCAAGCCCACTCTGGCAGCTACGACGCGTATCGTGTTCTGCTCCAACTCTCCTTTGCAAGAAGCTGCAGCTGCAGGTCTCGAGCAAGTTCAGGAGAGAAAGTTCTTTGAACAACAATGTGCCGAATACGCAGAGAGGCGTGATATACTCACCAAGGCATTCGATGATCTGGGTTTGCCGTACACTATGCCAGAAGGCAGTTACTTTGTTCTTCTGGTGAGGCAGAGCGTGATCACATCCATCGTTTCTCGTTCTTACAAGACTTTCAGGATATCTCAAGAGTCAAGTTCCCCGACGACTACCCCTTCCCTCAAAGTGTTTTAGGACGAGGTCGTGACTTCCGGTGAGCGGTTATACTTTGTTAAAGACAAAACCATTCTAAAGTATATGCACAGAGCATGCTGGTTCATTGCTATAGAAATTGGTGTCTCGTCTATTCCCGTCAGCGAGGTAAGTCCTGCTTACGTTGATCTCTATCCGTTCTCTCATCAGCTGTTGTAGTTTTACTGCGAGGAGCACGCCAACATTGGAGAGGTCTATGCTCGTTTTGCATTCTGTAAAGACGTAGATACCCTTCACAAAGCTGTCGAGAGATTCCAGAAGTTGAAGCAGTACATTGTATAGAACTAGAGCTTGGTTATCTTTGCTGTTGTAACATCTAGAGCTGTATGTGTGTAATAATGCATTGGTCGTCGGTGATTCATGTACAAAATAGACGTAAAGGTATGTATCTACCGCAACTTCCTATCGACTACATCTACCACTCTGTAGCTCTGGAACCTGGGCCCCATTCGGATGCTGGTTCGGATGCTGGTTCGGAAGGTGCAGGAGTAGCTTCCTCAACCAATTCATCTGCTATCCTCGATAGGTTCTTATCGCGCGAGGTTGTTTCACAGTCATAGTACGCAGGATTCGTAACAACCCTTCGAGCAAGAAAAGTGAAGGTAAGCGCATCCACCACGTTCTGCTTATCCAGCAAATCCCCGCGCCTTCTCCCTTCCTGATACCACGTTTTCAACTCTTGAGACCCAAGCAGACCGGATTCTAGGGGCAGACCCTCGTTCAAGAAGCGCATATACGTATCTCGAGATTCTGACTGGCAAAACAAATGGAAGTGACCGATTCCAGAATGTGTGACGGCGCAACTCTGCATACGGACAACTTCTGTCAGTTCGTATTCGCGAAGTCGTCGTTCTCCTCCTTCTGAGGCGAGTTGGAAGTACTGTGTGCCCATCACTACTACCACAGCTGCTCGGACAGGTAGAGACCAGCAAGCTTCACGGGGGACGATAAGGACGCGTATGATACCCTCTGCATATAGTCGCAATATAAGACGGCGGTCTTCAAGTTTGACACCGTCATGAAAGAATGCTATCCCCTTGGATACAAAGTCTACCAACGATCTATCCCGCAATCTTGCAAGATGGTGCTCGATGGCTTCTTCTGTATATTCTGGACTAAGATACCCGCGATCCGAGTAGTTTTCGAGAGCACAGCGTGTTAAAATGTCTCGAGCAACTGATTGGCATTGACCATGAGATGGAACAAAGAGAACGGCTGAAGGGGATCCTCGAATAGCCGTATGTGCAGGTTTGGCCATGGCCTTGAATAATGCTGCAGACTGAGGGACGGTGAAGGTTTGAGTCGAAATCTCTAGAGATTGACTGCGGTCTGTGGGGCGGAAGCTATGAAAAGCGAATTGGTCCACGTCCAGCCAATCTGCAAGATTGGCCGCGTCGTTGAGTGAGTTACTGATACCAACAAATCTCGTTGGTGAACATTGAGTACAGTGTCGCAGTAACGAAACAGCCAGTTCATAGGTTGCGTCCATCTGATCGAGGTTCTCGCAAATCACAAGGTCAAGCCCTTCAATCGGCTTTGGAGCTCGTGAACAGAGAATTCGGAGCAAATCAGCTGCAGATGCTACTCGTATAGTCCGATTCCGAGGTCGCTGAAACATATTGTTCATTGTCCCGATTTCGACCGTCACGTTAAGGAGTTCAGAAGCCACTCGCACATTGGACATTATGTCGGCGACACCACTCTTTCGTGGGGCAATGAAGATTACCCAGATCTTTTCAGACCTTGCAGCCTCTAACCTGGATATCCTGTTAGTAAGTAGCCATTCCCAAACCTTATAAATGCGAACCATGCTAGAATATGAACCATAGTCGATTTCCCACTGCCGGTCGGAGCACATATCAAGGAATGGGATTTCGTATTGAAAAGACTCCAAAGAATCTGTGTTTGTATCGCGTTGAAGGTATGCAAGTATTGAGAAACGATTCCTTCAACGACAGGATTCCGTAATACTGATATCGGAAGCAGAGGAAGTGGTAGTATCGGAGTGTGACTGCTCGATGGCTCAGGCATCACCAAGCTGTCTAGAGGGACGCTGAGATCTTGTTCGGCACCTAACCATCTATCAGAAACGTATCTGATAGTGATGGATGGAGGATTCTGCCCGGCGGGTATGGCGATGATGAAGTCGACATCTAAGATGTCAGTGTTCTGACGGAAAATCAGACTCGTAAACTGCAATATATTGACGCCATCGTGGTCTTCGACCCAAAGCCAGAAGGGTTCCACACTACCGTGATACTTGCTATCCCATAAGAACGACCTTTCGATACGGACCGCTATCTTCAGCACATCAGGACCAAGGGGTCTAAGACTATAATCCAGTTTCACGGTAGGGAACTGTTTAGCAGCGTTCAAGAGTGCTTTTCCCTGGATAGCATTCAGATGAATGAGATTGCCGAGTTCCTCCGCCGTCTGCGAGGCTAATTCGGACGGAGCCCAGTCATCAGCCCATCGTTCTAAACCATGGAATATGACCGGTTTGAGATTAAACTGTTTTAGAGGTTGGTCAAACGGCCAGAGGCGCTTTTCTATAGCTTTGCTCAGACCCATAAGTACCGCCGAGACATTTGCCCACTTCCGGCTAATCGCTATCTCCAGTAACGCTCTAATGATACGGCTGGCATTTTGGGCGACATAAGCTGTATCCGACACCAAGGCGAAATCCTCAATGGTAGACTGGGAAATGTATCCTTGCAGAAGAATATTAACTTTGTCCCGGTTTTCAATCAGGAGGGTGTCGTCCTGAAAAGTTTCATGAGTACTGCTTAGTACTTTTTCGGAAAATGGCAGACCTTTGTTCTAAGGTTTATATCACAAGGCGCGGTTTCATATAGCTGCTTTAGTTCCTGCTCCTCAGAATCTCTGGCTTGTATCTGATCAAACTGAGTGCCATATAAGTAAAACGTGTAGCGCTGCAGAGGTGCGGTCCTTACCTCAGTACTCTTACTTAGCAGAACCAACACATCTGCTTCCGACATTTTCGCCCGGAATTCTTTGTTGAAGATCTCAATGGTTTGGTAGCGTATGTAATACTTCGCTGCAATTCTACCGAGGTCAGTAATAGTGAAGCTACCTGTGTTTTGGTGGAAATCGATCATGCGTGCTTCTGCGAGTTTTTTTGCGGCCTCTGTTATGAACTCATTCCTTTTGGACCCGAGTTGTGGGTCGTCCAAAAGTCTGTCACGGTCGATACCTTGTCCATGGCTTAGGAATGTTGTAGAAATAGCGGTTAATTTACTTACCGTATACGTGGGGATTCTTCTTCATGCGGACGTGAAGGTACGTATAACCCAGCCATTGGACGGCATCGTTGACGTTAGCCACCGTACCAAGCGATATTTCTGCATTTAAGGAGTCTATCATCCCCACACGGAATCTGTTTTTTTTTTGTCAGCTGGCGACTTCATCTAAAATACGATACCAACTGGGATTCTATCGGGTTCTAAAAAAAGAACAGTCAACCGAGGGTCGCTGTAGCATAACCTAACATACCTGGGAAGTGATCACTTCTAGATAATGATTCAATTTATCTTCTGACGTGCAGATATAACCTTCTCCGCTGCTCTCAAGCCCAGGACGTCCAGCTCTTCCAAACACTTGCAGTACATCAAGCACTGACAAGTCCACAAATGAACCTTTTGAACTATCATAAACTTGCGTGCCCTTGATGATTACTATTGAACGATTGTTATGATCAGCTGAGCAAAACGTAGATAAAATGTGTACCGGCATGGGCGGGCAAGTTTACACCCCAAGCGAGCGTGGCGGTGCAACAAAGAACCTGGTTAAGGAAAATAATTGGTGGGTTTATAAGAACAGAGAGAATTTCAGGACATATACCTTGATTGCGCGAGCTTCAAACATTCTCTCCATCATGTTTCTATCAGACCTGAGCATTCCTGCATGATGGATCCCAAAGCCATGGTCGAAAAGCTGTTTCATTTCCTTGTTTCGGGACTCCCCAATGCTGCGACGAAAAAAACTCCACTGAGGGTGGTCCTCACAGCTAAACTGCTCACCGTTACCCTCCGTGAAGCCCGCTTCTTTAAGTGCAATGGCGGTTTTCACCGTTTCTTTCCGCGCGTGAACGAACACCATGACCTGATGACCTTGCTCCACGAGAGCAGAAACTTTTTGAAAGGTGACAGTATCTAGATTTTTCTTAGCTTGAGCGCTACCAGGCTTTCCCTTGATCCCTAGGAAATGCTGTTCCAGAGGCACGGGTCTGAACGACGAATCAAAGTAGAACAGTCCTTTGGTCCGCGAAACACTGCGGAACGGTAAGTCTCAAGCATTCAGGGACGCAATCGAGAAAAGCGAACCTTAGAAAGTCGGCCACATCCTTGAAGTTGGGAAGAGTTGCACTCAGACCAACGATTCTAATTACGGACTGAATAGTTTCAACCTATCGAAAACGATTTAATACCAGGTCATCACAAAACAAGGGAATTGGTATCGACTTGTCTTAGTGTCCGCGCAACGATAGTTTCGATGACAGCGCCTCGTTCATCATTCAGAAGATGCACTTCGTCGATAATCAATAGTTTAAGACTCTTTTCACGGTCCACAATGAGATGTAGATCGGACATTAAGGCTAAGAAGCAAACTAACCATGGCGAGTTCCCCTTCCCCTGTAGGTTTTCTGGTAACGACATCCCATTTCTCGGGTGTCGTGACAATTATTTGGGTTTGAGCAATTTCGGACTTTGTCAATTGCATGTCACCTAGAAATCAAATGAAAAGATTGTAATCGGGGAAGACATCGATTTGGGTCACCCGTTAACTCTCGAACTTGGATTGATAACCACTTCAGCCTTTTTTGGAACTTTCGGACAATTTCAGAAGCTAGAGCTTTCATTGGTGCTCTAGAGACGCCAGAAGTCAATCACATCTAGAGGAATAACGATGCCCTTACACATATATGATCTTGAAAGAATCTCTATTGATCGTGCGTCCGATGTCCGCGTTTCCAGAGGACGGGAAACGATGTTGATCCAGTACCCGTAGAATGGTAAGCATTGCAACATCGGTTTTACCCTAGGTAAGAAAGTGAGCAACTCTAAAAATGTGTTAATCTTAACTTACTGCACCGGTTGGGGCTAACCTGATTGTTAGAAAGTAACAAACATCGTAAAAGGCAAGTACCTACCGCAAATTAGCATGTTTTCATTTGTCCCATATGCTGTGGGATACACTATGGATTGGATTCTATTCAATGACGAATACCCCTTATAAAGAGTGAGCTATGGTCGTCTTCACAGTAAGACAATTATTCAGTACCGGGAAACAGCCTTTGCATAGTTCATCCAATTCAGCAATATGTACCAATCTTTCAGTTTGCCTAGGTGGAACAGGTCTAGCGGGAGGCACAGTAACTTCTTCATATTCCTGTGGACCAGATGAATGGATATGCATTACCAGGGAGAAAGAGATGGAACCTCTTGCGTTTCGCGCGTCGTACCGATCGGTAACATATATTTTGTTCCTAGATGAGACAGAACATTTCCGGAGATGGACGAAGAGGTATAGACATGGGGAAGATCCTCTGCTTCGGGTTGCTGAACGTAGCTTTAAGCACCTTGATATGTCATTAGCACAAAATACTTACAGCATTCCCAGAAAACAAAGGTCTGGCTGCATTGTCTCGAAATTTCTGCTCCATCCGCTGGCGTGCATGTTCAGAAGAAAGACTGTTTAATCGGTCGCCTGTAAAGCAAATTAGATGAGATCTCTATGCCTATTGAGCTTATACCATCGAATTTAGCCCCAGGAGCCTCAACAACTTCGTTTGATGAACGGTAATGCCGCAACTTGCTTTAGAGGTTAACCAAACGTTATGTATTCCAGATATAATTTGCTTACGGCTTCAACAAACATGCTGCGGTTATGGATGATTTCCATAACAAGTTCTATGTCTTCAAATCCAATCAGCTCCGCCAGTTCTGCAGAAATGTCCTCGTCGCGTCGATCAGAAGACAGGGTGGAAAGCAGAGGCTCCAGAAGACGCTCTACGTTAGATTTTCTAAATTCCTGTGTTATTAAGCGGGATGGTGCATTGAGTGAGTGGTATATACGATAACAATTTTGCAAGCAAGGGAGTAATTGGGTTTGAGGCAGTCTGATAAATGTGAAGGACGGATTCCGGCGAGTGTTCGTCTGCGTCGCCATCTTCCACATCGGGTGTTCCTGGAAAGTGGCTTGAGACGAAAGAAACGAGACCGTTCGGACAGATGTGGACCTCTGAAAATTCTATCTGACAATCTGAGAAAAGCAAAGATCAGACCATTGTAAACGCGGAAAAAGCATTGATTCGCACCTCCTCCATCTATCAAGAGCGTCCTTGTCTTCTTCGCGTACATCAGATGTCCCAACCAACAATCCTAGATGCTTAATTAGTGAGGAAGCCATAGCTCTCTAAGGTCGTATGTAACGAGTCACGCATCGGTCGCGTCCAATGTTTTCAGCTTGTTCTGGTACGTCCACCACTCATTGCCTTCAACTTGCAAATCACATTGCATTAACTAGTGCGTGAAAACTGGGAACAGTCGTCCATCTCAAGGTCCATCTCAAATGTATTTTATCTTTCCACGAGGACTCGGATTGGTTGAGTTTTCTAAATTCTCACCGCCGAAAAGGTTCAGAGGTAGCAAAGTACACTCATACACGTACATATGACCAACATTGTTGGCTCATTGAAATTCCCCCAAAACACCTGACGCTGCACTCCAAGCTTCCCGCGCACGGAAACGCAAGAGCTCACACGAAGTAAATTATATCCACTGTGCGGGTAGAGTAAGAAGCGTACATCACGGTCATTCTTGACAGGCTCTGATTATTCCGGTAGACACATTCATGGTTAAACCATAGCCATGGACAGCGGACTATAGGCCAAGAGAAGGGATTCAGTTGTGAAGGGCTCTCAATAGAACTGCGCAATGAACATCAAACGGTTCGATCGCGCAGGCATTTACGATGATCAGAACTCCCGGTACCAAAGGATCGATATTTCGTACATAAGTTATATCCTTAAAGCTGGTGAACCTCCGACTCGGTCACTACAATTATGTGGACTCAGGTAAGTTCAAATGGGGGTATCCACTGGCATTTTGGCTAAAATACCAATGACACACTACTATTAGGATAACCAGTCGGCGTGGGTAAGGCCGAAATACTGGTATTGCATATGTGAACAAAAACTGAAGGTCGATACCACAGACACGATCCCGCGGTCTCGGGAATCGAAAGATGACCTGAGCAAGAGGTACAACCCATGGGATAGAGCACGACATCAGCATGATGAACAACGATCTCAATGTGCAAGTTACAGAACATGGGAACACAAGAAGTCTTTGGAGAGAACTGCTAGGTACGAGGCACTGGTCTGAGCGAAAGGAATGCAATGGGAACAGACCGGCATTGTGGGGAAACTGATGATCACCTTCCATGCGATGTCGTCCTGTCAATAGACCCGCTGAGCTGGAACGCAAAAGTAAATCTTGGGTGGGGAAATTCGCGCGTCGATTTGGAGCTATAACAACTCAATACAATATGGGTTTGATGAAGACTGAAAAAGTTGAACCGGTCGAAGAATCTGACTGGGGAGGTGGCCTGGAGTATCGGTACGTTAAGATAATTATCCTTGCTAAGCCGATGGGCACCTTCGCAGTCTAAGTGGTTTCTTTTCTGATGTCTTGCGAATTCGACGCGCCGAAAGCCTTTACGGAAGTTGTATGTAAATCAGATATCTTATCAGATATGTATAATATCTTATCTGTAATACAATTGCTCGGTATTCCGACATCTAAAGAATCCTTTTAAAATACACGTCAAGACTCTCCACGATACTGAATCAGATTGGGGAATGGAGAATATACCATCTAGGGCCGTATGATCAGACAGAGGACATCCAAAGAAAATGGATACTCACATCTCGGTAAACACCTTGCATTCTCATTCTCATGAGGCATTTTCCAGAAACGAAGGCGCCCTCTGGACTGAACCAGGCTTTGTATAATCCATGGGTGGAGGGAATCAAATCTGTCAAATGGCGCCGTGTCATGTCCCACCCAACGCTATTGTAGTGCATTCCCAAGAGTCTGATCAAACGTTGGAGATGGTTATGGACAAACGTGTGGTAGAATTTAGGATATGCGGCTTCAACGGATGACGTTGTAACACAATGACCCTCGAGGAATTTAAAATTGGTCCCGAGTGAACCATTTAAAGTGGCGGGATGGATACGAAGGCCGCCAAGATCTCGTATGACAAATCCAAGGACTTCTCTTGTCCTCAGATCGAACCGAACGAGTGTGTTCTGTGCATGCGCTTCGAAAGCAACACCGTTATACATCAAGGGGGGGACAAGGGCTCGACAAGCTATTTGGATATAACTGGAGAAACGTCAAACCCCATTTTCGTGCAAAGAAACGTCATCGTCTCACCGATCCAGGAAGCTCTTGCGTTTTTCTTCCGTATCCAAACCAAAAACATATTCAATGGCGGAAACTCCAGGAGGAAGGTTTGCATGCCCTGATTCCAGAAGCGCCGCAATCGTAATAACACCTTCATTGGGTTTCGGAATATAAGATTTTCGGAGGACGGCTGTAAAATGCTTCGCGTCTTCAGGGTTTTCGCAGTGGTAGACTGCACTGGCAGGCTCAAGTTCAACCTCTAGAATTTCCGGATTAATCGACAACTTAGGAACAATTTCCTCGGAAAATCTGGGTCCGAAATTAGCCGTGTAGTGGGATATCGTTCTCAATGAAGAAGAAATTTTCACTCCGACAGCGAGCTTGAGTGCCATATTCGGAAGTTCTGGAATTGAGACGGTCCTGAGACGTGTCAGCAAGATCGCGGAGATGCTTCGGCTCTATACCTTACCTGATGCTACACTGGGCATTAGCACGCACGTTGATCGCTGGATCAATGGCTTCCACGTCTTTAAATTTTGACAGAATAGTCTCCAATTGGATTTCATGGACTGGCATTATCGTCGATTCGTTGTCAAGAGATAATGTGCGTCCCGCAGACTGAGCTGCAGATCGAGCGAGTCCCTCGATGATGTTCGAGAATGGTCCGAGAATGTCTAAGCTTGATTTTGGAACACGAACAAAACGAATGATGGGGTGGTACCAATCATAAGAGTCTGGCACTCCTGGCATCATGCGAGCACGATGCATCTACAGCAACGTCAGCACATGATGTAGAGTGATATCCTAAGACTTACTGGGTGAGTGGGGTGTCCTGCTACGAGACTTTGTTCCCACTCAATAGGAAGAGATGTTAACGAAGGACATTTTGGCGGGTTTTCGAAAGACAACGCTATAAACAGTCGGCTGAGGACGGGATAGTATTGATCACTACAACTCGAATCCTACCTTGCCAGTGTAAAGAGCTCATAAGCTCACTCTCAATGGCCTTGTGCAGTGAGTCCTGCATAAACATATCCTCGACAAACTTGTTCCAGAGGTGTTGAGGGTTTTGGATCTTTTTCAGGTGGGCTAACTTGGTGATTTCCCATGGCGGAGGAGAAAGGACGGATAAGAACTCCTCTTCCAAGTCACAGCCGTCCTTTGAGAGTCCTCGGTCAAAAGGTCAGATTACCGGACCAGGCAAACTCACTTTTAAGTTTTCTTCGTCTGAAGTTGGTAATGATAATTCGTAGATCTCAGGAAGCATGTCCAAAGGATCGAGGAGTGCAACAGGTGATCCATGTTTATCTCCAAGGTGTTGATCCTTGAGAACAGGTGCATGGTGGAGGGGAACGATTGCGAAAATATCAGTCGATCTGAGCGCACGGGATATGAGTGGTTGCTCTGATATTAGACTGGTGGTGAGAACAACGAGCAAGCCATTAGCTTTCGTCGATTGGGGAAGAGGGATATAGAAAGCACGGAGAAGAGATTCCGTTACGAGGCAAGAGAGAAGACGAGAGCAAACCGCGAAAGCGGCGCGTTCAGTCGGAGGCAAAAGTGATTGTGCTTTGGTAGACATACCAGTATCTTGAAGAAAGTGATTAAGGACTGGTCTGCATATTTGTACTCCACCTGGGACCGTGTTGCAAAAAGGGCAATTGGTGAAATTGATCTCTCTAAATGCCGAAACATCAGCAGATGAAGGACCTCTGAAAGCCGCAAACTGACCAATATTTTTCCTGTGACAAAAGCGACTACTCTGCAGTCCGACAAATGACAATGGTACCGAGCGAGCGGCCGAGCCGCTTACCTTCTTCAGCTTTCTGAATACGCATTTCTGAACAGGAACGGATCTACTTCACAGGATCTCAGATGGTGGTTTGCGACTAATTTGCGACAGACCGGTTTGGTGACTAATCAACGTTATCAGATAATCGTCGGCGTGTGACCCGGCACCAAGTACTGGTAATCAAAGTCTTAAGTAGTAAGAAGATTGGACGTCAAAATCGAAGTACTAGAGAGAGAGAGAGAGAGTACAAATTTTGAGGCCCGAAAATAAACGTGTCTGCTGATCTACTACTCAACTCTGGCAGCTACCGCTCCAGTTAAAACAATCCTGGGAGTAGCTGAGAAACGGAGACGGGAAAGGTGCCTGAAGGAGCAGGTGGATGCGAAGGTAAATAGAGAGCGTGCCGGACTCCAGAATTCTCTTTTCGATAGGTCCGCCGCTGGCGTATATTGTAGGAAAGAATGTATGAGAGAATTGGTTTTCCCTGAAGAGTTAGTGCATACAAAAATTCACGTCTGTGAGAACGGTGCGAGTGGGCACAACCCAAGAACAAAGATGAATGACATCGAGTGGTACATGGAGACGAGCCGGGACTTGGTTAAATGTACCCTGGATCTGGGGTGCATTGCGCCAATGTCGTCCTAGGTTTTCTTGGAGGGAGGAAATCTATTCCTTGATTGAAAAGGTACACATAGAAAGTCCCGTAGTCTCATAATCGCGTGGAAGCTTGGCCTGCATTGCCATGACAAGTAAACAAATGGCTAAAGTGTTAGTGAATTGGAGAACGTATTGCGTGGATAAAACGCAGGTCTGAATCATTGAATGCTAAACATCAAGAGCTCCTTATGCGTTGATGATGTAGGTCATTTGTACATTGCAAAGCTAAAAAATCACCACAAGTGGGAACGCAAAACCGACAAGTCGACATTCTGAGCTGACAGCCACTTGATATCCGTAAACCCGGCGGAGCAGCTTGAACGGCTCCGGGGATGAATATAGCTGAGATCTTTTGAACGAATGCCACAAAAGTACCCAAAAAGAAGTGAATGGTAACAGCTTTCAATATGGCTGAAAACTTATACACTGAAGCATCGAAGAGAAGTCCGATCTCAGGAACCTCAGGCCATGAGAAGCCAGTCCGCAGAATACACAGGTAATGGGTGTGAGACATTATTGAATGACGGAAAGAAGCGCCCAAGCAGCAGATTATGGAAATAAATGGGCTTCGAGACGAATTTTTAAAGTGACCGAGGAAGCTTTACGCCGCAAAACCGGGCACCACCAATAGAAGATGAAAAGTAATTTTTAATGAAGGCATCAGACTGGGAGAAAGAGAGCCCACGACAGTGAGAACCCAGAGATCTTTGATGCATCACGTATGCCGAGCTTGAGTCTAAAAACTCGGTGAGTGTTGAATGACAAGGGTTTGGGAAATGGATCAAATGAGGTTGACATTTGCCTGAAGAACGGCTTCTTGCGTAAGGTGATGCAAGACCAGCGAATAATAGAAACCATGTCATTCTACCCACTTTTCCTCTGTTCTTCTCAGCAATTACACGGTGTTCGGATGGGTACATAGCTGCAGATGGGAAGCATACACTCCACAATGGAAAACAGGATTGGAATGAATACCAATGTATCATCTGAGTGAACGCACCGTGTTTCGTCTTATA
This sequence comes from Stygiomarasmius scandens, assembly GCA_037954225.1. Taxonomy (NCBI): domain Eukaryota; kingdom Fungi; phylum Basidiomycota; class Agaricomycetes; order Agaricales; family Campanellaceae; genus Stygiomarasmius; species Stygiomarasmius scandens. The sequence goes on along the minus strand of JBANRG010000002.1, from coordinate 2,022,241 downwards.
ATTGACGGCAGTGCCAAGTAGTACAAGCAAGGAAAGACTCTTGAATGTTACACGGAGTCCAGTTCACCTCGCTCCATCTGTGAAAAACTGCGATCGTAATTTTGAGGGTATCCATTGTCTTGAGCAACGTCAAGGAGACGGAGACCCGAAATCACGGTCATTTGCTGTCACCGTTCCGCAGGACTCAATAAAACGCATGCTGAAAGTGGCATCGCGCCCCCGTATTGGTCGGATGCCAAAGAGAGATGATGAAGGAATGAGAATGGAATTGAATTGAGTGAAAGAGACTCATAGTTGATGCGTGGGAACGCGGCCCGGATGGGTGCTTGTTGCTTCCCCACAGACGAGTTAACGTACTTGCTTGGATGGAACTTACTTATTATTATGCTCAGGAACATGCTACTTTGTGCGAAACGTTTTTCTAACCCCTTGGTTTACCGGGGGCACCTTGCTCCAACTTTTACCGCCATCATTACTTTCTTTGCACATTGCATCTTTTTGTAATGACCTCCCCTCCTGTCTCGACGCGACAATCGTCGACCGAAGCCCCGGTAGAGGACGTCGAGAAGGCACACATAAAGGAGCAGAAAAATTCGGTGGGAGCTAGTCAACATCTAAGTGCAAGGCTGCAGTTGGACCATGGTCAGGTCCATGCCCGAGTTCGAAAACGCTGGTGGCAACTTTGGTAGAAAATCTTTTCTCTCGACGACTCGTTTTCTAACTCACGCGATACGAAGGATCCCCAAAACACCACCACCACCACCCAGGTCTGGTCTCAACGATGCACCTGTATGCAGGCCGTTAGGCTCAGAAGCAAATCGTCTCACTCACATTTGACCCTAGATCATCCCTGTCGTCGATGCCTCGTTTTTTTCAAAATTGACCTATGCGTGGGTCTCTCCGTTGATGGTAAGGGTTCATTTTTAGCACCGTCAGTCTTCTTACTAACTTCCACCAGACTTTAGGTTACCAGAGAACACTACAAGCATCGGATCTATGGAAGATGCATGAAAGTTTCGAGGCAGGATATCTTTCAGACAAATTGGACGCGGCTTGGGCGCGTCGAGTACATAACGCAAATGAATGGAACGCGAGACTGGCATCGGGAGAAGTCCATCCGGGTCTTTGGAAACGCGTGTCATGGTCGGCTCGGGCGCTTTTCTCCGGTCACTACCAAGAAACAATACTTACATTGGAACGGCACTGGCGAGAAACAGACGGTCGACGTGAACCAAGTCTGGTTTGGGCTCTGAATGATGTATTTGCTTCCCAATTTTGGATCGGTGGATTGTTCAAAGTCCGTGTATTGTCTCGACGCTTTAGAGTTTATTGATACGTGTATAGGTATTTGGAGATACTTGTCAACTAATGGGACCCCTCCTAGTGAAGGTATTACTCAATGCTACCACTGTCCGTTCATCCTGACACAACGCCTCACTTCCAGGCCCTCATTAACTTTGCCAAGGAGCGGGCTTCAACTAGGGAAAACGGAGAGCCTTCGCCTAATATTGGTAGGGGAATAGGCATGGCAATTGGGCTTTTTTGCGTTGTGGTCATCGCGAGTCTCTGCCAGCACCAATTCTTTTGGCGCTCGATGACGACCGGTGTTTTAACCAGAGCAGCTTTGACCAACTCCATCTACAAGCGTAGCGTTGTGCTCACTGGGAAATCCCGCGTGAAATTGTCCAATGCCGATCTCATAAATCATATATCTACTGATGTACGTTTCATTCATTCTTTCACGCGCTACAATTCTCTAAGAAGTATTGCAGGTCAGCAGAATTGATACTGCATCTCAGTGGTTTGTGAGTCGTTCTTACAATTTCGGAGGGCTGACACTTACTGGCCATATCCGACCCAATAGCATGCTGGTAGGGAAGACATGAATTTTTAACTAATTTTACTCACTTCCTGACCTCAGGATGGGCCGCACCGGTTCAGATCCTAGTTTGCTTAATCATTCTTCTAGTGCAGGTAAACGGGCAATCAATTACATATTCGAACTTTAACAAATGTCTATCTAGTTGGGTCCTCCTGCTTTGGCAGGTTTTGCAATATTCTTAATAGTAGTCCCGATCCAAGAACGTGTCATGGCTCAGAGGCTACGGATTCGGAGGGCGACAAATAAACATACAGCAAATCGTGCAAAGCTCATTTCTGAAGTCTTAGGTATGCCAAATTTACACTTGGTATACTTTTCTGAACTTTGTTTAGGTGCGATGCGCATCGTCAAATATTTCTCATACGAAGACCCATTCTCGACACGTAAAACTATACGCTTGATCCCCTCTGATCCCCTCTGATATTCTTCAAAGGTATCTTCGATGCAAGAAGCAACGAACTCACTGGCGTTCGACTCATGAATCATATGCAGTCGCTCAAGTAAGTGACATGCTTACCTTCTCTCAGTAAAAATATATTAAATTGCTTGAAGCCAAGCATTTGCCTATTCTATCCCTGTCCTAGCTGCAACAATTGCTTTCGTCACTTATACAGAAACTACACAGGGCTTTGATGTGGCTGTGATCTTTGCATCACTCAGTCTCTTTCAGGTAGCATAAAATGTTATCACTATTGAGAGTGCTTCTCACTATGTATTCAGCTTCTTCGCCAACCGATGATGTTCCTTCCCCGAGCATTGTCCGCAACAGTTGATGCAAGGAATGCATTCCAACGGCTATCCAAAGTCTTCCACGCTGAAGTCATGAAAGATGTTCCATTCATCGTCGATCCTCAGCAAGATCTTGCTCTACAAGTGAAAGGAACCACGTTTGAATGGGAAATGACCTCTGCTTCTCAAGAAGCTCAAGAAATGAAAGAAAGCAAAAAACTCCGGAAATCTTCCGTCGATCTCTTCCCTCCTGAGCCCGAACCGCCTTTCCAAGTTCAGAACATCAGTATGACGGTGCCCAGGCAAAGTCTCGTTGCAGTGGTAGGCCGTGTCGGCAGTGGAAAAGTATGTTTTCTTCAACCTCTAATATTAATAGGAATCTCAGTTTTTCTCTGCATAGTCAAGTTTATTACAGGTACGCACACTTGCGGTACCGATAGCAATATATTTATCTAATATTTAAACCGCAGGGTCTGATTGGTGAAATGCGAAAAGTGTCTGGCGAATTCTCATTCGGTGGAAAAGTTGCATATTGTCCGCAGACTGCGTGGATACAAAACGCGACCTTGGTGTGAACACTTTTATCTCCCTCTTCCCCACTCTGATTATTTTATTTGTCAGCGCGACAATGTCCTTTTTGGTCAACCATTCGACGAGGAACGATACTGGAAAGTGATGGAAGTTGCTTGCATGATCCCTGATTTGCAATTGCTACCTGATGGTGACCTGACCGAGGTGAGGACTCGGAATACTCCTGTACTAACTGCGACTGACGTCGCTTTTAGATAGGAGAAAAGGGTATCAATCTCAGCGGTGGCCAGAAGCAGCGGGTAAACCCTTTCCGCTGCTATAAATATTTACTTCCTGACGCTTTTATAGGTCAACATCGCGCGTAGTTTGTACTACAACGCAGATATTGTTCTTTTCGATGGTTAGTACTGATGTCGTTTTGTTTGTAAGCCCTGATTGAATTGCTGCTTACTCGAAAATCTGGCAGACCCGTTGTCGGCAGGTGAGCTGGTCTGATTTTTTAGCTCGTTCCTTGGAACTCAGTTTCTTTTGTTTTCTAGTCGATGCCCATGTAGGTAAAGCTCTATTCCATGGTGCTATTGCTGGTCTCGTTCGGCAGGGGAAAACAGTTATTCTTGTCACACATGCACTGCATTTCCTTCAGCACTGTGATTATATCTACACCATGAATGGCGGGCGTATTGCCGAACACGGTACATACGAGGATCTTGTATCCAATGATGGAGAGTTTGCTCGTCTCGACAAGGAGTTTGGAGGAACAGACCCCAATGCTGAATCGGAAGCGAAGCCAGTTACTATTAATTCAGATGCAGTGGAGGAAGCCAAACATAAATCGGATGATGTTACTGACAGAGGTGCTGGGGCCGGTCGGCTCGAAGGGAAATTGATTGTCAACGAGAAACGTTCAACGGGTTCTGTGTCTTGGTCAAGTAAGAGTCAGCTCTTGCTGTATATAATCTCCGCTCTAATGCCTCAGCCATGCAGTCTATGGGTCATATCTTGCTGCAGGAAGGGGATACATCACAGCTCCTCTCTTAGTGACGGCTATATTGCTGATGCAAGGTAGCCAAATCATAAACACCTATAGTTTAGTTTGGTGGCAAGCCAAGTGAGTACAATGTTGTGTGGAAAAGGAAGAGTGTCTAATTCTATAACAGTACATTTGATCGACCGTTCTCCTTTTATCAGATCCTTTACGCATGTCTGGGAATATTACAATCTTTGTTCAGCTTCGGCTTGTATGTTCTTCGTTCAATTCAGACTGGGTTAGCTCTTTCTGAATTGGTACTAGAGGAATCTCGATAGATGTATTATCAACTCTTGTCTCCAAGAATCTCCATAACCGTGCAGTTTACCATATACTGCATGCTCCGATGTCTTTCTTCGATACAACGGTATATATATCCGTACTTTTGGATGCCGAATTCTAAGATGGTTTTTTCTTCAGCCATTGGGTCGGATACAGGGTGTCTTGGGAAAAGACATTGATAGTGGGTCTTCCTTTGTCAGTCTCAATTCGGGATCACTTATGGTTTTTATGTATACAGACATCGATAATTCGCTTCCTAGTACGTACCTTGCTGACCCAGAGTTTCGGAATCACTGAACTTGATGTTTCCAGCCTCGCTAAGAATCTGTGCGTGTCGTTTTGTAGAGCTAGAAATCACGACTAATATACCCTAGTCGCACTCACCATTGCTAACGTTCTCGGGGCCATTATCGTGATTTCAATTCTGGAATACTACTTCCGTGAGTCATCTGCTTTCTGGGAAGACTGAATTTGAATCGTTATTCTTGCTCTAGTAATCGCTGTATTCTTCATTGCATTTGGTTATCGTTATTTCGGGTCCTTCTATAGTGCCAGTGCCCGGGAAATGAAACGTCTAGGTATGGTCCGGTGTTTGTAATGAGGAAAGAGCTACGACAGTAATGAACTTGTTAGATGCTATGCTACGGTCACTTCTCTATGCCCATTTCTCCGAGTCTTTAACGGGTATGTGGTTTCTATCCTTATTTTTCTTCCCTGCGCTAAAAACGAGGAAGGCTTGTCAACCATCCGTAGCTATGGTGAAACGGCGAGATTCGTCAATGATAACAAATTCTTCATAGACCTTGAAAATCGTGCTCTATTCTTGACAGTCACGAATCAAAGGTACTCGATCTAACGAAACGGCATTTTATCTTTCTCAACGATGATGTAGATGGCTTGCTGTCAGACTAGACTGTCTTGGGGCTACATTGGTGTTCCTCGTATGTTCAAACAATGATAACCTTTGTAATTGGCCTAAACGAGGCACTCTAGATTGCTTTATTTGCAACTATTGGAGTCTCAGGGATCAGCCCTGCCCAAATCGGTGTTATGCTGTCGTATTCAAGTGCGTTTAAAGCTGCGAGGAAAGTGATGTTGTCTGACTTTTGTTATGCTTCTTGGTAGCCACTCTGACCCAGTTCTGTTCAATTGTTACTCGCCAATCGGCCGAAGTCGAGGTCAGTCTGCAGCCAGACTATCAGCGTTACTTCTCTAACCGCTAGTGAAATATAGAATTACATGAATTCAGTTGAAAGAAGTATATTATATCTTTTTGCAGGCTGTTATGCAAGTTAACTCGGTCCACACAGTTGTCAATTACAGCGCCAGTGGTCGGATCGAGCAAGAAGCTCCCCATGAAATCCAAAGTACCAAACCCTCACCTCAATGGCCTTCTAAGGGAGCTATCGAATTCAAGGATGTTTCTATGAGCTATAGGCCAGGGCTGCCGAACGTTCTGCACGACATTTCACTGAGTATCAAGGCCGGGGAAAAGATTGGCATAGTGGGGAGAACAGGTATGAAAGAAGGGTAGTCACGGATCACGTTTGAACGACGGCTTTTACAGGAGCTGGAAAATCTTCGCTTACTTTGGCCCTGCTACGAATCGTAGAATTCGCGGGTGTGATCTCCATTGATGAGTTAGTATTCCAATTTCTGGCGTTATGTGTCTTCAAGTTGACTGCTGGGTCAGTGTTGACATCTCAAAAATTGGTCTCAAGGATTTGCGCACAAAAATTGGAAGTGAGTTCTGTGGTGTACGATACTGAAGACTATCTACTAACTGGAGACAAGTGATACCCCAGGATGTATGTAATGATTCTTCTCGACTTCAGCTTGGCACTCAACTTTCTTGATTCTCAAAGCCTACACTGTTCAGTGGTAAGTGTTCTCTGCTGTTGACCTTTACCATTACAAACCTTTATGCAGGTACTGTGAGATCTGCACTCGACCCCTTCTCTCTTTACGACGATGCAAAACTATGGGATGCGCTTCGTCGCTCATATTTGATTGAAAGTAGTCATCCTACCCCTGGCAGTTCCGTGACTCAGCTGGACGAACCTGCTAGTAACGCTACCATCACTTTGGACAGTGTCATTGAGCCCGAGGGTGCAAACCTCAGCGTTGGTCAACGCTCGTTGCTTAGTCTTGCCCGAGCACTGGTAAAGGATACAAGAGTTGTTATTCTGGACGAAGCTACGTTAGTATCCTTGTCTTTCGCTTGAATGTTGTCTTGGTCTGATGCTTGCTCTGTAGCGCTTCAGTTGATCTAGAAACCGACAGAAAGATTCAAGAGACAATTCAGTCCGAGTTCGAAGACAGGACTTTGCTTTGCATTGCTCGTTAGTGTACGATTTACTGAGAGATTGAAATTCATTGTTAACGTTTTATAAATCTTGTTTAGACCGTCTCCGGTTAGTGACTTTCTCGATTTTCGTACCATGTACCTGATTTATTTTCACCTCAGAACAATCATCGGGTACGACCGTATACTTGTCATGGACGCCGGACGAGTTGCAGTGAGTTTTTCTGGCAATTACGTCATCTTGCCTTCCTCATATTTTCAACCATACAGGAATTTGACACCCCTTTGACGCTTTTCACAACTGAAGGCAGTATCTTCCACAGTCTATGTGAGCGGAGTGGTATTACGTTATTGGACATCCAAAAAGAAGCAAGCCGAAAGAACATTTCAACTTTTGACGCATAACTGCAACAGTCTGACCAAATCGCTGTATCGGGTAGATGTCGTATACTGTATTTCGACCAATATTTTTGTATCGTCCGAATAATGCAAGAGAATCCCATTTGTTTCACAGTGCATCCAACAATCTCATCTTTTCCTCCCATGACGGGTCTATGCACCATCCTATGCTTCTGTCCTCCTTCAAGGTTAAAACATGCTCAACGGGTCTCTGTGCTTTGCCCTCGACATCCAGCGCCTGGATTTCGGATTCGATTTTTTCCAGCCATTCTTTTGCGACTGGAATTTGTTCAGGTTCTAATGTTGGAATGCGGAGGTGCCTGTTCAGAATACAACTTAGCTTTCAAAGAAGTTAAGCTGAGCCTGCAATACATACCAAAGACATGCATCAGTTGCGTGCGTAACATAACCTAAACAAAAGATGAGATCTGAAAGGCAGGAAGCAGCTAGTGACGGTACCATTCGGACAGACTTGCTCCGGCGCCCAACGTATTTCATATCGAAGCAAAGGATAAGTTGCATTTTGCAAATCTCGTGCCAGTAGTCGTACTGGAAAATGAACTTGCCAGTCGCTTAGTATTTCCCCAAACAATCTCATACTGTCTTCCTCGCTAGCATCTTCCGGAAGTGTTCTATATTTCTGCATCATGCGGTCCACCATGTCTTCAGGATAATACCGTTCAAGGTTAGGTTTGACAGCCGAAGGGGTTGGGATAGGATGCGCAATTGAATAGAGGTACCACTCCTCTTTCAGATCACCAAGAATTATTGTCTTGACTCCCTTCTCGAGAAGTTGTGTAGCAAACTGTCCAGATTCTTGCCATGCCATGGGATCAGGGTTTGCAGTCATCCAACTTTCATCATCCAAACAACCTCGAAAAGTACCATATTCCGTACCCAGCGAATCCGTCTCGATAACTTGAGTAATCTGAGACGCTGAAATACGGGATGGATCTCTTATAACATCAAGCACGTTGGGCACTTTGGGGTCAAGTTCAAGGGCCCGACAAAGCGCCTCGAATTGAGGGCGCAGTTCACTGCTGGTTTTAGGCTTAAGTCTAGGTTCAAAGTAAATAGGATATAGCTGCAGAAGATTGTGGGCACTAACACGATAGCATTTGACATCAAAACCGCAGAACGGAAAGGGGCCTTCAACCCTTTAGGAAGGTGAGAGGCATGATGCAAGATCTGATGCACGGAGTGAGCACCGGCAGAAAGTCCCATAATCTGAACGTTGTCCGGGTCGCCTATCCAATGTAAAAGGATCAGTCTTTCGAAAACGGTCAACTTGACATGGAAACAACCTCCGAAACACGCTATATTATCTCTGACCCATTCTAATGCCAACCACTGATCTTTGAATCCAAAATTTCCGCTGATTTTGGGCTCGTCGCACGCCAGGAAACCAAACGCAGATAGCCTGTATCCAATATTCACTCTGACTTCTTTTCGCTCCGCAGCAACATATTGTTCTTGTCCCTTGAGACCGTGAGGGGAACCAAACTGCAGGAATCTGGAAGGAAGGATAATTGAAACGGTAACATCGCTTTGGAAAGGAGCACTTACCCGCCGTGAATATAAACCTTCACTGGGAAGGGACCCTTGTTCTCAGGGAACTCTGGTGGCGACACAATGTTCAAAAATAAACTGTGCCAGGATGAGAAAAGAGAAGGCGAGAGTTCTGCAGACTTACGGGTTCTCTGTGGGCTTTCCGTAGCCAACTTTGTCTTCAAACGGAGTCCCACTTGCTTGGCCATCGTTTGTCGGTTGTGCACAATCTAAGGAAGATCAATGCAAACCGGAGGTTGCAAGTAAGAAAGAACTTGCAGCTCGCTTCTTGGATGTACTCTTTCTGCTCATAAAAATGCTTGTCATGCAAGGGTTCTGGATCTTGAAATCTTGAGGGGGGAAGCGCATAGGGTATCTCTTAGTAGTCAAGAATGAGGATAACTCTGCAGATATACTTGAATACACACCTAACCATACAGCAGAATTATTGGCGGCGCGTCCACCTGTAACCGGTCCATACTTGGTCTCAACAACCACTCTGGCTGAATTAGCAGCCAGTTCATCATGCAAATGCAAAATCTTTGCGTTTGCCATCGAGATGAGGCGTTTGGACGACAAAACTCTGAACTTGAAGTAATCATCGCTGCTCAGATGACTTGTCGCGGAAACCGGGAGTTCCGTCAGGAGATTTGGCCGCTTACGCCTCGGGGAATCAACTTAGATTATAGATATGCATGTAGATCATCATATACGCGAATAGATCTCACTAAAGGGACAGATAGGAAATACATGTACAGCTTGCAGATTCCGATATCTTACAAAAATAATCATAATCTTATCATTTGATTGGTTCTGCTCCTTCGTTCACTGAAAATTTGCAGGCATCTTGGCACCGGCGGCAGGCGAATTCTTTGCTCTGAACTCGTTGGCAATATCGATCATGGGGACCCAGTGAACATTCTCATGCGTGTTCACCCATTCGATGAAGCGTTCCTGCGAGAAGGGATCTCGGTTTCGGTTCGAACTGCTTTGACAGTAGTACTCACAAGCATCAAAATAACTTGAGGGCGACTGAGTGAAAAAGAAGCCGAAAGAAGTTGTTAGCCGTATGGTCTCTCTGGTAAACATGACATACCCGCTGAAAAAGGGCAAACATCAGCAACGAACATCAAGAGAGCCAAAATGAACGTACGAAACATCAGGATGTATAGTCACGGCTATAGTAAACCTTTCAGATCTCTGAAACGGAAGAGAGATTTTTGACTCACGGAAGATAAATTCCTCTTCTTCCCTGGGATAAGTGTATCAGCTCAGAAATAGATGCGCTCTGAAAATTCTTGCCTATAGAAATACTCAAACATGTCTTTCCACAGCTGCTCAACGTCTCGGGGATTTACCTGTTCAATATAAGTGACCAAGACGTGGCAAAGTAAATTCACACTTACCCAGCCATGTGAATTCGGACTGGATTTAATGAACCTATTCATAATTAGTTGGATGAGTATTTTAACGAGAACGAGTAAAAGCGTAGTGGCCTTACATCATGGGTGGCAGATCGTCGAGATACCTATGCGATGGGCAATCTATGCATGAGCACTGTGCAAAGATGATCGGTAAAGAACGTACCAATTTGCAGGAATTTGGACTGGAGGTGTGTAATCAAGGTAAGCATTCTATGACGAGCCAGAAATGGAATTTGCTCACCAAGGCCCGTTTCTTTGCCTCGCCGGAGAGGTGTCATCCACGTTTCCGCTTTGGCCGTATAATCAATCTTGGTCCATGTGTCCTCATCTCTCATGTAATATGCCTGGCAACTTTGCAGAGTCAAAGGGTATTCTATACCGAGCACGAGTGCAGGTATACTCATGAGCCATTCCAGAATGATCTATAAAACGCATTTGTTGGGATGTTACAGTAGTTTATGAATTTGTAGCAGCTCACCGTATTCAACGCCCTTGTCAAGTAATAGCATAACTCCTTCCTTACTAGTCTCCCACCAAGGTGCAACACTGCCCTGAACGCAGCCATGAATAAGAAAGTTGAATGGAACAGAGGCGTTACTAGCTACCTTGGGAGGCTTCCCATGATTGAATTCGGTGAGCAGTTTAAAGGTATGATCCAAAATATCCTTCTGCTGTTCGACACTCATAGCAACTGGATTCTACCAAAGGGATGGTCACTATTGGAATAAAATGTTCGACATTTAAACTTACCTCATGCGAATAACCATGAAGGCCGCTGCGCAATCATAGTGGTGAGTAAGATGAATAAACTGGCGCTACCAATGCTTACATTTCATGTCCTGCGTCTCGTACGGCCGCCATTTGTTCCGGGAAAGTTTCCAAACTGTGTCCTGGAGGCATGTTTAGAATATATGGTATATTGGAGACTATATGAGGCTGACCGGGAATGAACCATGTTGTTTTGATGTTGTACTTCTTGAAAAGTTTCAACAGACGAGGGGTACCCACTTCCCCCGAAAACATACCCTGATGGAGAAAACGTCAGTGAAATCACCCCGAGAAAGTGAACTATAGTAACCCTTGAGATATCCAAGGGCGAGTCCTCTCCACCGTAAGACCCCAACCTGTGATATCAGCTATCAGAAAGTACACTCAATCCAAGTGCACGGAAAACGTACCATCCAGCGACAGCATCCACATCTACGCCGAAGCTGATTAGGACTCGTTTGGCGGGCATTGCAGTGGTAGATGAACTCGAGAGTTGGAGATGACAAATAGATATCGATACTGGCTTCGGAAGCAGTGGTCATGAGGAAAACTTAAACCGCTCGTGCCGGTTGAAAGTGCCCAGGAAAAGATACGTCTAGAAATTCTTTATGTGACGCTGATACCCAAGAGACTTGTGGCCAGTTTTGAAGATGGTTTTCAACGCTACTCGTCCGGGCATGGTGAAGATGTCACTAACTTAGGAGGCGGCGTTGCCCAGCAAAATTGAGAGTCACATGTCTGGACCGTGACCGCGTTCTCTACCTCAAGCATTCACCCAGTCTTGACTGCACGACGAACGAAAATGCGTTGTAATGTGCTGGACACCTTGCCGTTATGAATGTGATGGACTGGTCGAGTTTTTGACGCGTGCATATGTCCAGTGACCTCATCTCAACATCGGTACGCACTCTTATCTCTGCACTTATCTATAATCTATTGACAGTCCCACAGAGGCTCTTTGCATCACTCCTCAACGTATGCATTCAGTCAAATATGCTAAAAAAGTCTCAATCTTCCGGACAAATTTACTTCTATAAGGGACAAGGGTCTATTCTGATTCAATTACCCTTGACTAGTATATTCTTCCTCCCTTCCTACTTTCATGGACCGCCCAAAAAACGAGAAAGCTGTGGTGGAGACGGCGGTCCTTGATGGCAACGCGTTGAGGCGTGCAGATGATGCTCTGCTCGCAGAGCTTGGCTACAAAGCGGAATTCAAACGAGAGTTTTCGGTGAGTAGGTGGAGGGATCTGGTTTGGGATTTGGGTGATGCTCATCGTTCCACAGAAAATCGAAACCGTTGCTTTTGCGTTTTCAATTATGGGTGTTGTCGCTTCAGTATCCTCCACACTCGAGTTTGGACTCGTGAGCGGTGCGTAACCAATACATGCATTGAGTCTGGAACTAACTGAATTACATTGCAGGAGGGCATGTTGGAATGGTATTTGGATGGCTTATTCCGAGTCTTTTCGTCTCCAGTGTCGCTCTGTCAATGGCCGAGATGACCTCTTCGATGCCGTATGTGTTTTACTTCTTCCCTTACAATTCACTATTGATATATTCTGCAGCACGAGTGCAGGTTTATACTATTTTGCAGCAAAACTCGCTCCCCCAGATTATGCTGCTCTGTCTAGTTGGATTACTGGTGCGCGCTCCACCTTGGCCGACGCCGGTTTCCTGTAACTGACGTACCCCTAGGATGGGCAAACGTAACCGGACAAGTTACCCTTGTCTGCAGTATTGATTTCACCTGTGCTCAGATGATCACTTCAGCCATTTCCGTAGCTTCAAATGGTGCTACCAACCTGTCCGCTGGCGCTACCTTTGGAATTCTCCTCGCAATCCTATTCTCACATGGAATCGTTTGTTCGGCTGCTACGAGTATTTTGGCACGTCTTAATCTGTTCTATGTTATTTTGAATGGTGAGTTGGTTTCTACACATCTACGGAGCCGAGACTAATAACGGAGCATGTGTAGTCGGAACCACTATTTCCGCGATAGTGGCGTTACTTGTCCTTTCAGACAGAGTATCCACACAAGATGCTTTCACATTATTTGAAAATAACACTGGCTGGTCAAACAGTGAGCAACGACTAATTTTACCGCAATGTAGTACTCATATCCACTTTCTTCAGACGGCTGGGCCTTTTGCTTGTCCTTTACTTCGGCTATGTGGACACTAGTAAGACGCTTCCCTGATGTCAAAGAACGAGAGTACTCAACATATTCAACCCCCTGACTACGTCCGGTGTTCCAAAAAGACCGGCTGTGTGTCAATTCTTTTCTCTGTATTACTTGTTCTCAAGACTTTTAGATGATTCTGCCGCTCATATTTCAGAAGAGGTCGCGGGAGCCGCCAAGGCAGCCCCACTAGCTATCCTGATTGGAGTCGGAGCAACAGCAAGTCTAGGATGGATCCTCTTGATTGCGACGTCCTTTGCCATCCCTTCAATTACTACAATTCTAGATACAGAGCTTCCTTTGCCCATGGCTCAAGTCTTTCTAGACGTCCTCGGAAAGAAAGGAATGTTGGCGATTTGGTCTCTTATCATCGTGGTACAGGTGGGTCGCAGGCAATCAACATGTCCTGATCCATTAATGATTTTGCTCCCCAAAGTACGTCACTGGTGCTGCTCAGGGTGTTGATGCATCGCGCGTCGTCTTTGCATTTTCTAGGTACGGATCATTCATCCGTTGTAAAAAGCCGTTCATACTTATCTTGTTCAAGAGATAACGCTCTCCCGGGATCTCGCTGGTGGAAAAAGATCAATTCGTACACACAAACACCAGTAAATGCCGTATGGCTAGTCATGGTTTGTTCGGGAATAGCGGGCGTTTTGGGTTTCTCAGAGGCCGCTCTTACTTCACTTGCGGGGCAAGTACCGTATTTATTCAGTTTCGTTGCGTTTTAATTGACTCTTTATTACATATAGGGCTTCTGTAATTGGACTATACTCTTCCTATACTGTCCCCATCCTCTTATCAGTGATTGGAGGACGTGATAGAATCGTCCCGGGTCCATTTAGTCTAGGCAAATGGTCCAAACCGATTGGTGCCGTAGCTGTCGCTTGGGTATCGTTTATCATGATTATGCTCCTCTTTCCGCCAGGGCAAACGACGACTGCAGATGATATGAGTGGGTTTCTCATTTTGCTTGCTGATATGGTTTGATATATTGTTCATATCGACAGATTACGCCGTTGTGCTCATTGCTGCGGTTTTCCTATTCGCGTCTTTATCTTGGGTCTTATCCGCTAGAAAATGGTTCCATGGTCCCATCAAGAATGTGGAATCATCGTCTATCGATGACGAGAAGCGGTCAGAGTAGTACACAGTGTACACAGTCGAAAAAACTAGATCATGTATTCAACAACGTTAAATGATACAACAGAGTCGTGAGCTTCAGCATGCATAAAAGTACATGGATAATTTAAGTCCCTAGTCTACCAGATGACGATCGTGAGCGAGTAACATATGCCTGTATGTAAGAAACCATTTAGGTCTCAACTCCACCCATCCCACCTCCCATACCTCCGAAACTCTTGTAGAGTACACTCATTCGCCTTTCCATCCTTCTCCTTCTCCTTGCCTTTACCTTTATCCAACGAATCAATACTCGAAATCGAAGTCTTTCTCGTATGAGAATCAGTCGTTCTAGTCGGAGAGGAAGTTGGTAAAGTCAAACTCGATTTAGGTAAAGCGAGCCGATACCATCCTCCAGAATACGTCAAGGCGATTAATTGGGGTTCAGAAGAAGAGTCGGGGTTATTAGTATTAGTATTATCGTTCGAGTATTGAATCCAACCGACGACACAGCGTTCTTCATCTGGTACATCTTCAGTCGGCGAACGTGGTGTTGAAGAGATGGATATATGTGAGGATTGAGAAGGTATACGGTATTGAGCATAGGACCATTCTGAAGAGTAGTATTTGGGAAGAGGTATCCATGGTGTAAGTGATGAAAAGGATGATTGTGTGTTTCTGTCCCTAGTTAGCAGGACATATTAAAAAGACACAAAACACACTCACGAAGCAGACAACAAACTGAAAACATGCACCGTCTCTTTATCACTCCACACACAAATCTCGCTTTCATCCGGTCTAAACGCCACTCCAAATATATCAGCCTTGTCAATCCCTCTTCGGAATTCTCGAACTTTATTCCCAGAATGCGTGTCCCATATCCTTACCAGTGTTCCGTTGGAAGAAGTCGTAGCGAGTAACCGACCGGAAGGAGGGACTGAAAGTGTTGTTAGAGCCGAGTTGTGTGCTACGATTACAGAGACGGGGTTCTTTGATGGTCTAGGTGCGGGTTTCTTGGGTTTAGATGAAGATGGAGGACCTAATGGGACGGGTTCGCGACATGGAGGAAGATGAACGAGTTGGACATGGCCTGTTTGACGGCCTGGAGCAACGAGGAGGGTGGAATGGGCTGCTGTGGCTAGAGCGACGAGGCCTAGGACCGTGCTGTTAGTAGGTATCGAATCAACGTTGGGGTACTCACCTCGAATGTTCTCACTCGTCTCGTACTCTGCATATCTAGTGACTTGTTCTTCGACTTGAAAGACGACTACTCGTCTCCGGAGCGCGACAGCGAGCCATCCACGTCTACAAGCGATCCCACGGACCCGTTCTCGAAATTCTAGTTCTGCTACTTCGCTACCTACGACATCGTCCCAGAGAATGACCTTGTTTGGAGGATACAAGGGACTTCGACCGCCACCGAGGAGATACAGCAGAGAGGACGTGTGTAGAGGGACTGCGGCTGCCAGGGTGCCACCTGTTAGTTCTAATACGGGTTAGAGACTCGTAGAACAGCAAAAAAAGGATAAAGTACCGCGTTTCCGGAGCAACTTGAAGGGACATACTTGATAGACAGCAAATCCAGCAGGAGTGCAAGTGGTGAATATCTGGCAATCGGCGTCAAAGCGAGTATCGAAAATGAGAACGGGATTTGTGGCAGTTATACTATGTCGAGCGAGGTTCATGGAGCAAGAGGAGACTCGGTCATTTACATATACACGTGCACTTGAGGCAAGGTAGTTATCTCCATACATACATGCATATGCATACAATTGGCTAGTACTAGCTATACATGTCAGGGCCGTAAAAATGAAAAACACAACAGTCCATTACAATATTTGGGCATCTCCATTCTTATATTGATCACAATCGTTCGTGGCGTTTTCTTTTTCTCTCCCTCACCCCCCTTTCGCACCTTGCGTCTGTGCCAATCGCGGAGCAGTATTATTCGTGATATTCGTAGGAGTCCAGGATTTGGGAGGACGTAAGTCTACATGAGCTAATTGCTGACGAGCAGCCCTGAATTCGTTCTCTTCCAACTGCATCTGAGCTAAAAGGGCAGCTTTGGCTTCCGCTTGTCGCTGAAGCTCGGCTTCGGATTCATCGGACAAGTAGTCTGTAAAACCACCATCTGAAGTGATGGTGCTATCGGAATAATCAGACGAAGAACGGTTATCGCTACCAGCGCTACTCCCTGCAGAGTCGTCCTTCCTTGGTGTTCGGGGAGTCGTGGAACTGACTGGAGCAGGGCCTCGTGAAGAAGCAGTGGGCGATTTGGAACTCGAAGACGCTGCAGTGGAGCTAGAAGGGGCAGTCCGGCGTCTCTCTGGAGATTGACTCGCAGACTTGTGATCTGCCACGGGAACCTTGGTTGGAGGAGAAGTGGATGAGCGGCTAGCTGAATTGCGCCTTGGAGTCGCAGAGTTGTCGAGATCAAGCTGTTTCCGGCTCGGAGAGTTTTGAGCCGGACGTGACTTGTCTGTCGCGTCTGTGATTGGCGCCCGACGCGACAGATGTGGATCCGTAGAGGACGCAGAAGTCGAGTTGGAGAGAGCTGCTGCAGCGGTACTTTTGGAGAGACTGCCGGAAAGAGAAGCAGAAGTCTGTTTGGGACTGCCTCCTGAGCGGACTTTAGCGGCTACGGAAGAACTAGCGGTGCGAGCGACGGCCGGCGAGACGCTAGACTTGGTAGGTGGACTCCCACCGGTGCTGGTTCTGCGATCGAAACTGGGCATGGCAGGCCTCGAAGTGGGTGAACGGGACGCGGCGGATGAGGACCTGGAGGCGGAGAGACTGTCGAGAGTGGCTTTGATCTCTGGAGGAATGGGAATGTTGTGAACAGCAGAGACGGCCTTCCACTCTGTGAGTTGGATTAGACGGTATTCGTTCGAGCTCGGAGGCCTGCAACAGCCGGGCCAGCCAGGGTTGTTGTAGCGGGCGAGCTTTGGGGGTGGGTTGGTGCGTGCCCACTGCGGAAGATTGCGATAAGGGCTGAACGACGCGTGAAAGAGGGATGGCATACCTTGCAATAGCCACAGCCATTGAAGCAATCGACTGGAGAATGGTGAGCCGAGAAAAGAGAGGAGAATAAAGGGAATACCCTCTGCGTTTTTGAGATAAAGAACATCTTTGCGGGGGTGGTTTTCACGGTTGCGACAGATCTCCCTTACATGTGGACACCTGTAGGACATTAGCACGGTAGAATAAAGCAGAAAGAACATACCTCTGGTGTGGAAAGACCTTGCACATTGGACAGACATTGACAGCATGGTCGACGGAGCCCTCTGGGTAGCACATGGGAGTGTGAGATGAAAGAGAGTGACTTGCATTTTTAAGACAGAGACTACCAATTCTGAATGCGTGCCTCGTTGTTCGTCCTACTCGACGTCAGCTTTCCCACATTTACTTATCCTCTACAGCTTCCATCATCATGGGCAAATCCCAGTCAAAACTCTCCCCAGAGCAGCTCGCAGATCTCCAGAAAAACACCTATTGTCCGTCCCTTCTCCTCTCTTCTTTTCTTCCCTGACCTCTTCCAGTCGACAAGAAGGAGCTCCAGCAATGGTCCACACTACTCCACCTCTTCCTAGTCTCTCTCTCATCCTTTCTCCAGGTACAAGGGCTTCCGCAAAGACTGTCCATCCGGCCAGCTCGACAAGGAAGAGTTTAGTCGTATATACAAGCAGTTCTTCCCCTTTGGCGACCCCGGTGAATTTGCCGACTATGTATTCGACGTTTTTGACGAGAACAAGAACGGAACCATCGATTTCAAAGAATTCATCTGTGCTCTCTCTGTCACCAGCAGAGGCAGGCTAGACGAGAAACTCAAGTGTGCGTCTCTATCCATCCAATCTACTTTTTTTCGCCCATCATGTTTCCAGGGGCTTTCCAGCTTTACGACATTGACAAGGACGGAACCATCACATACAACGAAATGCTCCAAATCGTCTCATCAATATACAAGATGACCGGCGAAATGGTCAAGCTTCCTGCTGATGAGGATACCCCAGAAAAGGCACAGAGATCGCTTCATTTCGTCTATTCGTTTCCCCTAACCAGCTCTCTAGCGTGTCGATAAGATCTTTCGCAATATGGATCGAGACAAGGATGCCAAACTCACTTATGAAGAGTTTGTAGAGGGCAGTAAACAGGATCCGACAATCGTCCAGGTGCGCTCTTCTCTTGATTGTATTCTACGTGTTCTCATTCATACAGGCCCTGTCACTGTATGATGGATTGGTATAATTGGAAAAACTGGTTTTTGTGAGTATTGCACCGTCTCTTGTCGATGTTACACTAACGCTATACTCAAGTTTGTTGCTATCTAAATATCTTATTTGTGATATCTCTCTTGTCTTCGGTCGACCTGTGGACTTGCCCGTGAAACAATATCTACACCCAAGTACATACTCTACTGTTGTAATCCCCTATGCCAGCTTGCTGCGCTGCAATGTAGCTGTACACTCAATACAACGATCACTTTCTAATCAGATTCCGTATTATAGAAGGTCTAACAGCATTAATTTAATTCGCCGTATCTTTGCAAAACCCGATCTTCGACGTCTTCCCCAACCCAAGAGTACAATCCTTCCGCAAATGCAAGATGTTCCTTTTCTGCTTTGAACAGTTTGTTGAAATCCTGTGGCTGGCCTGGTTGAGTAGCACCTGCAGCAGCAAAGGGAGAAGCCATCATGGCTTGTGAAGAGTCGGCAGCTAGACAGGTATTAGACCATAAGAAACCGACAAGAAAACTTGGCGCCTACAGTTGTCACCTCCTAAAATCAAACGGTACAACCCATTCAAACCAAAGAAATTGAGAAAGTACCACGACAGGGAAGACACCCAACGAACGTCCATGTCAGGAGTTTCGATTCCTCGTTGAAGCATTGATTTAAAGCCGAGTGTGAGAGGAAAGGGAAGTTTAACTGCAGACAATGACTATCAGTCTCCTCTACATACGCACAAACCACTCACTCAACACAAATCCCTGGAAAAAGAAATTAATCCATCCCATGATAACCATTTGCGGAACCATCATAACCATCTGCGTCTTCATACCCGACATCATACCATCCATCGCAGCAGGGTCTGTCATCGGGTTTGGAGGAGCAGTAGGTGCACCGTCCGAACCGGGTTTGGGAGGACCGTCTTTGAGATAGGTGCCTGCTTCGAATGCGTCCGAGAGGTGGTGGGATATGGAGAGGTAGAAAGAGGGTGGAGCGGGAGAGTTGGAAGAGGTTGCTCGGAGGATTTGAGAGCGGACGAGGGCACGCCTGTATATACTATTTCAGTAGAGTGGGTGAGAGGACGCGTCATAACGTACTGCTCGCGCACAGCAGCTCTAGGTTGCTTTTTTGGAGGAGACTGTAGTAGGACAACGACATAGTGTCTGAGGACACCGACCAGAATCTAGTAGAGCTCTACCTGAGTGCACTCGGACACGACACGACACGACACGACACACGTACCATAACGAGTGTAATGGGAAACAAGACCCAATCCCGTATTTGCGGGTCGAGATACAGCGATACCCTGCATACAGAATGCTTAATACTCTGCTAGTAGACAAAAAAAGAAGGGATACTTGCGCTGAACTGGACATGGTGGTGCCGGTAAGGAAGAGACGGAAATGGTTTCCTAATCCGGAGACAATGCCGGTTACTGCCAGGCTTGCGCAGTGACTCTCACCTTTCCTTTAGACAACCATGGATACCTCCCCAACTACACTATTCGACTCGTACGAGCAGGACTTTAAACAGTTTATAGAGACCATCCGCGAGAAGCTCGAGGGAGACAAGGACCAGGATGGTGGTGAGTGACGACACAGCACGTACTCCAAACGCATAACACTCATGTGTATCATGGTGTAGAACAACGCAAAGCAGCGTTACGACGAGTAGAGATGGAGCTGGATGAAGCAGATGAGATGGCAAGTCCTTCAAAGCCCACGATAATAACCTACTCTAACAACTTGCAGGTATCCCAAATGGACATTGAAATCCAAGGAATCCCCCAATCTCTCCGTCCACAATATCAAACCCGTCTACGTACCGCCAAATCAGAACTAGCTCGCTACAAGAAAATGTCCAAGGACCTCAATGCCTCGCTTGCACGTTCGAGTCTCCTAGGTTCTTCTCGTTCAGGAACGGGGTACTCTTCGTCTGATGACCCTTATGGACCTTCGAGTGATCGTTCAAGACTGCTTGCGGGTAATGCATTACTGGAAGATGGGTCGAAGCGGCTGAGGGATTCTCATGCGCTTGCGCTAGAGACTGAAAACCAGGGCGCGGATATTTTGATGACGCTTCAGACGCAGAGGGAGCAAATTGAGAATTCGAGGAATACGGTATGGATATTTCACTTTTTGCGTGGATATTTCTTGCTGAATATATGTCCAGCTCGAAACAGCCAACAACTCTATTTCTCGCGCTTCAAACACACTCACCAGTATGATTAGAAGGTATCGTATCATTTCTCTCCACAAGAATCTCGGCGACCCGCTCTGATCATAGATTTTGGTAAATCTTCACAGAATGTGGCAACAACGAGCAGTCACCGCGGCCATTATTGGTGTTCTCGTTATTCTCATCATCATTGTCGTTTGGAGCAAGCTTAGTTGAGAAGTTCTTTTGGAATTAATACTTACTTAGGTTACTGTACTCCTGGTTTTCTCTATGTATACTGCTTAATTATCCAATACTTATTGGAGTGTGGACGGTTCTATTATCATTGCCCTGTCAAAGGACTCTTGGGTCTACGCTGTATTATATCTTATATCCAACTGTTGTACACCATCTAACTAGACAACTTGCTTGCGTGAGCAACTCGGCAAATTGACAAGAAATTGGACCGACTAACTAACTAGGAAGAAGAAAAAAAGTTCATGCAACAAGAAAAAATCAATAAAAAAAAGATAGAAACCATGTAGTAGAACAACAAACAGGCTACACTGCATATCCACCCGCAGGCCCATGTCCATACCCATTACCTTGTCCATAATGTGACTGTTGCACATTAGCATTCGCAGGAGTATGCGAACGATAATCATCATATGCATGTCCGGGTGTATGCGAACGATAATCGTCGTATGCATGCCCAGGTGTGTGTGTACGATAATCCTCATACCCTGGCGCTGCCCCATGTGATGGTGACCATCGTCTAGAAGCATCTGGAGCAGGACTTGACATTGCGGCGTGACCTTGGTACACGTCGTGCGGATCATAACTCGTGTTTCCAGGTCCAGGACTATAGGGATTAGGGTAACTGTTGGGATCAGCTCCTAGTCCTTGCGATTGACCTTGACCGGCAAAGGGAGCAGCGGTCCCAGCTAGATGAGCAACGCTGTCATTGTCATCTTCGTAATACCCTTGAGGAGTATAGTTGTACAGAGAATCGTCGCGTAGGGTAGGCTGGGATGGATTGATTTGGGTAAAGGAACCTGTGTGTTGGGAGTAGGGGTTGTAGGCGGGCATGGGAGGAGGATATCCGCCTTGGTCAGAGCTGTAGTAGTCTTGGGTATAGGTGCTCGGTGGAGGACCGCGTGTACGCATAGATGCGGCATCGTCGAAATCGTCATCGACCGAGAGGTTAGGAAGGGTAGGTTGAGGAAGCGGTTTGCCAACAATTTCTCCCTTCTTATTCTTTAGGTGGGAGTAATCTCCCATGGCCTCCTTTCTCGCCAGTTTAGCGACGTCGGCGAGACGTTGCTTCTGCTTGCGCTTGATGACGGCGCTGATGCGCTGAGAAAGGGATCAATCAAAGAAATACGTTTGTAGTCATAAGATAGTTACCTTGTCCACTTTGTGACAGCAGTATTCCTGAAAGATTATCAGAAAATGTGATGGTCGTCAGTACAGATGGCCACTCACCTTGAGGTTACCTCGAATATGCATCAACAGAGGTACATAGCAAATTCCAGCCACTATCAAGAGAAGGAGGGAACCAGCGAATACGGCGACAGTAAAGCAAGTGGTAACCGTGAGGGCAGAAGTAGACAAACTGTTGCCCTTGAAGTACTTTTGAACATCCCACCAGTCACCAGGATCTTTTTTGTGTGCAACAAAGATCGCGTACAGAGTGAGAGCGTTGATAGTCTGACGAGGACCGTCTGCCAACAATAAACGTTTCCAACCTGCTCCGGATCAGAGAGCGCCATTTTCGAAATGAAAAATAACATACTCTTGAAAGTGAAGAAGACGAAAAAGGCAAAGTCGTCGCTGGTTTTCGTGGAATTGCTGATGTGATCGAAGAAACAAAAGTGGTCGTAGGACCCTGTAAGAAGTGTCAATATGCGAAGAAAGTCGATTTTTGAACGGACATACGGAGGGAGTAGTAGTTGTTGGCCATGACGTTGGTGAAAGCATAGGAAATATCTCGGCTTGCAATGATTTTCTTTGCTTTTCGGGATTCATATCCAAGCTGGACGGTGATTGAGCGGACCAACGAGTTTGCAGAGAAGTAAAACTCACAAGGAGGAAGGAAAAGATGATACACCCGACGAACAACCATTTGCCGACATTGTAAGGAATGCTCACACAGCCAAGGTCTGCACAGCTGTTGAAGATTTCGTTTCGCCATGAAGAAGTGGTCAACATGGTAATAGCGGTGAAAATATCGGAGATGTAGACCAGGAATGACTTGAGGACAATGATGTAGAGCCACAAGTACCTGAAATGACGTTGTCAAGAGAGACGAAGGAAGAGAAAGATGTAGCACGCACTTCATTCGCATCATAAAACCATTGTCGGTGAACTCACGAGTGTCGACAAAGTCAAACTGCAAAAATGAGCATTCCTGGTGCAGCAGCAACAGTCTAGCAATGCACCTTGTGGTCGGGCACTATCTCTCGTTTCCATTTGGGACCTCCCCAGCACATTTTGGATGTGGGACGATTAGGGCGAAAAAGGGATGATTTTCAAGCTTCAGATCAAGGATTGCGAGGAGAAGCGAGAGCGAGCCAGTCGCATGTAGATGAGTTCAGGAGAGAGCGACGATGGATGAAAGAATGAAAGGCTGAAGGACGTGGCCAACGGTGTCAGGGTCAGACTGATGAAAAGAGCGCTTGTGGTTCGTTGCAAGTTACAACCGCGGCAATCACCGTCCCTTTTTGGACAATAAGCATGCTGCAATAAAGGATTTCTACTAACCCAAATATTTTACAAACAGACAAAGGGAATGGCTTCTAGCTAAACACAAGGCTTTAATGAACTATTCTGGACGTTCATTGTGGTCTTAGCTTCATTCTTTCCTGCATACAATCCATCATAGAGAAAGGCGAAAGCAAATCCGCAGCCTTGGTCTCTGAAATCCATATCGGTGATATTACTGTGCTTCTAATTTCCTGCGACTGGACGGACTGAGTCTCTGCCTCATTCAGAGTCATTCCATCGGAGTTCTAGCATAGTGACTTGAGGTTGAGTAGTACCAATGAGATGAGGGTCGTGAGAGCGTGACGCAAATATGTGCAGTCGGTCATTGTCAATTTTGGTGAACGACTATCAGAACCAACGAAAAAGCTTTCATTTTACATCGTTACAATAATGACGACTGTACAAAAGATAAAGGTATGGGTCATGCTCATCCGATGTACATTCTGCTGACGCTCTTGCTCAGGAAATCGAAGATGAAATGGTAAGTGCAGCTTGATCGCTTTTCCGACACAAATCTTACTTTCCGCAGGCCAGGAGTACGTCTGAAATCGTCTCTATACAAGCTCAATTCCGAATATCTCTGCAGCACAAAAGAATAAAGCTACGAGCTACCATTTGGGTCAGCTCAAAGCCAAGCTCGCTAAATTAAAACGAGAGCTTATAGGTCCGAGTTCTGGAAGCGGAGGAGGAGGTGGTGGTATTGGTTTCGATGTAGCTAGGTATGACCGAGCAAAACCCAATGAAATATATCTCATCGAAATATAGAACAGGTATTGCTTCAGTTGGATTCGTTGGCTTTCCTTCAGTCGGAAAGGTTGGTTCCTAGTTCATGCGTCCCTCGCCCGTCTCAAATCTATTTCCTAGTCAACACTAATGTCAAAACTCACCGGAACACATTCTGAGGCTTCTGAAATCGACTTTACAACTCTGACAACTGTTCCAGGAACTCTCAAGGTTCATGGTGCACCTATTCAAATCCTGGATTTACGTACGCCATTTCTTTGGTTTCCCCATTACAATTGCTTAGTTCTTCATCAGCTGGTATTATTGAAGGTGCAAATGACGGTCGTGGACGAGGTCGTCAAGTCATCGCTGGTACGTTATTGCAGCTTGTATCGATGGTTTCTGTTTACTGATGAAACGTCAGTCGCCCGTACATGCAATCTAATATTCATCGTCCTCGACGTCCTTAAACCACTGGGTGACAAAAAGCTCATCGAAACAGAGCTGGAAGGCTTCGGTATTCGTCTGAATAAGCAGCCCCCAAATATCGTCGTTCGGAAGAAAGATCGGGGTGGTATTGCCATAACCAACACTGTGCCTCTAACAAATATCGACCACGACGAGATTAAAGCCATCCTGAGTGAATACAGGATCAATAACGCCGATGTCGCTATTAGACAGCCAGACGCTACCGCTGATGATTTGGTGGATGTCATTGAGGGAAACCGGTACGTCCAAATGTCGTTTCTCATTGAAAGTATTCTGATTGTTCCTATAGAGTATACATCCCGGCGTTGTATGTGAGTGCTACCGGCGCTGTTCTTGATTGTCAAATATTAACCTACTTTCACAGGTTTTAAACAAAGTGCGTTCTTGCTTTATAGACATGTCTGCACGGCTTGATACCCGTCCAGATTGATGCTATCTCAATAGAAGAGCTCGACCTTTTGTAAGTCGCTAGGTTCTTGTTCTCTTCGATCTCTGAAGACCCTTCTTCATAGATACAAAATCCCCAGTTCGGTCCCTATATCTTCCAAGGAATGGCTCAACATTGATGAGTTGATTGATCAAATGTGGAAAACACTAAACCTTGTACGAGTATACACTAAACCACGGGGACTGCCGCCGGACTATTCTGCACCGGTCGTTTTACGGCGGGGAAAATGTACCATTGAAGACTTTTGTAGTGCTATTCACAAGGAGATCGCAAAACAGATGAAGTAGTGAGTAATTACTCCTTTTGCATCCAGAATTTCGCCTGACTGTCAACTCGTAGTGCTATCGTCTGGGGCGCGAGTGCAAAACACTCTCGAGGGCAAAAGGTTGGACTCGACCATGTATTGGAGGACGAAGATGGTGTGTTTTCATTGTCCGTGCTTTCCTACTTTCACTGAATTAGATTTGCATAGTTGTCCATATATCGAAGAAGTAGATACACTATTGTATACAAGTGTTCAGTAATGTAAGATCATTGGAAGCTACTGAATGCTCGCTTCGTTTATGCGCGTACGGAATATGTTTTGATATAGTAAGTGAGTGGGGGGTTACAGTATGGTACAACAAATGAGTAGAGTTAGAGAATATATACATCTAGATATTAAGGTCAGTAGCTAACCTGTACATAGAGTAATTCCAGGTCTTCCGAGGAGTCTAGCATTGAATACTTCCAGAATCCAGATAAACATAGAGTAGCTTTAAAAATCTTCATTGACTGTACTAAAAACTATCGTCAGATGGAAAAGGATCATTCGGGTTGTAAAGACTTACAAGGTCCTTTGTCCATAGCTCGGTGTGGATTCTGATTTTGATGTCGACCAACGTGATGGATCCACATGAGCCTTCTTGTAATCGGCAACCCGCTTTTCAAAAAAGTTTGCTTTCCCTTGCAGCGATATCATTTCCATGAAATCAAATGGATTTGTGGCATTATAGTATTTTTCGTTTCCGAGGGCCACTAGAAGTCGATCCGCGACAAACTCAATGTACTGACACATCAAAGTAGCATTCATCCCGATGAGTCGGACTGGAAGCGCATCTGTAACACGACTTGTTCAGCAAACAGCTTTTTATAATCAGAAACTTTTTCCGCGCCTCAGACCCAAAAGAGAGCCAGCTTCGCATTCCCTTTCCTTCGATCAAGACAGGACGAATACAGAAGCGAGGAGTCTTTCGGGACACTTGAGATCCAGAAAAAGCTTGCGAATCGAGGGTAAAAAAATCTGTAGCCACCTGTCATAAACTGATGCTCAATCGATACAGCTTCCGTGATGATTCTTCTAATAGTATCCGGATGTGGTCGTTTTTTAAGATAGGAGAAAAGGAGGCAAGCGAAATCAGTGTGCATTCCTTCATCTCGACTGATCAATTCGTTGGAATAAGTGAGACCCGGCATTAGACCACGTTTCTTGATCCAGAATATAGCAGCAAAGGCTCCAGAAAAGAATATACCCTCTACAGCAGCAAATGCGATCAATCTCTCTGCAAAGGTAGTCTCCTTGTCGGATATCCATTTGAGGGCCCATTCCGCTTTTTGTTTGACACACGGGATAGTCTCGATTGCATCAAAAAGATATTCTCGTTCGACGGGATCTTTAATATAGGTGTCAATGAGAAGAGAGTATGTCTCGGAATGAATGTTTTCCATCATAATTTGGAAGCCGTAAAAAGACCGTGCTTCGGCAAGTTGGACTTCGTTCGAAAAGCGCTCTACCAAATTTTCGTTTACAATACCGTCTGAGGCTGCAAAAAAAGCAAGGATATGAGAGATGAAATAACGTTCGTTCGGTGTTAAACGAGTGTTCCAGTCAACCATGTCGTGAGAGAGGTCGATTTCTTCCGACGTCCAGAATGAGGCTTGGGCTTTTTTGTACATTTGCCATATCTAATGGATGCAAAGCTTAGAAGCAGTTCGTGCAGGAGTTCATCTGGGCGTACTGGCTGGTATTGGATAGGAAACAGCACAAAACGCCGTCGAGAGACTTTCAAAATCGGTTCTTCGTCTAGAGGTGACAGATTAGAATCATACCCGGTA
This sequence comes from Stygiomarasmius scandens, assembly GCA_037954225.1. Classification (NCBI taxonomy): domain Eukaryota; kingdom Fungi; phylum Basidiomycota; class Agaricomycetes; order Agaricales; family Campanellaceae; genus Stygiomarasmius; species Stygiomarasmius scandens. The sequence goes on along the minus strand of JBANRG010000002.1, from coordinate 1,995,140 downwards.
GTACTAAATACAGTACAGACCTTCTAAAGGCACTTCTCTGAACTTCTGATGTGGAGGCTTGGTCCGAGTTGAGCCCTTCACTTTGGCAAGATCCGAATTCCCAACGTGTAGAGCTTGGAGACCAGAAATCGTCTGAAATAGCGATGAGCTTCCTAATTAGACGCGGGAAGAACGAAAGGACCTCATCAAATTGGGACATGGGTGTCCGATGTAAACCTGGTCGGCACCGACGCTTCAAATTATTTGATGACATCAGATCCAATCTCAGTCACGACTCGCGTCGGGTGCCTCTACTCAGCTGCTCAGAGGTCAAGTCAAGAGTAGTCAAGAGTCTCGTGCGATCACCGAATTCTCATATACGACGACATACTCGTCGAAGCACACAGTAAAATGATTGATTATTCGCTACCACCACCATCACATTTCAATTTTCATGTCAGACCAACACCAGAACTGGAGAGTATATACTGGTCGGAACCGAGTGCTACGGTCAGCAGGACACCCAATAATTCCATATTTTCAAGCATGTTCTATATTCCCATCTACTTGGTTACGAACTTACTGTGCATTATACATTAGCACCCCATCGGGTTTAGATAGTAAATGGTTTCTTAGCATACAGCTTTCGCTCAAGTTTACGCTCACACGCCGTACTTACACAACACTAAGCCTTGCAATTGAAGTAGAGTGAGCAGAAATCCAACATGGAAAAACTGATGAAGAAATATCGTACGTACTTGTAGGTAACGATGACTTCCTTCTCCTTTCCAATTGACAGTTACCATGCATCCTCAGAAAACATATCTGAAGTTAGTGGCAATCTCTGGATCAAATTGGTTAAGCCGCAACCCATTAACTTGAACGCCAATTTGCCACTGTGCCACCAACAGTCATTTTTTGTCTCGATTGATGATAAAGTTACGAGAATTATAATGAAAGGGTTTTGGGCGACGATTATTGAAGAAGGATGGAATAGAAGGACTTGCTACAGTAAACGGGTTCAAACTCTCTTGATCATTAATGTTCAGGAGTTACTCCGATAAAGATTCATGAAGGAACACCTCCGATTGGTGAACTGAAAAAGAGATCGACAGGCCCTTCAGAACAATCAGTCCTTGATTGGACCTTGTACCCCATAACTTAATTATCTCTGAGGCGGATAAGAGTGGCTTCGGAAGCCATATGGAGGACGAGTTGAGGACGTATTCAGCGGGAGTTATACGGTCGTATCGCAAAGGACCAAATCGGTGCTGTCGGCCAGAGAACTGAGGATGAGGAACTTTCATGACAGAAAAGTGTACGAAAGAGTTACGTTGGGGTGGAATGCATCGACATGGAGTTCTTGTGTTCCGATGGAGGTGAGGATGTTGGGCTGAACAGATCCAGCAATGTCGGTGAAGCGCAGTCAGGACATATCAATGGAAACGTCTGGGCAGTTGAAAACATAATTAACGGATCAGCTTGTGGTCAAAATTTTGAGGGCAAGGTACTTTTCGTTCCTAGAGGTCATGTTGCACTGCCCACCATAGTCTGGACAGGGTCCGGCGCTTGGGAATACGAGCAGAGACCGAGGTTTGCGAGCAGAAGCTGACGGAAGATGAAATTGGGTGGGCTGGGAAAACCCCGAGAAACGGAACAGTAGCGCGTTGAATTCAACGAAGATCGTGTATGTTACTTGTTCAATGTTCTCTCAAATCCTCAACGAATAGTAGTACGTCTGGGCAGACCTTTCCACTTCGGTCTCGGGGATAGTAGCGTATGGCTATCCATTCAATTGTGCCTTTTAGAGTCTCGATTCGTTCATCTCAAATCTTTTACCCTACATGGAACATCTCTCCGGCAGTCGATCATCGAAAATGATTGCACGGTACCCGCTGTATTCTTACGAACCGTGGAGTGAGACGGCAAGCCTCCTCTAACAGGGAGCGGGTTTTGTTTTGTCGCTAGGCAGATACCAGGCAGCCAGGCCAAGTTTGCAGGAGTTAGGAGCGAATTTACGCCAGGAGTCCGTTCGATTCATCGGACATAACATTCTTTCTGTTCAAAAGGGTTGTACCTGTCAAGCAAAGACATCTTAGACATTCTAACGTGAACCCCCTCCCATCTATGTCTTCTGAACCTCACACGCTTTGACTTTCTTCTCGCAACTATTGGTGATAATTCTATTGCTTCCATATATAATAACTTTTCTCATTCGCTCTTAGATCTCCCGCGCAACCTCTTCCCCGCCATGAAGCCCAGCATACTTTTCTCTCCAAGTAGTTGGAGGAGAAAGAAGAGATCTCCATCTGAACAGATTGACACTTCAGTGCCACCTTCCCCAGCGTCTTCCTGTTTTCAATATCCTGCCTCTCCCTCAAAAGTCTCGCTTTTGGAAGGAGCGGATACCAGTTCTCAGCCATCCAGTTCCTCTACTCTCCCAATCCCCCCCTCCTACAGTGATCCGCGTCCTTCGGCCAATGGTACACCTCGTCGCCCTCCTCGACCTCCGAATCTCGACCTCCATGCACCACTTCTCAAAACCTCTATCAGTTATCCCCTATCCCCGAAGTCGCCTCGCACTCCTAGACACGATGTGTCTGCCCCGCCTCTCTCTCCTTCCTACTCCTGTCCACCGAGATGCGTGGAGTCTCAATCATTTGTAGATGGTGGCATTCTCAAACCCAAGAGAAGCATGCCCCAATTGGATGGTGTATGGAAGGGCTTCCTAGAAGAGGTCGACGAAGATCCCCAGTCTTTCGCAGCGCACGCGCAACCAGACACCAAAATACATTTCCACCACCGTTCTTTGCCGCGACGTCGTGGTCAACTCGCAGAATCACTGAACAGTCCGAAATCAAAGAGCACTCATGACCTGTCGATGCCTGCGAGTTACAGATCATTGCAGCATTCTCCTTGTCGTCCCAAGCTACAGTATGCACCTCCTCTACCCCCCATACCTTCAACTCCGGTATCCCAAATCCCCAAAGATTCATCAGATGAGACTGATGAGGCAGTGGACCTCACCTTATCGTTTCCGGCTCCACCACCTCTGTTCATACGAAGGAAGGTCCCTGCCCTTCCTGCGCTAAAACCCAGAACAGAATCAATTGCTTGTTCACCTCCCTCGCCTGCCATGCATTCATCTACCTCATCACATTCTTCCTCTGATTCCACACCAGTGGCCACACCCACAACGGCTACACCGCCGAAAGTAGCACCCTTGTCGATACTGAAAAAGTCGCCATCGCCAAGTGTCACGTCTTTTCCACTCTCTCCGAGTCCTTCCCTTCCTTCTCCTTCTCATTCAGATTTCTCCGGGTCACATTCTCGGTCTTTACGACTCATTCAGTCCATTTCCCACCTTCCTTCCAGTAAATCGAAACCTTCCGAAGGTCGCAGGATGGCGTCGTTTAGTGAACTAGACTCACGCACCAGTAGCAGTACCGCTCGGCCCCAGTGCTCGTCTATAAAGCGCTCGAAGCCAGTAATTGAACATCAGTATATCGCATATGTGGGTTGATTCATGCTTTTTGATGCTTGAAAGGCTGACACCGTTGTAGTCCCGCAGACCAGCTCAGAATCCATCGGATTGCGGAATTGGGGTCGCATTTTAAACTTTATGACGTTGAACAGCTGGTCTGTAAACATAAATTATGGTAAAACTTGGAACTCGTATTTATCTTTACATTAAGGATTACCTGAAGGCAATGTACTTTTTCTAACCTGTAAATACTGTAACATTATTGATACTTAGACATAACTGAACGCTTACTTACACACTTGAAGTTGTACCCACCGCAATCAACGCTCTTTCTTCGATTCTGATCCTTGCCCAGCTTCTCGAGGGCGTTTATCTTCGTACACTGAGGTAATGATGTAGGCAACAAGAACGACATTCGCAGCCATGACTGCTGTCAAGGCTGCAAACGTGGCATTTCCTAAAAACTAATGGGTAAGATTCAATCATTGGGATTATGAATGGACATGCCATTCCAGACGTAATTCAGGCTTGCAAAATACGCAGTCAGAGGGACTATTCCTAATGACAAGCTGAATATAATCAGCTTCACCAAGGTCCCTCTATAAAACCATGTATTTGTGAGCGATAGACAGTCCTTGCACATATAATCACTCTTTTACGCACTGTTGAGCGAGCTCTGTGTTAACTTTTGAGGCTGCTACTTGTTCAGCCATAGAATCGGGAAGAGAAGGAGTCCGATAGACGGGTCGAGATCAATTGATGGTGGTGAAAGAGAACACTGTTGTCTGTCGAGTTTGGTTGAACGAGACACGCGTCATGTAAACAAGCTGCGCGCCAAAACTCTTACCTCTTTCATCATGGCATCAGCCACTGGTGCTCAGCATCCCACTCAGGAAAAGTCTAGGATATCTACGGCAATGTCATGGGTACAGAATTGGAGTATACATCCAATGGAATGGGACATTCTCATCGTGTCTACACTGCTGAAAGTACTCTTGTTTCCGGCTTAGTGAGTCACTGTATCACCGATGAGAACATGCTTCAGGCTCACAGCTACAGCCATTCAACAGATTTTGAAGTGCATAGAAACTGGCTGGCTATAACGCACTCCCTACCAATGTCTAAATGGTATTACGATGTACGGTCTAAAGCAGGCTATGTCTTGCTATCCTATCTCACTCGTGACGACAGACTACATCTGAATGGACGTTAGACTATCCGCCCTTTTTCGCTTTTTTCGAGAAAATTTTATCGATACCTGCGTCATTTATTGACCCCAAAATCGTTGACCTGAACAACTTGACGTATGACTCCTGGTCCGTTGTCGTGTACCAGCGGTCTACTGTAATTATAACTGAGTTACTACTCGGCATTGTCGTTCTCAAGTGCGTTTTCCCCTCAACCTCCGAGCTCGTAATCCTTATTCCATGTAGGTTTGTCCGAGGCGCCGTCGATCCCGCAAGCCAGTACATCATTTCTGCTTCGCTGTTCCTTCATCCCGGGTTTCTTATCATCGATCATATCCATTTTCAATACAACGGCTTTCTTTTCGGAATTCTTTTATGGTCCATCTTAATGGCGCGCAATGCAAGTCAAGCTCTCTTCTATTTACAGAATCAATTGTAACCTTGCCGTTTTTCCAGGGCAATAAACTTGCAAGTGGAGTTTTGTTTGCAGTTTTGTTAAACTTCAAACATATCTATATGTACATCGCGGTAAGTATCCTTGATTAATGGCGCTCAAATTAAAGGTGACTATGAATTCGTGACAGCCTGCATATTTTATCTATCTGCTTAGATCATTCTGTCTATCACCCTCCGGCCAGTTTCAGATCAAGAACTTTCTCTCTCTTGCGAATGCTGTTATTGGGGTTTTCATTGCTTCATTGGGACCCTTCCTTTTGATGGGCCAGATACCTCAACTTCTATCTCGTCTTTTCCCCTTTACCCGAGGGTTGAACCATGCGTATTGGGCCCCCAATGTGTGGGCCCTGGTGACTGCCTTCGATCGAGTGCTATTGAAATGTAAAAATTCACTCTCTCCTTTGTAATTTCTCTGACAATGCTTGTCCAGACATACAAAAGACCGGTGCCAACATTCCAATAAATCCTTCCGGTGTTCAATCGACCTCTCGAGGGCTTGTTGGAGATACAATCTTTGCTGTCATACCCAATGTCAAACCTATACATACTTTCACCATCACGATTGCATTCCAATCGGTGATTTCTTTATCTGGAATGGATCTTGGTTTGTTTCTGATTTCCCTTGAAAGGTCATTTTATTCAAGCTCTGGCGGAACCCTACATACAAGTCCTTCTTGACAGCTTTGACACTTTGTGGTTACGTTTCATATCTGTTTGGCTGGCATGTACACGAAAAAGCAGTTTTGTTGGTTCTGGTGCCTTTGAGGTCAGCGTTTAGAAATTTCGATTGCTTCCGAGAAATATTCATTCAATTATACAGCCTACTAGCTGCCGAAAGGCAAGCCTATTTCAGGACCTTCGTCTTGGCTAGCGTGGCTGGTATCTTCTCCTTGTTCCCACTAATTTTTACACCTACTGGTGGGTTTGTTCCGTCTGGACAATCGTAATTTACTCACAACATTATTAGAATCTATAATCAAAGTCCTCTATTCATTCCTGTGGCTCACGTTCGTGTATACGGCCCTTTCGAAACGTGTCTACGAGTCAGTATTCTCTTCTATCGTTGATTCTGTCAGAATGTTGAAACTCCTATCAGGTTTCCCAAATCTCTTTCATATGTTATCTTAGACACTGTGGAGAAGGCCTATCTGGGCGGCTTTGTGTTTCTACAGGCATTCATAATGCTTTTCCCCGCTTTGTCCGCCCGGTCCAAGCATGTTGTCGAGGCATTCACTTGCATTCCGTCTGATGAGGTCATTTGTCCGGATGCCTTGGACTCGCCAGCTAACGGTGATATGGCGTTCTTACCACTGATGGCTACCAGCGTATACTGCGCAGTGGGACTTGTCTGGGGATTCATTAGACTGATGTTTGTGTATCTAAATGAAGAGACTACGTACCAAGGTCAACTTAGCACTATTCAGTAGTTTACCTTCAAAAATGCCAGTCGTACTTATTGGAACAATTTGCACCGCCACATACATTATCTAAGCAAAATTTCTTTGCCGTTAACTTGCGCACTCCTCGATGGTGAGCTCGAGTTTTTTTGACTCGCTAGAATGCTAAAAGAATCATAGCTGCGTCGCCAAATTAGAGAGCGCAGACAATATGTCTATGCTAAATCTTTAGAAGCCCAAGAACGACAAACTTATGAACGAAAACAGCAGCTTAAAGATGCCCTCGCGACTGGAAAGGCACTACCAACCGAACTGAGGAAGGATGCAAACGCGTTGGGACGAGAATTGGCATTTGACGAGGCCCAAACAGGTCACTCTTTTTGGCATACGACGTTTTAGAACACACTCAAGGAATTGTTATTTCTAGACCCGCTGACCCATATCGACAATGAATACTCTCGTGCTGGTATACAAGACCCTAAAATTGTAATCACGACTTCCAGAGACCCTTCATCAAAACTTTTACAATTCGCAAAGGTCCGTTTACTAGTCTGCTTCCCTTTCTATCTGCTTAAACTGCACTAGGAAATGAGATTGGTGTTTCCAAATTCGCATCGCATAAACCGAGGAAACTATGTTGTAAAAGAACTTGCAGAAGCATGCCGAGCAAACGACGTGACAGATCTAATCATTTTACACGAACACCGAGGCAACCCAGGCAAGGCATCCCACCGACTACATCGTTTTTGTCCTATCCGTTAACATAACAATTCAGATGCGATGATTGTATCACATTTTCCTCATGGTCCCACTGTCTTCTTTACACTGAATAACGTCGCGCTACGGCATGACATCGCGACTTACAAGGAATCTACCGTGTCGGAACAATATCCTCACCTGATATTTGAAAACTTTACCTCCAAACTAGGGGAAAGGATACAAGATGTCCTCAAATACCTATTTCCTGTCCCGAAAGAAGACAGTAAACGGGTCATGACATTTGCAAACGAAGATGACTTTATCTCGTTCCGGTAAGGGCGTTAGCCTCTTTTTCCTCTTTTTATATCGTTTCTTTGTTTATATCTGATACTTCGACATGACAGGCATCATGTCTTTGTCAAAATACCACCGAAGCAAGTACAACTCGCGGAAGTGGGGCCCAGATTTGAAATGAAACGTAAGTTGGTGGCTTGATGTTTTTCATGTCAGTGCTGAGAAGATTTCTAGCGTACGAAATTCGACAAGGGACCATAGAACAAACAGAGGCCGAGAAGGAGTGGGTTTTGGCCCACTATTCGCGGACAGCAAAGAAGCGTAGTATGTTATCTGGCTCTGGATCATATTCTGGTCCTCGAAGTTCGCGTCCGCCTCCGAACAAGAAATCCAAACGGTGAACTTGAACTATTGGTTTTTTGATTCACTTCTTTCCTAACACATACACTTGGTCCGCGATTTACGACTACACTGTGAAATACATTATTCCACGATGAGCTTCTTATCCAGATCCGCAAAGTCCTCGAAAAGAGCTGTGAATAGATCAATGCAACTTTGAACATCCCTGCAGAAGAATGAAGTTCAGTACCACGCAACCAGCGTAAAGACCAATTGAACTTACCCTGACCCAGCTGTCTCTCTGATAGAGTGCATGGATAACATAGGAGCACCGACGTCGACGGTGCGCATTCCAATTGTCGAAAGATGTGGACCAACAGTAGAACCGCAAGCCCTGCCACAAGATTCCGTTGAGAAGGAAACAGAAGTGTATAAAAGCAAGTACATACATATCATTTCTGACTTCGTACTCCTGAACTTTGCCACCCTTACTCTCAATCAACTTTTTGACAATGAATGACCCAATTGCATCAGTGGTGTAACGCTGTTTAGCATTTGTCTTGAGGATCATACCGCTGTTGATGTAAGGCTTGTGATTGTCTTCATGTTTGGCAGTGTAATTGGGATGAATGGCATGGCCCATGTCGCAAGAAAGAAGGAAAGATCGGGAAATGCTTTGTGCTAGAGTCTCGGGTGTAGGAGAAAGACGATTGAGCAAAGAGGGTACGAGATTGGATTCAGCACCAGTTGTCGACACACTGCCGACTTCCTCATGGTTGAATAAGGCAATGACGTTCACGTTGCCTTCAGGAGAGTTCTGGGACGATGATACTGATTGAACGAGAGCGTCGACAGCGCAGAACCTAACATGGCTGTTAACTGACATCCAGTAAACGGTAAAAGGCTGCTACTCACGACGAGAACTGATTATCCATCCGGGGGCTAAAGATGAATTCATTGTTCACTCCTCCCAAGGTAGCTGGATTGGTATCGTAAAGATGCCTTTGTAGAGCCGTCAGTTGATATCGCGCATCTCAAGGACAAAGCATACAGCTCAAAATCGTGGATTTCATCTGGGGCTACGGACAGTTCATCGGCAAGAAGGGAAAGAAGGACAGAATGATGATTGTTTTCGATGCTAGATGCCTTGATGTCCTTTTTCTCGGTGGAATCGGGTTTCGCATTTAACTGGGACGAGATAAGACCAAGGATGGGAACAAATTCAGTTTCCTGGTTGAACTGGAAATTGTCTGCGGAGCCACGACTGACTGCATGATGTCAAACATAACGCACAGGAATCAAGTATAGAAAAACTTGCGATGGATGGCGAGATTGGGTATGCGGAGAATAGGCCTGTCAATCTTGACTAGTTTAGAGGAGAACTCGCCAGATTTGCTTGCAGTAATGACTCTTCCAGCTACAGATAGATCCCGATCAAACCAGGTATGCCAGAGACCGCCTCCATAAGTCTCCACAGCGACCTGAAGATAACCAGATCTTTCTCTTTTCGAAATGGGGCGAATCTACGGTAAGAGTTGGTTAAGGAACGACGTCGGAGATGGACGGAACGCACACGAAGATTCGGACTATCTATGTGAGTTGCAACGATACTCAGACCGGCACCTTGTTTCCAACTCTGAGGAAGAGTAAAAGCCAAGATGGTCGATTGATTCCTTGGGACAGCATTAGAGACGCGTCCGATACTCTACACGAGAGCGATACCTGCCTTGTAAAGTAGTATTTACCTCCAGGTCGAATTTCCTTGTCCCAGGCATCCATTTCCTTCAACTTGAAGAGAATTGAACGACTTGCTTGAATGAAATGCAATGATGAGTCTGTACCTTCTTGAAGCCTGCGGTCTCCAAGCGTTGGGCGGCATTGAATGTAGCATGGAATGGAGTGGGTGAGGCGTGCACGAAATTCAAGAGACGAGTTGCGGCTTCGGGTGCAGCTTGGTATAACATCATGGTGGGGAAAGAAGTTGTCCGGTAAATGACAGGAGCGATCGCACTCAAGCCACGTGCTCCGAGGAAAAATCAAAAAATTTTGGACGACTTTAGACGCGTCGCAATGGTTCAGAGCTATCTACGACATGGGCCCACCCAGGTAATTGCCTCTGACTGTTATTTTACTGGACTCTAACTCGGACTGTGACAGGCGTTTGGGCTCATCTGCAGCTCTTCGTCAAACTCAGTATTTGATGGTAAACTTGCATATGTCCCCGCTCTGGAAGATGTTCTCGTTTGGAACGTGAAAAAGGGCCAAATGGTCGGTCTTTGCTCTCTGTATCAATAGCGAAACTCATATTTTTCAGGTTGCAATGTGGCATGAAACAGGATTCCGATCCGAAGTTACTTGTATTGCACGCTCCCCTCAAAAAAACTCTTTTGCAGTCGGTTACGCAGATGGTTCCATACGCTTATGGAGTGCATCTTCAGGCTCGGTTGTCACCACATTCAATGGACACAAAAAACCGATCACAGCTCTGGCCTTTGACGAACAGGGAGCGCGTCTGGCATCTGGATCCCAAGACACTGACTTGATAGTATGGGATGTGGTTGGTGAAGCTGGTCTATTTCGGTCGGTCAAGTTTCTATGGTGTATTCTGTATCTTACTCTCTTTCAGGCTTCGTGGTCACCGAGATCAAATTACCTGCATAAAATTCTTGCCCATCTCCAGCGATCTTCCTTCAACGTCGACTTCATCGACTTCCGGTGCCCTGATCACTACCTCCAAAGACACCTTCGTGAAAGTCTGGGACCTTTCGACACAACACTGCGTGCAGACCGTTGTTGCGCACCGCGCAGACGTATGGGCAATGGATACGGACATTGAGAGAGATATTATGTTTACGGGAAGCGGGGATGGCGAAGTGAAAGCCTGGAGAATCGATACGGAGACGCTATCCCAAGGTCTCAAGGAAACCGAAACTGGAGAGGTACGTATAGATCCGTTTTACTAGATATCTGTATCTGAAGAGCTGGCCAAGATCTCCAAAGTCATACACCCCATTTCTACCCTTCCTTTATCCTCAAAACATAGGGTGTCCCAAATATCCTTCCACCCTACTCAACCAATTCTCGCTGTACAGTCCCACGACCGGTCCGTAGAAATCTTTAGGATTCGCACTGAGGAAGAAGTTCGCAAAAAACAGCAGCGGCGAAAGAAGCGTGCCAAGGAAAAGAAGGAAAAAGCGAAAGAGAAGGAGAAGAAAGATCCTGAAAATGAAAATGAGGAAGCACCTACCAAGGATGGCGAGAGTGAAGAAATTGCTTTAGTTGATTTGTTTACGCCGCACGTTGTGATTCGAGCCAGCGGTAAAATCAGGTCGTTTGATTTTGGTTTAGATGATGTTAAGGACAATGTCCAGGTATGTTTTGATTTCATTTATAGTGATGTACCCTGTTAACACGTTAGTAGCTTTTGACTGCGCTATCCTCAAATGCCCTTGAATCATATAGCGTACCTCTGCCATCAAAATCCAAGGACAAAGATTCTCCACCCGAAGCCTCTCGGACTCATTCAGTAGACCTACCTGGGCATCGGACTGATGTGCGCACTCTGTGCCTGAGCTCTGATGATCAGCTTTTAGCTTCTGCGTCGAATGGTATTTCAATCCTATGTAGAGATTTAACAACGCATCTGATCCCTGTTTCTACTAGGATCTGTCAAAATATGGAATATGAAGACGACGTCCTGTATACGGACTATGGACTGCGGTTATGCTGTCTGCAGCACTTTTTTGCCTGGTGACAGACATGTGAGCCCCGAATTTTGTTTTTGTTCATTCTCTGGCATGCTGAAGAGGCTGCTTGAAGCTTGCCGTTGGCACCAAGTCGGGAGAAATTCTCATATATGACATTGCATCCTCCTCGTTAATCGAAACTGTCAAAGCCCATACCGCCACTGTTTGGTCAATGCATGTTCGTACAGACGGTCTGGCATTGGTTAGTGGAAGTGCCGATAAAGATGTCAAGTTTTGGGAATTTGAGCAGAAGGACGCAGACGAAGACAGTGTAGGTTTTAACCTCATCTGAAGGCACTTTCATCTCTGATTCTCGTTCTATTCAGGCCCAGAGCGGAAAGATTTTGTCCTTGGTTCACATTCGGACGCTCAAAATGACAGATGATGTCCTATCCGTCAGATACAGTCCTAATGGCAAACTCTTAGCAGTGGCGCTTCTGGATTCCACTGTCAAAGTATTTTACCAAGATACGCTCAAATTCTTCCTCTCTCTCTATGGGCACAAAGTAAACTATCTTTGTATATTTAGAAATGTTCTCGTGCTCACTCTACCTCCACACAGCTCCCAGTACTTTCTATGGATATTTCATCCGATTCTAAGCTCATCGTCACTTGCTCCGCTGATAAAAATGTCAAGATTTGGGGTCTTGACTTTGGTGACTGTCACAAGTCCATATTCGCGCATGAAGAGAGTGTTATGCAAGTGGCATTTGAGAAAGACTCGCATTACTTTTGGAGTGTTGGTAAGGATAAGATGCTGAAATATTGGGACGGAGATAAGGTATGACTTGGTATTGTGTTTTTCTACACCTTCTTGACGAGTGCATTCAGTTCGAGAACATCCAAAAACTCGAAGGACATCATAGCGAGGTCTGGGCATTGGCTCTCAGCCATCATGGAAACTTTGTTGTTACGGGTTCCCATGACAAGTCAATAAGGGTCTGGGAGAAGCTCGATGAACCGGTAAGCTTTAGGCTCAACTCGACATCAAACCGTCTTGACCCCATACCCTCAGTTATTCTTGGAAGAAGAACGCGAACGCGAACTTGAACAACTCTATGAAAGTGGTATTGCTGACGCCCTCAATGACCGGGACAAACCTATCGGCAGTGGGACAGAAGACGGCCCCTTTGATGCCACTGCCCCAGCCGAAGCAACTGGCGTTAGCAAACAAACCACAGAGACCCTGATGGCTGGTGAACGTATAGTCGAAGCCCTGGACCTTGCCGACAAAGAAAGAGCTACATTCGCCGAATGGGAGAAAGCCATGTCTCGGTTGGCTGAAAACGATGCAATGCGGTTACAAGCACCCCCAAGAAATCCTGTTTTGGCTGCGTATGACATGGAGCCCGAAGCGTACGTGCTGATGGTAGTAGAAAAGGTACAAAGCACAGCTCTGCAAGATGCTTTGCTTGCGCTTCCATTTGATAAAGTGGTGTCGTTGATGGAATACTTGAATATATGGGCGAAAAAGGTGTGTCAAAGTGCCTCCAGCTCGAATGCCATTCACTGAGTGTCAAGTATTAGAATTGGAACATTGTGCTCGTTTCTCGTGTCATATTCTTCCTACTTCGAACGCACCATCACCAAATCGTCGCTAACCGTATCATGAGAACGTCATTGATTCCCTTGCGAAAACACCTGCGCGAAGCCTTACAGAGACAAAAAGATATCATCAGCTATAATCTGGTTGCCTTACAATTCATTCGCCGAAAAAACGACGCTGAGCGGACGGCACAACTATTCGAAGAGGAGTTGGACGAAGAAAAGGTGAAACAGAAGATTGACGAAGGCAAGAAAAGAAAGAGAGTAAATCTAAAGGCGTGAGACTGTTCATGGTAATTGCTAGGTAGTATGTGTACAGATAGTGATGTGCTAGAAACTACATGTTGTTGCATAGTGGATACAGTGATGATATATGAGTACAAATCGAAAAATGAAAGAAAACCGAATATCAATCAAATACATAGAACTAGTGTTTGGGTCCCCACAACTCCTCGAACCTGACCAAGCAAGTTAGCGCCTGAAGGATGACACAGTGAATATATCGTACCAAACACTTGGATCGTTCGCAATTCTCATCTGTACTGTAAGAGTGCCCATCCCGAGATCTGCAAGTTGACCGAATGCGCTTTTCGTGAGGTCGACATGTTTCGATCCCGGCGCACATCCGGCGCAAGTATCAACGACTCTCACAAATATGCACTTTTCGGGTCCGTTGCAGACTAAAACCACCAGTCAGTTGGTCAGTATGACGGGAAAGAGGAATAATCACCTTCCAAAAACTTGAAACACTGCGGTTTGTTCGTCCATCCATCCATCGTCAAAGCGCAGATGAAAGAGCTGTCCTACAAAAGGTCAGATCATTCAACAAGTGTAGATCGGATGGGACGTACTGTTGGAGCCCAGCCGACACTAGGCCAGCAGCTAGGGTTCTGCAAATCGTGGCCAGTGTACCTACAACATTTTCGAAAGACAGTCTATAGAGACCACGGAGCACGTACCAGGTGACCTTGACATCTTCTTGAGGACCAATACCTTTCAACCCGAGCAGCTCGGTAAGTTTCTTAACACCAGTCGTACTAGTAAGGTGATCCAGAGCAGACGCTTTGATCGCTTTCAGCTTGGAGGTGAGATGATACGAAGCCGTCTTGCTCTTGCTTTTGCTTTTCTCGCGGCGAGTTTCTATCGGATTGTCACGGCGATATTTGTATTCGAAATCGGTAGCATTGACAGTGGTCCAGCCATCGCGGGTGTTAAATTTGTAAGAGTTTCCGAGGGTGTGAGGCCTTGTATACGCGTCGCGGGTCATGGTGGCTGTCGGTGCGCGCCGTAGGACAGAAGAGTATGCATTTGGAATAATGGAGAGTGTAAGAATTGAGAATAAAAGAGCGTTTCCAAAGAACATTGTAGTTTCAAGAGCGAGAAAAGCGTTGGCAGGTACGAAGGACTGTGGGGGTCGCGTACTGACCCTGCTCGGCTAATGGGACCGACTTTGAACTTGAGTTTCCACGTGACCATATCCCTCGATTGTGGATTAAATCTCCGTTTCAGTTCAAGAGGGCAGACGTTCTTCGAATTGATAAAATGAGATACCACAAATGCAGCTCAAAATGCTCAAGAAATGACGCTGAAATTGGATCTAAAAATAAATACGTCTGCTCGAGTCAACCGGTAATCGAGGTTGCCGAATGACTCACAACATCCTGCAAGGGTATGTAAGGGGTAAAGTTCTGGGCCGTTGTGGAGGAGAAATTCAGAGAATCAATATGAGACAGCCTTGAGCTCGGAGATTGGAAGCCCCGTCGGCGTGACACTGACGATCTATGTCATCGTCAAAATTTGTATCAGTCAACCTTTCTTCTTTCCATCCTTCATGGCAGATCCGTCTCACACTTCTCAAATTCGCCGGACGTCCCGCAAGCACGCCAATGAAGACGATATAGATCTCAGGAGAGCCCGTGGTGAAGTTCGTGTGCATTTGTTGTAATGTTTTCAGGCTGCTAAAGCTACCAATTAGATTTCTTGTGCAGAATGTCGACGGTAAATGGCTGTTTCAATCGCACCTCACATGCCTCTAAATCGTATTTTCTGCCTCTCCATCTCACTGACTCTCCTCTATGACTTTTGCAACTTGAAGCTTGAAATTACGCTGTGACCGCAAAAATCCCTGTAGTTCCTGCGGTAAACTCTTCAATGTCCACAACCAATTGTTACTCATATTTACACCTAGTTCGGAGAGGCTGTCCTTCTATTTGTCCGAATGGCAGCTTATCGACTGGTCAAGGTAGCCGGTACGTTACAAGTCCCTTTCGTTGAGGATGGGTTTTCCTACGATTGGCTAGTTTTGTTTTAGCAGATACTTCACAATTACATACCAAGATCACGGAAATGGGACAGCGAATCCGTCAATTGGAGGATGCCCTTGCTATATTCCACTCCAGTGTCTCCAACGAGCCCCATCCTCTGCTGCGCGACGAGTTGTTGGCTATTAAATTCGGTCCTGAAAAGGGTAGTCCCCAAAGAAATGGCTCCCGTGACGCGTCTATCGATTCCATTGATGCATTGGGTACCCTAACGATAGGTGACAAGGGTGAATCGAAATATTTTGGTCGATCTGCTGGTTCGGAGGTGAGTCACCTAGCTTGTCAGCCTTCATAAACAGAGTGTTCATTACGTGCAGATCATGTTCCTGGTATGAGCAATCAAGCAAACGTTCAAAATTCCAAACAGCATGCTAATTTCTATCCTAGGCCGGCGCTGAACTAGGTTGTGTTGATGACGACGTGGTTTCATTTGACAATCAAGACATCGCCCGCTTTTTTCCGCTGAGCTCCGAAATGGGGTCTGAGAAACTTATTGACACTTTAATGTCATATCTTCCAGAGCAGCCACGGGCGTGGACGTTGTGCGAGACGTACCTCGAGCAAGCAGCATGGATGTTTCAGCCTATTCGTCGCGAGGAAATAATCGATGAACTCCTTACACCAATATACCGTGCTTTGAAAGCAAAAGGAGCAGATGCTGACTCTGAATTAGAACCAACATCACCCCATAAACTGTCTGCCCTGTTCATTGTCTTTGCCCTTGGAGCTCTAGTTGATTTGACCATGGAGCCCTGTAAGTCTCTCCAGTCATACAGCTCTACAAGTTTTTCTTGATGTTATGCTCGGATCCCAAGTCAACACAGAAGCAGAAAGATATTTCCAACTTTGTCGCGCTGCCTTATCTTTACGCAACGTCTTTGACTCCCCCGAGTTGTGCACAGTTCAGACTGTCGTTCTCATGGCTTATTACCACAGCATGGCAGGAAGAAGATACACATTAGACAGTGCTGTAAGCTCTTACCTATGAATACGTTATTGTATCTAACAACAACGTCGAAGTGGTGCTTAATGTCCCTGGGCGCTAAACTTGCTCAAAGTGTATGTATACCTGTTTTGATCATTTCATCATTGCATTGACTGTGTTTTAGATTGGCCTTCGTGAGTGCTCAGTTTACTTTCTCGAGCTCATAATCCGACTGCTCTCAGACCGTGACAGTGCTCGGTGGAACCTCAGTCCCAAAATCGTGCAACGGCGCCGGTCTTTATTCTATGAAATATTCTGCACTGAGATATTCCACGTACTTGAAATTTATTGAAATATAGCTCGCAAGATACTGATCCTTTATTAGAGTCTGGCTCTGGGTCGACCTCCTTCGATTCGTCTCTCCTATGTCGATTGCGAATTTCCGTCAGACACCGAAACTACTTTGGATCAAGATGGAAAACCCCTTATGTCGTGTATGCACGGTTCCAAAATTCCTAGCGACTTTTCTGACAACGTGTTCGACAGACTATCAATGGAAATATGAATTCTGTACAGAAATTCTTGCCCAAGCCCTTGAGCTGACGCTGACAGCCGAGCCGCCAAAATACGAGGTCGTACTGGATCTAGATCGTAAGGTTCGAGAAAAGAGGGTTCCCCCACATCTAAATGTCTTTATGAACGTCGAAGACTGTACTCCGGCGACTTACATGCGGGGATGTATGCTTGGACAGTATCGTGCCGTCAGTATGTGCCTTCTCTTGGTGTCCCTTGTGTACTCTTCTAATATTGTATGCGGAAGCCCTTCTCTTTCTACACCGCAGCTTCTTCGCACAGGCGATGCTAGATCACCCTGTCAATCCTCTGCGGAGCCTGTACGCTCCTTCCTTTTTGGCAGCTTATAGATGTGCCTCCGGTATCATCAAATCCTGTCTGAATCATTACGAGAGATTTCCCGAGCTATGTTGTCGGTGGTGGGGCATCTGGACTCATTGTGAGTGTCTTTTTCTGGGTTATTTCTTGTTTGTAACGTTGGATTTTCACAGTGTTTTCTGCGGCCGTAAGGATTATTGACTTTATTCTGTAAACCTAGGACTGACTTTGACTGGAAAGATCATCGTTGGTACTATAGTCACGAGGTCCCCTTCGTCGACAATGGCACCCAACGCTTTCATCGAATTAGGTCTGGCCTGCGATCTATTTGAAAAAGGTGCTGCAAAATCTAAACGTGCTCGTAGTGGTTTGGTGCGGTTCATTTTCTCAGTTGTTTGATTCTACATACTTATATTAAAACGTAAAACATAATTCTCACTCAGGCCATTTTGACCAAGCTGCGAAATAAAGCTTTTGAAATTTATTCCCAATACCGTAGTGGGAACCTTCCCCCGCCAAGCACTTTATCCGTGGGTCGAGATTACGGAGATGACGAACTTGCTCTGTTCGGTGGGCAGACGAGGGTACTCTTCAGTAAATTACTTTCACGACGAAAGCATTCTTCCAGATCTTCAATACCCTCGACCACCACAGAAGTTTTCTCTCCAGCATCCAGCGATGGGAGCGAACCAAGGGAAACACCGGCATCTCCATCTGACTCTCTCCCGGATGTTCATCCCTCTCTAGTAGAATACATTTCTCTATTACCGCCTCATCAACATCCACATTCTTCACCGTCAACAGCAGAGACTGATCAGCAACCTTTCAACTTCTTCACACCTGACATGTATTATGGACCCCGGACGCAGTCGACCACTTCGCCGACGCAGAATACGCCCGATTCGCAAATGATGGCGCAGACTCCTGATATGAATGGCACAAATCTGCCTTTGTATGAAGGTTTCCAAATACAAAATCCAGATTTGTCTACATTTACCGCGGAACCTGCCAATATTCCTGGTTCTTCTGCAGCACCTTTGCTGGACTTGGGCATGATGATATCTGGAGATTCCGAAATCGATGAACAATGGAAGTCTTTCATGAGAGAATCTGGTCTCTTAGATAACAATGCTGGTTATACAATGAACTTTTAGGGCTGCATCTAAATACATCTTAACCTATTTACCTGTATACTTTAACACATAGAATGTATTGTAAGTATCGAAGTAATACTGCAGTTATCAATAGTTATCAATGTGTTCTGTCGCTAACGTTGTAGAATTCGTACATGGAGACTTGAAGACGTAAAAACAGTTCGGATATCCACCGGATCTTCAAAAAAATTCCACGCCGCCTCCTTTAGAAATGACTCCGACAGAAGACTTGCCTCGAGGACCTGAAATTCGACCTTGCTTTTCCTCATCATGTCGCCCAAACTCAAAGCTGTTGACCTTATCCACGGTGATGCCTCTGTGCACGGAGAGGGGGCATCCGTAGCGCCGCCTATCTCTGTATCGACTAGTACGTCCATAGTACTCACCTATGTCGTAACGTTCCCTCAACTTCATTTCAGCCTTCCGTGCAGATCCTACTTCGGACAGTCTCGTAGGTGATACAGACCAATCAAACCCTTCTCGGCACGTCTACTCTCGCTACACCCAAGATATAAGTACTCGAGTTGAACACATACTTGGTAAAATAAATGTGGGTGGATTCCGAAAGAAAATGCGTCTCTGATTGACTCAAGTTCCTTTAAAATCATAGCATGGATTTGCAGTAACTTATGGCTCTGGCCTGGCTTCTGCATATGCGGTATGCTTAAAATGTTCTCGTTGTACTCTTGAATAATTTCTCCAAAGGCATTAGTCTTCCTAAAGCCTAAACGGATAGCTATACGTGGTGGTTATTGGGGCTGCCATGTTACCATTGAGACCTACAAGAAGAGCAGAGATGCAGACTTGCCTCTCATTGATATCGACGATGAGTTCATGCCTGGCGACATTTGTTGGTTGGAGACACCCGTAAACCCTCTTGGGGAATCAAGGTGGGTATTGCCTTGTGAAATCTTTACGGCACTCACTCTCTTTTATTTTATTTAGGGACATACGATTTTATGCTGACAAGGTATCGTATACGGTGAGCTCGGTCTGAGCCCGTTTGTTCATGCGTACCCTTTGCAGATCCATAAAGTGGGTGGTAAACTACTTGTAGACTCGACTTTTGGTCCTCCACCTCTTCAATACCCTTTCGATTTTGGAGCGGATATGTGAGTATTTATCGCATTTCGCCATAGTTGTACATCTCATCTCATTAACTCCGTAAAGCGTTCTTCATTCTGGTATTTATGTCGATACTCGCCCATTTTTTGAGATGCTCACGATTCGATGAAGCTACAAAATATTTTGGTGGTCACTCTGACCTTCTTGCTGGTGTGTTGATTGTGAAAACTAAAGCCGAATGGGAAACCGTAAGCTATATTCAGGCGATGGCAGTATCGTTACTAACAGAGATATTTCTGTAGTTGCAAGTCAACCGTACTTACATGGGGAACACGATGGGAAGGTGAGCGCCTTTGCTGCAACCGCTGGCATTATTGTTGACGTCGTGTAATGTTTATACTATACTCAGTTTGGAGGCTTGGTTGTTGCTCAGGTCGCTTCGCACTCTTCACCTCAGAGTGACCCGCCAGTCGGAAACGGCGACGGCACTCGCCAAGTGGCTCAAAGAAGTGGTTTCAACTCCCGAGGGACAGTCCTTTGATGGTGTACCTGGTGGACTCATTCAAACGGTTTGGCATTCGTCATTGCAAGAAACTGATGAAAGAGGTTTTTGCCCAAGTAAGCAAATGACGGGTGGATGGAATGCAACCTTTTCGATACTGGTAAGTGTATTGAGGGCTTGGAGTTTGACCTACTAAACTCGGGACGCCAGATGTCAAATCCGGAGTGCGCGAAACTGCTCCCTCATGTCACTCAATACTTCATTGTAAGGTTGCTAGTTGTACATTTATTTTTGTTTACTGAACAACGCACCAGGCTGCCACAAGTTTGGGAGGCGTCGAATCTCTCATTGAATATCGTGCTCGAGCTGACCCTCGAGAGGACCCACGTCTGGTCCGACTGAGCGTCGGCGCTGAGGACTTTGAAGTGAGCGCGAATATCTGAAGACATTGTGATGAGCGCTGACTTGCCTGTTGTCTAGGATTTGAAAGACGATCTAAGACAGGCACTTCAAAAGGTTGCACAGGCAAAGGCAAAACTCTAGATTAGGATCGGTGTACTGCATCAATGTGTGCTATTAGTTGTCCTTGTTTCTATACTATTCAATTTCACGACATGACTATTTCAGAGCTATGTAATGATGCGCTATGTCGACGTAGTCGGCTCATATCTGGATGTGAATGCAAAGTGACTGGCACAAGCTTGACTTCGCAGAAGAGCCGAGCTCCGCTCGTACGCATAAATTTAGAGGGTCCTGTTACAGGCCTAGTCTTTACGGTGACAAGCTTAAACATTGATTTTTGGGCATGTAACCTAGGCCAAGTTCCGAAACCACGGATCCATGAAGAAGCATTCCAGTCGAGATAATTTTAGTCTGACCCACTTTTGCTTGCACTCCATTCCTGAGCTAGAATGACGATCTAACAAATAATCGGCAGGGGTACAACGTCATCTAGATTGGCCGCAGTAATAAATGCATCTATGAACTGCGTCTACCTCTATAGAACTCGATAAAACGAGATTTGTCCTCCCAGCCCAAGGTCATTCTTTTCAGTTTTCCAACTTGTGCAATCAAAGATGCACATGCCTCAGTAAGGTCCATCTTCGAAGACTCTCCCAGTACTTCACTTGCGACAAAAGTGGGCGAGGTAGGGGATTCAGATGGTGTCAAGAGCCTGATAGACATGGTAAGAGGGGTCAGAGATTTCGCAACACTGAACATATGAGGTAATGGATTCAAGATGGTAGACGGAACAGAGTGAGAAAGAGTAGGGGCGGATGTTGTTGGAGGGTCATATCTGGCAACAAAGAAGGTTAACTCTTCATCTGAACTTTTCAGCTACTCGCCGAACCTAGTACACATGATGTAGATATTCCAATCTTGAACGGGGGTTGATTGATTGAATACATTTGCAAAACGCATCAGACCTCTACCATTGCTTGTTGTACATTCGGGAAACAGAACAATGGGCCGATCAGCTTTCTTCTTGATGTCTTCCAGGAGACAAGGTCTGGCACCAGAGACAGAAAAATACGGAGGGGTATTTCCACTCTGCCGAATCATACTCAACAATGAGACGGGTTGATAGCCAATGATGGGGACCCGTGATGAGGGTGTTTTGGCGGGAGATGCTATGTTAGCAGAACCAGTGCCTGTACGCCGCCCTGGTGTCTGAGTTGTGGTCGACGATGACTGTGCAGAGGAATCGGAGCGGACAGGCCGTGTGTCTTCAATAGGTAACACGAAGATAGGATTAAATCTGAGGGCAATCATAAGCAGAAAAGAAATATAACGATAAGAATCGGGCCAAACCGAAAAGCGAGCCATAAAAGCTCAATCCAAGAGGTCCAGTTCGAAACGATTATGTCACCGGCAGTTGGGTTCCAAGAAGTTTTGGCTACATGGCTCCGCCTACGTGGGTGGGTCAGTGAGATCACAATTTAGAGGTTGATGGCGTACGAGCGCTTTTTGGAAACAGTTTCCACCGATATCCAGTAAAGGCCCAGCAGAAAAAGGACCGAGCGACACACAATAGAAGTAATCGCACCCGTAGCAACGCGATGAATCGGTGGAAGCAACAGCTGAATGTCATGAGAAAATGAACAACGGTAAGTACGAAGAGGAAATCCCCACGAAAATTGAAAGTATGCCATGCACGACGATCACGTATGCCAAAAGCAAAAGTATTATCAACGCCAGACGGAAGATCCCAAGTAGATAACCTAGGGGGCGGAGAAGGACCGAGAACGATTGGCCGTCGGGAGGCGGAACAGGTGTTAGGAATGGCTTAGATAGAGCTAAGACTTTATTTCACACTTGAGAGCCGTGAAGACAGACCTGAATGCCAGTTCCAGGATCCTGAAAGAAAATTGAGCGGCCAAAAAGAAAAGTGAAAAAAGTCTACAGACCCTGTATGCGCTGAACTTTTCCATTGTGCGACTCAAGCACTGGCAGTGACACGCGTCGTCGCGCAAGAAAGGGTCCCGTGACTAATGCGTAATGGTCCCAGCAGTGACGCAGTCCCGAGCTCACTGGTCTCAATCATGACTACCACTCTCGACGAGAACAGAACACACAATGTCTTTTCTTTGGTCAAACGATATACGAAATTCCTCTTTCTAAGGTATCAGGGACTACATGCATACGGAAAGGTGAAGTTTTTGGTGGTCCATTCACTCCTGTTTGCATACTGACCTGACCGCAGGTTGCAATATGGTTTGTAGTTTTATTTTATATTGCTTCAGGTGCTACGGCTCGTCCTCGTTATTCGTAACAGCTAATCCTTCATACAGGTACTTTCATTATTGTCGTCACACCTGCCCGTATCTTCCAGGCACTTTATGATTTTGCGGAGAAATTAGCTTCTCTACCCTCTGGTTGGCTTGTACTTGCGGCTGCGCTAGGCAAGGTTTTGCTACCCTCATAATGATCTTATTTGTTGATTCAATTCATACGACCAGTTGCCGTGTCCTTCCCTCCAATGATAGGACACACCACTTTGGTTACGCTTTGCGGTTTTGCCTATGGCATGAAAGGTTTTGCCATCGCTGCCATCGCTTCTGTTTTCGGCTCCGCACTAGTCTTTGTTATCCTCCGTCTACTGTTTAACCGCAAACTACGGTATTGGTCCTCTAAGAACGAGAAATGGCAAGCACTGGAAGCGGTCGTGGCAAGTCAATTCTTGCAATGCTTGTTCTCTTGCTCATCTCTGATCCGAACAGAGAGCTAAAGGGTACAGCAGATTTTATTTCTTCATGATCTGATTTGAATCATGTTGCTTCAGGTTACCTCTTATAATCTTGATTCGTATCTCTCCCTTCCCTCCATGGGTGTATTCAAACACGCTGTTCGCAGTACGTGCATGCTTCTTTTAGGTAATGCTGCACGGGACTCATATTTGATTCTGCAGTCAATAGAGCCTGTCAGGCTATGGCAATTCGTAGTCGCCACTCTTTTCGTTCTTCCCAAGATTTGCCTGCATGTCTTCATCGGTTCCAAAATGGCAAACTTGTCTGATGGTGGGCGTCGTAGCCAAATGGATACCCGTAAGAAACTGTCATAATAGCTTTGTGAGTAATCCTGACTCTGAATTCACACGACAGGTACCAAGATAATGAATGGCCTATTTATCGGTGGCGGACTTTTGGTGGCAGTCTTTACTAGCTGGTGGGAAGGCCTTGTCTTTGTTATTCGCTTTGTACTAACGAAGTTCATAGGCTGGTGTATACGCTCGTCCAATCTCATATACGGACATTGCAAGGTCTTCCCTCTGAAGTTGATGAACAAGCTGCTGAAGCCATAGAAGATTTTGACGAAGAAGAACCGCTGCTGAATTCTCGCAGTGATACTTAAATGTATAAGGGAGTACTCTATGGATAATTTTAGTAGTACAGATTACGGCTTGGTTATAAAGTCATCTAATAAGTCTCCACTGATGAATGATTCCTTTCCATCAACACCGTGGTGGCACTTGGTTTTTGATAGAAGCAAAATCTTTAGATACGAATGGGAAGCCAGACAGGAAGCTATGGTACAAAACCATCGACACAGGGACCCCGGACTGTAAACAAGAACGCACACAAAGACAAATGTCACGTGATAGTTCTCAACCAGTATTTGAGCCGAGAAAGCCGTCATAAATTTTCAGCATTCCTCTCATGACATGAGTTCGCTCATGGATACAGGCACGATGATTGACCACTTCGTCGGCTTAATTATGCGAGGTAGATAGTAGGTCCTTGTTTGAGGCAGATTGTGTTTGTTCTGTCACCACTTTTTTGCCATAGTATGTGACCCACATGTACCAACACGTTTCCGTATCGGACCCCAAAATACACTCAGTTCTTGTTATTGTTTCGAATATCACAGCATGCATGCCCAGTGCCATTATCTTAATACAAGTCTTATAGTTCTATCTACGGCATCCCCAAGTCTCATCAACAATCTCCGTCGATATCGCCCGTTCTCGCAGCATCCCACGGTGCCTGTAAATCACGTTGAATAGGGAGAGAACCATGAAAGGAGTCAAAACTCACGACAGTGTTCATCCGAGTCGTCGATTACTACTCGGCAGCTGGTGACTCGAGCCAGACCCAAGACGTCTTCTTCTGCGACCAATGAACAGTTAATCACTGAAATTGATGTAATGGGGCTACAATGTGATGATCTGGACCTTGACTGAACCAAACGGACCAAGGTCGAACCACTCACTTGACCGCACCAACGCAAGTCAAGCGTAGAGAGTTCGGGACAATAACACCGCTCCCCCTGCAGAACTTCAAATACATCATTCGAAATTTCGCTGTCATGTAGTCGGAGGACCTTCAATTTGGGTAATGATGCAAAACAGTCGATGAATGATTGTCGTGGAACATCCACATCTCGTAGCTGGAGCAGTTGTAGAGGTGGATTTGATCTCTGCACTAGTTGAACAAGAGCAGCACCGGTGACATCGTCTACTGCACCTTGTGACTCATGAGAGGAAAGTAAATGTAGGCGAGAAAGGGCTGGGGTGTGCAGGCAAGCCAAAATTACATGTAGATCTGAAAGACCCATCAAAGTCATAGATTCCAGGGACGAAAGCGCAACAATCCTAGCCAAGGCATGATCATGAACAAACTTCCTTTTGTGACCAAAAGGTATTGCAAGGGAAAAATGCCGGAGTCGAGCAGCGACGCCTCCCAGAAAATTCAGTAATTTATTCGTGGACGATACTGGGACACCCTCAGTCAGCTCAGGATCATTCAGGGTGATTGACAAGGTTGTGAGTGAAGAAGGGAATGTTCCTACATGCAGCAAGGCACTTTGGGTGAGAGCCAAGGTATGCAGTTTGGGTGCATTTGAAAAATTACTCAGCGCGGGCAACATAGTCTCTTCGCCAAGGTCTTCAGAGATTGAAATGTTGAGGGCCGAGAGATGGGGGAAAGGACCAGTACACTGGCTGAGAACGGCGTTCGTGTGGGCTATCACAGAAGACATGACTGCCAAAGACCTCCAGCGAGCGGAGTGGTTGATCAATAGGTCAACCACACGCGGGAGACACGAGACATCACTGCGCATCTCGAGGGAAATGTCAAGGAGAACAGACTGTGACTTGGTAATCCAATAGAGAGTTCGCCCGTATGGATCGCGAGCGTCGAGATTCACGTAGATGTGTGACCAGACGGTTGGACCAGCCGCAGCCCGCCAACTCGAGCAGACATGAGATACGATGAGTGGAGTGCGTGTCCATCCGTCTCGTACACACATCTCAAAAATAGAGGCGAGGATTTCGTGGGGTAGCCGTCTAGCGAGAGTGATAGTACCACGATATAGGTTCACTGCCTCTTGATGCTCGAGTTGTTTGAAACGTAAACGACGTAGTTGCTGGAGGAGGCTGTCAGCTTCATCTTGTATCGCTGAGATAGCAGTATTATGGTAAGCTATCTGTCGTTTGACCAATGCAATATCATCCGGATCCGAAGGGTTTATGGTGTGGATTTGTTCCAAAATCTCCGACTTGTCAGGAGAATGATGCATGACTGCAAGATGAGCTTCAGGGATCTATGGAATGATATTAGTCGTGCAAAGAAGCTGTGACTTACTACGTTTGAGAGCTGAGACGAGGGGAACAGTCACAATACTTTGCTCACGTAAAAAAATAGATTGCGGGTTTTCTTGCCCAACCACATCGCCTTGTTACTGAATTCGAACAACCTCGAAACGCGGCCTATCCGTACCTCCAGGTAAATGCAAATATCCAAGCTCATCTGCGTGATGATTCAGAGTGGAATCACGAAAAACCCGTTTACATGTTTTCCCTGGGTTGGAAAGATGACCGTTCTAGATACTGCTGACGTCTTGTCTTTCTCCGTCGTAAAACTCGACACTTACTCCCCGTTCTCCTGTTTTAGAATACTTTCTACCTCTGTACACAATGGATCCTCGGAGGGCTCGTGATCCTCGTCTAGCGCGCGCCGATCCCCGACTACAGCGTCCGCAGCCTGAAACAACCACCCCGACATCGACACCACCTCCCTCTCAGCCACCATTACAACTTCATACCCAGAATAGTCCATCAAATCCGCCCTCTTCCCAGAATGTCCTGAATACAAACAACGAGCTCTCCATCCAACCAGTGCCAACTTACAAATCTCGACCTCTATTCTGTGTGGTCTGTGCTAGTAATCAGGTAAGCATTATTAGCACCGCTGATTCGTGCTCGCTGATTCTAGCGCAGAACAGATCTATGGAGGGTCACCATGTCTTGTCGTAAGCAATTTAAGAGAGCCGGTGTACACTGGCACTCACTGATGCTATCTTTCGTCACTAGAAAAGCTGGTTTTCGAGTAATCTCATCGGGGACTGGATCGGCGGTTCGTCTACCTGGCCCGTCAATAGATAAACCAAACATCTATTCTTTTGGCACGCCTTACAACACCATCTACGAGGAACTGAACTCGAAGGACCCTCGTCTGTGAGTCTGGTTACCAAGAAGGCCGTTTCTGATGCAATCTAATGTACGCATAGCTACACTGCAAATGGCCTCTTGCAGATGTTGGATCGCAATCGAAGAATAAAACTGGCCCCAGAACGTTGGCAAGAAACTAGGACAGTCGCTGATGTTGTCATAACATGCGAAGAAAGATGCTTTGATATTGTGTGCGATGGTGAGCATCGCCTTTTAGTTCATTCTCCATGTTACTTCAATGAAGCCCTTTGCATCAGATCTATTAACTCGTGGTGGTGAATTCAACCGTCCAGTCCATATCATCAATGTTGAAATTAAAGATAACCATGAAGAGGCCCTTATTGCTGGTAAGGCAATGCTGGACTTGGCAACTGCAGTAAGTAGATGAGCATGCTCCGAGTGCATCTGTTGACTTGCCGTCAGATCGAGGCCGCAAAAGATATAGACGAAGAGATTGATTCAATATTAGAGGTTCAACAAGAAAAGCATCCACATAATCTTTTGCACGCTGTTGGATTTTATTAATCGGGTTGTTTGTACTCTGATACTCAGTTGTATGTATGTAGATGACTTGTTTTCCTAAAGAGTCAGACTTAGAACATGAATCGTGGCTGTACCTGAAAGTAAATAGGCAACAAGGGTAAATAGCACGCGCGTATTACAGACGCGCGTCCACTTTCCTCGACATCTTTTCGAATCTTTGATATGGCTAGTGCTGACGGTGGTGCATACAGGTTTGTCTCGTTAAGATCTCGTTTGAAAGTAACGTTCAACGTCTTTGTAGCTACTCCCTCACGGTATTTTCCCCGAGCGGTAAACTCGTTCAGATTGAGCATGCATTAGCAGCTGTATCTCAAGGTACTACAAGTCTTGGAATCAAAGGTGCGTCGCGATTGTTACCTCTATGATCAACAAAGTCAACGTCAAGTAGCATCCAATGGGATTGTCATCGCTACCGAGAAGAAATCCCCTTCAATACTAGTAGACGATTCAATGTTGGAGAAAGTCGCGGTGGTATGCCCTAACATCGGTATCGTGTATTCGGGAATGGGCCCAGATTTTCGTGTACTTATAACGAGAGCCCGAAAGAGTGCTCAAGCATACTGGAAGATGTATGGTGAATATCCACCTACACGCGTTCTCACCCAAGAAGTCGCCAATGTAATGCAACAAGCAACACAATCTGGGTGAGTGTAGAGTCTCTTGAACGAGCTTTCTTTCATATCTGCTGCAGAGGTGTTCGACCATATGGTGTTTCTCTCCTGGTTGCCGGATGGGACAACCACCGTGGGCCTACTCTATATCAAGTAGATCCATCAGGATCTTTCTGGGCTTGGAAGGCGAGTGCTATTGGGAAGAACATGGTGAACGCAAAAACTTTCTTGGAGAAGAGGTATGATATTATCATGCCAGATTTTCTCTTTCTAATACCGCGCACCTTCACAGATACAATGACGACATCAGTCTGGAAGATGCAATTCATACCGCACTTTTAACTCTCAAAGAAGGATTTGAAGGACAGATGACGGAGAAGACGATCGAAATTGGTGTTGTTACTGTTCCTACCTCCGCAGAACTTGAAGAAAGCCACACTGGCGCAGCTACTGGAAGACCCAAGCCAACCTTCCGGAAATTGACTGAAGAAGAGATACGAGACTACCTTGCTTTGTAGATTATTGTGAGTCACTCCTCAACTTTCGCCGAGCCATCGGCAACCAACACTCGACCCTTTCGTAGGTTGTAAGAGCTTTCGTTTAAATACATCAGTACTCAGTTCCCATATTGAAAAGCAACCGGTTCGATCATTACGGTGTGTGACATGCGCGTTGGCTTGCATCTGTTCGTACGGTTGTCACGAATTGCATGAGTTCTGCATCAAGCCATCAAAATTGACTCTGATTCCAACAGTGATGAGTCAGTGTTCGGTCTCTTGGTGCTCCAATGCATATGCGTTCTCGTCGTGAACCTTTACCTGTAACTCTGCTATACCATTTTCGATCTCAATACTTTTTCTTGACCTTCGGGTAAGCACCCTCCGACCACCGACATAATAAATGGCAATATCAATGCCGACAAAGGAGGTTTATGTAAAGCTCACTGCCTTATCAACCCAGGTCAGTTCATCTGATTGGAATGAAATACAGTCAGTAAGTGTTTGCTGCACCGGGCCAGTTTCGGTTTGTTGACGGGTGTCTAGTCGAATCACTTGTAACCTCGAATGATGTTCTCAAGCAATGCGTTTCATCCCTATTTGGATTCAAGGTAATCAACTTCCTGGAAGATTTGTTCCGAACCTTGAATCTGTATCTAGTACCCCTGGAATTAAAACCGCCCAATTCACCTCTTGGCGCCATTTCATTGCTGTTTAAACATATGCTGGGGCTGTCCACACGTGGAGAGTAACAATCTTGATTGGAGAACGTCATCCCTTTTACAAGCTACTTCTGGCCTTTTTCTAATATTGTTTCATGTCTGCGGAAGTATATAAAAACCTTGCCAGCTTAATCTCGCCTAGATTCTTTCCAATGACCTCTCAATCACCTTACTCGAATTCTCTTCCTGCACCCGCCACGAGACGTAGGAGGGCACAAATAGCATGTCGCAATTGTCGGAAGCGTAAGATCAGAGTGAGTACTCGATACCCTCAACGTTGTGCGCCTCTGAACAGTACCAAGTGTGTAACGAATGAAGAACCCCCTCATGACCCATGCGAGCGATGTCAAAGAATGAATCTCGTCTGCGAATATGTCGCAGTCGGAGATCCCAGTCCACCGTCCACACCAACGCCGGAACGTTCCGGGTATATAAACCCCGTTCGTTGTCAATTCATCGTGTTTGTTTTCGTCTTATTCATCATCCTCGTCGTAGCAGGGATCATCATATTCATCGGGCCAAATGCCTATGTACAATACTCCCTCTCATTCCCATCATCTTTCCGCCACTCACGCGCCATACTCGCATTCAAGCAGACCGACAGAAGGAATGCACCGTGGACAAGGTCCTACCTCTTCTATTTACCCCGACCAGACTCCTATGCCAAACCAATATTTGACCGGTCCTTCATGGCAAGATCAAGATATAAAACCTTCAATACCCGGCGACTTTCGAGGATTGCCCTCAACACCAGGCTATCCTCCCCAAAACCAACAGTACTATTCACAGAATCAAACTGGTGCGATGAATGCCCCAGTACAGGGCTCATGGCCAAACTCAATGCAGCAGCGAGGCTATGATGGGTATCCTATGCCCCTTCAAGGTTCAACAACCAATTTCTCGAACACTGGCCAGCCGTATGATGCTATGGGTTATGGGATGGGGTCACGGTACGTGGCCTTTTCTAAGCGCCAGGGTGCTACTTACTCATTAGCTTCCCGTAGCGCTTATCCTTGCACTGTGTGCCAGCAACGCCACTGTGTATGTCCTATGCGCCGCGCCACATAGTAGCATCTTACCTGCCTTGAAAACCTCCGACTTG
Source organism: Stygiomarasmius scandens (assembly GCA_037954225.1). NCBI lineage: Eukaryota > Fungi > Basidiomycota > Agaricomycetes > Agaricales > Campanellaceae > Stygiomarasmius > Stygiomarasmius scandens. Next base: position 1,964,732 of record JBANRG010000002.1, on the reverse strand, counting down.
ATATCAGGATGCACTGGTCGACAAGCGCCAAAAGAAATTTATGCCGCGGCCGATGGCCAGTTAATGTTTCTTATATGCCTTTTAGGCCATTATTCGCGATCCAGCACTCTATCGTACAAGAAGTACATAATTTCAAGGACCTTACACATCATTGGCTTGCTGTATTTATGTAGAAGCTGTATTCGGTATTAACTCCATCATGATGCACACCAGGTCCTACTGTACTTGCCTTAATGACAAGAGAAATTTTATCCATGGAACTTTTTCACAAGGATCTGATCTCGTAAAGTGATGTCTGATTGTTCGCATGCTACACAGATGTCACTTTCTTGATGGTTGACATGTGCCTCAAATTGGAGGTCTTGTTGGTTTTACAATCGTACACATAATACTACTATACAAATTCCGTAGCCATTGTTTGTTCAATATTCTTTCATAATGGTAGCTTCCAGATCCACATCACTTTCCGAGATCAGCGCTTTCGTTTAAAGAGGCCATTCCAACTTCTCTCCAATGTTCCAATGCACGGCTTTAACGGAGGTGTATTCCTCAAGAGCATATGAACCGAGTTCTCGTCCTAATGGCGTCAGGTTAGAGTTCTCGACAACTTGTTAATGAAAGTGTACAGAAATGATGTTGCGTACCTATCCCCGATTGTTTCTTACCTCCAAAAGGCACGTTGTTACTCAATAGGTTGTACTGATTCACCCATACCTGATCGAAACGTTTTCAGGGACGCTCGGAGATTTGAGGGTACGTGGGACTGACCGTTCCAGCTTCGAGAAGAGCTGACACTCTCATACATTGACTAGCATCATCTATTATCCGTTTTTAGAAACAATGGTGTGTGTGTCTTGAAAGGAAAAACTCAACTGGAATGAAGACCGGCACCCAGACCGTACGTAGTCTCGTTTGCGATTTTGACGGCCTCCTCCTCTGTTTGGAATCTCCCAACGGAGAGGACGGGCCCAAATATCTGAATAAAAGATAAGCATCAAAACGCGACACCGCATCCGAGATGACACAAAAGTTATGAGTCTGACCTCTTCCTTGACCTAAATCATTCAGTCAGTACGCGTCTAAACGGTTAAGCATTCTATACTTGCAATTTTCATCCCGGGACGGATATCCGCGAATACTTGAGGTAAAATTCCAAGTCACATAACTGGAATGCAGATGTAGATGGTGACAACGTACTAGTGGGGTCCACAAAAAACCCTTTACCCGGCCTCTTTTCGCCGCCTAGTACTACTTTGGCACCCTCAGCCTTACCGGATTCAATATAGCTCCAAACGCGATCATACTGCGTCTTGGACACAACTGGACCGCCAGCAACGGTGTCGTCAAATCCGTCACCGAAATTCGTTGCCTTGACCTTTGACACCAGAATTTCCATGAACTTGTCGTAAACAGTGTCTTGAACGTAAACACGAGATCCTGCTGTACAGTCCTGGCCTGAATTATAGCAGATTCCGAGCGCAGCCCAATTTGCAGCTAGATAACGCTGACGTCAATAATCCATGGTCCGGCCACCAAAGAGGTATGCAAAACAATGAAATATGTATACTGTTTCGACGTAAGGGCGCTCGTCTTTGAATATTGCACCGGTTCTGTCGAATCATATAAAGTAACAGATCTTGTGACAGCGGCTTACCTTGATCCAAATCCGCGGACTCAAAGATCAACTGGGGAGACTTGCCTCCTAGCTCCAAGGACACCTGCCGTTGTTTAGGACCCGAACTACAAATTCGGGGAATCAAACTACTACCTTCTTTAGATTGGACTTGGCAGCTGCTTCCATGATTTTTCTGCCAGTGGCTGTAGACCCCGTGAAGGCTATCTTGTCTACATCATGGTGGGCCGCTATAGCTGCACCGCCAACAGGACCCAGAGAGGGAACGATATTAACAACACCTGGGGGGAACCTATGTAGTAGTCTTGTTGGCGAATTTCCACAATATTCAACAACTTGAAGACCCACCCTGCCTCAACAACTAGTTCAGCTATTTTCTAGAGGTAGGCGTCAAGGTGGCTCCAATCGTTGCGAGTGATAATGCTAACGTACGAGAGCAGACAGCGGTGTTATCTCGGAAGGTTTCAACACGATAACACAACCGGTGGCCAAAGCAGGGGCAATTTTCCAGGACCTAAAGATGAATTAGACGGAACAGATGTACTGCAGAGACGAAGCAATTCTCTACATCATGTTAATCGGATAGTTCCAGGGTATGATTTGGCCACAAACACCTAGTATTCGTAAGTATAACAGTCAGACTGAATAACTCGTCAGTATTACCAATAGGTTCATGTTTAGTGAAGGCCGTTTTGAGAGTCCCTTCTATTTCAATAGTTTGTCCAGTTATCTTATCCGCCCAGCCAGCATAATAACGGAGGCATTGCACGCTATCTCCGATATCAAAATCCCGAGCGACCTTTACCGGTTTGCCATTGTTGAGAGCTTCCAGTTCGGCCAGTTCTTGAGCATCTCGTTCTATCAAGTCAGCAAGCTTGTTGATCAGCTTAGATCTTTGAAATCCATTGCAGTTTTTCCCCCAGACTGTGTTGAAAGCATGACGCGCAGCAGCGACGGCGCGATCAATATCCTTTGGTGAAGCTGAAAATAACGCAGTTGAGAAGAGAAAGGCAGATACATGGGTATGGGGGGCTACCAGCTACAACACGAGCTATGACTTCCTCGTTGGAGGGATTGACACATCTATATCAGTTTCAGAGATAAAGCGGCAATACTACGAAAGCCAACAGCTTACTCGAGCGTCTCACTGGAGTCAACGGAAGACACAAATTCATTATTGATAAAAAGACCTGTTGGGACAGAGATCTCTTTGTGCAGAGCAGGGATTTTAACGGTGATGGATTGAGCCATGGCAGTTGCAGTCGTATTGAGATATGGATGCGAACAAGGATGATTATGACGTCGATGGACGAATATAAGCATTTATGTAGATAAGATAAGATAGGCAAGACCGAGGTTCCGTTGTGTCCCGAAAAATTTTACCCGCTTCTTCACTCTCAACCACATAGACACTTAGACGTTAGAACGTTAGACTTTGGAATGTCCTTCACTCTCGCTTCTCGCTCTGCTCTTAGGACTGGCCGTCTCGTCCGTTCCATCCACCAGTCGGCTCCCTCTCCTATGGGTCACCCTGAATACCACGTATGCGACCACCTCGTTCCCCATCTCAAGTACAATAGTTAACCCGTCGTCCCTAGCACCCCATTCCATTTGCGTGGCCACACGCCAAGCGAACTGGGTTCGCTCTCAAGCTCGCTGCCTTCCTTGGCGTTGGATTTGCCACTCCCTTCATTGCTGGCTCCTACCAACTGTTCGTTTATTTACCATATTTTCGAAACCAGCTGACACTTCTTTTGCATAGTTCCAAGTCGAAGGGTAGTGCATAGACAATTCGGTGTTATACGTACATAATGACTACTATATTATCGAGCTATTCAGAGGTTTTGCTATAGATCGTTACTGTGTGCTTCTAAGGACAACATCTGATCAATAGATGCCTGTTGCTCTTCCGGTGTGCGCTTCTTGAATCTGTTTGTCCAACAATCACAGGTCCGTTTGAGAAAGCTGGCATCTCCTTCCAGAGCATCCAAAGCCAAAAACGATGCCAGCCTGGCCGCGGACATACTAGATGTGTCACGAGCACTTGCTAGGACTATACCGTGGACCAACACTGAATATCATGTCAGGCGACAATTTCATGTATCTACGGATGATTGTTCGTACCGAGAGTCTCGTCATCTTCTCTGACGATCTGAGATTGGTGACAGCCTCTGCCTTGGATCAACTCGAATAGCACCTTGGTTGGGTGGTGGGACAGTGTTTGCAAGCGGATGTATTTGTCGTAGAATGGCTTCAGAACACTTGCAAAAAATTTCTCCACTCCATCCGGTGAGAAATCATCCGACAAGAATATGGCGCCGATGATGGATTCCACCATGTCCGACAGGGTCTATGATGAAGGTATTATTAAACGAACCAGTGTTACATTCAATGGCCGACCCACCTTTGGTGGTTCCAAGTCAAGCCAATATTGCCCAGGTGATCGGCCTTCTTGCTGGGCAACACCGTACTCTTTTTGTCTTTTTTGCAGCAACAACGTTTCGTACTCGCGGATTTCTCCGGCCACATGCGGAGAGCCAATTATAAGGTGTTTATGAAGACCAGTAGACACGCTTACTGCTGCCAAGGCAGAATTGGATACCATAGCGCCCTGAACAGGTTTTTTTTGGTACATCAATCAGCTTCATATGCCCAAAAGGATTTCATCAAGAAACTTGCTTTCAGCATGGTTAGAGCACCTGGAGCCAAATTTTGATCACGATCGAATATGTGCCTAATAACCACTGTATGGTGTCAATGATATTGATGGCAGGTCAGACGAAGATTGGACAGATAAAACACAACGACGCACTAAAATCTAAGATAGCATCTCCGATGAACTCGAGTCGCTCGTAAGAACTTGCTTGAGACTTTGATCTGGAAACATGGGTCTAAATTGGTTGTCACTTGAACATACAGAATCTACACGAGGAAATCAGACACACCAAGGCTTGAGCTAGGAGCTCTGGACACTTGATTTGGCACCCGATGATGGCCTCGATGGTTTTGAAATCTACTTGAAACGTGGTAGAGCCATGTAGCAGAGGCGTAACGCCACTCTTACGGCCGAGATCTGACCATTGCTCGATTCCTGGCAAGGGTAAACTCAACGCTTTCATTACCTTCAGTGCATTATCAATTCCTCCCGAGAGAAATGCGGCGCCGATTATAGCCTCTGCCACGTCTGCGATGGCCTGAGTGGAACTATCAGCACAAAAGTATTTTACGCGGATAGCTTAGATTACGGGGTTACCTTATCTCCCAAATTCTGGGTTTCCTGATTATTGAACTCTTTTGTCTTCTTGGATTTCCTTTCTACCGATATTAAAGAGCCCGGATCAACTTGCTTTGTGTTAAGGTTGTCAATTTCTAGTCCATAAACATCCATATCTTCAGTGGCATGTTCATGACGCGGTTTCGGAGAAAGGTTCTTGGAAGATTTTTGGAAGATAGAAGGAACAAAATTTTTGAGGGCCAGAGGCCTAGACTGGATGAACGGAGGCAATTGCACGGCTATGGCAGCATCCATCAGTGCTTTATTACTAATGACTTTTTGTCTGAGTAGATGCATAGTGCCTTCGCCGTCATTCGGATTCGTGACGAACACGTATAGGGTCGCCAAAAATTTTAGGAATGTATCGCCTGGGTGAACGAGCTGTCAATGATACTGATTTTTGATTGATGCACGACCCTAACCTAACAGTTCCAGGCGCTCATAGTCGTACTCAATACCAGCAGAAGGCGTGGAAAGCGCCATATGTAAAAATTGGTCATTTATAGAATGACCAAAGATCCTGGCGTTTAGTTCTTTCACTAGCAGGTAGTCATCAATTCGTCTGAGGATGCAGGGAAGAAGCATTATGGTGCGAAAAGTGCTAGAAATCGCGATGAGTTGAGTTCCGATATCAAGCGTTCAATATTAATTCACCTTGCAGGGATTGTGTATTTGGCGCAAAGTTCGGGTATAAAGACTAGATAGATTCACTTATTTGATCAATCACTGGAAACAGTCACTCACACTTGACCGTACCCTGCGGCTCCTCGGTTCGGCCAGAAGTTTCTTGCGAATGCATGAATGCAGGATTCAAGCGATCCGTGAACACGGGTACCTTCAGCACTTCGATCAGAGGCTGACAGTCGTTTTTCAGGCCTTGGAAGTCGAACCGGCGCGCTCGACAGATTTCAATGTAATTCTCGTATTCCGCGTACTGTGAAAAGAGACATTAGATGATTTTTAGGAGAATCGGATGCACCATACCTGAGAATCTAGTGGTTTACTCAAAGGACTGAGATCTTCCCTAACGGCTAGTACCTCGTATCTTCGCGTGAAACGTGTCCAGCGGTCTTGAATGATAGCATCCTCAAGGTCTGCAGCAATCTCGTCCGGATTCTGGTATTTTGTAGGGATTATGAACTCGTTTGCAGCCAAACGCACAAGATCCCACGCTACTTGTGCGTCGATTTGTGGTAAAACAAAGGGACCATTGTTGCCGAGACCCGGATTCCAGTCTGTATTGAGTGGTGCAAAAAATCCCAGAACCTGATCCAGAGGACAATCGAACGGCTTGTTTAAGATAGTTTCCCATGCCCTGAGTGTGTACTTGTATAATTGTTCAAGTTTGTCAGGGTCTACCAGCAAAGGAGCGCAGCAGGTGAGTTGAATGGTGGCAGGCACACTAGAAAAAAATATTTTGAAACTCGGAATCTCTGGGAGTGGACGACGGGTCAGGAGTACCATCGGTCCATGTGGCTTTGAGGTATTACTGGAACCAGTCATTCTGATAGCAGTTGGATAAAGGCGAGAGACGGGGACAACACTTCTCTTCCAGAAATCTGGCGTTTTCCGGGGGTAAGAGCGGGTTCCAGCACGTTTCTCCCCGAGCGTAGGAAGACCACCCCAGTTTGCTGAGCCAGCGGAGCCGATAGCCGAAAATAGATGATATGGGAGAAGACCGTCATCAAACAGTGTCGTACAAATTTGAAAAGAGGCTATTCGCCGGGCATGCGCCCTAGATATGCACGGAGGAGACCAGCACCCAGATATTCCAGGAATGGTGACCCTACATCTGTGTTTCACTGCTGATTCTCCCTGGGTATCAAATTCAAAGAGTGGGGAAGAAACTGCGTTTTGGTTCAAGTGGCAGCTCGCATGCCAGGCCAATTGATGCACGGCGGTAACGGCATTATGAAGGCAGATTTGGGCCCCTGTGGTAGGATCCGTTATTGAGTTTTCCGCCTCGTTGCTCCCCGCTTCATGCTGTGAGAGGTCAGAATATCTCGTCTCAAGAAGAGCATGACGAGGTACTGAACTCTCTAGTGTACGACACATGACTGTGACTTCTGGACACAATGGAGTTGTCCGAGATAAAATGTAGCGATGTTGGACATTGCCTTTTTCAGCCATGTAAATAAGATGTCCATCTCCACGCGTACAGGAGCAGACATAGGCCTGAGCCATTTCGCTGTCCAATAAATCAAACCTACACAAACAGTATCTCAAAGACCAGTTTTGATATCCGTGAAAGTACAACCAACCGTACGACAAGGCAAGAGCTAGGAAACTCTAGATCTTGGGTGGATAATGTTGCCACGAGAAGGTTGCATCTGCCTTCGGAAAATTTAAGAAGGATGTCGTACTAAGAGGGTTTTTAACTTCTCGCAGCATAATATTGTATATCAAGAACAAACCTGAACATCGTCTGGCTGAGTGCCAAACAAAGCCTCAGAATGTAAAAAATCGAGAGAGCTGCTCAGATTTCTGAGCATGCTCAAAATCAAGTGAGCAACAGTGTCCCTACGGACTACAACCAAGTTAATCAATGATATGGCAAATATGCACACATACTAACCGAATATTATTCCGCGGAACTCCCTACCATAGTGTCCGTAAGATTGCAAAACCTGCACAAGTCTAACGAATTTCGGCGTAGCATTAAAATTTTGGGAAGCCACATCTAAGTTGAGTGCATCAGGTTGCCAACTCTCTATCAGTTGCGTGATTGCTTGGTCCTTTTTGACAATCTCAGTTTCTACCGTCTTTCTCAGTAGCATATCTGCAGCGAATGGACCTAGCTCAACAAGCACTTCATAGTATCCAGAAAAGTTGGTCGCGGATACATCTGGTATTTCCTGCAGCTTTTGGAACAACCCCGTATTCGTTGGGAGAACGGGGGGATCATAAATTACGACCAGTTCTTTGGGAGAACGGAGTCGGCTCAGGAAATCCATGCGTTCTTCATCGCTCAGCCCATACAGCTTGGCGTGCAGAATGGTTTCCAATTGCAAAAGTTTATCATCGAGAGGTATCATTGCCGAAGAGTTTTCGCTAGTAATCATCGCAAGTATGCGTGGATGGTCAGTCTGATTGTGAGACGAAAAGAGGGCTCGTGTCAACTTCTGGAGAGCCACATCCTCGACATCGGTCAATACAACGGTGTAGACCTGGCTAGATGTGGTAAATCCTTTTCTCAAGGCGCGCGCGAGTAACTGCAACAGATCAAAATGAGCTAGAGAGACGAAGTCATAACGACTTACCGATGAAGTTAAAATTAAAATGTCCTTTTCCAACAACTTCTCCCAGTCAGAAATGTCGTCACTTCTCGAAGGTACGCCAAAATCCACGTTGGCTAATTTCTTTTGGAGAACGTTTATGATAGAGTCACTCGATTCAGCGCCACTAGCTGAGACATCAATTTTATGGACAAGTTGAGTTGAAGGAGTAGACAAACTTGCACACAATTACAATGGTCCTCGCTATTGAACGCTCGACTTTGACAACAGAGGATATATAGTGCTTTAACAACTTCTTCGCACCTAGCAAGGCAAGTAAGTAGTTGATGATCTTGCAGTCCGTAGGCACACACTTTTGAGAGAGACAGGAACGATCACTACATTGAAAAAGCAGTCAGGATCGTTCATTCACAACAAATTTTTCTTTAAAAAGCCAACAATTTTCTTGTAGAGCTCGAGTACCCGCTTCTTTAGCCTCCGAAGATCCAACGAGTAATACATGGGGAAGATGTATCGTGTGTTGCCTTTTATTTGGAATTTCGGTATCGGAGGCAGATGATTCACGCTTTCTGCTAGCGTTGCTCCAGGAAGGTTTTGAGGCGGGTAGAACTGGTGCGATGCCATTCAAGTGAGTTGCATTGGCATCAGGTCCACCGTTGAAGGACGCTTCCTGGGCATCATTCTCTGGCCAGGCATTGAACATGATCGAAGAAAAGAGAAAAGTCCCTAAACCAACACTGCCACCGACTGTTACTGAAATCAAGCGCCCACAGTGTGAGTTCGTTGACTGTTGTTAGCCATGGCCTACAACAATTCTTTCATCGTTGATGTCGTTGGGTCTTCTTCAAACTCTCCGACTCGCAAACGCATAGCGTCTGACCCGTGTCTTCCCGAACGCCTACCCTCGAATTGTATGTGTCTCTAAATGCTGCTCATGTCCCTTACCGACATATTTAAAGCCTTTCTACAGCGTGAAGCCGAACAGGTTGCTCCCAAAGCTATACTACGTCAGCTACGTCGCAGTCCAACACCCCCTCTCGAATCTCCCGAAGATCAAGAGGACGATGAAAGTCAAACCGAAACGGCGCACACACGCGAACGGACACTAAGTTCGGCCTCGGATGGTTCTACGAAATCGATCATCAACCTTCTCAAGCGCCAGAAATCAGATTCTCTAAATGGCAGGGGTCCTTGGAAAGAGCCTCAGGTGCGTGCGATTTGCATAGACGTCTCCAAAGGTTGGCTTACCTTTGCACGCCCTACAGCCCTTTGAAGTTCTTCGAGCTGTCGAACGAAGGGATGTTATGTTTCTGATGGAAATACGAGATAGAGCGTTCCACGTACGTCGCCTTCTTATCATTATACCTTCCTGTTTGTTAACCAGGTAATCATAGTTGCTCCTTCGCAAATGTGGAGATGTTACTCCCCTCCTTCATGCAATGAGAATTGGCAAGTCCCATAACGACGTGGCCATTATTCTTCTTGGTGCCTTCTCTCGTTATATTAACCACCTAACCGACGAAGACTTGAAGGTGACCGTCAATGCTCCTAATTTGTGTCCCCTAATTTATATCGCGGTCCGTCTAGAAACCTGGAACCAGAACATTGCTCAAAGCTCTCCGTAGGTGCAACATCGCCAACAGCTGACTCACTCACTCCGTACATCTAGGAGCAAATTTGAAGGTTGCAATTGATTATGGACTTGCCAAGTCTCAAGAGCATCTCATAGCCTCGTTCATGCAGACCCTCATTATGTCCGAAGGAGACAAATGGATAATAGGTCAGATCAATAACATTGGTCTCGCCCTCAGAGCTGGTACTGCTGGTGAGCCCGTCAAAACAGCTTCTGCTGCCGTTCGGAAATTCGCAACGAGGGAGCTTGGAAAGGCAGACCTTATTGCCTCTCTTGAAGACTAGTGAGTCTCCTCTTTGTAATAATCAAGTCCGACCCTCTAAATCGTAAAGCGTTGCAAATGCAACTGCTGACCTTCTCATATTGGGGGCATGGTCGCTAGCATTGGAAACGATCCAAGCCGAGGCGATACCTGTGCGTTCGATCTTTCAACCTCTTTGATACTCGTTCTGATGTGGGGCTATCCCTGTTCAATAGCTGTCTTATTTTGCTAGAGACGATAGGGTTCAGAAAGCTTTCGTCGAAAGGTTGGATAAACACGAAGCCGTTATCCACACTGCGTTAAGCCGGCGATTGAAGTGGCAATTTCGAGTACTCAGAACGGTCCTGGAAGGCAGGAACACAAGTTATCGGGTTAGATCGTCCTCTGAATAACTAAAGAACACATTTACATTTTTTTCTACAGACCAAAATCGATACTCTAGCTGAAGAACTCGATCAGGGAGACGGGGTGTGAATGAAATATTCTTATTTGGTGTGTTTCTAATTTGTTTTTGTACGACCTGATAATCCCTGTTGCATCTATAATCCATGTATCCACTGTATCATTATACTTGTTCAGTCTTTCATAACGTTTGCCAGCTTTCCAATTCTGCGACCCATCGGATATGCTCGTAAAAGGTGCCCTGTTGGACAAAGCTTCCATCCAAACAGCTGGCGTATCATCGAGCAAAAATTAATTCCCTGAACTAGTTTGTTGGATTAGATGGTCTCAGATGACATCTATCTCCTCGAATAACGTGTTTTCTGAACAAATTTTTCCAGGGTACAGACCAGCTTTGTAAATATTATAGGTGTATCTTAAAAGTAACGTTCAAGACCTTTCCACCGTACAAACGCATACACCGAGACGAGGTTGATGACAGCTAGAACCAGGTTAAGCTGGATTATAGTATAAACCCAAACTGTGCCCAGGGGAGGTACCTATGAGCGTAGTTAGTTGAACATAAAGGCGAAGCAGCGAGATACCACACCTGCCGCATGTTGACTACCCACGAACCGCGGGCCAGGAGCCATACCATCCGAGTCCCAACTAAAAGAGATATTACCAGCAAAAAGGCCTGCACAGCGCGGTGGTTCTTATAACGTTTTGCTACAGCAAATTTATATGCATGATTAAAAGTGTGCAGGGTAAACACGTACTGTAGAATATGAACGCTGACAAGACTCAAAATTATATCGGTTAGTTCAGTGACCTGCGCTGCAAGTGAAAAAAAATACATACTTGGGACTCCTGGGACCATCCTGTCAAGAGCTGCTTGTAAAGTCAAGGTTTGACCATATTGGTTGTGAACAAGACTTTCATAGTCAAAGGCCGTAAGAAATGTGAATTGAGAGTGAGGTAGAAGGCACCAACATTTCTAATAACAATAGTAGGAAAGACAGAGGGGTAATGTAGAATGCTGCATCAAGTATCTCTTCTGCCAACGGGACAGGTTCCGGAGCAGGTATCTTCGTGTCTTCGTCCGATATTTTATGAAGAATTCCAGACTGTTGTATTATTCGCCATTGTTCTTCTTCCGGAATATCTAGTAGAGGTTTTTGGGTTGTAGATTTGACTTCACTGGGTCTCAGTGACTCAAGTTTCTGTTGTTCCCGCTTGCGATTGCGAGCCATTAGAATAATTCGAGTGAAAGCGAGCGCGAAGTTGTGACGTATGTAAATAAAACTTTGAAGCTTGATGACTGACCACAAGCGACTATTGAGCATTCTCGAGGCTCATGGCCAGCAATTTCTTTCATCATTCCCAGAATCATCTGCGGGCAAAAAGCGAAAAAGGTCTAAAGTGGAACTTGACGAATCTCATTCACAAGACGAAGAAGACTACAGTGAAGACTCCGAATGGGCTGGGATCGACAATAACTCTGATAATATATCAGAAAACTCGGAAGATGATGGCAACTGTGAGCAATTACTACTCTCTCCTGCACTTTACTCCTAATCATGCATAGCTGTCGATGACAGCGATGATTTGTTTGTAGCAGGAAGCTCAACTCTCCAAACCGGACCTTCCACAGCTTCGCCGAATGTTGTCATATTCTCAGACCCATCTAGACGAGATACGCTGAAGGATCATACAGAAAGAAGATTATTCATGGTACGTCTCTAAACATATTTTCCTGGAAACCTTTTGTTTAACTTTACTAGTCGTCTAAAATCTCCAAACTGTCGCAGACTTCTCAACCTTCAAAAGAAGCGGCTGCGACGGAAGACGATGAGGAGGAGTGGTAAGATTTTTTTTTTTGGTAAAAAACACTGTACTTAATCATATACAGGAGTAATCTGCAAAACGATGCTCTCCTCCACAAATTAGTGCACACGAAACTACTCTCTGGATCTCTGAATCCCGAGCTAGATCTCACCCCTGCCCAACGCCGCAGAGCTTTGTCTGGCCGAATATCAGAGTTAGCTGGTGATGTTCGACTTGGACGTGGAGAAAAGTCTGTACGAGAGGCGGAGAGGAATAAACAGGCAAAACGCGTCCGTGAAGGATTGTTGGCCAAGGAGAAGGAAAGACAGAAGGCTAAGCTTGAAGAGGTTCGTGCTTTTTTCCCACTCTGAGATTTTAGTTCTGATAATTGCCCTCGTTCAGGCAAAAAATTTAGGAACATATCATCCCTCCTTGAAGAAACTGTTCGACTCGGATTCCGAATCGAAAACTAAAAAACGACAAAGAGGATTGCAAATGGGAGTGGGCAAGTTCCGTGGTGGTGTACTGCAACTGAGTCGCCATGACGTTGACACTATACAAGGGCGTAGTGGAAAAACGAAATCTGGAGGACGAAAACGAAAATAAGATAATATCTATTTTATCCGCTATATTTTCACAACGGTAAACTACGAGTCCTCAACCCAATCGATACTGCGTTTTTTTATTGCCGCTTTGGAGGTGTAGGCTGTTGATAAAAGTGTGTCATGATCCCTTCAGTATGAGTAGTTGTCAAGTTGAAAATTGGATGTGTTGCATTCTATGAATGATTTAGTGCATTAACGGGTGGGGAAGAAAACGCAAACACTCACAACCCGATTTCCCTCGCCACCAAGAACCGTCCTTTTTTTCCCTATTGCTTCGCTCCAAGACATGGACCGGGTATAAACTTCTTTCATCCACCAAGTTTGGTTCTCGGATTTTTCATCCCATAAAGCTTCCAGCACCTTCCTCCTTGTTCGGTCGGGATTCATGCGGTGCTGAGCAGTGGACAATCCAGCGAGACAGTAAACTGTATGGTATGCATCTGCAGGTCTGCAGGGCAAACGTCAGTACGATCTTGCTAACGAGAAAGTACAACCGACTTCGGTGGTTTGTCTCTCAGTCCGCCAGCTGGGTGTTGTCCGGCATAAAGAAGATATTCTTGTAATGCAGTAGGATTCCAAACGTCATCAATTTCGATCTCTACAGAGAATAAGGTTAATTCTCAATCTACAGCCAAAGTGAATCGGACCTTCGTCATCAACCCAGTCTTCATCTTTCTCATTTGCATTGGTACTAACTTCATGATCGTCTTTGTGATATGCTGCCTCTTCATCCAGTCCTCTTAGAAGAGCAAAACAACCACCAACCCACCAAGCGTAGCATCCGTCGACAAGTTTATTTGTTCTTCCCTTGAACCCTCCCAGCTCGATCGGAACACCCTGCATTTGGACCAGCCAGCGCGTAAGTAGACGGGTATTGATCAAAGGTTTGGACGGAGAATGTTCAATAAAGGGTTTTAAGAGGACCCAAGATGCAACAGCACAGAATGTGTAACCGCCATGGGCTTCACCAAGAGGGGGACGGGGTGATGAAAGTAATGTCGGAGCGGAATGAGAAGGCTCGGGAACGAAGTAAGGGAACGATGCAGACGCGAAGCCTCCCTCGTACGTCTGACAAGATGCGAGGAATTCCGGAGTACCTTCTACAAGCTCAGGCGTAATGATATTAAGTAAGGTTGCAACGGAGAGTAGACAATAAATTCCTCTGGAGTAGGGGATCTCAGGGCATGCTGGAAGATTATTTTTGGTACTATTTACCTGACATCAACCTCTCCATTTCGACTGACGGTAAATGATCCATCTGGCTGCTTTAGTGACTTGAAGAAATCGTACATTTTCTGTCTGATGAGGAGTTAGATATGAAATGGCACTTACAAAATGGCCTACATACCTGTCGATAGCATCCCAACCGCCTTTCTCACCTGGCTTTCCGACGATTGCCAAAGCGCATACCGCCGCATATGTAGGGAGCAAGTGAGGCATCTGTCCGGGACCTCCGCCAAATCCACCTTCAGGATGTTGAAATGCTAATAGCGTATCGATAGCGCGTTGTCTATTGTTCGGATCCAGAACAACTTGCAGCATGCTTAGAGATTGCAAGGTCCAGAACAGCAGCCACGGTTGGCTTGCATCCTGTGAAATATATCGTACGGGAAAACCTTGGATCAGGTTACGAGCTACAAATTGAAGATGAGAGTTCTTTTGAAGTTGAGAGGTGGATGGACCACTGTCAGTCGGCAGATGAGTGAGAAGGATTTCTTCTGTTTCCGATTGGGATTTAGATGTAGGCGATGGATAAGAGTCAACCGGTGTTGGAATCGCCATTGTTCACGTTTAGAAAGAAAGACTTCAGCGTTGAAGTCGAACTGCTCCCAACAAAAGCCCCGGAAAACGACCCGGCGATCGGCCCGACTCAAGTATATCTTTTGCTCAAAGTACAAAGTGAGGACTACGCTAACGGTACAAGCTGCTACATATACTAAGAGGAACTGATGTTCCGCTGCAGATTTTTGACCTGAGATAATGCTTGTGTAGTTTTTCCAATAGTATCCGAGACTGTTGCTAACATGACTGGATCAGCTAGAGCTGGATTACTGGCTAACATCGTGAGTCGCTCCGACATGGAAACGAGAGTAGTTTCGAGGGCTCGAGCAGCAGAATCCAAAGCGGTGGAAGTAGAAGTAGGAGGAATTGACTGCGCAGAATTAACGTCAGAAGCGAAGGAGCAATGACAACATGCAATTACATTTGAACTATTAGTATGCGAGGTAGTGATTATCTGAAAACCAGACACTAAGCACAACGCCATGCGTCGATTGAAAAGTGCCACTTGCCGTTCCTAGTTGACCTGGAGTTTCAGTTGAGTTTCCGGTCGGTATGGATTTTGATTGATGATCCTCAGTTGCAGAGGGCGGTACTGCCAGGGTCGGAATGGTAGGCGTCGGTGTCTCCACTGGGACTGGAACGAGAACTTCTCGTCCGGTCTGGTCAGCTTCCGATATATAGATGGTTCCGCATATCACACATTCCTGTCCAGCCAATGTTACAAACCGTGCCGGGACCAAGAAACAATCACACACCTTTCTCGGGTCCTTCTCTCCACCCGCCTTGGGCGGCCGTACTAGCGGAACGCCATAGCACTGAGCACCGGGACATTCTTCAGCTAACATTGCCCATCCTTTCAGAAGACGATTTCCTATCTCTGTGGATGCCTGATCAGACTGTTCCCTACGGCGTCTACTCTCTGGCGTCTCAGGGGGTAGCGCAAAAGTAGGCGAGCTCAGGGTACTAGAAACTTCGGTTGGAGGTGTGGAAGACCGTGACATGGAGTCGAGTCGAGAACTTGAGGATGCAGTTGAACTAGAATCTGAAGGAGATGTTTGGGAGCCTGATCGTACATGAGACGTGTTGGCCAAAAGAGTAGCAGGTTTTTGAGCTCACGGTTCGGATCGCCGTCACAGTTTGCACAAAAGTGAGTTATAGGAGCACCGTTTGGCGAACGCATCAATGGGACATTACAGCCTCGAGTTCGACAAGGAATGTCAGTTAATACCTGCCAGAAATATGAGGAGGAAATCAGATTTTCGAGAGGGAATATTTACCCAGCCTCTTAGCATATATTCCCCGAGTTTAGACGACACATCGATGATAGAAGACATTGAAACGATGGGCGTCTAGCCGCCAAAATCTCAAATAGAGAACTCACGTGCGCCGCTACTACTTCAAGTGAAGTTCCACGTCGTCGAATGAAGTGGGGGCGTTACCTCCCCGAATCACTCGCTGTTCTTGTCATTGTTGCTCTAGAGGGAATCGATTGGGTGCATAGTACTTTGCTGTCAGACCCTGTACCCAAACCTACCCCATGGAACGCGGAAAGAAAGTTGGCCGCTCGGTTCGTATTTACTAAACTTCCGGCCAACAATGCTCATACTCAATCGTTCTCAGTGAACGGACACGAGATCTATGGTATCATGGATTCAATAGTTATATGCGTTATGGTGTGTACTAATATTTCTTCACCGTACGACTGGAGCTAAACTTAATTACCAGCATTTCCTCTGGACGAGGTATGGTTCCTATTTGTTGTGTATACTTGCTTTTGCTGACCTACATCAAGTTGACACCCTTGAGTTGCTCCGGACAAGGACCCAACTGGTCAAATCCGTATGCCCCTCTCCTGAATCCTTTGGGCTTGATTTTAATTCTTGTACAATTCAGTGCACACATTTCGGTGAACGATGTCGCTGGAAACTTTTCATTGACTCTCATAGATGTGCTGGACACATTTGTCGTGCTTAACGATCCAAAAGGCTTTGAATCCGCCGTCCGTAATGTTATAGACTGGGTTTCATTTGATGTCAATACAAAACCTCAAGTTTTCGAGACTACCATTCGTGTATTGGGTGGACTTTTGTCAGGTCACATATTTGCAAATCAAACAGGACCATTCCACCTACCCTGGTATCGCGGTGAACTTCTGGATCTCGCGACCGACTTGGGGAATCGGTTGATGACTGCATTTAAGACACCTACTGGCTTGCCTTTTGCTCGGGTGGGTCCCACCTGATCTTCATTGCCCACCCAAATTAACTAGTAACACCAGGTCAACTTGAGACATGGTCTTATGAAAGGAGAGTCCCTTGATACTTGTTTGCACGCTTTTCTTTTTTAGATTTGCACTCGATTAATTGTTGTTCGTCAGGCACCGCTGGTGCTGGTTCTCTCATACTAGAGTTTGCCACTCTTGGTCGACTTACCGGTGACGAACGCTTTGAAAAAGCAGCGTATAAGGCTTTTTTTGCCCTTTGGAATAGGAAATCGGATATTGGTTTAGTTGGAAATACTATCAATGCATGGACTGGCGTAGGCTTTGTGACCTTTTTACATATGAATTTAGTCTCAAAATTTATTATAGGATTGGACTTCACCAGAAATCACAGGTATAGGAGCAGGAATAGATTCGTTCTATGAATATGCATTGAAGTGGTATGTGATGAGTGGTAAGTGCCAATTCTCTTTCACGAATGACGCTGTTAATTCAATTGTTTAGGTGAGGTGGAATTTCTAGATGTCTGGGACGACGCATACGCATCCATTATGAGATACTCCAGATCTATGGATGGCTTTTGGGTAAAATAATGGCATTTCTTTATCAGTCATTTCGAACTGACTCGTCCCTCAGTATAAGCTCGTCAATATGCGTAGTGGTGATGCAGCTTATAATACTGTTGACTCTTTGTCGGCTTTCTGGCCAGGTCTTCAAGTGTTGGCTGGAGATGGTTTGTCGGAATTGTTTTCTCCGCCTTGCAATCAGTTTCAAGTTTTCTTCAGTGCAAAGTGCCATTAAACTGCATTTATTATGCAAGTATTTTTCAATTCCCTGGAAGCTGACAGCTCATGTGCTTCGTAGATTATAATTTATGGCGAAGACATTCAGGTCTTCCCGAAGTGTATGATACCAGTTTCAAACTAGCCACCTCTCATTCATACCCACTTAGACCTGGTACGTTCATCAAATATCCTAAGCTTCCTTTTTTTGATGTCCGGCAGAGTTTATTGAATCTACTTGGTATCTTTATCGTGTTGGTTTTACTCTCCTACATGACCTCGCTCTGGCACTGAAAGACTCCTTTGCTGTAGGCAACCCGAGACCCATTTTATTTGGATGTTGGAGAACGAGTACTATCAGATCTTATAACCCGTGCTAAAGTTGATTGTGGATTGGCGGGAATAGAAGATTTGCGTACCAACAAACGGGATGACAGGATGGAATCTTTCGCTCTTTCCGAGACCCTGAAGGTAATTCACGTTTCTCCCTAACTTGTCACGGTTTATCTGAGTCACTGCTGTAGTATTTGTTCCTTCTTTTTGACGAAGAAAACCCATTGCACAAGGACGATTCTAATTACGTCTTCACGACCGAAGGTCACTTGCTAACTTTGGGCAGAGAACATTTAAAACCTATATCTCAAGCTCGTCGAAAACTTCGAAAATTGGAGACTCATCAGTGTCCGGCCTATCAGCCGTTTACACTCTCACCTGATAAAGAAAGTGGACTAGTACAAGGCATTAGGGGTCGAGCGGATATTGATTATACTCGAGAGTTAGTTGCATTGGACCCATCCGACTATGACTCGATGTATTGGTCTCCAAATGGATGGTGCGAACGACCAAAGATGGAGCTCTTCGTTAGTAAAGCTTATGCATTAATAATCGTCGTCACTCAACCCTTTTCAGTCCTACGACTTTGTCCTTTCTCCGCATGGCAAAACTTCAAAGGAGGACTTGAGTCCCAGCTTGATCAAACTTGCTCCAGTGCGAGATGGATTCATCATTAATAATGTTACCGGTGTTCGGACTCATATTGTCCGTAGGCTGGATGGCAAAGGCTACGATATCAGAAAAGGTACTGTTTTCCTGTTTTACGGATTCTATAGCCGACTCATGGGATATTCTAGTTGGGCACTACACTGTTCGACCTGGTCAGACTGTCTACATAAATGACACGGCATTATTTCCCGATACGTCCATGTTGGAACAACAATTGGAGGATGTCCGACTACCGTTCGATGTACAGTTACGGTTATACGTCGACATTGTCGACCCAATGTTCAACACTGTAGAGATTACGGACACCATAAACGATATGGAGATTACAGTCACGGGTTACTCGGCTTTATTTGGCGCAGACCTTTCTCGCCAGGATCACGAAAAACCAATCAGGTTTAGTGGCTTATCACCAGTTTATCGCGATGAGGATAATTTATTTGGTTGTTCACCTTTCGCGAAATCCTATCAAGATGGTGTCCTCATCGTGTCAAGAGGAGAATGCACTTTTCTCCAAAAGCTTATCATGGCACGGGATGCGGGTGCTGCTGGAGTTTTGGTTATCGGCGACGACAATACATTCTTGAATCCTACAGCTGACCCAGCAGAATTGGATGTCGCAGGTGACATTAGCGATGTTGCTATTGTTGTATTACCTTTGCAAGCTGGGCAACTAGTTGAACAGCTACTTGTGTCGGTGGATGAATCGGGTCTAGGGCAGCTCATGCTTTCGTTAGAGCATGAGCGACAGCCAGCCGTTGGAGACTCGGGGGATTTGCCAGATCAAACTCCAACTCGGACCGAAGCTGAGAAAGAGGTCCATCGTATATTGTATCTTAATGGTCTCCCACTATTGAATACGAGGCTGCTGGTTTGATAGACAATGGAATAATGAATAGTTATAATTTACTCTATTGAAACATTCTAGTCGTCGGACTGAATGATGGAATACACTGGAGCATCTAGCTTGGAGCCGCCCTGAAGGAAGGTCAATTCGATTATAAAAATGTATTCTAACGTCTTTCCCCCGAGCTTGGAAATAAGCTCTCCAGCAGCCTTTGCGGAACCACCTACGAAAAGTATGTGTTAGAGCGTTAGAGTGCTGCATGGAGCGTGCATACCTGTGGCAATCAAGTCATCAATGACCACTACAGATTGTCCGGGCTTGATTGCGTCTGCCTGCATCTCGAAGGTGTCCTGTCTGGAATATTAAAGCATGTATACTCCCCTCATAATGAAAAATCACTTACACTTCCGTATTCCTTCTCGTACGAGGCAGAGGCACATTCTCCGGGAAGTTTTCCCTTTTTGCGAACAGGAACAAACGCAGCACCCAACCTCAATGCAATGATAGGGCCGAGAAGGAACCCTCTGGCGTCAAGGCCGACGACGACATCGATCTTCTTGTTTGGGGATTTGGGAATAGTTTGGGAGGTAATGTGGTGTATAAGATGTGTTATGAGCGTCTCGAAAGCAACAGGGTCTCGTAAGATAGGAAAAATATCTAGGAACACAATTCCCTAGGCAGATAAATTCAGATCGAGTACGCATGAGGAAGAGTGCGACCAACTTTTTTCGGAAAGTCAGGGTGAGCAGTGAGCTGCTCTCTGAGATACTGAACATCAGCCATGGAGATGTAGAGCAAGACGATAGATCAAAGTGCTAAATCGGTTATCTTATAGTCGGGGAGATTTACAGCAGCAGTATAGCTTTTCCGCGTCAAAAATTTCGGTCTAACCGTTTACATCCGGCTAAAAATTGCATGTACAGGTTGGTCATGGTGCGTGCTCATATAGTTCAGACATAGGAAACAGCATAAACGCGTAGATAAACTATAAGAGGTATAGCTTTTATACAGACTCCAGAATCTCAGGCTCTTTGAAATCTTTTGCCACACGAGTACCCGTCTCCTGCAGGTACAATCAGCATCTCGGAAAGAATAAAAATATCCCAGAAAACTCACGTCAGTGGTCTCCCCGTGAAGCTCGAGCAATTTGGTGACATCGAATTTGGGTGACTTGAGGATCTTGGCCTTGCGGACGTAGACGTTCTGCAGGGGATAGATGCTCCTCGACGCCTTCTCAATTTCACGTCCAATAGCCTCAGGAACAAACTTCTGCACCAACTCCTTGAGATCACAGCTCGTGGCTTCACGGGTCATAATCTCAAACATCTTTTTCCTAATCTCCCGGATCTGACTCGACTGTGCGTAGGTGGTCTTTCGCACTTGTGAGGGACGACGCTTGGTGAAACCAATAGCAAAGAGACGGAGAAGGTAGCCGTCGGTGGTCTTGACATCGACGTGTGCCTCGATGAGGGTTTGCCATTTTCGGACGAGGGATCGAAGTTTGTCGGAGGTGAAGTCCATTCCATGGAAGTTTGTCAGGCAGTTCTTGCCCTGGACTTCATCAATGCGGAGCTTAATTTTACGGAAGGACTGCTCCTCGTCCTTGTTGAGGTCAGCCAAGGAGACCTCGATGATACGGCCCTTGAGTGAGTCGTTGGCATTTTCTGAGATTGGAATGAGGAGAAGCCTGAGATGAATAGCAAGTTTACGCACTCAAACCCGTCGAACGGTTGACAATGGTCTTGCCCACATTCCTCACCTCGAATATTGTAGGAGCCTTGATGTCGTACCAATCTAAATCGCAGTCACAGAGCTGATGCAGATAGATGAATGCTGAAAGTACCTTTTCTCGTGAAGGGGTCGACGACCTTTTTCTTGATACCCTTCTTACCCTTAGAAAGGCGCTTGTTCTGGAGCGACAACTGGTCAGAAGCTGTAAAATTTTGGGAGAGATTTATTGCTGACCTTTCCTACAGCCATGGTTAGTAAAAATGCGGTGAGGATATAAACCGCGAGGAAGGGAGGCCGACTTGAAGGCTTGAAGAGTTTGACAAATCTCAGTTTCTGTGTACAACCGTACACTTTGAACTATCGTGCGACTTGCTTACATTTGGTACTGTACAGCCGTGACACTGTCACAACGGTGTCACATGCTCACTCGCTCTGAATTTGACAAAGCGTGCAAGGATTTTATCGCAAAGTATGCTTCCATCCTGCCCTCGCCGGAAACCAGTCCAATGATGGGCTGGTCTTGGAATGAACACCCCGTGCGCATATATATTTTGTAGTTCCAATTATGTTTTTTCAAGCAGTCGACATAGTTCGTCTCTGGACTTGGTTACATGACGCGCGATACTAGTTACTTGAAGAGGATGGACTCTATCGATGATCCAAATCTTTTTATTGCAGATACCGAAGGATCTGATGAAGCTACGATGACCACGAGCTCTGCAAGTGAGATCTTTACGTGTCGGCAGTATGTAGTATTTTCTGCAACCTTTCAAGTTCCGTGCTTCTACTTCAACATGTATGACTGCAGTAAGTGGGTACCTGGCCAGACCGGATCAATTCTGACGCGAAATGCAAGGCGGCTCCCCACTGTCCTTGGACGGAATACTTCAGACTGCACTGTTCCGGCCATGCATCGTTGATATTCCGGACAAGACATCGATTTCGATCGGACAACAGGGCGCGTCGTTCCCTCTGTTGTCGCAGGGGGATCATCCGACATTGGGTACTCCGTGTTGGTACTTCCACCCTTGTGAGACGGAAGCGGCCGTCGGGGAGCTGATGACAGAAAAGGGCCAGAGCAGTGCGCTGGAGTACATTGAAACGTGGTTTTGCGTCGTTGGTAGTGTTGTCGATTTGCGCATATGATTTGCAGCGGACCGGGTATATACCTAGCGTAGGGTTTAAATAGAGACATACCGTGGTCTTATTACTCTGTCCAAGTAAACTACACCGCTTTACTTGCCAGTCGACATTTTTCTGCCTCAGGTAATATCTAGTGATCTATTTGTCGTACGATGCAATCTGATAACTCGGAAAAGACATATAAGACCCCATGTTGTTAGCTCGTTTCGCCCCATCTTCTTCCCACTTCCTTCACCTGTCTACCCGTGCACGTTCAATGGTTTGTACTTTCTCTGCAGCTATTCCCCCAAGCTCATTCCTCTTCAGGCCACCGAAGTTGTCGTCGTCGCCGCGTCGCGTACCCCTACCGGTTCCATCAACGGTGCCCTCAAAACTTTCAAGGCCCCTGAGCTCGGTGTCATCGCTCTCAAGCACGCTCTTTCCTCCAAGAACATCGATCCTGCTGCCGTAGAGGAGATTTACTTTGGTAATGTCGTTCAGGCCGGTGTCGGTCAGTCTCCCGCTCGTCAAGTCGCCCTCGGTGCAGGCATGAGCACTAGCTCCGACGCTACCACCATCAACAAGGTCTGTGCTAGTGGTATGAAGTCCGTCATGCTCGCTGCCCAGAGTATTCAACTCGGACAACGAAGCGTCGTTGCTGCCGGAGGAATGGAGAGTATGAGCAATGCTCCGTACGTGTCGTACATCTCCGTTCTTGGTTCTATTACCTCTGACATGTTTCATTTCTAGTTTCCTTATTCCCCGTACCAACCCTGCTTTTGGTAAATTCACTGCCATCGATTCTCTCGAATTCGATGGTCTCTGGGATACCTACAACAACCAAGCCATGGGATGCTGTGGAGAGTCCGCAGCTGAAAAGCACAACATTTCCCGCAAATCCGTTGACGAACACGCTGTCGAGTCTTACAAACGCGCTGAGAAAGCATGGAGTTCTGGCGCTTTCGATGCCGAGATCGCACCCGTCACCGTAAAGGGCAAAAAGGGTGACACAGTTGTCCGAGAAGATGAGGAGTACAAGCGTATCATCTACGACAAAGTTCCCTCCCTCAAATCTGCATTCAAGCAGGGTGGCCTCATCACCGCTGCCAACTCTTCCCCTCTCAATGATGGTGCCTCTGCCCTCATCCTTATGTCTGCCGACAAAGCGAAAGAACTAGGTCTCACACCTCTCGCAAAGATCATCTGTAAGCTTCGTCTTAACCTTTTTAATACCATACGCTTACACGCCCTAGCCTATGCTGACGCTGGTGTTGAGCCCATTGACTTCCCTATTGCGCCCACGGTCGCCATGCCCAAGGCTCTCGAGAAAGCCAATCTGACCGTCGATGACATTTCATTATTCGAAATCAACGAAGCTTTCTCTGTCGTCGTTCGCATTGCTGAGCAAGTCCTCAAGATCGACCCCTCCAAAATCAACGTCAATGGGTAAGTTACCTTTGTTTTTGATGTCTGCATTCTCATGACGAATCCCCCTCTTCTCAGTGGTGCCGTTGCTCTCGGACACGCTATTGGTAGCTCCGGTGCAAGGATTCTCGTTTCTTTGATCCATGCCCTCAAGTCTGGTCAATATGGTTGTGCTGGTGTCTGCAATGGTGGAGGTGCTGCATCTGCCCTCGTTCTTCAGAAGCTGTAAGATAAAATAGACTGTATCGTAGTATCTTTTGGGAACTTTGCAATTGTATCATATCTTAATCATTAGACACAGAATTGCTTGATAATTTGTTTCACACTAAGCCCGAGACATGAGGTAGAACAGTTTAGACTTCTCAGATCTCAGACCCGGGACCGATGGTGTACTACCATCTAGAAGCTCCCCGGAACCTGGTGTTCAGCAATTGGATCATGTTGGTTAATAGATTTCTTCCTTCTAGATAACGAGCTTAAGGGTACATTCACCGATACAAAAAAGTTCAGGGATACAAACTGTTCAAAAGTACATAAACAGCGTTTTTTTTAGTCGGAGTCGTCGTCATACTCCGATTCTTCAGAATAGTAGCCCTGGTTTTGGCCATTGGCTGAACCCTGGACAATGTCGTTGGGGTCGGTTTCTTCATCATCTGGCATCGCCGAAGTGGACGGTGTAGACACCGACGGACCAGACTGCTGTTGTTGAGAAAGGGACCTGGCACGCAACTCGTGCTGTTGATCAATAGAAGGTCCATCGGACATTGCACGATAGATGTGAATCAGAGTGCTGCAAAGATTTGCATAAACAAGAAATGAGAATGAATTCACAGACTCACTCTGCGTCCCTTGCTGCATTCCAACCCGAAAAGGGGAAGTCAAAGTCTCGTGCAACGTCGTTCAATGGTTTTTCTCCAGTGTGGAAGAGGGCAGCAGCAAGATTTTGGATGTCTACTACGTAGACGGTTCCTCTCGAAGAGTCTGGAGCGGGTGAACGCGGACGAGGATCTCTTCGTCGGGGCGAACGTGAGCGTGAACTCCGTTGACGGGTCCTTGTTGAGTGAGAGGTAGGATTTTCACTATAACGATTGCGGGACTGTCGGTAGGATATGTCAAACTGTATCAGAGATATCAGTCAGCACTCACTGGTTTTGAGTAGAGTAGATTTTTCAAGCCACCGGTCTCCCAGGTGTCAGTAACAACTCCATAAGCCTGGAGAACATTCAAAGCCATCTTCTGGTTATAGACCAGTAGAATGATAGTATCAGTGCCTGCAGTTTCCAAAAATATCTGTTGTATTCGCGTTTTCAGCTCATCGGGTCCTACACGAAGGCTGATATCAGGTCTAAAATCCTAATCAAGGACATGGGTCACTTGGACGGAAGCAAGTCAAGAATACTTACCACTTTTTGCTGCCCTCTTTGTCCAAGAAGGTCATTCTGAGAGTTATAGAAATGTGCGGCTTTATCGTGTAAGGGGTATAAACTGTGGCCATCTGCAACAGCGAAACCCACATCTAAGTGTTTGGCAGTTGGGTTACTTTGTTTTTCGGTCCAAAGTCGACCATCCGAAGCCCATTGAGTATAGGCAAAGGAGATTACTTTAATGTTGTTGAACTTTGAAGTGTCTAAAACTTGGTAAGTCTCGAAATCATCCGTTGGGCTCTTGAGGACTAGTTGTAACAACCTTATATATTGTTAAAGGGTGCAAAGGTATCAAAATGAGACTAACCTCATTTGTTCAAAGATTGCTCGTCCAAGGTATTCTTCAGAAGGTTCAGAGAAAGAGCGGTTAGCTTGGCTGGTATCGGTTTGATGCAAACGACCCTTTTTTGGAGCATGTTTGGATAATTTGGCCGTCAGTTCACCGTAGTTCTCAAAATAAATGGGGGACAACGACTCGAATTTTCCTCCTTCTATAAGAGACTTTTGGTTGGGGTAAGGTAGTCTTTTCTTTTCGCAAATGACCCTGAGCTGGTGCTCCCCAATGAGGAGGTATGATGCACCTGAGGGTAATATCCCTATAAGTATAGGCCAGTAAATGAACGTGACTTGGAAGACGGCTGGTTAGAAGTATGAACCTAGAATAAGTTCCACAGGTGCGTTGTCTTGCTGAAGAGATTCAAAAATGGTTTTGGACAGTTCTTTTTCAGCACCAGGATATGTGAATCTGGACTCGGCTGCATGAGTAAACGTGCCAGAAGGTAAGGGGGGATGCTCACTTTGGCCAATCCGGTTGATTGTACAACTTCCAGCCACCGATTTGAACATACATGAAGGAAGGGATAATTCTTTACAACGATGGTATTACAAGTACAAGGGGATATAAGCGCTTGTCCATCCGTCTATCAACGAGACGAGCGCTAAGTCACGTTTTCCTTTTCCTTTGTCATGACCTCAACGTTCGAGATCAACGCATTGCCCAAAGTCGACAAGAATCAGTTCATTACTTCTTTTATTCAGTCTCAGAAACCCCACGCAAAAGCTTACGCAGAAGAAGGTCTCTCCGCCTTTGCCAACGATTCTCCAAACAAGGAAAATCAATTTGGCTTTTCCAGTACACCGCTGCTCAAAGCCAGAAATCCAAAACACGATGTTCAGGAAACCGCGGAATCCCAGCCTTCGGTTAAATTCAAAACCTCTGAGGGACGAAAACAATTATCATCTGTCCGCACCAAGACCTTTGTGAAGAAACGTTCCACCAACGAAGGTTCTGACAACGAGGATCAAGTCGCCCGTGAGTTTATTGTTGTCTGCGTTTATGCATCCGCCTTATTATACATAGGCCTTGCCGAAAGACGCGAGAGAAAAAGAGCAAAGAGAATGGTTGTCAAAGCCGCTGCAACAGTAGAGCCGAGTGTTTGTTCCGAAACAGTCAAGAATGGTCGTTCAAAAAATCAGAAGAAAGAGAAGGAGTCTGGCCGGACGACCGCCAAGGTGCCCCCAGCATTAGCTTTGATGCACGGTTTCTCTGCTACCAACGTCGGCAACAAGCGTTTGACCGTAAATTTCTCCATCGTACGCATATACCGACCTTGATTCATACAGTTATAGGCACCCCCACCCGTGATTGGAGTTTTTAGCAAAGGAAAAGCGTCCAATAAAACTCTGGTTTCGAACAAGAAAGCCTCCACTAGGAGTACGTGCTTTAGATGACTTTCTTTTCCTCATGCTCAATATTTCCAGATGTCATGCAAAGTTTTTCTGAAGAGATTTTTCTCAACAAAACTTTCAACAAAACGAGCGACCCTAAGAGATTCAAGGCTGAGACCCACGACGACTCTGCATCAGAAAATGCATTGGAATTATCGAAAAGCAAGATTCATGTCAGCGATAACGGACCTCAAGTCGACTCGTCAAGCACCATCGAGAGCCTACGAGAAGATCCCCATACCGATACACTCCCACCCCAAATATCGAACAAAGATGCCGATGGATCAAACATTTGGGATATTGAACGTGACAGTTTCGTGTTGCCTTCCTCAGCTC
The DNA here is from genome assembly GCA_037954225.1 of Stygiomarasmius scandens. Lineage (NCBI taxonomy): Eukaryota > Fungi > Basidiomycota > Agaricomycetes > Agaricales > Campanellaceae > Stygiomarasmius > Stygiomarasmius scandens. The sequence goes on along the minus strand of JBANRG010000002.1, from coordinate 1,937,484 downwards.
CAGACCTTCCGCCAAGTCCCCGGCTAGAACGTCAGAGCATTGTTTTGGACATCAGAGATCTTCCTTGGTCGACTAGTGTTCCTATGCAAGCTCATGAGAACAATAGTCCTTTCTGCAGTGATCCGCTATCTTCTATTCCTTCCAATGCACAGCGCTGCACCAAATCCAGTTCTTCTCTTGCTCCTTCCCAGTCAGCCTCGCAGTGTGGTTTTGCTCATCGTAGAACTGTAGACAAACCTGTTGTCATCACATCCAAATACTTTACGCAGAAAGCAGGCGAGATTGTTTGCGATACCGACCGTTCACTTTCTCCACCTATTAAAGACCCTCGAAAAGACCCACCTTCCTTGATATGCCCATATGATATTCAACAAGAACTCGAGGAAGAAGAACCCCTTGTCACTGACACATTTAGGGAAGCAAACATTTGTCCACTTGACCACTGCCTTGGGTCTGATGAGGACCAAGCTCAGGCTGTCCCGATGCTATCCGAGCGAGAACGAAGAGATGCTTTTCGTGATCAAGAAGGCCGAACTTTCCCCGGAACTTTTCTCGAGACAGAAGACGTTCCGAATAACCTAACGGACGCATGCCAATACCAGGAGGACCCGGTTTATACCACTGCCCTTGATGGCCACCAGGATGAAAATTATACTATCCCTGCGTCTTCTTTTCTTCCCTATGCTCCCAGTTCTGAAATCAACTACTCCTTCGAGCAGTCGTGGCATGTCCTCCCTCTTTGGAGCGTTGAACACCCTCCAGAAGAACCATTCCTGGCCTCCGATGCCGAGTACGTCCCCGACGAAGACGCAGATCAATGGGAATCTGATATGCACTCCATCCCGATAGAGGAGAGTCTTCCCGATGTCATCCTCACTAGTGATGCTGAATATTGGGGGTTAGAAGACGCAAGTTATACAAATCGACTCGACGAGGATTATGAAATGGACTACGCGAACGATGACTATGCATTCTCGGATCAGGCAGCCAGCTACTTCCAGGAAGACTTGGAATGGCTCGTTGAACCTGTTCGACCCGCTTCCGCATCCGAACTGGCAGTTTCCATGAGCGAAATTTACATTGAAGATTGCGAAAATGAAGGATCTGGTCCGCATGATTTCTTACAGGGTCGTGAATTGTTATTAGGGCTGTCGGGGAGCATCGGAGGGCGTAGACCTGTCTCATCCGCAGAGGCAGACGTCGCCAGAAGTTTGAAAGGACATTGGTTGCCACAGAGGTTGTAGAACAGAATTTTATTCAACTTTTTGATTAATTATCATTATCTTGTCGAAGCACCGACTCCAAACCGGCTCAGTGATCGAGCTACTGGATTTGGGGTTGAACACCATTCGAGTGGTAAAATGACTGAGGAATGCCGAACTCGAAGATTTTGCGTCGTAGGCCTTCACTAGTTCGGTAACATGACCGTGTGCATGTACGCGCTGTGACTCAACGCGTCAGTCACGTTGTATCTGTTTGGTTTCAGTGGCATATTCAACCTACTCTGAGCATACAGTACAGAAACGTTGACTTGACGACTCCGTTATTCGTGCTAGGACTTCCAAAGAAAATATGACAAGTTCTCCTGCAAAGGTGATTCCTTCGCATTCTTACCCCTCATTCTACCATGGGCCGTAATTGATCTATTGCCGTACTTTATTGGTATAGATCAAGCCTGAGCCCCAGGAAGTAAGATTGCCATTTGGAGTTTCCTCTTCCTCCAATTCGTTCGGCACCTTGAGAACCGCATCTGCCAAACCCGAACTCACTGATACCGTAAGTTACGTTTCTAATTGCTTCATACACCCCTAACGCGTTCTCTAGAGCTCAGTTCTTTCAATCTTCAGACCCGATGCATCGAATGGTCCTCATATGAACGAGGTGTTGCATCGGGAAAGCTCTAGAATGCAGTATACAGAATATACAACTCCTGGTGACATCCCCTATGAACCTGAATTGGCGCTGAAGGAAGGTCTTGGGATGGTAAAAACTATTAAAAAATGCATACAGAATCTTCAGTTTGGGAGTAAAATGAGACAAAGTGTCTGGTCGCGAGATTTGAAGAGGTGTGCGCTCCTGATGCATATGTGTTGTCGACTGACTAATAGTAATGTTTTATTCTCAGCTTGGAGGAGCAGACTGCTCCTACAACTCTTATTGCCGTATGTGGTGGTACGTGTTTCCATGTCTTTTATTCCTCGTGTTTCTCAAGTTTCTGCACAGGAACCGGTGTCGGGAAATCGTCTCTCTTGAATGCCGTTTTAGATGGTGGGTGTTCTTTACTGAGGCACCGCTGCAACACCTGTCTGATATGTATATAGATAACGTCGTCCCTACCAGTGGTATGCGTGGTACGTGTCTCTGAACCGAGTTTATACCCCTAGATGATGTGATTGCCTCGATAGCGTGTACTGCTGTAGTCACTGAAATCGGGTATCACGACAAGAACACTATCGACGCCGACGTTTCCTTTCTCACAGAAGCTGAATGGAAACAGGAGTTAGCAGTGCTACTTCATGACCTGGTCGATGAAGATGGAAGCCTGAAGAGAACCAGTGACTTGAAGAGCGATGCGGGCGTTGCCTGGCACAAGGTAACTTTCCGTGAAAAAAATTTCTGCAATGAATCTGACATTGGAGTGTAGGTAAACGCTTTATACCCTGCTTTGAATCAAGACAAGCTCGTCACCATGACTCCAGATCAAATCATTGCGCATGATCCTCGTACGTGCTAATTCTTATGAACTTCAAGTGCGGAGTAGTTCAAAGTAATCAGGTGTTTCTCAAATGCTCGGGACGACAAAAAACATCGTTGCTCAAAACTCTAAAGTTTTCGGGGAAGAAATAGCAAAATACATTGACTCGAAGGAGACTCGCGGCAAGAAGGACAAGAAAGACAAGAAAAAGAAGAAAAAGAGGGAAAAAGACGATGACAGGAGCTTGGAAGAAAAAGCACACGTTGCTGCTGGGAAATCCAGGAAAACAGACCCCAATGCTCCCACTTTCTGGCCTCTCATCCGTCAAGTAAATGTAAGGTGCAAATCCGCTTGCCTTTCCACGGGTGCCGTTCTCGTGGATCTTCCAGGTGAAAACCCTTCTATTAAAACTCTTCTCTGCGGAACTGAACCTAAAATAGGTGTGGCCGACGCAAATGCTGCACGTGCTGGAATTGCAAAGAATTACATGAAGAAATGCCAGTATATCTGGATTTTGGCTCCCATCACCCGTGCTGTCGATGACAAGACCGCCAGAGGTGAGTAGCCGACTCCTCTCTTTTCTCATTTGTATTTATGGAATTTTTAGATTTGTTGGGCGATGCATTCAAGATGCAACTCATGAGTAAGTGCTTTCTTAAATGTAATTGTTTTTGCGTCGTTGTAACTTCTTTCTGCAGTGGGTACGTCTGGGCTTTCCAAACTTCAACTATTGTTTGACTTCTCCCGCACTAAATATGACAGATGGAAAGTAAGTGATTTATGAGCTGACGGTTCTCCACCTTATCGACGCTATACTTTTAGTTACGATGACCACACCATTACCTTTATTGGTATGCTATAACGATGAGTTTCTGTCAATCACTCATCTTCAATTTGCAGCTTCCAAGTGTGACGACATCTCTTGCTCAGAGGTCATCGATGCTTTGAATTTGGATGATGACCCCGATTTGCAAGATATAGAAGACGAAATCGAGAACAACGAGGATGAAAGCAAGGTCTGCGAAAAAGCAAAGGCTGCCGCAGAGAAGTCCATTAAAGGTTCGTGGACATCGTTCAAGGATGCGGGATTGAAATAAATGGTTGTCTCGTACCTTATAGCCATCGACTCCGAGTTGAAGGATCTACGACCTCGTCTTTCGGAATATCAGGTATGTTGTCTATAATCCAGAAAACAAGAAATAAACCAACCAAATTCTCGATTAAAAAAGAGCCATCTGGAAGCTATCAAGCAGGGAATCTCTTTCACGCCAACCTTGACAAAATCGGGCAAGCGGAACAAGAGGAAGAATAACCGCGATGGAAAGAAAGGATCTTCGAAAAGAAGACGTAGCGGTGACGAAAACGACCTTATATCTGACGATGATGAAGATACTTCCAGTACAATCTCATCCGGATCGGATTCGGACTCGGACTCGGACTTGAACTCAGATTTGAACTATGGTTCCGATTCCGATGCGGACAATGACAGTGAGGAGTCTCGAAAGTCAGATGAGTCCGGCAGCAGTAGCGAGGAAGAGGGCGAGGAAGTTACCGAGAGATCCTTGAAGATGAATATTGATTCCACCAAAGACGCTATCAAGGGAGCCCGTATGCGTCTAAGCGAAGCACGCAATCAAAAGAAATCTGCCAACGACCGCCTTGAGACCCTCAAGAGAGAGCTTGGAAAGATTCAGCGCAGAAAGAATGCTTTCTGCTCCCGGAAAAGATCCGAGGTAAGACTTATCATCTTCGGATATGTTGCTCACCCAGTTATCTTTTGAAGTATTCTAAGGATGTACTAAGAGAAGATTTTCGAAGCGGTCTAAAGGATCTCGATGGTCGGTTTCTACCTTCTTCTGCTGTTGTATTTGATTGACACTTTTCGCAGATGCCACAGCCGAAGAAAGAGATCCCGAAAATTTTGACCCAACTCATAAGCTTCGAGGCATGTACCCAATTTGTGGCTGAGTTAACACGGACACTGAGACATTTGCGCAGACTATGACGCTATTAATCTCCCGGTTTTCACTTGCTCAAGCCGCGACTATGTTCGACTTACTGGTAAGCCTTTGTTGTACTCAATTTGATCATAGTCCTGACTCGGATTTGCTAGGCCAGGTCAAAGGCGATGGTGAACCAACTTGTTTCACTGACAAAGAGTCTACTTCCATTCCAGCGCTACAGCGTTGGTGCCATTCTCTGACCCTTTCGTCCCGAGCTCGTTCCGCCAACATATTTTACAATCACCTAAAAGCCTTTGCCAACACGGTCAGGAGCCATGTTCTTGGTATAGATGGAATAACCGCTGCCGATCGTGATCAACTTCGACAGAAGTGGGAGTCCAACTTGACAGAGGACGGTGCAGAGATAAATGCCGATGACAATGGTTATGATTATATGCAATGGGGATGGGGATCAGCTGAAAACTATGGGGGCAATCCATTTGCAGTGATGCTGGGTACAAGTGGTCTATATATCATGCCTGAATCCGTTCAGCCCAAGCGTGATGAATATGGCCGTCTTGCTGGCATAACTCCTCGGTTGGTAAAGGTCAGCGACTTTTTCTTTGCTTGACGACAATCTTTGATACGCAGGTTATTCTCAGGAATTTACGATTGTAATCGACAAGAATATCGAGGATTTACAGGCCAAGTTTCAAGACGGACTGAAAGACCGCTGCAGGGCCGGAGCAGCTAGCGCAGCCGGGTCCGCCGTTGCGACGTCAGACGATTTTGCAGCGTCCATGCACTGGGCCACTTACAGAGCTAGTAAGGAAGTTTCGCTTCTGTTCGTGACACTAGTTGAAGGATTGTTTTTATCAGCTCTACGTCGCTATGGGGCGTGGCAACGCGATTTGAACTCAGAACTACTTGTTCCGTTCACGAAGAATATTGCAACTGCTTGGGGTGCAATCTTTGAGCAAGATCTCTTCGCCTCCGTTGAAGTGGATGCACTGAATGTCATCAGAACATTGCTCTGTGATGTAGAAGTTTCAGCGGCCCTAGGCTTAAAGGATCGCGTCAAATCTCAAGGCGAACTTTGTTTGGAAGAGGCTAAGGTTGCTATGCAGAAGAGTACCGAGCTGGTTCGTAGTGCTCTCAGCGAAGAACAAAAAGATATTTCAAGATTACTGGCACCACTTGTACAACATAGCTTGAAGGACGGCTACGAACTTGCGCTTGAGCAAGTGGGAAGGGGCTCAGTGGCTAGGCAAAAGGTTCGCCCTCTTTACTTATGATCAACGCCGCTTGACCTGATTGGAACTATACACAGACCGTCTTTCACCATTATGTTGCTGAACGCAAAGATGACATATTTGACAACGGCGCAGACACAATTCTGACCAAGCTCAGCGGTGCAGCAGAAGCCGTAGGCAAGGTACTCCACCTTCACTTTTTCGAGCTCGCCAAGAAGGTATTCTTGAATATCAATTATATGCTTCAGTTTTCAATGCGTCCATTTCCTAGATTGAAGCAAACCTCTCTGTTCTGTGGGAACATACTCAAGATGATCCTATACAAGTTACTGTGAGGCGAGAGGCAGTAGATGCTATTACTTCAGTCCTCAGACAAGTTGAGCTATGGATACAGGCAGCCAAAGATAAACGTGAAGAGACTGCTGCTGCACAGGCCTTGCTGGATTCGGATGTTGACATGAACTGATTTGCACACACTTTTTACTTTACGAGTAACTTCTTTAGTCTATACTGTTGTAGGTTTATTTTCAGGTGTACATTTGGATTTTGTGTTGTGTAAATTACCTTGTATTCCGCTACAATGCTACATACCATATTTCGTTTACTACGCCTATCGTTGCCAATTCTCGAATATCATTTCCCACTATAGTACCTTATATACAACAAGACCAATTGTGCAGATACGTAGTACATTATTCGTCCTTCCGTCAGATAGTAATAAATCCAGGATTCGTCGCAATTATAGCGATAAAGACACCGTGTTTCTGGTATACCAGTTTTGAGACTACATCGATAGTAAATGTCACGCGTCCGAACTAGACACGATAGATCGGTCGCTGGTGCAGGGCGTCAAAATCCATTCTCAAGTACAAACGCAAACAACTCACTCCTTTCCGATCAACTTCTCCTCCCGTACGGGCATCCCTATATGTTTTCCTCTCTGAGCGTCCCAGAAACCCCCATGAACTCGTGTTGCCCTTGATTTTGTAGCGCCTGCTTCTCGGTCTCATCCCAAAGAACCGGCGGATTCGCTCAAAAAAGGAGATACCCCGACTACTGCGATGGCTGCTGTGATGACCATGGCCACGGCTACGGTGTGAACGATGGCGACGGTGATGATGCCCACCATCTGCATAAATCTGAAAGAAACAAAATCGCTTTGAGGTTCGGCTGGCGCATCAAGGTTACGAGGGGAGACTTACGACCGTACCAGCGTTGGAAGGGACAACGGTATGATGATGACTTTGGTGAGTAGGTACATAGACGACATTGCTTCCTCCGTATCCGGGTTGGGGATAATATTCGCGACCTGATGCATGAGAAACATGGGAATGTGTATGTCCTCCTCCAAACATGACGGGATTGTGAGAGTGGTGAGAGTGGTGTGAAGGGGCATGAGATGGATAGTAGGACATGGTCGAGTATGGCCGGTTTACTAGGTGCGTTTGTTTATATTGGTTCTGGGTTGAGATTAGCACAGGTCAGCTTCGACCAGTCACCTATATTACCACGCTGGTCTTGCTTTATGACGTTCGACTTTCCGTCTCCAAACTGGGACATACCTCGAAACTTAAACTTGGAATTCTTAACGCGCAGAACGCGTTGGGGCTTGTAATAAATGACGTTTGAGTGGCACAGTGAATAAGGTGGAATCTTCTATTGTAGTACAATATGCTATTTCAAAAAGCGGACGATACCCCAGTACAGTAGTTAAACTACTCCATATCTTGGAAATCTCCTTCATCCAAATCATGAGGCTGAACGTAAAAAGACACGCGGATGTATCATTTAGGTGACGCGTCAAAGCAGTGGAGATGGTGCCTACCTCTTTGGGCTCCTCATCTTCTCCATACTGCATAGTGTAATCAATGTGGCTTATCACAGTCTCCAAAGAATCCGGGTTGGTTAAATCCAAGGGAAGGAAGGAAACGAGAGGGTGGTCTTCAATCTGTGTCGAAGAGATGAATAACTGATTAATCCTAGTGTGTACTCAGCATTTACCAATTGTACTATGGCTTGATTCAAAGCATGAAAGCGTGGGTTGGGAGCTTGTGGATCACTTTGTGTTGTAGCAAGAAGGAGGGGATCGGGGTCGAGATATCTGTGAAGGTTCCATTACATCAGTCCCATACCAAAGGAGGACATGAAGCTGTTGAGTCAAAGGCCCCGGAAGAGCTTGCCAAAGTGGAGATGTGATGTGGACAAGTTATATGAAAAGAAGGGTCCCGTGAACGAAGTAAGTAACGTACCTTGCTATGTTTCTTCTATTTCTTAGACCGTTTCTTGCGCCGCCGGAAGGATCGTCCGCGTTCGGTGTCACCAAGTCCATTTTCGACATGATATTTATCCAGGGAATTTCCAGATTGACCATCGCAGACATTGCAGATAGCACACCACTAATTGCGAAGTTGGCGTTCCAAGCGAGAAAAAAAGCAAAATATGGAAAACATACCTGAAAAATTTGTACTTGTCTTCCATGAACTGTGATTCAATCAGGTAGACTGCACAAGTCCTTATTCCCATCCTTTGAAGATTCTGCACCAGTGTAGGGAGGAATGGATGATGAGTGTAGAGTTCAATTTGACCTATACGCGAAATTAACCAAGGAGGTGTAAAGATAAGCACGAGATAAAACCTGGGCAATCGAAAATAAGGTAATCATCCTCGTATCCTCCCAGCTCTTCCTCTAGCCAGTCCATATTTTGAAGTAGATACCTGGGCCGTCTGGTTGAGACCCCGATGCCAATTTCTCAACTTAGATCCACTCACTCACTCAAAGCAGTATACCAGTCCACCATTAGGACCGTAGCCTAGCTCAGTCATGACATCCTCGAGACTAATCAAGTCCTTGATATTGATGACCGGTTCATATTCGAAACTAGAAGGGTCGGCAGCTGGATCGAGATTGACAAGGTGTCCAGTTCGCTTTGAAGCTGATAAATGGGTAAGAAAGGATGAAGAGAATGTGGACTTTCCGGCCCCAGCTGGGCCAGTGACAAGAACGGCGTAGCGCATGAACTTGAAGCAAAACTTGCAGGAAGCAAGATACAGATGCTTACATCAGACCTTAGACTCGAGCAACCATGAGCAAACCAGCTATCGATCCCAAAAAGACTACCGCTGGTATTACTGTCGACCCCCATACCCTCGAACGTGTCGTTCCGGAATCCAGACGAGCAGATGGATCGTGCGTTATTCCATCAAGTTCGCCTAATGACGAGATCTAATCTATCCATAGCGTTCGCAAACAACTCAAAATTCGCCCCGGATTCACGCCCCAAGAGGATGTCTCTCGGTTTCGGGGCACAAGACAGGCTCAGATGGATGCGAGTGCCCTTCCGAAGGGACATATTCTGGGCTGGGTGGCTCCTACGGCGCAGAAGGAGGGTCAGGGATCTAAACCGATGAGCAAGAGCGCGAAGAAGAATGCAAAGAGGAAAGAGAAGAGAGAAGAGAAGAAGAATGAGGTTATAAAGGATAGTTGGGAGGATGAGGATGAGGATGTTGGAACACCTTCAAAAGCACAAGAATCCAAGGCCTCGACACCGTCCGAACCAGCGCCCAGTGCAGGTGCAGCTGAACCACTATCCTCTTCGAAATCCGATGCAGAGTCATTATCTAAAGATATGGACAAGCTTCAGGTTCGGTGACAACGCGTAGTGAGCGGGATTAAGTGTTGAACTGGTGTTACACATGTATGTATGTAGAATTATAGTCTGTCTACCCTTATGATTCCTTTGTATTACAAGCACTCCTCGCCAAATCCGACATTTGCGCTATGTGACCCAATCCATCTTTTCCACATTATCAGGTATGTCGACTTTTGTGATAGGAGCCGTTGCTTGATTCTCTGGTGGGGGTGAGGGCGGAGGTTTGGGTGTTAGTTCCATCCCAATGATGATTGCACCTGCAAACGCAAAGAGACCGACTGTGGAGACGATGAGGTCCCAAACTGTTAAGAAAGCCCGGTATAGGACATACCGACTGCTCTCCTCATATTATCCCATTTCACTTCCTCTACATCCGTCCGTAGGTCACTGATACTGACGATAGACTTGTTTAACAATTCCTAGAGTAAAATAGTTAGTTACCGCCAACCGCCAGCGCACAAAGACTGTAACCTCGATAGCAATGCTACGCCGCTTGAACTCATCCTTGGCCTCGTTCTTACGACTGTCCATATCTATCTGTATTCTGCAAATGCCGAGTTACTATTAGATATACAAAAAGAGATGCTAGGCTCACTCGTGTTTCAAAGTAGCGACATCTTCCTTCATTTTGACATCCAACTTATCAACCTCTCTCCGTAACGCAGTAGTCGCCGTCCGAACAGCCGCAGAGTCATTCTTTGTCGTAAGAGTCATCTCGGACCGTAACTCTGACAATGCAGCACGGAAAAGGTATGCTTGCTGGAACAGACATTGAGGCGGACGTGTAAGGTTGTAATCTAACTAGAAGGCCACCGAAAACCCACATTATCCAAGTCCTTGGTTGTAAGAGCTTCCCTTCGAACTTTTCCTATCCGATCAACGAGTAACGCCCTGGTTGCGCGCATCAAGCTATGAGCAGTTGGCGTAGGAAAAGTCCGTTCTAGAACAAGGAAAAAGGCATGCGTGTCAAATGGAGGGTTGACATAGGTTGGAGTAGGAGTCTGTTTGTGCGGTATGGGCAAGTTGGATGAATTTGGCGAGTCGTTGAAGTTATCATTCATATTTGGGGGAGATGGGACATCGCCAGAGTTGGGTTCCGGATTAGAACCAGAAGCAGAGCGTACGTTGTGGGCATCTCGATGAACAGGGACAGAAGTAAAAGTGCGGGGGATAGAAACACTTCTTGTCCAGCGAGGTAGTTGTCTAATGATCATGCACGAAAGGAACAGAGTAGCAAGTGTTGATTTGTTTGTTCCGCTAACTACATAACTATTTTACAATTGTACTGTTTACTTTCCGACTTCCAAACCAGCAGCGAATCCTGGCCTGGCTTTAGCAGTCTCGAGCCATTTCTATGGGTAGAGTATCTATCAATACCGTGCAGTGGATGACGCGATTGAATAATCTTTACCTTGACATTTGGCCATTCGTCCAACGTCTCGACACCGCTGAAGGCGTGCAGGTTGACCCAAGGCAATACATTGACGTCCGCCACTGAGTAGGTTCCGCGACCAGGTCCAACAAGCCAATCGCGACCTTGGCTCAGACGGATCTCCAGAACACCATAGAGGCGCTTGGTTTCGTCGAGATACCTCTTCTTGGCATAAGGAATGTCCTCGGGCGCGAACTTGGCAAAGTGATTCACTGTAAAAGTGCGTCAAGCAGTCGATACACGCCGAGTGGATAATACTCACATTGTCCTTGCATTGGACCAACGCCGCCATGCTGCGAATGGGATAAGATTGTATATTCCAAAATTGCCAACCGACACATACCGCGAAGAAAATCCATTGCAATGCTTCGCTATACTCGTTCGGGTTCTTGACGGGGTCCCAGCCAAACTTGTTTTCCTTGTCATAATGTTGCTGAAGGTACAATAGAATAGCAGCAGTCTCAAAGACCGCGAAATTATCACGCTTTCTGTCAACCAAAACCGGGATACGTCCGTTCTAGGTTATTCGGTAAGTTTAAAACAGAGACATGGCTTCATGATCACTAACGGGGTTCAGCTTGATGAACCAAGGCTCCTTCTGGATATTCTTGGTAATGTCGATCTTCTCAACACTGTTGTACCAATGAGCGGATATCGAACGCGACAAGACAGGACACCCACTCGTAATCAATGTCGGGGTACACGGTCTTGAGTTCCTCAAGAAAACAAGATACTTTGTGTCCGTTCGGAGTTCTGAACGTGTAAAGGACAAGGGGCTTGGACATTGCGCGTAAAAAGTTTGAGAAGATGATTGCGATGTGGATTTGTGTGAAGAAGAATGGACGCAAGTGATAGTCTTATATACAGACAGGAGGGAATAGGATAGATTATCAATCAAAGAGGCTGAATCATCGGATTCGTCATGGATTAGTACTATTAGCGCTATTTTTCTCTTGTTCTATGCTGTCATATTCAAACCGAGAACCAACAATGTTCCCTCGGAATCGTTTGCGCATGTCCAGCTGATAAACATGAGAACTAAGCGTGTAAACTGAATCGAAGAACGCACCATCCCTCTTTTGCACTCAAAGGTGGCCTTGCGTAAAGACTGGCACTGCTCAGGTAACTCGTCGATGTGGTCTTTGAGACATTCTGAAGGAAGACGGCCGTCTTTTATAACGCAGTCCGAGTTGAGAACGCAATCCTTGAGAGCTGCAAGCAGTCCCTTGCAAGAAGACGCCATGGCGGTTAATGAAGGACTCGATTCGGTCACGTGAGCTACTATGTCTTTACTCAGGCCGTTTCTGGCGTTGGCCTCTGCAAAACCGTCTATAGCCCAACTTCCAACTCGTTCTGTTCTTTCTGTTGCTGGCTCGCAAGCTCCCGAATTTCTCAATGGTGTTCTCGCTTCTGCTATTCCAAAAGCTCCCCATCGTCCCTTCTTCTCTGCCATTCTTAATGCTCAGGTGCTCTATACTTATTTCAGCCTACACGCCACTCAATGCTAACTTCTTCCAAGGGCCGTGTATTATACGACCTATTTGTTTATACTGATGCAAGTCCAGATGGCCGTCCGAGGTATCTCATAGAGTATGATTCACGTGCATCCGATGGTCCTTCTCTCCACGACTTACTCAAACGCTACGTTCTTCGCGCCAAAGTGAAAATTCGCGATGTATCACAGGACTATGATGTCTGGGCAGCCTGGGGATCTCAAGATACTTCTGTTTCTTCTGCACCGCAATGGACCTTTGCACCTAGTGGTGCAATTGAGCCTGTCTGGGTAAACGCGTTCGAGATTTGGCCGTGGGGTTCTGAAGATAGGATCATCACAGATAGACGTGCAAGTGGTATGGGATCCAGGATGCTTGTTAGCAAGGGTGATAGCCGTAAGTTTACAAGTTTACAGTTATAGTATTGTTTTCATTATCACACCTCTCTAGCAAGCCTCGCTTCGACACACGACGTAGTATCGTCGGATCTCTATAAACTTCACCGGATAACTCGTGGGGTACCCGAAGGTGTTATTGACATACACCCTCAGACTGCATTTCCTATGGAATCAAATCTCGATGTCATGGGCGCACGTAGGTTCCCTCTATCATAAATTTGGTCTATATTCAGCTTTCTCTTCAAGTGGACTTTAGGAAAGGTTGCTATGTAGGACAGGAACTAACAGTCAGGACGTATCACACGGGTGTTGTCCGGAAACGAATACTTCCTGTGCTGATTCACGAATCCACTCAGATGTCAGTGTTTGATTTGTCAATCACAGAATAAGGATTAACACCGATCGTGTTTAGACCCCAATCGTCATCCTCCTTAGCCCAGCAAAATTTTTCGTCAGGCCTGGACATTCATCCAGTCCTCAATTCTGACCGGCCGAAACCACGCGGTACTGGAAGGTTACTCAGTTCTACCCATGGACTTGGGTTAGCTCTATTACGGACAGACTGGGTAGGAGACGTGGAAAAGGGTGATATTTTGCTGGAATTAAAAGATGGCAACAAGAAATGGTTCGCAACTCCATCGTGGCCTGACTGGTGGCCTACCCGATCATCAAGTATTGAACAGGAATAAACTTCATTGATCACACATCGGGCATAGAGCCTTGCTCAGTAAGCCTACGCATGCTACATACATTCTTATACATCCATCTTCTTGTACGACTCGATAAGTAAGCCGGCTAAATCAGATTTGAATTAGACCTCCACTACGACAGATGCGAAAACATAATCCCCATCATGGCTGACTGAACAATGTATGACATGAGACGAAGGAATATAATTTTGGGGGTGGAATTGCAAGGCAGGCTTGGCTCCTATCGCGAACCGTTTAAAAGTCAGTTCTTTCCAAACTGGTCGAAAATTAGGATATAGAGCTTTGTACGCGGCCTCTTTGACCGCCCAGCTGTAAGCATATGTTTAGGTTTAAAAAATACTGGAGCAGGAACTTAGACTTACTGTACAGCCAAATACCGAGCATTTTGAAACGAATCGTAGTCGCGTTCGACGCGTACCGCTTTCCAATCTTGCAGTTCACGTTCATTGAGAATTCGAGCAGCAAACTTGTCCATTCCTCTTCGTTTCATGACGTTTACTATTCTCGGCACATGAACAATATCAGCACCAATACCTAGGATTGTCATGAGAGAGACTGGGCATAACACTGAGCTGGCAAGAGATTTGTATTACATAATTTTCAAATCTTGACTGGAACCATAAAAGATGCATGTATCAATTGCATACATTGCAGCATCTGCGAATCGCCACTCTAACGTTGTCGACGTCAGCCCGAGCTCTACTGTCCTTTTCGGCTCCTCAAATCTGATTGCTTTATGGGATACTGTGAGTAATGAAAACTTTTGAAAAATTAGCCGAGAACTAAGATCCAACAGACCACAACCAGAGACGCAATCATCAAAACTCTTTCTGGACACGAAAGCACTGTGACCTCTATCCGAGTCATTGATGATCTCTCGTTTGTGAGCGCAGATGATTCGGGTATGATCCATTACTGGACAAGAAGCCAAACCGACGCACAGGCATGCATACTAGCACTACATGTATTCCTAGATATTCCTATTAATATTGTTTTAAATTTCTCTTCTTCTTTCTTCAGTGGAAATCGACCTGCAAGCTCAAAGGGCACCAAAAAGCCATTTCTTCGCTTGCTATCCTTGACGATTGTCTTGCAACCGGCTCGTCCGACGCGACTGTTAAGATATGGAAGCTGCCCCCTTCGAAATCCGACGACCTTGAAATCAAGGAAGTTCAATCGATCTCCATGTCAGGGAGGTATCCTTTGGCTTTGGCCCTCGCATACCTTCCTCAATCCAAAAGTGTGTGCAGCTCATTCACGTGAATGTCAGTCTGGTTTGTAAGTTATTTTTGCAGGTATGATCCTAGCTATTGGCGGGACAGATAAAAACGTGCAGCTATGGTCCCGCCCTGATGATGTATGTGACTTGCCGGATCTCATTTACTCTGCAATAACCCCAGGTTAGACGTCGTCTTTTATTCGTTCTGTCGTGTTGTCTGGGCATGAAGATTGGGTTAGAGGTCTAGATTTTCAAACTTCCGAGTCCGGCGTGCTTGTCCTAGCATCTGGATCCCAAGACGCAACTATCAGACTTTGGAACATCGAGAACTACAAAAAAGAATCATCCGCTCAGACTGATACATCAAAGGAGCCTTTGAGCGACGATCTTTTGGACGCCTTTGAAGAGTCTCTGGGTGATTTTGCTGATACCGAAGAAGGTGGTAGACAGATCTCACTGAAACGACATATGATGGCGGTTAAATCAACTTCTGGAAGGTAGGGATTTCGCCAAGCTCTCAGAGACCTGTTTTATTCATATGAAACCACTATGAAAGTTCCGTATACTCTGTCACCTTCGATGCTCTTCTTGTCGGACATGAAGCTGGCGTTACATTTATTTCTTGGCGACCGTCCTCCTCAAACAACCCCACACCAACCCTTCTATCAAGTTCTACCGACTCTTCCATCACTCTCTGGTCACCCTCAACTGTAATCAGTCGTGGTGACGAATCGGCTTCTATTTGGATCAACAGGCAACGATTTGGTGATGTCGGGGGTCAGCGACTTGGTGGATTTGTTGGTGCGGTCTGGAACCCGGACGGAAGTGAGGTCATGGCTTGGGGATGGTCTGGGGGATGGAGAAGATGGAGGTGTGCGACTGTTGCTGGAGAAGAAGAATGGGAGGAAGCTGGGGCCGTTGGAGGACATAACGGACCGGTTAAAAATTTATGCTGGTGTCCAAGTGGCACTTATCTTGCTTCTACTGGGTGAGAATACTACTATCCTCGCGTTGACATTGAAATAACCTCCGAAATCGTTCTGTAGATTGGATCAGACGACACGAATCCATGGGCCTGCCACGTCCACCGATGGCCAAAGATCCTGGCATGAATTGGCTCGTCCTCAAGTACATGGTTATGACCTCCTGGGGATATCCTTCCTTTCAGATTTGAGGTTTGCTAGCATTGCAGACGAGAAAGTAGTCAGAGTTTTTGAGGCACCTCGTTGCTTTATCGACCTTGCCGAAACCCTTGGTGTTGCCCAATTCTCCGAAACCGAGGTGACTCTTTCACCTTTTCAGAAAACGCTAGCACATGATGACCTGCTTCCAGAAACAACGGCCGATGAGTGCAAGTGTGCCTCCTCTGGGATTGTCAAATAAAGCATCTGAAGGTAGTTTCGACGTTGTATATCAATCCAATTTTGCTAAAATTTTCGTTGTAGCCACTTCCGCCGTGACTGCCCCCGTAAGCCGACGTCCGTTTGAAGGAGAACTTGCCGCTATCACCCTATGGCCCGAAATTGAAAAGGTTTACGGACACGGATACGAGGCAAGTCGACCTACACTCTTCCTGATACCACTTTTGACACCTTTTAGTCCATCTCAATTGCTGCGTCCAATTCTCGAAAATGCATCGCTACAGCATGTAAAGCGACCAGACCGGAACACGCAGTAGTGCGAGTTTACGATACTTTGAATTGGCAGCTTCTAGGACAGCCTCTTTCTGGGCATTCGTTGACAGTGACACGAATCACTTTTAGTCCGGATGATCGATATGTTTTGACAGTTTCGAGAGATAGATCCTGGAGAATGTATCAGGTGCAAGAGGCAGGCGGTACATCTCGTCATTTCTTCCGTTGTTCACTAGTTGATGCGTTCCAAAGGGTATGTACCATTTGCCGCTGAAGCAAAGGCACACGGACGTATCATCTGGGACTGTGCGTGGGCACACGAAGGCGATCTTTTTGCTACTGCTTCCAGAGATAAAACGGTTGGAGATTAAATGAAATCTTACCGCCCCACTAGTAACCTAATCCCTTACTTAGGTCAAAATTTGGAGTCGAGATGAATCAGGGAAATGGCAAGCTATCTCCACCATCAAGACTGCGGAAGCTGCTACAGCTATTGACTTGACTCCCTTTGACGCAAAGCAGAGGTAAGCTATTCATGGACAAGCATCTCTTTCGAACCAGCTCAAGGAACTGCCCCAGGCGATTCTTGGCCATCGGACTTGAAAACGGTCACATACTGGTCTATTCAAACACTCGAGGCAATGTCTGGGACCTCAAAATATCCCTCGACTCTCTGTAAGCTTTCCTGACAAACCATGTTTTATCTTGACGCTCATTTACCCAAAACAGTCAAGCGCATGTCAGTCATATCACTCGTCTTAGCTGGCGCCCTCAGATAAACTCGCAAGATCGCTCTAGAGAATTGGCCACTTGTAGTGAAGATGGTACACTGAGAATATTGATTGTCCATATGGATTAAGACAGATCCAGATTTATAAGAAATGAGAAAGCTGCTATACAGTGTGAGACAAGGAAACACTGGGAAACTAGTAACGAGACAATGGGAGGTGCGATATAAGGGTATAGAACTGAAAATGGACGGTGCAATATGTAGCAAACAACGAACTAGAGAGGTGTGCAATAGGGATACAAGAACATCAAAGGTCATTATTTTAAACAATGTCACGTAGACTCATAGGGACTTCAGGCTGTAAAAAGGTCAATTAGACTTGGGTGGTCGAGGAGAGAACCGTGGACTTACGCATTTGATTCTGTTTGGAAATTGAGAGTGCAAAGCATGATCAGCGCAAGAAGATAAAGAGAAGAGAACGACATACTTATAGAAACATTCTATGGACCTTAACATTTCGACGTCACCGCCAGTGGCAGTCACAAAGTTGATGATGACACCGGCACGAGTATAGTTATTAGGAGCGACTGCAGGAGCAACTCTAGAGATTATGTTAGTTAGAAGATTGCACTCCACTATAGGACGACAACGAACCGAGGTGCATATTCTTCAACCGCTTTGGGTAGATCTACGGAAAAGACATCAGATATACCTAGAAAGATAGGGATGATAACTAACCGTAATTGATGATCAAGGGAATATGGGAGATTTCTTTGACCTGAACATCGTAGACAACCAATACCTTGGTCGATGGTGGTCGTATCATTCCAGTCGTATTAGTTCGATACTTGTTCAGGGCCGCCAACTTGGTGCCAGCATTCATATCACCATGCTAATAGATGTCTTGTGAGGATAGCAAAAATAGAAACAAATGTTGTCTTACCAATGGAACGGCATCGATCCCTCTACTTGCCAGTTTGTATACTACTGCGTCTAAGGCAGTCATTCCTCCTACGTACACAATGGCTTGAGGCACCTCCACATCATCAAACAAATCGGCCAAAGCTTCAAGTTTCCATTCTCGCGCCTGTACACTCTCCGCGCTTGTAGCACCCCTTCCGGACCCAATGATGCCCAGACCACCTCCAGGTGTGGCAGCCATTGGATCAGCACGAGCAGTGGCGGTGAACGCGAGGTACAGGTAATATTGTCGCAAACCACGAGATCCTTGTGCATTTTCTGCAGAAGTGATATTGCCGTCACGACGAACAAGAACTCGAACAGGTTCCCGCAATTGAATAGTCGTGGCAAGGTTGAGGACATCTTGTGGTACGGTATTCGAGAACAGAGCCGTTTGCCTTTCGACGCCATTGTTTTGAGGAGTGTTGGTGCCGCTAGGATCTGCACTTCCGGGCGATGAACTAATAGTAGAGAATCGGCGGCCGGTATTCTGGAAAGGTGAGATTGCGGCGTTGGCATTGTCAAGAGGTGTTGTAGCAGAAGCTCCACCCGGTGTTGGAGTGTTTGAGCTCAGCGGGCGGGAGCGGGGAGAAGGAAGGAGTTTCACAATATTGAAGACAAAATCGTGTAGATTACGAGCAATGAGCTGGTCAACCTCGTCGAGGACAAGGAACCTGACCTCTGAACCGGCAAGACCGCCAGGAGAAGTAAAGAGAGCGTGAAGTTTTTGGGGAGTACCACAAATGATGTGGGGCATGTTCTGTTGTAATAGTCGTAACTCCTGAGTTAGATCGGCTCCGGCAGCAGCAGCACCAACACCCAGAGCAGATCTAACACCGATAGGCCCACCGAGATCACGAATCATACGCTGAGCTTGGGTCGCCTGATCCACAGTGGTGGAGATCATAATGACGATTGGACCGCGGTTTACTGGCTGAGAAGCGATAGTAGCGACTGCAATCTGGATGGCAGGGATCACGTAGGCAGCAATTCGCTCCTGAGTAGGTGGTGCTTGAGCAATGATATCAGCTCCACGAAGAAGGAACGGAAGAGCACGCTGCTGAATCTTGTTGGGTGGACCAACGCTACGAAAAGGTCAGTTGAATGGGCAATGAACAAAAAAGGCAGGGTGCCTACCCAAACTTGTTCAAAGAACGCAACAAGTCGGGTGCCAGACTCAGCTGCTCCCATTTTGAGATCAATGGGCCAGAGTCGCGGTCGCCTTGAAGGTCAACGATCTACAAACAATCAAAACATGAAATATACCAGTTGCTAAAAACACATACACCGGACGAATCGCGCCGAAGGAGACCTGAAACAGAACGCCTCTTGTTATCGCGAATGGACCCGTTGTTGATATCAGCAGCGCCGCGTATGGGTAAATCGAGAGTGCCGGCAGACCAAGTCCTCATAGGAGGATTGGGAACGCGGGGAGATGGTCGTAAATCGGGACGGTTTGGTAAGCCGTGTCCCAGGACTCCGGGGTTTGAATTCAAAGTTGGATTGACATCAATCTGATTAGCCGAAGCGATGAGAGGGAGGCCTGAAATGCCAGCTGCACTCGACTGTATTTGTTGAGTCTGCAGTGCAAGGAGCTGTCCAACAGACGACGTCAAAGTATTCAGGCGCTGTGATATCGAGCTGATATCATCGGAAGGGGCCACCTGATTAGGAGCAATATTCCCAACTGAACCACGAGGGGTGCTGTTGAAGGTAGAATTGCTAGACGAAAATGGATCCTTGAATTCGGGTTGCGAGTTGGCTGCAACGGAACGCTCGAAGATAATGTTGACTTTGCGATGAATATCTCCTATGTCCTTCTCGCAACGTACAAGACGGTCATGGAAATCTCTTGTCGTGTATTCGCAGCGCAAGAGTCTGTCGAGGATGTCGTGCATCAACGGCGAAGATTTGAGCTGAGATTCGAAGCTCAGGACTTGCGGTTGGACGTCAATGCTGGAAGTGAACTGACTGCCAGAGTCCAACGATGACACCGGGGAAGACGAATTGAAACTTGTTGTATTACTGTAAGCAACATTGCCCTCCCTAATGGCTACCGGCGGAGTAGATGTGGAAGGACGCTGGTGAGGTGCAGGAAAGAACGACGAAGAGCCAATGGCTCGAAGGCCGACGTCCGGGCCAGGGATAGATTGTTCCTCTCCTTCAGGAAATACGTCAAGGCTACCGATCATGCTGGACTCTCTGGGGATCCTCGACTCTATACCGGGAAACGGTCTGCTGGCGTCGACCTGGCTCTGACGAAAGGGTGGCGAGGGTCGGGAGGAATCAGTGGAGAGAGGAGGGGACTGGTGGCCAAAGGTGGAGATGTTTGTGCGTTCCTCCTGGTGAGAGGGGCTTGGAGAGGACTTTATTGAGCGGTAGTCTGAGGGGGAGAGGGAGATGGAAGAGACGGAGCTGCGTTCCTGGTCGTGGACGCGAAAGGGAGAGGGATGGCCATGAGCTGTGACGGTGTTGCCCTCGTCGTCACCAGAACGATTGCCAGGAAAGAAAGGCATCGACGCCGGGTTCAGTGTAGCGCTCCTGGCCATTATATAGGTGTCAGATGGCAACTATACGCCGCAACAATCAAGCAGTAGAGAGACACCTCGACGTCAGTAACCCTGCAGCTCCTCGAATGTGTTCAGCTCACCTCGCGCAGTTGTGGTAAGGAACAGTCAGGTATCTCCCATATATCGACGTGATGGATGTCCTCAACAAGCACTTGCCCACGCACATATTCCATTCTTCAGCTTATATCATCTACATACAACTACTACATGATGCTTATATGTGTAAGGACCCTAGCTCGAGGAGTCCCAGGCGGTGTTACAATCACCGTTGGCTCCAGTTGTAGTGGTCCAGTTTCAACCCGACGTCCGAGCCGCTCATCCACAATATTTCTGAGCTCTGGAAGTTCAGTATGACAATGGGTCACCTGTAACAATCTCAGCTCGTGCTCCAAGCAAATATATTCAACGTACCAGCAGTTTGCATCCCTTGATAATCGTTCCGTTCTTCTCCAAAGCAGGTTTGATTGCGTCCGAATTAAAAAATCTAATGACGGCATGGCGTATATCGTTCGGACGCGATTCCCATGTTTCTCCCTCTGCAAACGGTATGACAACTGCGTTTCCTTGGCTGCACCGAAGTTCAATACTGTAAATGTCGCCACAATCCGAAAACAATTCCCACAAATCGTCCATGGTGTGATGTGGGCGAATCTGCCAAAAGGTCACCTGGTGCATGCACAGAAATAAAAAATCAGACTCACATCACCAACATAGAGCTTCATAGCATGTCTAGGAGGAGGCTGGCGGCCCGTCTTGCTGATGTCTGTAGCTCGATACGATTCGCACAACTTGGCATACGAAGAACTCGTGTTCTTGTTCCTTATATCCGCGACCCGACTAGCCTGTTGGATTTTGACTGTGGTGTCAAGACCCGAGCGACTGCCAGAGCGAGGACGCCTACTTTTTGTTTCGGAAACACTTTTGGGGCGGGTGACGGCTGTTTTCTTCGCTTTGCAGGACCAGTCAAACTTCATTTTGCGGGAATTGGTCGCTTTCAGTGGCGCGGACAGCTTGCATTTTATAGTGGTTGAGGATGGGTCAAAGCGTTGGTACAATAGGAGCAGACGCGAACAAAGAACAAGTGACTGTCACCAAAGGTCACACTGCAAATGCTTTCCCAACATGCGCGAGTATATCGCGCTGCCCTCCGCGAACTGAAAAAGGCGGTAAGTGTCTCCGGAATTCACAATAGTCGCTATTTCATGGTCTTTACTAGTCTTTGCCACCCCACAAAATCAACCCTGCTCTGTCCAGCAACTTCCGTGCGCTCGCTGAGAAGTCAAGCAAATCGAATGCAATTTTAGAGGACCTTCGGAGTGCTGTCGCTTTTCTGGGATCACAGAGGGAATACCAGGTGTGTTGTATGCATGTCTCCGTTGCAGCTTATGCTCAAATCAAGCCGTAGGGCTTGCTGGAGAGGTATAACCCGTTGATAGACTTGACTGTGGAAGAGAGGATTGAGGCCACTGCACGTCGTGTAGGGCTCAACATGCCCAAAACCGCTGATAACGGGGAGGATAGCGATAAGTAGTCTTCAGTAATGATTCTGTCCTTCAGTTCCTACATTTTTGGAGCTTGCTTACAAACCAAAATTGCATATGCGTCTTCAAATTTTTCGTTCTCTAAAAAAGCTCGTCATGGCTCAAGCACAACTGTTCAAGTGCGATCCTGCCTCCATCTCGTTCCCTTCTTCCTCGTCACAACCCGAAATCACTTGCCCCGAGACGCGACATGCCCTTGACACTGCTGCTCAACATCTCACCCAGCTTCGTCCCGTAGCTTTCCCGACAGAAACCGTGTACGGTCTGGGCGCATTAGCACTGAACGCTTCTGCTGCTTCTCAGATCTTTTCAACCAAAGGGCGGCCTGCAGACAACCCTCTTATCGTCCACGTATCATCTCATGACATGTTGCGATCTCTACTTTCAGAGTCATTCTCTGTACCAAAACCATATCAAGTGCTCATGAAGCGCTTTTGGCCCGGCGCATTGACCCTTTTGTTTCCTAGCGACCCACGTATTGTGCCATCACTCATAACCGCTGGTCAAAGCACCGTTGCCATTCGAATGCCATCACATCCCGTGGCCAGAGCATTGATTGCCATTGCCAATGCGCCTATCGCTGCACCCAGTGCCAATTCATCGGGCAAGCCCAGTCCTACTACGGCCGAACACGTCTACCGTGATCTAGGTGACAAGCTCCCTGTCATTTTGGATGGAGGTGCTTGTGGAGTCGGTTTAGAGAGCACTGTTGTAGATGGCCTCACAGAGGATAATACTCTTCGTGTGCTTCGCCCAGGAGGTGTCACCGTCGAAGATATAGAAAAGGTTTTGGCAGAAGAAGCTGGAGACGGTGAAACTATTCCCAGAGTCCTTGTTCACCGAAGAGATTTTCAGGATGCAGAGCTTGAAGAAGCACCTACCACTCCTGGCATGAAGTATCGGCATTATTCTCCTTCGGTCCCTGTTACCCTTCTCATGACACTGTCTCCTCCACCCGAAGACGTCTCTTCCACTGACGCAACTTCATATTTAACGTCGCTCCAACAAGCAGCTGCCGGTGCTGGCTCTCCCACTAAAATCGGTCTGCTGTTTCTATCAGATTCCAATTTTGGTAAATTACCTGTACCTGAGGACCCTCATGTGCATTGGCTTAGATATAACCTGGGTCCGGTTGGAGATCCGTCGACAGTCGCGAGGAGGCTGTTCGACGGTCTGCTTACGTTAGAGGCTCAAGGTGCAGATATAATACTAATTGAAGAAGTGCGAGAGGAAAATGAAGGTTTAGCAATCATGAACAGAGTGCGGAAAGCTGCGAGCAAGTTGCAGTGGATCTCTGCTTAGATTTTGTAGCATAGTGAGTCACTGATTATCTATATATACTTTCATCTCAATGATACGCAGGATTAGAATAATATATCAGTATTTTATTTGCTCTTTGACTGTCGCGTGTGTTTATCCTTTCACAAATTTCACGTCATCACGTCGCGCTTTCCAAATGCGTTGTCCCGGCCTCGAGGATAGAACAGATCAACAACGTGTAGGCGCAAATGTCCGAAATACTCGAAAAAGGAAATCCTTGCTATGTTCTCTTCACGTGCTCGCCAAAGCTTTCCCCGGTTTTCAGTAGGAATTCCTTTCAACATCTCTGGTTATCGTCGCATTCTGTGAAGCCACCTTGGCACGTTTTGATGATCTAACGGTCTTTGTTGAAAGTATATAAGATTCAAAGCCCAGCGCTTTGAGTCGAATCATCCCTTCGCTGCCAAAGACGAGCGGTCAGTACGACGCTTTTTGTTCCTCCACTCATTGTCCGCCAACTTTGGGACTGACGTCTTGTATTGTAGGAATGACGCCCTACTACAATACTTCAACCGAACTATTCTCTATTTCTTTCAAGACCGAAACCGACGTCTCCCTTCCTTCTACTCCAGTCCCTAGACTACGTCCTTACCATGACCACTTTGCCGATATCGCATCTACACCCTTGTCTTATCCCTCGACACCCAGTCTCTCTTCTGGCTCCTCCACCTCATCTTCTGGATCACCATACACCCCTTCTTCTTCGCCTGCTCCAACGAAACTACCTAGAAAGATCCCTCGTCCACCAAACGCGTTCATGCTCTATCGCTCCGACCTTTTAAAAAGCAAAGTTATCCCTGCTCACGCCGAAAAGCGACAACAGGCACTGAGCAAGGTTGCAGGGCAGTGTTGGCAGATGCTCGAGAAAGAGAAAAAGGATTATTGGAAGGATCAAGCTGCCAAAGAACTTGAACGCCACCAGAAGTTGTATCCCGACTACAAGTTCAATCCTACTCACAGAGGCTCTTCACGCAAGGCGAAAACGAGGAATGAACTAGATGAAGCATCCGAGGATAAGATTCGTGAGCTGAGGGAGATGTACACGAAGATTGCTGGGCCTGCTCCTCCGGGATCTCGCGAAAAGAGGAAGAAAAACACAAAGAAGAATCGGTCCAAACTTGAGCTCGGTTCTCCCTTTCAACATTTCAGCCGTCCCTCCGACGTCGACTCTTCTTCCTCTGCTCAGTTGCCCTATCCTGCTGACTCTACGGAGTCTCCCATGCCACCGTTCTTTCCTCAGCCTTCTTACCCACATTTGCCTATGGATTACTCCTTTCTTGCCGGTGTTCAGGAGCCGCAATTCTCCTTGGATGCTACACCTTGCTCTACTCCTGACACTGCTTTGTCAATCGAGAGCGGACTCAATCTTGATACGGTATGTTTCCGTTTTTCCGCTTCTTTGGGCATAGATCCTGACATTACTTGCCGGTTTAGAAGCCGAACGATCTTCACCATCTCTCCTGTTTACCGTCTACTAACCAGCCGCTGGTTTTGAACGAGGGACAATACCAGTATGATCATCTCTCCTGTCTGCCGGCTACTAACCAGCCGCTGGTTTTGAACGAGGGGCAGTACCAGTATGATCAGGTCAATGTTGGATACGATGCATTCCCGCAGAACCAACCAGAGGCACCTTTTATATCCCTGACCGACTTGCAGGCCGACCAGACGGTATTTGATCAGTGGTGTCCTGTCCAGGATAACAACTTTGATTATTCTACCTGGAATCTGACGCCGGATGGTGGTTGCTGGGTTGAAGGTGCGGAATTGGCGTGGACACAGGAAAAAGGTGGTCTTTGACCGTGTACCTGAGATCTATATTTTTTTTTTCTCAATGTAATTTGTACTAAATATCTGTAGCATAGTCTTGATGACTCGACATTACTGTATCCATATGCCACATACATACACACGCATACCCTACATCTCAGCTGTATCAAAATACTTTCGAATTCAATCTTTCGTCGTGACTTTTGTAATGAGCTTATCCAACTTGTCATCCAACGCCAAAGCTGCCTCCTTCAACTCGGCATTGCTATCATCGAGAACCATGACTGAGGACGGGAGATGATAAATGACACTGGTCCCAGATGCGTCTGGTTTACCAAGGACAAGGACGCGAGGGGGAATGTTGTACGCGCCGCGCAAGTCGTGTCGGAGCATGGTCTGAGCAATGACGGGGTTACCAATGGTGTAGACTATCGCGGGTGGAGTGTTCTCATCGTACAACTTTAACCAGCCGTCGTGTCGGATTTGGAGAAAGTATCTGTGGAAGGACAAGGACATGAGTGCCTAACAAGTTGGCGTATTGAACAGAGTAAACATACGCAAAATCATTTCCTCCTGTAATTTTATTCACAGCTTCCTCAATATCCTCCTTGGACTTTGCGGAGGCGAGGGCAGGAAATATACCAGCAGAAGTGGATTTATTGACCTCGAATTCTAGTCTTTCACAGACTTGCGCGAATGGAAGGTCAGATTCAAAAGTGACAAGTTGGGCAGTGAAGGGAGTGATTGTCTTGGACATGGCAGGAATGGTTTGAGACGACTCATATTTTAGCTCGCTTTTATATGCAGGCGGAAATCTGTAAGACCGATGCTAAGTCCGGGCAGTGTTCGGTCAAGCTGTCAGCGCGTTAGTGCGTCAGCTTATGTAACAATTTTTTCCTGACCGCGACTTGTCCAATGGGCAAACGAAAGGCACTTACTTCAGACGATCTTTTGCGTAGACAGGAATCCTCGGGTTTCAAAAGAATAAAATACTCCTCGGCAACAAGCTATGATGATTCGCAAAGCGACGGCGAATCGAGTACTTCACGCCAATCGGTATCGGTTGTTCAATCTGGGCACGACGAGGACGAGGACGACTCGACAAGTTCTGAGGAGGACAAAGTAGAAGAAAGCAGGTTGGAAGTAAAGGAACGAGTTGCGTTTGGATCCAGGATACCCTCACCAGTGGCCAAAGTCGAAAAGTCTGAATCTGTGAAGAAATTCCCTTCGTCTTTTTCTGAACTCGGGATATCTTCACCACTTCGGGGTGCGCTGGGGATGATGTCAATACATACACCGACAGAGGTCCAAGCTGCTTGTATACCTCCATTGTTGAATGGTGCGCGTTTATGGGTACTTGTTGTTCAACGGCTAACGAATGCTAGGCAGAGATTGTATAGGAAATGCAAAAACAGGTTCCGGAAAAACAATTGCATTTGCTCTTCCTATTCTACAAAAGCTTTCCCTGGATCCCTATGGAATATTTGCTCTTGTTCTTACACCGACGAGGTATGAGAATGCACAGAAGCTGTCGGTAACCCCTCGTGCTAAACGATTTACAGAGAACTAGCATTTCAAATCTCAGAACAATTTGCTGTTCTTGGATCTTCCCTAAACATTCGAACAGCTGTCATTGTAGGGGGTATGGACATGATGGCACAAGCTCTTGAACTTGAAAATCGGCCGCACGTAGTTATCGCTACGCCAGGTCGGATGATCGATCACTTGAAGACGGGAAATGGACAGTGGAATCTTTCACGAGTCAAATTTCTGGTAAGTAGAACAATACGACTGCAACCGTACCCTTGTAGTGATGGTCTTGTAAGGTGCTGGACGAAGCCGATCGTCTGCTATCATCGACTTTTGCTTCAGATTTGGCTCATCTTTTTGGTGTACTGCCGAAAGACCGACAGACCTGTCTGTTCACTGCGACCATCACACCCTCGATCGATGCACTGGCAAATGCTGCGCCAAGGCCCGGCAAAGAGCGGCCTTTTATCCATAGAATGAAAGAGACGTGAGGATGCTTTTCTTCATATGCTGTATGATACTGATATTGGTCCCAGTGTTGAAACAGTCGAGACGCTGAAGCAATCGTATCTATTGGTGCCTTCACATGTGCGCGAAATGTATCTGTTCCATTTACTAGCAAATCCTCCAGAGGAAATCATTCACCTACGACGAACCCCTCCCGAACCTGCGAAAAAGGGTAAAAAGACAAAAGCTAAGAGTAAAGAAACCAATGAGGAAGAAATACAGCAACCTCCTCCGACCATTATTTTCTGCAGAAAACCTCGGACTGCAGCATATCTCACGCTGCTACTCAAAACGCTGTCCATACGAAGCACAGCGCTTCATTCTCGCCTCACGCAACGGGAACGTTTGTCATCATTATCCCTCTTTCGTTCGTCAGTGATACCTGTATTAATTTCGACGGACGTGGGAGCGCGAGGACTAGATATTGATGACGTAGCGTTGGTCGTCAACTGGGACTTGCCAGACGAAGCCGAAGAGTACACTCATCGTGTTGGTAGGACTGCGCGTGCTGGAAGACGTGGTATGGCAGTTAGTTTTGTCACAGAAAGGGACGAAGAACGGGTTCTCAAGATCGAGGAACGGATAAGTGCGTTTTATTCCTTTTCTAGTCTGTCCGTGTCGTACGGGGCTGATAAGGATGCATCATAGAAACCAAACTAGAGGAGATGGAACTCCCGGAGAGCAAGGTTCTAGAGAAGTTGAATGCGGTCTCGACCGCGAAGCGACTGGCCAACATGGTGAGATCTCGGGTGTACATAAAATGTATTGTGCTGACGACAGCTTTGATTTTCAGGAACTGCACGACTCTGAATTCGGCAAGCGGGAGAAAGTACACAAGTTGAAGGAGAGTCGGGGAGGAATCGGATTTAGATAATAGTTAGATTGTGATCTTAAACACTGTTAATAAAGACGCGATTCGGCGCGACTGGCGGCCCAGCTTTTGACTAGGAATAATCACAGGTGACTTTATTAGCTAAGAACGGACGCGCATCGAAAGTATCCTCTACTCCACTACTTGGTTCTCACCTTTCTCAGGTTCGTTGCCCCGCTACCTTCATGTATTCGCACCTTGACCCTCGCTCCAGCATATCGCCCCATCTCCAGATGGATATTGGCGATTGGGACTCGGTTCTTCAGTTCGCGTCCGACTCGGTCGACGTCAACTTTCAGCCATCCAAGCCTGGCCGCCAGGGCTCAGTAACCAGCCCGCAGCTAGCTACTCCTCCAGTGCGAATTCTTTCTTTTCTTTCTGTTTTTCATCTCACCGTTTCCAGGACTCGCATGACGGATCACCTGTCTGTGACGCACATTCCGATGGCAATGTCCTTGTCTCTGTTTCGACCACTTTTTATCCTGGTGCAAACATACACTCCTTCCCCCCAGATATTGCCCTTTTGTCTGCCGATTCCGTATTTTTCTATGTCCATTCTCAAATCTTGCTCGGTGCTTCCAACAACAACTTCCGGTCATTGATTCCAAATTCTCCACCTTCCAAAGATGCAGCCCACGATCTCGTCGTCCACGTCCCCGACCAGTCCCCGGTTCTCAATGTCATTCTTCATGCCATATACGAAATGTCATGTGCCCATTATTCTCCGCCCTTTGAAATCCTCGTAACGGCCGTTAACAGTTTTAACGACTATGGAGTCAATTCGCACTCGCGAATAGTACCCTCTGCCCCGTTGTACACGCTTCTCCTTTCCCATGCCCCTCTCTTTCCTCTTGACGTTTACACCCTTGCTTCAAAACATGACCTCTATGACCTTGCCGTATCCACATCCCCCCATCTACTTTCTTTCCAGCTCTCTTCGTTAACAGACGATATGGCGGTGGAAATTGGGCCAAAATACTTGAGGCGACTGTTCTTCTTGCACATTGGGCGATCAGACGCGTTGAAACGGGTAAGTAGTGGAGTAGTTTATAGTGAACCTTGCTAAATCACCTTTGTGCCGCAGCTGTTACTCCAACCACCTCATCCGCATGCACCGACGCCTTGGTGTGACTTTACCGATCAAAAAACACTGACAAGGGCTTGGGCACTGGCTTCAGCATATCTAGCTTGGGATGCTAGACCAGGTCGGTGACACCTACAACTTTGCCCGAGCTATCCGCTCAACTGTTTATAGATCTGTCAACAAGCTTCTTGGAGTCTGCTCTTAGTCCACTAGCAGAGAACCTGTCTTGTGATCTATGCAAGCAGGCTTTGAATGATCGAATCAAAAATCTCATTGTGCAGTGGTCGGTGGTCAAAGTAAGGAATATCTCCATCATTGCGGAGTTGAAGGCTGACATGACCTATTACCAGCGAACCATATAATTGACTTCTGCCTCTGGCTTCTCATGGTGCTTTCGGACCTCCCAAGAAAGACCAATTTAAACACGCCCTCTATTTATTGGAATCGTCCTCTAGAGCACCGTTTTTCATCATCCGTTGTTTTCGACGCACCAGTCCACAATTGTACTATTATCGCCATACTGCCAAACCTTCACCACGTCATCCACTTGATGTACACGTATTTTTGCGTGACGAACATTGGTATACCCACCAAAGATCTGGTGCTACTGTATATTATCTTTTTGCTGTTGTGATTAGTCCATCCATGTTTTCGAAATAATTGGAAACCCCACCCTCCCCATCCATTCACATTACTTTAGCATCCATTTTTGTGTACATTCGAGCTATTATTCGCCGTACAATACTTCCCACAGATGTCACCATACACGAAATTGACCCTCTGTAGCACATAACTAAAACACGGATAGTTAAGCTATCTTGTAGACGACTAGTAGCATTGTCATATTTTTACTCTGGCACGACGTATCTGTAGCTCCTCATACACTACGTATTCAATTCACAGAATAAATAATCAGATGAATTCGAATTGCTTGCTGACAGGTCTTCACTAGAAGCAGCCTCCTGGGTCCCACTTCACACATATGGCTATCAACACGTTCTGATAAGTACACATGATGGAGAGTCTCATGCTACTATACATGCATTGACCGAAAAGGGGGTATACGAATTGTTCTACATCAAATTGTTCACCGGGTCTTCTCTTCCGCTAAAATAGCTTCGTTGAGCTCGTCCAAGGGAGCCAGCTCTTTCTTGTCTACGAGGTCAAACTGGCAAAATTTGTCAGCAAGGCCAGTAACATCGCATTGCGCAAGAGCCTACCTCGTTGATGAAGAGGAAAAAGTGCCTATAGCTGGTGTTCAAATGCGCTGAAGGGGGAGTTGAGCTAAATGTGCCACTGCACGTACTAAATTTACTAACCTTCGATACCGAGAGCACATATATGGTCAAAGTGGTTGCTGTATATGTGTGCATATATGCGGAACAGTCTACGTGTTATAGTCCGCACGGTATCCCTAAAGTTTTTGGGAAATGGAACGCCTATTACGAGGATCAGAGCGAGAAGCACAGTCAAACTTTGACTTTTACTAGCCTATCCTGTTGGGGAAAACGGCTTCGTCGTCCAAAAGGTTTTGGACCCAGTTCATAAGTGCGTCTACGTATTCCGGGGCAGGCAATTTGGTTGGCCTTTTGTATCTGACGCCGTCTTCCCATAGATATTCGTATCTATTCCAATCGTTGAGATACAACATCGAATACAGAGAATATCGTTTCCTGACCTTGGACCCGCGGACATGATTGGGCACTGTAATGGCTTAGTGACACTGTGGAGTACAGCTTGGAGACAAAACTACCTCCTGACGCGTGCAAAACTCTGTGATGGTCCCGTAAAGCATATTGAGATGATTGAAAAAGTCGACCGCTGCAAAGCCATCAGGTAACATCCGGTACCAAGACAGACAGAAACGCACCATGTACAGCTAACCATTCGTTCATATCTTCACCATCAGGCAATTGGACCGCCAGCCTCAAGTTACCGGACCCCTGAATAGATGAAAGAGGTTGTTTATCAAGTCGAGCCTTTCGGTATCGATTACACTAACAAGAGTAGCTTCAGCATACTTTCGGAGCTGATATTGCTTGGTTCCTTCTGGCACATCCTTGCGAGGCTTGAAAGTACGAGTCTTGCCGCTTTGTTTGATGAAAGTTGGTCGTTGGTTAGACAGAGATGGATCGAGCAAGCAGGAAGGGTTACTTACAGTCCAAAGAACGAAGACATGACGGCTCCAGTAGACGGAAAACGGGGATATTGTGAAGAAGGTGGATGTGTTGAGCAACCGACTTAACGAGTCGATAGATGGTAAATGATCAGGTGACGCAATATCCCTCGATCTTACCTTTTCAGAACATGTTCCCGCATATGATTTCCTTTTCACCGCCATAACCAAGTGGAGGTCATAGGGTTTTGGTTGAAAATGCATATGGTCCCTGTCTTTCCTGAAATCCCATCTTATCAACGTCCAAGACAAGATTGCCTAGTCTCGCGCCAGGCATTTCAAATTATTCCAGAGATGTCTGGGAACTTCTTTGAGGCGGCTTACTGAGACCTAGGAAACGGGACATGAAGAAACCGGATTGGTCACCAAGCTATGATCTCACTGTTACATCTTCGATATTTGTTCAACCTATAAAAGCGGAAAGTCTCACAAAGTGTCGTTCTCATCCTTTTACCACCCAACCAAAATGCCTTCTGTTCTCTTCGTGTACACCTCTGTTGACAAAAATCTCAAGGGCGGTCCCACTGTATGTACCCTGGTCTTTTAGCTTTTTATCAAGATTCAATCGTTTTACAGGGCTGGTATTTGCCAGAAGCCGCGCATCCTTACTGGGTCCTCAAGAACGCAGGCATCGATATCGACTTTGCAGCACCAAAAGGCCCCAACCCTCCTGTAGACCCTTCTAGCGTCAAGGTGAGTTCATCACTTTCAAACGCGCGTAGCGCAAATTAACCGCTGGTGAACGCGTCAGATGTTTGCTGAAGACAAGGAATCTACTCAGTTCCTCAACGACGAGACTGTCAAGGCCAAATTTGCCAGCGCAAAGAAGCTTTCTGATGTCAAGGCCGAAGACTACGATGCTATCTTCTACGTCGGCGGTCATGGTCCTGTCATTGACCTTGCGACTGACCCGGTCAACATCAAGCTTGGATCTGAGGTAGGTTCTTTGATACCTAATGCACACGCCATTAACACGGTTCGCAGTTTTACCAGGCTGGCAAGATTACATCTGCTGTTTGTCACGGACCAGCGTGCGTGCTTTCTCCTAGTGGTTTGTGACCTGATGGGAGACCTTTTCATATAGGGCACTTGTGAACGTTGTCGACAAGGATGGCAAGCCCATCTTCACCGGTAAGAAAGCTACTGGATTCTCTAACCTCGAGGAGGAGCAAGTCAAGGGATTGGATGTAAGTCTTATAATTGTGGAAGCCCTTCCCATATTCTGAGTGTTTTGCCTGCAGATCATCCCATTCTTGCTCGAGGACAAGATCAAAGAGGTCGGGAAGTACGAGAAGGCCCAGGAGCCCTGGGGAGTAAGTTGTCCACTACTTGAAGTCCGGATGATTCTTTTACTGATTGTTTTTGTAGTCGCACGTCGTTGTCGACGGTCATTTGATCACTGGACAGAACCCTGCATCTGCAGCCGGTGTCGGTAAAGCCATCTTGGAAGCACTCAAGAAGTAAATAAATGTTGAAAATGTAACAGTAGATTGTATTATTGCCATAACTATTATGATAAAGTTTTCTACTAATCATTCAGCTATCGTACAGTGGGAATACACACCAGGTATATATTAGATATACACTACAGACATAGCCCATCCCTTTTTCAAGGTGTAGCCGTCGAGAGCCTCTTTCGCAGGAGTGGATAGCTCCGCGTTTTCGAAGGATATTTGAGCCATTCTAACTTGGGTTCCCTCAGCATTAGGTACAAGTGATGGTAATACATGTGTGCTTTTGTAACCTTCATACCTAGACAAAGATGAGTGTTAGGCAAAGCGACGAACGTGACGGCGTACTGTTGGAAGAGGACAGAGAGCACATCATTCGTTACTTCTTGAGGTAAGTTGGTACATAGTAGACGAGAAGTAGGGTAGTTGACCGCTGGCGGTATGGACCCTAGCAGGAAATCAGATCTGGACGGATTTGGGTTATAGTCAAAAAATGAACAAACCTGCTTCTGCATTCTGTTGCGGTGCGTCATCATCATCGTCAATCTCCATCTCTTCATCAGAGTCTGCCTTGTCCCGCTTGTTCTGCCTCTCTCCTTCGGTCGAATCCTCTTCTCGCGGACGTTTGTTCTCTTGTACGCCATTCTGACGGGCCAAAGCGCTCGCGTTTGCAGAATTTGGCGGCACATAATTGGGGTCTTCCCGCTTCAGAGTTGCGTATGATTTTGTTTTGGCATAATCGATGTGCTAGACACGCCAAGATGGTTGGTCAGGCAGAAGGCAATGATGAAAATAACAACGAACCATGGGTTTATCATAAAAGAGCATCCCTTCGCATGCACGCATAGCAGCAGTTGCCCCTGCGAGGTCATTGAAGACGAGGAAAGCCTGACCCCTCATTCTGGGTGTTTTGGAGGCGACAATGTCTGTGACCTTGCCATAGGTGGTGAAGAGAGCAAGGAGTTGGCTGCGAAGCTCGTCCTTGTGTACCTTGTCGTTGAGATTGTTGATATAAAGGGTACAGTTTGGTTGTTGATTGGAAGTCATAGTCTGCTTCTGCAAAAAGCTGGACAGTCCCCGCAGACAGAAATTTTTAGGGCGAGTTCGCAACCAAGGGGTTGGCTCTTTGCAGGTAAGATTAGGATTCTTACGAGATTCCCACGTTGACGCGTCTTGACTTGAAATTCGCGACACGTTCGTTGGATCGCCAGCCAGCCTTACTTTTTTTACCCCATGGCTCTGGCACTCCCTTCATGGCTCACTCCGTTCTTTTTCCTTCAATACCCAGTAAAAACACCCCCAAATCCCGACTCTTTCCCCAACTCTCAATACTATGCAACCGGTCTGAAGGATATCTACATTGCCATAACCATCATAGCCGTCATGGCCATCCTACGTGATGCGTTTCGTCTGCTGGTTTTTGAGCCTTTTGCCAGGTGGAAGCTCACCAGAGATCTCTCCTTCAAACTCGCCCAGGAAGCCAATGGAAACGGACATAACGGCGAAGCCAACGGCAACGGTCATGTTTTACACCCCACAAAACGCCAGCAACGCAAAATACATCGCAGTGTACTTAGATTTGCAGAACAAGGATGGTCCATGGTTTACTATCCTCTTCAATGGGGTTTTGGACTCGTGAGTACACATTGTTTATTTAGTCGAAATGTGGTCTGATTTCCGACAAAGTATGTCAACCGAAATCTCCCCACTAGAATATTCGACCCCGTTGATCTCTGGGTTAATTATCCTCATGTCTACCTTCCGGCCGAAGTCAAGTTCTACTACATTGCCCAGACAGCCTTTTACCTCCACCAAATACTAATTCTCAATGCCGAAGCACGACGAAAAGACCACGTCCAAATGATGACCCACCATGTCATAACCGTTTTCCTTATGGGAATGAGTTACTTTTACAACCTCACTCGCATTGGATGTGTTATTATGGTCCTCATGGATTGGTGTGACATTTTCTTGCCAGTCAGTTCATACATCGCAACCCCAAAATGCTATTCTTATCTCTCTTCCAGATGGCCAAGATGATGCGTTACCTAGAACTTCCCCAACTTTTGACAGACGCGACTTTTGGCTGGTTCCTGATATCCTGGTTTGTTACCAGACACGTCTTGTTCATAATCGTAATATGGTCCGCTATTTTCGACGTACCGCGATTATTGTCCTTTGATTGGGACCCAGTACGCGGACACTTTCTCAGCAAGGGATCACATGCGATGTTTCTCTCTTGCTTGCTTGCCTTGGAGGTTGGACTTTTATTGTTTTCTGTCAGATAAAAATGTCGGCTGACCGGTGAAAATTCAGGTCCTTCAGATAATTTGGTTCTGGATGATATGCCGCATTGCGTGGCGAGTGGTCACTTCTGGAGAAGGCGCTTCTGATGACCGGAGTGACGACGAAGGCGGCAGGTAAGTTTGCTTTTGACTCTGGAGGTTACTTGTCTTGACATTTTGGTACGCAGCACGGATGGCAAGGAGGAGTGAGTGGGCTAGAGGATCTTATACTAGATTTCTGTATTGCAAAATATCTTGTAGAAAGCACCCTTTAATACCCAAGAGCAGGAAACTGAAAGGAGAATAAGTTTAACGCATCATAATTCTTAAACGAGTCACGCGTGCCACGTGCTAAGCTACCTTATCCGGGGCATCTTGACCTCATAGTTGTTTCTGCCAGCTTCTGCGCACGCCTGCGGTGTCGACGTGCAATCTTTACCTCTCTACTACATCTTCCTGACCAACATCTACCTTGCATTTATTCCCCAACACCCTCTGACATGATGGCCAGTTTCATGAGCTATTTCGGCGCTCGTCGGGACCCCAAGCAATCCGCACGAGATGCGATCGTCACCCTCAGGCAACAGCTGCAGATGATTGAGAAGAAGGAAGAGCATCTACAGAAGAAGATTGAAGAAGAACTCAAGAAAGCAAAGGCGAATGCAGTCTCGAACAAGGCAGGTATGACTTGACTTTCTACAGTGTTGTAGTCTGTGCACGACTCAAGCTTGTAAACCGCCCACACACAGTTGCCACCGCAGCTCTGAAGCGTAAGAAGGCTAGCGAGGCGGAGCTTGATCGACTGGCTGGTACACGATTGCAACTGGAGATGCAAGTCAACACATTAGAGTCTGCTAACCTCAACGCGGAGACTATGGCTGCAATGAAGAAGGGAGCTGACGCATTGAAAACAATACACGGGAATATGTGCGTTTACATCGTCCGGTCATGAATTTGGGTATCTGACCTTGCTCTACACAGGACAATTGATAAGGTCGACGCGATTATGAACCAAGTCAATGATCAGCGTGCGTTAGCAGACGAAGTAGCGGAGGCAATATCAAATCCTGCCTATAGTGGTTTGGACTTGGACGAGGTGAGTCTTGATATTCTGCATTTGTGGTCAAACATCTAAGATGTATCGCCAGGATGAGCTGAAGGCCGAACTGGACGAGTTAGAACAAGACGAACTAAACGAGCGATTAGCAGGAGCAGAACCTGTACCCCTGCAGCAACCACCGCGTGCAGAACCTAGTGAGTTTGGCTTCTTCTCGGAGTACTTATTCTGATAAATCTCCAGGTCGACAACAAGTGGAAGACGACGAAGAAGAGGAGCTCAGACAGTTACAGGCCTCTCTTGCCATGTAATGCCTGGCATGACACTTTCTCGTTTATTGCCCTCATATAGTCTCATTGTATAGTTCGATTTTCCCTTCTTCATTCATTATCAATGTTCGAGTACTAAACAGAATTGTATGCTTCCTAATATTAGTGGATATTGAACTGGACAGCAAGGTAGACAAGACAAAAAACTATGTAGGTATGTATACATGGCGTTAAATTATTGAACACTTTACCCTGGCACGGACGTATTGCAATGGTATCTGCGTTAAGTTATGAATATGCAAAGAAATAACACCCAAAAAATATGACGATGATAAGTCTAACGTCCTACTATGACACTACCCCAGCTGTCCGAAGACCCAAAACCCTGCGAACATCAGAAGTAAACCGTAACGAGTCGAGGACGGGTAAAAGGTCCAGCAAAGCTTCGTCTGACGGGTCATGCGTCCATCCCTCTATTGGAATTCCATTAGCTGTAAAAGAATATATGTCTCACATGTTCACGGCGAATGCGACAAAGAAATACCTTCATTAACCCGGTAACTGACTGGTGAATTGTCAACAAGACAAACTTTTCCAAGATCCGGTTCAATTATAGTCAGGTCCTTGGTATATGATCCGTTAGGTAGTTGTGTACATGACTGGAGAATGAATGAGATCTCAGAGAGTCGAATAGGACAAGGGACTTACGTCTCGGAAAAAACGATGTACTAGAATTCCTCTACCAGCGTCCAACCAGTCAATAACCGGGTCCGCATACTCTTGCATTGAGGCTGTAAATATCACTAGTGTATACCACCCAGAAACCTAGTGCCCTGTCAGAAGGAGCTTTAAAAATAATGGAATACTTACCGTTCGAAGAAAGAAATCCGCAAAAGGCCTTTTATAAACGTGGTACAAAGTACTCTTTCCTCCCAAAACAACTTCCACTACATGTCCTGCATTGGTCTTTCTTGATCCAAAGGGACTCAACCCGAAGAAGCCTGAGTGACCAGCTGAAGGAATAGGCCGCGAGGTAGAGTGTATGAGTGTTTCATCGAGATCGAGTACAAGGGTTTTCTGGGAGTGAAATGGAGACTTTCGAGTTGTTAACGAAGGAGTACCGGACCGAGGTGTGCTAGCATTGGAGTCGGTAGGGCTTAGGGGAGGGGATGATGCTGGAGGTTGTAGATGGTGTGGCGATATTGACGGCGCGTCGAGTTTCGTTAAAGAATCAGGAATAGAACTATCAAGTGCAACGAGCGGTGAAACCAGAGATTCTTCATCTGAGCTGTCTTCAGGTATAGGCTCTTTCTCTTTCGAGGAAGGATTAATTGCCTGCCTATTCCCTCCCAAACGCAACCTCTCAACCAAAGAATACCAAGCCGCACGAAATGCATCCCATGCTATTACCAGCACCCGCAAAAAAAATATCCGGCTTATTAGAGATGTTGAATGTGATTCCGAGGGAAGTGTTTCGATCGGGATGGGAGATTTATGAGATGCCACGGTAGGTGAAGGCCTAGGTCTCGGGGCAACGAAGGTGCTAGAAGACGTGTAGGAGAAGGATCTAGTTGACCATATACTAGGTCGCTTTGCGGAAAGATCGGAAGATGGACCGACATGAATATCGGGGGGATACTCAGTCGTTGGGGTTGATGGCGCAGTCTTTGGGGCAACATAATTATCGTAGCGACGGGAGAGGTAGGTCAGAGAATTCATCTCTGTCTCCTCGCCGTCTCAGAGGGTGTGAGAGTCAGAAAATGGTGGTGATGGTGGTGGTTGAGGAACAAGATGCTCGTAGAAAGTGGAACGATGAAGAACACGCGTCGGTTATAATAAACGGCGTTACATCAGACCGTGGTATACGTCGTATGGCTTTCAACCCCGGCCCTTCCTCAGTAAAATTAATTGTACAACTATTATACTCCAGGTCAACCAAAGTTCAATCATACATGATGCACCATTCCAGACAATCCAAGTAATCTGCATCCAAAGTTTCCCTGTCAAGAGCTTTCATCGACGAACCGGGTCTTGTTTGAATGGCGGCAGTCTTTGAGACTTTCGCTCTTGTTGACTTGATATTATCATTCCAGGTGACATAGGCAGTCTGCAACACGATGAACGTTTGAACGACATGATCAAGAACGCAAGAAGAATCTGCTTACGTAGCTGACTATTGCCAGCCGCGGTAACAAAGGCTCTACCCAGTTGATTTCTACTGGAGATCCTAGAGAATAGAGGACGATGTAATGCATGAGGTGTCGTCCGAAGTAAATGGTGTGCAGCGTTGAAGGCAAGCATGGCGTAGAATTCTGTAGTGCCATCTCGCAGACAAGCACTTAAGAGCAAAAAAGGTGGAACCAGAAGAGTCTGGACCTCTTAAGAGCAAAGATCGATTCATGTTTGCGACCGGCCCACAATATGTACAACAAAAGCTTCACAAAATGTAACGGAAGCCTTTCTCCTTAATGCCTTTCTCTTCCTCTTCTCGGTCTAGCTTCGCATTGAGACGCTTCAACTCGATTCTAAAGACCCAGCACATGATGATGGCGACTCCGGATGTCGCGATACAAATACCGTAGGAATCTGAAATGGCTCTGAGCAAAACTCTGGAAAAGCTCCGTGGCAACTTACTGCGGTAAGTAGGCCCCCACATTGTCGGAAACACATAGCTATCAGCAATAATTAGTAGATAGGAATAACAAGCAAGTCGGTAACATACGATCCCGCAACGTTCCCCAACTGAGAAAAGGCGTTGATAAGAGCAATAGCAACCGCACGTTTCGAGGGGGGACGAGGGAACGAGTTGCTCATCCAAGCATACAATACAACGAATCCTGCATAGGCCTGTGCCATGAGGAACCTAGAGAGATCTCTAAGTCAGCAGTGACTTCGAATAATGCAGCTAAACCCCTACAGCGAGACATAACGGGCAGCTGTATTCATTGTGCTAATGGCAATCACGAAACCAACAATACCTAGAATGAAAGAAGAAATGATGTGATAAAATCGTTCACCAGTCTTGTCTGAATGACTTGAGAGCGGCATTAGTGTTTGGGTAGGCCACATTTTTGAGAGACGTACCGTGAAAGCACAAAGGCGGCAGCAGCAGCAAAAACGAATGGAGGTGCGCACAATAGAAGCGAAATCGTACTGTTGAAGCCCATCGTAGCACTTAAAGTAGGGAAGTATGCGTTGAAAGATAAGGCCACAACTTGAGCTGTCATGGCAAAAGAGAGCCACCACACACGCCAGTCAGTGATTGCGAGCCATAAACCCGTAAAGCGACCTCCTGTTTCCGTTTCTTCTTGGTCTCCGACGAGTGCATCCTCCTCCATCCGTTGCATAGCTAATTCACGTTCAAGAGGAGAGAGCCATTTTGTAGTAGCCGGAAAATCTGGTAGAACAAATATTGCAATAACGGCGACGAAGACTGTAAGAGCACCCTCAATATAGAAGAGCCATCTTATGAAAAGCAGTTAGGTGATTTTCGCGGATCAAGTGAAGACATTACCTCCAAGCAGCATGACCCAGTGTGCCGTCCATTCCGCTCAATATACCCGAAGCCATAAGCGCACCTGATATTTAAGATCGTGCCATCTTCCGTTCTTCACCAAACTAAAAACATACCGAAAGCGTTGGATATAAGGTTACCGCAGTACAAGATGGCAGTTCGCAAACCGATCTCCTCTCGTTTGTACCACTACGAAAACAAATAAGCATATACTTGACAAATATATTCAAGGCTCACTTTAGAGAGAAGGAAGAGTGCACCAGGAAAGAAGGCAGCTACAAAGTAAAGTTAGAAAATGAAAAATGGCGTCTCAGTTGTAGCACCTTCTACAAATCCCAGAAAGAATCTGGTGAGTAGGGCGCCGACAAAACTAGAACGACGTCAGCAGAGCCTATACTTTATAAAGAAAGTTGATTAGTACTTGAGGGTTATTCCTTCGGAGAAATGAGTTTTCCGGATCAATGGAATGAGTATCCAACATTGCTTACCAGTGAGACAAGATATCATCCCCCATACCATCATGCAGCAAGGGAGGTATAAAGATGGTTTGCCTATCCAATTCAGAAACATATTCCTGGCGCCAGTTCAGATTAGAAAGGAGTACATTGAAAACAAAACTTACGAAGGTATTTGCATGAGAATATACTTTCCTGGCCTGTCAGGACGGACTTTTACAGCAGAGAAGAGACGCTTACGCCAACATAAAGAATAGAAAGTAATGTAGGAAACTCTTGTTCGTGAAGGTTGAGATCATGTTCGAAGCCTTTCAGGCGGGCAGCACTATATAGAAAAGACATAAAAATTAGCTGTCAGTTGGCCAGCCTTCGTAGCATACCCAGCATTATTTCTATCGACCTGGGAAACGTCAGTCAAACGAGAGAAGAGAAGGTTAAAGACTTACATAGTTTAATATATATATGAAGATCAGTATGCTCATGCGTAAATCGATCTTCCGCACCAACTTGCGTTCCAATTCAGCACGAGCTTCATGACCACCATACTTGTCATCTGGATGAGTGTCGGGTTCTTGAACGCCTTTAGCTTCGAGTTTAACATCTTCATCAGAGGAGCGCATCATGATGAGAAAAGGGAAGCTCACGCTATTTCTTCCAAAATTTTCCATTTATACTGAGAAACGATCCGGGATCCAGAAGGAATGAATGGGAGTGGCTCGGGAGAGCAGTCAACTGACTCCATACTCACTGACAGTTCCTGAGATAGAAAATGAAGGCAAGGACATGTGACCTCAACGCGTCCCGCCCATTACACGCGACTTCGTTTTGTTTACTGCCTCTAGAGTCCGTATGGATCAGTTCCTAGAGTCCCTCCCGGTTCTCTCTAAAGCCGAAATTCCTAATGATTCTTCATGTCCTATATGCCTAGTCCCCTTCGAGGAAATCCTAAATAACACAACATTAGAAGACTCGGTTGCTGGAGTCACTAAATTGGAGTGTGCACACCTCTTTTGTCGTTATGAGTATGTCCTTCTCCTTCAAGTTGAACCTGAAATCTGACATCACTTCAAGTCTCGTCGAATGGATTCGTGGCATGGTCAGTGTCTTTTTTCTTGAGTATATAATATGCTTTCGTTTACATTGAAGCCCCTAGCATGGAAATTGTCCGTTTTGCAGACAACCCTTCCTAGACATTCGACCCCCATCCGATTCTGACGGAGAGTCTTCTGACGGTGGGGAGTATGTTCCCATGGATGATGACGAAGAAGAAGAGGATTCCTTTATGGTAGACACGGATGGATTCACTGAAGCGTCCGACTTTGACGTGGAGGTTGACGATATCGATATTAGATCGTATCAAGACTGGCGAGAACCCAGTAGCGATGATATGGCTGATGCATCCTCTGACTGGCTCACCGACGGGGATTCTTTTTCAACTATCGAAGAAGTTAACTCGGATAGTGATGGAATGCAGCCTCAAAACGGTAGGTGTGAAAACTCCACCCCTATATCACTTGTTCTCATATATATCTATCTTCAGTTGAGACTGTCACAATCCACGAAGATGAGCCACAGGATATAGTTGGCAACCCCGAAGAACAAGAGACTAAAGACTAGAACAATTTGTAGTCATACATCTTTCCTTGATAATTTTGTTATATCTATTGGATACATGTTTGTACATCTAACATCTAAATCCTCTGTAGATCACTAGTTTATTTCTGTCAATATCTCATCAACAACGGCATTTTCTTTGTTTTCCTTCCATACACCTGTGAATTTTCCGCTCCACTTTTGACCCTTGCCTCCGCCTTTGACACCAAGACGAGCTTTTAACGCATCTCCAGCAATCTTGACCAACTTGTCGTCAGAGCCTGTAACTAGAACGACTGTTGTTGCTGTTGCTGTTTGAACAGAAGGGGAGGAAGACAAAACGACGACATGGGGCTTCATCTCAGGTTGCACAGCGGCAGTTAAAGCAGAAGCAATAGACGACAGGAATCCCAACGCATTTCCACTGTCGTCGATCCGATGAATATGCTTCTTGAATACTGCCTCTGTACTTGCTGTCAAAGCAGAAAATAAATCCCGACTGATATACTTGGCTAGTTCCACTTCAATATCGCCGACGCGCTTTTCTGCTCTTTTGCGCTCTTCAATCACTTGAGAGACCCGTTCTGGAACCAAGGGCGGTCCACAACTAAGGACAG
The DNA here is from genome assembly GCA_037954225.1 of Stygiomarasmius scandens. Classification (NCBI taxonomy): domain Eukaryota; kingdom Fungi; phylum Basidiomycota; class Agaricomycetes; order Agaricales; family Campanellaceae; genus Stygiomarasmius; species Stygiomarasmius scandens. The sequence continues at coordinate 1,894,757 of JBANRG010000002.1, read as the reverse complement.
ATGATGTATCGACAAGATGTTTGTGGGTAGAAGTTGTATGAGTAATGAGACGAGGACCTGCTAGGAAATAGAGACGAGCTGAAGTCGTGCTCGAGCGAGAAAGCGCGTCGGTATGAGGGAGGAGAAATAGCTGAAGATTATGAAGGCTTGGGAGGTGTGTTCCACAACACCTGTTGATTAAAGGTACCTTGAGAAGATGATACAAAAATCGAGCAAGTGTACGACTTACGGATTTTTATCGACACCGTCAATAATAACAACCCTTTTCACGCCTCCAGTATAATCTTCAGGAAGGCCCCTTCCGACACTACGTCCACTTTCAAGTGTTTCGACTGGTTTCTCCCTGTCTCGATCAAGTTCCTCTACTTCGACGTGAATCTTGCGACCCTCAAAGACTAATTTATTAGCTTCGGTCTGAATCGAAAGAATTTCTTCTGGTGTCATGCCGCGGGGAATTTCTACGTAGCATGGTTGAGGATACGACGTTAGAGACCAAGAAAGTGTTGGTAGATTGAGGCGCGTCTCTAACAAAGCAGATAGCAAATGTTGAGAAGTGTGCATAGACATCTGCAAGCAATGTATCAGACAATCTAGCACGTCTAGGAAAAGAAAAGACGCCAACGTGATCGTATCGACGATCGTATCCCGCTTCGTCTAGGGATGCAGTGACTTTGGTTCCAGGGGGGAAAGTCTGCAATGCAGACTCCAAGTCACTATCCACAACTTGAACATAGTGGACTGCGTGTCCTCCGTGTCGTTTTGCTTGAAGCACAGACCACACTTTACCATCTTGTGTAGTGATAATACCGGTATCGGTCGGCTGGCCTCCACCCTGGCAAGTTCCACACATCAGCTGGGATCGTTTTGCACGAGGGGAAATACAAACCTCTGGAAAGATCACCGTATCGTGTAGAATAACCTCAAGAATTGGATCACTGGGTAGAGTGGGTGCTAATACAGCTTTCTTCGTTTTCTTTCCTGCAGGAGCTGCAGGAGGCTGGGATACAGTGCAGCTTACAACCGTTGTGTTTATCTGACGCAGAAGGGGGTCACCTAGCATGCAATAACATCAAGGTGATGAGTCGAGTCATAGTTTAAGCTACTCGTAGGACCTACGCTGACAAGCTAATATCCCTACAGGAATAGAGACCTGAGGGTCGGAAGGGATCTTTAAAGTAGGAGATACGATTCTGAGATAATCGGGAGGAGTGGTCGGGTGCAAGAGAATAGCAGTAGCAGCCATCGTGGAGATTGGAAGAAAACAAGCCTGAGAATGTCAAGTATACATGTGTCCGATATTCATCTTGGCTCGTTGCTCATTTGTTACAAGAGAATGGACTTCAGTGTTCTTGGTACACGAGGTTGAGTTCAATCTTTGAAGACAGCACCGACGCGAAGAAAGATGATTACATTTCATTAGCGAAACCGGATAATGACGGGTTTCTTTCCTCGTGTTGAACAAGTAAAGTAACTACACATCTAGGTCTAATACACACCTAATAGATCAGCAAGCTATGAATACATGAAACTATTCTACAGTTTAAGCTGTTCCATTTTGCTCCGTTTGTGCCTTACCAGGCATAACCATGGTTTTTGGCAGCGTTGTAATCGGAGGCAAGAGAGCCGCGGCCGTCTTCCGTGCATTCTGGATCAATAGTTGATCCATTACGACGATACTAGCCATAGCCTCGACAATGGGCACCGCACGAGGAACGACACAGGGGTCATGTCTACCACGAGCAGCCAAGGAGCCAGGTGTACCATCGTATTGAGCGGTAGCCTGGGCTTGAGATATTGTCGCAGGGGACTTGAAACCGATACTGTGTTCGGGCATCAGGACGGACTCGTCGGAATAACATTCGGGGTAACTGACCGGAAATAAATGTCCTCGCCATTTGTGATACCTCCTTGAACACCTCCACTCCAGTTCGTCTTTGTACCGAGGCGTCCGGAGCCATCTGGTTTGAGTACAAATGGATCATTGTGTTTGCTCCCTGGCACCTCAGTGCCTCGGAAACCGGAACCGATTTCAAAGGCTTTGGTAGCAGGAATAGAAAGCATAGCATGGCCGAGTGTTGCTTCAAACTTGTCAAAGACAGGTTCACCGAGGCCAGAAGGCACGTTTCGGATGACACAGGTGACAGTACCGCCAATTGAATCGAGATTGTCTTTTGCACGGATAATACGCTGGTTCGGTTGTCAGTGTTAGTGCGCGTACGAGCGGAAAATTGGCATACTTGTGTCATTTTTTCTGCAGTCTCCAAATGGGGACAGCGTGTCGGATGTTGATCAACTTGTTCTCGCGTTACAGTCGACAGGAGATGGCGGAATTCTTCACTTAACGCGTCTTCGACTTGTTCGTCATCTTCGTCATCTTGGGAAGGTCTTTGGACAGAGAATGGGATGTGAACTTTGCCAACGGACGAGACAAAGGCGACAATTTCTATACCGTAAGCTTGCTTGAGATATTTTTCGGCGATGGCTCCTGCTGCAACGCGACCTAGGGAAATTTGATGGGTTAATCACGGTCCAGAGTTACAATTGTTTAAACCCACCTATAGTTTCTCGAGCACTGCTGCGGCCTCCGCCGCTGCTGGCCTTGACGCCGTATTTCTCGAGATAAGTGTAGTCAGCGTGACTAGGTCGAGGGTAGAGGTCGGTTTCGGAATAGTCGTGAGGGCGCTGATCCTCATTCTTGACGAGGAGGGCGATGGGAGTGCCCAATGTGACATCATGTTCAAGTCCAGACTGCAAGAGAACCCTGTCCTTTTCGTTTCTCTACAACTAAGACTTAGGGAAGGCTTTGAGAGTAAAACATCGATCACGACGAACGGGAGTAGTCAGATCGCTTTGGCCAGGTCTGCGCCTGTTCAATTGAAGTTGTATGTCGTCAGCGGAGAGAGTCAAGCCCTGCACAAAGTGAGTTCCTTGAGGCAAACAAGCAAGCTACAAACGCACTGGAGGACATCCGTCGATGATTGCACCGACCGATGCACAGTGACTTTCACCATAGGTAGTGACACGAAAGAGGTTGCCGTAGGTAGACATTGGGATGAGTTTCTGAAGACGTCTTGACCTTTAATACTGGCTTGCAAGGCTATTCTCGGCCGACTTGAGATGAGATGCGAGTCCAAGTGAAAAACAGATCTTCGGATATAGATTGCGTTATCTTATCTCTTGCCAAATATGGTCACACGAGAATTAGAATTAGGACCAACTCTTTAATTCGTTCCCCAATGTCAGCTAGACCCCAAATTCGCAAAAAAGCCACAAATGAAGACGCTTCCTACGTTGGGCCATCGGGCAGCACAGCTGGCTCAAAACGGCAGGCAGCGGACAGAGCAGACGGCGAGCCCAGGGCAAAACGCAAACGAGTCGTCGATTCTTCAGGTCTCATGGCTCCTCCCCCAAAGGCAGTAGAATCAGAAATCAAGATGTCAAAGGTGCGTCACCTCACTCAGACTTCTGGCTCATATGCTCATGCTTTGGTCAGGTCGACTTTTTTAAATTGTCGAGCCCTCAGCTACATCAATATCTAGCACACCACAACATCATCCCCGTAATTCATCCACTTCCAATAACCGCACAAGATCCTCCTCCCCCGTATACTTTAGCCAATCCACACAGTCGTCGTATAGAATCGCGACCTCCATCACCACCCCCTCAGTCTACCCCTGCGAACAGACCCCGTCGCGATCCCAAAGACCAAAGTCGCCAAAGAAATTCTCGTTTACTAGAGGATGATGTTTTGGCGCGTCCACCCATCATGAACGACGTCCAGGAGGTCCATGTCGTCTTGGCTGGGATCGCAGAGAAACATTTCAGAGAGGTTTTGACTATCAATGGCAGGGAAGAAGTTGAAACGCTAGCTGCTTTCATGTGTGCAGTAGAGAGGTTAAAGAGTGGAAAAATGCATCAATAGCATTGAAGTACGTGTTGCTATCGTTCATTTCCTGCCATTTGACACTCATACACTGTGTCTAGTCGTTACAGTGCTGTGTACGCATAACGTTGTTCTTTTCTCGGCCGACTATATTACCATCAATCATCCTCCCTGTTCAGCTGTGTCTTGCCAATTGTGTTTCTTACATGTACTACTATCTACTTACTAGGATCATCTCATGTTGCATATACCGAGCCGCATATTATTTTTCTTGATTTCACATTTCTGTTCCCCTGTTCTGATTCAATGCAAGCACCATCGGATCGCGCCGGCCCGGATGGATAACGGGAAATCTTCGGATGCTTCGATCGGCATGAGCTACTTAAACTTCGATTTTCGTGTGTGGAGGTGAGAGCGACATTCTTTCTCTCATCATGCTTGTTCGCAGTCTCAAAGAATTTTCTTTCACCCAGATTGGTGGTGGAGAAGGAACAAAAGACGGAGAATGGCTTCAAGTCTCACAGTTTCCGACCAGTGTACATGTCGAGCTTTTGAACTTGAAGAGAATTCCAGACCCAGTGAATCGTGCTCGAATTATCACCTTCTTACCTTCGCTGACACAAAGAATAGTTTATTGGACTTCAGGAGTGGGATGTACAGTGTTGGTTTTGTGGCCTCGTCTTCTACGCACCGTAAAATAAAAACTGTGTGACAGGGATCGGTGAAAGCCGCTGGAGTTTCAAGACAACATTCTCCGTTACGGAAGACGAACTCAAATCTAGCAACGCAGACCTTTTGTTCGAAGGCTTGGATACCTTTGCAACTGTTCTTCTGGTGAGCTTTGCCAAACCTTGTTCATTTCGTCATTTCACTGTCCTGTGCAGAACGGCACCCAAATTCTCCAGTAGGGCAAAAGTAGACATTCTTCTCATCTACGCTGACGCAAATAACACAGGTCTGAAAATCAATTCATCGAGTATCGTGTCGCCGTCAAGCAGAACCTCAAGGCCGGTGAAAATGAGCTGGTCCTCAACTTTGATAGCGCTTTCTTTAAAGTAAGTAGATATTACGGTATATGAAGCCTGTTCATTTTGCAATCAGGGCAGAGAACTGGAGAAACAACACGGAAAACTCAACCTCTGGAATGGTGACTCGAGCCGTCTACATGTTCGCAAGGCTCAGTACAAGTAGGTATTCTTTCCGAATTTTCCGCCAAGGCTAGAAATATAACGCATATGTTTATTACTTTAAGCTACGGATGGGATTGGGGTACGTTTCTTTTTCATGATCACCTTCGTTGATTAATTTGAAATGATCATCAGGACCAGTCCTTATGACCGTTGGTCCCTGGAAACCTATCAGCATCCAGTTCTACGAGAATCGCATTGCAGAGGTTGATATCCGGAGTCAAGTTTCTGAACAACTCGATGTTCAGGTTCCCGTTGCACTTGCGTTTTCGGAGAAAGTTCCTGGTCTTGTCACTGTCTCTTTGAAAGCACCGGATGGAACCGTAGTGGCTAGTAGCAAGGACATCAAGACGGACCAAGGACAAGCAAAGGCCAAGTTTGATTTCAAACCTGGGCAAATTGAATTGTGGTATCCTGTTGGATATGGAAAACAGCCTTTGTATACAGTCGAGATCGAGCTTAATGACCAGGTGAGCCAAGTTGTAGACCTCGTTCATCTGCCGTGATTGACGGTCTTCTTGAAGGACGGCAAGGCCCTCGACTTAAAAGTACAGAAGATTGCCTTTAGAAGGGCACAGGTCGTTCAGGAGAAGTTGGTTGACCAGGAAGGTTTGTCTTTCTTGTTCGAGATAAACAATGTCAGGATCTTCTGCGGAGGTAAAGTCTTCTCGCAATTCTTTAGGCGTTGCATTGTCCTAAATGTCTTTATAGGATCAAACTGGATTCCTGCCGACTCTTTCTTGACAACGTCGGTTCTGAATCCTTACCTCGTTCCTGCCTTCATGCTTACCCTTTTTGCTGTAGGATCACCCCGGAAAGGTACAGAGCCTGGCTACAGCTTTTGATAGACGGGAATCAAAACATGGTCCGTGTCTGGGGAGGAGGTATCTATGAAGCAGATGCATTCTATGATACCTGCGACGGCAAGTGCACAGAATTTTGATGTTATATCTTTTTCTCATACCCCTTTCCGACAAATAGAACTCGGGAGTGCGTGATACTTTGAAGACTTGAAGTTCCGTCCTTGATTAACTACTTCTGAACAGTTCTTGTGTGGCAAGATTTCATGTTTGGATGTGGTCAAGTACGCGGAACATTTTTACGTCCGTCTGTACACTTTTGACATCTTCTGATTCTAGTACCCCGCATACGACTCTTTTTTGAAACTAGTGGAAGTCGAAGCCGAATATAATGTGAAAAGATTGCGACACCATCCTTCGGTTGTAATTTTCGGTTCGTAGCTTTTGCTTGGAACTTTTCCACCGCTTAATGAAATGATCGAATGTCTAGCTGGTAACAATGAGGACTATCAGATTGCTGAATCCTTCAAGCTGGACTTGGATTACTCGGATGAAACTTCTGATTTCCGGCAGACAAGTTTCCCAGCACGTTACATCTATGAACGAACTCTCCCAGAGATTGTTAAAAATTTCTCAGACATTTTCTATCATCGTTCATCTCCTTACAGCGGTCAAGGCAAACCAACCACCGACCAAACCCTTGGAGACTTGCATCAGTGGAACGTTTGGCACGGGGTCAGTATTTTACTATCTGGTGGCACAGAACTTGATCTAAACGCTATAATAGCAACAAAAACCTTGGCATGAATGGGATATTCTTGCTGGTAGATTCGTTTCCGAGTTTGGGATGTGCGTTTTCGTCTTATCTCCTGAGAAGTCATGCTCTGAAAGCTCATTTAGGGAGGGTTACCCGGACATTCGTACCGTAGACTATTGGTTGGGCGGTAATAAGGACGAGAGGTTCCCTCAATCAAGGTGAGTTCATGAAGTTTACAATTGCACTCTTCTGATCTGATTTTCGTTGTAGGACCAATGTCAACCACAACAAAGCAGATGGATTTGAGCGAAGATTGGAGTTGTACCTGGTCGAAAACTTCAAACATGCATTCGATATGGACAGGTTCATGAATTCACTACTATCTTTGATCGGGTAAACTGATAGTGTTTTCAGCTATGTATATTACACCCAAGTGATGCAAGCGGAGACATTAGCTTCGGCGTTTCGACTTTGGAGACGCAACTGGAAGGGCAAGGGGCGGGAATATACTGCGGGGGCATTGGTCTGGCAGGTGGGATCGTCTTGCGTCCATCCATTCACCGATTTCCCATCGTTCTCATTTTAGATCAATGATTGCTGGCCGGTAACATCTTGGGCTATTGTGGATTATTTCCTCCGCCCCAAACCAGCGTATTTCGCCATTGCGCGAGAACTCCGACCTTTCGCCGTTGGGATGACACGAAAGGAGCATCAAACTTTTCCCGATGACCTTTCTGCTGCCAAATTTACAATCGAGAGCATCCTTGAGATCTGGGGCACAAATAGCACGCTCGAGGACAAGAAAGCGACATTAGAGGTTACCTCTTATGATTTGCAATCCGAGTGGAAAGATTCATGGAAAGAGTACGTCCAATTTCTCCTACAGCCTCCGTTCCCCATCTTATCTACATCTGTCATAGGTCAGTCACATTGGCTCCAAACTCGAGTACTGAGCTTTTCAAGGGTCAAGTTCCTGGACAACCCACGAGAACGAAAAAGAGCGAAGTAGCCAAAGATATCGTCGTGTCTGCCCGACTGCTGGATGGGGATGGTACTGTTCTCTCTCGGTACACGAATTGGTGCAGTGATTCCATTTGATTCGTACTACAACCAACTGATTAGTATGAATAGGCCCGAACCTTTCAAGTATATCAAATTCCCCTCCGTGGAAGAAGTCGACCTGCGTCTTACAATAGAAGGGGAATTAGTAACCTTGTCCACCAAGAAGCCCATTAAGGGCGTTGTTCTTGACGCAGAAGGAGAAGATGTAAAGTGGAGTGATCAAGCTATAGATTTAGTTCCTGGAGACCCCCAAACAGTGAAAGCGGTTGGGCTGAAGGGCAAGAAAGTCAAGGCAAGGTTCTTGGGCGATGACACTGCATAAAAGCGGAATGAAATAAATGTATCATAACACAATCTTTGTACAGTAAGAAGGTTGAATGTGCTGTCCTACCATTGATCTACTACTTCGCGACTTTAGAACCACCGGGGTGTGAGTACAATACCAGAATAAACGGAGTTCGAGTACAAGCTACAACATGTCAAGACAAAATGCCCAGGAAACCAAGAAAAGAAGGGCATAATCTAAGGGTTAAGCGAAGAAAGAATATGATGAAGTCATGTAGAGACAAATATGACGATGAGGATACGGTAGTAATTGGGGAAAAGGCCACTACATTATGACACAACGGCTCGGTTGAGGTTCGCCAGTTGAACTATGGGGTGCTCGTTTCTCAATCTCTGCTAGACATAGTTCGAAAACCTTGGCTAGAAGGAAGATTTATTAAGTGCACGACGAGTTCTGGGGTAATAGCACTCACCAACGTTGAGATTAGTCTTTGCACTAGTCTCTACCCACGCTGCCTTCATTTCCTGCGCCAATTTCTCGCCATCTGCCGGGCTGACCTGCCTACTATAGGAACGAGATTAAGGGATTCAGAAGGGCGCTTGTTTATAGTTTAAGCAACGAATACCAACCTATGCTCCAGATCGACTTTGGAGCCCACGATGACGCAGGGAATGTCCGTCACGCCACAAAAATCGATGATTTTGTCGTAAACAACTTGAATCATGTCGAAAGACGCTCGCGAAGTGACTGAATAGACCAAAACATATCCATGTATTCCAATGGCATGCTTGGAGTTTAAAATCGAAAACTCGTCCTAGAGAAGCAGAGACTGTTGGATTGCGCTCATGTGTATGACGACGGACGCACCTGGCCTGCGGTGTCTATCACTTCACAATCGTACTCTGCGCCACGATACTTGACGCTCTTTGCAAATGTACTTTCGATAGTGGGATAATAAGATTCGACAAACTGGTTCTCGATGAACTGCACGATGAGAGAGGACTTGCCTGCACGGAGAATAAGCCGTTGAGAACGGATGACGTATAGCAACCAGGTACATACCCACTGAACGTGCTCCCAAGACCGCGATTTTCCTCTTCTTCAGGTTTTCAGGAGGCGACATAACGAAGCGTTAGGCGACAGTAGAAGAGGAGTAAGCAAAGATGGTTAAAGAGAGATGGGATAATGGGAGAAAGCGAAACAAGGGTCAGAGGTGGAGTCACAGTGAAATTATGCCGACAAGTCCCACTGCAAATGAAAAGGCGACACAGAAGATTCCAAAACGCCTTGCCAAACGAAAGAATCAAGAAACGGCAGTATAAATACGATGGTGGATGTAAAAGTAAAACCTTGTTTCCACGGTTGACTTGAAGCAAGCGGCCCTTTACCTTCTTCCATTTCGCATATCATATCCTCCTGTCGCCGGATCTCCCCTTCTCTCGCTTCTAACTTTGTCTGTTTCATGCCACAGGGAGGCCCAGAGGGTCCATATGTTTCGACTTTGCCAAAGTACACTCAGGCACTCAGCGGATATTGTATCCTCCCCGCGGTACGAATTGTGACGTCTGGACGTAACTACACGGCTCGTCCGGAATCTTCTATAGGGTCACGATGTACGGATACGACAGATGCTAAACTAGACTAAGTACATATACCGAACGACCCGGTCCACAGAGCGATAGAGGCCCTTGAAGGTCTGCTCAATGACACAACTATTACTTAAATTAGTCCACCGCTTAACTTCAGAGAACACATTCTTACAATTCAACCTCGGAGTTATTATCCCTCAAAACGAGAATACTACCATGTCTTCCCGCTCTGTATCAGATTCATCGTCACGCTGAGAAAATAAATTAGCGAGGTCATACGGACACGGAGTCAGCAAAGCCTACACAGATTACCAGAAGAGCATCTTCAGAAAACATGACAGCCATAGCAGAATCAGCTGGCAGGGCTACGGTTCTGACCCGTCCGCCTAGACTGGTATGCACTGATTTCATGAATGCGCCCGATATCACGGTCTCCTCAGGCAGAAGCTTCGTTTGTGACTGCTCGTTTTTCGCAAGATCGTATTTCAAAGCAAGTTGATTGAAATCGAGAAGCTGTATTTCTTTGGTGTCCTTTTCAAATACCGCGGCCTTAAGGCCATGCATATAGCATACCCAGACGTCTGCTGGGCAACCAAGTTGCAGCATTCGGGATCCTTTGGGTCCCCATGATTGCCAAGTGTGATCGATTTCTTGCCGTTCTATAACAGACATGATGGTGGAGAGTGGGATGAACAGAGCGTATGTGGCTCCTCCTTCTGTGCGGATGTTGAATAACGTGTAGAAAACTACGAAAAGTCGGTCATCAAAAGAGGTGGTGAATGGAACATTGCCGCTGTGACAACGGTACGACTCCGAATGGATCGAAATATCGAAAATATCCATGTCGTCATGTGGATCTGGAAGGTCGAGCCTGCAAAGATACCCATTCCTGACGTTGATGTCGACAACGATTAATTCCAGGTGAAGACCATCGCGAATCTGGCTCATTAGCACCAGTTCGTCGGTGAGGAAGGCAAAAGAGACTATTTCCTTCCGATACTATAAGCTAATCGTTTCAGCATCCCTCTAGCATTCATGAAATATAAACGAACTTGCAAAAATGTTCCATTCTGCCAATTCCACATTACCAGTTTTTCAGTAATGAGGCCCGAAAACATGATCCCCAAATATTGACCGGAAATTCGGATTTCAAAAGTCCATTCATCATCTACTGCACGGCTCTGGAAGTCGAGTATCGGTGATGATGTACTAGGGTGAGGTTTCCCTGTTGACAGAGATAAAAGATGGATTTTGAATAGTGTCTCCTCTCTAAGTATTGAGTTATTAGATAAGTCATGAAGCAGTAGAACTGACACACCTATTACCGTTTCCTTTGACAATCAAGACGAGCAGATCGTTTGAGATATCCATCGAGAAATCTGCAACGTCAAATTTATTATCCACTTCTATGTTCCACTCTTTTTGCTTGATTCCTCTGTAAATAGATGGGAGTTGGATAAACGTGAAGGATTTTTTGCAGTGTGTAAATGCTAGTATACCACCAGCAAGCTCCCAGAGTTGAACACTTTGAAGGGGAAACGTCTGTCTCGTAGACCATTTAACGTTTTGCCAGGCTTCTTGATGTGCTTTTAGTTTGTTCAACCGTGTAATTGTCCCGTCAATTCCAGGGGGTCCATCTTTCATCCCGGACAAAGCAAGGTGCAGTCTGTACTGCAGCAATGACGAAGAATCTACGATTGAATGAAGTGCGCGACAGACCTTAACTCAAATCGGTCAGATCATTACTAACGCTGCTCCGATTAGAAAAATAACGCACTTCCGTACAATGTACAAGACTGAGGAGATCAAGTTCATGGAGGATGACGAATAACAGTTCATTTGGGAGTTGCAGTAAGCCTGCAATCATTGGGGAGCAGAGTAAAAAAAAAGTATTTCTAATTTCGTCATATGTGGCACGATCACGTGTAAGTTGACCTTGTATTTTGAGTTTGCGCGCGTTCAGGTTTTCTTACTACTATCACTTCTTGTTCCAGTCTCTTGTTCGTTCCCTCATCTGTATAACTTGTGCAAGCCATGTCTTCTACCACTTCCACCCCCAACGACTCTCCCGTTGCCACTCCCATTCAGCCTCTTCACAACCCGGCTAACGCTGCCCACGTTGTCGTCCCACAAGCACCCTTAGGAAACGTGGTCAACCAAGTACCTGGGATGGGAGCCAAAGCATTATTGGCGAAAAAAATGGCCAAGTCTCAGTGCGTTTCCAACTACTACAACCTAGGCATACAAGCTTGCTAATGTGCTGTATGTGCTTGTTGCGCTAGGTCGAATCCCTCCTACGTTTCACCCACGGATAACCTTATGACTCCGTGTACCCAAAAGCTCAATGCTGCCAAGAAGAAACACTTCTCCAAGTAAGTCATTTATGGTGCACATTCTCGAGTGGGCACTGATGTTTCTCCCAGACCTGCGAAGCCTGTCCAACTCTTCGCTCAAAAGGAAGAGAATAGTAGTGATGGCGAAGAAGAGCCAAACTCTTCCCCGGAACAAAAGCCCGCCGACGCAATGCCAATCGATGACGACGAAAACCCATTCTAGACCTTCTATACCTTCGATATTTTTGCAGCGTTGGTTTGGGCAGGTACCATTTCGCCTCGTTGGATATGATACATGCTATTTTTCTGTGCACTCATCATTCCTTGTCTCGCTTTCCGTTTCGCTTCGTCTTCTGCATATCTGTAATGTGTGACTGTAGTACCATCTCATGAACGTTATGAACGGTGAAGTTGTCAACTTCACCACTTTAGAACCATTGCACGTGACTCATGGTTTCCATATCGTCTTGAACGCGCGTCGGTCTATGCTGCTACTATGACTTCTTTCGTACTACCTCTTGACTTGGCTGGGGACGATGATAGAGATTCTCCAGAACTTAGGAATCGTATTCGAGAGATGGTTCTTGCACAGCTCAATAACCTTGACCTTGGTCGGACTTCTGGTCAACTGTCACCCCAGTAATTGGAACACTTTCGTCCTTTGCTCCTCTGAAGAAACTTTTCTAGGCAAATACAACACATCATATCTCAGCTCCCAAGGCTAGGAGAAGCTCAATTGAAGACGCTTGGTCACGAAGGTCTTATTACGTCCTCAATTCTCAGCTTGAGTTCGAGACCAACTTGCTTCGACAGATTCTGTGTGTCCAATATGTTTCACGTCTTTATTAGCATTACTCGCAGAAGAAGAGACAGCCGTAGCCATGGACTCCCCAGCCCATCCCGTCGAAGAATTGGGAGTCACTAGGCTTTCGCAAGCATGGCAATGCGGTAAGGCAGACCGTATGTCTTTTAAGTCAAGACTTTTGACGGTTCTTACAGGCCATATCTTTTGCAGAAGAGAGTTGAGTGATTTCTCCCGTTACGTGGCTTCTTACTCACAGATACAATGATTTAGCATTTCTCGGTGGATTCACGAGGGGGTGAGTTCGTATTGGACTACTGGCTTGTTCGGTCACTGACGAACTTATAGCACGATTCTTGTCCTACCTGCCGCCGGAACCTCATCAAACCAGAAGATGAATCTGCAGAGGCATCAACTGCTGAGCCGGAGACTGAGGATGCATACGACCGGGAAGATATTCGTAGAATCTTTCAGTCAATTCCTGGTGGTCTAGAGGGACTGGATATCCCGGGCTTTGCATTTACAGACAGTCCCTTCTCTTTCTTCCAACGACCACCATTATACAATCCTCCACGGTCTGAACAAGATGACGACAGAAGTCAATTCTCTGGAATGTATTCGTGATACATAAGTACCGAACTGTAATTGTATACTTTTTAAAACCTGGTATCTGGTATGTACGTGCCAAACGCAGCAACCATCCAAAACGAGTTTCCCGGTAATATTAGACAAGAATAGATAGCAAATTCCTTGACAAGATGAAAATCCAGACTTAGAAGGGAATGTATGATATTCGTAAGGGATGTGCGTAACCGAAAGCGAATGTCACCAAGATTGGTACTAATGATGCGATAATAAATGTCTGTCCATGCATGAAAACAAGAGAAAGATACGTGAAGAAAATGAAAGTCAGTAGAACGCTTAGTTCCTGCGGCACCATCTGAACAAGTTACGCTTGAACCAGTACCAGAGACACTGCAAGGACAAAGATTAGTAAGTAGTCACGAACCTAAACAATGTAAATACTCACCCCAATAAAGCGAACGAGTGAGAGTGCAAATGTTGAATACAAGATGACTGCGAAATATGTCTGTTGTTTCTCCCTCAACTTTTCTTCATCGGCGGTGGCATCGTTGGTAGGGAGACCGTTCAAGTTTGCAATAGCGATAGCTAGAGTTGCATTCGACAACATCCACAATGCAACCAACCGAGTACGGAATGTCTTGTTTTGATCATCCATAGTAGGTTTTTCGATCTCCTCTTTGACATGGACTTTGGTGACGGCACGAGTTACAGTCTCCTTGAACGCTGCGTCAACATCTTCCTGGGGTTTTGTAGTATCTTCGACAACAGCAGTATCGCCCTTGACCTTGGAAGATGATACGGAAGGCAGAGCATCGGCCTTGTCACTACCTTTGGTACCCCAAGACACATCATGCAAATTACAGAAGGCATAGACGTTGAGGACATTGGTGAAACTGGGCGCCAGTAGCAGGTATTGGAAGAAACTTGAGAACATATGCCAAGGATCACGCTATGGGATGCAGTAAGATCGAATATCACTTGGAGCACTGAAAATATACTAACGTAGAGGAAAGAAGCAAAGATGTAGATGCCGAACGTTGAAAGCATTGCAGCAATCAATGCCCCAACAGGTCCCGTAACGAAGGCTTTGATGACGTCACCATTAGCTTGCTTGATAGTTTCAGGAATATTCTGAAAAACCAGTCAATGAGTCAGCTGTGAAGGTTTCATAAAAACACTTGCAAGGAACGCCTTGAAGGTGAGCCATAAGGAGCAAACCAATAAATAGAGTGCAAGAACAGCGAAGACCCTGGAATGCGTGTAAATAAAATGAATGGCTGAAAACTCTAAAGCCACGAACCATAATGTGACAGTATATGCAGTCCGTTCTCCCTTTGGCCTGTTACCCAAGGCCAAAATAAACTGCAGCGCGAGGAATGACAGATACAGCCATTTGAGGGCGACATTAACCCAAAAAGTGATCGTTTCCGTGCCGAAGATTACTATGTTTTGACCAGGGAGCAAGTCGATCAAGATACTGAACGTCAACCAGATATTTGCCAAAGAGAACCAAGAGAAAACCAGAGAAGCAATATTGTACTGGATACCAAATTAGTATTTCAAAGGTGTGGTCACACAAGTAGGAACTCACTATGCCTTGAATGTGGAAGAAGAACATGCGGAAGATGCCATGACCGGAACGGTAAAGTTGGAAAAAGTTGACGACGGCGTACTACAGAAGGGAAACTGAGATGACCATTTTTGTACATGTCATAAAAGTTGCTTACCACCGATGCGGCAAAAGAACCGTTCAACCAACGGCGACGTTGCCCAATCAATTCAACAGCAGTTTCGGGCACATCGGTCTCGGCTTTACTAGGCTTGACATAGGTAAGGGTCCACCTGTCATTCTTCTTGGACACCAGCTCGAAACAGAGGATACGATCCTCGGCCAAGAACATGTTCTTGGTGAAGATGTTCATTCCATAGATACCCTTGTCTCCTAGACGGTCGGCCAATGAGTGATCACCGTGGAAGTACTGTTCTAAAGGCCGTCCCAGGATGGCGCGATAACGATAGGCAGAGAAGGCTCCAGGAAGCACAGACACATAGCCGAAACTACTTTCCAGCGGTTTATCCAGGATATTGGACATCTTGTACTCAAAGTTTTGGGCAGCGACCAGTGGGTTGAGCAGTTTTTTACCCCCCTTGATCATGGCGTGAATCTCACCTGGAGAAAATGAGGATAGAGATCGAAATCTAAAGTTGAGATCACATACCACAGCATCCTCCGAGATGAGGATCGTTATAAAAGGCCTCCCAGAGGTAGTAGATTGATTTGTGACCCGGTTTGGTACCAGCATCGATCAAAACACAAACTTCAGGCTAATAGGACAATCTGTCAGAGAAAACAAATTGGAATGGGAGTCCAGTATACACACGTTTAGCATTTTACCGATGGCGTTGAAGAGCCAACGGTGAGAGTTGATCTTCTTCTGATTCTTGGCTTTGAGGACAAAGATGATTTGGACAGGCACCAAGTTATTGGGATCGTCTGCTACAGGAAGAACGAGTTGGGGAGAAGCATCGACGGATAATTGAGTCGTGTACTAGTTTCAAGTTTCATTTAGTCGATGCGATAGTGAAAAGGTAAGAGCACCAACCTCGAAGATGTGGGCAACAGTGTCTTTGCCGTCGACCTGCTTTTTCATGACACCATCTTGGTAGACACCGACGGTAGCCAGGATATCCAATACACTCTTATCCATAGGTTCCAGACCATCGACAATGAGAGCGACAGTAATCTTTTGCCAACCAGGATTACCCTCTTCAGCCTGACGACGCCAGTACTTGGACTGTTTGGTCTTGCAAATGTCACGAATGTTGAGCATCACACCGTGGAGAGTTCGGGCATAGAGGGTCTTGTCCTCATTGTACGATGTGACAGCGATCAAAAGCTCCGTTTCACGATTGTACATTTTCGTTCGCAAAGAATAGCCGTTGGCCTCGGAGAATTCATCAGGATCGCAAGTGGCAGCGGTGTACCTCATATGACTGTGGAGCGGCCTTTAAACATGGAAAATAGGGTCATGAGAAAATGCACTAACGAAAATTCGGTTGTCTTGGTAGCAGTGTACTTTGCCTCAATAGCACTCACAACGGGCGTCGGGACAGCATATTCGGTGATAAAGTTTCCTTGTGTCAGCTTGACCTTGCGAGTAACACCGCGCTTGATGGTTTGTCTGCGACGCCAGGCGCTCTCTACACCATTGGTAGAGTTGGAGACGACCGACGCGGGACGATCTCCATATGGATCACCATAAGCAGTGGGATCAACAGGTCTAGATGGCGGGTGAATTAGGACACGCAAGATACACTGAAAAGGAGACTAATCACCCTGGGGGGTAAAAACCACCAGTGAAAGCTTGACCAGCGGTCAAAGGCTGTTTTTCGACTTCATCTTCTTCAAACTGGCCATGGCCTCCAAACTCCCCGGGGATAGACGATGAGCTCTCAAAGGGACGGGGCATTGAAGCAGGCGAAAGATTGCGACTGCTGGGGTAGGGGTGCTGCGGTTCAGCGAACTGGAGCCTTTGCCTAGTGTTGGTGTTGCCATCCGCAAAGGGGTCTTCTTCGACATAGGTGCTGTGAGAGGAGACCGACGGAGGCTGGCGGCTGTCCATTGTTGAGAAAAGGTTGGTGGAGGGGAAGGAGGTGGTCGTTAACGATGCACCGTGAGTGATCGGTTCTTTTATTGCTCCTTACGTACACTGCACAGCTCGAAACAAAAACGAGGCAGTCCAGCGCATCATTTTCGTTTCAACATTTTAACATGCCTCCCCAAATTGTTCTATATCGGTTTCTACCTTAATTTGTATTATTAGACCCCCAACTCACTGATCACAAATTTCAGCTACGACGCCTCCCTCTTTTCTTGGAAGATAGAAAAGACCCTCCTACTCAAACAAATCCCCCACGCCAAAGTCAATGCAAGTACTTATTTCGGGCTTCACCGCTTCAGCTTCTTATTCAGTCTGTGCAGGTAGCGCCCGTGCTTCCGCGTCCAGAAATCACTGATCTTCTCGGGCTGACTTACCGGCGCATCCCCGTCCTAGCTATCGGAAACGACATTTACTGCGATACAAGGCAAAGCCGCAGCACTTGCTTCTCGAATTCTTTACTTAATTTTGTTTTCCCGTCTGTACTTTCAGCCTGATCATTCCTGCGTTGGAGAGACGCTTCCCTGCCCAGCAGGGCTATGGCACCGTTTTCCCCAAGAGACACGGCGCGCCAAGAAACAGCGCCGACCCTCTTCTAAGGGCTTTCGCAAAACACTATGCCGATGATATACTGTTTCCTCTCGCTACGGCTATGTTACCCTGGGACAAGGTCCCGTCATCATTCATTGACGACAGGTCTACTGTAAGTACATATCTGACCAGAATGTCGTTTCCTTCTGAGATTGAATTAGTTATTGGGTCCCATCAATGTGGATCGCATCAAACAACTTCGCGGACCCAACCTCAGCAAGTTGACTACTCACCTAGTAAGTATTTTAAACTATCAAGCTGAAAAACATCTCGACCAACACATTTCACGCAGTCTCTGATCAACGAACAACTCGCTGATGGCAGAGAATGGCTCTTTGACACTGTCGAGCCCAGTCTGGCTGATGTTGCCGTGCACTTTATCTATGACTGGCTCCGCACAATGCCTGATACTGAATCCCTTTTTGATTCTTCTAAATTCCCCTATGCTGTCAAAGTATGTCGTTTTTCCTAATCGCTTTTTATCTGCTACTGACCAAGTTGTTTTCAGTGGCTAGACCATTACACTGCTCACCTCGAAGACTTGAAGAAACGCTCGACGGTCCCTCAACTTATTTCTGGCACAGATGCGGCGAAGCTGATTGCTTCCTCTTCTTACGAGTCCTACGATGTTGTAGGCTTTGACCAAACCGAAGCCAAAAGACTTGGTCTCGTCGCCGGCCAAATGGTTTCGATGATACCTGATGATACCGGTAACAATGCTTCTGTTTCAATTCGTTTGATTGGCTAACAGCTGATGCTTGCAGGCCCTCGGTTTGCCACTACTGGCAAATTAGTTTGCCTGAATCGTGAAGAATTTACGATTGAAATCAAAGGTAGTGCCGGAGTATTCCGTGCCCATTTCCCGAGGATTGGCTTTACCGCCAAACTGATTCGGGAGGGCAAGCTCTAACTTTTTTCAACTTGTGGAATGTAAACACGGGAAATGGATGTAACATTACTACACGCATGACTACTAACTGGCGCGAATATTGAACTTTAAACCCGTCTCATCGATGCCTTGCTCGAACCTCGCAAGTTCTTATTGTCCGAAAGTGATCGATTTAAGACAACCACTTTTGTCTTTGATCGTAAAACATTGAGTGTATGCTGAACACGCCTTTGCAGCCTGAGGCGAGGTCCCATCGAACCACGAAAAGCCAAGAAAACAGCCTCGGCAGCTAATATCAATAATTCACGTTCTTTTCATTCTAAAAACCCACATATATTCCATTAACGCGTACTCGTCTATTTTCTACCATACACATCAATGCATCTCTGTTCAAAAGCCTGCACCATTTGCTTAGAAACCTGCCCAAAGAACGCGGAGGAAACAGCCGCATGAATAGGGTTTGCGAAAGCAAAGGATAAGTCAAGCGTGACCAGGGTATTGGAATTTTCATCAGCGCTCGCGCCGGGACTAGTATTTTTTGCGTGTATCAGGTTGTTCTTGTCTTTTGTGAGAGGCGGTACGGGGCTGAATTTCCATGTAGTTGAAAGATTGGTGAACAAGGGGGTTGAGGAGGATGCAACAGCCTTGCGGAAACACAAGTCGGAAATCTTTATCAATACCAGTCTCCTGTGCTGCAAGGAGGACATACCTGAACAGATTTGAACGGCACACATGTCACTGTGCTCACATAGCTCTCGTTGAAGGATAGAAATCCTACGGAGAGCTCGGCCTCCATGGTATATGGTTCGGTGTCGCTCTTCCTGTTACGAGCTGAGGTTTTCAATATGCGGGAACTACTGCAGAAAGGGACAAAGCGTGAATAAGACGCTACATCTGCCACGACATTGAAGAGCTGGCGAGAAGAATAACTGAGAAAATAATGAGTAATAAGTATTGGCAGTTACGACTCTTGACGCACTTGAAGACTTTGCTTTCACTATAAGTTTGTGGACCATTTGGAGTGGGGAACGATGGAAGAGAAGGAAACGAGAAAAGAGTCCTACAGGATAGAGGTCTCAATCTACAGCGATGGAGGTCGCTGGTCAACTTGGCGGCACGCATGCATGTCACGGTCAATAGTCAAAATTTTCAACTCGACTTTACTCGGCGATGTTACAGCATAAAATCACATCTCTTATAGCATTCAACACGTAGCAAATAAACAGTAGAAACAGATGTGATATCGTTCAGTACAGTTGCTTAAACTACTTAACCAACAAATTCGCTGTTCTCAGGGCAGTCTCTCGCAATCTGGTAGGTACAGGATGAGTCTAAGAACTTGTGAAAAGCCGGAAAACTTACATGTCCTTCCTGCTGACATTTGTAGCAGGTCTTGGTCTTGTTGGCGGCCGCAGGACCGGTAGGGGTATTGTCATTCAAAGTGGTACCAGGAGCAGCAAGACAGTCCCTTCACAAAACATCAACACTTGGGAGATCTCGAGTGCTAGAAATCCTTACCTAGCCATATGGTTGGGGCCACCGCATCTGTAGCATTTGACAGGAGGCAATGTCGAGGTATTGAGCGCACGGCCAGGAGGAGGAGGACGGGATGCAAACACTCCTCCGGAAGCGTTAGGGCAAGAACGGGCAATATGACCGAATCGACCGCAGTTCTGAAAAGGGTTTAACTTGCTTGCAAGATTTACAGTGATAAAGACGCACATAACACTTCTGGTTGTTGCCCTGCTGGATCCTCAAGCTTGGGCACTCGGCTGTATGTAGTTTGAGATTGTTACATCGGTAACATTCGGAAACTGCTTACCTTGAATGTGGCCAACACCTCCGCAGGAGTAGCACTGCTTTGCAGAGACAGTCCTAGGAGAGGGACAAGCCGATGATTCATGTCCTGGTTGGCGACAATTGTAGCAAAGTCGCTGTTCAGATGAACAATTTTCTGCGATGTGGCCGACTGAAACGATGCTCAAAAATGGGAATGAAAAGAGAAAGCATATTCGACGTACGATTGCCACACTTGAAGCAGCCCTTCCTGGAAAATTGATATGCCATTCTTCTCGATTCCAATACCAAACTTCTGCGTAACTATTGAGAGAGAATGAGATGAAAAAGTGGCTGCTACAAAGCAGCAAGAAACTGACCTCTCAGCACCCGCTTCCAGCTACTCTACCTCCTCCTATGAAGAAGTGAAGTTGTGGTTGGTTCTGTGTGATGATTATTCGAAGGCTCCGTTGCCCTGGCAGTAATGCGATGCTCAAACATGTGACAATTCAGACTCCATCAAGCCCCTTTTTCGGCAGCCTCATCTAAAATCTCTACCCTGCTGACACTGACGCTTTCAAACTTGGTTAAATTACTGCTCTGACGTGCCCTCAAGGCTATCTTTGTAGTGAAGCTTGAATTTGCCTCTGTACCCAGTAGTCTCGGATCAGGTCAAGCCGATATCTCCTTATCTTTTCATCAATGAAAAATTCTCAGCGGGCTTTCTGCGTTGGCCCTACTGTATAAAGGTTAGCATTGTGTCCTTTCTGATATCTGCCCAGTTCTTTCAAGGCCGTAGAACTTGTGTAAGTGCACACCTACACCTCAGTCAGCTCATCTTAATTTCAAGTTTGACAGCCCTTGTGGAGCGGTTTAAGCTTGTCTTGAACTTCTCTATTCCGTCGCGCTTCTTGTTGGGATGGAAGGCTATTTCCCTCAAGGTTTGCTTTTTTCTTGCAAAGAATCGTTTCTCTGATTCCATTAGTAGAAAGATTTGTTCTGCTTGGGCGACATACTTGTTCATCCCTCCAACGAGCGATCGAGTAGAGAGTGCGATTCGTGGTTAAGTCGATTCGCATTGTAGATACTTTGTATTATCGCTGTGTAGACCTCCAGGCTATGCGTTGAATCTTAGCGGTATACAAAATGACAACAGTATGATACAATCAAGCATAGCACAAACAATATAAGACGAGAATTCACTAGGGGGTATAAGCTATCACTTTCATGGGTAGCTGACTTCCTGCAGCGTATTTACCAGAAACATACGGGCGCGTCAACACGCTTACAGAACAATTAGCCATGCTCATAGGATGGAAGAGATTCGCGTACACATTTGCCTTGATTATTTTTTCCCCCGACTCTTCAAAAATGAAGCTTTTTAGGAGGAAGTAGAGAAAAGTCTTGATCTCAATCATAGAAAAACGCAGGCCAATGCACGACTGGAAGGATTAGTTAGTAAACGCAACACCTAATGGTCAACGAGAAAAAACCAACTCGAGGTCCTGCAGAGAATGTTAAAAGATTGGAGAACAGCCCCGGTTGCTCAGAAACCTTCTCCGGGAGATTATCCCATCGGTCAGGACTGGACGAAAGGTGAGCTAACAACAAAGACGACAACAATCGAATAAACATACACAAAGTTCCATGCATCTTCTCCCCATACATTTTTGTCCAGGTTGAAGGCTTCGATAGAAACATGAACAAAGCTACCTTTCGGTACATGCACACTATTACTGGTCAGTCCACTAGTCCATTGGGCTGGATACATCGTCGGAACGTTGTCGTCCCTAGTCGCGACACGAAGAGAAGAGTGTACAGGAGGTATTAATCGTAAAGATTCCCGGATAACATTGTGCAAGAATGGTAATGCATCTATGTCCGAGAAAAGGGTTCGCATCTCTTCATCAGTTAGATCGGAAATTTTAGTGGATGCTGATACATCGACTGAAAACAATTCCGAACGTAATCGGGATTGTAACTCGGGGTGTTGGGCAAGAAGGTGAAGCGTCCACGTCACGGTGAGTGAGGAGGTGTCGGACCCAGCAAACATGAAAGTATTGATGTTGTTTAGGATGTCGTCGTCATCAATACGTTGCTCCGGAGTAAGGTCTGTAGCAATGTTGGATTTCACTGTGAAAATTTTTAGTGAGTGCTAGACTGCAGAAAATGGCGATTGTGGACTAACACAAGAGAGTCAAAAGATCTCTTCCACCATAAGCTTGCCCACTAAGTTCTCCTTCCGCGATTTTACGTTTCTTTTCTTGGATGAGATTTCCAGCGACTCTTTGAATGATCGCTTGACAGCGCTTAATTGTTCGCGCCGCTTTGTCGGGCTGTCGCGAGAGACATCAGTGAAGTGCTCTTGGTTTGTGGTGTCAGACGTACAAAAAGTTGATTGAGAGTCGGTGAATATATGGAAAGCAGAGTCCTGAACAAGCTCCCTTGAGAAACAGCGATCTCAAACATTTCCTTGTACGCGCCAAACAGCTCGTTGGATTCATCCTGAATGGCATTGAAACTGTAGTCAAACCCTGCAGCGAAAATGAGCCCATCGCATACTCCATATGTACTGAACACGAACCTGCCAATCCAATCACATCAAAGGTTGCTCGACTGATCCAATGACAAACATCGAGGATATACTGTCCGTCTTTTCCTTCTTCCTGAATAATAGTCATCCACCGATCCTTGAGCTCGTTCCCTTTGAGAAATACTAAAGGTATCAATGCACGAAGATTTTGTATAGAGAACGCTGGTGTTGCAACACGTCGCTGACGTTTGTGCATTTGACCTTCAGCTGAAAGCATCCCACAGCCGATTAAACTTGTAATAAGTCGCCGGGATTGCCATGGTTTTTCATAAACTGAAGTATTCTTGAGAACATGGGATAAAGAAATGGGGTCGAGGGTGAGAAGACGGTCATCCCACTGGTTAAAAACGGTTAGTCGAAAAGTGCATGCGAAATGACAGAACATACCGGTCCGACGCCTCGAATGCGCATTGACCGTCCATAGCGCTTGACTAGGTTGTCATAGACGATGGGTGAACGTGAAGGACTGTTGACAATTCTGGTGTTAAGCAATGTGAAATATACTCAGCTCGTATACATACTCCAAGATTGGCTGAAGATGGTTTACAAAGAGCGACCGTACGGGCGGTCCGTTTAGTGCTCCAAGGGGGTTCAGACGAGGAAGTAAAAACAGATAATAGACCAGAACAGTGACCAGCAAGGTCAATAGACCGAAAATGACCTGTAGGAAAGGCATCTTTGGAGTGGTTCGTCCTTGAGCATGTCAACAAAGGTAATTGAACGAGAACAATAAGACCGGGTCCCGCGGCTAGCTGTACTTATATTATACATATCTACTTAATCAATATCTAATGGTACACATAGTAATACAGAAAATGTCCTTCAGTCTTCTAGCTCCAACTTATGCTTCGTACATTGTAATAACCTGATCAAGTGTGCTTCCCTCGTCTTCGGTGATGCTAGGAACTGGGAGCTGTGCAAGCGTGTCGTCGGGAGGCAAAGGAAATTGGTCAAGGACAATCGAGACACTGCTCAAAGTCGATAATAGGCTGGCATCACTACGATGAGTGACTATGGAAACGCAAAGTTTAGGTGGACGCAAAAACGTAGGGTCGCAGCTGAGAGCATTGCCACTGGAAAGCGCATTTAGAGATGAGACCGACTCTGAGATAACGACGCTAGGAAGGTCTGGAATCGGAGTCGGCGGGTCTGTCTGAACAAAGGTAGACGGGCTCCAAGATAGTAGAACGCCCTTCTTCATCTCCATGCTCTGTGTTTGTGCACGCTTGAGCTCATAATCAATGTCCTCTGCATCTTCAAGGTCTTCAAGGTCTTCATCATCTTCCTCCTCCGAATCCGGGACGGCAGTAGGGATAGTAAGAGACGTCATGGAAGTTGCGTGTGTGTCGAGACTCGTGGAGCAGAGCGAACTAAGGTCAGAGCTGGCTGTCGTAGCAAGCGACGCAGTCTCCAGTTCTGCCCTAGCATCATTGAGAGATGGACTTTGAGTTGATTCGACACTAGGGCGAATAGGTGTATCTGAACAAAGAGTAGAAGAATTCTCTTTGGGAGTTTGAGTAGTCTGGTTAAGGGCAGTTTGAAGATCTGGAGTTGGAATAGCTTGGATAGTTGGATGCCTAGAGACTAGGAAGATAGCACGGATAACGCCACACGTTGTAAGGACGGCGGCAAGACCAGTGAGTGTAATGAGCGCGACATCGTCGGCTGCTAGGGTCTCGACGTGAAGCAACGAAGGCATCTTGCTGATATACACGTGATGGCGTCGTTGAGAAACTCAGCAGTAAGTTCTAGTGCACAAGCGTGTGCTCTTGATAGTTATTACATCGGACTAATTTACACAATTCGTCATAAGAGCAGAGCAATACCAAAGTCGCAAAACCTCTATCCAAGGTTTTCATAAGCTTGTTGGATATTCTGCAGCTCTTGCCGCAGTTTCTTGTTTTCCCCGACAACCCTCGATAGCCCTTCTGTGTCCATCAATTCCAACCCACCATCGTCAGTTAATGACCCATCACTACCATCGGGAAATTTCTCCAACAGACCTTCAATCTTACTCCTCTGGTCGAGTGCCGTTTGGAACGTCTTCAAATATTGCATGTATTCATGCGTATATCTTGCTCGCAAAGCAGCAGGGTCTTTGGGAAGAGTCTTTGGTTGTGGTTGAGGTAAACCGTTACGAGAGTGAGACTGACGTTCACTCAACGAGGTAGGTGGCGGTAAAGGAGTGGAACGTGAATTAGAGCTAGTATTTTCACCTTCATCCTCTGAAGATGTATAGATATTCTCTCTTGAGCGCAGCTTGCTCGAGGCTTTGGATCTTCCATTTTTGGAAGATGTGGAAGACGTGGAAGCCATCGAATTGGTAGTCGCGACGGGCGGAGCAGGCGAAGGTCCCTTCTTAATCTTTGGTAATGGCGCAGCAGGGAGCGGGGAGTGCTCTTTCCTCGCTGCTTTACCGGCACCCAAATCAGAGGGTCGTGGAGCAAGATGCTCCTTAGCAATTGACTTGGTGGCTTGTCGATCCCTAACAGACGAATTCGCGAGTGAATCACGATCCCTCTCATCCAGGATTTTCCTCTTCTTCTGCCCTGAAACCTTCGAACCGCTGCTTTCCTCGCGGTAGTCACGATCCCTTTCGAAGCTGTCCTTCTTTCGTTTCAGCGATGAACTGTCATGTCTAGTCACATCCGATGCTCTTCCTTTATCGGACCTTTCTTTCCAGCGTGGTTCCGGCCTCTCCTCTTCCTTCAACTGCTTGACACGATGAACATGAGTACTAGTTCTGTCCCCCATAGCCTCCTTCGCCTTGGCCTCGTTAATGGACTCTTTGGTTCGTCGAGTATCGTCTCTCATGATCACGTCTGAATCTCTCGAGCTGGTGCTAGCTTGACGACTAGCAGACGACGGAGCCACTACCGCCTTTGAAGTTTTGGCTTCTCCACGACGAACGTTGTCCGTCATCGCACTGCTACTCGAAGCGACAGGAGAACGTGACCGACCTATATCCGGTTTTGGCGCTCTGTCTGCCGACTTGTCGAATTTGAAGCCAGATCCAGGTTTTCGAGTTGTAAGTGAAGGTGATAATCGTGTGCCGGTGGTTACCGGTGCCTTGACTGAAGGACCAGAAGAATGTTTTTCTCTCTCGACAGGAACAGGCTTTTCGGGCAATCTTTGCCTACTCTCGTCTTTCATCAAGATTTCCTTCGTATCATTTTTGACTCGGGCCTTCTTTTCCTTGGCATCCTTGGAGGAGACACCTTTCTTGGGTGCGGGAACGGGATCATGAGCAGTGGGAGGAGGATTGTCGGTGGTCGTAGCTCGAAATCGGACATGGTCCCAGGCCGGATCAGATTCTGGGATATTGAGTGACTTCAGCACAATGCGAGCCTCACGAGCCATTCGTGTCCTGTCAGCCTCTGAGAGCTTCGGCCATTCGTAGGGTCGGACTTCAAGCCAAGTCCTTGACTTCAAACGCCAAAGCCTTTTAGGTGAAAATTTGGTGGACATCTGCTCCGCAACCTAATAAAAAAGTGCATTTTAGTTCAATTCAATAAGATATTTGGCACTAGCATACCTGCTCTAATAGCTGGAGAACATTCATCCTCATTTCAGCACTACAATCAGCTCCTGCAACGGCTTTAATGGCTTCGTCCGAGGTGCGCTCGCCCCCTGCAATGTAGTGTATGAGTCGGTTACGAAGAGGAATATCCGAAGATGATCTCTGAGATGATTGCGAAGAGGATGGCACCGTTGATATTGGTCGAGAGGGCAAGGTACTGCCGGATGGGAGATTAGGAGGTTTTGCAACTTCGGGGACCTTCTTCCTGAACATGCTGGGCTCTTTTTTCTTCTTTCCTCCACTAGGAGCAGCTAGATTTGCAGGGCTGTCGATAATTCTCGTTTTCGGGGTAGAGCGCTCATTGTTGACATCGACTGTCCTTTTCCTGATTCTATCCTCAAGATCTTTGTCCAGCTCTTTTTGGGAAACAGTGAGTTTCCCAGTAACATTTGCGTAAAGTTTGAGGGGGACATTGGGTTTATTTGCTATAGCCGATCTGAGGTACAAGTCATGACAGATCTCTTCTTTCTGCCGATGAACAGGAAAGAAAGAGTCTCCAATAAAAAATCCCTGGTTAGGACTGGTGAGTAAAAGCCAACGTGCGACAATAGAGCACGCACAGGTTCATTTCCAAATTGGAATTCGAGTCCAGGATGATTGGGGAAGGCGTCAAGAGCATTTAGGGCCTCTGAAGAGAGGCGGACGATGAAGGCATGCTTTTGTTTTGGCTGGACTGGATCCCCTGGTCGTGAGTGACCGTGCAGAGCATAGTTTCCGGGAGGAAGGGGCATGGTCGTTGAGGAGGAGAACAAAGGCGCCACTGCTGGCTTGGAACGGTTACGGTGTGCCGGGAACTGCCACCGGCATCACATGATGGCAAAAGGTATCTAATCTAATCTTATCTTCGTTTGCTTGCGCAGAACGAAAATGACAACGTTGTTCGGTCCCTGCTTTTCCTTATACAGTCTGTTAATGACCCCCAAAATGCATACAACTCTCATGCTAGATTTGGTTCTAATAGCATCCGACTTCACATGCTGCGCGCAGGGTTCTCAAACTTCTTTGTCAGTGTCATGACATAGCACTTACTACGAAAATAATTGGATGATAAATCCTAAACGGCCGGCGCCTTATCAGCTCGACGATTCGTGCACTCTTCTTGCCTGGACCTACCGTGCACCCATC
This sequence comes from Stygiomarasmius scandens, assembly GCA_037954225.1. Lineage (NCBI taxonomy): Eukaryota > Fungi > Basidiomycota > Agaricomycetes > Agaricales > Campanellaceae > Stygiomarasmius > Stygiomarasmius scandens. The sequence continues at coordinate 1,867,260 of JBANRG010000002.1, read as the reverse complement.
TGTAACATGGTTTCCGAGAAATATGCAGACGCCATAGACCTCTCACATCATCTCTCCGACATTGCTCGTGCCCGTCAGACTTCGCCTCTGAAGGGTCTTGCAAAGTATCTCGGAAAGCCAGGGCTTATCAGTCTTGCGGGGGGTATGAAACCCATTGCGTATGCTGTTCTTTCGTCTTGCTGAACGCTTTCCAGGCATGCCCAATCCTTCGTATTTCCCGTTCGCGTCAATTTCTGGTGAAGCACTGGTCTCGGACACGTTCTCTCTCGACGATCCCGCCGAGTCCTCCTCGACATCATGGTTCTGGAAATTGTTTTCTAGCTCTAGTTCAAAGGAACGGACAACGCCTGTCACAATCGGGAAATATCCAAAGAAACCGGATGACGTGAATTTGGCAACAGCTCTGCAATATGGCAAGGACTCGTCCCAGTTTCACCCTTGCTTGAGTTGCTGATTCTGTTGAATAGGAACGGCGACTGGCCTCCCTCAATTGAAAGAGATTTTGAAGGAGTTTGTGGAGAAGGTCTACCAGCCCGCCTATGGAAACTGGACCACCCTAGTTCACACTGGGAATACCGATGGTTGGGCAAAGTCTGTCCTTACCCTACTCAATCCTGGTGAGGGTGTGTTGTGTTCAGAGTGGACTTATCCTAGCGCATTAGCTGTACGTTTATTACACCTTGTCCTTGGTCCTGCCTGACGGTTTTCATCACTTCAGAGCGCCATGCCGTTCAGTATCACACCTGTTCCTGTTGCCATGGATGGACAGGGAATGAGGAGCGATGCGTTACGAAAGATCCTAGCCGAATGGGATGAAGCCGCTCGAGGTATGCCTAGGTATGTATTCTTGCACAGAAAGTTCGAAAAAAGTCCGTAAGCGTCGTATGCAGACCTCACGTCCTCTACACCGTACCAGTCGGTCAGAATCCTACCGGCGCAGTAAGCATAGAGTTCACATTTTCCTTCTGAATTTCGCTCATTCGTAATAGACTATGTTGGCAGCTCGAAAGAAAGAAATCTATGCAATCTGTGTCGAATACGGTGCGCGAAATCCACATACGTTTATGACAATATTGACGAATCTTTAGACATTATAATTGTCGAGGACGATCCATACTATTTCCTTCAAGTCGGCCAGTATGTTCCCAAATCGGATCGCGCACAGCACAAGGATCTGTCTAGTGCAAGCGACGATGTTTTCGTCGCTGGTCTTGCTCCAAGTTACCTGAAGTCGGTTGCCTTCTCTCTCCGCTACGATGGGTGGAGTAACCTGTTTCCAGATTTGACTATCAAGGCAGAGTCATTCGTCTAGACACCTTTTCCAAGGTACGTATTTCGGAGAACAATCGCTGCGTTCTACTGATGGTTTCTTTTCAGACCATCGCTCCGGGTTCACGACTAGGCTGGTATACATGCAACCCAATGTTCGCTGAACGTCTAGAAAGGGCCGCAGAGACATCGACTCAAGCACCAGGCGGCTTCAGTCAGGTAGGTGCTTGTTCATAACCTACATTGGTTTTGAGAAGCTAAATGTTTGGGCTACACAGGCTCTCGTTACCTCGCTTCTTCTAGAGTGGAAATATGACGGTTACATCAGATGGCTAAAAGGTTAATCTTACTCGCAATCTCACTAAATTTCTGGACTGATGTCATTTGGCAGGTCTCCGTGTTCAATATAAACAGAGGCGAGACTACTTTGTCGACTGTCTCGCCGACGAGTTCCACCTTCGAGAAACTGTTGGTGTCCAGGGCTACCGGGCTGGTTCCACAGTCCTCGAGGCATCTTTGAAACCCAAGGGTATATTTATTGACTACAAGGAAAAGGACGTGTTGTACAGCCGTATCTTTTCCCTTGTACCTCCGACAGCAGGCATGTTTGTCTGGGTACGGGTAGCACTCTTTATAATTGCAACCTTTGCTCATCGTTGACAGCTCGAGATGCATTTTGAAGATCACCCTTCCTTTGCGGACGTTGGATACAAGAAACTGGAAGAGAAGCTGTGGATCGCGCTTGCAGAAGCTGGTGTCTTATTTGGTCCTGGTCAGTTCTTTCATCCTGTTGTTATTTGACTTTCCCTGAGTGAACGTACAGGTCAAATGTTCTCTGCTACTCCTGTTACTGATGAAACCAAGGGGAATGGACATTTCCGAATTAGTTTCAGCTTCAATGAAGTGTGTTTCTTGAGCCTATTTCGTGATTGGTATTGACCTCCTATTTAGAAGAGCGAAATGCAAAAGGCCGTCAAGATATTTGGTACGGTAACGCGCAAGTTCTGGTCTTCGAAGGTTTGAATATGAATAACTATGGTAGAGTCTTTGTTTGGAGGGTATATCTTCATTAAGGGTTTCATATTATGTATTCGATTGTAAAGATGTCAGATTTACACCTATAAAAACACGATACATCTGTTCATTACACCATCATCCTGAAAGCTGAAGCGCCGAACTTCTATCACCATATACAGCTCCACTAGAACAACTTTCGCATTGGAACTGAACGATTGCAATGCAACTGCAACATGGATTCCTCTACGCATACACTTCTACATCACCTGTTCTGCCCTAGGCCCTACTCCAATGGCCCAACAACTTGCCGATTTCAATCCAACTCGTCAACAAGTCACTCAAAGCTAAAGCCGGCACCTTCCAACAAGAACTCGAATTGAACTCCATTTAGAATATTGTGCTTCACACACCCTTTGCCCGGGAACATTGAAAAGGATGTCGACTATGCCGTAGCCCCATTGATTTCGACCATTCCTTCTTCCCCTTGCTCTTCAGATCCCTGTATTTTCAACCAGGGGACGATGCAGACCAGAGCCGAGCTTTTGTTCATTGCTGAACTGGCTGGGGAAGCGGAAAGATATGATGGTGAGTCGTTCACTTGGAACCCGAATCGAAGTATGACTTTAACTGCGACTTGTTCGCTAGACGTTATTTCACAAATAAAGCTCATTATCAACCGCTTTGGTGGACGTCTTACGGGGGACGAGAGAAATCTTCTTTCAATCGCATACAAGAACTCGACTAATACTTTACGGGCCAGCTGGCGCATAGTGGACACTTTGGAAAAAATGCAAAGTGCCCGTGCTTCTACCATGTTAAGGCAAATCCATCTGCTCCGCAAACAGCGCGCCAAGATTGGAACAGAGCTCGCAGATGTCTGCAAAGACATTGTAAAGCTATTGGACAGTCAACTTTTACCTCTTGCACACCAGGGCGAAGAGAAAGTTTTTTATGCCAAGATGTAAGTATCTCCTACATGGTTTCCTTCTGGTCCCTGGAGCCTTGTCCGAGTCAACTTCTCACTCCGCAACTTATAAAGGAAAGGCGATTACTACCGTTACTTGTCAGAGTTCGCGCAGGAGAACCACGATCAGTATGCGGAAGAGTCACTCAATGCATACAAGTATGCATATAAACATGCGCTAGCTACGTTGGAGTCCGTACATCCCACACGACTTGGCCTCGCGCTTAACTTTGCTGTATTTTATCACGGTAAGTCATTGACAGCGACTAATCTAGGAGATCTAGAATTGATATCCGATTTGTAGATGTTCACAAGAGTCCCAATCGGGCATGTCATTTAGCGAAGGCTGCTTTCGACGAGGCAGTAGTGTCCTTGCAGCCACCGGATGGTGATCCGGAATCTGCCCAATCATTAAGAGACTCGTTGCAGATACTCCAGTTGCTCCGGGATGACCTAATCCTTTGGTCCAAGGAGATTCAAGACGAAGGTACGTGGGCTGCTAGATCACACTGTGACTTGTGGCTGAATCTTCACAGACGACTCGTAGAAGGATAACATGCCTCTTTCATTGGTTGTTTTGTATTGCTACTCTATGTATCTCTGGTCTCGTGTATCCTTTTTCTACAGTGTTTGGTGATCTTTAGCGAACGTCGCTGCGACCAGCATTGGGAACACTAATGTCGCATCAGCAAAAACCTTGAATGGTGTTACTGAGTACATGGGTACTGCAATTTTCAAAAAAAAAACGTACCTTGACGGATTCCGCACCTACACGTATTTTTCCCCATGACACCGCTTCTTCTGGCCTGGCGCCCGAATCCGAGCCATCGAATTCTTGACCAGTATTCTATCGAATCATGAGATGCTAGAAGGTTATAGTGGACATTCCGGAGGAACATACAATATACACCGAATAGTCCGCACCGTTGCGCTGAGGAGTGAATCAGTCAACGGGTCTGGTCCGAGAAGAATGCTTGATTACAATGAGCATGGCATTCGCTATTTGATGCTTGCATACACCTCCACCCAGAATTATCATGCCTGCCTTTCGTGATTTCCGGGATAGTTCATTCAAATTGCGAATATCTTGTACAATGTCTACGATTAGGCCGGGGTTTCTGAAAGAATGGAAATATATCATATCTCCAAGTGAACCGTCGGTCAATGCAGGACAGAATACAGGAATGTCGTTCTGAGAGTAGCACTTAGATGTGGGGAGGGAATAGGAAAAGCAATTTTATTCACTTTATAAGCCCAGTAATAGACAGATTCCTCATCATTGATCTCCTTTCCTAATCTGCGAATGAAACTGCTCGGTGTCCACACTTGTCCACTCGCCTGTTGCTCAGCCAACATTGCATCGAGAATCGGAGTAAGCCAGTCTTCAAACTTGCAGTAGTTATCATTGGGAACAATGAGATTTCCTATGCGATTCATTCCTCGTCTACGTAGATCTGCGCCATCCAAGTTAAAATCCGCGAGGTATGTATGACCCAGGCATTTGATGAAATCTTCTTCGATGCCTCCAGCGGTGGTGACAATAGCAGAAACATGCTTGTGCTTGACGAGATAAAGGATTACTTCACGGAGACCGGACGAGATCAAATTGGAAGTATAGCCGAGAAAAACGTTGCAGCGAGTTTGAGCGCGAACCTCTGATGATCGATATTCGTCGGGCTCATCTTCCGTGATTGCTTCGTCAGACAGACGCCAGCTGCGCTAGGATACATGAGTGACCAGTTTCCATTTACTGATAATCAACACACCATTCTATTGACGATGTCTATCGCTTTGCCCAAGCTATTGGCCTGGAAACCGATTCGCTCGTAGCTTTTCAGGAACTCCTGCAAAGATAATGATTTTTCGAAATTAGGACCTGTAACAGAGACAGAGGCCTCTGGTACGGGTTCGGAGCGTAACAGGACTGCTGCGGAAGCAGCATCAGGAACGAGGGTGGAGGACATGGAAGTGGAAGAAAAAAAAAACTTTATTGCTGACAAACGAGGCTGACGCGCCAGAGCTGTACCGTGTACGTAGGTCTCTGAATACCGCTTTCCAATCTCTTATTTCTGGGCCTCCAGGGGTCGTTCACTATGGACGACAGCCACTCCGATCCCGTCCAAATTCCTCTTCCCACTTCTCCTCCTGCAGATGAGTCTGCTGCCCAAGGTCTAGGAAACTTCCATCTTTCTTCCGGTACCCAACCACAGCCGGATCCCATATCCGCATCTTCTACTCAGCCTCGGGAGGATGAACACGTAGACGAATCCCAGAACCCTAGCGTCGCGCAAAACCAACACGAAAACCGCGATTCTCAACCATCGTCTACCCACGATACCGACAATGTCCTGGCACTCGCTCCTCAGCCACCTGAGAAACCTATCACTGACGTGGTAGCAACTGTAGAACACGCAGACAGTTCTGTGACCTCGGAATCATTACAGGGAACTGCCGCAGTACCAAGTCCGCTGACTACCAATGCTCCAGAAATCATTTCACCTTCACCTTCTTCAATACGGCAACCTCCAAACATTCCTCACCCAAATCCCACTTCCCCGCCACCTACGCATTCCCCGTCATCTTCAGGTCATAAACGGTCTCTCACACTCAGCAGAGGCAACACTGTTTCTGTGGTGCTAATAGCATCGGCCCTGGAGACCATCGCCGCCTCGAAAGATGCAAAGCGCTCAGCACCGCTTCGCGAGAGCACCCAGCAAGCGTTGGAGCTGATTCGAAACAACGAAGGTGGAGATCGACCCCGAGAAATTTTTGAGCCACTGCGATTGGCTTGTGAGACGAGAAATGAGAAGTTGATGATTGCTAGTTTGGATTGCATTTCCAAACTCATATCGTATTCGTTTTTCGCTGAAGCGCCTTCTGCGTCCATTGTCCAATATTCCTCCCCTCCTCCTTCGCCTGGGCCTTCTGGGCGCAATTCTTCTGCAAGTGATCACCCCCCGTCCCTCGTGGACTTGGTGGTACACACCATAACAGCTTGTCACTCGGAAACAACTCCAGAAACTGTCTCGCTGCAAATCGTTAAAGCCTTGCTTTCTCTGGTTCTTTCGCCTACTATCTTGGTCCACCACTCTTCGCTGCTCAAAGCTGTTCGAACGGTGTACAACGTGTTCCTATTGAGTACGGACCCTGTTAATCAAATGGTGGCCCAAGGTGGGCTTACCCAAATGGTCCACCATGTCTTTACCCGTTGTGGGATGTCACCTGCAGCCAAATCTGCCAATGGTACAGACCTTCCCCATAGTCCCAGTCAAGACAGCTTAGCGTCAAAGCAAATGTCTTCATTCACTCTTTCATCACCTCCTCCGCCTCGTCCCCGGTCCGTGGCTAGTTCGGCTGTAAATGGTCATAACGCAGAAAATGGAGACGTGGAAGCTGAGGCGTCCATGTCCACTACGTCTGTTAATTTGCGCTCGGAACCTCTTTCACCATCAGTCCAGCCAGAGACTCCAACGAATGGCTCCTCGCATCAGAGACAGGGCTCTCAAGGGTGAGTAACCTTCCGATTCATATGTCTATGATTCGTATTTCTGTGCTGAACAATATTCTACAGGGAAGAACTTGAGTCGTTGCACTCACCTCTTCCTCACAGCAATGGTCATAGGATGTTGACGACTCATGACATGTTCGTCAAGGATGCATTTTTGGTTTTCAGAGCTTTGTGCAAATTGACGATGAAGCCACTGAATAACGAAAGGTACGCGTCTTTTACGTTCTCGATCTATTTATATGTGCCTGACGTCTGGGAAGCGAGCGAGACATAAAGTCTCATGCTATGCGTTCAAAGTTGCTCTCCCTTCATCTCGTGTTGACAGTACTAAACTCACATATGCCCTTGTTTGTGGACAACAACGCCATAATATATTCCAACTCGTCAAATGAAGCGACTACATTTGTTCAGGCAATCAACCAATACCTGTGTCTGACATTGAGTCGTAACGCCATTAGCCCTGTTCCCCAGGTGTTTGAAATCAGTGTAGAGATCTTCTGGAGAGTGCTATCTGGTATGCGGACGAAGCTCAAAGTTTGTATATTTTCCTTGCCTATCACATTGATCAAATGAACTCATTTTGAATCAGAAAGAAATTGAAGTTCTTCTTCATGAAATCTTCATCCCTATTCTAGAGATGAGGAATTCTTCTTTGAAGCAAAAGGCAGTCATTTTAGGAATGCTCTCGCGTCTCAGTCAGGATCCTCAAGCATTAGTCGAGATATATTTGAACTATGACTGTGATAGTGAAGCAGTAGACAATATCTATGAGCAGTATGTATTTTCTACCTTCTTGTCCGTTCAGCATCCAATTCGTTGATTATAGCCTCATGAATATCATTTCCAAGATCGGCACCATACCGTCTTCCAATATATCACAGAAAACAGCTGAGCCTGCGAGTCCCGCTGTTCAGCCGACAACCAAACCACCCAATGCAACCGTCCCTCCTTCATTGAGTACATCGGCACTTTCCGTCTCGGGGTCCATGGACACCACGAACATGGGTTTATCTGAGGCTCAACTTCGCCGACAAGGACTCGAGTGTTTGGTCACAGTTTTGAGATCTTTAGTCGCTTGGGGTACTCAAGCAGGGAAGTCAGCAGACGATACTAGCACCTTTGTTGGTTCTTCTCGGGCAGGTGAAGATATTCGGAGAGATTCGTTGACACCAGATGCTTCTGCTTCTGTGGATAAATTAGCACCGGAGAGCGGCGAGCCAACACGTCAACCTACCCCGGACTTTGTCGACGATCCCAGTAAGTTTGAGAGTGCCAAGCAGAAGAAGACGACGCTTTTGGAAGGTATCAAAAAGTTCAACTTCAAACCTAAACGAGTATGTCTTTGCCATATTTACAAAAAGTTGGCATTCATGTATATCGATCCAAGGGCATCAATTTTTTGATCGAGACTGGTTTCATTCCCAGTCGTTCTCCTCCAGACATTGCTCATTTTCTGCTGCACACAGACGGCCTTAGCAAGGCTGCAATTGGTGAATATCTTGGCGAAGGGTATGTAGTATTCCGTCATTGTTCCCCAGAAGCTCACGGTTCACCCTAGAGAGGAAGAAAACATTGCTATCATGCATGCTTTCGTCGACTCTCTGGACTTCAACAATCTTCCGTTCGTGGATGCACTTCGTATCTTCTTGCAATCTTTCCGTCTGCCGGGCGAGGCACAAAAGATTGATCGTTACATGCTGAAGTTTGCTGAACGATACGTCGCTGGAAATCCACAGACTGTATTTGCCAATGCAGGCAAGTCGTCCATTCGTTTATTGCTACCGCCTCGTGTCTAATGATCAATTGTTTAGATGCTTGCTATGTCCTTGCGTACTCGACGATAATGCTTAATACTGATGCTCACAACCCCCAAGTCAAGAAGAGGATGACCAAGGCTGACTTCATCAAGAACAATCGAGGAATCAACGACAACGGCGATCTTCCCGAAGAGTTCTTGTCCCAAATCTTTGACGAGATAGTTAACAATGAGATTAGGATGAAGGACGAAGTTGAGACTGCTCCTATAAGCGCGACTGGACCTGGAATAGCGAGCGCTATCGCCAATGTCGGCAGGGATCTACAGAAAGAGGCGTATGTTTTACAGTCCAGTGGTATGGCCAACAAGACAGAGGTGAGTATTCTTTGCGGCAAACGGATGCATTGTCGACTAAATTGTAAATAGGCCTTATTTAAGACTTTGATGCGAACACAACGAAAAGGTTCAAGGAATGCAGATCAATTCTTCAGTGCCTCTCACTTCGTCCACGTGCGACCAATGTTCGAAGTAGCATGGATACCTTTCCTCGCTGGTTTGTCTGGTCCACTTCAAGATACGGATGATCTGGAGATTGTTGAGCTATGTCTGGACGGTTTCAAGAGCGCCATTCGCATCGTCTGTTTCTTTGATCTTGAACTAGAACGAAATGCTTTTGTCACCACGCTCTCCAAGTTCACTTTCCTCAATAATTTAGGAGAGATGAAGACGAAGAACATGGAAGCTATCAAGGCGCTGTTGGATGTTGCCGTCACCGAGGGCAACCATTTGAGAGGATCCTGGCAGGAAGTTCTTACTTGCGTGAGCCAACTTGAACGCATGCAGCTGATAAGTAGCGGAGTTGATGTACCAGAACTCAAAAAAGGGTACGACTGAACCCATTCTCCTTGCTTCTTTCATTCTAACGATCGCTCTAGCCGCTCCCGGAAAGGACCCACGGAAGAACTAGCTAACGAAAGCCGATCTACTCATATCACTGTTGCAGCAGACATGGTCTTTTCGCTCAGTCACTTTCTGTCAGGGGTACGTTCTCACACTGCACATTAGACTTGTACTAACGGTCTCAACAGACAGCTATCGTTGACTTTGTTCGGGCTTTGAGTGACGTCTCTTGGGAGGAGATACAATCCTCTGGATTATCTCAACATCCTAGATTATTCAGTCTTCAGAAGCTTGTTGAGATTTCGTACTACAACATGAACCGAATTCGACTGGAATGGTCCAACCTTTGGGACATACTGGGAGAACACTTCAATCAAGTGAATGATCTTGTCAATACCCGGAACCATTCGCTGACTTTATACAACAGGTATGCTGCCACAACAATCCACATGTGGGCTTCTTTGCATTGGATTCTCTTCGACAACTTGCCATGCGTTTTTTGGAAAAGGAAGAACTTCCCCGTTTCGAATTCCAAAAGGACTTTTTGAAGCCTTTCGAGCATACCATGAGGCATAATACTAACCCCGATATTCGGGACATGGTATGTTTTTATCAATGAATTGAAGAGATCCGGCCTCAAATGGCTTTCAGGTGTTACAATGCTTGCAGCAAATGATCCAGGCACGAGTTCAAAACATACGGTCCGGTTGGCGGACGATGTTTGGTGTTTTCCAAGCGGCCTCGAGGGTTGTCACAGGTCAGTAGCTATTTCCCATCCATATCTTCAGTTAATTCATGCTATCACAGAACGTATTGCCAATTCCGCTTTTGAGATAGTGACAAGATTGAACAAAGATCACTTCCCCGAGATAGTCCGGAATGGTGCATACACTGATCTTACCGTCTGTATTACGGACTTCTGCAAAGTCAGCAAATTCCAGAAGATCAGTTTGCTCGCCATAGGTATGCTCCGTGGAGTCATTCCGGTCATGCTCGACTGTCCAGAGTGTAGAGTGCCCCGTGAATCAAGCACGACGAGTTCAGCGGATGATTATTTCGTCGAATATTGGTACCCCGTCTTGTTTGGATTTTACGATATCATCATGAATGCGGAAGACCTGGAAGTCCGAAGGCTGTAAGTAATAGAGCTTTTGTTTCTCTTTTCTCTCTATTGACATTGGTTTACTCAGAGCATTGGATTCCTTGTTCACGAGTCTGAAGACGTACGGCGCCACATATCCTGTGGAGTTCTGGGAGACCATATGCAAAAAGCTGCTCTTCCCGATATTCTCTGTCTTGAAATCGAGCCAGGATCTTTCACGGTTCACGACACAAGAGGACATGAGTGTATGGTTGTCGACCACCATGATACAAGCCCTGCGTGACCTCATTGACTTGTACACCTACTACTTTGAAATTTTAGAAAGGTTCCTCGATGGTCTTTTAGACCTGCTTTGCGTGTGTATCTGTCAAGGTATTTACCATCTTGGCTTATCTTGTAGACTCAAATTCATGAGATTACACAGAAAACGATACCTTGTCTCGGATTGGAACATCCTGTCTACAACAGCTCCTGGAAAACAACGTACAAAAACTCAGTGCTGGGCGGTGGGAGCATGTAGTAACTACATTCGTCAAGCTTTTCAAAACGACCACGCCACACCAATTGTTTGATGAAAGCTTGCGCGTCGAGATCGAGGATCCTAGTCTGGAGTTATCAGAAGGTCTGTATCGCTCATAGAGACTTTGCAAGGTTTCTGACTGTGCACCAGAACCGTCAGGACAAACCATCTTGCCCGCACCACTTCCACCCCACGGTGAAAGTCCTGCTGCTCCGTCACTCAATGATCGTCGGAGGATCTTCAAGCAGATTATCGTCAAATGTGTTTTGCAATTGCTTCTCATTGAAACAACGAACGATCTACTGCGCAACGAAGAAGTGTACAGGACCACTCCTCCCGAGCAACTGTTACGCCTCATGGGTGTTTTGGACCATAGCTATCAGTTTGCTAGGATGTTCAATGAGGACAAGGAACTTCGGACAGGGTTGTGGAAAGTTGGCAAGTCTCACTCTTCGATCACACTGAACTTGTTTTGAATTGTACTTCATTAGGTTTCATGAAGCACTTGCCAAACCTCTTAAAACAAGAGTCCAGCAGTGCATCGACATTGGTGCACATATTGTTAAAGATGTATTATGATCCTCGACCCGAGCACCAGGGTGCCAGATCACAGATTGCAGACCGGTTACTCCCGTCAGTACACGTCCTTGCGCCTCCTGTATCTTTGATTGATGTGTTATTCCAGCTTGAGCTTGGGTGTCATCCAAGATTTCAACAAGTTGCGACCCGACTCACAATCCAAAAATATTGCTGCTTGGACGCCAGTCGTGGAAGAGATCCTTGACGGCTTTTGTCGGTTTGACGATAAAGCTGTCAGTACTGTTACTTGTGCATATACATCTGACTAACACATTTCCTTCTACAGTTCGTCAGATATCTTCCAGCTATTTATCCTTTAGCAGCAGACCTGCTGGTCAGGGACTTGACTCCAGAAGGACGACAGAGTCTTAAAACCTTTTTCGTCAGAGTTGGATATGCTCAAGGCATACTAGAGGGTTCACCTTAATTTAATTCGCTGTATGATATTGGCTCATTGTATATTCACCATCCATGGATAATTGCAGTTACGGAAAAAAAACACTAGTACTAGTATAGATATGTGAGAGTATTAGTAACCACCGACGTAAGATCCTTGTCCAAAGTTGCCCCATCCTGTTGGTTGAGGCCGCAGAGCATTGTACTTATCTGTGACATGATGAGCGGGAACACGATAGATCCTGAAAAAAAAACACGTACCTGCACTTTGCGGCATTGAATTGTCATTCTCTGTCGCAAATGTACCAGATTTCATCTGAGCAAAGATATTTGCGGGATTTGCGTTATTACTATTGTTGGAATTCTGTGGTGATACAGGTGGAGGTGAAGACATTCCACCGTTGAATTGACCAAAGCCAGGGTTGAAACCAGTAGGATCTGCAAAAGAATGAGCTGGTCAGAAAGACGGCAAGTGCTAAAAGAGAAAGACACCAACTTGACATGACGGGCGAGAAGCTCGACCCAGAACCAAAGGGATTAATTCCTCCGTTCATACCATTCATCCCGTTCATTCCGTTCATGCCACCTCCCATGCTATTCATACCACCAAACGGCATTCCAGTGGGTTGAGACATCATGGGCTGTTGCATACCGGGGAAGCCTGTAGGCTGCGAAGCCAAAGGTTGTTGTCCAGGGAATCCGGTCGGCTGTGAATTCAAGGGCTGTTGACCGGGGAAACCAGTAGGCTGTGAATTCAGTGCACCAAGTGGCGAAGATGCCGGTCTGGTAGGGACAAAGCTGTTGAACCCTGTCTGTGTAGGTATCAGTGGTTGTAACAGAGCTTGATTCGCTGGGACAGGAGCGAATGGACCTCTTGGACCATTGTAGACACCCGTCTGTTGGCTCTGGAGATGCTGGCCCATGGACAACGGCGAACTTCCCATACCCATGCCTGAAGCAAAACCAGGTGGCGGTGATGCAATGGGAGGAGAGGTTGTCATGGGTGGATTAGGTGCCGGCGACGGTTGGACAGGTTGGGCGGGTGTAGTTTTCCTAATCTGTTCCAGACGAGCGAGCTGGTCAAAGATGTCGGATTCAGTGGTCTTGGCGAGACTGGGAGGACCTGTTATCGTCGTGGTAGGTGTAGGAGCCGTTGTCACTGGGGCAGAAGCAGGCGCGGGGGGAGGTACAGGAGCTGGTTGAGTCTGTGGCTCAGGAGCAGGGGCAGGGTTAGTAGCAGGAGGTGCTGATGGTGCACGGATGGTAGTAGCTGCAGGAGTTGGAGTCAAAGGTTTAGTCGAACTTGGTCGATTTGTCCAAGCGTCATCATCGAAACCACTGGCAGCCGCCATCGCAGAACTCGACCTTGGTGGAGGCTGAACTGGAGTTGCAGACGATGGTTTAGCACCATCAGGACTGAGGAGTTGGGGAGACGTGGTTCTCTGCAACTGCTCAGATGCAGTTCCGATGGCATTGAGATCGACGTTGGCAGGTAAACTTTTGCTTGGCGTAGGACGTCCTCGTCTGCCTGGCTTGAGAGACCCGTCAGGGCCACTAGTGAAAAGGTTTGTGGGACCTCTCGATGCATTCTCCTGTGCTTGCAATTGTTTCGCAAGTTCCTCGTCACGGGCAATCTGCTCTTGTCTCTTATCAGGTTGCGGTTGCTGAGGTTTCCGCTTCTCGATAGCCTTTGTAACCCGAATGATGTCGCCTTCTCGAAGGCCAATTGTACGCAAAGTTGATTCTGTGATATCGGGAAGTAAGGCTTCATCAATCTTATCCTTCTCGAATGCATCAGCGTAACGAGTGCAGTCGTCTATATCACATCCAGCATTTAAGAAGAATTCGAACCAGTCGACTGTCGGTTTCTTTGGCTGTTGTGAGGGCCGTGGCCTTGCCTGAGACTGAGAACGCTGCAGTGTGGCCAATGGTACATTGTCGTCGTCTGCAGGTGGTTTCGATTTCTTGGCCATCAGTCTCTCGACAAACTTCATGTCCTCGGCTGACATCTTCTCAGACGGCACCTCCACAATTACACCGTTGGTCTTGTGAAGCCGAAGTTTGCCATCTTTGAAGCTAAGAAGAGCCGCATCAACCCTAAACTGACCGGTCCTGTCGTGCCAGGTTCGTACACGATCTGCTGGCGGTCCTGTGGAGGTAAAAGTGAACATGCGCCAAGCGGTTAAATTTGGGCAAATCACTTACGGCCATTCTCGTTCAGTCGACCTGAGCCTGAAGTGGATGACGGTCGGTCCTTTTTACTACTGCTACCTTCAGATCGACTGCTGCAGGAGATCAGATACGGCAAATTTGATGAAGATAGTAGGCTCACCTTTGCGGGGGAGGTGTAGACTGGGCACGGTTTGTTGCTGCTTCTTGACGCTTCCTGCGCTCAGCTTCTGCAGCTGCAGCGGCTTTGGCGGCTTCCTGCTTCCTTTTTTCCCTTTTTCCCCTTTCTTCTTCTTCCACCCGAGCACGTTCTGCTGCCGCCTTTGCAGCGGCATCTGCCCGAGCCTTTTCCTCAGCCGCGACGGCTGCAGCCTGAGCGGCCACTGCAGCAGAATCATCCTCTTCTTCTTCATCCTCATCCTCTTCCTCTTGCTGGACTTGTTTTGTTCCAGTCGAGCCTGATGATGGCAACTATTTTTCTCTCGAGTCAGCAATCAAAATAGACCGATTGATGTTTGACTTGCCTCGACATAAGAAGCTGGAACCATACCCTCATGCCCATGAGCATTACGACACTTCCACCACTCATCACCATCTTTTTCAATTACAACGAGCTGTTCACCTTCAGAGACAGTCAATTCGTCGTCGCCGTCAGCCTTGAAGTCGTACAAGGCAACAGCCGTCTGGCCATCAGCATGATCAACTCCATTAGCAGTAGGATAATCTTCTGGTTCGTCTTCGTCTGGAGAGGGTGTACGGGGTGGAATGATGTCGGGAGATGCAGGGGAGAAATGGACGCTAGCTTTCTTGGTAACATCTATTTGTGTAGGCTTTATGACTCTTGGTTCGGGTGGTGCTGCGGGTTCAGCAGGCGGCGAGGAAGCAGCCAATGACAGGGACTTGGATGTTTGCAGTTTCTCGGCTATCGCTTCAGCATTATCCTTGGAGCCGGCATGGAAATGTAGACTAGTAGGAGTAGCACCAACGACGTCGAATCGTACGTGTTTGGACTTTTCGATGGAAATGTTGTCGATATCACTAGTTTGCCATTTCTGAACCGCAGCCTATATAGACATTGATGCACGAGCTGTTTGGAAACAAGCGGTGTACGCACCTTGCTAGATTCACTAGCAAAGAACACTGCGCCGTTACCAATACCAAGAGTACCCTTGGTCTTCTTGCCTTTCTTATCGAGCTCGGATATAGACCACGTCTTGATGTCATCGGCACTGTTGACTTTGTTGTGTGAAACCCGCTCGGCAGGATCGACATACGTGCTGGCGACTGGGGGAGGCTAGAGAAGATGTAAGAAGGAGAAATGCAGATAAGCTGAAAGCATACGGAAGGAGGCACGACAATAGCAGGCGCAGCAGAAGTTGCTTCTTCTTCAGAATGAGGTTCGACGTAATTTGCGGGGACTAGACCAGCCTTGCCGCCTTCTTTGGTGCTTTGAACCAACAGCCAATCGTCCTCGGCGTCAAATGCAAGAAGTATCTCGTCTTCCTGGATCGTAAGCTCTCCGGGTGCCGAGGCTTCATAGTCGTAGAGGGCTTTGACTGTGGACGAATGTTCGGCCTAGTGGAGTGATGTCAGACCAGAGACCAGGGGATTGCACGGGTGCACACCTGCTCGACATAGGCAGCTGGAACGAGACCGGATGGCCCCGAGTCGTCTGCAGCCTTGACCTTGACCTTCCACCAGCTGGATCAAAGGAAATAAGTAAAGTGCAAAGAGAGAGGGTAGAGACAAACTCGTCGTCTGTGCGTTCAAGGAGAAAGAGGATCTGGTCCTCCTTTATTGGAATTTCGTCGTCTGACTGTGGATCATAGTCGTACGAGGCCTTGAGGACGGCGAGATACTCGGAGGTCATGGATGGTGATAGTAAATGAGAAAGCGTGACCGGATACCCGACTCTTCACCACCATCATGTCCAAGCTCAACGCAGGTGCTTTCGAGTTTGTACCAGGCAAATCCTTTGTTCTACCCCCACATCTCGCCCAAAACCAGAACCAGCCTCCCCCTCCTCCCGTCGAGCGCCCAGAACCTACCGAAGCTCCTGCGCCTCCCCCGACAATCTCCCTAAGCATCGGTGGTTCCAAACCCCCTCCTGCACAGGCTCCCCCAAAACCCCAAGCCGAGTCTAAACCTCCTGTACAAGAACAAGCCAAACCTCCCGTTTCCAAACCCGTTGCAGCCGCCGCCGCTACAAAATCAAAATCTTCTTCCCCTGCTCCTCCTACATCCAAGACTTATTCTCTCGAAAAAAGTAAAACAGACACAAATGCCATTGCAGAAGAGGTCAAAGCAGCCGCTGATCAGGCCGTTCTTGACGATCTCTACGGAAACGGTGCGCTATAAGCACGATGCAAATTTCCATACTAAATATATTCCTCTAGTCAAGGAGCATCTCAATATCGTCTTTATCGGACATGTAGATGCCGGAAAGAGTACTCTCGGTGGTAACCTGCTCTACATGACTGGCATGGTCGATAAGAGGACGATGGAAAAGTACGAACGTGATGCAAAGGAGGCTGGTCGAGAAACCTGGTATCTCAGTTGGGCTCTGGATTCCACACCCCAAGAACGATCAAAAGGAAAGACCGTCGAAGTCGGTCGTGCCTATTTCGAAACGGATAAACGTCGCTACACCGTTCTCGACGCCCCCGGCCACAAAACTTATGTTCCATCCATGATCTCTGGTGCCGCTCAAGCCGACATTGCCATTCTCGTCATTTCTGCTCGAAAGGGTGAATTTGAAACTGGTTTCGAACGTGGTGGCCAGACTCGCGAGCATATCATGTTGGTCAAAACTGCAGGTGTTTCCAAAGTCGTTATCGCCATTAACAAAATGGATGATCCTACCGTCGAGTGGGACAAGGCTCGGTATGATGAAATCAAGGATAAACTCACTCCCTTTGTGAGAGCCGCTGGTTACAATCCCAAAACCGACGTTACGTTCCTTCCCATTTCCGCATATGCTGGACACAACTTGAAGGAGCGAATCCCTAAATCTGTTTGCAGTTGGTGGGAGTGAGTATATCGCACTACACCTTACGTTCGTTTTTTTTATGCTTCTTATAGCGGCCCAGCCTTTCTTGAACACCTCGATAACATGCCCATGGTTGACCGAAAAATCAACGCACCTCTGATGATGCCCGTATCAGAAAAATACAAAGACATGGGTACGATCGTTGTCGGCAAAATCGAATCAGGTCACATCCGCAAGGGTGATGAGCTACTGCTTATGCCTAACAAGGATAATATCGAAGTAGCTGCAATTTATACTGAGATGGAAGAAGAAGTGTCTTCTGCTATCTGTGGTGACAATGTCCGACTTCGGTTGCGTGGAGTAGATGATGAAGATATTAGCCCGGGTTTCGTGCTTACTAGTCCTAATCGACCCATTCACGCTGTTCGTCAGTTTGAGGCGCAGCTGGCTATTCTCGAGCATAAGAGTATCATCTGTGCTGGGTACTCTGCTGTCATGCATGTTCACACCTTGTCAGAAGAAGTCACTCTGCCCGCTCTCCTCCATTACTTTGACAAGGCCACTGGCCGCAAATCAAAGAAGCCTCCTCAATATGCGAAGAGAGGTAAATTCTGGTTTGTTACTTCACTGCAATCGATCTCATTTCTTTGTAGGTCAAAAAATTGTCGCATTGGTCGAGACCTCTGCACCTGTTTGCGTAGAGCGCTTCTCGGATTATCCTCAGTTGGGTCGTTTCACTTTGCGAGATGAGGGACGGACGGTGGCTATCGGAAAGGTAATCATACAATCTAGTTGCGAAAAGCCTTTACTGACACTGTTAAATAGATCACTAAATTGATTGAAGGTCCTCTAGATGAAGTCACTGATGGTGTGAACAACTTGTCTGTAGCTTAAGTGTGAGGAGGCAAAAAATGTAGGATAAGATCATGTAGTCATGTTAATCTAACAAGTAGAGTAAAGTGTTGTAGCACCGCCAATCCTGTAGCAGAGTTCAATCGATTACGTCACACGTTGAAAATTTCTTTGACCTGCGATGACACCGCGAAAGCAGTTGTCTGACGCCCTCACAGCTGGCTCTTGCTTAATTGATTCTTCACCGACACCTCAAAGTAACCTTAAATCTGCTCTACTAGCCCGCCTTGACAAATACTATGCGTGTTTGAATTCCACTGAATCTCCTGTTAATGAATCTTCGTCCTTGGAAAACGTACAGCTACAGACCGCTACCGAGGCACTGAGAGTGATCGAAACTGTCCAGCGACTCGTAGATTCTAGCTCGGACGTACCACAAAAGGCAGAAGAAGAATTACTTCTAGGAACGCGCGACCTCTCCCAACTGAGGACACTACTCTCCGTCATATTCCGCTGGGGGACAGAACCGCTGTTGATACATGTCATCTCGTCATGGCCTAGCACTTCATCCACAACTCCTGTCGGGCCTAGGATAATCGACCTCACGTCCGCTCCGCATGATTACCAGAACCTTTCGGATATGTTAGACCGGTTACTTGCTCTCGTATTTCCCAGTGGTCTACAAGGACGCATGTCAGCTACGCTGATCACAGAGACTCTGCTGCGTAGACATGTCCCAGACTTGTTAAAACCTTCTATTGCACTTGGATGGCTTCCTAAATCACTTGCAACGGAATCTATCGCACCAGTTGACCATATACGGCCTTTGACTGTGCGTTTTTTGGCAATGTACGGTTTGCAATTCCTCTTTGAAAAAAATTAACCCTTTCATTCAGCTTATCGCCTGCAGAAGCAATCATAGCGCTGGGCAATGTCATGTCCTCAACTAGTTCTATCCCGCATGTGCGTCGTACCTGTGGGTATCTCTTGAGCAAGCAGCTATTACGCGCCGAAGGTGTTCGCGGATTTTGTGCTGCTGTATTTGGTGATACCGAAAACGTCGATGAGATACAGCTAGAAAAATTGCAGCACATCGCCCATGTACTTTCTACACCGCCTTCTGGTATGAAAGCTGAGGTAGGTTGCCTTTTCCTGTCGCCGATCATTACTGATGTCTGGTGGAAAGGAGTATTTCTCTGCCATAGTTCCTCGCGTTTTCCGGCTGCTGAGGGACGAGAACCACCCAGCCTACAAGCGCGCAGCTGCCTTCGTCTTGTCCCAGATGCTGGCAGTAAATGATTCTCCTGCTGCTGCTACCATTCTAGCCTCTCTTCACGAACCTATCATACGCAAACCTGATAGCGGCGGAAATCCTGATGTAGAAGACACACTCGTAGACTTGACAATCTTACTCGCAAATTCGGATCCCTCTCCGAACCTCATCCAATCATTGTTGTCTCCCATCATGCCAGCTCTATATCGACATCTCTACCGTTTGGATTCTGTCAAAGCATCAGACCCCGCTCTAAAAGAATCTGTACTCGGTCTGTTGTTGACTTGGTCAAAAATCGTCACGATACAGGAAGCCGTCGGTACCTTGTGGTCTATTTTAAAAGATCCCGAGAATGCCTCCAATCTCAAGTACGCCGCATCTTTTTTTCTTCCCAACCATCGGCCGAAAATGATCGTGCCTCTAGCCCCGAACAAGGCCTTTCCTTGTTCACACCGGAAGATCTCAAACGAGCTGATGAGTCTGGAGAATTGGAGCCCAACTCTAATATTTTAAATCTATATCCTGACCCTCGACACTTTGTTAGTTTGTTGAAATCAATCAATCGGACCGAGGTCTTTTCAGATTTGTTTGTTCGTTTGCTGGAGGCGTATCGCGCTTCCAGAAAACAGACTGAAAATAACCCTGTGAAGTAAAGTTCCCCTTGGATTTTTGAAGTAAGATATCGCTGACTTCAAGATGTGCAGGACGCTTCTCTACCTCCAATTAATTATCCAAATGCAAGCAGTTATGTCGGAAGGCTCGTCTACTTCCGGAATCTTCAAAAATCCCGCGCAAGTCCTCGGATTCATACGACAAGCCCTGGACAACATAACATTGATTTCGGACGAATCGAGCGTCAAAAAGGAGGAAAGAGAACGCCCACAACTCGATATCGGCAGGATGCATCTCGTAGACGATGATGAATCAGATGAACGATCCGAAGCAGGGGATAGCGACGATGAACTTCCCGATTCAGAGAAATACACGGCAGATGATGAAATGACAGAAACTGCAATAAATTTACTTCTCTCGCTTTTGGAAGGTACGTCGGTCCACTGATCTCTCGCAAAACCGGAGCTTGATGTCAACAAACAGCTAACGAGGATTTTTCGGCTCGTACTGAGCCTATTTTAAACGAAATATTTTCTCTTCTAGAATATCATGTACTCCATGGCCCAGAAGCAGTGCGGACTGTTGCAAGGGAGGCAAGGATGGTCATGACTGCCAGACTAGCGGGCGAGGGTAGTTTACTGACTAGCAAGTCCACCGAAGGATCCCCGGAGGACGAGACACGACAGACATACCAGCAAGCACTGAAACTTTTGCAAGATCCCATTCTCCCCGTCCGAGCTCATGGACTGTTACTGCTTCGGCAACTAGTATCTCCAAAATCGCCGCCGGTAGATCCAGCACTCTTGCCCGCCATTCAAGAGATATTTTTTCAATCTATTCACGACGACGATTCTTATATATTCTTGAATGCCGTACAGGGTCTAGCTGCATTAGTCGATAGAACTGGTGGTACTGTTCTAAAGAAATTAGTTAGCGACTACGCAAAAGGGTTGGATGGCATTGAAGGAGACACAATGACACAACAAGAAGTGGACGTGAGGTTGAGGCTGGGTGAAGCTTTATCATCGGTCATACATCAATGTGGTGACACATTATCTCTGCGTGGTCAGTGATACTAATTGCTTTGATGTTCACCAAGTATTCACACGAATCCTAGGAAATGTTATCATACCGCCTTTGTTGAAGGTGGTTAGATCGAACCATGCCCCGACTACCCTGAGGACGTCGTCACTTTCGCTCCTGGCTGACTGTCAGGGGACTGATTCCTTGTCCTTGTTACCGTATTTCGTCGACCTTTCGGAGGGAATGAACGACTTGTTGCAGGTCGAGATGTCCAAGTCAAGGGGTGAGGAAGCAAAGAAAGGCGAGATAGCGTCGTCGTCCATGGATGAGAACCCTACATCAACGAACACGAAGTTCCCCCCACTGCGAAGGGCTGCTTTACACTTCCTTTCCACCTTAATTCAAGGCACATTGCGGCAGATTTATGAATCCTCCTTCGGAGACAATCTGTTTTCGCCCGAACTAGTTCGTCGACTGCGAGTCACACTGTCGTACATTTCGGGAACTGACGAGGACATGTTGGTCAGAGTAATGGCACGGGAAACACTAGAGCAGCTGAATCAACTAGAACAGGCAGCTATAGGACTTTGATTGAATGTAATATCTACCCCGTATCTGTCTCAGATATGGTGATTTCGGTACAACTGAGTCAATGAAGGGTACTTTTTTCTAGGTTCGCAAGAAAACAAAAGATAGAAGGCGCTGTCTCAAGCCATGGTGATAAATTTCAGGGCTTGGAAAGACAGGGCGAACCAACATGTAGAGCTAGAAAGACCTTATAAGAAGTCGCCACAAGCTCAACCACCTCCGATTGACGTATTGGTAGGGTTTCCTACTATACTGGCTATTTCATCTATCCGTCGTCTAAAGTTTTTCCACTTGGGGCTGCCCACAGCGAGTGTACGTGAACCATCTTGAGCAGAGTCATGCATGTCACTGTGAGTCAAGAACGGATTGGATATAGATGAGTAGTAAGCCATGTGCAAAGCTTTGAAAATCTACAGGAAATTCAGCAGGGACCATCGGAATTGAATATTGTACGACGCACCATGTTAACCTCCACATCCCGAACAACCGAATCCGACAAAGCTAAGGCAAGGACTATCTTGACCTTCAAAGGCGTTATATAACCATAAACTGCAACATCTTCCATAGCGTAAAGTAGACCCAAATAACATTCTGTAGATTTTGCTCCAGCTGCGTTCACTGTTCAAAATGATGAGGTCGCGTCTGGCACAATTAAATCCACAAACCTCTTTCTTCGATGACATCTAAGCTTGTGTGGGCAATGTAATGGTACTTGATTGCTGTCTCATCTTGAGCAGAGAATGTCCTGACAATAATGGGATGATTCTGAGCAGAGACGAAAGCAACTGCGTTTACTCGAAGACCAGGAGGCATGATGTCAACATGCGTGGGATAAAGCAGAAGCCGGCATAGGTCAGTCCGTTAGTGATTCTTTGTTCTACCCATGTGTTACTTATGCACGTATAGACAATCTACATGGTACAAGGACTAGAAACTAAGTTTATATGTACGATAGCGTTACTCAATCACGCTTTCGTTGCAATAGCCTGGCAATGTCAAGTCGATGAGTGATATCGAACAAATATGAAGGTCAGCTTACTGCCTTTGTGAGTTCGTAGATTCTCCTCTGACCCGCAAAAAGGATAGCAGCTGTAAGCACACTCTGGAGGAGCTTGCTGCTCATACCCTTGTAAAGGCCTTCGATCCCTTCCTCTTTCACGATCGCAGACAATGCATCAAGCGAAGATTTGTATTTGAGAGCCTCAGATTGGCCAGCTTGAAGCCTGCTCTTGACCACACTGTAATGATGTGTTAAGAGCAAAAGTGATTCTTCCGGGCATTTAGGCACTCACATGTAGGGATAAGTGGTCGAGGTGGCGACTGCGTCGAATTATGAGTGTTTTGATCGTTAAAGAAGCGACACCAAAGGATTTACCTAGCTTTGACAATGCTCCAAGAATGAAAAAGTCCCAGTCGGTCAAGAGGGCATTCCCGGACCTGGCTTTTCGTCTGGTGACCATGAAATTCTTGAGTTGTTCGAAGACAGTGTATTGTAAAACAGGATTGACAACAAGGACTAGGGCAGGGCCGATTCCTCGCCAGAAACCACTGGGCGAAGTTAGTCAACACCGATGAAATGATATCCAGAGCTACATACGCGATTCCAGCTTTCGAAATTATGTGTTGAACAGTTTCGAAGAAACCCAGTTTGCGCTTGGTTGTTACATCTTTAGATTCCGAGTCCATAGTCTGGACTGCCTGGGATGTTTGAATGACCCAGATAGGATTGCTAATGATAGTTGTTGCAGAGCCTGCAAGTCGTGTGTTCAGGTGCGAGATAGAATTGAAATAAACACCAAGAAACCACCTGCTATCAATCCAGTTAAAATTGATTCCATCGTACTCAAACCCTTGCTTCCAACTCGTGATTTCAAAATAATTCCTCGACTGCGTTCGTAGAAGTAGTAATATACCCTAGAGCACAGGATGAGCCAAAGTGTAGATAAAGGATACGAGACGTACCCATTGGTAACTGCTATGCCCAATAGACTCGAACTGAGGCCACTGTAAAGACCCCAAATTCCTTCGCGTTCCAAGACTTCCTTGACGGCGTCGTACACAGACTGGTGAAGATTTAGGTCAGATATACTTGAGGTAGTTCGTCTACTCCAACCTTGGTCTCATTCTGAACTTTGACAGCAGCACGAGTCGACAAGAATACGAGAGGACTGCAGGAGTGTTAGTCCGAACCGTAGGATTTAGTGAAAGAATGCCTCACTATGTGGCTGTCATAGCCACGATACCCCCAGCAGCTCCCGCAACAGCATGAATAACAGAATCACTCATGACGGCAAAATTACAAGCTGAAGTAGATGAGAGTCGAGACAGAAAAACACAGTATGCATTTCTTCGGAAGACGGCGACAAGTTTGAAAGTATATTTATAACTGAATCACATGTAAATCTGTTGCGGCCCTTGTCGCAAATCCCGCTGTTCATTTTACACTGTTGTTGCATGAAATGAGATTTAAATTAGGCAGAACTACTGGTATACTTATACACTGTGATGTACACCGAGCAATAGAAAAAAACCTCTCGTAAATAATTAAACACCTTTTCCTGACTGTAATTGTGCCAAAAGTTGCTTCATTTCATCAATATCCTGCTTCAGGCCGTTTGAACTGCCGCCAACTTCAGCCCTACTACTTGAAAAGCCTCCACCGTCACTCAAAGTAGGCTTTCCGTCGTCTTGGGTCAGCCATTGGTCGAGTTGCTGGGAGACTGATCGAGCCTTAAGACGAAAATGTGTCCGAATGATATCGCCAAACGGTTCCGGAGGGTTCTTTAAATTGCCGAGCATCTTATTTAACATAAGAATATAGGTTTAATATAGTTGAGAGGAAGACATACTGCTGTCTTTACCACCATTCGTCTGATATTAGCAGAATCTGAAAAAGGATGAGAGCAGCAAGGTAAATAAAATGACTAATCTTACATGCCATGGACTGGGGTGTCCCAGCACTGCTTGCCCATCCCGGTTCGTTAAGATAGGGCTCATCGCAAAGAATCATCGATTGGATAGAAATCAGAACCTGAAAAACTCATATACCGGACATTCCTTCTTGGAGTAACTAATGCATACCTGCAATAGCGTCGACTTTCCGGAGACCCAACCAGGTCCGCTCCAGGTCCCGAGCAGTGACAGGCACACTTTGCCATCCTAAACAGGTACTTGACATGAGGAATAAGGATACACATTTTTAAACGGAGACATACAGCATATAGGTTAGGATTGAACCGAAACTTGCCACCATTGGTCTGTAGTGATCCATGTCAAATGGTTCTTATTCCAAAATACTAGGTTTCACTTACGGTCATGTATTTGACACTGGGAGGAGATTGGTTGTAGCTGGGGCCTAGGAAAATATCGAAAAGATAACTAGGATAATTTTAGTTACAAATGATGGGGGAAAATAAAATGCTTACCACCCGTTATAATAACTATCAGAAAGTTAATAGGATATACTCGCGAGGAGGCACTAATACTCACGGCGTTCCTTCGGGACCAGTTATAAGGGCTTTGATGATGTCTACACGTGTTTCATCCACTCGTAGAAATATAGAGGAATCCCAAGCTACGGGCAAGTTCGTCGTGAGAATAGCGAGCTAGAGCAAATGAATGCATCAGAAGCTGAAACGACGTCTAAACGTATTGCGTACTTCTTTGGCAATTGCGAGGGATCTCTTCGGGATATCAGAATTGGCGAGCATCCTAGCTTCGGTATTGAAATAGAATTTGTACTGTGGTAACTGATCTTCGCCTTGTCCAGAGGAATTGGGAACCGTCAAGTCGCAATACTCAAACCTAACAAGTTTAGCCCATTCTTCATATGCTTTTTTCGCACTTTCTTCGGTTTCTCCAGCCTCTACTTGTATGTTTTGGGCAGAAGACGTGAACACTTTTGGTAGCGATGCATGCAGACGTTCCACAAATGTGTTTCCTTTCGTTTCTCGTAGAGAGCGATCTATACCAGCAGTGGTAGCCAGGATACGTTTACAGAAATCGGTAAGCTTCTGGTTTTCTTCAGACATCATGCTAACATGCGTTTCCTTTGCCTTGCCCTTAGCATCGACAGTCATCCGCTTCTGCTCTTCAGTCAGCTCCTCAGGAGATTCATCCGCAGGTTTCGAGTTTTCGAGTCCTTTCAGCGCAGCCTGTGCCTGGATAGCGATCCCTTCAAGAAGTTCGCGAGGGCTGGAGCTTCCTTCGTACACGATCGTGCGTTCTCTGATATGAGAACGAGAGTTGGATGAAGACTTGCGCGTTGTGAAATTCTTGACTGAGGCTACGGCCATGATCGGCATTGCCATCATGCTCGCCAATGCCTCGTGATTAGAAATAGTCTGCATGGAAACTTATCAATGAACAGAACAGAAAGGATTCTGATCATAATTTACCTCGAGCCATTCCAAAAGTTCAAAATACAAGACAGCCCGCTCTGACATATCTGCAAGAGAATCATTCCGAAGTAACGTACTG
Organism: Stygiomarasmius scandens; assembly: GCA_037954225.1. Classification (NCBI taxonomy): domain Eukaryota; kingdom Fungi; phylum Basidiomycota; class Agaricomycetes; order Agaricales; family Campanellaceae; genus Stygiomarasmius; species Stygiomarasmius scandens. The sequence goes on along the minus strand of JBANRG010000002.1, from coordinate 1,841,264 downwards.
CAGACATAATTGAAACGTCTGCGGAGGTGGGCTAGTGCAGTGGGATGGACAAGATAATCACTTGTTCTCCCGCCTCCTGATCTATGAAGATTCGGCAAATAGACCCTCACTGCAGAGAGGAGATTGCCTATCTTTGCGTCTTTCTCCAACTGCAGAGCATGAGCTTCTGCTTGACCAGAATTCTAAAAACTTGAATGAGATTTGTTATAGCCAAGCAGAGCCCAACTCACATCTTCTTTCTGATCGCCAGCATACCCAATGCCACCTTTCTGCTTCTTGCCTTGTACAGCGCCATAGTACACATCGTCATCGTCGTCTAGACTATCGGTACGACCAGCTGTATTGGTTTTCCGTCTCTTGGAATTTCTAACTCGATTTTCTTTCTCCCCAGTACGATCTATATCATGCTCGGAGAACATCTGTTCAATCAAGAACAGACCAACACCGAGTATAACGCCCTGTAAATCAGAGCAATGGAATAGAGGGTGGTCATCTTGGGCCGCAGACGGTCGGTATACTTTGTCAGAGGAGATGTGTTCTCCACACGCTACGCAGATTTGTGTATGACAACGCGGGCATTCTTGACGCACAATCTTTTGCAAGTGATCGGTGTACACAGAAAACTCAGGCTGAGAGACCATGGCAGATAAATAAGTCAACTTCGATGATAATCACTGTCAGATCGAGGAAGCTCACGAAAATCGCAAAGAAATCGCCCTTCCTGCGAGTAATCGAAGCACCGCAACCTTGGGGACACGGAAATTCGCCCTCGTTCAATCGAGAATACAGACTGAACAAAAAGCTCTGTTCTCCGCCCTCTGGGCAACCTTTCATCCATTGTCCCTGCGTCATAATTTTGACCGGAGTACTGCTGCCGGGAATGGGGACCGACTCTGGTTCTTCCTCGACTTCAATGACTTCCTCCCGTCTATCTTTGGAAAAGAATATGCCTATATTACACTTAGCACGGGAAATTGTTCAAAAAAGAGTCAACGCGCCTGCATAAGGATCAGAATCGGTCTTCATATTCGAAGAGAGTGGAGGAGCATCGTCGTCAGAGTCGTAATCAATAAAGGCTATATTGGTTCAATTAACAAGATTGCAGGTTTGCTGAGGCTTGTCTACAAACCATCTTCATCGTCATCTTCGGCCTCTTCGTCGGCGTCGTCTTCCGGGGTCTGCAGAAACCAAACGACTGTCAAAGGAGATTCCGTTGAAGAAATTCAATGACGTACCGACATCCTATGTGGGGGAGGCTTGGTGGATTCTGTGTGTATCTCTTCGTCGTCCGCAATATCGTCAAACTTTCCCTCAAAGATTCGCTCCGCTGCTTCCATCAGGTCCTTGTACTGCCTTAGAGCCGCCCGCGCCTGGGCTTTGGTAGCGCCCTGTAAAAGGCGTAAAGTTTGGGAGAAAAAAGAACAACAGAAATCTGCTATACCATTTCCACTAATTGCGCAACATCTTTGTCCATGATGATGGTAGCTGAAGAGAAAGACACCGCGTTTGAAGATCGTAGCGCGCTCTTTCAAGACTTACGTGATCGGACTCCTAACTCCAGTTATATCGCTACACTAGCTCTGACCTAGCTTAAATGGTAATTCTTCATACTAAATACAAGTCAAAGGCCTTGGTTAAACCCATCGTATCGCTCACTGATCACCTTCTTCAGATCTCGGGCAAACCCGAAAAACTGAAGGGGACAGGCGAGGAAAGACGACTTTCCTCACGTCGTCCCGGGGTCCACAAAGCCTATGACATGCCCTTGTTTTTGTCTCGTGAAGACTAGGGCGATGCTTTGGCGGAGACATAATTCTTCATTCCTTCGAACCCCTCGAGTAGATTGTTGATAGGGAAAGCAGGGTTTGTCAGAAGACTAGCTGTTGCGGGAAAGTAAAATGATATAGGATTTTTTTAAGAATTACATGTCATCAAATTCGTAAAGTGGTCATGGCCGAAAGTAACGCCCGCTCGCAGGTCTTCATAGTCTCAGGTTAATCCTTTCATATTCTTGGTTGATTTGTCTAATAAAGTCGTTGGCAGTGTGCCCATTCTGAAAGATTCAGATCGTGAGATTGAGATGAGACTTTGCAAATCATTAAACCACTCACTTCGCACTCTTTCCAGGTTCCATCGTGAATACAGACTTGCTCCCCATTGATGACCACAGTACAACTTTTCCTAGAGAGCCTAGTCAGTTTTTTAATGACGAGATATAGAAAGCGCATCATACTCTAGCCCCATTTCCTCCGCAACTTTGATGCTCTCATGAAGCAACCGGACTCCTTCGGCCCCTTTTCCGCTACCATCCAGACCCGCACATTGACCGACCCCGCTAGTCTCCCAGTCGATGCCAGCAGATTTCGCGCACGTGAAGGCGGTTTCCGGTTTGCCAACGTTCTCCTTGCCTTGGAAGTTGTTACAGTGGACAAAATGCCACCAGTCATCGGGGGCATAACGTTTGACACAAAGCTGGTGTATATTGCCAGCGCATTCCAATGGCCCGTGGAGACAATCCACGCCAAAATCAGGATCAGAGGGGTTGGCCCTGTCAACGGTTCAACACTTGCTCAAGAGTATGTGTAAATGTGCGCACTTGGCGATGTATGCCAGCTCCATGTCGACTTTATCAGCGACCTTTTTTAACACCTGGTCGAAGAGGTTTTCGCAGAGTATTGCGTCCGGGCAACGACTCATCACGCCAAGAACTACCGGTACTTTGATATCATCCTTGGACGCAAGAGGTTGCTGACTTGAGCCGCCGAAACTCCATGATGCACTAAAAGCAGTGGTAAAAAGGGAGAAGAACAGCAAGAGAAATGAAGAACGAGTTGATGACATGGTAGTTACAAACAGAGATATCGCTGAGGCTAAACTTCTCATCGGTAGGGAGGTATGCATCGCTAGCGACGTCATTGAATTGAGTCACTTTATTGAAAAACCTATTGCACCACTTCCACTAGAACTATCGTGCTACATTACAATGCCTACTGTATCATCGCAATGCCGAATCCCACATTTTTCGAGCCTCCACATCCGACAGCGGTGGAACAAAATACTTGCAGCGTGAACGAAAAACTGAGTTTGTTGAAGTATAAATCATGCACCCAGGAGCGGAAAATCGGAATTCACCTTCTAATGATCGTTTGCGAACGATCATTTCAACGGAAATCTCGTTGCGAATAGCATTACGCTTGAAATTCCCTCAGTTGCATACCCTCAACCAGTGATCTCCCACTACATACCTTCACTTCCTCGGAGTACTTCTCGGCTCGAGCTTTCCTGATCGCTGCAGGACTGGTGTCCTGGTCTTCAATTATTTTTTGTTTCGCTTCCAGCCCCTGGTCGACCACAGCTACACAATATTCGACTAGCTGCTTCCTGCGGTTCCAATTCGCTATAAATCCGACAGCGTGAATTCCTAGCAAACAGCTAAAAAGCCGCAAAGCATACAGACAAGCTCTTGCCAAAGACGCGCACACGCCTGGTCTTCAACTGCCCCCTTTCCCGGCCTTTCTCGTTCCTGGTCTCGCACATTTGCAGTAGCGCGATTCAGTCGCATATTGATCGTGTCATCGAGGGAGCGATATTCTTTCAGGAGCTCTAGTAAAGCTAATATAAGTTAAATTCAGATAGTTGAGACTAACCTCACCTTTGAATAGGGAAAGATGATTGCATGTTTCAGGAGATACATGTGGAATACCAACTGGAGGTTGTAGAGGCTGGATTGAGGTCATGCTCAACCTTCGTCATCCGCTCGCCGACATTGACTGGAAGTTGCCGAAAATGCCTGCCGGAAGCCGTACGATTTGGCAAATCCGCCACTTCACGAATTCAACGAGTTCTGAAGAAACAAGAACAGAGGATCCACTTGAAATCATGATTTGTTCATGGGGGATCCACTTAAACCCGGGATCATGATCGAAAGTGCCAAAACAAAGAGCTAAGACGCCCGATTAAATCCAAATCGAACCCTACTTACACGAGCTCTACATTGCCATCATGTTGCAAAAGTAGTCTCAAATGTCAGTTTCGATATAATAAGTTATTCCGAAACTCCGCGACGAGGAGGTGTATGATATCTCCAGACATTTGTGGGCGTCACCTCCAAACTCCGATATCCACATCAAAGTACAATGACAAAAATTACACCACATTGGTGATCATATGCTACAATATAAAAAAGAAAATGTCTCCCGAAACAAAATAAATCTTAGGGCTACAGGGCCGGGAGGGCGTAAGAACACAAAAATCATCATTCGCATGTATAAGGAATGATTTCGAACGTATTCCGAGCCCTTGGCGGTTTCGAATCTGAGTTCTTTGGTGGTCTACCAATGTTGCGACTGGTAGCTTTTGGGACGTAGTCGTGAGTGTCCATTCTATGGCGGTGGAGACGGGCTGGGTCATTATACTTCGAAGTGCAGTCGGGACATTTCCACGGGTAATCGCGGGTACTAAGTCGGCCTAACATGAGGAAAAGCTGGGGACTGAGAGTGGAGATCACTTACTGCCTGGACGAAATATGAACCCTTAAAGATGTTCTCTGACAATGATTACCTGTCAACTATTGCATTCACTCAGAAGTATAGATGATACTCACCTGGGGAAATTTCTCATTGCAAAACTCGCAAATGTATGGTCTGAAAGCGCCAAAAGGTAAGATCAGATATCGCGGTCGATGACAAATGAAGTAACGGATGAACATTGAAATTTCGTACTTTTTCTTTAGGTGAGTAGTTTCAATGTGTCTCTTTACTAGCTGTTTTTTCCCCGTGTATGTGCATGTGGTAGATATGCCATTTAGAGTAGTAGTCCAGCGACAAGTCCATACGGAACCACCTTCTCCTCTGGCAGTTTTGGTCTCTTTGGCGTAGTCTGACCAATGCGGAGACTCTTCCGGTATTGCGAGCATTATCTGTCTGGCGGGTGGAGAGTCCGAGCCCGGCCTCGAGCCTGGCAGGTCCAGTCTATTGTCAAAAGCTGCTGGACGGAAGGGAATTATGGGATTCTCAGGATCGCCGTCTCCTTGCTTGATTCTGATGGCGCTTCTGTGCATAATGGCAATGAAGATGGGACATACGAGAGATAAACAACGTACTTGAATGGTTCAGTTAGAAGGTGCCGATCAAAACGACTGCACCGCAACATCCTAAGTATCGAAGTAGTCGGGAGCAACGGCATTATTCACCTTTCTTCCGGGTATGACGATATACTCGTCGTCGGAGATGTTATTGATCTCGGAGGAGACAGAGATTCTTTTGATGAAACAGATGTCCCTCGAGCATACAAAGTCGACTTGTTTGTTTCCTGTTCTGCATAGTACGGGAGTGGAGGCGGCGTTTTCGGGAGAATCGGCCAACTGTACGTGGCAGTCGTTGCGTTGAATTTCCCTAGACTGATTCGGGAGGAGGTCGGTCCCGAAGTGTCAGAAACTTGTGACTTTGCACTGGTATCACTATGTGCCAGAGGTTTATGAAGCTGTCCTTTTGCGTTGTAAGTATGGAGAAATACCTATCGAAAATGCTGGTATAGGGTGATTGTCTAGAGACGTGTGAGAATTAAATGGCATACATCAAAATTGACAAAGAACCTTGCTTTCGTCGATGGAAGAGCGTGATGTATAGCGTCAGCTCGTTCCAGGGCACGCTCAATTTCTGCATGAGAGAGTATCTTGCGGTAGTTTGGTTCCATTCTAAGAGTGGAACAACCACTTGTTAGCTGTACGCGATGAGACGTTGCACTGTCCGTAGCAAAAAAGAGGTTTGGGCTGCACTAATCGAGTGTCAAGGAGAATTGTGGCGTACTTACATTGTGACGAACACAGGGAACAGGCAGGGAGGCCAGAAGATGGCGAATGCCGCTCAATTGTGTATTCCTCCGAAGCTAAAGTGTAGTAGAGGTGAGGGAGAGATAGAGCGAAGAGCGCGAGGTAAAGATGAGAGTTGTGAATGGAATTTGAACTTGGAAAGAAACGCAAAATTTCTCCATCCCTTAAATCAGTTTTACAGGTCCATAACTATTTCCAGCAAGACCTACAAATTTAAAGGGTACAGCTTGAGCTAGCGATGATCAACACATTCAGATCTTTACATCCCCAGTCATCTTTCAGTTGATTAAATAAAGGATAACAATGGATCCGACCTAAGTCCAGACGCTTGTAAGAGTGTATACAAATTAGAATTGTCTCGATGACGGAAAGGGAAAAGTGGGCCGGGAAATCCGCTGACATGGCAGAATGAAGAGAGCAAAAGAGCAGAAGAAATGTTCAGAACCCGTATTGCGACAGGATCGAAAAATGGTATCTCGATAGCTCAGGGTATCGCATACAACATTTATTTGCCGAGCATGGATATCGGTCATGCCGAGAATTAAATCTCTACAGACATACAAGTCCAAGGGAGTAGAAAATAATGAATACAGACAGTAGACGAAATCTTGAGTCTTCCTAAACACCATCAGGATACGCTCGAAGTGAGAAGGGAGATGACACTTACAACTGAAATTGTGATAATTACAATGGCTTCACTTCGAAGGATGTAGCATCCATGCTCCAATCATCCTCGACTTGAGAATTATTCCCATGATTTGCAGGTGCCTGACCAGGTTCCAACTCTGATAATAGAGGTAAAGATTGAGTTGCCATCAGCGCTCTCGATTTATTCCTGAGGGGCTTCACGGGCCTATCTTCCCTCCCATCAAGGAGCATAACGGTTCCGGGCGCTTCCTTGACCTGAACCGACAAATCTCCATCAGCTTTCTGAGCATCATCCATCTCTTCATCAAGCTCGGACTGGGAATGGCGGCGCTTAAGCCTCTGAGCGTTCACTTGGTACGGGGAAGAAAATATCGTCCCCGTGGACTGGGCTTTGCCAAAAATTCGAGAAGGCGTCGTAGACCGCGTAAGACTATTGTTAGTTTTGTACCCTTCTGTTACGCCTGGAAAGACGCGTAAATTGCGCGCGCAGAACGACGAGTAGAGTAAACAGGCGCACTTTTACGAGCTCTCATGGCAGTCTCCCTCAGTTTTGCAGCGAGGTCCGGACTCGTATCCCTGGTCGTGAAGTAACATGAGATAGGGTAGACAAAACCGAGAAAAGGCGCACGCCGATGTTCTGAACGTATTGGATGCGCGAATATCATCGCGAATTGTGTCAGTAAAGACACGCTTGCTTGCGCTAGGGGTATCCATGGCTGAAGAAGACAAAATGAATGGTTAACGGGGCGGCATCGAATATGGAAACCTGAAAGAAGACGCTGGCGGCAAATTTGATCTCAGCTCTTTTCAGCATCAATCTCGTTCCCACTTGTTCTCAAAAAGAGTACAAAGGACACCCACTAGCGACAAGCGCTGAGAAGAATCAGCACCCTTAATTGCGGTTGCAGAAGTTATACTGGCGCCCACAACCTGACACAAGCGACAACAAATAGTGGGTCAACGTGGTGGGTCTGAAGCAAAGCTCCGGCGGTGTAGGGGTGCACTCACAGACAGCAAAGGGAAAGGAATCCGTGCTGTGAGAGAAAAGCAGAGAATGCGGAGAAAGGAGGATGTCAATAGATTTAGAGTGTTCTGTAACTGAATTTACTTTCTGTTTGTTTGATCGCTGAGAAACTTGTTTTCCCTTACACGCCTACGGCGACCACCCTCTGGGGCCCTCTATGGCCTCCAGCTTTCTGTCTACTCTGGTTTTCTGTCATGTATTCTTCTTTTTGATTCCCGTTAATGCCCAATCAATTGCCACTGAATCAGTACCGCCTCTCCAGTATTTCTTGCCAGCTCTTCTATTTTTGTTGCCTACTTACCTCTGTTGTAGATGGCTCAACCTTACCAGCGTCCTCCAAGGAGACGACAGGCCGCCTCCTTTGAAAGATGCAGCCATCGGTTTTGATGAAACAACGTTGGTGGATGCTTCCTTTTCAACCTTTCAGCTCATCCAACAAACTCCACAGGCGTTCTATTATCATTTTTGGAGGAGAATCCCAAGGCGGACTACCACAATCACAAACATATCTGCTTAGTCTGGATACTCTTACCTGGCAGAGACCAAGCCCGCCTGATAACTTAGACATCAGTCCACCGCCCCGAAGTGCCGCTTTATGTGAGTACTGTCAACACTCGTGCTAAACTTTGACTTATTCGTTTCCACAGATGGCAATGACATTGCAGCGAGCAAGTTAGTGTCTGTGTTCTCAATCCTTATCTTTTCTCATCTTTTGAAGTCGTCACGGATTTATTGTCATAGGAGGGAAAGGATCGGAAGGGAATCCATTATCCGACGTTTGGGCAAGTCTTTCTGTTTTTTTTTGTTCCCTGCGTAACTTCTGACTTATCCCTTCTAGGAATATTCATATCTTCAACAATTCTGGTCTCAGGTTCAACTTAGCCCTGGAAGACCCTCTGCAAGATGGGGTGCGGCGGGGGGCATAGATGGCCGCGTGAGCCCCGTCCAAGATCCAATTGTTCCCGGTGCGTCGCATAGTTCCGAGCCATGAAAACGTTTTTTGACTTCTCAATTCATTAGGTCCTAATAATACCTTCTATCTCGCTGGCGGTTTTAATGGAAATGAAGGAGAATCACTGTCTGACCTGTGGCGACTGAACATATCCGGAGCGTTGTCTTCGAATCTTCCAAACAATGTCAAAGGAAGCTGGGAAGAGGTGCATGTTGGAGATTTTCCCTCATCCGTCGGATCAGCCAATGCTCTTATCTCTTCGACCGTTGTGGCCTCAGGAGGATGCAATACTTCTTCGGTGACAGACAGCACTTGCGTTACGCAGAACTCTTACATACTCGACATTTCATCTCCAGTCACTGCCAAAAACTGCCCAGCACCAAGACTTGGTGGTACAATGGTGTCCAATATGAATACCATCTCTTCCACATTCGGGTCCCAAGTCTTTCTTCTCCTTGGGACGGTAGACAATGCTAGGTGGTCCGATAATAATGGGCTACAAAAGGGTGAAGTGGTATGTTTTCTTTTTCGTATCTGATGATGCCGTGTTTCACGAATCACTTAGGCCGTACTAAATATAAACACCGGTGTATGGACAAGAGTTCTTCCTTCGGGAGATCCTGGCGATTCTGGAGAAGAAACATTTCCAACTCCACGTGAGGGGAGTGCGGCGATATCCTCGTCATCAGCCCTCGTGGGCGGATTAAATGCTCGATATTCGGATACCTTAGTATGCCGCTTCAGTTTCTTGGGCTTCTCTGTTTCTGACTGTTATGCAGGTATTTGGCGGCCGTGACAATTCAGGAAATTATTTGTCTGAAGTCTGGTTGTTGAGAGCATATGCGGGATCTGTCTCGCCTTCGAGTACGCGATGGTCTGGTTTTGGAAATGGACAATTAGAGTCTGGAGTAAATAGTACTGGTCAAGGTGTTGAGATGCAATACCTTACCTCTTGTGCGTCTCAAAAAGCATCTCCTTCCACCGCAACAGCAACCTCGGCCGGTCCAGCTTCCACAGGATCGGATTCATCCCCTCCATCTACCACCTCCACCGTCCCATTTGGACCGGTGTATGACACAGCCATCACTCACAAAGTCCTCGCACCTTTATCCCTTGCTTTGTTCTTGCCCGCTTTCATTCTTTTCAGATCATATTCACCTCCGTTTAATAACCACGAACGATCACCTCAACACATCGCTGTAGTTTACTTCTCCGGATTGCTCATTCTTGTATCATACGGTCTTGGTCTAGCTGGATTAGCTATGTCTTTTACTTCCTTATCTCTCACTCCTAGCTTTCCATCCATTCTATCCAAACGCTCCTCGCCAGCTAATGACTTCCTCCAAACCGGGCACGGTCGCGCAGGCTTTGCGTTCTTCTTAGGTCTTTACGGCGTTGTTCCCCTTTTCTGTCTTCTTTCAACATTTCCCAGTCGTTTTTCTAGCACAAGCCCAGCTTCTGCAGAGGCTGAGAAAGAAGACGAGGGAGAACAAACTACTGCCGCTTCTATAGACACAGCAGAGAAGTTGCGATCCCGTGCTGCACGCAGTGTTTCTCAAAGCCTCCATACCATGTCCAGACCCTCTTCTCCTCCCCGGCATAGAACACATTCTTGGGGGCCATCAACGCTTTGGCGTCCCAGTCACGAGCGTCGTGTCTCCAGCGACAGCGAGTCGGTCAGCTCTGCTTCGCCTCAAAGGACATTTGAAGTCATCAATCGACCGAATAGAGTCAGAAGACCCAGCTCTGGAATGTTGAGTGTCCCAGGTGAACCCCGAGGAATACCTTTACGTGGTCTAGGAGACATTGATTGGCTTCAGCGTCGTCGAAGTGTCGGCGCCGTGGTACGTGTTTGTATATTGCTCTGCCAACGTTGTACTTATTCTTGTATCAACAGGGTGAGCTCGACTACGCTTTAACACAGGCTAATCGAACTCGTTCATCTCCCTCTACACCTGCTACAATGGATGCCATGTTATTAGCTCCTACACTCGCCAAACCCGATAACAGACCTCAACTTCCCAATTCGTTCCAGATTGCCATCCGTTCTCTACTTCACATATTCCTTCTGGGTCTATGTATAATCAGCCTCATTGCGTTATGGACGCACGCCCCAAAAGCCACATTCGTCGTCTTTCTTGTATGGCTAGTTGCTTTCTATATTGTTCTAGTGGTGCAGGCATGGTTTGAGCATCCATCAACTTCTGTCTTGGCCACAATGGTCACGCGTTTGCGCACTGATGAGCCTCGTGAGGTTCCGCCACGTTCCTACGCTCCTTCAGCGACACCACCACTTGAACAATACCCTTTCCCAACTCATGATGCACCTTACATACATGACCCACCATTCCGAGTTGCACCAGATGACCAGAGCCACCTGGGCCCTAGAAGCACTGAGAATGATGACGACGACGATGAGGATGAAGATACGCGACAGAGGAGAATAGAAGGTGAGATGGGAAGGCGGGAGATTGCTATTGTTACTACTCAGCTTAAGCGTAAATTATGGGTTACAAACCCCTCTTGACCGTAGGTAGCATCGAACATTTTATACGGTCACCTTACATATTGTATACAATACCCTCATGCACAGGTTTCGTTCTTGAATAGCAGTATGTTCGATACCTTATCTGAGTTATTGTGAATGTATACAGTAGCCATTAATCCAAAGATATTGATAAAATGAAACTAGAAAATGACAGTAGTCCATGACGGTATTTATTCCCCTTCGATAGCTACATTATGCCTCCAACGATCAACACGATTTAACTTGGCAGTGTCTTGAACAGGGGGTGGAGAGGGTATAGGTACTGGCACTGGAGGCATCATTGGCATGGTCATCGAAGGAGCCATCGGAGGCGCAAAAAATCCAGATCCCATCATCGAGGGATTGAAGAACATACTATTGTGCATCTGTGCTTGCATCATCATCTGCTGGTGCTGAGCCAGCATCTGATATTGAGTCCGACGTTGCTGCTCGGGATGAAGACCTAGAGGTCGCTCGTCATCGTCGTCGTCGGCACTGCGAGAAGGCATGAGACGAGAGGCACGAATACCAAGAGGCTGGTTATCCTCATCTTCGTCGTCACCACCTTTATTAGAATTTGACAAGGACAGTGAGTCGAAGTTAATCGGAGGGATGTTCAACTTGGCCTTGTCCACCAGTGCGTTCAGCGGTTTATCCTCATCAGAATCAGATCCTGCACCCTGCAATCTCGTTGCTCGCTGCACTGCGCGGTCAATGGTAGCAGCAAGCGGAACGTCCTCATCGCTGTCGTCATTACGAGGTTGGATTTGTGATATTGAAGCCTTCTTCGGATACCGGAGGCCAACACCAGTGGTACGACGAGGACCATCACCTTCGTCCTCTGATTCGGAGTGCCAGGCATCAGTAGTGGGCTGAATTTTCTTTGGACGCTTGCCGGAATCACTCTCTTCGCTTTCAGAGTCGTCGTTGTCAACAACTGGAGGCGGAGGTCCTCTTATAGCCTGTGGTATAGCAGGTAAAACTGGCGGACCGGCAGAAACAGGTGGCTCCTCGGGCTCTTCCGTAGCTGACACGGATTGCAAAGGCGAAACCTCGGATGTTGTTGTTGTGACTTCAAGCTGGTCGCCACGCTTCTTTTTCTTTCGCTTCTTGGCCTCCTTCTCCGACCTCAGTTTTTCTTGGGCCTCCTCCAGAGCTTTCTGTCTCTCTCTCTCTTCCGCCTCGTCAGCTTCCATTTGACGAAGCTTGACCATTTCTCTTTCCCACAAAGTATCAACGCCAAACACAGAGCGATTCGGGGGGCCTCGAGGGCTAATGGGTGATTTCCCTTCATCATCGAAATTCAACAATGGTTTAGCATTCGCTGAATTGCGTCGCTCGAGACCACCTGGAGGACCTAAGAACTGAGAAGTAGGTCTTGCTTTAAGGCTAGCGGGATCGATGAGAGTGCTAGAACGTGTCTGCGTTCTAGCCATCATTGAAGGCCTATCATCACCCCTAAAGACACTGCATAGAGGAATTTAGATACAAATAGAAGAATTGACAGTTGATGCTTTACCGTTGCTTGTTGCGCATCTGCAGCTTGCGACTCTCCAAATCATCAATAAGACTCTTTCCGTACAGTTTACCGGCTGGTCTACTGAGTTGACCAGGCTCTTCCATATCTTGTATGGGAGCTTCTTCTTCTTCCTGTGGAGTTTCTTGGAACATTTGTTCTCCATCTTCTATAGCTCGAGGAAGGTCTGAATCTAAATCGTTGTATCCAGGGCCTCCATGATTGCCAGCACTGAGATAGTTGCGGAAAGTGAGCTGAGCCAGGGAAAGGTTATTTCTTGGATTTGGTGTGAACGAGTTGGAAGCGATAGGTGGAGCCAGACCGAACGAAGAATTGCGTCGCGATAATGATCGCGCACCAGGGGGAAGAGGTGTACCATCTGAAGAGAGCTGGAATCCATCCCTACCAACTGGTTCTGGGGGAGGTTTAGCTGGACCTGTGTGCTGGAGTGGGCTAGGCATAACCAGGACCTTGGGACGTAAGAGGTCCATCGTAGTAGAATACCTTTGTTCTTGAGGCGCCTGACGTTCACCAAACCCGGTCATGACAGATGCAGCATCATTCTCCAAGAGCACTCGAGAACCAAATGAAGCATTGGACATCGTACGAGCATGGGCTGCTGCTTTAGGATCGAACCTAGATGCTCTAGAAGGCGGACGTAAAGTAAATGGATTATCATTGTCTAGTAAACGGGTAGTGTCCATTGTCCCGTTAGATGTCGTACGCGTACGCTCATTTAGCATGACTTTTGAATCTAAACTCGCAGTGGAGTACGTCCTCCGGTGTGGTTCAGCATCATTATTCAGTCCGGGGGAAGGTGTTCGCGCTGTAGGGAAGGGAACGGTACCACCGACAGGTTGAGGAGAAGGAATGATAGGAATGGGTTCTGAAGTGACAGGAGAACGTTGGAAAGGCTGAGGAATTTCCATACCAACAAGATCTAGAGGTGAACCAATAGACTTTCGTCGCGTATCGTCCATCGGAGCAAGAAAGTCGATATTTCCTACACTCATTGATCTAGTGGTCTTAGGACGCCGCATGACAGGAACGAGGCTTTCATTGGTTTGGGGGAAATGCGTGGCAACAGTGGAAAGAGGTTGAGGAGATGATAATGATTTCGCCTTTGCTTTCCCCTTGCCTTTAGGATCCTTTGAAATGAAAGCATCCAGTCCCCAAGATGTCAAATCAACTTCCAATGGCTCTTCTTCTTCCACATTCTCTTCTTCCTCAAGCTGATCCTCGTTCCCGAACATGCCACGAAGACCGATCGACGCCCGAGACCTTCGTTCGGTATCTAGGACAGACTCCCTCCCACCGAGACTTCCGTTCTCGCTAGGTATCGAGATACCTAGGTAATCGGTACTTTTGCGTTGTGTAACAGGTGGTCTCGCGGGATGGCGTCTCAGGTGAGCAAATATAGCACTTTCTTGTGCAGAACGATACGGTGCATTGGGGTCGGAAGGATCGTTGTCATATTCTGAAGAGGGTTATAAGTCGAATGGTGCCTACAGTGCTGGACTAAAAGAGCATACCGAGAAGGGCAGCAGCAAGCTGCAGACGAGAGAAAGGAGCGGCCATTGTGTGCAGAGGTGCCTGCTGGCAGACTCTGGTAGTAGTTGGATGCCTCGGACTCGGAGTTTGGGTGGTAGTACTTCAAGATATATTTGACACGTGGTATGGACGGTACTCATCGCTTCCTCGATCGCGTCACATTCTATACTAATACAGTGCACATTTTACTTGATGTTTCCAATGTTTATTACTTTTCAGCTTTTATACGAAATAACGATATGAATATTCTCCCCAAACCTCGAACCTCAAAGTTCATCATGCTGCACCACGGGATTGCCAAATTCATCCACCTCCTCCATCTCAATTTGTATCTGAAGTGGACAGGTGAGCTACCAACCCTAGAAGGTATAAATATACACTCACATCGTTCCTCAAATGAGGGGCAACGACAACCTTGGCTTTTCCGTCGTCCTCTTCGTCAATCCAGCTGAGGTCCGGTTCCGTTAGCTCCTCTTCAGATGGTAATTCTGGGTCTACTGGTGGTGCCGGTTTGACTGTGTCGTCTGTTGGTGCCAATTCATCAACTCCAAGTGACCTTCTTAAGACTCGGTCAACTCGAGCAAAGAAGCTAAAAACAGAATCAATGCACGGAACGCGCTGAAAATTGCAGCAATGCTTACTCATAAGTGTTGGGGACTTCGAATCCGGAACGAATGAGAGCGCCGTCAATAAGAATAGATGTGACCTCTTGCAATTCAGCCTCGGCCTCCTCATCACGCCCATCTTCATCGGTGGGCAGAGACTCGACTTTTTTCAACAAACCCTCAATCAGGGGGGACCGCGGGTTAATTTCGAGAAGCTTGGCTTTCATGAGAATTTCGTGAAGATATCCCTTCCCGGGTTTGTTGCTGCTGGAGGCGCCTGCAAGAAACGGTGAGTAGAGAATTTTAGACTGAAGAATTCCAACTGACTCATCATTCGTTGGACGTTAGCTGTGTAACCATGGGTATCGGCGACAACAGCGCAAGGACTTGTTACGAGACGATTGGATATCACCACTAGAGCAACAGTTAAACCAGTCTGTGATATGGCACTGAAAGAAACTTACCGTCGCGGACAACAGCGTCGGCCTTTTTCTTGAGATAATCCAAAAGCGGGCGATATTTCTCAGTCATTTGTTTCAGCTGTTCTTTCTCTTCTGCTTCGTCCATATCTAATCAAACAAGTTAGATACCGTGAATGGAAGGATCGAAAAGATGCTACCTTCATCTCCAAACTTGAGTCCAACTTTGGCTATGTCTTGGAACCGGACATTTCTAGAAAGAAAGGTTTAGAAAGGAGTTTATCTCAGAGCTGTCCCACTTACTTCCAGTGACGAATGTTCTGAACAAAAATTTCATCCAATGGCTCATTAAGTAGTAAGACCTCGTATCCACGGGCGTGCAATTTCTCGACAAAGACACTCTTTGCAATATCCTCTGGGTCTTTACCCATCTCGGCAAGGTAAAATATCTTGATCACAGAAGTCAGCGAATGCGCACACAAACTCACTCAGACGTACCTGCTTTTGACCTTGCTTACGGTTCTCCAGATACTGAAAAGAACAAATTAACACACACTCAAAACATGTTATGAACAATACACACTTGCTCCAAAGTAGTGTGATTCCTTTGATTCGTGTAGAAACGCGCCAGACCGGCCAATTTCTCTCTGTTCTTCTCGTCTTCGACAGCACCAAGTTTGAGAGCAGTGCCGTATGTCTTGATGAATTGTTCGAATTTCTCTTCATCCTCTTCGGTAAATTTGCCGAGCATTTGGATGATACGTTTAAGAATAATTTGCCTCAGTTGTTTCAAGAATTTTGTGGATTGTAGAGTTTCTCGGGAAACATTTAATGGGAGATCCTCGGCTGTAATGGTAGACAATAAGAATTTATGGTCTTGCTATTTCCTTTTGAAGCGTACCATCGACTATAACCTTAATCCAACTAGCCCACTTGGGCAAAGCATCTTCTCCGAAGTCATTGGTAATAAAAACGCGCTTCACCATAAGTTTGATATCTTTCGACCTGTAAGCAAGTGGTTGCTGCCAGAAAGTCTCATCCCTAATAACAATCAGCTGCTACGCCACCAACCCGTACGTCCCAACTCACATTTTTCCAGGGATATAAATAATCGATTTGAAGGATACTCCTGAGCCAGAGTCACCGGAGAAATGGTGCCAAGCCAAGGGCTCTGTATCATCCTTGAATGCAGATGTGTAGAATGTTTTATACTCCTCTGCAAACATCTTAGTGATTATATATACCGATGCACGAAGCTAGGCTCACCATCGGTCACTTCCTTGGGATCGCTAGTGTGGCGAGGACGCGATGAGTCCAAAAAATACTCAAGAGGTTCGTATCACTCACCGCATCCAAATGGGGGTCTGGCCATTAAGGTGTTGCCATTCGTCGACAACCACCGTCTTCATTTTGGGAGGAGCCGTGGGTTTTTCTTCCTCGGAAGCTTCGTCTACATCTTCAACAATGGCTTCATCCTCATCCTGGGGAGAGACGTCTTCTTCAAGCTCATCTAGTTGACTTTTGGTTGAGGCGCTTTCGGATTCGAGAGCTGATTCTTCATCTTCATCCGGAACTTGAATCTCTTGCTGATTGAAGAGGTAGATGGGGAAAGTGGTTGAGAACGACGAGTGTTTATTGCTAGCTAAGGGTCAGAACTTGATTGAACAAGAAAAGCACGAAACGCATACACCAAAGATTTGAGTTCAGTGTTGTCCAGATACTCCAAAGCATCCTCCTTCAGGTGCAAGGTGATCTCCGTTCCATGGCGACCGAGCGTATTTCCACGAGGATCGGGGAAAATCTCGAATGCACTATCCTCTGACGAGGAACTGAAGACGTGTTGGACCGGTTTGAGGTTTCTAGAGGATGGAGGAGGAATGGACGCGACGTAAACACGGTCAGCGACGAGGAAACTGCTGTAAAATCCAAGACCAAATGCCCCGATGAGGTTTCCGTTGGCAGCCCCGCCTTCCTCACTCTCAGCCCTAGCCAGAAACTCCGAAGTACCGGATTTCGCGAGTGTACCCTAAAAGGACGTGTAAATACAGGTAATTAATCGAGGCAACAACGTTCGTACCAGGTTCTTTGTTAGTTCCTCGGGAGACATCCCGATTCCTGTGTCTTGGAGGATATCAGACACGACCCGGACGAATTGAGTACAAGTAACGCACCGGTAATGACGAGTCTACCTCCTTTGCCATCTTCATCTTTGATAGCTTTCAGGGTAATGTTTAATGGGTCAGAACCATCCCAGACATTCTTGTCGGTCAAAGAGATCAGACGCAGTTTCTCGATAGCATCGTTGGCATTAGAAATCAGTTCACGAAGGAAGATTTCCCTGCATAGTGGTGAACCAGCGTGAATGGCAGATCACAAAAGCGACTCACTTATGCGAGTACAAACTGTGTGACGAAGGAGAATGAATGTGCGGACATGCTAGTCACGGAGGCAATTTGAACTTACCTGTTAATAACAATCTTCCTCATACGAGCAACATCGCTCTGCCAGATATCAGAGGGTCAGAGGATGGTATTTGTAACTTTCGCAAACGCGTACCTGGTAGTCGTGTTTCTCCTTCTGTACATTGGGGGCTTCAAAATCTTGTGCGAGACCGAAAGCGACTAGAGAAGAGAAAAGGTAGAGTATAAGTAGCCGCATAGCAATGCACAAGAGGGTTGTCCCTCAGATAACTTGGAGTGTAAAGAGAAACCAGTTGTAACAAATATATATTTCCGTATACTACTACGTGTCACATCGTGTACCTATTCCCGTTCCTCATTTACTCGGACGAACATCGGCGGGAATGCTCACACGGGGTGCTTGTACCTTCCCACTGCCCAATGACTGCCCGACGTTTTCATAGATGAACTGACATTTTTGGAGCGGATAGTTGTGCAAGGTAGCTCTGTCGTGATCATAAGCCGGTGTTTTTTCTGGTAAGAAAAACGACCTACTCTTATCCATCGTTCTCGTTGTTCAGGAACATGTTCAAACATGATGTAGCGTTTGTCGTTCTTCGCCAAGCTTAAGATCAGATTAGTCAAATTGAACGTATAGGATTTACTCACCCTGAGCACTTTAACCATCTCCTCAATATCGACATTTTTGGCCAAGGCTTTCATGTCCACTTTGCCTCCACCATGTTCTCCTTCATCTTCTGCAAGCTCTTCTTCGTCCACTTTTACACCACCATCCACCCCCTCTCCACCGATCTTCTTCAAACGGCCCCAAAACTCTACAAATGAGTTTTCGGAAAGCATTTCATCAAATGCCATCCTGGCTTTTCGAGTGCGCTCGCGTTGCCACTTGTCAAATTCACTCTCGAGTGCATCTGTGTCAAACCCAAGTTTAGTGACAGGTAAAGCGGACAACAGGGATGATAGAGGAAGAGCGTCGAAATTCGTCGCCAAAGAAGGTGCATGAGATTCAAAGAGTGCATGAAGATTGCTGAGATGTTTTGAGCGTAGGTGCGCAATGTGGGTGTGGAATAATTGCAATTGCTGGTTCAAGGGCAGCGGAGAATTGAGGAAACGTGGGTCAGTCTTGAGCTGGGGTATAGCTGCATCCCAAGACACCTGCGAACACGGGGTTAAGTCTCTGCATTAACTTAACAAAGTACCGTACCTGTGATTCTCGAATGGCGTCTGTGAGTAGAGTCCTAAGCAGAAAAACGTAGCACATCTGTCAATGATAAAAACCACGGTTTTGGGGTAGAAAGCATACTTGAACTGTAGTTCTCCTTCTTCCTTATTCAATTCCATCTTAGATCGTCCAATATTGGCTTCTAGACGCTCCCGTTCTGCCTTGACCTTTTCCTCGCGTTCCTTGACGGCTCTCTCTTTCCGCTCACGCTTGCTCTCTGACTTTTCTGCATCCTTGGACAACTGAGAGTCCTTGATTTCTACTGGCTGTCTGATTTCGGTATTCGAAGCTGACGCCTTCAAGAATGTATTGAATAGCTCTTCTCGTAGAGACGAGGATCCGACAGCGTCATAGCGTGGGTCTTGGACAAGGTCTCGTTTCACCTGTAATAGAATGAGTATTCAGGTGTTGAGGGAAATATAGAAACCGGACCTTTTTCCAGTCCATATCACCCTTTACGGTAACGCGTTCCTTTAACAAAGCAATGAAATCAGCTTCTGCCTTCTGCGCCGCCGCTTTCTTTTCTGATGAAAGTGGTTAGTAGAGTAACATGACGAATGGAGTATGGCGTAACCTACTTTCTCCAAGTTCGCGAATAAATTCTCTGAATCGTTTCTCGCGTTCTCGGTCATCTTTTCCCCAGTTGTAGAAACGTCGGTCTTTTTTCCAAGTTCTACGGAAGTCGGTCCAGCTTGTCCTGGTGCTTTTGACTTCGGCCTTTAACAGGTTTTCGAATTCTTCCGCCGGATCACTGGCCTTTTCTTCCTTCATCTTTTGCTGACGGAGCTCGCGCGCGCGGTCACGGCAGTACTCATCAAACGCTTCTCTACGGGCCGTAACGGAGGGAAGAAGAACGTATCTCGGATCAGAGACAAATTTTGGGAGAGAAGTATCCCATGGATGTAATGGGTTGACATCTTTTTCCCTAAGGAGAGTCTGTCACGACTTTTCAGCAAAAAATCAACGACTATGGAAAGACAGCATACTTTGAACAAGGCTTTTGCCTCTTCAATAGACAAATCAACCCGCTCCGGCATGTTAAGCTGGGTCTCTTTAGCTTTCAGTGCCTCTGCTTCAGCGATTTCTGCAGCACGTTTAGCTTCCTCTTCACGTTTTTTATGCTCTTCAGCTTCCGCGGCCAGTTGTGCAACAGCTTCCCTCTCCCAATCCTCCTCCTCTCTCTCTTCTTCTTCTTCACTGTCGTCCTCTGTATCGTCATCAATCCTGGCTTTCTTGGAAATCACAACTTCATCCAATTGTTCGTCATCCGATGCTTTCCTCTTCACCAACTCTTGAACCTGTGACTTGATCCTTTCAACCTCTAGCTGCTCCTCCGTCTTATCCTCCTGCCCCTTCTCTTCATTCTCAAGAAGCGCCACTGCATCTTTAATTTCGTCAGGAACAGTCCACACGCTTTGCTTCTTGATCTTATGCGAATAGAATATATTCCCCTCTGTGGTCTTGACGCGAATCCAATCAGTCCCAGGTATGCGGATTTTTGTCAGGGGTTTCTCTCTCTTTGGTTTGGATGCCTGTTGGGCCGGAAGGTTCTGAAACGTGGGCAAGGGTCGAATGTACGTGCTTTCTTTAGTACTTGGATTGTAATAATAGACCTGACCACCGGGTGCTGGATGACCGTTAGATAGTGAGAATAGAACCAAAATAAAAGACTACCTAAGTGTTCTGTCCAAGGAGGAGGAAGAGGTGGAGGGCCAAATTGAGGTCCAGGCGCGGCCATAGTTGTCTGCAAAGTTGAATTGCCGATAATTGCCGTTATCCGCGTCAAGGTCAGATGTTGATTCACGTCACTCTGCATTCAGAGTTATCCGCGTTTGCATCGTTATTCCAAAATCCCTGACCCACATGATGGATTTTTTTGTTCACTAAACAGGTATATAAAGCGTACTGAATCGTTTTGGGGTTTTGTGAGTCCTTTACGACCCCCACCCAAGTACTATGTCTGCTCAACTCGAAGCTGGCACTGAATATGAACACCGACTAACCAGAACTATTCTCTGGAAGTTGGATACTCGTATTCTGCCCCCTTTAGCGCTCCTTTGGCTAGCTAGCTTCCTCGACCGCAGCAATATTGGCAATGCTAGAATCGCTGGTCTGGAGCGCGATACTCATTTAGTTGGCAACCAGTTCAATACTGCCCTTGCGGGTAAGACTGCTGCTCATACTTCCTTGCTCTGTTCGTCAATTGAGACTTAAATTTTTAGTTTTCTATGTATCGTACGGCTAAACTGATGCCTCGAACACCGAACATCTTCCACTGACCGTTCTCCGACGATAGATACCTCTCGATAGAAATGCCGTCCAATTGGGTCCTTAAACGCATGGGAGCTAACGTATGCTCATCATATTCTGGTCACTCTTATCTGCTTCTGATCTACGAAACAGCGATGGCTTCCACTCATTGTGTGGTAAGTTTATAAATTCTCACTTTTGTTCTTGGTAAGCCACTCAAAGAATAATCAGTGCTTGGGGGGTCGTAACTACCCTCACTTGTTTGATTCACAACTTTTCTGGACTTGTCACTATCAGGATTTTCCTTGGATTCTGCGAAGGTGGGCTTCTCCCCGGAATGGTATATCCACTTTCTCGGAATCGACAATTCTATTATTGATCTGTCTATCAAAAAAGATCCTCTATCTAAGCACCATGTACAAGCGGCATGAGCTGCAGCTGAGGCACGAATTGTCGGCTACTTGTTATATTTTTGTGAACTGACACTATCTTTATGTGCAGAGTTGGGATATTTTATGCATCTGGTAAAACATACTCCGTCTATCGTACTTTACCGTTGGCCTGAACTTCTTCTGCAGCTTCTCTTTCCGGTGCCTTTGGAGGTATCATTGATATCCGACAGTTTCCATTTCAAAGTAAAATGACTCTTGCTCACAGGATTATTGGCTACCGCTATCTCCAAGATGGATGGAATCGGAGGCCTGGCTGGCTGGCGGTGGATATTCGCACTAGAAGGAATTGCTACTGTCATTGTTGGCGTTATAGCTGCAGTTTTCCTTCCTGCTAGCATCGCTACTGCATCTTTCCTTACCGAGGAGGAAAAAGAGTTTGCCCGTGAGCCATCCTTTTGTATAGGCGTTTCCCCCCTCCCTTAAATACGTTAATAGTGCGTCGAATGCGGGCAGACGCTGCCACTACTGTGACCGCTGCCAGGACCGATCGTTCCGACCGCGATTCACCGTCCTTAAATGAAAAGGCGGAAGATTCTAAGATTGAGAGGACAACAAGTCCGCAACCGGTGATTATCAACTCGGAGGACGAGGTTTTTGAATGGAGAGAGGTCCGAAGAGGTACAAATTCACTCGCGTAACGGCGACATTCGCGGTGCTGAGCGAATCTGACAGGTCTAGTTGACGTGCAGACATGGCTAACCGGAATGGCATACTTCGCCTTCATTGTCAGTCTGTATTCATATTCACTCTTCTTGTGAGTTGTCCGTGTCGGTGTATTTAAAGTCTTTCTGATGCTTTCTTTATAGACCTACCATTGTTGCTGGTCTAGGTTATTCGGGCAATCAGGCCCAACTGCATACGGGTTAGCTAAACCACAATTTGACATCAACTGAATAGCTGACGGTGCTTTGCCAGTGCCCCCCTATGTTCCCGCTGTGGTTCTCACAGGTGGGATATTAAAATTCTTTTTCACACATCATTTTATTTACAGTTCAATGAAACTATAGTCATCGTTGCAATTTTGAGCGACCGGTTGAAATGGCGAGGGCCGTTTATTCTGATCTTTCTACCTGTCGCAATCATCGGTGAGTCGACTGCGATCTTTCGGTAGCCAGCTGACTATCTCTCATAGGGTACATCGTGGCCATTACCGCTAAAACGGACACAGGCAGATATGCCGCCGTCTTTTTGATAGCTAGCGGGATGTAAGTAAATATAGCTTTAGCTTCGCAGGACCATTCTGACGGACATAATTCTCAGATACCCATGCGGACCGTCTATCCTGTGAGTATCATCACCGATACCCAACTAGATCACACAAAGTGACCTCGTACTGCCAGTTCTATCCTACCCAACAACAGTAGTGGTCACTTTAAGAAAGCGACAACTACTGCTCTTCAACTTGCGATTGCAAACTGCGGGTAAGCATCGAAGGATAAATTTACATTGGTCCGACTTTTATCGGCGGTTTTTTTAGTGGTTTTGTTGCTACATTTGCCTACACCCCAGGTTAGTGGTTAGATTTCTCATTTCACTTGTTCTGATTCACTTGCTAGATCAAGCCCCAAGATATGTGAAAGGTCATAGTATTGTCTTGGCCTTCCTGATACTTTCCTGGCTTCTTATTGGTGCCAATGTGTAGGTTTGAAACACATCCATTCTCAGCCTTACTTATACCCTTATCTAGACTCTACTGTATCTGGGAAAATAAAGCCCGCGCCGAAGGCCGTAGGCAAGATAATATCGAGAAATATCAGGCGTTATGGGATGCAGGAAAGACTAGAGCACCAATAGGTGATTTTATTTTTCATTCAAAGTCTGATGACCTCACTTATCTCCTTCAAGGTGACCGACACCCTGACTTCCGTTTCACACTTTGAGAAAGTAAGTATTAGGTCATCGAAAGGTCATGAATTATTGATATATGTAAATGTCAACAGGTTCAAGAATACACTTGAGATCATTGCGAGAGAGAGCTTTGGTACATACAGTAACGAACGAGATGAATATGATGATGGACGCAATTTCTACATTATATAAATATGGAAAGATGTCTGTAAAGTAGTACGAAATGACACAATGTGTTGGTTTTTGGAAAGTATTAAACATAGAACCTATGAGACCGATCAGTATTGTGGAGTTGAGCAAGATTCGAATGACATACTTTTTATTAATCTGATACAAGAACAGTTCAAAGTTGACCTTCATTTGGCCCTTGAAAAGAGAAAGAGAAGAGCGCTGCTCGTACTTGGCTTGCAAAAGGTCTTCCATTTTAACATCTTCCGAAGCGATGCGTTGCGCAACACCAAGCAGGACAGATTCTAGCGTAATCGTGAAGACTCCCGCTGTATTCGACGACATCGTGATTTGGAGTTTGTCGAACTGTCGAGGTGAATATTGGTCGATAGAAAGGAGAATGCCCTTCTCGTAGAGATGTTTGGCGGTGTAGAGGAATGAGCCAAATTGAGGAGTTTGACCCGACTTCTGGAGATCACGTAGATGGAAATACTGTTTGGTGAAGGGAAGAACAAATCGCTTTTTGCTGTTAGATACAGTCAGTAAAAGGTCTGAAGAAGGATAAAAGAAACTTACCCCTTGCCGCGTTGCATGGTGTTCATGGCGGTTTCCACATAGCTGTGATAGCTGTCGATTTGTTCTTCGAAGTGCTTCTTCCGTTCTGCAAGGTGCCGTAGTGCATCATTCATACTCTGCATTTCCTGTTGCCTCTGAAGGCGTTTACGGTGCTTGCTCCTGACGTCCATGGCAATAGCATTCAAAAGGCCTTGGAAATTGTCATCCCGAGTGATCTTGCCCATTTTTTCAAGCTTCAACACGCTCGCGATAGCTTGCGCTTTGACCTGACTGAAAGGAAGGCTAAAAGAACTTGCTTCAGTTTCTGGTGCAAATAGAAATGCACGTAACATACACTCTGATATCCTCCAGACGAAGTTCCGGTCCCGTGGTAGAGGGTTGCCTACGAGGCATCTGCCTAGCTTCGTTCTCTAGCTCAGCTTCTACGATCTCGTCCCATACGCGCTCATCTTCTTCGCTGACATTACGCAGCAGGGCTTGGAGTAGATCTTGTGCGGGTTGAACCCTCAATATCGCAAGAACTCCCCGCTTGGCCTGGACCCAGGTAGTCTTTTCCTCGGCTTGAGGATCTGACGGTACTCGGTGAGTACTAAAGATAGAATAAATCAGACTGCACAACTGACCTTCAACATTAGCGAAACGATTGGTAAGTTCCAGAGTAATCGCGGTGTCTCGGGCGTTTTTGAGCTCCTCGCTACCAATGTTCGGTACACCGTCCAACTCTCCAAGGATAATTCTCAATGCATCGTCGGACCGCTGTGGTGCCTAGAATACGATTTAAACAATCGGTGTGAGAGATAAAGTTTTGGCACTTACTACGTCGTTTATGTACTGCTCCAAGAGCCCATGCATGGAATAGATCTCATTGGGACTGATGTAGATGGGTTTGGGTTGAACCGTAGCATCCAGGAATTCGTGTGCATGAAATTGACTTTCAGCATCAGGCACATTCGCAACTGTACAAGGATAAGCGAAAGAAAAAGACAAGATGATTATACACACCATCAAGCAACCAGCGACTAAATTCCGGGATAGCCCTCTTGACAAATTCGTTGATAGGGATAAGATTGGGATTTTCCGAGTCAAACTCATAGCCACTTGTGATCTGAGTAAGAACTTTGGAGATCGCAGCAAGATTCTTGCGGCTGTCCACATCTATAGTTCTCGAGACGAGATCAAAAGTCTCCGGTGTACTAGGGAAGAGATCAGTACGGGCCAACAATTGTCAAAAGTCACCTTACACTATAATAGGATTGATGTATCGATAGTAGACCAGCCTTCCGATGCAAGCTGCGTAAGCTTCCTCTGGTGCATCCGGAAATTTTTCCTATCCCGAAGTTAGAAGCTTGTCGATAAAACATTGTGGTTTACTCACGCGAAGGGCGTTCAAAGTCTCCCGTGCAAGATACCTGGTTCCATAAGGCATCTTTTTTGTTGACTCCATGATCACTTTCATGAAAACGGCGCCCCAGGCTTGAAGAGTTTGTAGATCTGCGTCAACTAGCATCAGAATTTTGTCAAGTCAACGAGACACTCAAAACACGCACGTCGAATATAAATCGGTCTGGAGTTGGGATTGTCCAAGGCTTGCCTAAAATCGATATCTTTTGGCTCTGCACTCTGTCTGCCGGTCTTCATCTCCTCCAGCTCGATCCTCTTGCGGTGGATCTTACAAGCAAAAATCAGCAAGCCAAGCATCTTTAGGTATGTCAACTAAACTTACTACAGTCGGGTCCACTTCTAAATCGAGATCTTCGTGCTCAACGATTTCGCGAATGAGCTTTTGGAATACATCACGGGCATAGGCGATTTGCTTTGGACGGACATAGTGAACGGCGATGTTGATGTACATAGGATGTCCATCTACAATTTCGTTGATTGAATTGGCCGAGTGGACTTCATCATGGATGGCAGACTAAAAAAAGAAAGCTTAATAAGGAGGAGAAAGGAAACAATGGGGTCACCAACCGAAAAGAGCTTCAACAACAAATAATCCTCGCGACGGTCCTGACCATATCCAAAGAGCGTAAGGACTACGCGCTCTACAAATCGCTTGTTCTTCTCCAGAGCATCATTCATGTACAAGCGAACGAAAAGTCCACTGAGGTATTCCGAACGAGTTTGCAACAAGTAGAACAGTTGCTGATACAATTCGAGTTTCCTTCTGGCAACCTGGTCGAGTGTGTTCGGCCCTGAGAACGGATCACCATGAGCAGCCAGAAGAGAAGCGCGCGCAGCACGTGCAGCAGCATTATCGGCTCCGTGCCTTCGCCGTGCCTTGATAACTTCTTCGAAGCTCTTCACGTTTTGGACGACCAACGCAATCTTGACATCGAGATCGTTAAGGTCATTCTCCAGGCTTTGATTCTCACGAATACCCTCGACAACTCGTTTTCGTAGCCTCTCAACCTTGACTTCTTCTTGGAAGTCGGCTTCGGAGTCATCCAACAAATGCACAAAGTTCTTGATAGTGCCGACAGAGACATTCTTCCCCATGGTCAGTTGTCGATACTGCTCCCTGGTTTCCTTGGCACGGAAAAGAGATTGGATCTTGACGACCTTGCTCAAGTTGGCACGGTAATACTCCATCTTAGCCCGGAACTTCCGACGCTGAGCAACTCCACGCAACATAGCTTGCAATATTGTCGCAACGTGTGCGTTCCTGTGCAAATGGTCTCTCCATGCGTAATACAAGTCCCTGGCAAGTACTCCACGAGCTGCAGCTTGGAGGCCAACGACATCTGGTGCAACAAAGTCGAGTTTACGAGCAATTTCCTGGTGACGATTCCGGGCCAGGAAGGCACGGGCAAACGATTGCATACCACCGACTGCTTTGATTGTCTTGACCTCTGACAAGGCTTTAACAAGGTTCTGGTGATTTTGACGAGCAAGATTCGCTCGCGCACGAGCCTGGAAGCCGACGACGAGAGGTGTTGCCTTGCGAAGACCTCTGATAAGAGTCAAGAGTCGTTTCCTGGCTAGGTATGTCCGAACAGCAGCTTGGATACGAATGACCGTGTGCGAAACATCTTCGAGTTTGGCCATCTGTTTTCTCATGCGTCTGCGTATGATTACACCACGACAATGTGCTTGGAGAGCGACATAACAAGGGGTGAGACGACGCAGCAAGTTTGCACGCTGGTTGGCACGTCGTCTGGCCAATGCACCTCTGCAAGCACCTTGGAACGCAGCAACAGAGGTCGCAACCATGGGGTCAATAAAAGTCCTGGTAAGCTCCGTATGAGACTGCCGGACTAATCTAGCCCTAGCAAGCGACTGAAGCTTGACGACAGAAACTTTGCTTGTCCTCAGAGCTGCTTTGAGCCTCTGGAACCGACGCCGTTGTAGAACTCCGCGAATTTGAGCTTGGACTTTTACATAGCTGGCTGTAGAACGCCTGATCTGCATTATACGAGAATTCCATCTCCGGCGAGCAAGAACAGCTCGAGCAGTTGCTTGCAAAGCAAGTGTCCATGGCCTGAGGTCGGTCTGTGCTTGCCGCTTCTGTTCGAGTATCCTTCTGGTCAGAACACCCCGGCAGTGGGCTTGGACCTTCAATAGGTTGCGTTCACTTAAACGCAGACGCCCCCTTAGAATGGTCTGAGATCTACGAGCGAGCGCACCACGAGCCATAGCCTGTAAGGCAACAATTGAGGCTTCGTTCTCCAGCAGCAATCGATCCCGTCCTGAAAACCAAAATGAGCAAAGCGAAACAGTCGATTTAATAACGCACTTTCATCTTCCGTCTCAACTTCAACCTCGGGCTCTTCATTGATCTCTTTGGCAAGTTCCCGTCCAACATTTCCGAAATTCGGCATAGCTACCCCGGCATCCTTAAGCCCTTTCTGAGTCTTTTGTAGCTGATCGTCAGAAAACTTTAAACGACCCAACAGATTCCCAATTCGTTCCGCTAAACCTCGCCGCGCCAAGAGATGACTGGGACAGAATTTTAGCAACTAACATTTATGAAATGATTTGCACAAACCTTAGAGCGTGAATACAGTAAATGACCTTTGGGAAATTCTTCTTTTCATAGAGATCCGTAAGCTCAAAAATAAAGCAC
The DNA here is from genome assembly GCA_037954225.1 of Stygiomarasmius scandens. Classification (NCBI taxonomy): domain Eukaryota; kingdom Fungi; phylum Basidiomycota; class Agaricomycetes; order Agaricales; family Campanellaceae; genus Stygiomarasmius; species Stygiomarasmius scandens. The sequence goes on along the minus strand of JBANRG010000002.1, from coordinate 1,813,193 downwards.
TGGGAACGTTAAAATTAGCCACATGAAGAGACAAGATGTTTCTCAAAATGTTTACCTCGGGCAACCCAACTCGACGAACAAAATTGAAAAAGATGTTGATGTTGTCAGAATGTCGAAAGTCCAATTTGGGTGCATCATAGATCCTCTTTACACTGCCGTCTCCCTGGAAGACCCTGACTAATTTGGCAAGCACAACACCGTTCCGTAGCTCGTCTTCCATCTCGACCACACCAAAACCTAGCTCCTCACCCAGACAGCCTTCGATCCACTGTTGGGCTTCTCCAACGTGACACAAGTATTCGTAAGCTTGAATCAGGTGTCTTTGTGTATCAGCCCAAAGACCTCTCATTAACCGGGAAGAAGGCAAGGGTGAGGCAGCGGTAGCAGCAGCCGGAGCTTTGTCGCGAGACAAACGCAACCTCCCTGGAATTCCAGCAACATCATCGGGATTACCAGGTTCTGCAGAATCCTGTATTTGGGGAAGAGTATAAGTTTCATTGTTGATTGCTTTCAAACGCGCAGCCCTTCTCTCTGCTCTCTTCATGGGGGTATCCTTGACTTCCTCCTTCTTTATCTCCTCCTTCACTTCGTCTTCTCTATCACCGCTCGCTATACGAGGAAGATGATTGCCAAGGCGTCGGCCAGCAGTGAGATTCGGTCCATATTTAGAGACCTTGTCATTCAAATACGAGCTCTTGTAATATGGTCTAGGAAACATTGGGTTGGAACTCCCAGTAGTTGTAGGTGAAAGTGGGGTGCTGGAAGTACTGCCGCTAGTAGATGATGTGTGGTTGAAACGATCGAGAGAATTCGAAGGACGGTGATATAATGAGGTGGGTCGGCGTACGAGACCTGTTGGCGTGGGGCTTGGAGGGACATTGGAAAATTCTGGTCGAGTCGGACTCGAAGACTCGTACCGGGAGGTCAAAGAAGAGACCACCCCCGATTTGTCCGGTTCTTGTACAGAGGATGTACGCTTCAGAGTAGAAAAGTCAAATGTATTGCGGCGACGATCTCTTTCAGTACTTGTAGGAGAGGTAGGTCTGGAAGAAGAGCTGGATGTGGAAGAATGAGAGTAGGAGGGTAAATGAATACGCTGGGAAGGCGTTGAAGGGTTTGGGGAATCTGCTTCCACCGATATACCGGTAGTGTTGGGAGACAGGGGAGTGGCAATGATGGGATTAGGCATGGTAGTTCTCTTTATGTATGTCGGAGTCCTGTCGAGTGGATTAGAGGAGGCGGACGGCGATGAGGACGATTCAACAGCACTCTGCAGCCTAGCCAATGCAGGTGATCTGATTTCGTCCCGAGTTGGTGATGTAGGTCGTATCGGAGTATCATCGTTCATACTCTCTCTGACACGCTCCTCCCATTTTCCTCGAACGGCATCCAAAGAATTTGTAACTCGATGGCTAGGCAGCCATTTACGAGGTGGTGGCGTTGAAGATGAAGAGCCGGTGGGGTTTGTCAAGATGCTCATCTGAGAATTGCTGCGAGAAAGAGTGGCTCCTTTGGAAACGGACGAGGTGCGCTCAAGCAAACGAGTCTGATATGCAAATGTACCGGGAGGAGACTTGGAAGAAGACGCAGAATTGTTAGAGGAGACCGAGTCTGAGCGGTTCATGGTGAAGGAACGAGAGAGAAGGTCGTAACGGTCGTGAAAAATAAAGTGGGAGTGGGCCAAAGCTCGACTATGATCGCACTGCTAAAAACAGCCGTTTCGGTTGTCGAGAGCCACACGTGGCCTCTGCGTCATCGATTCTCTCAAGTCCTAGTTACAGCTGTATCTACAGTCCTATATCATAGCTTCGCTCTCGCTGTCCTTCCCTGCCTTGCTTTCCATTCCTTTGCCGCTTGATCACGCAGCTTGCCCTTGATAATCTTTCCAGATGCGGTTCGTTCTGTAAACTAATCAGTAAATTGCCTACTTGTCAACATGTAAATAACCTGACCCAATGGTTCGCTCTGCATGATGATCATCACAGGCACTGCAAATCGAGGGAGACTATATGATTTTCGTCAATGAAGAAACATGCAAGATATGAAATCCACAAACCTCTTCTGAACAGTAGCAATAAGCTCCGCCTCGGTGGTCTTGCCCTCGTAACCTGGTCTCAATGACACAACTACAGCTACCAACTCGCCCAACTTCTCATCGGGAACACCGACAGCTGCAGCTTCGTATACACTAGGCAAAGCATAGAAGGCGTTTTCAACAGAAACAGAGTCCTGTCCATGATGAGTGCCTTCCCATCACGAAATTGTCAATCTTCACTTACAATGTTCTCTCCCCCGCGAATGATAATATCCTTAATCCGGTCCTTAATATACAGAAATCCTTCTTCATCTAAGTAACCAAGATCTCCAGTCTTTAACCACCCATCCTTGGTCACCGTCTATAGTGTTTTAGCGATTAACAAATGCTAGGACCTGAAACAACTTACACGATTAGTGGCCTCTATGAAATCATCAGCACAATAAAATCGAGGAAGAATTATTATACTGACCAGGATCTTTCCAATATCCCTTCATAACATTCACCCCTCGAATCCATACTTCACCTTCAGTACCAGTTGGAACAGCTTTCTTCCCCTCCAAGTCCATAATCAAAAGATCGTTCACTGGAGTAGCCAGGCCACTGTTACAGAATGAGTTTCATATCTACTGGTAGCAAGTAGCGACTTACGTGCTAGTGGGCCGCTGAACTTGATCCATCCCGACTACGCTTTGTTAGTATCATCAATGGGCTGAACAACGAAACCACTAACCCATACTGACTGCGACGCTATTGCATTCTGTCATCCCATACCCTTGACTCCTGTAGGATATATTATGAGATCGTATGTGTTTTTGAGACTGGAGATCACACACAAAAGCGCGTTTGGCAAAACTTCCGTCGCTCTCAAAGCTAAAGAAGGCGATGCGGAAGTCCCTCCAAAGGTCAAAGACTCTAAACTGAAATCGCCAGCTCTAAACAATAAATCTGTCACCATCGATGGAACCCTGGTCAAGAAATCCGAGTTAGAAAAGTCCTGGTATCAATGAAAATGCACCAACCCGCCGGCAATGGCCACGTTGTGTTTCTTGATCATTCTGACAATGGGTTAGAATCTATCTAAGAGACTGTCTTTTATACCCGTACCTTACCGCCTCGTCAGGCGCCCAACGTCGTAAGAGCACAATCTTGAGTCCGTTTAATGTTGCCACCATCTGCAAATAGAGTCAAAGCATGTTCGTGTTGAAAGGAGGAGATTTATGCACCGTTTGACTAGTTGTGCCCGTTACATGGAAAAAGGGGACACTGACTAAATTCAAGTATGAGTTGAAAGCAAATGATCACAATGCATGCACACGTACTTAACATGCCCTTTTGAGGTCCAGAATCATCCGCCTCCAACTCCACTCCTCTGCGCAGAGCATCTCTAGCTCTCCCGACAGAGGCCTAAGTGAATATACTCAGCCAAATTGTAGGAAATATAAAAAGCGTCCTCACGTTAAAGACATTCGTAAGATACTGCCGTTGAGAACTCAACACGCCCTCTGAAGGAAAAAGGATATAAGGACAAACGACACATGCAAATGAACAAAGCATACTTGGTCGACCTGTTGTTCCTGATGTAAAGTAGATCGTAGCGTTATCCTCTGGAAGGATACCGGGGTCATTTTCCAGAATGCTATTGATATCTCCACGATAGTTGTCAAAGGCAGTCTTCCAGTCCAACATTCCCGACCATTCTCCTTTACCCTCGTGACTTTCAAGGACAAAGACGCCATGGAGTTTGAGGTCCTTTGCAAGTTTGGGTATTTCTGGCTCCAAGATATTGGCACGCTCTGGATCAAGTAGCAGTATGGTGCATTCTGTATGGGAGACACAGAAGCAAATACCGTCCAATGGAAGCCATCTGAAAAGTCATTAGGAGGATTTTCTGGAGGAGAAAACAAGTACTGACGCGTTCACCATGACCGGAACCGCTCCAATCAGATCTATAACGTGCCTCAGAAAGGTATTTCATCAATAAGATATAAAATAGACGAACGGCAAGCCCAAAAGACAACCAAGTACTCAGGATAATTTCTTGAACAAATGCCAACCCTATCACCTGAGAACGAACAATATCAATCTATAATGAATTTATCGACCTTGGACTCTGCAAACCTTTCTTGACTCCATAGACGTTCATAAAGATGGACGCAGTTTTTGCTGCTCTTTCTCGCATTTCCCGATACGTGTACTGCTTATCTTTCGAGACCACGTAGACTTTGTCCTGAAATTCCTGACACGCCCAAAGGAAGAAACTACGCATTGAAGGCCATAGGTGCTTGTATGCACGGACAACTCTCCCCTCGATCAACTTCATAATCGGCTTCAGTATCATATTCTAGAAATCTAAGTTCCTCTTAAACCACTCACTAGAGTCTCCACCTCCAGCATGCTTCCAGGTCCAGAAATGATTTTGTCACCTAGATTCACAAATACGTTTGAGTTCTAATAAGGACGCGCACTAGCCAATCGTCTCCCTACATTCTGCAACTGTGCGGACAGGTTTCCAAGAGCTAGTCATGTTGTAGGAAAGGAACAACGACGGCAGCGTATAGGAGCTGAGCCCGATGAGAAAACCAGCATTATATACCGGCAAAAGTGGAACCCATGACTGATTTATGACAAAACTTGTGATGTTCGAACGGTTTGCACACCTGCGAGAGAGTAAATTCGGACAGGATTCTATCTGGTTCTATTCGATGGCCTGATAGAAGGCATTCGCGAAACCTGAGGGCAGCTACGGAAAGAAACTTTGAATGAAGGCGGCAGAAGCAAACGAGAAGGATGAGAGCAAAAGTCCCAAATTATACGGGATGCTACTAGTTCCGGGTATACGCCTCGCCGGTCCTATAATTCGAAGATCTCGATGTTTTATGTGTCTCTATTAGGTCCTCCGGTCCTAATTAACAAGTACCATAGGGAGTTTATTATATACAAAAAAGCGGTAGGGTAAGATCGAAAGACATTTTTCGTTCACCAAGCCCACATTGCTGGTAATCCCCGCAGTGGTTTGTCTTCCCGGACAGCGTTTGCAGAGACAACTCTTTTCAGCTTGTATGCTCTCTCTGCAGCCTTTTCTTCCTCCAGAGTCTTGCCTTCTTTCAGCACAACGTGCAATCTAGACCGACGGGAGGTACGGAAACCGTAATGACCACGACCTCTAGGTTCAAATTTCTTCCACGAGACTCCCTTGTTAGTCCAAGCCTCGGCTGCAAAATGAATCAATGCCAAGAAAGTTGAAAGGAACAGATATACGCACAGACAACCAGTCTATCCAAATCCAAATCTTTGTATCGTACAGCATGGTCCCTCGCAGTGGCAAGCATGTTCATGATACGTTTACTAGCACGCTTTTCACTGAACTGCATTTGGAGAATAGCATAGTTGATAGGTTTTCCTGAAATTTGGTTTCCGAGCATATTCAGCTTTCGGTGAGAGATTTTGAAGGCTCCAGTAGAGTATTTGTGATCCTAGCAGCGACGAAAATTGATACTTGGTAAACTCAGTATTTTAGGCATTACACACCTTGTGCTTTTTCGTCTTCGTTTTCACCTCTTTGCTGACCGATTTAGCCTTGCTGGCTTTTGCAGACTTGACAGTGTCTTGTGCAACAATTGCCTTGTCTTCCGCTTGTTTTTGAGGAGCTGTATCGAAGATACTGAGCTGCCCTTGTGCTTTGGCTTCTCGTTTTGCAGCAACCAACTCTTCCTGCGATTCCTTTTCCCTGGCCCCGGGACTCAACTTTTCTCGCACCCACGAGAAAGGATTTAACGAGCTCGCACTGTCATAAAGTTCAATTACGAATTTAATAAAGACGAAAATGTTTTGCGTACTAGCGAACTTGAGAGAGTCGAGAAGGACCAACGACAGAGTGCGCGTAGTGCACCGAGGTAAAGGAGCGTGTCACTGGTAAAACTCAGCAACAAGTTAAAGAAACGAGAGCAGGAAACATACCATTGAGCAGTCCTCGTTGCATTGCAATCAAACGGCTGCCAGGTCGCGACAGCAAGGAGGAAAGAGTTATGCGTGTCAGTCACGTTTACGCAAGTTACCACGTCTTTCTTGACCCACCATGTTGGGCACAATACTCTATGTCGCCCTCCTTCTAATCAACGCTATGGCGGTCTTGAGTGAAGACCGATTTCTCGCTCGAAGTATATTGTTCTTTCTAGGTGGTTTCGACTTGGTCTGACGTGTGGTCGTCTAGTCGGCTGGTCTACGGCGCGTCCTCCAAATGCAGGATATCAAACATATGACCAGGCTGGTTATGGTGCAATGCAGGGGCAAGGGGGGGAGGTTGGGATCAAGACAAAACTTATTGAACTTATCAGCGCTGTACGGACTCTAATGCGAAGTGCGTATCTATCTTGTCTTCAGACACTTGTTCTGACAGGTTTTTAGTACCCTTGATTGGAATTAACGTAATCGTCATTCTGTACGAACTAGTATGGGGAAGCTGAGCATCTTGCAATGCTATGTCATTTCATTTACATTTTCAGGCCTCGAACCAAAAGAGAATTAAAACGTTCAACGTTTGCGAGAAGACTGGTTTGTCATTGAGCTGGCAGGGGTAGCTAACAGAAGTAAAGACTAGGAAGAAAAGTAAAAAAAAAACAACGCATAAATAAGATCAATTACACACAACCCTCGACGCAAAAACACCCAAAAGCGGAGATGTGAAGAAAAACTTGCAAGCAAGAATAGTATATACCAGGGGGACTCGTAGCCATCCCATCGCAGTCTAAGTGAAGGAATGAAAAAAGTCTACCTGTACATAAAACTTAATGTATAGAATGGCGCAGATGAAAGCAGGTATTGAAGAGACAGATTTGAGACTTTTTAGACAAACTCACTGCATTGTCCAGTCCTGCCAGTACTGATGGTACAATATTACAGAACCCGTACGAAGGGAACACTTGTATTGCTCAATGACATAGCACATAAAAAGTTCAGGGACTATTCAACACCATCGTCAGCGTGCATTTCGATACGACAAGGATTCAGTTTATACCTCAGTTCTTTCGCAAAGGAGGCATCTGGCTGTCACGATCAAATCCAAGAGGATACGAGGAAAGATCGCTGGTAAGCGCCAATGTGTCCAAGCTTGCTCGTTGGCGACCACTAAACGCTGATGGCGAGGATGATTCGCTGGAGCTTCCAGTGTCGATTTGGAATGGGAAGGAACCCAATCCTGATGATGCTGTCGACAACTGGGAGCCCGTCGATAGGCCAAGGGTGCGCCTATTGGGTGGTGCAGGGAGGTCGGCTTCTTGTGCCATGTTCTTTGCGTCAGACTTGGTTGGAGTCGGGGGCTCTACGCTGAAAGATTGTTGTGCCAGGGGTGAGACGGGAGGTGATCTCACAGGCCGGTTGGAAATAGGCGAAGGAGGAACGAAGGGGAATGATTCAAGAATAGAATCTGCAGTAGCAGAGATGGCAGAAGAGCCAGAAGTCCTCCTGCTCTTGTCAAAACCCTGGGCCTGAGCTTGGGCTTGGGCATGAGCAAGCGCTCTCTGCTGTTGCTCCTCAAAGGTACCCTTGTCATTGGAAGGCGGTGTGACAAGCCTGCCCATAGTAGTCCTGTAAGCTGGTCGGGGAGATTGTCCATTGGCCAACTGCGACAATCCAACATTAACACGAGTAACACTGGCAATGTCAATGACAGAGCCTGCCTGGGTGCTAATGCTGGAAGGTCTACTGACGTCAAGATTACGTCCTCGTGAGATGTTTGAGCCTTCAGGTGATTCCCAGTCAGATTGCACGGAATGATGAGTGACTTTAACGATACCGGGTGACGGTTGTCCAAAGGTAGTGACAGATCTGGGTGAGCTTGGGGCCGATGTACCAAGGGTAGTGCGAGTAGACGAATGTTTATCAGCAAAAGGATTGTGACCATCTTCAGTACCTTCCTCTGCTTCCCTCACAACGTCTGCCGGACCAAACGAGGTTGCAGCCAGCGGCGAAGTCACCGCGGGACGAGAAGTTGGAGGCTTAAGGCCCTCCCCAATTACAACTTTGTTTGCCGTCATGATCATGGGAGCTTCGTTGAGGAAGTCACTGGAATAACTAGCGTTGGACATGTACGAGTTCCTGGACGACACCCCTGATAGTTCGGAGCGTTGAGAGCGCGCATAATCCGCCTTGGGTGAACGAAGCGAGTCACGAGAGACGTTGACATGGTCCAAGTTGAGACCCATGTCTGGGGAACGAGGAGGTCGTGCAGGGGAAGCCGCTCGCGCTACATCGGACTCGTGAGAAACAGTCGATTGCGTCTCGGGAGATACGAGGGCGATGGGTATGACGTTCGTGCCTTCTGTGCCAGCAGTTTGGATGGAATGATTGTCATCAAATGGATTAGATCGAACAGAGTTTCTGTGACCAGAATGAGAGGGGGTTTGGGATTCGGGGTCTAAATCAATAGTCGTATTCGACGAGGTAGAGTACACGCGAACGGTGTTGGAATGGGATTGATGGATGGAATTTGTTTTCTCCATAGGATCTGGTCTGTTGAGAACATCTGCCGCCGCAGCAGGGACATCTGGCTTGCCCTCGCGGGCAGCAGTCTCCTTCTTGCGAAGACGATTGTTGCGACGATAGAAGAACAAGAGACCGATAACGATGCCGAGGAAAATGAGGGTGCCTACGACTGCGCCTGCCAACGCACCCTTGCTGACGCCGCCACCAGAGACTTGGGTGCCTGAGTTGTTGTCTTGTTGTTGGCACTCAAAGTGACTGCATTCTGTGCAAGACCTGTGGGGATGGATGAGCTACGGACGATCTATGAAAGGTAGATGAAGGGCACCTGTTTATAAGGACGCAGATCTGGCCAGAACTGGTGTCGCAGCTACAGATGGGAGACGAGTTGCAGGAAATGCAGTCGTCTCTGGCAAAGAGAGCATCGAGACTCATGAGAAAGAGAGAAGATAAGGAGTGGAAAGAGAGCTTGACAATGACTAGAGAGGAAACGCAAAACCTGCCCGCAGTTGACGAGACTCGAGTGAAATAACCCTCTCGTCGTTGTGGTCAAGGTTCCTAAGTCACGTGCATAACACATCACCACCCACTTTCCAGAAAATCTTTTCGCAGGGATGTGGTCTATTGATACAACACCTGTTCCTGTTCAGTTTTCTCCTCCTTCTTCACCTGGCCCTTCAGATGAAAAGCTATTGCTACCTGCACATGTCTCTGTACTCGGCTCTGTCCCCGTCGAAATCCTTCCTCCGGACACTGAACAAGACTACATAGAATACCTAGACTATGGCGGCCGAGACGTATGTCGTCCATTTCTCCATCGCAATCCACCTCATATCCCGCTCAGGAACTTCCTACTCTACGCTACTTTGAAACTCCCGAGGAATTTAAGCAACCAACTGTTCTTGTTTGCAAGCGTTGTGGCGCCAAGGGCGATCACATAACCAAAGACTGTCCAGTCATCATCGTCCGTACACGCCCTTTTGGCAAACCTCTGCAGCTTACGTCGTGACAGTGTCTTACTTGCGGTGTTCGCAATGAGCACTCGACTCTTTCTTGTCCCATCAGTAAAGTTTGTTTTAGCTGCGGTATGAAGGGTCACATCAACTCGGTTCGCGTGCTTTGCCTCGTCCGTGATTTTTCCTTACATTCATTGATAGTCGTGTCCCAATCGTGGTCGACTTGCCAATACGTATGATGATTGTGAGCGCTGTGGTTCTACAATACATACTGCACATGTACGACCTTGTCGCTTGTCGTCATCACCGTGTGCTTATTCTATTTTTTCATCAGGAATGTCCGACGTTATGGAGACTATATGATTATCTGTCAGAAACCGAGAGAAATAACACACTCGAGTTTAGAAAAGAGAAGAGAAGCCTTGATCTAGGAAATGGTGGTGAAGGTTATATTGCGCAAGATATTTGGTGTTACAATTGTGGTGAATCTGGTCATTGGGGGGATGCAAGTCTTTTACACTCGTTTATGTCTGCAGCTGACATCTTTTGTAGGACTGCACTGTCGTTCAGCATTGTCATGACACGCCTAAAGAATACTCCGCTTTCAGCGAACACAACACGACGACGGGTCCGTTTGCAGACGTGACAATGGAACCCAGTCAACGAAATAAACAGGACTGGGAGCAAGATGACCCAATGTTCCAGAGCTGGGGCACTCGTGTACCAACAAACGTTGGAAAACGAGGCAAGGCAAAAGAGATGATGCGATTAGGAGCTCAGCAAAGAAGGGATGACGACGACGACTTTTTCGCACGTATGAACAAGAGTAATTCCAAACAACCGCCCACTGGTCCTAAAAAGACGAACAATCCGCCGGCGCAACCAAAGAAGATGAGCATTTCGTTCAGACCTGACTCGAGTGTCCCAAGTTTACTAGACAGGATGAGTGATGGACCAAGTAGACACAACGACCGAGACAGGCATAGAAATAGAGACAGAGATAGGGACTGGGACAGGGATAAACGACGGGACAGAGATAGAGATAGGGACAGAGATAGAGGGCACAGACGGAGAGAAGACACTGGTCCCCGCTACCATGGCGGATATTCTTAATTGTAGTCGCGTGATTTGTAGACTCTTGTACTCTTACAATGTTCAGTCCTCTGGGACCAGCTTCCATACCTCGAACAAAGTCCCTCTTCGGAACCAAGACTACACAACCTCAACCAACTGCTTCCTCAACGCTACCTCCGGATTCAGCTGTTAGTCAGAAAGCAAAAGCAGCGATATCTTTCGAATACGCCTCTCTTCGACACAAATCACATTGTCCTCTTGGGATCTACGTTGTTCCTTCCGTTGAGACACTCTTGATATGGGACGCTGTACTCTTCGTCCATCAAGGTCTGCATACACGTGTGGATTCAGCGGATGCTGAGCTAAATGCCTTCTAGGCTACTATGCCGACGCAATCCTCAAATTCCGCCTTACATTCCCTTCCAACTATCCTGAACGTCCCCCGACTGTTCAGTTTATAAACGACGTCTTCCACCCGCTCGTTTCTGCTCAAGGAAACTTTAATCTCGCACCCCAAATTCGAGTTTGGCGGTGCGTCCTACTTTTTGTCAATTATAGATGGGCTTGCTCAAACAAGATCAGACCTAATCAACACCACGTATTTGATGTACTCCATTTTGTGAAAGCTGCGTTCAAACGTGATGTGTTGGACAAGATTGAAGAAAGTGATTGTTTCAACAAGGAGGCTTATAGGTACGTGTCCTCCCCTCTTTCTCCGTTTCTATGATCCATTAATCAATCATGATTGGTTTCAGATTGTATGTTTGCAACTGATTTCTGCACGCTACTGTCCAAACTCATCTTCATTCTCAGATACCGCGACTCCACAGCCTCATTTGCCTCTCTAGCTACTCAGACAGCATCCTTATCTCAAACCCCATCAACCTTGTATGACAAGGATCAGCCTCCACTGTCGAATAAAGCTTCACATAGCTTGCGCTTTTCAAAGCTCAAGTCATCGACGTTAAGAGAGGAACGTGCAAAGTATGGTTTGAAGGAGTGGGAGAAGGAGAGTCTTTCTGGTGATAATCCTAATGACGGAAAAGGAGAAGATTTATGATACCAGGGATTACAGGTGGAGATGAGTACAACGGTTTCGTTCATACAGAATGCATGTAATTCAGGGACGACCCACTAATTATATGCTTCTTAAAGTCAACGCACACGCCACGAAAAGCCCGTATATAACAAAGGGAAAGACACAAGTCGCGAAACGCGCTCTACAGGTGACTTTGTAAGCAGGACGCGTCTTGACCCAGAAACTTCAAAGAAATCACCATGTCCAGTGGCAACGCACAAAACACGCCCATCTCTCCAACAATTCCTAACACTACATCCCAATCAGTAAACGTAACGGTCGCCCTCAACTACCTCGATGCCGTTCAAACCACATTCCAAGATCAGCCTGATGTTTACGGTCGTTTTGTGGATATCATGAAAGAATTCAAAAACAGGCAGTGCGCTTGCATTCTTTTCTTTTTTCGGCGACACTCATAGAGGTATTTACTTGCTTTGGCAGAATTGACACGCTAGGAACAATCAAACTCGTGTCAGAGCTCTTCATGAACAGAGGCCGTCCAGGTCTTGTTCGGGATTTCAATACGTTTTTACCTGCTGGGTACTCTGTTGTGTGCTGTGCAGACACTGATCAAATTACAATTACAACACCGTACGGAATTATGATCAGACCAGGAGACATTTAGGGCCTAAAAAAAGTCCACATCGAAGAGGCAAGGACTTTCTGGGACAGTGAGACATCTAGTCCGTGTCTACGTTGGGATACACCATTAACGTGTACAGGTATAAATACAATATGAGAATATGTAGAATATATGCAAGGATTTTATGGTTTATAGGTGTATAGTATATTGAATGTCTTCTAACAGGTCTAGGTCGACATCTCGTCGGCCGAGATGGCAGAGGGTAGCGCTTCTAGAGTCTCAAAGGCCTCTTCTTCTGGGGCCTACGATACTGAATTCAGTAATCTCCAATGTTGCAAGACATCTCAATACGTACATCAGTCATTCTATGAAAATGTTTGGACAGCTTCTCTACAACAAGGCTGTATGGCAAATGTTGTGTCAATTTCCTGGCAAGATAGGCACTGTCAGTAATGGTTTCAGACTGTGTGCACACAAAAAAGGAGCTCACCTCCTTTGCTGTACATTGAGAGAATGACGAGCATCCAACGTCGAGTCCAAAACGTTGGAAGAATGTGCCCCCTCACTCAATGAAAGTTTGATGGAATACTCCTTGTCCGAGTTGCCCCGTCCATGGTTTCGTTCATACAACTCAAAAGTGATATGTGACTGATCGAACAAACAGTAAGTGACGCAGATCGATCACTGACGAGGAGGTAGACTCACGCAGTAATCAAGCTCTGGGATACGTCGGTTTGCAATGGGAAGTCCAGAGGTAAGAACGAGGTTGACAAGGGTATGGATGTGACTCTCTTTGGTAAAATACAACGTCAGAGAGCTTTCGCCGTTATTTCTGGCAGCTTCGAGATCTCGGACTACATTTTGTAGTAGGGGCAGAGAAGTTAAGACACCAATTTCCTCTCTGTCAACGTTGTCAGTGTCAATGTCAAGAACGCATCGCAAGGACGTACTTCTCTTCCGGTTCTATACCATATTCCTGAGGGGCAACCAAGTCAAAAAGAGCTTTTGCGCGACCATACAGCTCGTGTAGTCTACGATCTTGGGGTCCGTGAGGATCTTGACGTTCGTTGAAGATCGAAAACAAGAATGTCCTGTGGTGGAGGGCACAGTATTTGATCGTGTCGTACAGTTCAGAAACCTATTTAAAAACGAGTTGTCAATGTCAAAGTCAGCAAATGACCCTTGGAGGAAACTTACACGAGAGGGGTCAAATTTCTTTTGTTCTACGTCGCAAAAATCCTCGAAGAGTTTCTCCCATCGTTCACGGAATAGCCAAGGTTCATCCCCACAGCACCTACAAACACATTTATCAAATCAAATAAAGCATTCGAAGAATTGCTGTACCATCGTTCTTGAATTTTCTCAACATCCAAGGTTTCATAGTTGCGGCGCATGATATCTCTAAACGAACCGAGCAGTTCAATAACTTCCTAGAAACAATGGCTATGATTCAAAAATGCGTCAAAACATGGCAAAGTATTGTTCACCTTCACTACTTCAACAGGTTCCTTCTTCATACTCTTCGGCCATGTGAGTTCAGGCCTCTTCTCCGGTTCTCCGGGTCGCAACAGTATTTTTAAACGTTTCTTGACGTCGTCCATGAGGTCCTTGGCCGCATTAGAATCATCCAAAAGGTCTTTGCGGACAATAAGGGAAATCGGCTGTGCACTGTTCTGTCGCAAGACATTATTACGACCGTTGGTGGATTGTACGCCATCAGTGGACGATCTTGAAGACCGTGAACTTGCGTTGGAAGCAGGGACAGATGAATAGGATGAACTATGCGTATCGACCAAGGCTGCGGCGAATATCTCGGCAGATGCAATCACTCGACGTTCCGAAGAGGTGAAAATCTAGGCCGATAATTACATTTCGTGAATACTGAATGAGTTGGAATACTTACAGTGATATTTTGTAGACATTCCTTGTCTAAGTTGTTTAGGACATGAATACGTAAAGTCGAGAAGGGACACTTACTCATGATCGAAATGTCCTTCTTCATGTTCTCACCCAAATCTCTAGATTGATACCTAGCAGCATGTGTGAACTGAACAGAACTTTGGTCAGGATATGTCCATATTACTTTTCAAAAAAACTCACTTCACCGCCCCACTTGAAAACAAGCGTAAGTTTCGTAAGTGATCTGACATGACCTGCTTGCTTCTTGGAGTATACAGGTTTGAGTTGGGCCTTAGTTCCTGGTAAATTGATCTTGCTGAAAAGCGCATTGTTCAATTGTGTCAGTTTGGCCAGCTCTTCTCCATCTGCACCGAGAGCCTTGGATTCTTCTATAGCGATTGCAATCCTATTGAGTTGTTCCTTTTCTCGAAGGATAATCTCTTCAGTTTCGCCGTTGAGGAGAGTTACAAAGGGTTGGGTCCAGGGTGCTTCAATAGGAAAGTTGCTTTGATGAAAGGATAAGTGCAATTCTGGAGATATCGACCATGAAAACCTACAATTTAAGCTTCTGCTTGGGCGTGCGATCGGCGTGTCTGTAAACTGTGACATTTGCTTTGAGCAACCAAGTCGGCATCTCTTCAGGCGCGGCGTCACCGATAAGCTGGGGACGGCCAGGTGATGTAGTGAGTTGCATGCACAATAAAGCAAGGATCTCGGAGGCCTTGTCTGGAATAAGGGGGTTGCTTAGCTTCTTCGTTCAACAGAGGTAGGAAACAATACAGAGGCAGAGAATAAAAGGAACTGGAACGTACCATAATAGGATTCGTTGCCCTTGACAAAGCTCCATCCGTTTACATCAATGACCAAACTCTTATTCCCATTGTCACAACGTAGCATGTCATACCCGCAAACACGTTGTCCAAAACCTTCACAAATTCTTGCAGCCCACGTCTTTTCTTCATCGGTTAACCTTGTAATAAACCTAAGAACATTTGAGCCATTAATGCGAAGCCAGTCGGTGTATTTCGTACCGGATTTCCTTCCCTTCTGTGTTCCGTCTAACCACGCCATCTACGACCGGGGATTTGCGGGTCTCTGCGTGTGTATAATCTTTTCCAACCGTATAAACTTTGATATCTTCAGAATTATCGACGTCAATAAACTGTTCATAGATATATGAACCGTCTGTCCTCGGATGGTTTAGGGTAGAATCAAGTTCGCTGGACTTGTTTCCAACCTGCAAGGAGCACTCAGAGTCTATATCGTCAAAAATCTGGCAAGCTATACCTTTCTGAATAGACGACGTCCTCCGCCGCCGCGGAAGTAGATGTATACGTTATGATCTTCACCACTGACAGGCTTTTCGACGAATGGCTTTTCCATAACCTTTCCATCTATGATTATCGCATCGCCATCTTCTCGCAGCTGAACCTCAGGAATTACTTGATAACCGCCGAGTTCAATACCCAGTTTGTCTTTCATGTAGTCACGGAGTTCATCCTCTATCTTTGGCCCACCATCTCGCGAAACCTCAAGGCGGTGCGGAGTTGGCACCTTGAGATGATCTAGAATTGCTGCAACGAGACGACGATCCCACAAAAGGGCTTGCGGTGGAAGCTCGTTAATACAAACAGGATTCCTAAGCTTGACATATGAGATTGCTTTGTCCAACGGAAAGTCGGTCGAAAAGAAGGAGATGAGGACATCACAACGAGGCCAGTTTTCAACGTCTAGACGGATCCAAAGTCAATTGGACGTGGAGAATAACATTAGAAAAACGCACCCTCATCGAGTATAACCTTATCGCCAAACACTTTGACTTCTATTGAACCTCGAGCTCTTTCAACCAGACGTATTATGATTTCTCGCATGGCACGCGACCTTGCTTTGACGTCCATAGCACAGACGCCCAAAATGATGGGGTGTGCATGTTGTTCCTGAAGGGTTGCCGGTAAATCTGAATGGGATTGGGACCCTATTGAAGATGGGGAAGAAGACCTAGTAAACAGGGAGCTGGACCGAGCAGAAGGACGCTCTGGAGAATGGAAAAAGGTGCTCAGTCGGGATTGACGATGATGATCCCAGTGCATCGTGACCAACTCCGGGCTTTGTCAACGTTTTTCTTAGTTGAGCATGCCGCGATGCCGCGGGATATTCTGGATGACTTTTGCCATGTGGCAAATATCGCAAAATTGCCTCGTTATGACATAGGTCCGTGTTTAACGTGTTATAAATATTGAGTCTTCCCCCCCCTCCCCAATTTTTTCACCGTTCGGCCTTTCCTCGTAATAAGTCGCAAGGCAAACAACATGGCATCAACTAGTTCTCCTATAAATCATCCTGGTCATGCTACAGGCAAGTCATACTACCGATATCCTTCTGAGATGTCCAACCCTGGCGATCGCATCTCTGTCGTGCATATTTCAAACCTTCATTGTAGCAGGTACGTGTCCTCTGTCGTCAAAAATTCAGGTCGCTGACCTCTGGAAAACAGCTGTGTCAAGACCATCGAGGACACGCTGACACGCCTCAACCCTCCGCCGAGAGCTGTCGAAGTGTCAATTGTGCTCCAGTCTGTCAAGGTCTATCACCCTTTCGCTCTCACCATTGATACTATCCGTGAAGCGATCCTCGATGCCGGGTTTGACGTCGTGTCTGACTCGAGCTCAGACTCTTCTGTCATCTCTGCCACTGAGGCGTCGTTCCAGGGAAGACAAGCCAAACATCTTCAGCAATGCACCTTGTGTCAGCAGGGACATACTGGTTCCTCCGACAATCACCTCAAAGACGACTCTGGGTCCGTTTACTCCTCCGAATGTCACAAGCCCTCCGCCGGCCCCCTACTAGTGTCTTTCTCCGTCGCAGGCATGACGTGCTCTGCATGCAGTAACTCCGTTATGAATGCCCTCGAAAACATTCCGGGGGTTTCTCGGATCGCTGTCAGTGTATTGGAGAACTCGGCAAGCGCACTTATTGAGCGCGAAGATCTGGCTAAACAAGTTCAGGAAGCCATCGAGGATTGCGGTTTTGATGCTTCGATCATCGATGTGAAACCCATCGGTACCGAGAGCTCACCGCCGAAGAGCCATCGTTCTATTTCTCTGCAAGTTTCTGGGATGTTCTGCAAGTGAGTACATCTGTAAAAGACTTGAAGTAGAACTGACAAAGAGTTCTTGGTAGACATTGTCCTTCTAAAGTCATCTCTTCTTTGGACGAGTTCAGTTCAAAAATCAACATCACCAAGCCCTTGGAATATCCGAATGATCCCATCTTGACATTGGATTACGAACCAGATTCTCCTTCATTCACTATCCGCCACATCCTTCACGCGATTCGCTCCGGTTGTCCGGAATTCCAAGTTGACATCTATCATCCCCCGACCCTTGAAGAGAGGTCTCGAAAGATACAACGCCGAGAGCAACACAATTACCTCTTCCGTCTTGCATTCACTGTCATCTTGGCGATCCCAACATTTATCATTGGCATTGTCTACATGACCCTGGTTCCCAATGGTAATCCAAGTAAAATGTACCTCATGGAACCAATGTGGGCGGGAAATGTTTCCAGGGCTCAATGGGCCCTCTTCTTCCTCGCCACGCCTGTCATGCTCTGTAGCGCCAACATATTCCATCGCAGAAGCATCAAAGAGGTGCGCGCTCTCTGGCGCAAGGGAAGTACTGTACCCATATTTAAACGACTCACTCGTTTTGGGAGCATGAATCTTTTGATATCCGCCGGTGTTTCAGTGGCATACTTTTCATCTGTTGCTTTACTTGCTTTGGCTGCTTCTCAACCTCCAGCAGCAGATGGGATGGGCGATGAACTGACTTACTTTGACTCTGTGGTTCTATTGACTATGTTTTTGCTCGCAGGTAAGTACAAGTTTCTGATTTCTCTTTCATAAAGCTAACGGGATATTTAGGGAGATTTTTGGAGTCTTACAGCAAGGCACGTACCGCCGACGCTATCAGTGCTCTCGCGTCACTTCGACCTGCGGAAGCCTTGCTTTATAGTCCTTCTTCTCACAGTACTTCAAGTGTCGCATTTGCAGATCCCGGGAAAGATTTGGAGAAGGCCGATCCTGAATCTGAAGCCACGGCACTCTCGGCAACTATAGGTTGGACTGTGGAGAAGATCTCGGTTGATCTTTTAGAGATCGGGGATATTGTACGCGTCCAGCACGGGTCTACACCTCCAGCTGATGGTATCATCGTACCTGGCGAACGTGGCCTCTTCGATGAAAGCTCGTTGACCGGTGAATCGAGGCCAATCAAGAAGAACTCTGGAGACAAAGTTTTTCTTGGAACTATCAATCGTGGAGAAGTGGTTCATATTCGGGTGAATGAGATCGGAGGACAAACGATGCTGGACAATATCATGAAGATTGTCCGAGAGGGACAAACGCGTAGAGCCCCGATGGAACGAATCGCC
This sequence comes from Stygiomarasmius scandens, assembly GCA_037954225.1. Taxonomy (NCBI): domain Eukaryota; kingdom Fungi; phylum Basidiomycota; class Agaricomycetes; order Agaricales; family Campanellaceae; genus Stygiomarasmius; species Stygiomarasmius scandens. The sequence goes on along the minus strand of JBANRG010000002.1, from coordinate 1,794,657 downwards.
GATATTATTACCGGGTATTTTGTGCCTGTCGTTACTTTGCTAGCCGTCGTTACATGGGTTATATGGCTCTCGTTGGGTTTGTCCGGAAGCTTACCAGCTGATTACCTAGATTCCTCAGTTGGAGGTTGGCGTGAGTGTTTGCGATTCTGAAGATGACATTCGTCACTGACCGGTTCTCTAGCGGTATGGTCTCTTGAATTCGCCATAGCCGTGTTCGTGATTGCGTGTCCTTGTGGTATCGGTTCAGCAGCTCCCACTGCATTACTGGTTGGTTCTGGATTAGCCGCTAAATTTGGGATCCTGGTTCGCGGGGGCGGAGAAGCATTTCAAGAAGCCTCCCGATTGGATAAGGTCGTCTTCGATAAGACTGGAACCCTTACAGCGGGAGAGCTACGCGTGTCGGATGCCGTGTTCTTAGGTGATGGCCGATTGGACAAACAGACGGTTTTCGGAATGGTGAATGAGATGGAGGGCACGAGTTCACATCCGTTGGCCGCTGCAATCAAGAAGTACTGTGTTGATAACGGCGCATGCTTAGCCAAAGGCTCATCTTTCGAGGAGATTTCTGGACGAGGGTTGAAGGCCGAGTTCCCAGATTTATCTTGTTCCGTTGTAATTGGTAATGAAAGTTGGATGCAGGATAACGGGGCAGTCATCGACAACTCCTTGGTAAACAGGGCAGATGAATGGAAATCTCAGGCAATGAGTGTCATTTTCGCTGCCACAAAGCTCGAGAACGACACGTTCAATATCACTGCTGCCTTTGCAGTGTCGGACATCGTCAGAGCAGAGTCAGCCAAGGTAGTGTCGTGGTTGTCTAAGCAAGGCATTGACGTCTGGATGATTTCGGGCGATCATCAGAAAACTGCGATGGCAGTAGCGGAGAAGGTTGGTGTACCCTTTTCCAATGTCATAGCTGGTGTCCTACCTCAGGAGAAGGTACGTGCTCTTGGTGTATGAAAAGTTCCCTTCATCTCACTCTTGTCGCTGCAGGCACAGAAGATAGAACAGTTGCAAAAGATTGGGAAGGAGAGGGCCATCGTAGCTATGGTTGGCGATGGAGTCAATGACGCGCCGGCTTTAACTATTGCTGATGTCGGGGTAGCTATTGGTTCAGGAAGTGAGCAATCCACGTTCTATAGCTGTGGATCAAGCTGACCATCATCCTAGGTGACGTGGCTATCTCAAGTGCCAGTTTTATCCTCCTTTCATCTGATCTGTGCGGTCTGATGACCCTCATTGATCTTTCGCGAACTGTGATTAGGAGGGTCAAGTTTAATTTCGTGAGTTGATCGCTCTCACTTGCACAGTGTATCTAAAATGACGCGTCCCCGGTAGTTTTGGGCTGCAATGTACAATATGGCGGCGCTGCCCATTGCTGCAGGAGTTATCTATCCTGCGGGACACACTCGCCTCAATCCTGTCTGGGCATCACTAGCTATGGCTCTATCGTAAGTAATTGAGTTGTGTTGAACTCCAGTTTGCTCACTGTTATTATGATAGATCTGTTTCTGTCATTTGTAGTTCCCTTCTTCTCAAGTTGTACAAGGCCCCGAAAACATAGAGTAGTAGATGGTGTTTATGTGTAGTTTACAATAACATCAGTTTTGATACAAGTGCCGGGCCGGAGCAGTCGTCGATCAAAGTCACGTTTACGCACAGACCCTTGTTTTTTGGTGACGTTCATCCCTACAGAACCGCGTAGCTCGCCATGCCCGACGAAGATGAGACTATGAAGTCTCCTGCCGGCGACGAGCAAGACACCAAATCTACCTCACCTTCAACAATACCCACTACTGCCGATGTCGCCAAGGAACCCACTTTACCGAAAACTACCACGGACGACGCACCCCGTTTCCCAGAGAAGAGTACTCAACAAGAAGACGTGGAAATGAAAGATGCTGGTACAGAAGCTCCGAATGGGTCAGCTGATCGACCACCCACTCCCGTGGTTTTACCTACAGAGGAGCCAGAGCGCCCCCAGTCCGTGCAGGGGTTGCTTCCGAAGTCTTTGCCGGCACTGGACGACGTTCCGCCCCAGGTCTCCTCACCTCTAACAAAACCCCTTCTTATGAACGGTGAACCGTCTAGTCAGCCTTTGGACCGACCCTTGAACGTGACGGATGCTCTCAGCTATCTAGACGCCGTCAAAAACAAATTTTATGATCAGCCTGACGTTTACAATCACTTTTTGGATATTATGAAGGAGTTCAAGAGCCAACAGTGCGTTTCCATGCATATGTTTCTATTCCAGTCATCCTGAAGTCTTCGCAGAATTGACACTCCTGGCGTAATCAAGCGCGTGTCTGACCTCTTCAAGGGCCATCCCAGTCTTATTCAAGGCTTCAACACGTTTTTACCCGTTGGATATCGCATTGAATGCTCCATGGATGCCACCCAAATCACCGTCACAACTCCGAGAGGAACCACGATACAGACTACAGATGGTCGTGGCAAGGGAGAGATTTTTTGGGCAACGACTGGGGATGCATCGAACAATGGTAGGTCAGCAAGCACATTCTTCGATTCTGTTCCTTATTTTTTCTGGCAAAAGAACGTAACGTGGCTGCTCCGGGTCACAGCTCTACCCCAGATCCGGCAATATTGCTGCATGGTCAGCCCCCACAAGCTATGGAACCTGCCGTGGCGTATGTTCAAAAAATAAAACAACGTTGTGATCCCGAGACATATAAGCAATTCTTGGACATCTTATCTCGGTATCATCATAAACCTGATACCATCGATGAGGTGTGTTCGATCCATTTTCTTCATTACCTCCATTCACACATTTCTCCTTTGTTCTTTGGAGCGCAGGAAGAAGTCTCTAAACAGATTGGGAGATTATTTAAAGATGCTCCTGATCTCCGGGCTGATTTCAGAATCTTTATGCCTGAAAAGAGCCAATCACTTCTTGACGACGCAGCATCCTCTGAAGAAAAAGAACATGGTCGACACCATAGAGTTGGAACGCCGTCAGGATTGGATCCTAAAGGGAAACGGAAGCTGGATGCTGTAGCATCTTCTATGAGTTCGTCGTTGCCGCAGAAGAGGAAGCGAAAGGTTGGGGAGAAGGACAAAGATCGCGAGAAGGACCGGGACAAGGAATTATTGCGAGAGAAGGAGAGGGAGAGAGAGCTAGCTGCGTCCACTTCCAAAACTTCGTCTGGCAAGGTGAGTTTCATTCCATTTCATTTAGCATCTGTTGACTTGTTTCTAGACAAAACGACCGAAGCAAGAGGTGTCCAATCGTATCCACAATACTACTTCCACTTCAGCAGCACGCACTAGCCAAATCGCTCCCTTACAGCAGCAAATCGCCTCGACATCTACGTCGCGGTCCGGTGCACCTATTCCCTCTGTCGCTATCGACGACACTCACTTCTTTGACCGTGTTAAACGTGCTCTTGATAGCCGTGAAACATATAACGAGTTCTTGAAAGTCGTCAACTTGTTCACACAGGACTGTATCGACACCGCAAGACTTATCAAGGAAAGCAGAAATTTTTTGGTTGGAGACGAGTTGATGCGGCAGTTTAAGACCATATTGGGCTGGGACGAAAGAAGGGAGAGAGAGAGTTGGTCAATGGAACGTGAGTTGGAAGGACGGCCCAACGGCGGTCAAGGGATTAAGGGTGGATGGACGAGACCTGTGATGGTTGAGGGCGTTAGGAACGACGATGAAGGTCCAGCTCAGCCAAAGGCGATGCCTGGTCGAGTTGATTTGAGTGTCCAATACGGGAGCTACAGAAAGCTGCCGGCCCACGTATGTATTCATCTCCTTTCTAACAACCCTTGCTGATACTCTCATAGGAAATGAACGTGACATGCTCAGGCCGAGATGACATGTGTCGATCTGTTCTCAATGATGAATGGGTCTCGCATCCATCTTGGGGCACCGAAGACACGGGCTTCAGTGTCTACAAGAAAAACATCTACGAGGAAGCTCTTCACCGTAGCGAAGAAGAACGACATGAATACGACTTCCATATCGAGGCTATTGTTCGCACCATCGCTATCCTTGAACCTATAAATAACAAGATAGCACAACTGAATCTTGAAGAGCGCAATAACTTTAAACTTAGGCCAAACTTGAATGGTTCAGCAAAAGCAATAAACCATCGGGTGATCAAGAAAATATATGGTCGGGAAGCTGGACTGGAGGTCATTCAGTCAATGCAGGATTCGCCCGCAAATGCTATTCCGATCGTCTTGCAGCGTTTGAAGCAGAAAGAAGAAGAGTGGAAGCGGGCACAGAGGGAATGGAACAAAGTATGGCGCGAAGTAGATGCACGCAACTATGCCAAGAGCCTAGATCACCAGAGTATAGCTTTCAAAGCTGCTGACAAGAAAGCTATAACGGCAAAGTCATTCATCAACCAGATCGAAGCTGCACGAGAAGAACAGGTGGCAAAGCGTGCGTCCCTTATCGATCCGCTATTTGCTCGCACAAGGCCGCGACACCAGTTGGAGTTTGTGCTGGACGAAATGCAGGTTCTACAAGATGCCCTGAAGTTGACGATATCGTTTCTGGATAGGATGCAGGGACAAGTTAATGCAGCTGAACGAAAGAGGATCGAGACTTTCCTTCGATCTTTTGTTCCCTTGTTCTTCATCCTCGACCCAGTGCCATTCAACACGGCCTTTCAAGTTGCTGGGGAAGGTGTCGCCGACGCAGAGTTGAGCGATGATGGGGGTAGCGTGGCTGATGAGACGGAGGCTGCTGTTAGTTCCAAGGGTAGAGGCCGCAAGAGTGGCATTTCTGCACTATCTGGTGGTGACCTTCGCAAGAAATTGTTAAAGAGTGAGCAAGCGAAATCGAGTCGAAAGACTAGAGCACAAGAAGCTGCCTCACCTTCGGTTTCAAGGCTTGCATCCCCAGCTCCAACTGAAGATGAACGTATTGCAGAGGGGCAGGGTGGCCGTAAGGTAGCTAAGAAAGCGACTTTCTTTACAAATACATCTTTCTATGTTCTACTTCGATTACTGGAGGTAGGTGTTCACAGCGTTTTTCTTGATTTTAGTCCTATTTCATTTTATAGGTACTTTACGCTCGTCTTGCCCTTTTCAAGAACTCGGCGCAAAAGCTTGCCGTGGATCCAGAGTCTCGTGCCGAAAATCCAGTCGTTGCTTCTTTGGGTGCCAACAGTGGACCTTCTGGACTTGCTAATGATGAGCGTAAGCATACAGCTGCGCACTATTACGACCTTATGCTGGAATCTTGCGAACGTCTTTTTGATAATGAGCTTGAACAATCAATGTTTGAGGACCAGATGAGAGACATGTTTGGCATTAAGGTGCGAATTTCTTCGAGAACCGAGAAAAAAAATCAACTTTTTTTCTGTTCAGGACGCATATAAAATCTTTACTGTAGACAAAGTCATTGCTGCGATCATCAAACAGGTTTGGGCTCTCACATGACATTATCGCTATATCTCATTCATCTCATTCTTTCGCAGGTTCAAAATATTATTGCTGACTCTAAAAGTCAAGACCTCCTTGAGGGGTTGAAACGGGATTGTACCAATGGTTCTCTCACGAATCAAGAACAAATCAGCAGTCGAAGGAATGCAGAGAAAATACTCGGCCCAGATGAGAACTTGTTTAGAATCGATTGGGTATGTGCCGTTTTGTCTTCTGGTACCGACTTCTAAGACCCGCTTCTAGCTTTCAGAGTCCAAAACTTTGACCATTCAGTTGATTGGCAAAGACGATTCGAGTTTCGATGATTCGGAAGTGCTGACAGGTCGATGGCAAACGTATATCGATTCATATGTTTCTGTATGTGCGATTCATTTAACTGGGCATCCTCATTAATTTGGGTTGTATAGAATGGGACTACAGCCGGGGTGTTATCAGCCAAGATCAATCCTCCCTTCCTCCGCAGGCAAGTATTTTCTTTTCAGCTGAAACTTATTCTTTAAACTTTTACCCCAGAAACCTGCCACGTCCATCCCAATCTCCTGATACTGAAGCTCAGCCTGAAGTCGTCGGTGCAGACGGCCTGGAAATCAAGATTTGTGTCCGGACTTACCGGGTTTTCTATGTCTCCAATACAGAGGATTATTTGTCCTCCATTAGAGATCGGGATTCGGTGAAGAAAATAGTTCCCCAACTCCAGGCTAGATCTGCGCTGCGTCGGCAGTGGCTAGAGAAGAGTAAGGAGAGATAATATTTGATACCTGTATCTGCTGTGTTTTCTTTTTTGGCTTTCATATTGCTGTTATTCTGTATTTATATTTTGATTTGTCACTGTAATCTCAGCACTCAGCATTCTGGATGTACCCTCGATATGTGTGACTTTGGATAAGTTTTGAGTGACGGAGGCGTGTTATAATTAGGCAGGCACAGACGCGGACACGTATACTTTACTTCTTCACCACAACATGCTGCAGTGCTGGCGCGCACTCGCAATACCTCTGCTAGTGTCTATAGCTTCGGCATTCGCTGCTTCTAGTCAGTCCTTTGAAAACTCTGCCATTGTCCGCACTGTAGACCTTGGAGGTTCCCTCGTACACGTCACCACTACCTTTGCTGCGAGAGCACTCGAACCCAATGCCAACGCGTACACTATTACTCTTACCGAGGAAGAAATCCATAGGACCAGCTGGCTGGAGGTGAAAGTCAAAGGGCAGCAACAACCTTTAACTGTCACGTACGGTGGTGGGCTTCCTGACAGGTGTGTGCATTGCTATCTCTGGATAGACTCGGTGACTTGACGTGTTTCTCTGCAGCAAATTCTATAATTTGGATGTCCAGCTTCCAAGTCCATTGGAACTCAACTCTACTGTCAATATCGTACTCGAAACCATCCAAACCCATGCAACATACCCATGGCCGGAACGAGCTACGCAGCAGGACGAACAAGCTCTCAAGCATAACACCACCCTCTTTGTTCTGAGCCCGTACAAGACCAACGTTCAACGAACAAAAGTCAAGTGAGTCTATATTTTCGTTTTCATCGAACATTCACTTATATGCCAAACAGGACCCCTTCCCCAGAAGTTCGTTCTTACACCACTCCCAAGGACGTAGATGCATTCACTCTGGAAAGCCCTGTCACTAAATCCGGCGCGACGATAACTTATGGACCTTTCAATAACCTTCCTGTTTCCGCCAGCAATGAGTGGATCGCCAAAAACCAACAGCTCATTTCGATGCACTACAAATACGACTACCCTGTGCTCGAACTCACCAAGGTGAAACGTGCAGCCGAAATCAGTCACTGGGGTGCAAATTTGAACATTCAAGATGATATTGTGCTTTACAACGCTGGACCAGAGTGCGTAGTATTCTTTCATTTACGTGTTGTTTTGCTCAGGATATTATAGATTGAAAGGCCACTTTTCGCGTCTCGAACACCAAACCCAATCGTTCTACAAACGGTCAGCTGCTCATGTTATTCCTTCACTCAGCATACACCTCCCTGCTGGTATCCACGACGTCTATTACTACGACTTGGTTGGAAATGTCTCTACATCGCGTCTGCGCACTGCTCCTTCTGTTCCGAAGAACAGCAAAAGCAATCAGTATAGCGTGATGGAGTTGAGGCCTCGTTACCCCCTGCTGGGAGGATGGAACTATAGTTTCACTCTTGGATGGGATTCGCCTTTGGAGGATTCGGCCAGCTACGATCAGACGACAGGCAAATACATCGTGCAAGTCCCCATCATGACTGATTTGCCTGGATCTGTCACCAACGATTGTGAAGTCAAGATTATCTTGCCTGAGGGTGCTACGTGAGTGTAGTTGATGAAGGTTTTGGTTTGATACTGACTCTTGTCAACAGAGATGTCGAATATGTCCTTCCTTTCCCCGCTATCTCGACTGAAGAGAGTACTCACGTCACGTATCTCGATACTCTCGGTCGCCCTGCTATCACGTTCAAATACAAAAACCTTACCACCAAGCACGCAAAATCAATATATGTGAGTTGCCTTGCAGAAGCCTAGTTCCGTGTCCTCACAAATTCCTTCAGGTCTCCTACAAGGTGCCGTTCTCTGTCCATTTCCGTAAACCAATTGCAGTTGCTACCGCGCTGCTGAGTCTGTTTGTTTTCGGAATGGTCGCCCGACGTGTAGATCTTACACTTCAGAAAAAGACTGCATGATGAGGTATACATGTAATAATATTATATTTTATACATTAATGCTTGGAAGTGAGTCATAGTATTGGTTGTTGTGAACTATCAGAATCGGAATCCTTTTCACTGATTGTGAAAGCATGAAGTGTCACCAGGTTGCAACCTTGCGGCGTCGGAACACTAAGTTGTTTTATCAGTCAGAAACTCGGGAAACAGTCACAGTGAATTGGCATACCCCTTGAAGAAGGTATAGATAATGGCTTCACCACTGGCTTGAGGGCAGTGGTAGTATACGCCTCCATTGGAAAGAGGGCCAAGGTCATAATTCAACATTGTGCCTCTCCATCTCCATGAGCCACTGGTCACGGTATTCTTGTGCTTGTCCCCTATAACCAGCCGCATAGGAACCTCACCCGCGTCTGGATGGACAGTTGTCGTATTCACGACGTTGACGGGAAATATTGCGGTTTCATTAGCAAACAGCCACAGCTGCTGGCGATTAATATAGAAGAGGTCGGGACCGTATCTGCTACGGGTGAAGGTAACGGTGAGATTGCCTTCATAATCTTTTAACCCTTCATCAGAGATATGTAACCGATTTTATTCGTGGGCAAGTACCTTTCCTGTAAGCGGCAAGATGCCTTGTAGACGCTTGGTAGGGATTAGACCCGACACCCAAAGCTTCGATGGTCGCTGCACCGGGAACTAGAGAACCTATTTGAGACTGACCCGGGGCATACATCCAAGTAGGAATTGAGGCGACCAGAGAGAGGGAGCAAAGCAGGAAAAAGACAAGGGGGAACATGACGACAGTGACTCGAGAACCAGAAAAGACATTGCAAGCTTAAATGCGAGGGAGATTCTCCGAGTGATTACCTGTTCCGACGTGTACATGATTAGGCCCGAGGTTGAAGCTAAGAAACGCCTCGCAATAGAAATGAGAAATTGGAAGGATAACGTGACCACTACTAAATTTTACAAGACATGCTCAGACGCCATGTCGTGCGACTAGACCGACTCGTTCCTTCTTCTTTTCGCTCTGTCCGCACTCGTGTACGTCCCTCATCCGCAAAGAATCTCTCAGACCCCCGTCCCGTCGCTGAGTCCAGCGTGTCCAGAGATACCCAGCCGCAGAAATTCAGGTCCAAACACTATGATCCATCTTCTGACAAACCCGTGTCCGAGAAGAAACTACTCGAGCCCCATGTACTTTCCCAACGGCTGAAGAAACTATGTGATAGTGGTAAACTGGAATCTGCTGTAGCAATGGTCAAAAGTGCGCCACGGGACGCGCAAAATACTCCAGTGTGGAACACGCTTATATGGGAGTGCATGAAGGCGGAACGGTATCAACTGGGATACCAGTTGTACACTGACGTGAGTTATCGTCCTTTCACATGTAAACTTGTTCTGATTTTCTCATAGATGAAACGTCGTGGACACAGTCCAACTACACGAACTTTTAGCACCATACTCAATGGTCTCGCTCGCATCGAGTCATGGCCTTCCCATCCAAAACAACTCAAGAATGCTCATTTATTATACGAGCACTTCCAGAGACACGTCGACTTGGTCAAGCGAACAGACCCTACTAGTCCTGAGCTTGTTACGAACCCTATATCTGCATACGTCCGCATCCTAGGTGATGCTGGCTTGCATCAACAAATTTTCGACGTGTATTATGGCCTTGACACGGAGGGTCGCATGGCACCCGATATTCTCCTTTATACGGCCTTCTTCCAGGCTTTGTCTGCCATGCCAAATGAAGAAACGGGGTGGATACAGAACGCATCCAGTGCCAAACTGTTATGGAACTTTATGCTCAAAGCTTCCAAGAAGAGAAAGCTTCAGTTGGATGATTTTGTCATCTCGTCTGCTATCTTGGCCATGTCTAGAGGTCGATCTGCCGACCAAAACTTTGCCTTTGAAATTGCTGCTGAATACTTTGGTCTCACTGGCCCTGGAGAACCTTCAAAGATGGCTTCTGTACCTCTGAAATCTCAATCATTTGGTGCAATACTCACAGCTTGTCGGTACAGCGAAAAACACGCAGAAGCTGTCCATTTCTTCCAGCTAGTGCTCCAAAGGCCACCAGCACTTGGAGGTCCAGCCATTATCGATAGACCTCATGTCGAAGAAGTTCTTTCTTCTTACATAGCTCTAAGCATATCTAATGCTGGCACAATGTCTCTCGAACTGCTTGAATGGATGTTGCGAGAAGAAATCACTCGTCCAAGTAGACTTGACGCGAAGAAGATACGACCCACCTTTTCTACATTCAATTACGTTCTCACAGCCTCCTGGCGATCCAACGACTGGAGATCTGCGTGCAAGACGTTTGATTTAATGACAGGCTACCATATACATGATTTCATGGACGGTGTCGTCTCTGAAAATCCCAGGCTAGACGTTCGTTCTACGGGACGAAACATTCCTCCTACAGCAGAGACCATGTCTACGATGGTACGCACAGCTCTCGGTTCCGAAAATCCTTCCAACATACGACAAGCCCTGCGTCTTGTGCATTACATTGGCTTCCGAAAATTGACACAGTCTACTGCACCCGACGGACAACTCGAGTCTAGCAGAACAAAGAGAAATCGGTACTTTTACGTTACGAAACTAGCTCAGGCTGTTGACGACGCTGCGGCGTTCCTCAAGGCCAACGGTGGACCTAAATCCATGAACCGCCCCGATGATTTAGAGAAGTGGTCACAGTTGAAGGCGGAGGCAAGGATGATCACGGGCAAAGTCAACGACGACGGGTTCTTACCTACAGCTGTGAAGGAAAGGAGGGACACAAAGGGTATTGCAAGGTCACGAAAACAAACTGGCAAAGGATTCCACCGCCAGTAGAGTTTTTGGTACATATGTATGTAATGACAGTCCTATCCCAGCTCCGTAACCAGATGAGAAAAAGAGAGTGGCGAGTGAATTGCAAGAGAAAACATACAGGAACGCAATTAAGATCGTCCATGTCTCGCAGAGTAAGTAAGGTTGTAACGACAGATAAATATCCAGCAAATGAGAGCGCAAAGAACGAGAGAGAAAAGGAGGGAATCATGATCATGCTACACTACGTGGCCTGTCTGCAGAGTTTTCACCTGCCCCGTGTCGAAGGAAAGATGGATTGGGTGGTGCAAGAGCGATGTCTTCCTCGGTCATTGGAGGTGGTCTCATCATTGCGTTAGGATGGGCATATTCCATTGACGGTGAGTGGCCAACGCTCATTGGACGGTTGTCGCCACGGAAGGGAGAACGAGGAGGAGGAAGAGGGACATCCATGAGTGTTACCCCAGATAGCGTGACAGCTTCTCGAAGAGGTGGACGGACTTGGGGTATTTCGGGGCCACCTGGAGACGCAGGAGGGAAATCTTGGAGAGGAATGCCAGGTGACTGCTGAGATTCCTGGGGACCGCTGTGCTGAGAATGGAAACTGCGTATGGAAGGTGCACGAGGAGAGCGTGGAGGAACAAAGGGTTCATCTTCTGGAGTTGGTCCATTCAAGGGCTGGAAAGAGCTACTCGTACTGGACCGTCCCTGCACTCCAAAGACACCAACGCTCTGTGGTCTTCCGTATTCTTTGAAACCAGGTGAAGGAGGTTCGAAAGAGTCTTCGGTTATATCATACATTTTGTGCGACGGAAGTACAGCGGCACTCTTTGGTCTATCTCCATTCAACGGACTACCAAAGGACTTGCGGAAGGCGGGAGAAGGAGGAACAAACATGGTATCTTCTGTCATGGCCATAGATACTGGCTCGTAAGAGTGTGGTTGCCCTAGTGCTCCATCGTCGACCCTGCTACCTCGGTTTATTGGCATTGGAGTAAGGGTCCTACCAATGGGGGTTCTGGCCTTGGACCTTCTCTTCTTGCGTCTCTGGCATAGAAGAACAGCCCCGACAATGAGAATGGAAAGAAGGACGAGAGCATTGAGAGCGATGACACCCAGAATGGCAGGGAAGTATTTGCCGATTTTGGCCAATGTATCTGCAACATCCGCTGAGAGCGTGACGGACGTGGACGCGGCAGCCGCAGCAGGCTGGTTGGAAGCGTTGTATGTTATGCCGGTCTTCGCAGTAGTCCCGCGAGCTTGAGCGAAATCCGCAGACGCTTCGTCTGGATTCGTCAAAGCCAAAAGCTTGACATAAGGGTTTCCCATGTTGTTGTTGGAATCAAAGTCACCGAAATCGTAGATTGAGTAGACGGAGCGCAAAAAGTTGTCTCCAATCAACCAGTCGCTGAGATGGTGGTTGTTAGATAAAGAGGGAATCAGAAATTATATATAGACTCACAATTGATTGCTGCTGGCAAATGTTTGCGGCACAAATGATCCGACACAACTCGAACTTGATGCAATGCTTTTTGGTGAAACGTCAAGAGGATGAAGAGGGAAAATTCGGCCACTAAAACAGAATAGTTGTGAGAAGAAAAGATCATGAGATTCAGAATTCGAACACGCACCCAATTTGAATTGCCATGTCAATTTCTTCATTGCAGGGAACTACCCACTGTCCGAGCGTTTCATCAAACTGAGCGCCGCTGATCCCACCATAGATTGCATTGCAGATTTCCTCAGGAGCGTAAGTGTAAGAGGTACCAGTGTCCAGAACTGCAACTGCCCTGTTACTTGGTACGTCTGGGACAATTGTAGTCGGGGTGATGGTCTTGTCGCCGATCATGACTGCTTCCACGAGAACGCTCCACCGTTTAGGGGATGTTTCTGGCCAAGTAGGAATGGCATCGGTGTCAGCGACCGATGCATATGCGGGTTCGTACTCTCCTGTGGCAAGAATAAATACAAGGGACAACTTGAGACAATTAGTTACGCACCAATGGAAAAGCTTCCTTCAATATCATCATCCTGGTCTTCACTTGACCGCTGGAGTGCAAACGCGATAAAATTGGGTTCGGACGGATTGTCTTCGAAAAGGTTGTATAACAGGCTTCTGCCTTTATCAGAACCAGTTGAATTGACGAGCGCGTCAACGGTAGATAGGGAGGTGAAGCCAAGCCCGAGAATTCCACTTGCGCCGTAGCCAAGAGCAGGATTCTGGGCTTTCGAGACATCCAAGTACGCTTGAGAGTCGACCGTGATGCCAGCAAATTCTACAGTTGCATACGATACGTTTCCAAACGCCCAACCAATTCCGTACTGGAACAAAAGATGAGGAGACTGCGGAGAAAAGTAGGCTGAAAGATATTTACGGTAACGTTATATGCGATGCTCTGCGGAAGATAGATTAGTTTTTGATTGGTGTGGAACACGATATATGACTGACTGTAGGCGAGGCATTAGGTAGAGGAAACGTAGCGCCCTGAATCCAGAGGTCGGAAGAGCCAGTATCGAGCTGAACCTCGTATTCTAAAATAGGATTAGAGAAGAAGTGATGGAGAACAACGTCCGAGCGCACCCGTTCCGCCAACCGTAATCTGTTATATGATAACATGAGAAAGAAAACCGAAGCAAGGGCAGTATACTCACATTTGCCATATATATGAGGTCCCGGGCAGTACTTGGAGAAGGTTCATTGTCTATGTATACTGCGAGGCTAGAGGGGACGTACTTGATGTCCAAAGTCTGATTCTCGGAGGCAGCAAAAACTCGGAAATTGGAAGTAGACTTTGACTGCTGCTTCACGGTGAATTTGACGGCAAAGGCGGGGAGAACGAGGGAAAGAAGAAGAAAGGAGAGGACATGGCGGCTCATGACCATAGAAAGGAGCGGGAGGGTGAAAAGAAGGATGGAAGAGACTTGGTTAAAGAAGAGTCCTGGCCCTTGTTTGTTTGTGCCGAACATTCAATTATTGTCCCTTAAGTTACCGCTATCACCTGAGCGCAGTTTCTAATAACGCCTTTGATCTCAGTTTCTGAATTCAGGCAATTTCTAATGAAAGGATAGAAACAGTACTACTCCAGAGTAATACTTTCGGTTCTTATTTCTGAATACTAAAATAAAAGCAGTTGCACCTTGAGTGTATTGAACTCGTGGTTATTAGGCTCCGGCGGCTAAGTCTTGTTGCGTCCGGTTATAAACAGAGGTCATCTTCCCCGCGTTTCTGTCTGACCCACAATGGCCTCCAGAAGAGTCATTTCGCGTCTTATGGCTGCTACTCAGCAGTCAGCTTGCCCATGTCACGGCTGCTCAACGGCTGGTCACCATGCTCATCACCAAGCTGCGGCCATAAATCAACTCCGTTCATTCGCAACTCCAGTGGAAACAGTCCAGAAAGAATATGCATTCGAGGTCGGTTGCGCTGATAGGTCTGTCTGGATCAGCGCTCATGATCATCAATAGGTGGCGGCTTCCAACTTGAGATTCGGAGACGGCGTCACAGCGGAAGTTGGTATGGACTTGAAGAACATGAAAGCGCGCAAAGCAAGTCCGAGTTTGTCAAACGTTTCAACTGCATTCTTATGAATTCATAGGTCGGAGTCTTCACCGACCCCATTGTCGCAAAGCTCACTCCCATGAAGACTGTACGTTTCGTGTCACTGTATACCCCGCTTTCCGCTCATTCCGGGTTCACGTCATAGGCCTTGGCTTCGCTTGAATCCCAGTCTGATCTCCCATTCGAAGTCTACGATCAAGTTCTTGCGGAACCGACTGAAGACAGTTGGAGGAGTGCCATTGCTTGGGCCAGAAAACACGACTTTACTCACTTCCTCGCGTAAGTCTTACTAGGACTACTCGGAACGTTTCTAAGATCCTTCCGTCTTTAGGGTAGGAGGTGGAAGTGTAATTGACACGGCCAAGGCAGCCAATTTGTATGTCTCCTCATACCTCTTGCTATTTGCATCAACTTGACGCGCTGGTCAGGTTCACCGTCTTCAAAGATGCGGACTTAATGGATTACATTAATGCACCTATCGGAAAGGGTACTGCTGTGGACAGGGCTCTTCGACCTCTCATTGCCGTTCCTACGACTGCAGGAACCGGTTCGGAAACTACTGGAGCAGCTATCGTCGACATTACTTCGCGTTCATTCAAGACCGGAATTGCCAGCCGAGCACTCAAGCCAGTCTTGGGTATTGTGGTGGGTCCGTTTCCTTGAAACATCTGACACTGTCCAATTCTTGACGATCTAGGACACCCAAAACACGGAATCATGTCCGACCGAGGTTCATATCAGTGCTGGTCTAGACGTCCTCTTCCACAGTATGGAGAGCTACACCGCTATTCCGTGAGTCTACAAACACCATTTAGGAGCTCTTCTTCACATGTGCATCTAGTTACACTGAACGAATGCCTCGGCCTGCCAATCCTATCCTACGACCTGCATACCAGGGAAGCAATCCCGTGGCCGATATTTTCTCGATGTGGGCATTACAAACCACAGTCAAATACCTCCCACGAGTTGCAAAGAACCGGGACGACTATGAAGCTCGCAGGCAAATGTTGTTGGCTGCTTCATTTGCAGGTATTGGCTTTGGTAATGCCGGAGTGCATCTTTGCCATGGGATGAGTTATCCCGTGAGTATATGACGACTACTTTTCTGAGACTCACATGCTCAAGTTTTATCCACAAGATATCCGGACTCAACAAGAAAGGTCCCAAATATAAGCATCCCGGGTACTTGGTCGACCATCCTATTGTCCCCCATGGTGTCAGGCAAGTGTCCTTATCAATTCTCAAACTCAAGGATTCTCACTGGCGTTGTTCTTTTCCAGTGTTGCTCTCACGGGTCCTGCAGGTAAGTGCATAGAACACAATAGCAGTGTGATTTGACTTTGACCTTTACGAAAACAGTCTTCCAATTCACTTCTCCATCGTCTCCCGACCGTCACCGTCAAGCACTTGCTATCTTTGAGAATACCACCATCACTGACCCGTCTATAACTCGTATCCCAGACAGGGAGATTGGATCCTACTTGTATGAGTCTATTGCGCGTTTCTTGGATGGACTAGGCGTTCCTCGAGGATTGAAGGCCATTGGGTACGTGTTGACTCGTTCTAGCGAGGATCCATATACTAACGAATTACGCCAAACAGCTACAAAAAGGACGACATTGGTATGCTTGTTGAGGGCACACTTCCACAGAGACGTGTATTGGATTTGGCCCCTGGCATTGGTGACTTTGCTGGAGAGGATGGAAGGGAGCATTTGACGAAGATTTTGGAAAACTCGTTTGAGTATTAAGGGGTTTGAAGGACCATTGGACGCTGGAAAATCGTTTTGCTATCAATTGGTATTTAAAGCAAACTTCGATGTAACATTATCAATGGATTTCTTGGTGCTTTCTATTCAAAACCAATCTAAAAACAATGATGCGCGACGCGCCTTTGACGCGTCTCCAAGTTCAACCACGACCTGTCACACGCACGTGCCAGCTATCTTGTACCAAACCACCGACATCCTTCTCTTTTGCTTTCTTTCAAGCTGCCTCCCAAGCTCTCAAACCATGACTGTCAGACAGAACTTGCTCTTTAGAATATCTTCACTCAATAGAGTGCTGTAGGATCTCACATATTGTTACCTGCACATGACAAAACGGGATTTACAAGTACTGGACCTATACGAGACGAAAGACTATGTCAAGACAAAATTGGGCGATGATGGTGAGTGAAATCGTAACAATTTCCGTGGGTGATGCTAAGGAATGTTGGCTGTCACAGAGATAGATATTCCCTTTCATATGATTCCTCCAAATCCTGAAGATTCCGATAGTATGTGGTATTACTCTTCTACTACTACACTCATCCTACATGTAATGATAATAGACTTACCCTCAAATACTCATCCCTCCTACCCCTACGGAAACCCTATGAGTATCAAACACCCCGCCTCAAGACCTCGTCCGGGTTATGATCCATGGAGTCGAGCAGCAGATCTACATCAAGAATTGGGTTATGACGGCGGTGGTCTTAATGGCGCGCTTCGCTGGAAGGAACTAGCTTTACACGAACTATTACCTGTGGATGAACTGAAAGAGGAAGCTCAGAAAGCTATGGAAGCGAGACAGATGGCTAGTGGGGCGGGGAATAATCCACAGTCGGGTCAGCAGCAGGAGGGTTTGGGTGCGGCGGATAGGACGGTTGAGGAAGACGAGGATGAAGATGAGGATGAGGATGATGACGAGAATGATGAGAATGAGCAGGATGACGAGGACGAAGAGGACGAAGAAGGCGAGGAAGAGGAGGAGGAAGAGGAGAGTGAAGATGAATGAGTATTCTTCAGACACATAGCTCATAAGCTCGAATCCAGTAGGGAAAATGCGATACAACTTTCCGGTTCATCAAAGCAGTTCGACCGGTTCATGCCCAGTACTACATGCGAGGACGAATCTCACTGCATTGCACAGAAATTAAACTTTTCATTGTCTACCCACGAGCTGTAATACTAGTAACTAAAGCTTCCCCTATCTCGTCTTGCAAGAGATTCTTCACATCCGTTTCCTGTTCTATCGACCATTCATACGCCTCCAAAAGAACTGTATCACTCAAGGGAACAGAATGAGAAGCGAGCACTGTAATGATGTTGGTCACTCTGGAAATCGCCGTCCGAGTAGAATCGTCGATTTGCTAAGAAAAGACCAGACATGAATTTGTGAATGAATCCTAGGATATGAGATCCACTCACATCGTTCTGATTCGAATATACAGCCTCTGCATCGAAGCCTTCTTCTCCTTCACGTTCACTCTCTTTAACGTGTTTGCTGACCCATACGTATCCATTCAGTCCAAGAATCAAGTCTACACCACACGGCAATGAAATAAAATGAGATTTGAGGCGGCGGACGAGAATTGGGGGTACAGTAACGAGTTGGCCGTTTCGTAACTAGTGAAAAATAGGGACTCATGAATGGAGATATGAAAAAGAAAGATGGTATGGAACTTGCCTTGCCATAACTTAAAGAACGTGTATGTAGAGACATTGTACCATCTGGGAAAAAGGCCTGGACTTCAGCAACTAGTAAATCCCCTTCTTCGAAAAAGGTCCGCATTTGGAGTTCATCGCTTTCGAGTTTACGTCTCTGAGCGGGGTTGAAGCAGTTGAACAGAATAACACGGGCGGAGAAAACGCACCTGAACACCGCCTGGCAAATTAACTGAAGCTAACATCAAGGCGGCGTCTTGCCTCGAATTGGCGTCTACTTTCCATCGACGAGGTTGAACCTAGAGATGGCCAAATTAGTCCAGATTCGGGCAGACAGGCAAAAAGTATTACTTCTGTTATCCTACCCACTACTAAATCACCTACTTCGGGATTGTATCTGTAGAATGTCAGCGTAAAAACCCGTATCTAGCATATGAAGACATACCGCGTTCGGACGGCTCTGACAGTGACCAATTTATTCACGCGTTCGACCGTCCCGGCAACAGAAGCAATAACTTCTTCATTATCCACATACGTTCCGTGGCCACTGACTATGTATATTATACTGTGAAAAACACATCAAGCAGAACGAAGCTTACCGCATGAAGGCTTGTGAAGAAGTAAGATATTCGCCGGGATAAGTTATTTTCGAGGATCCTATTTCGAGAAAGTCCTCATCCTCGTCTAGATCCATCATATCAACATCTTCAGGATGTTTAACAGAGAGTGTTTCAGGCTTTTGGCGAAAGGAGGTGAATTCAATCATCCAGACAAGAACGTCGATGCGGCAGAGCAAGAAAATTGTGATCACGTTTCCCGACGCGTCGTTTTCTCCGAATCTTCATGGCTGATCGCCGTCACTCTGTGTTCAGACCCTGTATCGATCTGCACGATGGCCAAGTAAAGCAAATCGTCGGTGGTACACTCTCGGACAAGAATCCCAATGATCTTCAAACGAATTTTGTCTCAAGGTTGCTATATACTTCAAAAAATACAAAGGAATGAAGATTTACATGGACTTGCAGTAAATCTCCTGCGGAATTTGCGCGTCTGTACAAAGAACACGGGCTTCACGGTGGACATGTTATTAAACTAGGCCCGAGGAACGATGCTGCTGCAAAGGAGGCCCTGGATGCGTGGCCAGGTCTAGTCATTCCCGGAAATCGTATTCTGATCTCAAAAAACTCATATGCCATAGGAGGACTACAGGTCGGCGGTGGTATCACGGACGCAAATGCACAATCGTGGATAGATGCTGGAGCGAGCAAAGTGCTTTCGATTCCTTTACCTTGTCACTCGAAAAACTCATATAGACATTTCAAGGTTATTGTAACATCGTACCTGTTTCCTAATGCAAAACTTTCATTAGATCGACTACAAGCTATATCATCTGCGGTAGGAAAGGAAAGATTAGTGGTAGATGTGAGGTACGTATTGTAATTCCAGTCTTGACTTGTTCGGCTCGACCCTGAGATGGTCCGCGGAAGATAGTTGTCGACGACGGGGCGATCAGTGGGTCGTTGCGATGAACAAATGGCAAGACCTAACCGACATGGAGGTCTCTGAAGGTCAATAGCCCCTTTTGACAGCCGAAACACTGGTCTCACTGATTTTCCAGAATCTTTGAAATTGCTGTCCGAATACTGCAGGTACGTTTTGGTTTCAGCTGCGACCTTTTTGTTAACAAATGTGCCACCAGCGAGTTTCTAATTCATGCCGCCGATGTGGAGGGGCTTTGTCAAGGGATCGACGAAGCTTTGGTCACAAGTAGGTGGCTCTGGTTGTTTGACGACAGGCTTCTAATCATGGCGTACTGCGTGATTTGTGCCAGAACTCGGAGAGTGGGCTCGGATACCGGTGACATATGCTGGAGGAGCCAAAGGCGAGTTTCTCGAGTTCTTCCGCGGTGGAAATTGACTGGAGAATGATTTTTGCAGATATTTCTGATCTAGAGCTGGTGGATCGTCTGTCTCATGGAAGAGTAGATTTGACATATGGAAGGTGAGGGGTTTTCTTTATCGACGGTCCGGAATTCACAAGAGTTTGGTTAGCTCCCTAGACATCTTTGGGGGACAGCTGGTGAACTTTGAGGAGCTGGTCAAAAAGTCCAAACGCATGTAGCAGTAGTAGTAAGTAGTAATGACAAACCTGAAAAGCACCGTGAGAACGACTAGCTAGTCATCAGAAATAAGGTTTGCCGCTTTGTCAGCAGACGTTTGCAGTAACTCGTAGAATTTGTAGCAGTTCAGTAAACCGACTTCCTCAAGGTGAGTAAATTGCTGCTGCCCCGCTGAACACCTTGTCTTATTCGTGTATTTAGACCCGCCAAAATGCCCGGAAAAGTCAAGGCCTATGAACTCCAGTCCAAGTACGGCTGTCCGAGTCGCGTCTTTGTTTTCCGATCTGACAAGAAACCATAGGTCCAAGAACGACTTGAACAAACAACTCGTCGAGCTCAAGAATGAGCTGCTTCAGCTGCGGGTACAGAAGATTGCAGGCGGGTCTGCGTCTAAACTCACTAAAATGTGCGTGGTCTTGTTCTTTCCGAAATTGATATTTTTTCTTACCCTGCGATAGCAACACTGTGAGGAAGTCGATCGCACGGGTGCTAACGGTCATGAACCAAAAGGCCCGCCAAAACCTGCGGGAGTACTACAAGAACAAAAAGTACCTTCCTCTTGACCTTAGGCCCAAGCGAACCCGTGCTATCCGAAGGCGGTTGACCAAGGTGAGTTTTGGTGGTATGATGCTTGACCTTTTGGTCTTCTGACATATTGTGTAGCACGAAAAATCGCTCAAGACGCTCAAGCAGACTAAGAAGGATCAGAACTTCCCTATCCGAAAATACGCTGTCAAGGCATGATGGGAATGCGGGCTGGTTGTACCTAGTATTTTGTATGCACCTATGCTTATGCCATGCTCGTACACTACATGATGGAGTGGCAGAATATATGAGTCGGAGCAAAAACATATTTGCAAAAATGAGGATGCATGTCAGAGTTGCCATAAAGGAGCGACCACTGTACTGCTTTTTCCCAGGAGCTGCGTCATTTCCTGGCTCAACGCAAACGACCAATATTTCTTCTCTTGCCACCATATTCTACTCCACCCGGTCCTTTTGACCGCTACTTCACTCTTTCTTATACCACCACCACCACCATCGACAGGGTTCCCAGCACTCCCCCAACTGCTAGGTCTATCCTCCTATCTCGTCACTTGACCGTACCCGTTCCATCATCCATCACTTCTAGTCAACTCAAGTAGACATCATAGCATGGTGAGTTTTGTAACCATTCATTCTGATTAGCCTGTCGTGGAGTATAGCTCTGCACGTGTGCTCTCGTTCCTTCTATGGGCATGAGGTCAGAATGTTGCTAGGACCCTGTGTGTGAAGCGAGCCTGTTTTCCTTTTTTCCATCATGTCTCCCGGCTCCCGCTTCAGACGCAGCAGTTCTGACGATGTCTCTAAAAAGCCCAAGCTCACTCGCTCTCCTCCTTCGCCACAGGCTGACAAGCGTCCCCGCGAGCCGTATCCCATCCCCAACAGCAACCCGGCTAGCCAGTACACTCTCCTTGAAAAGCTAGGCACTGGAAGCTTTGGCACTGTCTACAAGGCCATGCACAATGAGACAAAACAAATTGTCGCCATCAAACAGATCGGTGAGCACATTGTCTCACTCTCCCACAAAGTTCCGCCCTTTCTTACTCACCGGTTGTCCGGTTGTGCGCTCTCACAAATACAGATCTCGAAGACTCGGACGACGACATCTCTGAAATACAGCAGGAAATCGCTAGTCTGGCCCAATGCGATTCCGAATATGTGACTAGGTATTACGGTTCCTTTGTTGTGGCATACAAGCTGTGGATAGTCATGGAGTATCTGGCCGGAGGCTCTTGTCTGGATCTACTCAAACCAGGCGTCTTTTCGGAAGCTCATATAGCTGTGATATGTCGAGAACTCCTATTGGGTCTCGATTACCTGCATTCGGAAGGCACCATTCACCGCGACATCAAGGCTGCCAATGTGCTGTTATCATCCTCGGGCAAAGTCAAATTAGCTGATTTCGGTGTCGCCGCTCAGCTTACCAGCACTCTTCGACACACATTTGTTGGAACACCTTTTTGGATGGCTCCGGAAGTGATCAGGCAGGCAGGATATGATGCGAAAGCGGACATGTGGAGTCTGGGTATTACCGCTATAGAAATGGCCAAAGGAGAGCCGCCGCTAGCAGAGTATCATCCTATGCGTGTTCTTTTCCTCATTCCAAAAGCCAAACCTCCTGTGTTGGAAGGTAACTTTTCTGCGGCGTTCAAGGACTTTGTCAGTCTTTGTTTGACAAAGGACCCTAATGCAGTACGTCGCCGCAATTAGACCGCCTGCAACCTCATTCTGACACATTTTCCAGCGACCTACCGCCAATGAGCTCTTGCAACATCGATTTATCCGTGGCGCCCGCAAGACCTCATATCTTACGGAACTTATCGAACGTTATCAAGAACATCGTGCACGGTCTCCACAGAAGGGTGGTCCCCAGATGTATCAAGCTACTGTCAGAAACAGTATGGCATGGGATGCGAACAGCAGCATAAGGAGCGACTGGAACTTTGACACCATTAAGACTTCTTCAGTAATGGGAACATTCAGGGGTATGGCAAAGGACCTTGCTTCAACCCCGACTTTCGAAGATGAGGAGGACGAATCTTACGTTGTAAGCGATAGTCATGCGTCGGTGGACACAGCTGGTGCAACACGAGGCAGCGATCCTATAATAGAAGGTGTTATCGGGTCAAATGCTGGCGCCGCTCATTCAACTGTCCTCATCAAATCACCGATTTCCCAGGAGCCGGAGGCAGATGTAGAGACTTTGTTGGCAGCGAATGATGAAGCGATGGGAGAGCCTTCTAGCTCAAATGATGCTCCCCCTCCTGCTTACAACAGCGGGTCAATTAAGAGCACTCGGCGGTCATCATATGCAATACGTCAGTCTGTGAATGGTGCAGGAACGGTGGTAAGAGAGGCTGATATTGGAACTGGCATTGACACAATACGACCGGTGAAGAAGGTGGACGCGGCAGGGTCTCTTCGATTGTCAGTGGAACATGTCGGGAGCTTGCGTCGGGACAGCAACGGTTCGACGTCTGCTACGTCTACACCTATTTCACCGACAAAACATAGACGAGCTGCGAGCGAGATGGGAAAGGCGGGTGTTTCCATAGTTGACGAGGTTGTGTTACCAACAATAGAAAAGGTGCGTATTGGTATTGTATGCAAGCTTTTTGTTCCTCAACTTCTTGTTTAGACTATTCGAGATGATATGGATGCCAGGGAATTGGAGTCGTTGAGCATGTTATCAAGAGGTTTCTCCGAGCTCAAGGAAGCCAATCCCGAACTTGCCTACAACGTGATTCTGGACATTTTGTCCGGTTTGAATGAGTACGTTTCTGTTACCTTGTCCGTTATGCTCATCGTATTGATTCCAACAATAGAAATACTGCTGTACGACAACATATTCAAACGTCGCGCGGACTGTTCCCCCACAAACGAATCATCCGCAAGAGTGAAATGACAGCCAAGGGTCTGGTCGTTACCGAAGTGCAAGAAGAAATTGCGGGACTTCCCTCATCAGATTCTGCGTCTGTGCTGTCGTCATCTGCATCGTCAAACAAGACCGAAGAACCGGTGCGAAGGTCGCCCATCGCAGAGTTGTTATACATGCGATGGTTAGAAGGCCTCAAACTCAAATGGCCTAGCCTTACCTGATCGGTCTCTTTTGCATCTGGTCGTGACGAATGCTCGAAACGATAGTGGGTCCCATATTACATTTTTACCACAGGTTACATGTTGGAATATTAATGGCGTTTTTTTCATATCCGGACACGCTCTTTTTCTTGTTGTTATACAGCATCCCTTGTTTATACGTACATACATCACACCATTCTTGTTCAGTTCACGTTGTTGTCTTTTGAACTCGTTTTTCGATTGCTTTCCGACACTCGACATCATGACTTATTTCCCCTCCATCATGCTCCTTCTACAATTCCCCATCGTATCTATATTTTATCATCTCACTATTCGTTCATAATACTTGATTTTGCTACCTACACCCACTCATCATGACACATGAACTCACGACCTTGACGCCTTTGTTTACGATCATGCCTTGCCTGCCTAGCTTATTTCTGTCTGTACTGTCAATATGAACACTACTACCTACTTGGCATTTACTGTTCAACTATCCAAGTGATGATTGCCTAATCCGAAAAAAAAGGTAGAGATCATTCCACCCTGGTCGCCAAGTACAGAAGCAAGCAACATGCTTTTGATTTGATCCGATTAACGTTGAGATCAATCCATCAAGAAGGGACGAGACTGTTGAACGAACGTGTTATAAAACGAGTGTGGTAAGTAGCATATGTAGTGCTGACAATTAAATAGCGATCGTGCGCAATTAGTCTAGGAGTAAAAGTGTCCGTATGAGAAGGGGAAATTTTGTTTGAAAATCGTGATGAGGAATAATTTAGGAGTGTGCTCATGAAAACATTGTAATGTAAAATGTAAAGGAAAGGGACCAAGAGTGAACGCAAACGTTCAAAAGGGCCGGAACACACCTCGAAAAAATACATACATAGATCGTAAAGCCACAACCAGAGGGAATACAAAGGGAAAAAAGCAAAAAGGGGTTGTGGCGGAAGAGATTAGCGATGCTTTTTTAGACGTACGAGAGTACCAAGTGGGACAACACAAAGCCACCAAACGTCCATGCTGTGGTAGCAGCAAAGATATCCGTCCAGGCAGCGAGTGCCGAGTTGGGTTGTGTAGTTTGTGAGGATGATGCAGACGTCGAGGTGCTAGATGTTGTAGAAGGAGAGCCAGACGTAGCAGTATTGGACGATTGCCTGGTTTATCTGTGAGCACGAGAAAAAATCCTACGAACAAAACACCTACATGGTCGAAGCACTCGAGGGGGCCAAAGTGGCTGATCCTGGCGGAATGGCAAGAATATTTCCTGGAGCCACCGGTCCATCTCCCGTACTCGGTGCATTGCGGTAAGCACTGGGATCAGTGTTATTAGCGATCGAAGCCACCGACTCGATCTTCCAGCCATTTTGGACAATGACAGGGTACGCGTCGATAAAGGCTTGAACGGACTGATCGGACAGTTCGTGCTCGAGAATGATAAGACCTGGAGACTTGGGACCTGTCAGCCACTGGGTCATCGAAGCATTGATGACCTGTGGGGTTGTGCCACCGGTAGTCAAACTCCAGTCCTCGGTGCTGAAGAAAAATGGTTGAGTTGGAGGTTCGAGAGGGGATAAACGAGACATACTCTTGGTTCCAGATGATACATTCTAAACCGAAAACTTCCCTTGCAATCGCTCTCACTCTGTTATCGGAATCACCATAAGGAGGCCTCCAGTATTTGGGGATGCGGCCAGAGGAATCGTAAATGATTTGCATCGTCCATCCAAGCTACATACTCGAGTCAAACAACTGTTCAAGGGTACACCAAAAGGAGCCTACCTGAGCGACAACTTGCTCATTAGTCTGAGTGGTCATGTACGGATGAGTCCAGGTATGAACAGCAATATCATGCCCATCATCCAACGCTTGCAAAAACATTTGCGAATTTTGGAGAATATAAAGACCAATCATGAAATCGGTAGGTGTCTCGTCGTGTTCCCGCAAAAAGTCGTATAAACGGCCGGATGGCTAGAAATTCCAAATCAAAAAGTCGTCAAAGCAAATAAAACGAATCAAGCATACAGGAAGAGGACCATCATCGAAACCAAGTCCAAAGTATCCTTCTGGAGCATCCCAAATCTCTCCTTCACCCCGGCATTTATATGTAGACGAACAAATTTCAGGACCATTTGGATCGTGGCCGGCAGGATATGTCGGGTTGGTGTTGCCTGGACTAGACGAGATGGGGATGCCGGGTACCTTTCCTGCAGAAACAGCGGCGTTTAAAGCGTCTAACCACTCTGCAGGCATCTTGGAAACATCCGGAGGGCCATTAGGGTACTTGGATGTCCATTCTAGGAAAAAAGACGCGTTTAAAAAGGGAAAAACGCGACAAAAAAGAGCTTATTCGGACCAGGTGAACCGACGTCAGGACTGTCCTGGTCGTCATCAGGATCGCGCTTGAAAAGGGCGTGAACGGGATGATCTCGGGCGTGGTGCCATGATGCCGAAGGAAGGCGCTTGTTCAAGCGGTGTTGGTGGGCGTTGACAGAGGACAGCAAGGAGAGGAAAAAGGGAAGGAGGAGGGTGGAGAAAAGCATGAGGACGCCAAAGGGCGTAAATTATCGAGGCGGGGTATATATACCGTTTGAACATCCGTACTTGCCTCTCCTTTTTCCGAGCTCAAACGCAGGACATATTTCCAAATCCGGTTTTCCCACACGGGTGATCTTGTTCCTGCAGATAACAGACATACATTACTTGTACACTAGCACGACAGGACGCGGTCAATCTACCCCGAAACACCTGGAGATGGTGCGGATGATCCGCTACGATAAGCATTTCTCAATACCAAAACTCCGTTCTTTAATGTAGCCACCTCTTTTACGAGCGCCGTAAACTTGGACTTTTTCTCCTCGTCCGTCAAGTAAGGAGTAAAGTATTGAATACATTCCCTCGTAGAGGCATTTGGCGTGTTCTTCAACCACTCGATCAACAAGCGATCCTCAAGAGGCCCCGTAGGTGTCGCAACTGCAGCCCCTGCGGGCTGTGACTTTCGTTTCTTCGGTTTCGGCGGTCCGTTCCCATTCGGTGAAGTGGGTGAGGTCGGAGTTTCTTCTGCCTTGCGTTTTTTCTGCAAGCCATTCTGTGCGACAGGCGAAACGGCAACGGGACTTGTTGCCCGACTTGCACCCGCGAGAGGGCTGCTGGCACGACTCGCGTTATTTGATTTCAACTTTGGAGCTTTCGGACTGGTTGCTCGTTTAGCCACCACGCTGTGACCGCCTAGACCGGGTGTAGGAGAGGTTGCTCGTGATCCACTGTCATTGCCGTTCGGAGGACGGGCAGCCGTTACCACAGGTTTCACGTCTACCGGTTCTTGTGGTTTCTGAGTCTGTTGTTGAAGAACAGCAGGTTCGTTTGTAACGGGAGCGGGCTCTTCTTCCTCTTCCTCTTCCTGCAAGAAGCATATCAGCAAGGTAAACGGGACATACAAAAAAGTGACGTACTGCAGATGACGCATAAGGGTTCTCTTCTTCATCACTTTCATAGACGTCGTTTCCTTCCCGAGAACGCAACATCTTTTGCATCGCTTTCGCCTGCTTTGACATGGGTTTCGAGTCATCTTCATCTTCAGATTCATCAATGTATCCTTCTCGTGTTTTATTAGCATTCTTGTACTCTTTCTTGAGCCGTTCCTGTCGAAAATATTTAAATGAGCGTCCCGAAAAGCTCGCAAATGAATACACACCTCGAGTTCTTTAGCCTCCTCGTCATCATTGTCCACTTCCATCTGTTCCTCATCATCGGCAAATTCCTCTTCGAAAACAATCTCATCAAAGTCACCCTCGCCTCCATATTCTTTCGCCTTTTGCTTGCTATCCTCTTCTTCATCTCCAAACAACCCGTCGGCACCGCTGTCTACTGCCTTGAGCTTCCTTCCTCCGGGACCGTAACTCTGAGAAGAGCTGTGAACAAGAGACCCACTTCCCAGGTCTACGGTCCGCCCTTCCGCCTCGGCCTTGAACATGGCAGCAGTGGCAGCCGAAGGAGCCTTGCCATTCCGCTGGTGAAGCCACGTCGAAGGATCACGCTTCTGGTTCTTTTGATACTGTAGACAATTGTGAATGAGATTAGACAACGGAGCGAGATACTCACGGCCTGCTCTACAGTGAGACTGTCGGTCGGTAAATCATGCTTGAGCTTTTTCTGAAACTTGTACCAACGATGCGAAGGGACAAATTTGAAGATATCATTGGCAGCAGGCATGAAAAAGGCATGAGTTTCCGCCTTGCCCAGGTCTTCTAGCTGAGCGATCCACATCTCCTGACCCGAAGCGTCCTCCATCACCCAGGGAAACTTTTCCTCTCTCCTCAACAAGCGCGTCTCTTCAGGGACAATAAATACCTGTCTCGTCTTTTTCTGAAACTTTTTCTTGTTGTTGGCAGCGGTAGCAGCGGCTGCACCCTTGCCCTTGGCGCCACTGCCAGACGCATCCGTCACCGGTCTCCCCTCTGCATCAACCATGACAGGTTTCCCATCAGCGCCATAGACCGGGTTCCCATCCGGACCCAACATGGGATGAAGAGCCTGACCAACACCACTTGCAGCAGGATCGTCTCTCCGCAAATCCTTTCTGTTGAGTTTGACCGGGGTTTGCCACCGAGAAATGTCGACGCTCTTTCTCGAGTCAAACTTCATCACGTCGTACTTCCAACCGTTGAGTGCCGAGGACATGACTTTGTATTCTGTGAATGGGGTATCGGGAAGTTTCATGTCGTCGTCGTCATCGTCGACTTGAAGGGGTGATTGGGCGACTGGTTTGCGGGGTGAGGTGCTGGGAGTAGGATTGGGGCTGGAGGTGGGATTGGGACGTCTAATGGTGTTTTTTGCCGTCTTTTTTGGATGGAAAAGCAGGGACATGGAGGGTTCCTTGGGTGGCATGATGATAAATAGGTGGTGGTTTGGGAATAAAAGAGTATTGTTGTTTACATCATGCAACGTTTCCTATTATGGTGTCCTGATACCAAAAAAATCGCTTAAACAGTATACTAACTACAATGGTATAGACAGTTGTTCATGTATCGCCATATCCACCAGCTACAAAAAATCGTACACACACACACTCATGTCGGAGCCACCTCTGCGCGCGCGATATTTCCATTTTGTTGTGATGGCGGAAACATGTTTTGGGAAGAGGCGGGTCGGGAAAGAGGAGGCTGGGGTAATTGTTGTTGTTGTTGTTGCTGAGGAGGAGGGGGAGGAGGAGGAGGGTGCTGCATGACGCCTGGAGGCGGCAGAGGAGGATAGGGACCTGGAATAGGACCCTGGCTGTAGACGAGAGCATGGGGAGGAGGGCCACCAGCAAACTGGGGTGGCATCCCATTGCTCTGTCTTAGGACGTCTATCTCGTGCTTGAGCATATCGATTTCTCTGACCATTTCCTGATGGCTATGTTTGAGTTGCGTGACAAAGTCGATGGCTGAAAAAGAAAATGAAAAAGGAGCGTGCAAACGGCGTGGCATGACATACCTTTGCTGAGAATCTCCCATTTGCTTGCCTTCATGCCTCTGTCTGCTGGGAGCTGGTCCCGCAGCTCATCAAAGAGATCCTTCATTTCTTTCCTGCGTTTTCGCTCTGCGAGTTTATGCGAGACGCGAAGCTCGGGCGAGCGAGAATAGGGCGTCGAGCCAGGCTCCTTGGATGATTTGCTAGAGGTGGCCTGGGCCTGCAGTTCGTCCTGTGCGATGGGTGGGGAGGTGTCTGGGCGAGAAGGGGGTCTAGAGCGAGAACGCAGGACCCTGGTTGGACGAGAGTCGGGGACAGACATTCTCCTATCTGGAGGATAGTTGATGGGGGGAATCATGACAATGTTGTTTGGGTTTGGGTGCTGCATGGAGTTCCAGGACAAGGGAGGGCCGGGAAATGCCGGTGGATAAGATGAAGTTCGTTCTGCAGTGTACCAGCGAGCATCCACCGAGTGTCGTCGGTCATCCAGACTCAGTTTTGCAATCTCTATCGACGACATCCGTCGTTTCGGCGCTGGCCCATCCACCGTCATTTCCACCACCTTTTCCTCCTCCCGGTCCCCCGACATCTTTCGCTTCGTCCCAGTCACTGCATCCTCGCTTGTTCCTTCTCCCTCTCCCTTGTCTTCTGTCCGTTCCGCCGACGGTGACCGCAGCAGCTTCCGCAGTCCAGCTCCGTCGCTTGCCTGCGGGGTCGCATCTCCAAACACAAACGTCGATGACGGTCGAGGTTCGTCCCGTGGGTCCTTGGGTGTCGACGATGAGCTCGAAGGCTCGGACACTACTCGAAGATTTTGTGGGTGTTTGGCGGCATGGAGGGAAGGGTCGGTGATGGAGCCCCTGCGCTGGGACTGGAGGTATTCGAGGGAGGCGAGGGGGATGGCCCTCTGGGTCGACGGGTCCTCAGAGGTTGGCATCGAATTTCAGTAGACTCTTGAATTGAAAAGAGTTATATGTCCCAAATCCAACTACCCAACAACGTGGCGATCACACGTGAGCGACTCTATATGGCTAAATTACCAAGTACCTACTACTCTCCAGAAATCTCCGCATATTCGTATCCAGTCCTACCGTCCGCACATACCGTTGACTGTTCCGCGTCGTCCGTCCCCCAGCCCGTTCCATCGCTGCCTCCGCTGCATCGTCCGCTGCCACCATCTCTCGAATCCACGCAAAATACTCCAGTTGTCGCAAGATCTCAGATCCCCCCACTGCCACGTTATTGCAAAACTCCTTTAGCATCTTTTCATATCGCACGCGAGCTTGCAACAGTTCCTGTCCATCTCCACGCGAACATCCCATGGCCGACGCCATCTCTTCTTCCCGATCACCTACCGACCATTCCGCCATCCCCAAACTCGGATATCCCACAACCTCGTCCATACTGGGTTTGGTCTCCTTCAGGGTCATCTTATCAGCAGTTACCCTAGATTCCATTCCCCACTCACCTCGTCCGTGTCCATTCTATTCCGTAACAAGTAACAGTCCGCAAATGACATCAACTCTGCATCTCCACTACCTTCTTGTTCAAGATCGTCAGAAGACGTCGTGCCTGGAACTCGTCCATCGTCGCTCCCACAACACCATAATTGCGCACTATGAATACTGCGTCGAAGATCCCCAGGCTCCTGCAGCTGCGACACAGCCTCTCGTGCCATAGCGTATCCTTGAGCGTAACAAATGGCCTGCAAGTATGACAGCCCAACAGACGCCGCGCAAGGCTCAAAGTTTAATACATTCTGTAAAGGCAAGTCTTCAATTGGTATCAGGGATACGTCTGAGCCGCAGTCAGCACTTTCGAATTCAACACAGTCGACAGCTCCATACCATTGCAAGTTAATATCACTGGACGCCGGCATTCCTTGATGATATTGACAACTGTAGGCCAGAAATTCACGTCTTCCTTGTATAGAATATCCACCTCTTCCAATAGAATGCAAGATTGTCCAACTGTTTTTTCATCAGACAACGACTGACAGTCTTCTGGAATCCCTTTGGAAAGCATCGCTCTCAGCGGCCCTTTTTTCTGCACCAGGTGATTCTTGCCTACTTCTCCGACCAAGCTGTCCAAATTTGCACCGTTCCGTCTCCCTATCCCCGGGTACACCTCGAAAACATCCCACTCGAGCTCCTCTGCGCACGCATACACCGCCGCCGTCTTGCCTACCCCATGACCCCCCGTCAAAAGAATCGTGTTCGTGAGACGGTCTTTGAACGTATGGCGGATGGGAGTTTTAGGCTTTTCACTCGAGTGTGAATCCAATGCATTATCATGAGAACTCTGACGATATAATCGTGGTCGCTTCACAGCAACTTCTTCTTCTTCTTCATAATCCTGTATCTCATCGGAATAGACAATCCAATTATCATCGTCGTCCTCTATTCGTCTCTTCTTCTTCTTGTCCACGGCCCGAACTATACGGCGCCGTTTTGATCCTCGCTTTTCCTTTCTTGTACTCGGTTGTGTAGACACATCCTGTAGCTGTACTTGAAGGGCCCACAACCAATCACGGAGGTACAATGCTTGTTCTTCGTTTCCGAGGACATGGTCAGCACGAGTAGGATGCCATTTATCTGTCCATAGTTTATGGGAATCCGAGTCCGATCCAGACAAGGAGACCACCTGAGCAATGACAGGGTGAGATTGCTGATGTTCGACAGGTATGTCAAGGGAATTAGGCTTTTGAAATCCGACACTCGGAGTGCTTTTAGGGGTACTGGGAAGAATGATGGATTTCAGAGAAACGCTGTCGTCTGTAGTAGAATGATAGGGTTGTCGAGTATTAAAGGGCGAACGAGGTGTACTAAAGGTACTCTGGGGCCCTCGGACGTGCTGGCAAGACCCGTCCGGTAAAGGAGCGCCCATACCTCGAGTAGTCTTGGTAGGACTAGGCGGAGTAACCGGCAGTGAAATAGACTTGGGAAGACGTGGCGCAAATATGGAATATGTGGGCTTGAGGGCTTTGGAGGAAGAGGCTGACCTTGCAAGTCCCTTGCTAGGTTTGGTGGGAGAGTCGGTGAGAATAATAGGATCATCTTTATGAGTACCAGTAAGTCCTTCGTCTTCTGTAAGGTCGTCTATTTCTATGAGGGGACTGGAAGTGTTTGGTGGTTCAGAGACTTCGGAACTGGTGTCTTCAATGTCTATGACTTCAGGAGGATGGTCGGATGAGGATATAGAAATGATATCTGGAGATGGCGGGGCTTTCGTAGAGTTGGTAGGCTCGAATTCTGGCGTCTCGTCAACTGTACAACTTTAGTTTTGCAACTATAGCCTACAGTAGACAATGACTCACCTTCGGACTGAAGCTTTTCCACCTCCTTTTCCAAATTCGTCTTCGCATTCTGCTTTTTGGGAAACATGTCGAGAAGAGATCTTTGGCTGAGCCTCTACAACGCGCCGAGTCAACAACCTGTATTCTCGCTATATTTAAAAAAGACTCACCGGCTTGCCTTTGGCATCTTTGGAAGAGGATGCTTTTTTCGACTCTACCATTTCTAGGGCGCGTAAGAAGTGAACAGAGAAAGAGGTTGAAGAACGTGACGTGGATGATCCCCAAGACGCGTCGCGCACCACGTGCCTTGCGCTCTTTTGTCATGAACCCTCTAAAATGGCTCTCGGACGAATATTTCGGTCTCAAATTTTCATCTCGGTCCTGCAAGTCCTTTTGACTAATGCCTGTCTGATAAGATCTCAACGGCCTTTATGTGGACGTTCTCGAAGAGCCTCCGACGGCTTTAGAGTTTTCGAGACTAGCTCACATTTCACGGCCTGTTTTAATCAAAGGTAGAGGTTACTACTGTTCTTTTCCTCGTGAATCGATACAACTCGTTTCTTTATTCAGGGTTTGAAATACCTGCCAACTCTAAACTCTGGACAGATGAGTATCTGATTCAAAGAATGGGTTCTCGTTCAGTTTCGGTCGCCGTTACACCTAATGGGTACTGGAAAGTCTATAGAGATACACAAAGATGTCTAACAATGTCCTAATAGTCGTGCAGATGCGATAATAGCGGGTCCCGACAACAAATTCTATTTTACTGAACCCTGCGTTGAAGAGATGACAATGGCCAACTTATTTGCTAACCTCTCCGAGGACGACCGAGTGAGCAAACGATTCATTCAATCACTATCCAGTCATTCAGGGAAGATAGTCGCAAGGCTCTGAGACGTACTATCTCCAATCACAAAACGGCAACCTTTATTCAAGCCAGTTCTTTGAGGGACGTGAAGCACCCTCAGAGTTTGAATCCCTTCGAGGCGATGTCCCTAGTGAAATCTCTTGGTGTAGTCAAGCTCTTGGTACGTCACAAATAGGGCTACATCTACCCACATGTCAGACTCACGTACCCTTGTTGTAGACAGGACACCGGATGCTGTCAACATTTGGATAGGTGACGGGAACAGCGTATCGAGCATCCACAGTGGTATGTTCCCACTCTCGGTCGGCCGATCTTTTGCTAGCGACTTAAATATCTCCTCCGTAGATCCTTATGAAAATATATACACTGTAGTTCGAGGGGAAAAACTATTCACGTTGCTCCCTCCAACGGAAGGGTGGTGTTTGAATGGTACGCATGAAAAATCAGCTAAAATTCCGTTCTTCCTTTCATCTAAATCTAACCGAGTTGATTGTCAGAACGCGTCTATCCCCACGCGTCGTACGTTCGAGACCCAGACTCTTCCCAATTGCGATTACAGCCGTCGGCGGAAGCACCTCGCGTCCGATGGTCGTCTATAACGGATCCCAATCTTCCTGGTGCACTTTGCGATAGTGCCCATCCGATACATGTTGTAGTAAAAAGTGGAGAAACCCTATATCTACCGGCAGGATGGTGGCACCATGTACGACAATCTGGAATAACAATCGCGCTCAACTGGTGGTACGATATTGAAATGCGTGGACCGAGTTGGGTTCTGCTAGAATTTCTGCGAAATATCAAAGACGTGCCAGATGGAAACGAGAAAACAAAGCACAACGAAGAGGAAACTGCGCAATAAAAACTAGGATGGTAAGTAGAGTATGCTACATAGTCGAGTATCAGTACAGCAATGAATACAGAACACAAAACTAGGCCGGTAGGGTATCACAGCTAAATAGTGGGGGACAAGACGGTGTTGTGCAGTTGAGCGAATCGTCAGCAAAAAAACCAAGATCAGGGCGCATAAACCCTCTCTCCACGATAAGTCCGTCCGTTCTCGTCCAATAATTTCTGTAGTCTGATAGCAACTTTTCGGACGCCGTCACGACATTCTTCTAGACCTCTCCAGCAGCCAGCAACACTCCAGCACTCTGAGCACGCCCTGGAAGCGGCGTTGATTGTTTCTAGTTCGAGTTCGCTCTTGGCATGCAAGGCGACTACGACGTCTACGAGGCGGCTAAAGCCCGTGAACCATGTGGTGACGCCGCCCTCGGGATTCATGCAGGTATCGGTAATGAGATATGATGGAGATAGACCTATGCATCTTCTGAGCATGGTTTGGTCTATGCCCTGAGCAGGCATGCGCTTCATGGTGCTAATAACGAAGAGACCATAATTGGTGGGTGGATTTTGTTCAGGCTTGAAGGAGAATGAGAAAAGGAAGATGAAGGAGTAGAGAGCAGACACACCTGAAGTTCGGGAAACTCGTCTTCAGAGTGGTTCATGATGGGAAGAGATTGAGGAGCATTAGACTATGAAAGTAGTAATATAAGCCTGAGTAATGATCCCTTCTCGAACCTGACGGCAATTTCCGATTGGCTTCTCCAACTTGCACCATGAGCGGCCTTTTGAACATCCTTCAAAAGATTACGCCTCCTCCCATTGAGAACCCCGTCGACTACGATGGTTTGGAGTTTAGGTGGAAGTTCCTCGTCTTTAGGCCTGCACGTTCGTCCTTGCTTTTCTTCACCTCCTTTCCGTCCTACTGACAGCAAACATTTCAGTCTTGAAAAATGAAGCTATCCTATTCGGCATAC
This sequence comes from Stygiomarasmius scandens, assembly GCA_037954225.1. Taxonomy (NCBI): domain Eukaryota; kingdom Fungi; phylum Basidiomycota; class Agaricomycetes; order Agaricales; family Campanellaceae; genus Stygiomarasmius; species Stygiomarasmius scandens. Next base: position 1,759,588 of record JBANRG010000002.1, on the reverse strand, counting down.
TCGTTTTCTACGTTCTCTTCTGGTACTTTGGGGCGAGCATCAACTCGCGAAAGGCTGAAAAATGGTATTTGTGATTCATTCGACGCGTCATTCTCTCTCACTCCAGACCTATGACATCTGTAGGATGGAGGCCCACAAAGCTATTCTAGCACGCCAGTTCTCCAAGCCAAGCGCTGGAAGCACCGGTCTATTGAGAGATGGCTACTCGGACTTTTTCAACTATTCCACTGGTAGACGCAATGTCGCGTCTCTGCACGTCATCTTTTCGCTACGCCCATACCATGACCTCGTCCAGCTACTCTTTCAATTTGTCAGGGGCATGATTGATGTTCAATACAATCCCAAGGACGATCTCGAGCTCGATTTCAAACTCTTTCCGGAAGCTCTTCCTCATGATTTTGTTTGGGCAATCGTGGCAAAAGACGAGTTGCGCACGATCAAGGACAACCGATGGGATTTGGTATGTATATCGGTCTCTGTCTGCGATGTTTTCCCTAATGTCAAGTCTAGACTTTTACTCGGACAACAGAGAATCCTATTCTGCCTCCCGCCCTTTCTGTCATGTCTGGTACAGCTTACTCCTCGTCTTGCTGCCTCTATTCTTAATTATCATTTTAGAGTATGCCGACGTTACAGAAAGCCTCTACAAGACTCACCCTGCCCTACTCAACGTCCTCAAAGATCCCGAAAACCTGCGATACTTCCGTTCCCTCTCTGTTAGTTCCGTCAGGTCTAGGTCTTTCAATCCGCTGATGCCCTCCTTTGCCTCCATAGGTTACCGATCAGCCCCGGGATCGTCCTGATGCTCCCATCCCAGTAGAGAAGCGCGAGAAACATGTCATACTCAGTCTTTCTGTGCCCTCTGGATCGTCTGCCGCAGCCACCGCCCCTTTGGTAGAAGCTATATTTCCCTTTATTGATTCCTTGTCCAAGGTTTCTTTACGCCCTGAGACAAGGACTAAGATCAAGAAAGCCCGAGATGACCTTGACAAGCAGTTGAAGGAGGACGCTGAAAGGGAGAAAAAGGAAGAGGTCGGTTTTATTGACATGGACCTGGAGTCCTTTGTTTACAAAATTTTCTAGTTGGAACAACAACGCGAGGATCAAAAGGCTGCCAAACGCAAGGCCGAGCAGGAGAGAATATCCAAGCTCAGCGCTGCCGAGCAACAGAAAGTAAGTTTCTCCTTTCGTCAGTTTATGGTCATTCACCAAGCTTTGTAGATTCTCGAGCGTGAACGAAAGCGCTCCATTCGCAAGTCACAGACTAAAGCTGTGCGGAAGTGATAGATACCCTTCACGTATTATTATTGTCCCTATAATGTAATAGTGGTACAAGGTTATATTGACATTTCCCCAACTTTTGGAAGACGACTGTCCGGAAGTAGTCGTATCGCGCTACGTACATACCGTAAATGTGAATGCATCGGTGATCAAGAGCCTCAACTGGAGGCTATCAAGACACCGCAGTACAGTCCGATTCGATGCTTCGATAGATAGGACCTCGGACAACAGATCGTACGACGGCATGTATTATTATGATTATTATGATTGGGTATGCATTCTATGTGAATGGTATTCGTACAATTGTGAACAACGATGATAGCAATTCCAGAGCAAATCCAAGAAAAATCCAAATGTTGATGCAGGTGAGAATGAGAACAGAAAGATCAAGTAGAAGCAACTTTTTCTTTCTGGGAAACTTCAGTGCCTACAGGCTCGGGCTCCGAGGAGCTTGGTTTTGCCTTGCTCTCTACAGCCTTGGGCTCTTCCGACGGTGACTTGGATTTGTCTCTTGAAGTCAAAGCAGTTGATCCCCATTTGGCCCAGCTAGTGAAGAATCTGAGCAACCACATGGGCTTGATACTCGGGTGTTCGACCACGTCCTCTTCATCTTCAGTCAGTTGAGGAATGAATCTTCCTTCAGGATCAATTCTCCTCTCTTCTTCCACTTCTTCCTCTGTCCTCCCTAAATGGTCAACCAATCTCTCCTGGCCATCCAAAGTCCACTGGAGCCGATTAAACTGACCGTGAGCTCCGTGGACGCCCGTGGGCAGTTTTCGACCCCCTGTACCAAACACCTTTTCTCGCATATCAAGCACCTTCTGCCTCGGAGGACTCGCAATATGCCAGAGTTCCGGTACCACAAACTGTTCAGCTTCATATTGAAGCGTCTTGGTCGCCTGACTAATCTTGGTACTATTCGCGTGTTCCGTATCAACCCCAGCGATAACTTTGGAACGCATAGAGAGTTCTGTGAGGTCTGAAATATGGCGTTCGTAATGCTCGCGTAATGCGGCATTTGAAGCGTGAAACCGGGGAACGACGACTTTCTGTTTTTGCACATGTTTTTATATCAGCAATTGTTTCACAGACAATATTTTTTTCTGACCTGCAGAGCTGTGATAACGTTTCTGATATGCTCTTCTCTGCGATACATGATAAGGAATTGACCGCACAGCTCGACGTCGACCTTCATACGTTCAGTGGTCAACACATAACAGCCTCGGAAGGACTGGATATCGTGGAAACTTCGTCTTCTGAATGACGAGATGAACAACTCGCTTGGAGGGAAGAACATTGTGCTCACCGTTTTGGGCAAAGACCTAGGGATCTCCTCTTCATACCTTCCTCTTGTCGTCTCAGTCGGGCGCCAGGGAACCTTTCCTCTACCTCACTGAGTCCTTCCTTGCTGCCGATAACGCTCTGCCCTCGCCGATGGTGATAGAACTGATCACCAAGATACTGACTACTCCCCGTTCTATTGTGTTCCATCCTGTCCCTTTCTCCCAAAGTAATTCCGTATCTCTTATCTTTCTGCAGCACATCTTCATTGCTCAATCGATCTTCATCACTGTCCCCCCAAATCTTCTGCAAGTCATCCCCGCCGCTCTCCACGTCCAATTCTCCCTGTCTCGCACTAACTGGATCAGCCCAGCTCGACACTCGACTCGCAGGTGGCATTCTCTTCCCCCAAAATGGCGATTTTCGACTCGTCGGTACCCGAAGTTGTACTCTTTTACCACTCTCAGAATCTTGGCCATTCTGCCGTTCCATCGCTATACGTTCTTTACGGGAAGATAGCTCTCTCACAAGAGGGTTCGCAAATGGAGAAGAAAGAGGTGCTTGTATGGGAGAAGCCTGTCCACTGCTCAAGGGATCCTCGTCGTCTTGTTCGCTGTTGGATGTTCAGCGGTCTGTATCTAGAAATAATGTTGCGCTTACCCTGTATCAGGCCATGGGAACCTTGTCTGTAGCGGCATCGGCGTTGAAGCACCAGAGTTGGTGGCACTGGTCCCATCAAATCCAGGTAATAAAAGACTATTATGCCCTCGCTTTTTAGACAGAGTGGACAAATCAACAACATTGCTGGTGCTACTGTTGATGATGTTGCTTGTGCTGGAATTGTACGAATGAGCCTTCTTTCTGGTGGTATTGAACCCTGTCCATGATTCGATTTTACGGCTCATTTTGCTTCCCTTGGCAAACAAAGCACCAAACGTATCAAGAGCATTCTCCTCTTCAGTTGATCTCCCGTCCGATCTCTCGTTCCCACTCTTCATGCTCCCTCGACGCGAAAAGGAAGGTCTCCACGGCTCATCCGAGTCACTCCCAATGGACCCAAACGTCCTCCGTTTCGGTAAACCTCCACCATCTGACAAAACTCCACGGTCATCCCTAGCCCGTTCGCGCTCCTTTGCCGTATCTTCGAGCCTCTTTCTAATCTTGGTAATCTCATCGACACGACCCATCCAGAGTGCCTTGACTGTTCCGGCCACACCATGCACCGGGCCTTTGTGCTTTTTCGGGCGGACCTTTGCCTTCATCTTCGCAGTCGCTTTGCCAAGACCATCGTCGCTTCCATCGCTCTCATCCTCCTTCTTCACGTCTGCATCTTCTCCAATAACTATACTGACAAACTCTTTTAAATCAAACATGGGGACCAGTATACTGGCTGCGCCATGTGTGCCAGAAAGTGAAGACCCTGCCAGGGCGAGAGGAAGAGGAATGTGAGTGAGTCCGGGAACACGATTGGGTATAGAGAGGCTAAGTGAATCTCTAGACTCTCTGCCTCTATCTTCATCCTTGTCCTTGCCCTTTTCGCGTCTCCTAGCAGATCGACGAGCCTCAGCAGATGTCTTGAGTAACTTTGAGTCGTAAACATTGAAAATATTTTCAACAAGGGTACGAGTAAGGTGGGCATTGTTTTCTGGCTCTATAAGGGAAACACGAGTAGGCGAAGGAGCGACACCATTGTTCGGAGGGGTTGGCACATTCAGGCTGAGGCTAATTGCAGGAGAGCGGCTAGGAGAAGGTGCAGGAGTAACAGAAGGAAGCTTTGCACTAATAGGAGAGTTGTAGATGGTTGGAAGAGAAGTAGTGGTGTCAGGATGATGGTCTTTAAGGAAGGTGGGTACGGTCGGGGACTGAATGGAGAGACGGGGAGAATGATGAGAATGGTTGGAATGGGTGGAACTATTTTGTGCGATGGACTGTGGGCCACTGGAGGAATAATGGGAGATGTTGCGTGAAAAGGTTTGCGGATATAGGAAGGGATCTTTGGTGATTGGCTAAAGATATATTTCACATGTATGAGTATCGGTAGCTTGTTAGTTAATTGGTTAACTGACCGCAGCGGAAGAAGTAATGACCACGAGTCTGTTTCTGACAGCAATCACGAGGCTGAGCAATGCAGAAATGACGGAAGGACCTGCTACTCTGTCTAATGGGTCAAGACGTTCGTCGAGAAAGTCTCCAAGCTGAAAAGCCCATTTGCTGATGCCTTCTGCAGTATCGTCACAAAGGAGGCCGTCGAATTCGCCAGAATAGTGACCAAAGATGCTGAGTGAAATCTGAACAAGTCTTACGAGTTCTAGGACATTCGAATTGAATAGAGAACCAGACTTTGGCCAGGGAAGGTGATAGGTGGAAGTAAAGCGATCTTTAGTTGCGTCACTGGGTTCTTCGAGTGTGAGGCCACTGCGACCACTGCAACCGAGAGTGAGCAGGTTGATATTAGTGTAAAGTTGACTCCTAGCTGCGTCCAGGTCGCCAGCCGGAATATGGACAATTGTGCAGTCGGAGCGGAATGAAGCAAGAGAAGTGGTCATGACCGTGCCTTGAGGAGTGTTCTTGGGCTTTGCATGCTGACCGAGCTGATCCACTACAGCCCTCCAATGGACATCCGAATCTGTATGAAAAGCAGTGGCGACAATCTTGTGTTCGACTTCGCCGGTGTGAACGAGAAGTACGGGTGTGGGTTGTTGGCGTGCACGAAGCCAGTGGTCGACAGCATACATTTGGTAGCCATCGAGGACGAGACGGTCAACAGCGCGGTAGAATCCAGCCGGAGTTGGTGAATTGGCAGGGAGTAGGAGAATCCTTTGCATTTGAACTAGAAGGAGAGCATACTGAATCGGCTAAAGCAGCAAATGTCGGTGTCTGGACTGGTGGAGAGTCATAATGCACGTGACTGTAATACTTTACTCACTACATCGTCCCCCAACTGTACTGGATATCCCTACAGATGTCTAGTAACCTTCCTGACCTCCTCAAGTGTGCAGTCTGCGGTGCCCAGCTAGTCAATCCTACAACCCTCAAGTGTGGTCATACTATCTGCACAAAACATTCAGCCTGCACTCTACATCCACAACCTATTCCCAGTGACCACAGAATCGATGTTTCGCTCAATAAGATCATAGCTCTTTCCTCAAAACATCGACAGTCAACTTTTGTAGAGTCGGATCTTCTCTCACACCTCCGTGGTGAATCCGCCAGACAGCGTGCCACCCGTCCAGATGAGCCGCTTATTCCCTCAGAAGAAGACTCTTCATCAGTACTCGAGAAGGATCTCTTGGCCGAGTGTACCTGCGAGATCTGCTATACTATTCTTTTCGAACCGATGACGACCCCTTGTCAACATGTACGTCTTTGGTCATATTCTTTCGATGGGCGCCCTCTCATTATTTCATCGTCTAGACCTTTTGCTCCAGGTGTCTGCATCGCTCTCTTGATCACAGTTCTCTGTGCCCACTTTGCAGAGATCAACTACCTAGTTTTGCTTACTTTCAGAACTATCCCGTCAACGACCTCATGCTGCGTATTCGTAAGTCCTTGTCCTTCTCATTGAATCGTGCTTGCTGTATTTCATTGACAATATTACTCAGTACTTAATGTGTTTCCGGATGCATACCAAGAGCGCGAACAAGCTATACATGCGGAGGAACGAGACGCCCGTCTCGACACCCCAATATTCGTCTGTCACCTCAGCTTTCCTGGGATGCCCATATTACTACATTTTTTTGAGCCGAGGTATCGACTTATGCTTCGTCGATGCCTCGCTTCTCCTAATCCTGCATTTGGGATGATCATGTCTTCCTCGTCCTCCGCCTCATCATCGTCATCGTCCACCCTGAATTCTCAGGGCCAGGTCGAATATGGTACCATGCTGGAGATCAAGAGTGTCCAAATGTTACCGGACGGTCGCAGCATGGTCGAGACATGGGGTGTCTACCGTTTCAGAATTTTAGAGCGAGGTATAATGGACGGTTATGTTGTCGCTCGGGTCGAGAGGATCGATGATTATCCAGACGATCCCGAAGACGAACTCGAGGGTCGTATAGAAGAAGTATCAGAAGCTTCATCGTCTAGAATATCGCATTTCTCTCCCTCTCCGCCCTCTCCTTCACGTTCTTCACATTCCCGTTCACGGTCCCAGCCCTCAAATTCCACTCACTTTTCTATACCTGCGCCTAGTCCTCAACGACCGCTCCCCCTATCCACAGCTGCTCTGATTGCTTACTGCAATTCATTTCTTGCACAGCTGCACACCAATACCACTCCTTGGGTTGTCCAGCGGCTTTCATATACTCACGGACCGCCTCCGCCTTCACCTGACGACCCATTATTCGATGCTGGCAACTTTTCGTTCTATGTCGGGACTGTCCTTCCGATTGACGAATGGGAAAAGGCAAAACTACTTCCTGTTCGCAGCGTACGGATGCGGCTGAAGATGTGCGTATGGTGGATTGAGGGCTTGAGGAAAAACTGGTGGTTTGAGCGAGGATGCGTCGTTCTATAGCGACACTTTTGGTCTCTCACTGACACTGACAAGGTTTCCATCTCAACTCTGCTATGGATGCAAATACAATAGGTGCTATCTTAGCTCTGATGTCTCTGATGCATGCTCTGTGCCAAACTCGGCGATACTCTAATCTGGGACTGCCTTATTCGGAAGCTACTGGGGCTGACCTACGCCGCGCTGAATTACGGCCTGACGTCACTCGCGATCTTGACATCTTTTCGCATCTCATCTGGTCCCTACAAGCTCTGGGTCGCTATGTTTGTCTGTTTTTTCCCAAGCCCTCTACATTCTAACGGCGCCAATTCTCTACAGTGAAAGGTTTGTGTTTTCTACATCCTATATACTTATTCTATCTATCCATAATGTAGCCATAGCCCACCATGTAATATTTTGTGTATTTTTACGAATAATTCATTTCCGTTTTTGCACTCTGATGGGGGACGCGAATCGACGAATCACGCCTGATCACGGGCTTCTCAGCCCTGGATCGGCACAGCCGCATCCTTTCTTGGAAACATGTCAGATCTACTCGTCCCGCTACACGTCCAATACATCCAAAGCCTAGGAAAGGTCTGTCTGCACTGTGCAGGATGCTCCCCGAGCTCACATGCTATAGAGTCAAGATGAACTCGTGTACCATCTCACTGCTCACTTGCGAATGAATGCCATCTACTGGGGCCTTACTGCTCTTTGTATCATGGGCCATAAGGATGCCCTAGACAGACAAGAGATGATCGACTATGTCATGAGCTGCTGGGACGAGGAAGCTGGGAGTTTCGGTGCTCATCCAGATCACGACGCACACATACTTTCTACCCTGAGCGCCGTCCAAATCCTCATCATGCAGGATGCACTCGATCGCGTCGATATCGACCGCGTAGTCAAATGTACATCTCGCCACCAGTCCTAAAAGACACCTTCTAACCCGTTTCCCAGTCATTCTATCTCTTCAACAACCCTCTGGTGTTTTCGCAGGAGATCAATTCGGTGAAATCGACACGCGGTTCCTATTCTGCGCTGTAAACGCACTTTCTCTACTTGGGCGTCTATCAAAACTTGATGTCGAAAAGACCGTGGGGTACATTGAACAGTGTCGCAATTTCGACGGTGGTTTCGGGAGTTCTATTGGAGCCGAGAGCCATGCTTCGCAGGGTAAGCATCAACTTTTGTATCCTTTTACGCAAAAAATTACGACTAACTCCTTGGATATACGCAGTTTTCGTTTGCGTCGGCGCCCTAGCTATCCTAGACAGACTTGACGTCGTGGACGTGCCCACTCTTTCCTGGTGGCTGGCGGAGAGACAGCTTCCAAATGGTGGCTTGAATGGCAGGCCCGAAAAGCTAGAGGATGTACATCTCTTTGCTTTTTAACTACATCTCTAAAGCTGACGATGCGCTGCTTTCACTTCACAGGTGTGCTACAGCTTCTGGGTTCTCTCTTCCCTATCAGTCCTTAATAAAGTACATTGGATCGACGCTGATAAACTAACATCGTTCATCATGTCTGCCCAGGTCAGTGACCATCCTCTCACCTATTCACCGGTTAATCGTCTTCTATCTACTCAGGACCCAGAAAACGGTGGGATAGCAGATCGGCCCGGTGATATGCCAGATGTCTTTCATACGCATTTTGGAGTGGCTGGTATGTCTTGTGTACTGGCCGGTCGGTTGCACTTACAATTAACCTATCTCTTAGGCCTTTCAATCCTTGGCTATCCCGGACTAGCAGACTTGGACCCAGTTTATTGTATGCCTGCTGATATTATAGAACGCATGGGACTGAGAAAAGGGTGGAAAAACTTGGAACGAAGGACTTTTTAGAGTATGTATGTATCATTGCCTCTGAAATTACAACATTTACAAAGCACCTCGGTCTCTCTTTTGGTACAATGTTGGTACATTTGATTCGTAATTGTATGAAATGTCTAGATATCCCCTCGACTTTGGTGCGATACAAATGATTCTAATACATGCTTGGGTTCCTTTCTTTCATTACAGAGATGCGAGACTCGCGACGGGCCACGTGCTGGAAGGAGAGAGATTCAGCGAGCTATTACAAGGCACAAGGTACCCGGTACTCACTATCCTTCGCTGGCTCGTTTGAAGCCGTACTTGGTGACGAAGGGGTCAAGTTCCTTCGGACCACGAGAACCGTAGGGGTAAGGAACGGGACGAGGACGAGCACCATCTTTTCCTTCTATCCAGTGAAGAATGGGGGTGAAGATCTGTTCAAACGTGTGAGATGAAGTCACTGATTTCACACTGTGGACATACCTTCCAGGCAACATCCAATTCATCGTGACGAACAAAGTTTGAGTGGTCACCCTTGAGAGCATCCAAAATAAGAGCCTCATACGCCTCTGGTATCTTGGCATCCGTGAATCGTCTCTTGTAAGTCAAGTCCATCTCGATAGGCATGGCGCGAGTGTACAACCCAGGAGTTTTGGCGTTGAGCTTCATGTACACAGCCTCAGACGGCTGAATACGGATAACGAGCTCATTCCTTGCAATGTCCTTGAAGATTCCCTGGGTAACATCCTTGAATTGAATTCGGACTTCGACTTTAGCTTCATTCAAGGCTGATGGCAGGTGATAAATCAATTGCGGCTTTGATAGGAGAACGTGTGCGAAATACCTTTGCCAGCTTTCATAATGAAGGGTACTCCTTCCCACCTCGGGTTGTTGATCCAGAGTGTTGTTGCGGCAAAGGTTGGACATACCGAGTTCCGGGGAACGGTATCATCGTCGAGATACCCGGGTTTGCCGTTTGCTGCCACATATTGTCCGAGAAGAGTGTCGGCCCGTTCAATAGGTGGAATGCAACGAAGAACTTTAACCTTTGGAAACAGACCGCTATCAGAACCAAGTATAGCGCGTGAGACAGACTCAAGTGACCTTTTCATCACGAATATCTTCAGCGGCAAAGGACACAGGACGTTCCATCGTCAAGATACTGAGTACCTGGAGTAGATCTGATAGAGAATGTCAATTGAGTTAGAAAGCACGGAACACAATATGCGGGACGTACGGTTCTGAAGAATATCACGAATAATGCCAAACTCATCAAAGTAGCCGCCGCGACCCTCTGTACCGAATGGTTCTTTGAAAGTGATCTGCACGTTGCTGATCGAGTTTTTATCCCATGCAGCGTTGAGAGCAACGTTAGCAAAGCGAAGGACGAGGAGATTCTTGACCATCTCCTTGCCGAGGTAGTGATCGATACGGAAAGTCTCATCCTCTGTCCAATACTGCTTGACTGAGCCAAGGAGCTCACGGGCAGATTCAAGGTCCTTTCCAAAAGGTTTTTCAATGATGATACGGTTGATGCCGCCTTTAGGGATATAACAGTGCTCCTTGAGATTTTTGCAGACTGGAATAAAGACACTGGGGGGAAGAGCGAGATAAAACAGACGATTGCGTTCTTTGGCCTGGTAATGGGACTCGATCTCCTCGAGATGGGCATTGAGCTTGTCAAAGGCGGTACCCTCCTCGTAGTCACCAGCGATATATGTGCTGATGGCTTTGAAGGATTCAATGTCCTTGGCAATTTCTGGATCGTCGTTGGGATTTTTCAGATACGAGACCTCTCGTTTGTGGAATTCGTCTGGGTCCATTTTGGTGCGAGCGTAGCCCACGATCTTTACATCGCGAGGCAAAAATCTCTGGCGATAAAGACCAAAGAGAGCTGGGAAAGTCTACGAAAACATGTTTATTGGCCACTGGTGAATGGCGAGACTGTAGACACACCTTTTTCTTCGCGAGATCTCCCGAGGCACCAAGGACTAGACAAAGATAAGTATGTGTGTAGAGAGCAGTAATGAGACTAACCGATGATGATGGTGTTGTCCTTGAGCTCCTCATGGGAGGTCATCATCGAGGGTATCGTGCCCGACATACTTCTTTCGCGAGTTGTGCTAGTCATGGTTGAGATGGAGAACGCGCGTTTCTGCTGAGTGATGAGTGATGAAGAACTGACTGATGTAATTGTTGTTAACCGACCGGCAATAGCGGCCCGGATTATTCGGGTCTTCTTCAGGCCCGGACATGTAAATTCTTGATTTCTTCTCCAGTCTTGCAAGTCTTTCATTTTGACAGACTGGGCTTGCTGCCTGTATACAAGCTTAGCAAGCAAGCTCATCTCTTCAAGGCCTCCACTTTAACAAAGGTGTCCCCACATATCAGACGAGCAAAGAAATTTAGGCAGTTGTCTGAAAGAAAACGCACATAGGACAGATCCTGCGTGGGTATGAATCCTGTGAGCGCGGTTCTCCAGGAAAATGCACGATCTAAAAAAGTATTCACGGTCTGATTCATTTGACTCACCATTTCCCTTAGCGGCAGTTTCTTCTAAAAGCTTTGACGCAGGGGAATAGAGTGGGTAAGCATTCGATACTGCAGTACGGTCAAATCCCCGGGATAGGACACGACTTTTAATGATGTCCGACTCGGTAATCTGACTTCCGAATTGGTGTACTTTTTATCCATGAAAGAGAAGTATTGTACTGACGCGTCAAGAGACGCTACAAGGATAAGATGAAGCTGACCACTGCTGAAAGGCTTTACTTTGGATTTCCATAAGTACGTATTCCGTGTACGGGTTTAGTACATTCTTCTGTGTCGCCACATGGACACGTCGCAGGATGTGAACAGACAAGAGAGACCTCGCGAACATATTCCAAGAGCTCGACGTCGTGATTGTTTGAAAGTGAGGTACGCGTTGAGTGCTACGCGTCGCGAATTAGCCGGTAGGCATTTCCGGACCGGAGTACTCGTTTTCTCCTCAAACCATGTCCGAGTCGGAGCAGTCGTTCATTGACAACTTGCGACAGTTGGTCGACCAGCCAAATAACGATCCTGATACCCTGCGCATTCGTGCCAATGCCCTTTTTGCCTGCCTAAAGTCTGTGAATCGTGCTGCCAACCTCGCTACTCGTGCAAGTAAGGATGAAACAGCCGTCGCCCGCCAGGAAATGGACAATGCCCATCTTGGACTCCAAAACCTTCTCTACGAAAAACGCCACCTAGAGCGGGAGATTGAAAAATGTCGCCAGTTTGCGTGTGTATGTCTTCTCTGTTTTGCAACTGCTATTTGACCCATTCCGCCCAGCTCAGTCTACCAAGAAGTCCCGCTCTACTCACTCGATGAATTCGTCCAACTGGCGCCTGAAGAGGCTCGTACCCAAGAAGTACTTGCAGATGAGCACCAGCTCATGCTGAATCGTCTTAGTTTTGAACTTGCGGAACGCCAACGGTTCGCCGTCTTCTATCACATGTATTCTTCTCTCTCTAATTCTCGGTCCAGGCTAGACCAGCGTAAAAGAGAACTCCTTCAGGCCAAGGAAGATCTTTTGAAGGAAAGTAAATCCAAGAACAACACTATGGAAAGTGTCAAGGCCCAGATTGAAACGCTTGTCAAGGTTAGTTGTGCTTGCTCCGACATTTCACCATTCCTCACCTATTTTTCAGACCGCTTCAGATATTCAGAAAAAAGTGGATGAGCTGGTTCAGCCGAGCCAATCCTCAAATAGTGTCGCATAATATTACCGAGGTTTAATCATTCCTTCTTTATATTCGTACTCGAGCAATGTGAAGATGGGACTACGTACACCAGGGAACCTAATTATACTACAGAGATATCCAAAAAACGCCGAGAGCAAGTAGTCGCTGCACATGCAGCAGGGGTGGAGATAGAGGGGGAAGGGCGAGGGATCTGGGAAAGCGATAGATATTAAAGTAAATTTGTACAGGAATGGAGTGTCATTGAGGAATGGAGATTGAGATTTATGGGTAGTGAGATGCAAGGGATGATGGTCGATCCAAGAGATGAAATAGCGTCGGAGATATAGGGAGGAGAATCAGGACTCTTCTTCGCTGATACTTCCAATATCACTCATTTCCTCGTCTTCGTCCTCGGCTTTATCATCTGTAGCAGCGTCCGCGGCTTCCTTTGTTGCGAAACGTTGTACATACTCTAAAAATAAAGTGAGAACCCAACACGGTTCCAGAAAAGTACCTCTCCGACATACCCTTGACCTTGGCTTCATATTCCTTTGGGTGTCGCATGAGCAAGGCAGCAGCCTCGCCGTTCAAGGGATCATTGGGATTGGGATACCGTAAGAGCTGAGGAAGAAAGACTTCAAATATGTTGATCATATCTGTGTCCCGCAATCGGAAACCAAAACGTGGAAGCCTCGCACCGTTAGATACACCGAAACAGCACAAAAGACAAAAACGCACCGAACATGGGAGACCACGTCTGATTTATCACGTCTAGACATACTGAGCCACTCCTAGCAACACATGGGATAAGTCGGAGAAGCCGGCACACGAGAAACACCGAACGCACAGTTCATCGATATTTGGGTGGAATATCTTGTTCATGAACCCTATACTCGGTGACTTGTATGGGTATTGATCAGGTAGCTCGACATGAATCTTCCATACTCCGTTGGCGAACGGTGCTGTTTATGCGGGTGAGCTCGGTCAGTGTGGTACTCGACTAGTACTCACTCTCTTCGGGCCCATGGAAACGGACATAAAACTCTTGCATGCTATCATTCACCAGAGAGACTTCATAGTCTGACATTAACCTAGAAAGCCGACGCAGTCAGTCTATGCCCCGATTCATAATTCCCTCCCCGTACGCACATCTTCATGACATCAGTTTCGATACGGCGCTTGCTCTGAGAAGCGTATAGAGAGCAATGAGCATTAGTCGAGGGTGAACAGTTCATTTCTATCGAGTACTTATCATAGTGGGGCAGTATATAGACGAGTAGGTTGTGCAGCAGATTTGGGGAGGAGGGAACAGTGACTCTAGTAGACAAAGAGCGGTTATTTCAAGAGTCACCGGACCTTGCCTTGCCTGCTTGACCCATATCATCTTATCTCAACTTGTCCGAATGTCGCTTTCTTCATTCCAAGCCACATAAACTATCTATGTACATCTACCAATAAGACCATTCTTCTACGACACAATACACATCATCTCTCGAACAACCAGACGGCCAGCCTCCTCCAGAACCTCTCGATGAAGGCCTCGCACCCAATTCTGTCCCTGTCCCTGTTCCACGTTGCTGAATAGCTCTCCACGCAAGCAGCGCGGCTTTTCAAAACCGAACCAATGTCATTCGTCGGAATAAAAAAAAATCCAGGAGGATGTTACATACCAACCCAGAACAGCCCAAACCCACCAATCAACATCATCTCCTCTTGCGTCTGTGTCAAAAGATGTCCTTCCCTCCGGTGATGCATGCTAATACTGGGCATCCCATGGGAACATGGCGAGAAGATGGCGTCAAAACTCGTGTTTTGGTGCGCTAATATCTGAAACGTTTTGCTTACAAGTACACCAGTGCACCTATGGCTAGCATCGCTACTGAAGTTTGTGTAAAATGGAATGCATCTGCAATTTGATTTGGCGCATGTGCGACTGTCTGTTTGGCTTAAGTCTAAAGAGGCGTACGAATAGAGGATAGCATCCTGGTAAACCAGTACCCTGCCAAAAATGTAAAAGTGACTTGATATTCTATCAGTCATAGCCCATTTCGGTGTAGAATAAATTATGCACCTATAGCTGTAGACCTTACAGGATGGTCTCGAAAGAGCGGCATGTTGTATCGTGTAGTGGAGTGATAGAGATGGAACTGGGGGAAACAGATAAAGTTTACAGGGAACAAAGTGTCAGTATTAAGAATCGCCTCAAAAGTACACGAGGTTAATAACACGCGTTATCCTCATGCAAATTTCGTTCATTGCAATAGATAATAGCAGCTGTTTTAGAACATTCATAACAAGTAAGCAAAGTCTATAGAACAGGGGATTAGATCTCCCTCGAGGTAATCCAGCCTCGTTTTACGCGTTTTTACACCGTTCCCAAAGGCACCTGTCGAGAATTATTAGATCATATAGTGAATAGAAAGTGAGGCCTCGCACCTGAGTGATTGTAGGGGGACCGCCGTTAGCACTTGGTTGAATGATAATTGAATGGCCAGGCTGCTGTGAGATCCCATTTCCAGCTTGCAGAGGATAACCGTATGGAACATAGCCTGGAGATTGCATCATGGCAGGCTGATGAGTATTGTAGTAGCCTGGCCATTCACCGAACCAACCGAGTTCTTTTAATAACGCGATTATCAGTATTCTATAATTGCATTAATGAAAAACTATCGATGTTCACCTTGAATGGGTTCCGACCAGATATGCCATCGGCCGAGGCGTTGAGCTTGAGAGACGAGTGCGAAAAGGATCCCGGTCCAGATGACAAAAAGACAGAATAGCATCCAGGAGAACGCCTGCATGACCTTGATCTCATAACAAAATTCCTTCCCGCTCACTAGCGAAACGGAAACGAGTCAGAGGGTGGAAGCGAAGGCTATGAGGGGTAGAGCGTACTGTCTCCGCCATTCTTAGTTGCTGTACGCTGGCCACCGAGAGCATCACATTGAGTAGGGCCAATAACATCACTGGTGAGGTGAATCAGTCAGCAGGACGCAAATTTCAAAATGGGAGGGGGAACTAACGTAGACCATGCCCCCATGGCTGAATGATACGTTGGAATCGTTAGGAGAAACGTAGGTATTCAAGAAAATCAACTCACCCAGCCATAGAGTCCCCAAAATAACATATGCCGCCATTTCAATACGAGGTTGAGCCCATTGTAAACTTTACAACCCCTCAGAACCAAAGACGCGACCACAGTCGAATTTATGCACGCACGTTAACAAGAAAACAAATATCGTAAGAGAGGGAACAATGAGAGCGAAAATTGTGTAATCATCTTGCAGAAGAAATTTTTCAACCAGCTGATTTGGAGGAGACACGGGGAACATACGATGTATCGGCCCAGGCAAGAACAAGTTGGCAAAATGACCGGCCAAACCTAACACGGTACCTAATACGATGCTTCCCGTAAGGTTGAGTTTTATGAAGAATAGGAATAGGCCGTACCTGAGAGCAGAAACACCGCAACTAGAGAAGGAGGTTTTGTATATAGAAATCAACATTGAAAAGTAAACTTGCCATAGTATGCGATCCTGTAGTTCGCGAATCGTACGGTCATGAATCGTTAAAAGTCAGAGTAAACGATAGGTGGAGATAGTTAGTGGAGGGCTTCGCAGGGTGACGAACAAAGTTCAGACGCGCCTGCTTAAACGGAGGTCTCGAAAGGGTGTTTACGTCTTCGGACTCTTCCAACACGTGTTCGCATCGATCCAATGTAATTGTTAAAATAGCTTTGATTCTGTTAACCCTTGCCCAAAATGAGAAGAGAATAAGAATATCTAAATAAGTACAACGTTCCTCAAGAACGAGGGTCTCGAAGTATCGGTTTGAATTTCTACTACATAACGGGTCGTGAACTACAAAACGAGCATTAGAAATAATTGTTGACTCTGTTAGGATTCTTAAGAATTCCATTGTCAAACGATTCTACGCTGCCGGGATAGATGAGCGAGGTGTGGCCAGTGCTACCAGAGCCGGAGCGATTCAGGTTGCTGTTACCATTGTATCTGTCGCGCATTTGTCGCTCATATATCTTGGCCGGTGCACCAGGAGCCGCTTGTCGACTACCTGTGCGAGACGGACGAGATGAGCGATGTCTTCTGGGAGCAGGTTTCTCCTCTTCGGGTTTTTCGTTGAAACGCTGGGTACTTTCGGAAACGGGAAGAATGCCGGATAAGCTACTCTTGGTCCGCTTGGCCCGTCTGTTGTACTCGTTGAACCAAGCACAAGACGTGACCGGACCATACCACATATGGTCGTCGCCACGTCGATGTTTGCGTATCGCGAGAAAGAGTAGGCCAAAGGTCGCGACAAAGACTGAAAATGTCTGAATAACATTCCGCAGTAGACGGAGAATTTATACTTACATACTACGGCATTGAGCAATGAAAAGGCATTCAGGACTCTGTACATTGCTTGATATTGCTCTGTGTGGACTGGATTGCAAGTCAGTCACCAACCCGCTGAGAAGTTCGTGTCGTTACTCACAACTAGCAGCAGAATCGTCTAGTGGCTGAGAGGAATCCGACGTAAAGCACTCGACATCAGCATCACCCGAGTCCGAGGTCGCTAACCAAACCCCGAGGGCTAAACGAACATGAGGATACCTTGTGTTTGCGGAAACAAAGTACTCTTACCGAGCCAGAAGACACCCGCAAAGGCGAGA
The DNA here is from genome assembly GCA_037954225.1 of Stygiomarasmius scandens. Lineage (NCBI taxonomy): Eukaryota > Fungi > Basidiomycota > Agaricomycetes > Agaricales > Campanellaceae > Stygiomarasmius > Stygiomarasmius scandens. Next base: position 1,742,339 of record JBANRG010000002.1, on the reverse strand, counting down.
CAACCGAGTTCAATCCTAGTAGATATTGGATTCCGTTCTCGCAGGAAGAAGCTGCAGCCGTATCTGTGGTACACACTGTTAAAAGACAGTAGCTCACAGAAGTGAAGATGGCACTTGCAATACAACAATGATGATCAGGCTGGCGCTACATACAAAGATGGAGAATGGAACGAAACGAGCTGCACATAAAGTTAGTCGTACCATAGAGACAAGCTCCACAATTACTCACTGAGATCCGAGTCTGCTAAAACTGCTTCAAAATGAGCTGCCATGCCTAGGCATATCATCGTAAAGATAAGAGCCATAACTGAAGAAAAATCAGAGAGCGAGTAGGAAAACGAGAAAAAAACATACGGAATATGCTGCCTCGGATCGTGTTGAATAGTGAAGGCATTCGGGATTTCTTGTAACGAGAGTTGAGAGGATGGGTAGACGATCTAGAGTCATGGCGAGCCGGAGCAGAACGCCTTATATCGAGAGCAGCCATGATAGTCGTTGTTAACACGAGGCAAACATGAACTGGAGTCTATGGGAAAGGGCCGAGACAGAACAATACACCTAGGAAAACTGTCGGTGAGTCGGTGAAAGAGAGAAAACTTAAAGGCTGAGATCAACCACGCACTCTTGAGGGCGGCAACAGAACAGTTGTCACTGTTAAGAACAACTCGATCCGGATGAAAATTTTCTCGGAGCCAAATCATCTTATCAAATTTAGGGTGCCATTATATTCCATATTTAGAGCATGCACAGCCACTGACAAGTACCGATCGAGGTCGGACTTGTCTGCGAGCCAGCGCTTCTTGACTGTTCCTGGACAGGCGTCTACCAAAGTTCCTGCTCAAGTACTGCGTAGCGTCCATCTTTATCACCAGTAAAGGATTTTTTACTTTACAGTCCTTCCTCCTACTATTTGTACACTATTGGTCATTATTGAAGGTCGCACGACTTGGCTGCAACAAATTAAAACAGTCCAACTTCATCGATCATCTCAGCAACATGATTTAACACTACTGAGCCTCGCTCCTGAGCTGGTTGCCTGCATTAACATAGATATCAAGACACTGGGGATTGTTGAGCGTTGCCGGGTTGACAGTTGATTTCGGCGCTCCATTAATAATCTAGAGATTATGCATGCAAATCAGCTAGGATGTTGCTATTGGTCCCCTTCACACACCTTTTTAACCAACACCTCAACACGCTTCCCATTCAGAGTGTATGGGATATCCTCGACCTGTATGATCTGAACATCCATAAATAACGTGTACCTTTGAAGCATGGTCGTTTGAACCTACCTTACTAGGCACATGCCTGGGAGTTCTCCTCTTTCTTATTTCACCTTTGATATTCTGTTCCAGTTCCTCTGACAGAGTCTTCCCTTCTGGGAGCTTGACAAATAAGATCACTCGTTCGTCTGCCCCGTTCTCTATACTTTGTCCGACCGCAACACAGTCTTGAATTTCTGAAGGGAAACACATATCGATCACATCGTACAACTCAGCAGACCCAAATCTGACGCCGCCGGGATTCCTGTTGGGCACAGTCAATTCTATTAGTACCAGATCAAATTTAGTTCGGTACAGGGCCGAACTCACAATACACCATCCGAACGCCCTAGCATCACGACTCCTCCCCCATTCCCTCTCTTTGAACGTGTGATCAGAATATGATCACCGTGGTCTTATGATGAAGTCTGTCAGCATGCAACATATTTTCCGCAATGGACGTGTTCTTACACCATACGCCATCAAACTCTCCAAAGTAGGCTTGTTGGTATCTCACTTGAGCGGCTTTTACAGCATCTTCTGTACCGAAGCCGGGCAGGGGCCAGAATCCTGCTGGCATACAAGGGAAAGGCCTCGTACATACTAAGTCACCGGGTTCATCCGGTGGGTTTGCTGTCCCGTTAGAGTTGAAAGCTTCGATGGCCATCCCAAGCATGCGACATTGGATCTCGCCACGATACACGGGCAGGGCAGAGCACATTCCCGCGAATAGAGAACAGATATCAGTCCCACCTGTGCGCAGTATAATTCATTAATCGAAGCGAAGTCTCGAGTGTGAAAGCTTTTCACCTGTAATAGATCCCAAAAGAACGTTTGGATGGATGTGCTCATATACCCAATCAAACAGCTGAGGAGCAAGTGGGGAACCGGTTGAGTAGATATGGCGGAGAGTTGCCAGGGAATGGTTTTCGCGCGGTTTGTATTTTTTCTACAAAGAACATGAGTCCGACAGGGAGGCGCCGTTGTTGAAAACAAGAATTACCGATAAGGTGTCAATATACTTTGCGCTTGTTCCAAATATTGTGATTCCCAACTTGTCTACAAGATGCCATAGGAACGCAGGGTCTCGCAAAGGGCTGCCGTCTGGTGGAATGTTCAACACTGCGAATGCTTTCCGAGAGGACGAGATACTTACCGTACAAGACCAGGGTGCACCCCGTAGCCAGACCACTGACCAGGAAATTCCACATCATCCAACCAGTGGTAGTGTAGTAAAAGAAGACATCATCAGGCCTGAGATCGCCACAGATTGCAAATTCTTTACGGGCTTGAAGAAGCATACCGCCTACACGATGAACGATAGGCCTGCAGATCACAGCAATTCAGACAAGTCCTTCTCGACCGGAATAACAGCATAGAGCATACTTTGGTCGGCCTAGCGAAAAAAAAAAGTCTTGGTCAATTCAGAATGACAGGAATAATGTCGCTTGCACCTGTCGTTCCCGAGCTGAATAAGATCCAAAGTGGGTCGTTAAACGAGACACGACGCCACTCTATTTCTCCGGATTTATTTCTGCCTAGCTTTGCATCTTTACCACTCTTTACAAATGCGTCCCAATCAATCCAGTCCTTTGACCACTTTGTTTGGTCTCGCGCTTGAAGACCACTGTTTATCACAATGATCTTTGGCTGAACGTGAGTAGCCGAGGAGAGTCCTTTTACGAGAAGCGACAACTTGCAGAGATGGTCGTGAATCTTGGCATTGTATCTACGAGAAAGCTGTAAACGAACGCTTCTCCGGGCTCTTGGCAAGGACACGTACACAACAGCGTCTACTGCGAATATGAAGCTTGGCTGTACTTGCTCGAATCTGATGGGAATGGGAAAGTGAACGATATGAGACGATATGGCATTACCAAGACATTCGAAGATTGTACCGTTCTAACACCCCGTCGGGGCCAAAATCCGCCGCGGCACTAACCCAGATTCCTCCCAAGGCAGACGTTGCGAGACAGGCAGCAACATTTTCCTTGGACAGGGAGCAACGTGGTTAGGTCTGATGCGGGGAAAGAAGCTCAGGTCGAGGATAAGATAATCGACTTACAATACAATTGGAGGAATAAGAAGCAACCCGGTCCCCCGGTTTGAACCCGTTCAAAAGTAACGCTGACGCCAGGTCTGCCACGAGAGTGTACAGCTGTCCATAAGAGATAGTCCGTATTTCGGGATCAGGGTTGGAGGGAGTGGGTTCAGCTATTGTGGAAATAAGCTAGCGAAGGTTACTGCGACATTCTCAGGACTGACTGGCTTGGATAAGGGCGACTTTGCTGAATGACCTATTTTGTAACATGTTTTCTGCCCAATTGAGCTGCGCATCAGGAAACCATGAGACGTTCTGGGATGGGTTAGCGGAGCTATCAACGATATGGCTTCCCTTGTAGCCAATTATGCCAGTTTCGTCCCAAACGGCATCCCAGAAGAGATCTATAGCGGAAGTAGACCATTTCCACAGGTCGTGATATGAAGCGAGGCTAAGATTGTATTTCGCGTTCATCCTTGTCAGAAAACGCCAAGTCGGAGAATCTTGCACGTTGATTGGGTGGAATAGGGGAGCATCCTCTTCGTGCGGAACGTGATTGGGAGAAGCCATGGATATGAGGGGTAACTTGGCAAGAAGGGGCTCTTTATATACAGGCAGACACTATCTAGAAGGCTACACGGAGTGGAGAGAAAGGGAAAGTGAGATAATGCACGAAAAACGGTTGGGGGACAGAGTATAGGTGCCGAAGGGAAATGCGTCCGCGGCAAAAGCTGACAAACGAATGATAAGATCATTGATCAACCCATTTTTTGAGTCAATGAAATTAAAAATTCTCACCTAATAATCTATCCAACTCTATAAATGCGACTGGCTTCTTTCCTCTCGCAATCAACTGCTACCCCGCTCTTCTGTCCAACGCTGTCTTCCAATTCATTTACCATGGACAAATTCCTCGCGCCCCATACACCCGAAGCGGTTGCCCATTCGTACTTCTGGTTCGTCTTGATTTTTTTTTATCGGAGCGCGTCGCTCACCCCTTTGTTCAGTGAAAACTACTTTAGTTGGGACGCCGACCATACTTCTTTCGATGAAGCTCTCGTTGCAGGTTGCGCTTCCTACAGAGCCTTTGACCGGTATCTGAGCGGAGCAGACCTCTTCATCCTACCTCGGAACCGCTCAGAACTTGAAAGCATCCTGTACGTCCTTCAGCCACTCCACTCTTTTCGAATTACTAACCCGGACACAAAGGCGCCGTTACTCTTACGATGCAATCCACAACGCGATAGCGCGGAGTCGCTCACCATTGGAGACGGGGGGCTACAGTAGAGTGAGTCACCTAAATCCAGTACCACCGCCGAGTCCGCTGACCTCCCACTATAGGTTTGTCATCTCGCAGAAAAGTCGATCCGAGATGTTTTGAACACGGGCGACAACACCTCTGCGCTACTTTCACTGCATCTGCCCAATTCAAACCCGAGCAACCACGCTCGAAACGGACCTGCGAATCGGCCTATCAAGACAACTTGAACATGTTACGCGTCTCACTCCACTCCCTTCTAGCGCTGTGTACCCTAGTCCCTTGCACCTCGCTATATTTATTACTGTCTCGCTTTCTTGTTCATATCTGCACTTGTACGTTCACCATATCATCATCATCACCAAGCCAAGCCTCCTATAGTAGTAGTATTACTGTACCATCTTGTATTTCCGTCGAGTATAGCACGCAAACGTTTGTCGTATAATGATCGAACAGGATCAAAAGGGGTAAAGAACGCGTCGAGGCTTGTGGTCACGCACGCACGTTTGTGCGCGTCACACCAATCCCAAGCTTCTTCATTGCCCTATGCGTCACACTTGGCAATTGCGGCTTCATCTCTTCAATTAGCTTCCGTGATGTCCATGTTCGGTCGAGCACTTGTCCTCGCCCTAGCCGTTGTTCATACAACTTGGGCTATGCCTATGGCTGAGGCGCCCGCACAGCAAGTGTTGGCAACCAGTACCAGTAAGCACGTTCATCCATCTTATCGCGTAGCGAGAGTCGTCTGACAAACTGATTTATTGATAGAACCCAGACAGCTTCATGGGCGTTTTCTACAGGTACGTACATATGTGCATACGGAATCAAACTAGTGAATTCACTCTGCGGAAACACCGAATAGATTACGGATATGCACCCTGATCCACATTACGAGGAGGGAACCTCTGTGAAAAAGGCTTGCCATAGGAAGAATCCGAAAAAGAAGAAGAATAGAGCGGGGTATTATGGGACAGCGTATTCGTACGTGTCATTCGAGTTTGTGGTGTCAAAGCTGACAATATATACAGAGACTGTGACTCGCCGTTTAGGCTCACCAATTTTACACTTGATTTCCTGGAGAAGAATTGGGCGGATGACATTGACTTTGTCATATGCAAGTCTTGCTTCTATGTGTTTGCTGGAAGAGCTAAAGTCATTTAACCTTTTTGCTATTCCTTTCTAGGGACGGGTGATAACGCGAGGTTCGTGGGATGGATCCATTGGGCCAGCTCACAGCTAATGACCAGGAATGAAGACATGATAATGACCGCAAGTTACCGCGAACGCCAAATGAAATTTATGATCTGAATCGGGCAATGACGAGGAGGATGGAGAGTATATTCATCAGCAGAGGGGTTCCTGTGGTGCCCAGTCTTGGTGAGTGAGGTCATGGCCCAAGCAAATTCTCGTGTGGCTGATGGAGGGACAGGGAATAATGATGTATGGCGTCAGTGGTGGTTTTCTGCCTTGTGATTTGACACTGGTACTGACGTCCCTCGGCTTCTTTTGCAGCGCACGTATGTTGTACTCTCTTTTTAACAGTGATATGCTAAACAGTGTTTGGATAGAATATATTGGCACCAGGTGAGACTATTTGAGGAAAGAAGGTTCTGTGGCTGATTGGGAATAGGCCCAAATAGTATAACGAGTGAATACTCATCGTGAGCAAAGATGTTTTGCGTCAAAATTCTAATGACCGCTGACCTTTTTAGGATCTGGAAATCATTTATACCCTTTCCGTATCTCCAAGTTTTCCAAAGAGGGGCATATTTCTCTGTTGAAGTCGTTCCTAATCGTTTAGCCGTGATCAGTTTGAATACAATGTATTTTTACGACTCAAATCATGGTAAGTATCGTATGCTGTGCGATGTGATGCGGGGTGTTGACAGGGTTGTAAGCTGTGGGAGGGTGTAGTTTTTTGGAACCAGGGGATCCAGGCAATCTTCAGTTAGATTGGTTGGAAGTACAGCTGGAATTGTTCCGAGAACGGGGTATGCAGGTACGTGGATACGAGACGGTTAGGGGAGACGAATTGACCGGCGGTATTTTAGGTGTGGTTATCAGGTAAAATAGCCAAGGCTTGCAACGATGGGAAATCTCTTTGGTTGCTAACACGACGAGATGGCAGGACATGTCCCCCCTTCCCGTGGTAATTATTTTTCGGAATGTGTGAGTGTTCTAGCTTCCGATCCGTTGATGATTAATTATGTATCAAACGACAGTATGTGAGATATGTCGAGTTGTCGTTGAGGTTCCAGGATACGAGTGAGTGTTGTCGAGAATGCTGTTGCTGCGAGACTTAATGAAATATTCTAGTTGTTGGTCATCTCTATGGGGTGAGTGACTTGCATGACCGAAGATGAGCTTTTTGATTCGAGTCTTGCACGGACAGCACATGAATGCAGACCATGTGAGTCTAGATTGGTAGTCTCGAGTAACATTTCTAAGTATGGACTAGTTCTTTTTCCTAGAGGCAGAAGATCTAGAGTTGGATCTGCCCGACGAACAAATTTCGACTCACGACGATCTTCCGGACCAATTGTTGGCTGATTTTGCGAACATTCCAAAGGCGAAGAATATCAACTTGGACGGATACGCAGTGATCAACGTATCGCCACCAGTGGTACCGAATCCATATTTGCCTACATTTAGAGTATTTACATACAACGTGACCGGAGTCGGAGAAGTGAGCAGCAGAAAGAAAGATCGGAAGCCGGGCCATCACCGGGGACGACACGGGAACAAGAACAAGTTGTGCAAGGAAGAGCCTTTCAAGAGCAGCTGGAAGTGTCACCTGAATGAGGCTTGGCACTCTGACGAGGAGGCGCCGTCGAGGAAGAACGGGCTATGGAGCGCACTGGGATATGCTCAGGTGAGTGCACGACGTGCGTGTTGTTTCCGATCTGACACTGGTATAGTATTACCTCCTGGACATGGACAAGGCCGGCAAAAAGCACAAGCCCAAATTCAAACTTGGGTACGCGACGTACGAGCTGGACGGGCTGCAGTACCAAGAGAACAGGACGGAATATCCGATTCCGCTGAAGCAGCTGCCCAAGTCATTGCGGGCAGGGAACAGGACGTCGAGTAGATACACGCCGTACGGGATGGGAGATCTGACGATAGGGTCGTGGACGTCGCTGGCGCGACAGTTAGGGGATGAAACGCGAAAGAAATTGCGTAGACGATTTTTGAAGATTGTAAACGTACAAGTATGAGAGTAATGGAATTGGTATGGAATTCGTGAGAAATGGGGAGATTGCCTAGGGGATGAGGAAGACTCACAGCCACCTGTTGAAACTCCGCTGGTGGAGGGATTGAGAAAAGCTTTGGATTGTACTTAGTCTCTTGTTCTCAACTGGATTTCGTTTAAACTCTAGGCTGGCCCTACTGCGCTCGGTGTTCAATGGCTCTTCATATCATGTCCGCCAACCAGATTCCTCTCGACTTTTTGCCTGTTCACTCCCGTTCCAACTCGGTTTCTTCAAACGACACTCATTCCGACCATTCTCGCCCCCAGTCTGCCCACGGCCTCGACGATCTCTACCCCAATCCCTACATCCACCATATCGACCCTGTGAGCCTCCAGTTCCCCCCAATTCCTCGTTCTGACCTCTCCCAGTCTCCTCCTAATCACAACATCACCAATCCCGCCCTCAAAAACCATCTTCGTCCCAGCCACATTCGCGCACGAGCAGCTGCTTCGCCCTACCCTCCCATCCGCGACTCGGACAGCGTCCATTCTTCATCCAGCGAAACCGAAGACATGGCCATGTTCCTCGGCAACCCGTCCCCTGACCACTACATGAGCCACAACATGTATGCTGCACCGCCCCATTCCATCGCTCCCAGCCAGGATGCTCTCCAGGCTGCTGGCGCTTTCGGAAGAATGACCCTCAGCAACGATCAGGCTCTCGAAAAACTCGCTGCAAACGTCCGCGCCGCAACAACTACCAGCGCTTCTGACAGGGCAAAGCAGATCTTTGTGCAGGCCTGGTGCGTCCTTTCTCTCCATACCCGTCTTTTTTCTCACTCGTTTTCAGGCTTACTGCCAACTATGCCCCTTATCCAGACGGCAACGTCCCCCGCCAGGGGCTCTACTTTTCTTACCGTCGGGTCTGTGACCAGTACGGAATTCCTCACATCAACACCGCGACTCTCGGTAAAGCCATCCGTCTGTGTTTTCCCACTATCAAAACACGCCGTCTCGGCGTCAGAGGAAACAGCAAGTATCATTGTCAGTCTTTTTCTCTGTTCATCATGATTCACTCTCATCAAGATCTCTGATTTGACAGATTGTGGTATACGCCCTGCCACATCAGCTGAAGCAGAATGGCTCCAGGACTATATCCAAAAGTCAAACAACCACGCCGCCCAGGCTTCCATAAACGCTGCCCGGCAGTCTCAGGAGCAGTCTGAAACCTCAAACAGAGCCGAGGATCGGTCCGACGAGGACGATGATGGCGAGGATTCCGAAGGCGTAAACTCGAAGAGAAACTCCCTTACCCTTTCAGGAGATGTCAAGGGCGCTCCTGCTTTTTCTCAGGACCTCAGCGACAAGACACCAACTGCCGCTTCCCTCCTCTCTCAGGCTCAATCTGCGCAACGTCCAGGCACATTTCCTCCACAGGCTTCTATCCGTCGTCACCCTCAAGCAGACTCGAATCTCGCCGTCCAATCCCAATCTACTCCCTCCAATTCAGTTCCATTTATTGCTTCTTCTCAGCCGGTATTCGTCCGTCAGTTCCCGCATTTCCCATCCATCGAAGAGGCTGTGGGTTCCAATTCAACGTCTCCGCATAGCATGGCGGCCCGAGAAGTTTGGGGATGGTTCCAGGATCACCTTGATCTCTTGCTCGAAAACGTTAGATCATTCCGATTTGATCAGTTTGAGATCAATGTTCGAACCTTTTGGTCTAGTCTGAGTGGCAATCATAGAGAAGTTGTTCATGCTCCCGCCATTGCAGGCTTGATGGCAAAGGCGGATGCTATTGTTTACGATGTAACTCATTTCCGTCCATCGCGCGTACTCTTTGCTAACCGATTTTCAGGAAATCCTAGAGATCCTTCGCTCGCAAATGCTTTCTCCCATTCCCTCGGCCTCGTTGGCAAATCTCCGACAGTTTGCAAACAAGATGGAAAAGATCCTGCTGGTGGCGTTGAATGATTACGGAAACACCTTTGTTGAGCCCAAAGTAGAGTTGGGTGCCCGATTTGGACATCTCGTCTGTGAGTAAATGCTGTCATCTGTCTCAATTCATTTGTCCCAAACCCATCATTTCTTCAGTGCGCTTCCTTGACATATACCAGGTTACCCAAGCCCTTAATACGGTCCTGACAAACCAAAAGCAGCTTTCCGAGATGCGCCGATCATGGCAAAAAGTCGATTTCGAGTCTGTTAGGAATCAATCTGCATTGGTATGCAATTGTCGTCATGAAGATCTAGTCCAGTTGCTTGAGGTCGAGTTTGTGACACTGATGGACAATTTGACAAAAAGTACAGAGCCAGTTCGAGAGGTCATGAGTTGGGCGGACAAGTGCTGTGAACGCTTGATGGGCAGCAGTAGAGGCGGTAACCATGCTGGGGGGGAAGAGAGGAGTACAATGAGTTCGCGGAGCGTCCTCATTCGCTGGGGTTATGTTACCAGTCAAGTAATGAGAGATCTTGTGAGTCTCTTTCTCTTGCTCTTGTGACCTAGCTGATTCTTTGATAGACCATTCGCAGCGATCCAGCCTTTGGTGCCTTTCAAATATTAAAATTGTTCCTAGAGTGAGCACCTCGTCTTTATTGACATGACGTTTGCTAATGCTTCTTCAGCGATTGGATTGCAGTTAATGTACTTCGGAGCGTGGCACTTTCTACCAATTCTGTGGCAGCATCGGTGGAACCGGTGATGCAGCAACAATTCTTCTCACTGTCACCCATGGCGGGGCAAGAGAATTTCAACTCGATGGATGTCCGACCTCAGCACTTGATGGCACATACCCCCACGACGTCGAGCATGCTTGCAGCCCTTCAAAACGAATCTTTCCCTGCGGGCTCTATGGACCCTTCCGCTTCAACTTTTAATTCCGACGCTTATGGTTCCATGTCTTACATGGATACTTCGACTTCTCAAGACACTTCCCTTCAGAATGTCCATTCTTCAGATCTTTCATTCCCAGACTTTTCGGTTTCGGGCAACTCGTTTGATGTCGCTTCGTTCCCTCAAGACATGTCAATGCATGCATCTGGAACACCGGGTAGTGAACCCGAACAGGAGGCAGGAACAGCGGCAGCGTCAGGGGCAGTAGCGGCAGATAGTACTGTTAAAACAGAGTAGAGGTGATTGGAAAAGAAGGAAAAGGAGAAGAGAAGATATTCAAAGACATTGGACCTGGTCTCGAGTGCTTTCTCATTGGACTTCTTGGATTGGGCTGTTGTGATTGTCGCTATTTTATGATTTTTTTTTCTTCATGTTCTTGAGTTCTTACTCGATTACTTACCCCAGCCACGCTTCCTTATTTCGTTCGGTTTCTCTCTTGTCTGCTTACTTACCCTTGTATACTGTTACCCTCTAACCCCCTTTTTTCTCTTTCCTCAGTCTATACTTTTCCCATTCCACGCTCTTTAATCGTGTAATTTCAGGATTTGTTATCGATATCTATATATATTGTTGTCGCTCTAATTATGCATCTTAGAAACGCTCGGGTGCGATGAAAATGACAGGGGATGATGGAATGCATTAGATATAAACAGTGTAAAAACGACTACAGCATTATGCAGTATGCCTTTTTTATCCGACCAGAATAACCCAAATCACATTAGATGCTCTAACTACGAATCATTGGAAGCCTCTGTCTCTGCTACAGTCTCCAACTTGTCCTTGACCTCTTCACTCGGGACAGCAATTTCGGGGACATCAACTGCCTTGGGAGTAGGAGCAGGCTCACCGGGCTTCTCACCACCACCGTTGGGTGGAGAGGCATCGACATCCTCGGGTGAATCGACCTCTTTCGATTCGCCAGTGAGACGCTTGATCTCAGCTTCGGCCTTGGCAATATTTTCAGCGGTGACACGAGCCTGGTTTGCCTCGAACCAGGCCTTTTTCGTTTGGAGGTTTTCAATGACACGAGGAATGTCGGCAGAAGAAGTAGGTGGAGGAATGGAAAGTGAGAGGAGAGCGGACAATGTGGAAAAGGGAAGGTTGAGCTCGGAAGAAGACGAGGCATTGCCGTTTGCCGCCTTGTTGGCAGACGACTTTTTGCCCTTGCTCTTTCCTTTGCCGCCAACAAAGTAAGACTCCTCGTCTTGGCCCTTTTTCTTTCGTGCGACCAAACCATCGTCGGAGGGTGCATCGACCTTTCGGATATCCAGCTTGGCAACACCAGCAATGTCGACCTTTTCCACTAGACCCGTACTCTTAAAAGTCACATCGCCAGTAGTCTTGCCGGAAAGCGCGTCAATAAGGGTCTGGCAATCTTCAATCTGAGCCTGGAAAGCAGGAATCTCGGCTTCGTCTCTCAACCGCTGTGCGACCTCCCGCTTCTTTTGCGCTTCCTCGGCAGCCCTCTGAGCGCGTGCTCTCTCGGCACGACGGGCCCTATCTTCGTTAACCTTGGTCCAGTACCGGTCGTTGGCCTCGCGGAACTTTTGGGCCGACTCACGCTTCTCATTAAAGAGGGCATTGATCTGGCCTTGCAAGTTGTCGCGTTCCTCGAAAAGTTTTGACCGATTGGCATAAGCTGCATCCTCCTCCGTTTTCAGCTCTTCCAGCTCGGCTTTGATCTGGTCGAAACGCTCCGAGACAGCTTTCGACTCGGGGTCATCAAGCTGCTTCTTGAGCTCATCGACGGCACGGCGGTCGGCTTCAATAGCGTCCTGGTCTGCCTGGAAACTCTCGACAGTGCGTCGGTTGCGTTTACATGAGCTAATTTCCGCGAGTGCCCGTTTCTCGTCTGCGAGTTTCATGGTACCAGACTCGACCTGCTTTTCCAAGTTTCTGTGGGAGAATTAGCAGCTGGAGGGAAAAGGGATCGTAGGCAACGTACTTGATGTGTGTATCAACCTCGGCGACACTCTTGAAAGGGATTTTGGATTTCGCAGCCTGCAAATCCTTGATCTAGAATAGAGTTGTAGCAAATCAGTGAAAAGAGAGCGAAGAAGAGAGACGCACTTTCTTGCCAATGGATTCCTGGTATGACTTGACCTGGTCGAGAATCTTGCCCCTAGAGGCCTTGTTCGAAGACTGTTTTTCACGGATACCGTCGAGTTCAGATTTGAGAAGGTTGCGACGTTCATTTCCAGGACCAGACTTGGTAGCGAGAGAAATCTTTTCCCTGACAGCAGACTGAACAAGTAGAGTGAACACATGGCGATGAACGAACGGGAGTAAGACTGACCAGCTTAACCTGAAGTGCATCTATCTCGCCTTTAATTCTGTCCTGCTCAGCATCATAAGCTTTCTTGTCGGGCCTTCCTCCGGTTGCTGGAGCATCGGTCGTGTCTTTTTTATCGACAGGGCCGACAGAGACGGGAGTGGATGTACCAGAGGCGGATTTGGAGACGGCTGCAGAGCCGTTAGCAGGCTTGGACTTTGCAGCAGCGGCCATGGAGAATAGGGAAGAGAGTGGTGGTAGTTGGTGGTAGCACGAAAAATAGATGGTCGCGTGTGAAATCGAAAATTATATATACAAAAATCAAAGAAAAATACGTGGAAGTACTATTGGTGTTGCTAGAGAACCATCTTGGAATCCATCTTTTCAACCTCCTGATAGCATTCATCGTACAGCTCCCGGTATTCATCGTCCTTGTCCTCCTTTTCCCCCTCTTTCCGCTTTGCCTTTTTCTTCGAGTCTGGACATACCATCACACAGCTTGTTGGACGTTTTGTTGAGCTTGCATAGCCCAGTTCTTCTTTAGAAGTGACGAAAACATAGGGCACGCCGGCCTCTTCGCTGAGAACAGGGAGATGTGATATTATGTCGATGGGACTAATGTCCGCGGCGAGAATCAACAGCCTATGAGATGGTTAATAAAGCGCGTGCCCGTCTCGGTTGATACACACCCTTTTTCGCCTTTTCTAATACCTTTGACGACCTCCTTGACACCTCTTTTTACTTGTCGTTGTTTTGAGGCTGCAAAAAGACGCGTCTGAGCCAAGGTATGGGGAGACATCCAGGACGCGCACCTTTCTTGATGGTTTTGTGAAGCTTTTTCAAGAGCTTCTTTTGTGCCAGAGGTTGGGCCAGCGGCGACAGTTCCTCAATGGGAATGACTATTTCTGTTCTCTCCTTTTTTGATTTCTTCGGGGACTGGAGGGAAGATAAGAAGAAAACGAAAGTTGGACGCAAAAAGAACACACAGTAGCGTCTGCCATCTCCACATCGTCTTCGACTTGTTCCTTTTTCTTTTTGTCTTTCTTGTCCGAGCCCATGGAGAAGTAGCCAAGAAGTAGCAAAGAAGGAAAAATAGGCACGTGGTAAATACTAGGAACTGCCGCGACAGAAAGCCGGAACTCTGAACAGTCTCAGTCATGGCGACGTCAGTCCCGTCGTCCCCTACCACTCCCACAATTCGTCCTCGCCGTCCCACACGTTCTATACCGATGCCTCCTACGAACGACGATGGCGACAATGACAACGACCAGCCCATCGATCCCACCGCTCACAGATCCGAATCACCTCTAGACTTAGACCAACAGCCTTCAGAGCAATTACTCACTCCCATTCGTGCCCATTATCTCAAGAAATATCTAATTCAACTACAGTTTGAACAAGAGCTCGATGCTATCACTACCGCTTCACCGCACAACATATCCACACTTGCATATCTTGGTCCTCCTTTCTCCCCGCCTCCCAAAGATGCCCCTCCAGTCGATCTCCCATTTCTACGATACGTATTTCGACAATTTGTGTTGACATTTCCCTTCATGGCTTCTGCACCGAAAGATTTCTACTCGGACAAGTTGCAGCCTTTTGCAACGGCCATGCTTTCCCGAAATCTTTCCCCTACTTCTGTATTTGACGACAATGCAGAGGCTTCAGAGCAGGCCACACGTCTCAAATTCCTGGCCCGTATTGAACGCAATTTTTCCCTCTTTCTTGGCGCCGCGACCAAGCTCGTTGAGAGCGAGCAAGTCGTTAGGCTTAGTCAAGCGGACTTGGATCGCATTGAAACTCTTGCCAAGAAACGCGAGGCTCGAAATCTCAAGAGAAAGGATATCTTCGAAGTGAACATTGTTAGTGTCCGGACTGTAGTTGACAAGGGGAGAGTACGAAGCCGGGCTCATGAGGTTCGGAGCGTTTGTTTGCTACTACGTTTCACTCCTGTAATAAATTCTTATAGGAATTCATTATTCGTACTCGGAGATCCAACAATCCCGACTGGTTTGTTTCGAGAAGATATGGCGACTTTAGAACATTGGCGAATGAAGTCGGTCGGCTCGTCTGCGTAAAATTGATATCTGTACTGACTGTCGCTCGCAGCTAAGGAAAGCTCATCCTCAGGAAGATATCCGGATGCCTCCGGCGAAAGATAGAACTATTGTCAATGTGGCTAGTCCAATGAGCCCGTCTGCCTCCTTTGCTCGTCAGCAATCTTACGATGGAGATTCAATCGATATCCCCGGTTCGCCTACTTCTCAGCACTCGCCGTCCCGACTTGCTAGAGAAAAGAATAGGCTAACTCTCCGTGCATATCTTCACTCCCTTCTTTCGTCACCAACAATTGCATCCTCTCCAGTTCTCCGTTCATTTTTATTATCAGGACCAACAACGTTGACTCCAGAGGAATTAGACGACGCTAAATGGCGAGAAGAAGCTGACAGGACGAGAGAAGAAGGTCGCAAAAGGTTTGCCAAGGAAATCGCGCATAGGGTCGAAGGACTCCGCGGGGCTATGAGGGATATAAAGGGTGATCTTATGGGCAAGGACGGCCTCACGCATATCTTTGGTATTATCAAAGTCACGCCCAACATACGTGACCTACCGCCGAATTTCCAGGCAGTCGTCGAGTGGGCAAGGATATCGTTAGTCCCTACGTCGTCTGCTTTACCAGAACTGAATCAAGGTTTTACAGACTAGCATCGACAGTGTTTCACCAACTCGTTGCTTCGGATAATGCTTCAGAGACCTTTGCAAGCTTGAAACGGTTTCATGGGTTGATGCCTTACTTTATGCTCAAGGCTGCTTTGAAAATTAGCAACCCCATCGGTATGATTCGAAGTAAGTCTGCCGGCCTTTTGGGATTGTAAGCTGTGTCTTATTTACTCGTAATTTCAGGCGTTCTAGACCTCTTTCTTGCCCAACCCTTTGGCGGACGAAGCTTACTTCAGAGGTGTGCCAATCTGTCATGTCACCAACCAACCAACAACTTACTGACATATGTTCTGATAAATGACAGAATGTTCACTGGTTCTCTTACAGAAGAAGTAAAGGCTCTAGAAGAGGAGATAGAAGCTGTCAAGGCTAAAGTTGAAGACCCCATTATCTGCGAGAAGATCAAGTATTTCGTATATGCACCCAAGGAGATACAGGATATGTACAAGGCTGATGCTGGTATGTTCCATTTATCCTGTTCTGGGACTGCCTTACCACTTTGATCCTATGATAGCTTCGGAGAAACTCAACCTTATTGCCGTCGTTCTTCGATCAGGCGACGAACCGGTGCTTAACAGAGCTCAATTACATCGTGTTGCCAAGGCCAGCCGCGCACATACAATTTATCTCCGACATCGAGCAACTCTGGATGATTCCGATGATGATGACGGACCTCAAGATGAAGATGCTTGGTTATTTGAAGATCTGAGAATTTTGGGGCAACTATATTCAAGACTGAGGGACAGGGAACAGTTGATTTCGTTGATCTTCGAGGTGAGATTAACTCATCTACCTTGTCTCGTCTCCAAGACAAGAATCTGATCGCATTTATCAAAAATCAGGGCTTCACAGCGGAACTGCTCAAAGATATCATCACCATCTTTTATGCGCCTTTAGCACAAGTATATCGAGCGGCTAGTATTGCAGACTCGATCGGCGATCTTCAAAATTTTATAACGGATCTCATCAGGACAGTGGAACAAACCGAAGAGCGTATGTTCTGTTCCATTCATTCAATATATCCATTCCTAAAATAATCCCTCCCGTTCTTTTCTATTCGTTTGAAAGTCACTCAAGAAGATCCAAATCGCACCGTCCAAGTTTTCATCGACCTCATTCAACGTCATGAACAATCCTTTTATAGTTTTGTCTACAAAGTCCATTCCAAAGGCGAAGGCCTTTTCAGCAATCTCATGCACTGGATCGAACTCTTTCTAACCATCATACGCGAAGGCTTTGATCATCCCATCAGCCTCGAGTTTCTCCTTCCCCACAAGGGCAAGGAACGCGCTGATATACTCGACGAAGTTGATCAATTGTCTTTGTATCATTATAAGTTGAAACTGCTGTATGAGGATAAGATTCGGAGAAGGTTTGGAAAGAGCCAAGGTCAGTCTGATGCAGATGCAGAGGATCAGGCAACCAAAGCGCTGGTTGATGGTGTTGTCGGGGAGATCAGTTTTAATGATGTGGTTCAGGGAGATGCTGTCGATGTTGCAGCAGAGGATTCGGATACTGGAGAGGAAGATAATAGTGATTATGATTCGGACGAAGATGATGATGAAGACGACTCGAGTGAGGAGGATTCAGACTCGGAAGAGAGTGATACTGCATCAGAAGGAGAGGGCAATGTCAATATGCGACAGCCTCGGAGGACTGGGACCATTGTCCCTGCTTTAGGGAGAGCGGCTACTACTACTTCCCGCAGTCGTCCTCCAGAGAATAGGAGACCAATGGGACATCAACAACATCCTCCTCTACCTTCCCTGAAGACATCAAAGTCTCTAACTAACCTTTCTCGGAAACAACCACCCTCTGCTTCTACGTATCGCAGAAGTGAAGACCTGCCTCCAGTTCCTCCCTTACTCCCAAATTCCAACGCCGCTCGCTTGGCTAATTCTCAGTCGGCTCCTTTGACTAGTTCACGGTCGAAACCACTTCCTCCGAGTCCTGGAGGATCGGATCCGGGTGCCACACCGACCGCCACGAAACCAAAGAAACGGAAAGGCAAGCCTAGTCCCATTAAACGCCCTGAACTTGTACATATACCGCAACTATTACCCGTGTTTAAGGAAATGGTAAACTTGACAATTTTTGATTAGACGCTGCCTGACTGCTGCCTTTTAGATGAGACCTCTACTTCGTCCGCGGCAAAGGACGCAACAGTTTGAGCCCCATTTGAACCGATAACGGACCTACTTTACCATGTTCTTCTAACAAGATTACAAGATTAATACATATGTTATCTATTGGCCTCAGAGGGACTAATGTATTTTGTGAAATTCTACAATGTAGTCGTGTATCATTAACCACAACCATAATGTATAATCTCGAGCCAGAACTACAGTGATAATACACATAGGACTACAGATGCTATAAGTCATCAAACTCGGCATCAAATGCTTTTTGACTGATTTCGCCCTTGCGGACTTTTTTGGCCATCCTCTCTTCTCGAGCAAGATCATCCCAATCCTCTGCATCATCACCGTCATCGTCCTCTTCTCTAGGTCTTTTAAGGTCTGTGCCGCTCTTTGTAGCTTTTGCTTGCTCCTTCAACCACTTCTTCTTGCGGTCTTTCTTCTCCTTTCTTTTATCTCGTTCTTCCTTTTTGACGACTTTGTTACTCCAGGCCGCGTTGTTTTTCTTCTTCTCTTCCCGCTCGGCCTTCTTTTTCTTTCTCTCTGCTTCATCGGTTTCCGAAGGTTTCGATAGATTCTTCAGCCTTTTTTCTTCCTGGGCTTTATCCCTATATGTATAACAGTCCCACTAAGAAAGACGCAAGAGTTAATCGGAGGTTCTGACAAACAAGACGGGAGCTCTCACATCAACCTCTGCATCTGTCCATTCGTTGGTATTCGCGTCCTTCAACTCGGGCATTTTTGGCAAACGAAGCAAGCCGAAGCTCTTTGCCACTCCGACAAGGTCCAAATCTTTCAGGCGAAATATATATTGCGCTTCATGTTTCGAGTAGGCTCGTACGAATGAAACAAAAGCTTTTGCTGCCTGTAAATTGCGACGTAAAAATGAGGACGATACAAATTATATGGAACATTTACCTGATCGTGCAATGCCCTATCTACCAACAGCTTTTTGCGCATGGTTTGAAGGTAGATTGACACTTGTGTATCTTCAGGATGCAACTCTTCCGTTTCATCGACCGCTTCCCGTGAAAGCCCCGTGTGCACCTTCAATGGGACCCTGCGTATACCCATGAATTCTACAAAGAAAATGATTTCGCCGAATTTGTGCTGGAGATGAAATCTCATACCAACATATCCAATCTCTTTTCCGACTAGAAGAACGTATGCCCTGCCACTCCTCCCCGCTCGTGCTGTCCTGCCGCACCGGTGTGAGAATGCTTTGGGATCAGTAGGAGGGTCGTACTGGACCACAGCGTCGACATGTGGAAGGTCCAGTCCACGAGCAGCAACGTCGGTACAGAGAAGTATAGACGGGGATGTTGGGGTACTTATAGCTTCCGAGAATGCTGTCAGTGTGCGTGTCCTGGCATTGGGAGACAAATGGCCGTGTAATGAATACAGCGCCGCTCCCGGCGGTAGCAAGCCAGGTAATACCTAAAGAAGATCAGATTCCGAAGGCAGGCTTGCGGATTATTACGCACGTCATAGAAGTGATCAACGCAAGCACCGGTGGCAAAGTAGACGATGAACTGCGAGGACTGGTGTTGCTCGATTTCATGAGAAATAATACGGGACAACTGGACAGTTTTTTCGGAGGCCAAACAAGAGACATAGAAGTTTTGAAGGCTAGGAAGATGATCGTTAAAACGAAAAGTATACACAACAACTTGCGTTTACCTGGCAGGAATCCTCCGTTCCTCTATAATGCGACCTTTTTTGCCTTGAGCACCATCCCCTTTGACTTGGACTTGCACGGTAATCCTTGAAGGATTTCGCAGTCCAACTCTGACAAGTTCAGAAAGGGCATCTGTCATTGTCGCACTAAACAATCCAGTACGTCTCTGTTTCGGAAGATGGGTAATTATTCGCGTTAGAGTGGTCTGAAATCCTAGGTCGAGAAGACTTTATCCTATTTTCAGTTATACGTCCGGAGTGAAAGGGTTCTACCCACCGATCAGCCTCATCCAAGACCAGTACTTCCATGTCCTTCACATCAACCACTGCTTGACCTTTACCCAATAAAAACTCTTCTATCCTTCCTGGAGTACCTATCACAATGTCTGCACCCGTAGACAAGAACCGTTCAACATCTTGCGCTGGTGAAGACTGATTGGAAGAAATTAGCAAGAGGGGAGGCGGGTATTCAGGTATTGAGGGTCCTGCATCCTCGGACGATCCGGGTTGAGCAGATAGAAATGTGGTAAATATACCATGTATCTGGGTGGCCAATTCTCTGTCCGAAATGAGTCGTAATTTAGGTCAGAACTCTGGTAGAACATACCGCGTGGGACTTATAATAAGAGCACCGACATCGTTTTTTCGTAACTTGGTCTCTCTTCGTATGAGTTTCTCCAGCACAGGGATAACAAAAGCAAGGGTTTTTCCTGATCCTGTAACCGCTTCAACGATAACATCTTTATGTTTCATGAATAACGGAATGGTTGCATTTTGCACGGGAGTCATTCGGTCATGGCCCATGGACTCTATGACATCTAGACTAGAGTTCATATTATTGATAAGTGAGGAATCAAACCAGACACTCCTTACATCCATGGTGTCAACGGTGTTGGCAGCGAACTCCAAGGACCCGCATATGCGGTCGAGGTAGACATGATGAAAAGAAAGTATAACGTAAACTCGGACAACTTCAAAATTTCAATTTGTTTTCGCAAAATTTCTTGCGTCGCAACAGCGTAATCGATGGAAAACAAGGGTTAAATATTGCAGTTTATATACAAAAGATCTACACGTCGAAAGAGTACTTAATAGACAAACAGCCATGGGTTCGCCGCAAATGCCTTTGGTGTCATTTGAGCGATTGTTATTTACAAGTTCTGAAGTTCCTATTTGGTCATTATACTACCATGTGCTACTGTACGAATTAAATATGTGTGTCGAGAACTCGAGCGATGTCTGGATCCCAATCCCTAATGTTGCAGACCCACCGTCTATAGATGGGTTTGACAACGTGGACTTTTTTTCCGGTTTTACGAACAAGACCTTGTATTTCTTCTAACTCTCCTTTTGAATCTAGGATCTCCCCAGCGAATACAGTGGACTCATCACCTACCCAGACAAAATTCCAGGCAACTCGGTGCTCCGGCGCCAAGTTCAAGATGCGAGAGAGCCATGGCATCCAAGAAAAGAAGAATAATGCTTCTGAAGCACTCTGGCGTTCAGCAATGGCGACTTGAATAGCAAAGACATGAATATCCATTCCCTGTTTGACCACATATAGCGTGTCTATTGTTGACACATTTGGACCAGGGGAGTAAAGGTATGCTGGTTCCATATCAGTCAAAGAAATGGGGACTTGGCGGATGCGGTCAAGAAGATATTTCACTCTTGGTCTTGATAAGCTTGGTCCAGTCCAGCCATGCAAGTTGAGACCTGTGGCCTCAATCTTAGCACCAATCCGCAGTTCCATGACAGCACCAAAGACAGATGAGTTCTTTTTCACCAGTGGAGTCTCAGCAACTAACTCCAAAAATTTTGGCGACAACAGATAATGGCAATCAAAAATTTCGACTCGGAGGTTAGCAATCTGATCAGCTAATGCCTTTTTAAGGAAGCCTGGTGATAAATTGTAGACTGAATAGTGGTTATATGTGGTCTCGTGAAGAAAGTGTGGATGCACAAAACTGGGTTGGCTTCTACGTGTACCCGTGCCCAAGAGGACTGTGATTAGGAATTTATCTAGGCTTTCGAGCAATACGCTACAGAATGTAGTGATTAGCATCAATATTTATACGCAGTGAAAAATAAATCCTACTGATTGCCAATAGCCAGATATTTGGTATACAACCTATCTATATATCGTTCAAAGAGTGGTATTGCGATCTTTCCTGTTTGTACCGTCTTGGTGATACATTCTTGCAGAAGATCCAGGATGGTTGAGCCGTCGTCATCATCAGTATTGTCATTATTGCTAGACTCTGAGGATACCCGACGAATGAAAGCTTGACGAATGAAAGCTTCAAAAATAATGGAGACGTATTTCGGAACAAGTCCTGTCAGTTGGCAGAATCCACTCTTTAGGAGAGAAGCGGGTGTCTGAAACAAGGGTAACAGGCCCTGTAAATCATCTCGTGACTCTAATGAGTTCCAGAAAGCCATCATCTCAGCCTGATAAGTGGTGCTATCAGCAGCAGCTCACAGGATTAAGAGCTTCGTAGAGGATATGATCTGGCTCACCTCTGAGTACGAGACTGGCATTGAAATGCATTCAATCAACGTCCCAACTTTTCCAAGGTCCTGCAGGACACTATCTCTGACCTTCGTGTCACTGTCGTCAAGAGGTGAGCACCCTTTATCAATCAGGAGAAAATTATGCTGTCGGAGTATGCTGATTAATCGATCCTTCCAGTGCTGTCGCTGAGGCTCCAAGCTATACAGTAGTTGGAAGTCGTCCACTAGAAAGGTTAATTGGACCTTTGAATTCGACAACCTGTGGAAGAATTTCCAAAGACGATGCACAGAGTTGCAGTTGAAAATTTCAGGTACAAACTTTTCGAATTCTGGATGTGTTGACAAAGCTATCAACAGGCACTCTGTCATGGTCTTATACCATCTGGTGTCATCTGTTGTCACTTCGCTGAGGTCCGGAAGGAAGACGACAAAATGTTTTCCGTGAGACTGCAGGACAGTTCCGAGTATTCCAAGGATGTGAGAACTTCCTGCACCACTACATGAGCCAACGAGTATCTTCGGTTTAGGACGCAACAAAGAGTTGAACACTTCTTTCATAATCGTTCGGCCACGATATTCGATTTCGGGACGTACTGGGTCCAACTGAAGCAAAGGCAGTTTTGCACTGAAAAATGGATTGGAAAATTTATCCAAATTCTCCGTGTCAACTTCTTTCACTTGTAACCGAAGGTTTTTAATGTCCATAACCAAATCGTCCTGAGAACCTATATCAAAAACCAGCAAGTGAGCGCCGTGCGAAGTGGATAAAAGAAACCAAGGTGCGTACTTGGTTTCGCATATAGAGAGCGAATACTGTCATGTTTCGACCTCTTCTGGTTCTTCTCTGCTTCCGGTTCATCGTTGAGTACTCGAGGGCGTTTAAGGTATGGAAGACATTGAGCGGTGATTTTGCGTGGATAAACGACGAATGATAATATCATTTCATTTTTTTCACCAGTTTTCACAGGGTCCATAGGAAATGATGCGTCCTTGCTGACGAACTGAAGGTGAAAGGGGTGTTCGCTAAAGGTGTTTTCTCCGCTGTAAACGCAGAGTCTACACTCTAAAGCATCATTATCCAGCGATCGGCCTATTGTAGCCAGGTTTTTGTCAAGAAGGTGAGAAATGAAGCGAACTTGGCCTGAAGAGTCTGCCTTTCGCCGGACGTTTCTGAATTCCGGTGATATCAAGGGGAGCGGAGGAATAATCTAAAGGTGTCTAGGTGAGCCCCAGCAAGGTTCTAACAGTTGTCGTATGTAAATAGAGAGGCGTACCGAGTAAAGCCCCAGCCAGTATTCACCGCTTTGCCATTTTTCGAAAACATCAGTCGGAGTAACATGTTTGGTCTTCTCCAGGATCAATTGGTGTACTTGATTCTCTTGCAGGGAACCCTCTGGGAGTCTAAGGAGATGGCAGTTATAGTCAAAGGATCTAGTTGGTTCGTCAAAAGAACCTGGAAGAATCGAAAAATACGCCATACTACAGACGTCTGTAGTGGAACTACTAGATGGCTCCTATAATTTATGTAATGTAAATTCCGTTGATCGACGGATATTTGGCGCTATGGCGAGGTACTGGTATTAGCTTCAACCTGAGCGCTAGTGAGCAGTAACATCAACCTGGGCTCGGCGATAAATTTTTCAAGACGAAAGTCGTTGCAAATACAATACCGCAGGCATCTATATATTACATTATGACTGGCACACTGGTGCACCTTTCTCGACAGAGTCCGCACAGCAGAGTCAAAAAAGTACTCAATAATATTCCTAATATCCTTTTTCCAAATAAGCTAGTGATTCGAGATGGAGAATCGTTTGAAGGTATATCTGAGAACGTGTGTCAGCAAAAACACCAGAAAGAGTAAAAGGTGCACATACCCAAGAAAAGCTAGATCTTTGCTAGCCTCGCTGTGGCTGGCCGGGGCATCTTCCGGAGCTTGCTCAATTTCGTCCGTTGGGAAGTAAGCTGTATCTGTCATGGATCTTAGGCGGGGGACGAACGCTGAAAGCAGTATTAGTTGACGTAGTACCCACGGTAGTTGAGTTGTAGATACTTACGAGCATCGACCTTCCTGATGCTGTCCCAATCAACACCATAGAAAAAGTTGTGTTGCTTAATCTGCTCTACAGGTGCTCGCCTCTCAGCGTTGGTGATCAGCCTGGAGGGACGTTTTAGTAATTGGAGAGGATTGCTGAAATTTGCGACTCACCTTCTTATTAAATCTTCGGCTTCTTCGCTGAGATGAACATCGTCCGGGAAGACTAGGTGATACTGCCACTGCATGATTTTTTGGTACGTCTCATGGGTAGATTCAGAACAGAATGGCGGATAGCCAACAAGGCATTCAAACATGATGGCACCCAATGACCACCAGTCGCACTCATGGCCATATCCTTTTTGAAGGAAGATTTCCGGAGCAATGTAGTCGGGTGTTCCGACAGTTGAGTATGCCTGTAAAAATGTTAATACTTTGGCGTAATTAAAGATGCCACTCGTACCAGCTTCCTTCTATTGGCTTTCCACGTCGCGACTGTATCCTTACTTGTCATAGTGAGGTTGATCGAATTGACCATGACACTGTTCCTCGCTGCCGCAGCTGAAGTAGCGGGATTCTGCGTACTTTTAGTGGCGGATTCCAATAAGCGTTGGTAATAATTGGAATCATGTTGCTTGTGGAAGCCAGTTGAAAGACCGAAATCACTCAATTTAATGTGGCCCTCCTTGTCTATCAAGATATTGTCCGGTTTGATATCACTGCAGCCAAATTAGGATTTCACGAGGTATATGTCGAATGCAACGAACCGGTGAATAAAACCAAGCTTATGGACGGCCTCTATAGCCAAGACACATTCTGCCATGTAGAATCTTGTAACATCCTCCGAGAATGTGTCGTATTTAATGAGCATAGTCATGAGATCTCCGCCAGGAAGAAACTCCATGATGAGATACAGATATGAAGGATCTTGGAAGGAGTAGAAGAGCTGGACCACCCAAGGGGAATTCGATTCGGCCAAAACATCACGTTCAGCACGGACGTGAGCGAGCTACAAGAGTATAGTGAGAAAGTGTCGAATACTGAAGAAATTTACGGCACACCGCACCTGGTCCTTCTTTAACATTTCATCCTTTTTCAAAGTTTTCATAGCATATATCTTGCCTGTATCCGTTGGTTAGATTTCAAGTAAAAAGTCATTCTGCGTGCTTACCAGTATCTGTCTTTTGGACCAGCCGAACCTAACAATGTGAAATGAGTTGATGACCGAAATCTAGACATCAGGAAATGTACCTCTCCAAAAGCACCCTTACCAATAACCTTCACCGTACGGAAGTCATCCAAACCGAGCTTTGTTCTCTTTAGCCTCAGATACGTCGATTCCTTCTTCCCAAGCTGTAACAGCTGGCGCTGTTTGCGCTCCTCTGGCATCAAAGCATCTGCCTGAAGTCGACGTTCCAGTTCAACACGCCTGCGAAATGAGCCAATCGTTCATTCATTAGAGCTGCCAATCCGTAGAGAAACTCCACTGTGAACGTACCTAGTATTACGTGCGACAGCAGCTTCAACGACGACTTTATAATAATTCTCAAGCTTTAATTGAGCTCCTTTCGCTTTTGGTAATGCTTCCTCGGAAAACCCGGCCGTTGAACGCTCGAAACGGACATAATCTGCAGGTTTGGCAGACTGGCTTGCGTTGTTGGGTGTACTTGACGAAGATGACATGCTCTGGCGAGAGAGTTGGGAACAGACTGGTTGTTTGCTATGACTAACCGAAATAAAGATGATCGGCCCTGGGCGTTTGAACATTGGCATGCGTAACTCTGTATTTTGTGGGTAGTATAACAATTGATACAGGCTGTCTCACTACAACGAGGACTAGTGTACAAGATCATGAGTGTAGGTATGCTATGCATGAATGGGCATGTATCGATACCCTAGATGTCGAACCGAAAGCGAATAATTTAGAGACGTTAATAACCAGCACATATAATAGTATATTTTGGTTATAATAGGGTCCAACCTGTCGCCAATCGCTAACCAAACTGCGCAAATTGTGTCTCTGACGACGCCCACCGTGACTGATATCGATAAGGATCAGTATGCAGTGACAGTGAAGTTGCCGAAAAGGTTGGATGAAGAGGGAATTGAGTAGCATTCATGTTGGGAGGTGGCGTAGCAGCGGCGCACATAGGTCTAGGTGACACAGGAGGGGGGGAATAAGTAGTGAAATGTGTGTTTTGCGGCCCTGGAGAGCGATTACCCATTGCAGCGGCCTGCGGTCGGTTGCTGTAATATCACGTCAATATTTTGACAGCGACCATAATGTTGGTGTGAAAAGACTTACAAGTTTTGAGAAGGAGGGGAAAGGACTGCAGAAACAGAGGAACTGTGAACTATAAGCGTTCTGAAATATCAAAACAACGAAACTGCACTCACTTATATAAGGACAACGGATTTACAGGCGACGCCGGAGAAGGTTGTTGCTTTTCAGCTACCTTTGAGAGTATCTCATTTTTAGCGTAGGCTACCGATGGGTCAAAACCCATTCTCACAGGCGGGCCTGGATTGTAGGTCGAGGTTGTCCGCACAGTTGATGTACTCCGTGGCCGTGGTATTGGTTCTACTTGTAAGACGGGTCGGCTTGGTGGCGGTGGCGATGAAATCGGAGTCGATGCAGGCAGCGGTGGTTCAGAAACAGATGAAGAAAGTGAGAAATATGAAGAAGACGGTGGAGGCGTCCCTGGAGGTGGCCCCAGCCGACTAAAGTGATTCGGATTAGATCTCCCATTGTACGACAAAGTGATCACGTCTCCGACAGGAATACCGCCCAGGGTGCTCAAGGACGGATCAATCGGAGCGAATGGGGGGAGAACCGAATCATCATCATCATCCTGTTCATCTAGAGATGTAAAATTATGCACCATCAGATGGTGGGTAGGGCGAACGTTCGCAGACGATGAACTGGTGCTGCTGCTTCCAGAGTAGCTGACCCCTGCGCTCGATGAAGCACTAGAAACTGAGTTCGAGTCTCCAAGTCCAGCCTCTTCATACCAACTCGGTCGAGGTTTTGTAGACTGAGGAACAGCAGGTTTCGACTTGATCGATTTCTTCTCATCAGCCCGTGGCGTCTGTTGACGTTGTGGAGTTGTTAAGCGAGATGGCGTATTGGATGGCTGCGTCTGAACGCCGGGTAGAGCAGGTAGTGCCCTGACCGAGCTGGATACTGGCCTTGATCCCGATGCAGTTGTCGGTTCCCCACTAGTCCGAACCTTTGCAGCTTCCTCAAACTTGGCCTCATCCCACTCCTCCCACTCTTCCTCTTCCTGTCGCTCTTGTTCTTGTCTGCTCAACTCGATCGCAGTGGCCGTTTTCCTGTCATACTCTCGTTCCTGTTCACAATAGGCTGGTGGGGGCAAATCGTCCAGAGCTGCAAGATTTGCATGGGCAGCCATATCGACAGCGAGGTGAGAGTGTGGAAGAAAGAGTAACAGTGACAGACGCCCACCTTTAGCGATTACATTCTCAGCTGTGTAGAGAGCACGCGGCAGACAAAGATCTAAACATAACGTTATCACCTGTCGACTCCTAGAGCTGATAGTTCTTGGCGACACAGCCTTTGTAGTTTAGAAAATGAAGCAGATTTTAGCTTGTTGTAATATTGTAAGTATGTCATGCATATCATTTATACAAGTTCACCAGCTATGTACTTGCAGTCGTTGCTCGAAAACAACAACAGCGAAATGATTAAGGTTGGGTGTGAGCTAGAAATTCACGGCTTCCAAATTGGTACCCTGCGATGAACAGATGACATGAATGATACAACAGCTATAGATATAGACTTACTAGCTTTGGCAGGCGTACATAAACGTCCGTGCCTGGAGGGCGAAGGTCGATAAGCAGAACGGAAGCATAGGTAGAAATTGACCACATACCCCACCCATCCAAGGACACTATATCCAACGAACCACCAAAATAACTGTGAATCCAGTATCAATCTATGGAACATGAAATCACCGAGTTTGCGATGCGCCTTACGTCGCGAATATATTACTCATGGGCAAGCCGATACCCAGCCGTGGATGTCTCCCAACACCTGCCTTCTTTCCTGGGTCATCGTTTCCACTACCATTCTCGCTGTCAGCTGGTTTTTGCCAACTCTCCACTTGCTCGTGGACAGTGGCCCAAACACCTTCTCTTCTTGAACTAGCGCTCCGCAGTGTTCCCAACCTCGAGTCTTCCATTCTTTCAGGATTTCGAACATGTGAGAATGAAAACAAGTCGGCAGGTGTTTTGATTTGATTTTGGTTTTGGATGGACTGATTCAAGAGACCACCCCCTGGAGAAGACAGGATCAGACAACGACAGGCGCGCAGGACATCACCCACCTTGATCCGATATCCGAATTCCAATGTCGTTGGTGCCCAAGGCTATAGTCGCTACAATTGGAGGCATTGTCGCGGACTGGCGATGCTTCAATCTCGTCGCGCGCATGGACTGGAGAATGCATCACAATCAGAAAGTGCAAAGATGCAGTTCCAAGGACGTACATTTTTCAATAGCTCAAACACGATGTATCTGAAAAATCTCAGCGACCGGAAGTATCAGGAGCAACGGTACACTTACTCTAAATGTTCCCGGATATACGAAAATTTAGTTTCCAAGTCACCTTCAATCTGTACCTCCGGCGATGCCAAACCATCTTCAACGCCTTTGCACTCATCTTCGACATCCAGAGGCCTCTGCTTCAGCAATCTTGCGCCTTTCTCTATGCTCTTTCTTACGTCAAGCCCTGTGTATATGATCCCCACACGAGGTTCCGAGTCGGTATACCTCGTAGACTTTTTCCCCATGAATGTATCTGATAGCGCAAGATGGTGCTGCGCCAGGACGCGTCGTGATATGCGGGAGACAAGCATCCGGCGCATGAAGGAATCGAGGGTATCCGGGGGAAGGTAAGGGGAAGAGATGGAGAGGCCGAGGGACAAGCTGGGGATTACTGATGCACTAAAGCAAGCGATCAGGCTGGAGCACGAAGAACGGCAAAAGACACGGACTGCTCATCCAAAATCTTTCGAAGGAATTCACAAAAAGCTTCATTTTCCTGTATATTCGTGATTGGGGGATACTTCCGGAATCTGTTCGCTGTCTAGGGAATATATCGGAGAATAGAAGCAGTAGACGTACTGTTCAAAGGCTGACCAGTAGAGCTACGTAACAGTACCACATGAATCCATCATTGAATGCGCTGTCGAGATATGACTCACTTCGTAAACCTTTGCGACTCCTTCCTGTGTAACAACAACGTAGGGTAGTGCTTGGAGGTCGCGTAGGCGATGAGCTATTCGCACAGGTAGCTCTGTACGGACATAATTGGCACTCTAGCTTACTTTAGAAGATAACACAGAATGCTCGGCACAAGGCATGCTCACCTGCACAAGACGTTCTTCGTTCATCGAGCGGCCAAAGAATACCTGACCCGAAACATCAGATTACATTCAACTGAACGATAAAATATCGAGTTCGCGCACGAGTTGGCGGAGAGTTAGTCTCTTGGCTTCTCTAGAGGCATAGAGGTCTAATTGTTTGTTCTGGTAGAAATGGAGCGCAGTGGATTCATGGCGGAGACTTCGAGGGAGGCGGACACGACAACGAGATAGTCTGGACGAGGATGATAGGAAAAACATTGTGCCAAATGATAGGGAGACCCAGTAGCAAAGCAATTACATATGAGATGGAAGAAAAGAGTAGAGCCATGAGTTACAGACTCGGAGTTGCAATTCGAAGCTCGCTTGTCTGATCCTCGGTCCGGACTCGTTACAATACATTGTACAAGGATTCTATATAGGGTACTTATACATCAAAGGATACCTTCTGACCTGAGAGCACCGACAATCAGGTATGCAGAACGACGGTCTCGGTCTACACCGACCCAGTCCCCTCGACGGGGCTTTGGAACATCCTCATCGCCGTAAACATAGAGATTGTCTGGGTCTGGCTCGTCCGACTCCTCTTTTTCTTTTTGCTCCTCTTCCCTGTCCCAAAGAACATCCTCCCACTGAGCATCGCTTATTGTGACAGCGACAGTTTTGGCATCGGGAGTGTTGGGTAAAATAGAAGTCAAAAGGTTTGAGAGTAGTTCGGATGTACCATCCGCAATGGGAGGCTGTAAAGTTGGTAAAGGGAGGTATTCGGCCTAGTAGAATATTAGTGCAAACATACGAATAATGAAAAGAAAAGAGACAAAGAAATTTACCTCTAACAGCATCCCTTTCGTGCCACCAGTCGACAAAATAACATTCCCTGCCCTCACCAGCCAGTCTGTTCCGATAGCAAAGATGTGACCATCGATGAACAGTTGCTGACCGCTTCCCTGAGGTCGGTTTCGACCAGATGCATTACTAGGAGCAGCTTGGCGTACTGGCACCCAGCGGGCTTTAAGATGTTCCAAAAGTTGCTCCAGTGCACCCGGCGGACTCAAGGTAAGAAATGTTGTGCGATAATGACTCGGCTGATATGAACTAGGAGTGTTGCCAGTAAGTAGATCACCTCTCGTAGGCGCCAAAGGATCCTCGAGGAGGACAAACACATTCTCTCTCATTGTCAGGGCACACATCGAACGCTCTATCTGAACAGCACTCTGTGGGTTATTGAGGACTGATCTATAGGACTTGACGGAGAGCTGCCATTTTTCTTTGTATATGCCCTAGAAGCTTGCGTCAATGAGCGCGAGTGCGGAGAGGTGGTGAGTGCGAGTACGTTGTGGTTTTTGATGATTTTTTCAAAAATGGTATTGAGGCCATCTGGAGGTGAGTTTACCCATCGAGCTAACCTAGAGACGTTGAGCAGAATGTCGGGGAATACAAGCAGACGAGTACCCAGTGAAACCCATTGGAAGTGCAATGTGACTGGGTAACGTGATACGCGACTTGTAAATTTTGTCACGAAAACGACTTGTTCAGCTCAAACCACGATGGGAACCAAACGCAAAACAGCACCTACACCTCCCAGACATCGGCCAGCAAAACGAGTCACGCGTTCTACCACAGACAACGGCGACTCGGACGATCAGCTCGACTGTCTCCCAACCCCCTCTCGTCCAACCAGACGCGTCCAGTTCTCCACCTCTGCTCTTCCCCTCGACCCCCTTCCCCACCCATCTCCCGTAAAACCGTCAGCTGTGCAGAAATCTCCCAAGAAACCTAACCAGCTCCAGACTCCATCTCTCTCTCCGCCTCCTCGCCCCGCCTCACCCACGAAAAAGATCCCAGGCACTTTGCCACCACATCTTCACGACTGTCTCGACAGCTACAAACGCGCCATTCTTCAGAATCTACAAACTCCGGACATTGCTCACGAGTACAACGAGGATGAAGAGGATGTAGACGCTCCCGCAAACCTGCTCGCGTCACAGCATGTAGCGGATCTTCTCAGGGGAACAACAGAGCGCGGAGAAGGCAACTCTTGTCTTCTCCTAGGCCCACGCTCAAGCGGAAAAACTAGGGTGCGCTTTTTCTCGTTTTTGTGTGATATCCCTAAAATCTTCCCAGATGATCGAGCAATGCATAGCCCAGCTTTCCCAAGAACCTATCGTAGTTCGTCTATCTGGTTGGATTCACCACAATGACCGCCTCGCCATGCGCGAAATCGCTTACCAACTCAACCAGCAAGCCTCTTCTACCCTTCTCCCCGACGTACCAGACATAGCTGACGAAGACGAAAACCCGTTTATTGTCTCGGAACCCGAAGCGCTGGCTGGGCTAGATTCTATCCCTACCGCACACCTTCATGCTCTCATATCTTGTATACCGACTTTACCCCGTCCTACCATCGTCATTCTAGACGCGTTCGATCTCTTTACACTACATCCTCGACAATCCCTACTATATTCTCTCCTCGACACCGTCCAAAGCCTGCGACAAGGCGCAGAAAATAAAGGTTTAGCTGTTGTTGGTCTTACGACACGTATGGACACGATAAATATGCTCGAGAAGCGCGTCAAGAGCCGGTTTTCTGGGAGGATGATCAGAACGGCTACACCCCGTAAAGTCATCGAGTGGGTCAATACTGCGAGGGAAATGTTGATACCCAGGACGCAAGATGACCAGATGGAAGTAGAAGACGAGCTGGCGTTTAAAGAGATGTGGAAAAGCCGTGTGGAGGAGTTTTTGAGCGATAACAAGACGATCAGGGTTTTCGAGGAGACGTTTAGTATAACGCGGGATATCAGGACACTGAGTCGTTTATTGGTTCGTTCTTTTCACGTTTACACTCTTGAAAGATTCTAACGTGAGCAGATTCAACCCATCCTAGCCCTTACTCCCACTTCTCCCTGGTTGACCAGCAATCAATTAGAAAAATCCGCCGTGACCCAACGAATTCGTCCTCAATACCCATATCTACACAGTACGTACATCACCTTCGCTTCAATTAACCAAACTCATCACCTTATTAGACTTTTCATACCCTTCCCTATGCCTTCTCATTGCCTCTGTCCATGCAGAAAATGCAGGATACCCTGCTCTCACTTTTGAAATGCTATACGAATACATTCGTATTCGAATTCGTACCTCTTCCTCTGCACCTATACAATTAAACGGTAGGAGTATTGGCATGGTCAAGATTTCAAAAGGTGTTCTTCTTAGCGTGAGTGCATTTTTCGTCTACCTCACTCGTTCTTTTCACTCAAAACCCTGTCAATAGACATTTGAAAACCTTGTCGCTGCACGGGTGTTTGTAACTGTTGCCGCTCCTTCATTGACTATTGGAAAAGAATTTGTCAAATATAGATGTGCAGTTCATAGGCAGGATGTCAAACAGGCTGTCGAAAGGTGTGGACAGACGAATTTAAGGACGTGGTTAAATAAGGGGAATTAAATTATCGATTTAGTTCTTTTTCTCTCCCTTTTTCTTCCTCATTTGCATCTGTTTTTGGAATCTGACGCAATTTACCTCTGTATCCATTATTGTTAAAGTAAACGAGTAAATTAGACTGCTGTATGTTACAGTCCGTAACGCTATCAAGTTGCAATACATCAATTGGTATTCGAGACAAGGGAATCATGATGACAAAGGTATCGTAAATTCTATGTAAGTATCAAGACTTTACATACAGTTGGACATTTGCGAGAATTGAGAGAAAAAAAACAAGATGTTACAATACAAGAGAATACGATCTTTGAATGAACGTGCGCGTACGCGCGAAGTCCTCGCTCAGCGAGGAAAAAGTTACGCCACGACGCAATCCAACCAAGAATCCAAAAGTCGAGGAAACCAATGAACAAAATGAGATCAAGGTCCAGGCCCAGGATTCCTCATTTTCAAACCGCGAGACCGATATCCGCACCTTGCCTATTAGAAAAGAAAGGCAAGCATCAGTACCTGAATATCTTCCAACAGAAGCAGTCAAAGCCTTGACTCACTCTGCGTCATGATCCTTATGCACGTTTCCATTCCTATCCACATCCCCATCATCCCCATCCTCACCTTCATTAGCCTCTTCTAAAATAGACAATGGTTGCCCATGGATAAAATTGGATGCTGATTCGACCTGATGATAATCTCCTAAATCCGATTCCGATTCAAAGACCGAGTTGGATGGCGATACCATTGGAATATGTATATTGGACGAAGATACTGTCGGCAGCACTGGCATGCCTTCCATCCTATACACTTCTAGATCAAAATCAAGAACGCCAACTTGATCCATATCTACAGAGGACCTCGAGACAGATATCGTAAATGACTGAGGTGATTTAGGTGATTTAGGTGACCTCAGCCCCAGATTATCAGAACTAGGTGATGGAGATGGGTGCACAGAGGGTGAGGATCTAGGCGATTCAGGAGCCTGTACAGATAGGTTGATTCTCGAGGTCGAGTCTTGGATTAGAGCTTTGAATCCATCATCCATGTACAGGCTCGAGTCCCACTGACTAGTCTCTTCGACCAATTCTCGGATAAAGTCGAGCATGACATCCGCGGCCTGATCTTGATGACAAGATGGACTGTTGGTAATGGATATAGCAGGAGATGTGGGAGTCGTAGTATGCGAAGGCCCGGCGTTGCTTGTGTCAATCTCGCTTTCGGTAGCAACTTGAATCTGATCTGGGGAAACCTCCTTCTTGTCAATCCCCCAAACAGACGGGTATCCAATCCCGAGCTGTGAGTACATATCGCGCTTCGGGCCAGATGAAGATTCTTGAGCTAGTGCTTGTGTTAGAGTGAATTCAGATTTGCTGCTCCTGGCATGGTTATTAGCGAGCGTGCAAAGCTCCGTGGTGGACCTTTCCGGTAGAGTCATAATTCTGAGAGGAGATGGTCCGATAGGAGGACTCTTCCGACTTCGAACGGAAGGAGTCCTTGCTTTGGGTCTTCTTCTAGGCAAGGTCGCAGCGACTTTGGGAGAACAAGGCATCTGTGCGGCATATGATGCTGGAGCTACCAGACATGGGGCAGGTAAGGCGATAGGCGATTGAGGTGTTGGTTCATGATCGCAGAGAAGAGGGTTAGAAACCGATGTAGGCAAAACTTCCCAATCTCCTGTTGGGTTCTTAGGAACCAAAGCGTAGGGATGCGAAATGAAACCTTTTCCTTCGAATTCTCGATGTGTAGCTGAGATCGAGCTAGATGGATGCGAAGACGCAGCGCCAGGGGTGTATTTCTTCGATTTGGAACCAATGGTAAAGCCCGGCGGAAAGTCCAGGAATGAGATATCTTTTGGAGACAAAGGCGAGGTTTCCGCTTCTAGCCTGGACGGTGGATCGGCTCTCCTAATCCAAGATGAGCGAGTATGGGGATTGGAAGCGCGATCTCTGTTGACGCCATTTAAACTTGAGTGCCTTTTCTTGCGTTCTATAATATGCTCCGATGACTGTCGTTGTGCTGGAAGTGAGCGGCGGCGAGCCTTTTCTGAGGATGGTGCGGTACGTGCATCTGCAGGATAAGCAGGAAGCTGAACCGAGGGTACGACAGTACGCGTGGAAGACTGTAGAGTGCTAGATAATGCACGACTCGTAACCGTGCCCGATTTAGAGGAAGAGTACCGGCGACGGGCTCCGAACTCGGTGACGCTTAACCTTGAACCAAAGGAAGACGAGGTTTTCTGGTAGGAAGTCTTTGGGTGTATACGGTGAATGAATGGATATCGAGGTTTGGATTCATGTGACGCCCTTATGCTAGTTTCCCAACGCGGTGATCCTAAGAGTCCGACCCAAAAGGCAGTATGATTGAGCTTGAACGATTTGTCCTTTTCTGAAAAGTAGAAAAAAGATTTGGAAGAACGCTGAGAGGATTGAATTGATGGACATGGAGCCGGTGCGCGATGAATGATGTGAGCGCGTCGATGGTTCATGTAGACGCGTTTTACAACGTAGAGGACAGAGAGAACAGAAACGAGAGTGAGGACAATGGCGAGACACGCTGAGCCACTGTAATCAAGGCCATGATTTGTTGTAGGCAATGCTGAGGCGAGAACCGGATAAACGAGGGGTAGCAGTACGCGTCTAGACATGACGGTAAAGAAACAACTTTTTTTTTCCGGTTGGTGGCAGACAAACGTTTCCACGCCTTTCTTCATACCTCTCGCATGACAATGGTAATACTACTTGTTATTCCTCTGATTCTATTTTACAAGTACAACATTCGTTCACTGGTAGTCAGAAGCAAGCTGATCCTCAGCATGTTTGTGAGCGTGGTACTTGGCCTTCTCCTTGTCTACATAGTCGAGCTAGCAAAAGCGACAGTGTCAATACCAATGCCAAGGCGCGTTGAGAAAAGTGGCTTACCCCTTTGGTCTCGACGATGCGGTCCACGAAGGCGCCTGCGAAACCGGCGCTGCAGAAACCTCAGTTCAGGGGACAGGTCAGAAAAATTACTAGCGCGCACAAGATCTCTTTAGCCTTTGCGTGGTTGTCAGGTGTTCCATTCTCGGAGCAATGCTTCTCGTAGGCTTTTGCAGCCTGGAGCATGGCGGTCAGCGTTGGCCAGCACTTGTGAAGGCAAGCTTTAGCTCACCTCGTAGCTAGCAGCAGCGGCAATGAGTTCGTGAGAGAGCTCGGCCTTGTGGGGAGCGTTGACGACCTGACAACGAAAAATGTGAGTGGACGACGTCGACGAGATAGCAAGCATAGCTCTATACCTGGTCGTAGGCCTGAGCTTGCTCGGAGTCGTCGCTGAACCAACCCATAATGTCGATTTGAAGTAGTCGTAAGAAGGATTGATAAAAGAAAAGGTACTAAGGAAGCTAGTGGATTCCTCTGAGCTTTTATAGCTGTCCGGTGTCCCCTATCGTCAGGAGGGTGGATGTATTTTTAGCTCAACATGACGTGGATTCGCGGGAGTGCGTGACATTGCATTTGAGCAGTGCTAAACCGCAACCAATACTTCGTGCGCAGTTTAGCGGATTACAGGAGATCTAGATTATATCAAACCATGCAAGGAAAGAATCACGACCATGTATATAACTAGACCAATATCAGACTGATTTCAATGCATCAATCAAGGGTGAAGAGTGCGTCCATATCAGCATTGGGTGCCTACTCGACGTCCTGAACGGTGGGAGCTCGAGTTCCGGGGATCCCTGATAGAACCCAGCAAAAAAAGAGCCAGAATTTCGAGAACCAGGCAACAAGAGTTTACCCACAAGCTTCTAGACCTCAATCGTCATCGATTGAAGGCACAAAAACACAAGGATACGAGCCCAAAGTTTTGGGTCCATGGAAGAGGAAAACAATCGTTCAAGACAGGGTCCTTCAACGCTATGGCGCTAATGCCCCACTGCCGACATCGATCCATTCAACCACATTACTGTTGGCAACTACAACAATCGCAATCCAACTCTTTTCGGAATAATCTTGAAATTGGAATCTCGGTGTGCGAAAAGCCGGATTAGACAAGGAGGATTGAGGCGGTATGATCAGTGACCTTGACCTATTAATAGTGCCAGCAGTGTCAAGGCCAGTTTGACAAGTCTCCACATTTCTGATATGAGATCATAATCATAGAGTTGGTTGTCAGTTCTTGAAGGGGATGCGTCCTTGAAAGAGTGTTCAAGGTGTCGACATTCGTTGTTGGAAGGAAGTGAGCGTGACCGCGACGCAAGTCGCGTGACTTGGATGCTAGCGAGAATTCAAACGACGTCATTACACGTATATCAATTTCAACTCTCCCCATGTCGAGCAATGATTCCAAACCGTCTTTAAGAGATCTACTTTATGTAGACTATGTCAATGAATCGTAAGTTTCTTTGCCTCTCTATGCTCTAGATTCTTGCCCAATTTTGATTCAGCCATATTCAGGCTTTCGCAGAGGCTTTGCGTGCCGATGAATTTCCTTCTGGCAACGAGACCGCTTCACCCGTCATTCCCGGTAGCCCAGTCCCTTCCCTGAATGGCAGCGTTCGAGTACGAAAGGTATCTGCGTTATCAGACTTTGCGCCTGTCAATCTGCGCGTCAAGAAGTAAGCCATTATCGCGTGCTCTCCGCGTTCTCATTTCATTGAATCGAAAATCAGGAGGAAGAAGAAGGAACGGTCTGTAGATGAGCCTAGACACGACTGGCTTTTTCTCTTGCTACGATGGCCTCTTTTGGTGAGCACAATGTTACTCTTTGTTGTGAGACTTTCTCAGTGTAATACCCTCAGTTATTCATCTTTCTTTTCATCACGGGAGAGTTTGGACTGTATGTTCTTATCCGTCAACTAGTCAATGCAAAAGAGTGGATATCTGCATGTGTGTCTTCTCTGCATGTTCTCTTTCTTGGCTTTGACCTCTGCGTTAGGGCGGGGTAAGAAAGGCTTGTTACGCAAAAAGATGCGGAGCGCCCGTAGTTGGCAAGTGCGTACGCCGGGTTTACTTCTCTCTCTACTTTGGTCTTATTTCACTCCACAGGAATGGAAAGAGGCAGCAGCAACCTTGGACGAGTATCTACATTTTGATGAATGGAAGAAAGTCGATGAAGATCCGTTTTATGATTGGAAATTGGTTCGCAAGGTTACATCTCAACGTTCCTGATACCGTTCTGGATGCTGATACATTGAACCAGGTCAAAAGGTCGCTCAAAACTCTTCGTGAAAAGAACGATGCCAGGGGTTGCATGGGTGTTTTAGAAACATGTATTCGGGCCAATTTTGCAGGAGTGGAATCACCGCGGTGGGTACCTTTCTATGCATTCATTCAACCTTCGATTTACTCCTTTTCAGACTGTATAGCGAGGTAGGAAATTACACAGAATTTGGGAGTCATGTTTTGATAATTACCAATTCTAGACATACTTGGGCAGCAAGGATCTTATTGAATGTATGCATTGTTCCATTCTTCGTCTTTTTCTTACTCAATCTCGACGAACAATAGCATACTATGATGAGCAAGAAAAGGCCCTTGAGTTTATTCGCGAAACGCCTCAGCTCACTATTGACGAAAAAAAGAAACTGTTCAAGAGTGCCAATACCAACTATGGAATCAGCGCGCTCGCACTTTCTGGTGGTGCAAGTTTTGGATATTGTAAGTTCACATTCTGCGAATCTATATGACTGAAACTAATGTCCCTTAGACCATTTCGGAGTCGTAAGAGCATTCCTCGACGCGGGCCTCCTTCCACGTGTCGTTACTGGTACTTCCGCCGGGGGGTTAATCGCCGCGCTTGTCTGCACTCGCACGGACGAGGAACTAAAGACTCTGGTTGTACCTGAGATTGCAGACAGGATCACGGCCTGTGAAGAGCCTATAAATGGTTCGTCTATTGTCCTTGATGAACAACTCACTATTGAATGCATACTTAGTGTGGGCTAGTCGATTTTTAACCACTGGTGCACGCTTTGATAGTGTCACGTATGTCTGTCCTACTTTTTGTTTCCATCGTCTGACGCTTGTATCCCGTAGTTGGGCTCGCAAATCAACCTTTTTCACTCGGGGTTCGATGACTTTCAAAGAGGCCTATCTTCGTACTGGCAGAATTCTCAATATTAGCGTCGTACCAGCTGACAGACATTCACCGACTAAACTGCTCAATTACATTACCGCTCCTGATACTGTCATTTGGTCTGCCCTTTTAGCTTCAGCCGCTGTTCCAGGGATTCTAAATCCAGTTGTTTTGATGCAAAAACTGAAAGACGGTAGCATCATTCCGTGGAACTGGGGAAGTCGTTTCAAAGATGGTTCTCTCCGTGTCGATATCCCTATTCAGGTTGGTGCATTGCTCGGTCTCTGTTACTTTCACTCATGTCTTTCAAGGCGCTGAATCTGTATTTCAACGGTACGCCTTTGTAACCGAACGCCCTAAAATTTAACCAACGTTGGAGCCCAGTTACACACCCTGTCGTTTCTCAAGTAAATCCCCATGTACATTTATTCTTTTTCGCACCGAGAGGCTCCGCTGGGAAACCAGTTGCACACAGCAAAGGCAAAGGTAAAAATTTCAAGTTCGTTTCACACCACTTTGAATTAACAGCTCAACAGGCTGGAGAGGAAATTTCTTGTTATCTGCCGCAGAGAACTGGCTCAAACACGAGTTAACCAAAAACTTCAAAGTCATCAGAGACTTGGACTTGTTACCGCAAATACTTGGCCAAGATTGGTCTTCTGTGTTTCTTCAGAGATTTGACGGTGCAGTCACGTAAGTGTAGTTGTTTTCATCTTAGACAGCTGCATTGACATCGAGTTTTAGCATTTGGCCAAGAACTAGGTTATGGGTGCGTCTCGAACTGAGGTTCCATGTCGATGTTGTTCATATTCACGCAGGACTGGTTCCGTATTCTGAGTGACCCCGATCGACAAGAACTCGACAGAATGATCAAAGTAGGGCAGCTTGTTACTTGGCCAAAGGTGATTCCTAGTATGAATCATTTGTGTAAGCACGGACTCAACACGTTTTCATCAGCTGCATATGATAGAGAACAGAGCACGAATTGAGAAGCAGATTTACTTGGGACGCCAACTTGTTAGACGATCACTTCGTCCAGTACCCCGTTTACCAGAATCATCGTCGTCGCAAGTGAAGCATAATCTTCGTATTACAGCGACCCCACCTCCCACTGGATCGGATTATCCGTTATCCTTGGACAGTGATGCTGAGCAAGCGATTGTTAATGGCTCCAGTCGGATCTTTAGACGCAATCATTCCCACTCTCGAAACAGTACCGTCCGGGGATCGACACCCAGTATTCAAAGGAAAACTCTCCAAAATGAACCACTAGAACCTACATCATCTTCGCAACGAGCGACGCCCATGGCCACCACACAAAGCTTTGTTCAGACTGAGCAGCCTAGCTTCTTGACGAGGTTAAAGACCAAGTCTTTCCCTAGTGGCTCTTTGCTTTCAACTGGGAGGGATCATTATGCCACGCGACCTTTAGAGGATGAGCTGGGCGGTGAACACTTGTGGAGTAGCGACAGCTCATTTGGTGATGACCTTTCTGCTGACGAGGGAGATAAGACTTCATAGATAAATGTACGGGATTCCGATACTTTATTGTACAACCATTAATATGTATGATGCATGAGCGAAACAATGTCGACGCGGTGAAATTATGTCAGCGAGTGAGCGTTTAATTGACTCCTGTTTTGATTTCTTGCTTCCATCACAATGTCATCCGAGTCCTCAATATCAGATGCCTTGGCTGCAGCAGCGGAACGTCGAAACCAACAAACGTCTGCGGGTCCTTCTCATGCTGAACTCCTGGTCCTTCACGAGAAAAAGACCAAGTTCAGACGCTTGATTGACCCTGGTATTATGAGACCCAATCCCGAGCCTCAAGCCCTCAAGTCACTGGAGGTCCTGCTCCTGCAATCGATTCTGAATTTCGTCACTAAATATTCTCGTTAGATATTAATGAAACTTGCTGATAATCTAATTCGAGAGCCGGAGAACCCCAAATTTCTACGGTTCAAAACTACGAACAGGTTAGGTCTCACGAATGACGTCGTGAAAGTCGTGGCATAACCTCGAATGCTTTAGTGTCATTCAAGAGCAGATCATCAAGCCAAAAGGCACTGTTGAATACGCGAGAGAAGTAGGTTGTTCTATCTTCCGATTCAGAATATCTGATTCATGATTCCTTTGTTCAGATGGGCTTTCGACCGGAAGTCGAAGACTGTGTGTTTACCTTTTAATCGTTCAATGAATAGCCTGAAATTCAATCTTTCTCTAGTCCAGCCGTACTATACCTTCAATCCTGCCCGAATGGATGACCTAAAGATTGGTCATGAAATACTCAAGGACTTCCTGGATCTGCAAAACAAGAAGAAAGAGCGTGCTGCTGTTCCGACGATGACACAGAAACAGATGGCTCAAGCAACAGCTGATAAGGCTAGAGGCCTTCCATATACCTCATTTATTCTGCCATTGAAACTTGCGTTGAATCCAGGTTAAACTGGCTTTTATGGAAGACAGAAGATTAAAACAAGAAAGAGATGAAAGGGAAAGAGAACTGCGTGCTATCCGTGCTGCTCGCAGTCCTGATGCGCCACCAGCTGGGACAGCTCGAAGAAGTCAAAACAGAACCCAAAGACGTCGACGTCATTCAGACGAGGGAGATGAAGATGTCAGACAGATGCCTGGTACCGGACGCGCCTTGAACGATGATGGTCCTCCTGAGCCGACTTCAGCACTGACACCGTCGCAAGACCATACCGATAGTGAAGATGAAGACGAAGATGTCCAGATGCCCGGTCCTGGACGTTCACTTGCCAGTGACTCAGAACACCCTCCGCCATATGAAAGTCATTGATGAATTTACCCAGTGTAACAGCTGGATGGACGAAGGTCGGCTCTTTTTGGTGGCACCGAGTAAACAGTACACCGGTTTGTGCTCAGTGATTGCTATTAAATATTTGATAGATACAAGCATGAATGAATGTGTAGCATACTACTGAATATCAAACTATCATAAGTCCTCATCTACCGATACGATTATTAGACTGCAAAGAAGATATCCTGGATGGAAGTCCAGGTCCTGATGGTCTGGGAGGTAACGGGAATTTCGAAAGAATAGGTTCATCGTCGTCTGAAATACTATGAGATTATGGACATGCCGAGTCGAAAGTTTCACTCACTATTTTCAAATGCCCTGGCCCTCTGTAGCACAAGACTGTCTCGTTTCCTGGGTAGAGGTCTAGGTGGTGTGTCCGGTCCACTGAAGCGATCAGCAACATTGCTAGACGACCGTGAATCATTCAGATAAGTAGACCTAGACAGCTCAGGTGGTCGTTCATCCACTGGTGACAGATTAGTTGGTCCCCTCCTCGTTGGTGTGGTTGAGCGGGAAGCGGATGACATTGACCTCTGAAGAGTGGTGGTTCGCAATTCCGCGGTCGGACCCACCGAAGTCAGTCGAGATGCAGAGGACGCCGATCTCTGGAGGGCAGCTGTTCGCAGCTCACCGGAACGAGACGGTGTCACGGATGTTGCCGATCTGTGCAAGAGACTTGTTCGCTGCTCGCCAGGAGCTGTAGACACGACTCTTGGGATTGACAAGGGTTCTGTTGGTTCCGCATCTTTCATCAGCAAGAACGAGTCTGGCCGTGGAGGAAGAGCGCTTTTCCGTCTTTCAGCAACGGGCACTGCAGGAGCCGTAGACACAGGGCTGGTAGTAGGACTCAAACGGGTGCGTTCATATGGTGGTGATGGTGATGGTGATGGAGAGTTTCGAAATGAATCTGGTCGAGGTGGGAGTCCTCTCATTGGCGGGGCAGTACTCGGAGGTCGTCTCGCAATGGAGCTCGAGCGAGGACGGGGT
Source organism: Stygiomarasmius scandens (assembly GCA_037954225.1). NCBI lineage: Eukaryota > Fungi > Basidiomycota > Agaricomycetes > Agaricales > Campanellaceae > Stygiomarasmius > Stygiomarasmius scandens. The sequence goes on along the minus strand of JBANRG010000002.1, from coordinate 1,699,647 downwards.
CGAGGTACCACATCTACCTGAATACTCGGTAGTTTGAATAAGGACACGTTACCACTTGGTGTGTCAACTTCTCTATCGTTGAATACTTCATCGTGAAGAGCTCGGTGTGATTTGTGATGCCGAATCATGGGAGGCTGCGAAGCAAACACCATGGCATGCAGTTGCGCATGCGTGAACCTTGGTGTACGTCTCACCGCCACCTTCAAAGCACTAGTTTTCTGATAGGGCCATACATGATTCCAAGGATCGGAAGGCTTGGTTGCGTGTTGGAGTTTCGATGACGGCAACCGAACTGCCTCGTAGATGTGGTCCAAAGAGAACGGATATTGAACGACTGGATCTAAAGTAAACATCAGCAAAGAGCAGTATTATAATGAGAATTCAAGCTCACAGATTTGGAAGACAGGCCACTGAGATGTTGCAACGCGCTGCTGCGACATGGCCTTTGTTGCAGGGAAAGACAGTCCAGCACCACCATAAATGCGATCCAGAGAGAAAGGATATTCAACGGCTGGATCTGTAAACCAAGTCAATAAGTCAGAGGAAGTAGACTAGAATGTGACGAACACAGATCAAAAATCGGGTACGAAGTAACAGGCTGCAGAACGACGACGGGTTTGGATGTTCCTTTAGCTCCGGTTTGCGAATTGCACAATTCACCAGACTTGGGAGGGTACAAAACTAGGTTTGGATAGGTGGCAGGGTCTGCTTTACCCAGTCAGTTTATGATAGCGCCGAGAAATGTGCTACGTACAGAGATCGAAGAATCCGTAGATGCACTGAGTTTTCATAACCCCTTTTGATTGCTTGTAGTTCCCTCCGGCAATCGAAGGATAGAGGCAGAAATGTGGATAAACCGGGGCATAAAGGACAAAGTCAGGATAACCACCTGTACGAGACATCTTGGGTGTTCCTAGCTTTTGTACACTCTTCTTGACAGAGACCGGGGGATATATGCAGAAATCTGGGTAGCCAGCAAAAGTTATGGGAGAGTAAATGATGAAATCTGGATAACCACTAGAACGAAGCGTCCTTTCCATCCTCAACTCCCGTGGCTTGCTGCTCCTCCTAGAAACAGGTGGGTAAATGCAGAAATCTGGATACCCAGCGAACATTATAGGAGGGTAAATAACAAAGTCGGGATAACCACTAGAACGAAGCGTCTTTTTCATCCTCAACTTCCGTGGTTTACTGCTCCTCCTAGAAACAGGTGGGTAAATGCAGAAATCTGGGTACCCAGCAGACATTATAGGAGGGTAAATAACAAAGTTGGGGTAACCACTAGAACGAAGCGTGCTGGCATTTCTCAGCTTCCGTGACTCGTTCTTGCCAGAGACTGGAGGGTAAATACAGAAATCTGGGTAGCCATAGCCAACTGAACGAGTTTTCAATCCAACAATAGATGCGGTCTTTTGCCTATAGACATTGGAGATCGGAGGGTACAAACAGAAATCTGGGTAACCCGTTGATTTCAGAGCAGGATAGATGTCGAAATCAGGGTATCCGGCTGACTTGGGGCCATTTGACAATACTGTCTGCTTGTGAGCGATCTTGATATCTCCCGGTGGATACAGCACCAGGTGAGGATACACAGCGGGGTCTGGGTCACTAGTGAGTATTTGATAATGACACATTGAAAATAGACGTACAGAGATTGAAGTATGGGTACTTCGTTCCAAGCTTCAGGTCGATACTTCTGCGTGAAACATCCTTTCGTCGTTGAGCAGGATAAATATCAAAGTCGGGATAGCCTCGAGACTTGATCGCTGGATAGATGTCGAAATCAGGGTATCCGGTCGACTTGAAGTCACTTGATAGTACTGTCTGCTTGCGAGCGATCTTGATATCTCCCGATGGGTACAGCACCAGGTGAGGGTACACAGCGGGGTCTGGGCCACCAATGAGTATTCAATATTGATATATAGAGAATGGACATACAGAGATTGAAGTATGGGTACCTCGTTCCAAGCTTTAGGTCGATACTTTTGCGTGAAACATCCTTTCGTTGTCGAGCAGGATAGATATCAAAGTCGGGATAGCCTCGAGACTTGACCGCTGGATAGATGTCGAAATCGGGATAGCCTCGAGATCGAATATGTTGACGGCTCGGGGATCGAACTGTACACTTGTTGACCGCGGGATACACTTCAAGATAAGGATACACAGCTGGATCTGTAAGTAAATTAGTCAGTATGCTGAAACAGACTAACCGTAACGCGACATACACAAATTTATTACGGGATATGGCAGCAAGTTTGTTACAGGCTTCGAAGGAACGGCATGTCGTATATGAGACTCTCTGACTGCAGAGACGGCGGGATAGAGATCGAAAAATGGATAGTGCACTTGCGTTGGCTTCCTAGGAGGTATGGCAGGGTAAAGACTGAACCAAGGGTAAACCGGACGATCTAAATGACTGTAAGCAGACTTGAAAGGTAAAGATATCTGGAAATAAACATACAAATTTGAAGCGACGGATATGAACAGGGCACATAAACCGATACCGGGAGAGATTTGGAGGCAATTACGCGTCGAGTACGAATAGCAGGGTAGATTTCACTCAGTGATTGAGGGTACACCCAAGGTGTCTGTAACTGTAATGATGTCAATTTCGACTTTGACAAACCATCAATGACTGGAGGGTAGATGTCATCCAAAGATTGGGGATATCCACGCGAGCTTCTCTGTGGCAGTTGGGACGGTTGCACCGCAGGATAAAGTTGCTTCAAATTGAACGGATACACATCACGATCTAGACCATTGAAAGACCATCAGTAAGAAACAAAAAAGTACGAAAGGATCCTTACATATCACCAAAGATGGGTATGAACAGGGAAGAGAAACCGAGATCTCATCACGACCAGAAGATCTCCTAGTGGCGTCTGCTTTATGGTAAGGCCACACGTGCGACCAAGGTGGACTCGCTGAATTCATCGACGATCGCTGAATTCATCGACGAAGGTTGCTGTGTATACGGCCATACGAATTCCCACGGTGCAGTCTGGGCGGTTACCGAAACACGGTTTTGGGTGTATGGCCACACGAATTCCCAAGGTGCTCCCTGAGAGCTTGTTGATCTACGTTCCGTGTAAGGCCATACATGGTTCCAGGGTGCGCCTTCACGACGTTCTAGATCGAGATCAAATGAACGGTGGGCCGCGTCCGGTGTATGTACATAGAAAGGAGTAGCCGGAGAAGGGGGCCATGATGCCGGTCCCCAAGAGGTTGCCGTTGAAGGAGTATGTGGTCGACTGAGTTGCATGCGGTAAGTAAAGTCAACAGAAGAGGCGCGTCCATCGCTCATGGGCGAAGCAGGCCATTCAGAAGGTGCACCCCAGCTAGTTGCAGTGTCAGGTGTAGACGGTCGACTGAGTTGCATCCTATAGGTAAAGTCTACAGAAGAAACACGGCCCTCGCTCATAGGCGACGGTGGCCATTCAGAAGGAGCACCCCAGCTGGTAGCAGTCGCGGGAGTCAGTGGGGCATCTTCGTACATACGACTAGCAAGATCAGGAGTGAATGCACGCTCAGAGGGAGGTGAAAGAGGTGGCAGAGTATAGTCAGATGGACCGAAAGACGTGCAATCCGAGGGTGTCAAACATACAGACCCTTCGACACGACTGGCGATATGGACAGAGGGTAATCTGGACCATGACGAGACCGAGTCCATGTCATCGTAGTCGTAATCGGGCGGGCCTAGAGACGAGATTGACCACGCAAAGTCCTCCAAGTTAAGCACGCCGTCCTCCTCCTCATCTTCTCTCATAACATCGTCCAGACTGATAGTGTTGGGGAGATTGATGGGTTCCAAGCTAGTCTGCCCTCTGGCAGCGAGCGCAGAAGGATTCAATGAAGCACTAGCTCGCCAATGATTGACTTTTTTCTCGATATCACCTTTAGTTGCAAGAGTGGCAGTCTTTGGTTCATCTTCCTGATAAATGGGCGAAAGAACCGAAGAAGATGGGACCTGGTCAGGTGGAGACATATTCGCAGCACGGATGGGTGGTCTCGAACTTCCAGAACGTATGGAAAGTGAATCTAGTCGGTCCACCAACGAGAGCTTTCTAGGCACATGTCGTGTAGTAGGGACGGATGACTCTGCAACCTGAGAGAGAGGCAGAATAGTGTGTTGTTCCAATGTATCATCAAGACTCAGGTCAAGGTCTGTGACTCGACTGTCCATACGGTAATGAGACAGAGATGGTGCTGTCGAAGGGACCACGGAGGACGGGACATCCAGTTGTTCCCTATGAGATGATGAGAGCCATGATCCATACCACCTAGCTTGTCTAAGGTCAATGTCAAACTCGAGTTTTCCGACAATGGGCAGTTTCAAAGAGGGAGAAGAGGCATCAAAGATATGACTCCAGATGAGCTGCCAAGATTCGTCTGAGATACGCGGGGTTGCAGTTATCCCGTTTTCAGTAAAGTGAAGGTAAAGACACAGGCCAGTGGTACTAGGAAAGTTAAACTCGCGCGCAATCGCACTAAGCTGACCGAACATCTATTCAAGCAATTAATCAAATGCAAAAATAGGAGTTTCAAGTTGTACGTACTGTTGGGAACAGCGGCATCAATAACCCTTGCGAAAGACGGTGCTGGGGCCCCAGGGAGAGTGTATGACCCAATTGACCATGGTCTTGTACAAAAGACGGAGGAGGAACGACGACGACAAAATACCTGTAGTTCCTCTGTACTCCTCTTTCCCTGGGCTCACGCAGACCCGAACTATGATAAGCTAAAGAAGATACCCGACGAAAACGAGCACCTGGACTTTCTGAGTTCTGGGAGCGTTGCACGTCTGACTCTACATGAGGAAGACCATCTATTCCACCTGCGACGGAAACAGTTGCTGATAAGCTTGAAGGGGGAATCTGTTCCGTATTGGTCTCTGGGGGGCTCAAGGGCACCCGAGGGAATTGGAAAGGCGAGGGCTTGTGAAAAGGTGACGAAGTAAGTCGAGACATTACACCAGGTAAAGAGAAGAAAAGAAGGAATAGGAAAGAGTCGTCGAAGAGAAAAAGGAAAAGGTGAAAGTAGGGTGGACCAGCAAGGGAAAACTATGAAATGGTTCCTTGAAATATACAGCGGGAAAAGATGAGTGATAGGATCAAAATGATTGAAACCAGGGCTACAGAGACACACCTGGAACCTGCAGATCAAACTCTGGGATTGAAGAAAAGAAGAGATAAAATGAAGGATAAAGTAAAGCCCAGACCTAGACAGGAAGACGAAGGGCAGAGGAACTGGGACAGCTACCACGGAAAATAAGAAATTGAATCCGTTTCCTAGTGATCGAGATCAATACTAGCCACGTGCGCGTCATAACTTGCTACTCTCATCTCTAATGGAATCCCGCTTAGCCCAGCTATCCTCCCTCGGTCAAAAAGACAAGGGTCCTGCTTTTATCGCTCTCATCCGCGAAATTATTACCCGTCCCGACCAATCTACCATCGCACAAGATATCCATGCCCTCGTTGATTTTGTGGTAAATCAAGAGTCGGTCGGCCTTGTCGTCGGCCGACAAGTATTGTCTGAACTTGTAAAGGTGCTTGGAGAGGGGCAGATTGCTGATCCTGAGACACGGAAACGCGTCGTCAAAGATACTATCGATACTGCACAACCCAAGATCGTGAGCTTTGAGGAACAAGTGAGACCAGGTCGCGCGCACTTGAGACGACTTTATGCTGATCATATTTCACAGGTGAGTACACTACGATTCCAGTTGGCGGATATTTTAGAAGAAGAGGAAGAATGGAGCGAGGCTGCAAGAGTGCTCATGGGTATCTCTTTGGATGCAGGCCAACGGTGTGCAAAACTACTTGCAGAATTCTTCAGCCAATCTCATGTCATTGTGCAGTCCAGACAGCGAAAAGATGCGAGTCTACGTTCGTATCGTCCGACTTTTATTGGAAGATGAAGATTCGGTACAAGCAGAGACATACTTTAACCGTGCTCAACTCCTAGTTCACTCGGCCAACGACAAAGAAATCATGTTGCAGTTCAAATTATGTCAAGCAAGAATAAGTGATTACAGTCGCAAATTCCTCGAAGCTGCCAGCAGGTATCATGAGCTGAGTTATGTCGCAGAGATTGACGAAGAGGAGAGGCGGCATATGCTGTGAGTTTAATCTTCCACCGAGTGGCGAATTCTAACAGTCGCCTCAGTTTGGCTGCAGTCACCTGTGCTGTTCTCGCACCTGCAGGCCCTAATCGCTCTCGTGTTCTCGCCTCGCTGTATCGTGACGAGCGTAGCGCTGAACTTCCTACATACAATATCCTCTCCAAAATGTTCTTTGATCATATCCTCCGATCAGCAGAAATTAAAGAATTCGAAGCTACCCTTAAACCCCATCAACTCGCCAAAATCGCCATATCATCCAATGATCGTCTTGCCTCTGCTACTCACGATGACGACCTCGCTGGTAGCGAACCTGCCGCCAGCACGCGAACGGGACCAACTACCGTGCTTGACCGAGCAGTCATGGAACACAACTTGCTAGCAAGCTCCAAAATCTACAACAATATCACTTTCCGAGGTCTCGGTGCTTTACTAGATTTGGCTCCAGGTGCTGCCGAGACCATGGCCCGTAAAATGATTGAACAAGGTCGATTACGAGGTTCAATCGATCAGGTAGACAGGCTCATTTGGTTTGAAGGCAATCGAGAAGAGGACGATGCTCAAGGCAAGGCAGGAGGCCTGGGAGAAGTCGTAGAGACGGAGGATACTGGAGCCCCATTCACCAAGCGCTGGGATGCGCAGATCAGAGTGACAGCAGCCAATGTAGGGCCAATATTATGTTTCTATGCCAGCGCTAATATTCTCCTAGGTTGAGTCCATTGTCCAACACCTGACAGAGAGAGGACTAGTGAAAAATGTCACAGTCCAGGCATAGAGTATCGGCCATGTCCCAGCAATGATATGATAACACGCATAAATTACAGTCGTCTTGTACTTTTACTCTTTCTTACGCTTCTTGGCACGCTCGCGTTTTGTCTCTAGTTCGTGCCATTCGCCCTCCAACTCGGCCAGACTTTGAGAGAATCGTCAGCACCGTCATTAGAAACTTGTCGAGGAACAAAAACCTACCCTACTGGTCTTTCTGCAGCCGGTGCTTCCTGCGTAAAGTATGAGGCTTCCATCGCTTGAACAGCGCTTACTCGTCGAGACGGATCATAGTCCAGTAGTCGCTCGGCCAAATCGAGAGCAGCAGGTGACATCCATCTGAAAGTCTTGTAAGTTGAGCTCTCAAATCAGTAATGACAGACATACTTTTTGAACAAATCTCGGAAATGGTTGGGAACATGGTCCTTGGGCTTGACCAGTTCATACCAGGGCATATTTGCTGCATCAGCCCACCGTTCGTGTGTGGGAGTGCCTATGATACGGTATATCACGTCAAGCTGCGATATCTCGTCGTTGCCTTGGAATACTGGTTTCTTGGTGAATAACTCCAGCATGATACACCTAAAAAATGTGAGTAAATCCAGTAGACGCAGCACGTAAAAAACCTACCCTGCACTCCACATGTCAACCTCGGGACCATAGACAGTGGCTCCAAGCAGTAGCTCAGGTGGCCGGTACCATAACGTAATAACACGGTTGGTATAGTCTGAACGCCGTCGCTTTTGGTAAAATCTCGCCAGTCCAAAGTCTGCGAGCTTTAGTTCACCACGGTTATTGATCAGAATGTTGGAGCCTTTGATATCACGGTGTACCACGCCTTTGTGGTGGAGGTAAGCCAGTCCCTTCAACATTTGCATGCATAACGATTTCAGATGAGCATCGGTAAAGTTGAACTGTGTTTGCGACAATATCCCCGTCAGGTCGTGGTCCATATACTCAAAGACCATGTAGACTGAACCTGGTAGATTCAATTCAGTAGAGAGCAAATATCGGAAAAAGAAACGAACCACTTGAAACCATCATTTCAAACAGTGTGATGACATTTTCATGCCTAAGCGACTGAAGCAATTTGATCTCCCGCATTGCGGTCACTGGGAATCCATCTTTTTCCGACTCCATTCGTATACGCTTAAGTGCGACATGCACGTCGGTGACAGTGTTACGGGCCTTGTACACCTTTCCGAATGTTCCTTCACCGACCTGACTGACAATTTCGTAAAGTTCGGAACGGGAGCGAGACTGTGAAGATCCAGCATGAACGTCATCTGCAACAGCTTCAGAATGCAGTTGTGCAGCGCCTTCAGTTTCACTTCCGATAGGCCCGGGCGGTCCGGAGGGATGTGGAAGACTTTCTGACGTGTAAGACTGCTCCGCAGGGGCGGGATGAGATGAATGAGAACTTTCAGGAGCATCAGGATGAGCAGGGGAGTCCGCAATGTCCATGTCTTCATCGTCCTCAGGGAAAAACCGCTTGAGAGACTGGGATTGATTGGACGAATCGATAGGCTTGAAGCCTGCATTTTTAATTGGGACAAATCGACCCAGTTCAGGCCGTGGAAGAATATCGGGTTGTCGTGGTGGAGGATAGTCATCCTGCCGTGGAGGTGGAAAATCAGTTTGTCGTGGAGGTAGAAACTCGGCCTGTCGTGAGGGAAGAAAGTCAGCCTGACGTGGAGATGGATATTCGGCTTGTCGCGGAGGTGGAAAGTCATTTAGCCGCGATGACTGAGGGTCAACTGATCGCGGGGAAGGAAAGCTAGCTCGCTGTGACGATCGTGGAGAAGGATAACTATACTGGCGTTCGGACTGCCATGCAATTTCTTCGCGGTAATGATACTGTTCGATTGCACGCTGTTCTTGAATAGACGGAGGATGATTTGTAGATGTCGATGTATAGCTTGAGACCGCGTTACTTGTATAACTCGAAGCATTGGAAGAAGCAGGCACAAATCGCGGATGAGAGGTGGATAAAGGAGTAGAAGCAGAAGGAATAGGGTCTGGAGCAGGCATAGTGGGTTCGAGATGTCCCGAAGAACTAGGTACAAAGACTGGAGGGTACATCGAGGGAGAGGAAGCATGGTCCAGATGCGATGTGGGAGCATCATAAGATGTAGGAGGATATGAATCAACGTAAGGCAGAGGTGATTGACCTTGTTGTAGAGGGGTCTGGGGCCGTGATCTTTGTGGTCCGGTCGGTGGAGGTGATCTTTGCCTATGAACAAAATTGCTGGGTAAAGAGGATGGCGGAGGCATTGCTTCGGCACCGGCAATTGGCCCCATTTGATTCTTACGGTTTTTGCCTTTCTACAAGCAAGTTCAACGACGATAGAAAAAAATGAAAAAAGGATATTACTTTATGTTTGTGCTGTTTCCCAGCTCCTTGATTGCCCATTTCTTGTCCAAACATCGGCCCTCGTGGGACCACAGTCTCCTTGGAAGAGGCAGAAGGAAGACGATGAACAGCACGATTACGGTTTGGTGGACTCTGACTTCGATCTGTACTTACAGAAGAGGCAGACGAAACACTCTGACGACGACCTTTGTGAGGAGAGGGCTTCTTTTCCATGACTACCCAATCAGTTTGACGGTCTGAGTACCGGTCAGACTGGCGATCAGAGTGCCGGTCTGAGTGTCGGTCGGAATGACGGTCAGATTGCCTATCAGGCGAACGACCTCGAAGGATAGGACTGGAGTCTCGGCGGAGACGTTTCGCTGCAGGAGATACAGATCGCGACCTACTACGACCCAGCGAGGAGTACCGTGAATAGTACGATTCAGCTGGAGAGCGGGAGCGGGAACGAGAATATGAACGCTGATGTTTGCGTCTGTTCGGGGGTTTGGGATGTTTGTTGTCCTGAGTGTGTCCATGCCCTTCTCTCTTGTTCCAACTGGGCAAAAAACCATTAGTTTACACAAAATTTGTCGTAAAAAACGACTCACTTGTTCAGGTTTCCATCGTCGTTTCGCCAATCTCGTCTATTGCCCTGCTTGTTTTGAATATGGTTGTTCTTCTTCCCGTTGGACCGTGCATTTGAGTGGTAGTTCCGATGGCCATTCTGAGGCTGTTGTTGAGTATATCCCTCGTTCCGGTGCGAAGATTTCCAGCTGGCGGCAGGTTCCCATGAGCGTTCAGCTGATGGACTAGGGGCACGTCGGTGAGTATGTTGCTGATGTTGTTGAGGTTGAGTATGCTGAGGACGGTGATTGGATTCTTCCCAAACACCTGTTCGGTTTTCACGAGAACGAGATTGCCACTCCACGTCCACCTCAACTGCATTGCTACCCGTTCCGAACCTATCTCGCCTGTGGTCTCGCTGGCGCTCGCGGTCCCAGTGTGTATCCCTTTCCCGGTCCCGATGCACATCCTGCATGGCTCTCCGGTCGTCAATGTGTGAGAGGTCGTCCTCAGGCCACGCAGAGTAAGAAGGAGGATGAGGTTCTTCATAGCCCGTGCCTTTCCAACCCACAGCTTCTTGATATGACGAAGAGTACCCATTGTCGTATCTCGAAGGCCATTCCTCCCGCTGTTGGGGTGGATAGTGTGCTTCATTGTTCCTCCTAGTGTTCCAACCATCGTCCCTCTCCCTAGTCTCATAATCACTCCTCCCACTGCGATGGTAGCTGTCTTGATACCCGTAATTATCTTGAGTGTCACGCCAGGAATGTGAATCGTTTTGGCTACGAGAGGACGATGGCTGTCTGTTCATGTCGTACGAGGATCTGTTGGAGTGGTGGTGATGTGTTTTGTAATTGTCCGAGTGGTGTGAGGTGTGTTGAGGACGAGAATACGGCTGAGCGTCATCGCGAGGAACGAGCTGGTCGTCATCGTAGCCCTTGTTATTTCGGTGCTTTCGATGCTGTCTGCCTTGTGCACGCATGAACGGTCAAATGTCGAGTAGAATCCAAAGAAGGATGAAAGGTCGACTTTGAAAGACAGAGCTGTATGGCAGATGAAAAAAAGGTGTTGGCACGTTTCGGCGTTCTGTTCCAACCTTCAAGCAAACCTCAGTATTGCTTTAAGAATATTAAAAGACAACGTACCGCACAAGAACTATGGCTGGGTCACGCAAGAAAATTGCCCGAGCGACAAATGATGAATGAGTAATTTCAATTTTAAAAAATGCAGACTCACCCTATAACTGGGAGGTTAAAGAGCAGTTACGATTTGCAAAAAAGAAAAAAAAAACAGACGTTCAAAGATTTCCTGTGACGGTAGGATAGACAGTGCAGTAAGCAACACCAGCGACGCTTCTCATGAAATGAAGAAGCAATGATGATGTGATGACACCAAAACGCTTTCAGGGAAACCAAAGGCACAGGTCGAAACCAACATTTCTGGGACGGCGAGAACATGTAACGTATGGAAAAATAGGTGAAAGTAGTTAGATTCGAGGCAGAATCGCCTGTGACAGAACAAGAGAATACAGCTTTCATGCTCCTGGAAAACGTTGATAATAACGCAAAAAAAGAAACATGTCCGTGATACTACAAACCTACGTGTACAGTACAAGGTGATAGAGATTTTGATACAAAAGTGATAGTACAGAAAATTATTGGTTTACACATTCTGCTGCGTCCTCTCCCAACTGACCCCCGTTCGTCGAGGCAGCTCTCATTGAAGTCAACAGCGATACCAAGTCAATCCTCCGGATGTATTGATGGTTTCTGCGGCGTTCAGCGTTGTGTCTCATAATGTTTTCCGCATTTTGGATTCTTGAAAACTTGCTGTCGCCCCTAACAGGGGCAAAGAGCTAGAACGAGCAATTTATGAAACACAAATACATAGGATCACTCGAAGTAGCTTGCCTTGACTGTACAATCGATTCCACTGACGGCAACCAAAGGTAAATGAGGATGGGGTTCTATGACATTGACAACACTCCCATCTCCCTCGTAGATGCCGTGCAACTTTTTTGTTGATTTGTTCCACACAAAAAAGTTGCCATCGTCAGAGCCAGAGACCACGAATTCGTCAAACGGCCCTAGGAAATTGACTGTTTGATTCACGAAACTGAGCAAGATTATACAAGTAGTGTGCAGGACACTTACCATCCTTTACCGTATCGACATTCCGAGCCCCAGCATACCGATGACGAGGCCGTATCACAGGGACTCCGGGTTCGAACATTTCTTCCGGATTTGTATCCATATCTTCCTCTTCATCGTCACTATCGTCGTCGTCGTCGCCGCCACCTCCTTCGTCCTCTTCTCCAAGTCTTTCCAACAGAGGTAAGGCCTCCTCGTCGAGATTCATATCACCCGAGTCCTCAGAGTATGCAGGCAATTGTTCTTCCTCTTCTGGAGACTTTTGACGCCCCGACCTGGCAGAACTTTTTGGTGTTTCGGGGTTTGAAGTATCGCTATTAGACGAAGGATCATCCAGAGTCGAGAAAAGGTAAACGCCATCTCCGGAGTATGCTAGAGATATCCGGTTCAGTGCAATCAACCGCCACGTTTCTACTAATCAACTTACACAGTAACACCTAAGACCACGTCGAAAACAGTCAGAGACACAAGTTTTAAACTTGAAAGAACCCACCTCATGTCCATTTTCAGAAGACATTCTCGCCCCAGTGATATGATCCCCGGTGAAATAAGCGCGCGTTGGATTCTCCACTTTTCCGCTCCTCCCAAACCGCCTGACACACGTCGTCAGACCATCGGAATCCATACCCCATTCTTTTTGAATGTCGCGTCCAGTGTAGCGGCGATCAAACAAATAGCCCTATCCCAAAGTACACTCAACATAGATCTGTTAAAGTAAGATAGAAAAGTACGCACATAAGGAGACGCCCCAGCAACCACGATATGATACGGCGTCAGTGGAGATGATGCCAACGTCGACAACTCGTGCTTCATGCGTACAATTGGGGTCGGGCAAGCGCTTCGACACCGATGAGATGTGCGCAGATCATGTTGACGGACCGTCCTGTCCTGCGCAACAGTTTGAATCGTCAATAGACTATCCGTTTTTGTCACAAACCTCTGCAACAGTCAAAAACGAGTTGGGACTCTCCTCTGTGACAATCCTCTTCACTCGATCTTGATGGCACAAGAGAGTATGTGTGCGACATTGAGCAGAGGAATATTCACTTCGGTTCACGTCATATTTTGAAGGTATTTCTACGTCAAAGACGCGAACCTCTTTATCGCCAGCAACAGTGACGCTGAATGAACCAGTGAATACATTGAAACACTGGAAATGATTCCAGACGCACATTCGAGAGGAATACGGTAACATTTGTACGTTGAAGATATTCGCTCTGTGACCGGTTGAAATGACCGAACGACAAACGAATGGATACTCCTTGGTGATATTTCCTGGATCCATACGCCATATTTGCACGCTGGAAGAGGCTGAGCAAGTGATATGAGACAAGGAAAAAGTACGCACGTCGTGTCGTCCCCAGAACTTAACAAAATCTCTCCATCACGCGCCCAGCTCAAGGCGTTGACGCATCTGATCAGACAAGTTGAGCAGTTCTGATATCTGTCGAGGACGTTTAGAAATACCCTGCATGTCCGTATTCGAGATTGTCTCCCAATACGTTGACACGGTCCAAGGTTTGCTGCCAGGCATTGGATAGGATTTGCTTTCGAAATCTATGGATGTTTGGAATGGACCACGGTTTTTCACCGGGGTAGTAAACCGACGATTTGGACACAATGGTTGGCATTTCAGTTCGTTCAACAGCAAATCATGGTATGGAGAAAAGAAGTAATATTCGATACGGTTCGACGTCATGATGTATGTTAATCGAGCCCCGTTGTACACTACCGGTCCAGATATAAAGTAATATACAGTAAATACTCGTCTGATTAGGACGAAACTAGCGATCAAGAAAGTGATGACATGTCTTATCGTAAGGAGCTCGTCGTTACTTATGCAGCTTTGGCGAAACCGACAGCGTTTCTGCCGAGGTCGTAAACCGTGTAGTATTTACGTAGGAAGACGTCACCTGAAACGATTGTCAAAGTATGTCTGGAAATACGGCACAAAAAGGCTTACCAACGATCCACAGTTGAAGGCCGTTGGGCATGTCCAATCCGGTGAAGGAAGAAATGCAAGTTCCTTGAACCTCAAGGATATAGTCAGTAGCCTTGATGGGGAATGGCTTGCCGCCAAAGTAAAAGGTGAGATCAGGGAGAGATGGCACTGTGGAACAGTCGACTGTGTATTGACCGTTCCAAGACTTTGTAGCACCGATTTGAGCATTCATCATATCGGCAATGTCGGAAGGCAAAGCAATGAGGGAAGTGCCTAGTAATAACATCAGCACTAATCTGAAAGCTGCGAAGAGGAAAACTCACCAGTGTCAATAGCAGCGCCAGTGTTCTCAAGTTCCAATTCATCGTCACCAAAGGCAACCTTTTCAAGTTCGACTTCCCAATATGCCTTGCGACGGACGGGAACATAATCGATCTTGCCAGTGTATGCAGACTCGTCAATACCACCGAATATAGCTTCACCGCCGTCTTGTTCAGAGGAACCGAGACGGAAGGAGAAGATAGGTTGGTCGAGCATACCCTTGTTTACCATGTTATAGAAAGGAGGAGTGATGTGGTTGACAGAGATAGTATCGTAGCCAAGGCCCAAGATACCGTCGAACCTGAAAGCTCAAGTTAAGCAAACGACTACATGGCGACAGCATGTCTTACTTTCCAAAGGCAAAGGCAAGACCAGGCTCCTTGGTTGCCTCTGCAAAGTCTTGACCCTTGATGGAAAGGTCACCAATTGTAAGGGTGTCCTGAGACACGAAACCTTCCATCGAGCCAGAGCCATATTGGATGCTGAACTCGGTGCCATTGGCCTTGTATGTCGATGACGCTGAAGAGTCATACTTGGTGTGCAAGAAGCAAGCAATGGAAGTGCACTTGGTACTCGGGACCCAAAGGTTACTTGAACTATATCTGGAATGAGTACCCTATCAAAACTGACTCGATATGGTGACGTACCCGGTATCAAGGATGACTTTGAACTAGATAGGGAAAAGTAGGGTTGGAATGATACAAACAAGTACACAAAAGGTGATGCTAACCGTCTGAGGTGGTGTTCCAAGTGTTATCTCGGAATAGTACTGAGCATTCATAAAGTCTGAAAACACATGATTAGTGGTTGAAGCGATAAAGGGAGAACAGACAGACTGTTGAGGGGAACATTGTGGCCACCATTGATTTGTTGCTGGGTCCAATAAAGATCGTCACCTCCTTGCCTGAAGCGACGACCTGCGCCGCCAGCACCAAGGAGAGGCGACTGACGGGAAGAGCCACCGTACTTGTCTGCAAGGTGGAGACTTTCAAGCTCTGGGTTGGAATGAGTGGGAGGGAGCTTGCTGAGCTTGAGTTTGTGAACGTCTGCGAGGACGACGAAAGGAAGGAGGGCAACTAATGCGTACAGACGAAGGAGCATGGTGGGGGCTGCAAAGTGTCAGTGTCGTCAAGCTCACGCTGCGCTTGTAGCCCCCGCATTTCAGTTTCCCAGGATATCCCGTGACCTCGTTTCCACTTCTGTCTCGATGAGCAGATCCACTCGCCGCACAGAATTCGAGTTGTCCACTCTCGACCGTCTTTTGATTGCTCAGGCAGTCTATGAACTCGGCGGAAATGCCTGGCCATCTGTCGCAAAACTCCTCTCCAAACACCCCCTTCTATCCCACCCCCGTTCCTTTTTTACCGCCCAAGTCAGCTATATTTACCGCTAGTTTCTGTTTTGTGTCTCACTGTAGTTTTACCAGTCATGTCATGCAATGTACAAACAGCTCAGAAAAGAAGCCGAATTAGATATGTGAGCAACCCCAAGTATCTGTATAGCTTCGATAATGACCTGTTCAGCACCGAGGCAGACAACACTATACACGGTATGTCACGATTTCTATGCCTGTTCTTGTGCCAACAAACTTGTTTCAGCTCCCCTAAATCTCAAGCTCGCGCAAATTCACTATCAGGCGCGTCATGCAGAACTCCGCAGCTTGATTGCAGAAACGGAAGAGAATTTCAAGTATGTCAACTTTTATTCGCTAACATTCCCTTTCTGACACATTCACGAAAGAAAAACAGCAGCTGAAATCGAGAATATACGAAATGGACGTCAAGAACAACACCAAACCCCCGCCGCACCTGAACCCGAACCTGAACTCGTGAGGGGTACATTCTCATTTGAGCCGCCATACGACGCTAAGCCCTTGTTAGACTGTTGATGCAGAAATGACCCACGCTGAAGACAAGGCCGAGTCTGATCTTAGCTCGTTACCTTCCCAAGAAAAGGTTATATTCGCCTCAACAGTACCTTTTTCCTGTTAACATTTCTCCAGGTTGACCAAGCTCAAGAATCAACAGTTCAAGAACTTGCTACAGAAGTCGAAACAACACCTCTTCCTTCAGAAGATGCATCTACTATTGAACAACCCGAGGAAGAGACAGTTCCTCAGCAGCAACCAGTCTCCAGTCCGCCCAGCATGCCGGATGCTCCATCACCCCAAGACATTGACATCAATGAATTATTCGAGCCTGAACCGGAGGACGAGGAAGAACAGCCCAAGCAGTCTCAACCAACCTCAACTTTAGAACCTCTAAACGAGCAGCCCGGAGAGCCAGAAGCCGATGTCGAGGCAGAAGAAGAAATTTCTGTCACTGCGCCACAAAGTCCAGCTGTTGAATCAGAGCTAGAAGCAGGTGCTGAAGTACCTGCACTATCGAGTCTTCCGCAGACTTCTCATCCTTCTCCCGAACCAGAAGCACCGATTCAACGAGAGACAGTGACATCAAAACCTCCTTCTGAACCAGAAACGATGGCAGAAGCCACACCTATGGACGTGGACGAACCGCAAGCTCAACAACAGCCCGAGTCTGGCTCGGAAGAGAAGGTAGAAAGCGAAGTCATGCCTCAACCTTCGGAACGCGCGCCCGAGAAATCAGAACAGCCAGAGGGCGAAGATGAAGGCGCAACGTCCAGTGATGAGCCTCCACAGAAACCACGTAAGTGTACTGCCCTTTTTATGGAATGCTGACAGCAATTAACAATAACGCATCCAGGTGCAAATCGCCGTGGTCGTCCCCCGAATCCAAACCGAAACGTTAAAAGCAAAAGAAGGAAATCTGTTCCTGTGTCTGAACGTGGAACGGAGGAACCCGAAGAGGATATCAAGCGTGAAGCGACAGAGGAAGCGACAGCATCACCTGTTCCAGAAAAACTCAAGACCTCAGGTCCGTTTACTACATCTTATAATTTTACCCTACTGAGAATCCTTCAGGTAAACGACGAAGATCATTCGCAGATGGCCACGAGACTCCCAAGAAACGACCGAGAGACGACTCGGAACCTGTAGACGAAGACGAAGCAGGCAAGTCATATTCATCAAACAATCCCGCCTGCTCACACAATTCTTCTAGGGCCCTCTAGCACCACCCGCGGCCGACGTCGCAACGAAGGCAATGCCTCGAAAAAATTCCAAAATGTCATTGGGATGCTTCACTCTCAAATCTCCCAGCATCGCAACGGAACCATTTTTCACAATCCTATTCGGGATTCTGAAGCTCCCGATTACCATGATATCGTCAAACGACCTATGGATCTGAAAACGATCAAGACTAAGATTAGGGATGGGGCCATCACGAATTCTCTCGAGTTCCAAAGGGATATTTACTTGATGTTCGCGAATGCGATGATGTATAATAGACCGGGATCAGATGTTTATATCATGGCAGAGGATGTGAGTGATTATTCTTGCCTTGAATTGTTCTGTTGCTGACCGCTGTGTACAGATGATGTCGGACAGTGAGGTCTACATCAACACTTTCCGTCAAACAGAGGGCTTTGTCATAGGAGGTGGTAGTCGTCGCTGACGGTGTTCAGCTAGATTCATTGTGTACAGTGTCTAATAATTATTTTGATCGACGACTATGATACATACAACACTACGGCAACGCTATCAGAGTCCCAGAGTACAGGAATATACAGTACAAATTGACAGAGCAAATCAAGCAAATTCTACACAAAGATATTAGAACCAGGGGTAGTAAACTTCGCCCATCTTGGCTAACTGGATCGGGTTCGTGGCACTCGAAATGAGATTGATGACGGTCATCACTACTGGTACTGTCGGAGTACTACCCTGCAACGCCTATACGAGGACACTTAGGTCATGTTTTTGAGAAAAGAATGAATTGCATACCTGCTCCCGTTCTACTTTACATGCCATCGCCTCAGCGCGTTTGACTATTTGATCAATATTTACCGAGACTTGTTGTCGGAAAGTAAGGTCTACAGTTGGTGTTCTGCCACGCGTCAAGAACCAGTTTGCAACTTCGTCACGGACAAAGAGACAAAGCTGCTGATCCAAAGGATACTGGACAGGATGAATGTTAGTGAATTTTCAAATGCTACAAATCACGATCCGCGTACTTCTGGTTCGGTAAGAGACCGCCCAATGGCCATGATACCGGAGGTCAAGATCCCTTCTATTTGAGTTGACCCTAGGAAGTGTTGCATAGCAGGAGTGAACCGGAAAGGAACAGCATCGCTGACAGCAAAAACAGGTTGTTGTGCAGCCATTGCTAAACAAGGTCATTTAAGTTCATCTCGCGTAGCTGACAGTGACCCAAGACTCACAAGGAAATAGATCGGTCATTGCAATCATACCAGTGGTTCTTGAGAGATGATATCGAGAGGGCTGGCGGCTGGTGAGGTGGACTACATGGCTCATGAAGCTAGTAGATGCAACTTGCAGAGCAAATTGTTTTCGTATCCTCCACAAGGCACTGGGACCGTCCATCGTACGAATCATGTACTGTGGAAAGTACGGATTAGAATAGCTAAATGGGGAAATTTTTTCGGAATATTTACGCGAGTGAGGATGTCCTCTGGGACTTTCTTGACCATGATTTCGTCATTGATGCTCTTCTTCAAAGTAAAGTAGTCGTTTCTGTTGACCTACGCCAACATTTTATGAACCAGTTCATGATCATGTCAGCAGTAGACATACCTGACGCGTGATGATCTTCTTGACTTTCTCGCCGGAAAACAAGATAGGATCCTCTCTGGATATCCCAATGGATTCACAGTGCAAGTCATAAATGTCAGAGAGAGGGATGTAAGATGAGTCGGATTGATAGAGGCGAACAGTTGGAGCACAAGGAACTGCAATTGGAAGGTGAAAACAGAGATTGCGTTTTCTGCTTTCCTTCTTTCGGGCTAGGACGCTGTAAACGTAGGTTTTAGTCAAAACACTTGCGCGAGTAGAAGATATTAAGCACCCGTTGAATGTTCGGAAGATCTGAGCTACTTTTTCTTCCCGACGGAGGCTTCGATGATAAGGCAGCTGAACGGTGAAAGAAATCTTAGAATTATCGTGGCCATGAATTGTAATGCGTTTCCAAGAATATCCATTGATCCGCACAAACTCATATCTCGGTACAAGTTTTTGTATCCGGACAAAATTTTGATTATTGTCCTTCTCCTGTTAATACTTGTCTTAATATGCTGTCATCTGAGGATAGAGAGAGACTGACCTCGGTATATTGACCAGGAACCTCAATCTCGTCCACTTTGCTGTACTGGAATTCGACCAGATAATGACTCAATTGGTCCAAGGGTTGTACTCGAGGCCGGCTATCCAGGAGTTTTTCGTATTTGTCTCTCCATCGCTGCAATCGTTGAATATATTCGTAATGAGAAAATTTGTTCCCGGACAGGAAATCTTGCTCGAAGTCAACCTACAGATAAGTCAGTATGTGTGTTCTATGTGCTGAAAGAAAATGAAACCTTGGCTGGGCTAGTAGGCATACTTTGGTGCAAACGCTGCAAATGAAGTATGGTTTGGGAAGCCAATTGACCGTCATCTTCGGGTTGATTCATTCGCACAACATAGTTCTACATCAAGATCAAAGGAAGTGAATGGATGGTGACCAAACAAAGAGCTGAAGACGTACCTGCAAAGCATCCTGAAGGAACATGCAGATGTGACGATAGAGTTCTTCATCATGAACAGCTTTAAATCGTGAGATTATTTGGTCAACTAAAGTCTCCAGACTGAGAATGAGAAGAGGAAACGCTGTTTTGAGAATCTGGACTATCTCCTCAACACACTCCCACGTGGGACGAGGCACTCCGAGATGTTCAGGAGCGGGGTTTGCGGCAGGTCTCTGAGAGTCTCCGGAACCAGCATCTCCTGTCTGAGAAGTTGACGGCGTGCTGTCCGAGCCATCAGGTTGGGTGGTAGCTTGAGTGGAATTTGACGCTGCTCTGGCTGCAGCCGCAACCGCAGCTCGTTTGGAGCCCATCATCTCTTCTCGTGTGGTTCGCAATTGAAAGAATAGTGCCTATAAGTTGGTGTCAGTAAAAAATACGATAACAGGGACGGTGGCGTACCTGAGGGTAATGTCTTGCGAGATTCAATAGGACGTAACGAGCCTGTTTGACTTCACGTTGGGCGATGGAGGTACAGAGCTGAGGAATAAGAGTGATCCAGAACCAAAAAGCGGCCTCTCCTTTGTAGGTGTCAAAAGCACGAGAAACCGTCAACGATGCATCATCAACACTGAGAAGCCATAGTACGCGAGTAAGAAGAGGACGACTTTTTCCGTTTTTGTAGAGACCAGCAGCTTGGAGATAACAGCTGACTGCATTAGCAGCATGGGATAAGTCGGCAGGATGATCTTTGAACATGCGGTCGTTCCAACGACCCCACTCTGCCCAAGACTTGGCTTGACCCATGTCCATTTGGACTGCCTGCCCGAATGCGGTATTGGCTTCCTCCTGTCGACCAAATCGTGCATGGAACATTCCTTTGAGAGTATAGAATTCGGCTTTCTGAGGCGTAGAGAAGTACACTAGGTTAGTGTTGTTGATGACTTCGAGGCCGGCTTGCAAATCAGAGGGCTTTTGATAGTAACATTTGGCCTGTTCTCGCAGCTTGAGGAAAGCTTCGGAGATCTCGATATTCGGTAAGGTATAGATTCTAGCGAGGGACGTGAAACAGACATCCAAAAGATCGTGCTTTCTGGCAACATGCGCAAAGCGATTGATAATCCAAGCGGTCTCATGATAGCCACGGTATCCTGCAGTAGCAGTGTTGGTAGGTCCAGATTGGTTGGTACCAGGGATGAGAGGAAGATACGCTTTGTTTATGGAGTTAAATACATTCTGCCGCCACGCGACTAAATCGCTCCAGATACTGATATCGTCCTGAATATTAGGCAGCCGTTCACGCCAAGCTTGCAACACCATCTTCAATTCGTTGGATTTCTTCTCCAAGTTTTGTGCATTGGTCTGCGACAAAGAACCGAATATCTGCACAGCTTCCTGCAGTTCGACGAACTGCTGGAAATGTTGCAGCAGTGGCACATGAGCTGTGGAGAGATGAGAAGGCAAGGATATCCATTTCCGAAGAGATAATTGCATCGCATCCTCGAGGATATTTGTGAAATCGGTATTTTTGTCGAGTGCAGCGGGCATTTTGAGCAGGGCAATGAATGCTTCGAATACACGTTTGCGTGGGGTAGACACCTCTGGCAACTGAGCGATGTGCTCTTCCATCATTGACAAGTTTTCGGTCCAGTCCTTGATTCTCCAAGCACTCTCCAGTATCAAATCGTGATTTCCTTCGCTTTTACCCAGTTCATACAAATGATCCCATTGCTGCAGCTTTTCGGAAGCAAGGATCCAATGATCTTCCCACAGGCAGTATTCTGATTCGACGAACGGCAATAGCCCTTGGCGCGATCTGTTTTGTGCGGTCTCATATGCACTGAGAGCTTGATCCCACATGCCATTCTGCTCGAATGCAATGGCGATGTTTGTCTCCTGATGTAATGAACGACGGCGATATAGCCCGTAGAACATATCATCTTCAGCGAGCTCTGAATAGATATCAGCTAATGAATCAAAAACGAAATCCTTGACAGAAAGATCGTCATCTTTTAGATTATCCAAGGTCATACCCAAAATCTCCAGTCCAATATGCCAAGCGCTGAAAGTCTTCGCTAGGTATCGCACTAGGTGTGGTGGGAGGTTGAGAGAAGGAGAGCAAGCATGAATGGCAGTGAGAAGGGTCTGAATAACGTTGGGACGCGTTTCTGCCTGTTTGATGTGATAGTCTTTACTGAGCAAAGTTATGATATGAATCGTGATTTCTGTTTGTTCGCGCCTCGTCAACGATGCCCAAGCGGCAGGGAAAATAGATATCCAGGTTTCGTGTACTGTTTCTGGGTCGAAGAAGAATAGACGCTGCATTGGTCTGACGATGTTTTGGGTTTTGGGACGAATCAGAGACAAGGGTGCAGCTCTACGTTCGTGAGATGAATGAGCATCCACATCAGTCGCACCAAGGATAAGATGAAGCGCAATATGCATCCAATAGTGATCAGCCAAAGGCTCCCAATTCTGGACTCCGAAGATGTACACTAGGCGACTAAAGAGTGATCGTGGCACACTGACATCCAGGAGATCTATGAAGCGCTCGCGCAAAACCGAGTCCCTGGCACGACACCCAATGAAGAAGAGTGGTTCTAGTTTCGCTGTCAGATCACTTCTTCGTAGACTTGGCTCTGTATAAATGTCGTATATCAACTCCAGAAATGCGTGGAACAATGGGTCGCCCTTTGTCTCGTAAGCTGTCATTTTGAGAAGCAGTGAAGCCTTTTCCTTCATGGTAGGATAAGTCTCATGCTTCAATAATGTCCATGATTTGACCATATCCAATATATAACGAGAAAGATGCAGATTCTTGGACTTGTCAATCATGACCACTAAATTGCTCAGCAACCACTTTCTTTGTTCACCCAAAAATGCCATCGAAATTTGACAAATATCGAGAATATTTATCAATGTACGAACACCACTGTCAAGTGCGGAAGGGTTCTGAGAGGTGGAATTGACGTGGTCTTTGAGGATCTTGCCGAGCACTTTGGTTAGGTGAGAGCCAAAATGTTCGATACGTTCTGGTACAACTTGCACCACAGATTGGAGCATAAGAAGTATTCCTCGTAGTGTCGATGTGTTACGAAGCCCGTCACTTATGGTGGAATGAATGAAGGAATGGAAGTCTGCCAGCTCTCCTTGAGGCTCGTCTTCCTCCTTGGGGAGAGGAAATAGCCGGACCAAACGATCAAAAATGGGGTGTAGAGCATCGTGTAGGGCCTGGTCATCGGTCAAGAGACCTTTGCGAACAAGTTTTTGTAACAGTTGCGCGTTGGCAGTATACCATGCATCACTCTGCTCTGCAGCAATCACCTGGAGAACTTTAGCGGAGGCAACTGCATGAGGAAGGAAACTTTCGTTTGTCAAATCGTTCTGTTCCAGCGGTTAGTATGGGATTCCAATAGACGCGGATAAAACGTTTACCTGCTCCAGTGTTCTCAAGAAGTAACGCAAGCCAAAGGCAACGTCTGTCCAGCCATTTGGACCCACCATCTGTTGCAAAAGAGAAAGTGCTCGGGGAATGATAGCAGTTCTGACGGGACCGTCGGTCACCATCGTAGCTAGTCGAACCAGGTAGCTGACCATATTCTCTCTATACCCCAAAGGAGTCAACCAAATCTCTTCCTCCGTCCCGGTGCTACTCTGAACAGCTTGACGTTCCCAGGTAAACATGACTTGCAAGATATCGACAGAAAGTAGACGAGACTCGTGCGTTGAGGAGCTTGTGAGACCCATCTTGTTGAGGGAATTCACCATGAATGTGACGAATAGCTTTCGTACAGGGTAGAAGAGCGCAGGTTGCTTCACCATAAGGCTGTAGATGGTCAGAATTTGAGACATTCCCTCTTCCGCGACGAGGCGTCTGGCAGTGATAGCCCACTGAGGATATCCGCTTTCGTTCACCTCCACCGTCGAAAGCGTTGGTGCCAGTGCTGCAAGTGCTTCTTGCCGCAACGTTGGTCGCCCTTCTGATATCGGAGCCTTGAGTAAACCTTGCCAAGTTCGCAGAATGAATTTCGATGGGGTAGGAAACGCCGCAAAGAATCGTGCATTCAGCAGATAGGCAGTCTGTTTCACAATGGGATCGTCGCTGGCCCCAATGTAATGCCAAGCACCTTTCAGAATATCCTTTTGAACGCGACCGACAAGCTGCGGATAGTACTGGACCATGACGGTTGTCATATGCAGAAGCTCTATCTTGAACATGTCCTCGGTCTCCGCAAAAATGGAATTTGCGTCGGTGATGCGACTCCAGAAGAGAGTGTGAATTCTATCAATAAATCCTGAATCCACCAGGCTTTGATTGGAGCCGGCCGCGGCCCCATGGGCGAGAAGAGTAGGGGTAAGTATATATCGCATAAAGTATGTCTTATGTGACCATGAAGTAGAAGAACGGTCGAACCAGGTTGGAAAACGCATCAGGATGTTACGACGGAAGATGACGTTGTCGCTGAGAGCAACATGACGGTACAGGAACTGCGTTAATTGAACTACGTCGACTTCCAAGTCGCGAGTGAAGATAGCGACAATGTCAAAGATAAGATCAATCCGAGGACACTGTTCTAGTGCACAGCGGAAAATGGACAGTATGAGAATATGTCGTTGAGTAAGATCTGCATCCGAACCGTCGGAATACCAGATGCCCAGTAGTATATCGATGACGTATTCATGGTCGGGAATCCAGTTTGGTACAAGCCGTGCCATGTCGCTGAATAAGGACAGAACTGGAACAACTTGAGCCGGCTCATTCTGAAGATTGTGAAGCAAAGTGGGTGTGCGAGAGACCAGGATGCGTTGCAAGTTGGGCGCAAGTTTCGCTTGTAAAATGCTTCGAAATGTGCGCAAGTGAGCTGGAAAGCTTAGGTGTTTCAGGAAGAACTCCACACCCTCGACTGGATATCTATCCAAGTACTTTGCTAACGGCTCGGAAAAGGGACTCTGACCCGTAAAGTGCATGGAGGCTTCTGTTTGCACGATTGCATTGACGAGATTGTCGAGGAAGATATTCGCAGCAGATGGAAGGAGATGGAAGATATTGGCGAGGCGAACAAGTTTGGTGATGTTCTCATTTTCGCCCAACGGGGACTTAGCAGAGGCTTGGAGCATCTGTGGATCGGCTACTACGCGGAAGTGGTCCAGAAGCTTATGACCAATCTCTACTTTGAAATAATTGGTCAAAAGCTCAAGGAGACGAGCCAAACCTTCAAGCCCAGGAACCGATAGACGTTTGGGATCAGCGAGATTCATCAAAATAGGCCGCAATCCAGTTTGCAGCAACTCTTTAGGCAACCTGCTTTGGTGCGTCAAAACCATTCTCAAACCTTCATGTGCTACGTCCTTGACCTCAGAGGACGTCGAATACAGTGACTTGAAGTAGACGCCAGTCACTCTAAAATATACGTTAAGCAAGTGCTGATAAAAGGGGCAGTATAGACGGACCTTTGACGAGTTTGAGTTTGCTTAGAGAAAAAATCGGTAAGAGGCATTGCGGCAGTGAGCAATTTTATACAAGCAACACGCAGTTTGGTCATCTCAATATGCCCTTGACGAAGGTGATTTCTATTCAACAATGCTGCATCTTCAGCGTCAGCCAAGGCAAGCGTTTCATGAAGAAGTCGGAGGAGTTCTTCATTGAGCTCTAAGAGCGGCGGATTGAGAGTGACACAATATCGAACTGCTTCAATCATCCCAATCTGAATCGGGAAAGGTAGGGCTCGGAGAGGTTTGGTGTAGATTCCCATTAACATTCGGTCTCGGTGGGGTAGCAACAGATCTACAGCAGGTCGGCCACTGAGTGTGACCAGAAGCTCAATGCATGTCTGAGCGGCTTGACGCACAACAGGGACTGCGCTCTGCAGCTCTGGAAAAAAGATTCCCACGAGACCTATAAGTTTATTCTGAGCTTGAGCATCGTCAGATTGGAAGTCTACGTTGGTACTCCCGATCTTCAAAACGTCCTTGAGGACATTGACAATCTCATCGACATCTCGGGGCAGGTCTGCAGGCAAGTCTTTTAAGATATGGAGCAAAGTCCGCACCAACTCGATTTCTCGATCACAAACCCATTTGGTTCCAACTTCTGGTGTGGTTGTCATGATCCTGATACCACTACACCCAGCAGATTTACGAACCCATGGATCATCCAAGCATAGTGCAGAGAATCGATTTGCAAGATGGTGCAAAACGGGGTAGACATCTGAAATGGGAATGTTATTCTGCTTAGCGAACGCCACCAAATCTTGCACCAAAGAAGCTATCAAAGCTTGTGCCTTTTTAGCTTCGTTGGACTGTTCTCTGGCTAAAGCATGCGGAATAGAATCTAGGAACGACGAGAGAAGTGGGGAAGGTCGATCCCGGAGAGGACCCTGACGAAGCTGAGACTCAAAGACAACGTGGGATAATTTGCGAATAAACTGCTCTGCCTTCTCCTGAACTTCAGATTGGTGAATCGCGTCAAATATGCCTTCCAGAGCGCTAATGAAGAGGTCTTCACTGTTGCGACCTTTGACGCCCTGAATCACCATGTAAAGTCTGATCGGAAAAGAAAAAAAGAAAATTAAGGACATACCTCATGTACGATCAACGATAAACAAGCTTCTAGATAGTCGTATGCAGTCACAATATTGGATGGGTTTCCCTTGTTCAACATACGACTCGCCAACTTCGCGACCGGTGCAATCTCCATCTTCTGCGTAATCCCACTGAAGGAAAATGTCAACTTTGGTGTTTCCGAGTGGTGGCGCCATTCCAATGCGGGCTCTTTCGACAGGAGACGACGATTTCGTCCTCCCAATTTGCCCAATATACGGATGGTAGTGTGAGACAGGTGATGGTTGGCTGGTAACGGTTTCAAATGGCTATGGAGTGCATCCATAAGATCTCTCAAGACAATACCAAGAGTAGGATCCAAAAAGTCAGGAGTAAGGTTGTCGATGCAGAGTTCAAGAGTTCGCAGACCTTGAGAAACCAGTTCAGGGTTACCTCGCAATGCAATGGCAAGAGGTTGCATTAAGTATGCAAGGTGAGGAAGTAAATGCGTGAGACGAAGTGGGACAGTCAAACATAATTCCACTATCATATCGCGAGTGATACCGTCAGAGGTAAGAAGTTGACGGTTCAAACACTCGAGCATCTCGGGAAGAAGAGGGAGCACCTCTTTGTATAACAGCTCAAATCGGCCACCTCCACCACCAATCGCTCGGAATAGTGCTCGAAGAAGGTGAAAATAATGAGTTGGTTTAGATGCTTTCGCCGCCAAGGGGAAGCAATCCATCAGCAGCTTTGCCAGATGCTGCGCCAGAATCGGTTCATTAAGAGGTGGGAAGAGTCCGACTGAAGCGAAAGCCATCTTGAACAGACGAATGGTTGCTGCAGCTCGAAGGTCGTCATAATCTCCTAACAGGGGCAACTTGCCAACTAGGAACTCCAGGACAATTGCTAGAAGCGGTGGAGAAGAAGATTCCTTAGTGAACAGGAATTGGCAAATGTTCAAAAGCACTATTCTCTTCTGTGCACATTCGAAGAAGAAATCAATCTTGTGGGTCCAAACTTCCTGGAAAACATGGGGGTCGACCTCGAGTAATACCGGAGCAAACCAGTCGATTGCGTCTGTTTCGTTAACGCGAGATTCAGGCTCAAAATACGACATGCACCGAATGCAACCTTCAAACATTCGGAATATCAATCTTCCGTCAGTGACAGGCGTTTCGCATTTTTTCAACCCGCTAAGGCAAACACGAAAGCCGTGTAGGAGAGTACGAAAAACGAGGCGAGACTCTAAAGATACCATAAGATACAGTTCAGATGCACGGGGTAAGACTCACCCATCATGATTTCTTCTGGTTTCTCCAAAGCATATACTGCACCACCTACAGGTCTAGCCTTCTCAATCAACGTGGCATCGATGGCCGATTCGGCTACATCAATTCCATCGTTTGATTTCTCTACGGCAGCGAGAATTTGTTCGTGGATTGCTGCCAAAGCATCAAGTCTATTAAGGCAAGTCTCGAACATCAGACTCAATAGTTTGGTAGCGGCCTGAGACTTTTCCTTTGCTACAATAGCATCGGCCATGCCGATCATCATTTTGGCGAAGAGGGTATGCAAATTGTTGCCCAAAGCGGGGTTGTGAATCAGGCGTGAGTAGATGTGGACGATCTGAGTTAGCTGTTCTAGCGTGAAGTCGTTTTTGAGATGATGGAATAGGTCCGCCACTGCACTGTAAACGGGAGCTCTAAGGGAAGAATGAGAAGAGGATTGAAAACCGAATCCAAATGCAGCTTACCGAAGCATTTCCTTGCTTCCAATCCCTGTGCCCAATAAAACACTCTCGTCAAAGAGTTTATTGATCTGGGGTAGCAATGCACGGCGGTATGGAGTGCCCATTAAGTGACGAAAAACGACCATGAGTTCCTGCATAAAGTGTCAGCAAATCTGCTTCAATGTGATAGGACAGACCGACTTTTCGAAGAGCAATACCATTGGTCGGACAATCTTGCAATATACGCAAGGCATTGAGAATGAGACGTTCCCCATACGTGTCCATATTTTGTCCTTCTTGACGGGTATTGCTGTGGCGCATAACGAAAGCCAAGTAGGAAAGTGTCTTTAATCTATCTCAGCAAGACAAACCAAGGAGCGAAACCTTCTACACACCTTGATTTGCGCATTGATGTAGTCGTTATACGCACCAGGATTCTTTATCGAGGGAGCCATCCCAGCCCAGAATCCTCCCATAGCTTCATAATTTTCACGAGCCTTTTTCTGTGCTGGCGCCTCATTTTCCAACGCATCAAACGCTGGTCCAATGGTAGTTTTGATTGCAGGGCCAATACTCTCGCTGCGTTGACCTGCTGCTTGGGAGAACATGGCCATGACTAGGCCCATTTCTGCGAGGGCTTTGAAGCTTTTTATGCCGGGAACGGCGACATTAGGATCGACGATGGATGAGTCGTCAGAAAGTGTCTCCAGAACGTATGTTGGCACGTTCCGTAGCGTTTCTTGGAATATGGTGGTGAATTTGGAGAGGTGATCATCAGACAGGTTTCTGTAAGTCCGAGTCACGTCGACTATGATTTTGCAACACGAGACAACATTGTCCTCGTTGTCCACTCGAAGTAGATGGAAAAGCGCTTCATAGATCACATTTGATTGCGTACGGACGGGGTCACTAACAGGGAGTCGACTGAGAATTTCGAGGAGGACTTTGCGGAATTGAAATTCAAGAGTGTCCCTCCGGGCAGCTGGTTCTCCATTTCGAAGGAGGTCGAGAAGAGTAGGGATGAGATAGGGAAGAACATGTGCGGATTCGGTGTCCCGAGTTGTATCCATCATCTCCCGAATTTCGATAGCAACATTGTTTTTGACTTTGAGGTCTAGAGCAGGATGAAGAGCGGCCAATCCCAAAGCTACATCCAATACGCACCATTTGCGGGGTCGGCAATACGGGCTACACGTATTTGAAGGTCTGCCGCTACGGCAATGTGAGTTAGAGGGTCTATAGATGCAGCCATTTTACAGTTGAACGCGAATGGCGCGCCCAGGACTGTTCGAAGTGCACAACTTCGAAGCTGTGGCCTGCAGGCTTTGGTGGTCACGTGCTATTGTTTTCTAGTTTCTGTTCAGTGTTTACCACAGGCCAGGAGGAACCTAAAAATGTGTGGCAGACTTTGTACTTTCACCCTGATTGGCATCCAGGAGTTTTCAGTTAGATTACACTCTTTTCGAACGTTTCATCATAAGCATCTTTTGATGTTCTACTACCATCGAGTGCGCCACAACATTTATCGCACATCTATCCAGCTTCGGTAACCCACTGTTCCTCAAACGGTCCGTTATTAAGGGCCCGAAAGTTCGCACTACTTCCACACACTCAGCAACTGCCATCAATCTTACATCCCATCATGCAGCAATCTCACGACATACCATGAAATCAGGTCCCGGGCAACCCGTCGTCATGAGCTTGCAGTTTGCTTATAACCTGCTTCCATCCTTCCCGGGACAGGAATCTTCCATTCATAATTTCTTTCGGGGCAGGCCTCGCTGAGCACGGTCTCTTTCCTTTTAATTTTCTCTCCATTCCTACATTCCTTTGTCCCTCACCCTGTATACGTAGTCAAGTATTTCGACTGGTCGCGTGGGCAGGAAATGACGCTGAGCATTCGTGCTCCCAGCGGGTTGGATACCTCGACCACCGACGAATCTGACCATACTGACTAGTGAGCATTAACTCTGCCTTCTCATTAGCTATGCTAAACAAGTATACATAGCCATACCATCGCTTCGTTCTTTATAGGCTGGGTCTTTGTTGTCTCCCTTTCTTGCATTAGTTCTTCGTCAGCGGCCAAATCTCTCCTTCAAGCTGTAATCTACAGAAAGACTCCTAGATGGTTTCATGACTCTCGGACGAACTCTGTAAAAGTACCTAATGAAGTCGAGAGTGAGGTCTCCTCTATTTCACCTTCCAAGAGGGACAGCCGATCGCTCCTTCTCATCATGTTTCTTGCTTTTGCTACCGGAAGCCTGGCAAATTTTGCGTCCCTGCTATCATTTGATTCTGACTCTGGGCTGTGTGGTTTGTGATCTTTCGACGCGTCAGATTCGCGCATCCGCTGATAACAATAATTGCAGACTTTGTTGTCGCTTGGAGCGAGTTGAGTTTTATGACAGCGCGATTAATGGGCCTTTTAGTACTCTTGTTTGCTCTACGACAACTAACCATTGCACGATGGGAGTCAATAGTGTTCCTTGTGTGGTTGGTAGTTGGTTTAGGTGCGCAAATAAACTACGCCTTATGAAATTGTGCTCATGGTACACAGCATTTATATTCTTTAACAGTGCCGTGGCTACTGGAAAAACAGTAAATTCCTTCTGCTATCGCAAGCAGTGAGCACCTTTCTAGTCATATTGTCGCTCATTGCCGTTAAATCAGTTTGTAATAGCTTTCTACCAGCGTCCTTGGTCACTTCTATACTATATCTCTCGCTAGAGGCTCTCGTCTTGGTTCGATTTTGGATTTTATTACGCAATGACAATCTATCTCGAGATCGGGGATGGGGACTTCTTCTCGATATTCGTATTCTGAGGACGTTTTCTCTGCTTTTGCTGGACGGCCTTACCACCGTTCCTTCGGCTATAGTAACCAACGTTCTGGGCGATTTTATCCCTCTTAGTATTGGCTCCGTCATTGTACTTAGTATGTTCCTCCCTATTATCTCCACGATTCTGCTGACAGTCATCACTCCCTAGTCGCATTCAGTGCCACCCGTGATGATCCCCCAATACCACGTTCAATATCTGCACCTTTTGACTTTCGGTCGATCATAGCCCCCTCGCTACCAGAGCGACTACCAACACATCAGATTTGGTCACCGCCGTCGGGAGTAGCACCAGTGATGCTAATGAATCATCCATATTCTGCGGTATTGCTCAAGGACCCCGGCATGCCAGAAGGATTTATTGATTCACCCCGGAGTTTCAAGAGTGATAGAATCAGTCTGATATCGCCACCTAGTATGGACAGATCACAGTCATTGACCCATCAGCCTAACAATTCTCTTGGCCTCACTGTGGATGTGACTAGCCAGCTTCCAAGTGAACGGCCTTTATCCACTGGGAAATCCGAAGCGTATCCTGCATCGGTCATGTCTTCTCGTGTAGTTAAAGCGATGCGGCTTAAAAGGCCACGTTCGGTTGAACAGATGCGACCCAAGTTGTTCATCGTAACCAACCCAGCACTTCCAAGAAAATCAGTTTCTTCTTCAAGATACGATCAAAGTATGCTGGATATCAGTCCTCCCCTGAGAAGTCGATTTTCTCTCCCGACAACCAAGTCGGAATCGCCATCTACCATCTCATACCCACTTCCGGCCGTTGGTGATCCCAACTCCCATTCACCATCGACCATCTCATACCCGAATCCGGTCGTTATAGACCCTCAAACTCTGTCCCCATACTCAAACCCAAGAGAAAGTCACCAGGTTACCTCCGATACCGATTCGGAATCTGTACGCATGCAGCTGGAGAATACCGGTTACTCGGACGTTATTCAAGCCAATATGGCTCGTAGTTCGAGAAGAATGTCGACTGATCGTGGACATCGGCCGCTACCGGCGTTACCATAACGGAGAAAACACGGGGGACAACTCATGCCACGTTATAATACGTGGGTGCAACGGATAGTACTCGGAGTATCATAATGGATCTCTGCCTCATTCATTTGGATTTTGGACCTGCTTGATGTTTTATTAGCACGATTTTTGTACCAATAGGGCACATCAAAGTCTTTTAATCGAGCGTGCATTAAGCACGCTCAGTATGTAGAATCGGGCCGGGGATACAAGTCACGACGTGAGCTGTTGTTACATCATAAGTACCTCTGACTCTTATCCTCATCATCCATGGCGTCTAGTGAACTGTTGGCGCAAATTCAAGCCGGAAAGAGACTCAAAAAAGCAGAAACTAATGATCGAAGTGCCCCGCAACTTGATAAGAAATCAGGAGGTGGAGGTGGGGGTGGAATTCCGATGGGTGGTGGTGGTGGCTCGGGCGGTGGGGGAGGTTTGGCGGCCGCGATGGCAGGAGGAGGGCCGCCTCAGCTTGGTGGATTGTTTGCAGGCGGTATGCCAAAACTGAAGCCAGCCGGACAGAGTAATCTAGGTAAGTTGGTCGGAGCTGTTACATCAAACGGTAGGTGACAAGGAATTGCAGCAAAGGCACCGACGTTAGGCAAACCGCCTTCAATACCTAAACGGGACGTTCCTTCACCTCAACCACCCGCAGCTCCAGCTGCTCCTCCTCGTCCCCCTCCGGGACGACCAGTACCTTCACCAGTCAGTCCTCCTACTCGGGCTGTTCCTCCACCGAAACCTCCTTCTTCTGCGCCTGCTCGTCCTGCACCGAGCTTGCCATCTCGTGCAGTACCGAAACCTCCGCCTGTGGCTGCTTCGAATTCGGAAGGTTCCGCATCTTTTGCTCGTCCGCCAGCGCCCCCAGCTCGCCCAACGCCTGTAGTACCGCCTCGTAGCTCATCACCAGCGTCACCAGTTTCGAAACCACCTATCATTCCTTCAAGACCTAGTAATAATCTCGCTCCTGCTAGGTCAGTTCCTCCTCCACCTACTACTCCTGGTAGAGCACCACCCCCACCTCCTCCCCCGAGGCCCGTCAGTGCAGGACCTGGAACCTTAGGAAGAGCTCCACCGCCGCCGCCAGCGCGTAAACCTCCGCCTGCCATCGGTGCTTCCCCTGTATCTGCCATTCGTGACCCCGCACTATCACGATCTAGTTTGCCTCCACCCTCGCCCCCTGCAGCATCCCCAAATCCAAGAGCACGAGTCGTGTCAGCTGGGAACCTTCCTCCGCCTCGTGCAAATGGTGTAACACCTCCTAGACCGCAACGTAAAAGTAGGGAGGTTGCATACTTGATATTTCCAAGGCTAACATGTTTTTTAATAGTTCCGTCACCTCCTCCAAACGCAGGGCCACATACATTCCCAGTCACGGACTTTCCACCTCCACGGCCATTCCAGCCCAGTGTGAAACAGTACACAAGTGGACGAACAAAAGGAAGCGAGTTTGACTTGGAAGTATTGTAGAATTATCAGTTCCGTTTTGAGCCGGTCTAGTCTACGAAGCAAAGACAATCTACATTAATGCTATCTTACATTATTTTCAGAGGACAGAATAAATATGCTTCGCTAGAATTTCGGCCGTCTCAAGTCTGTCAGGGCCAATATGATCTCGATCTAGATCGAGGAAGGCAACTTTCGATGTAAAACCAGTGATTGCCTTGCTTTGATACTTGGTGCGGGGTATAAATGCATCTCATTTTACCGAGATAAGTGCAGCGAGGACGTGGAATTTGCCAGTGCGCAGATTCGAAGACGCGTCTACGGCTGACCCCTTTTCATTACCGCTTCCCGGGCGCGAAAACGAAGAGAACGATCGCAGCTGGGAATTCCGAGACTAGAATGGTTGCTAGCGGTAGAATAAAACTGGAAGTGACAGTGGCAGAGCTAGACGCACACCGGACACGTCCAAATTCCAGATCTCACGTAAGAGTGACACGTATGTCTCGGTCAGCTATAAAGGATCCATCACTCTGTCCTTTTCTCCTAGCACAACTCCATCATGCGTCCGTTTTCTTTCCTTTCCCTAGCGGCGCTCGCTCTTCTTGCCTCTGCAAATGACACTTCAGATGTACTTTCTCTTGTTGCATCAGATTTCGAGGCAAAAGTAAACCCAGAGTCTTTGATTCTGGTCGAGTTCTTCGTACGTTTCGCTTCTGTCTGGTTTTGGTTCCTTTGCTGACTTTTGCTGTAGGCACCTTGGTATGCTTGTAATCGTTTTGTTTCGTGCATTCTTCTAAATGTGTCGTAGGTGTGGTCACTGCAAAGCATTGGCTCCTCATTACGAAGAGGCTGCTACCGCTCTCAAGGAAAAGAACATCAAGCTTGCCAAAGTTGACTGTGTCGACCAGGCAGAGCTTTGCCAGGCCTGGGGCGTTCAAGGATACCCGTAAGTACGCGTTATGTCCGCTTGGACGCCTGTCTAACGTGTCATCTAGCACTCTCAAGGTCTTCAAGAACGGTACCCCCACTGACTATGGAGGCCCAAGGAAAGCAGACGGAATCATTAGTTACATGGTCAAGTGAGTTCATTTTACGTCTATACGTTCCTAATATGTATTTATCATGCACTGCAGACAATCCCTCCCCGCTGTCTCGGAAGTCACCAAAGCTAACGTGGACGAATTCAAAAAGGCCGACAAGTTTGTTGCCATTGCCTACCTTTCCTCTCCTACCGAAGCACCCGCTGCCGCTTTCAGCGCCACCGCTGACAAACATCGTGATGACTACCTCTTCGGTCTTACTACCGACCCCGACGTTATTGCTGCAGACGAAATTGTCACTCCTGCTGTCGTTGTCTACCGTAGCTTCGATGCCCCCAAGGTTTCCTTCCCCTACCCTATCTCAGAAGTCGAAGTCAAAGACCTCGAAAGTTGGATGCAGGACCTTGCTATTCCCATCATTGACGAGGTTAGCAGCGAAAACTACCAGGTCTACGCCCAGAGTGGCAAGCCTTTGGCTTACCTCTTCATTGACCCAACCGACGAGAAGAAGGACGAATACATCAACGCCCTCAAACCCGTCGCTGAGGAATTCAAGTCCAAGGTCAACTTTGTCTGGATTGACGCTATTAAATTCGGCGATCATGCCAAGGCATTGAACCTTCAGGAATCCAAGTGGCCCAGTTTCGTTGTCCAGGATCTCGTTCAACAGCTCAAGTACCCCTTCGACCAGAGCAAGGAAGTCACTCCTGCTGCTGCTTCTGAATGGGTTTCTGCCTTTGTCAAGGGTGAGCTCCAGCCTCAGCTCAAGAGTCAGCCCATCCCCGAGTCACAGGACGAGGCTGTCTTCAACCTTGTCGGCAAGCAATTCGATGAAGTCGTATTCGATGACGCCAAGGATGTCTTTGTTGAATTCTATGCTACTTGGTACGTGGCATTTATTGACAAGCACACGTCAACTTGCTAATATTTTCTTTTGACAGGTGTGGTCACTGCAAGCGCCTTAAGCCCACTTGGGACACGCTCGGTGAGAAATACGCTTCCGTTAAGGACCGCATCACTATGTAAGCCGAATTAGGTTCTGGCCTTGGACATTTTTTGACACTTATTTTTACAGCGCCAAGATGGAAGCGACCGAAAACGACCTTCCTCCCTCGGTTCCTTTCCGTGTCTCCGGTTTCCCAACCTTGAAATTCAAGCCTGCCGGTTCTCGCGAATTCCTCGATTACGAAGGTGACAGGTCATTGGAGAGCCTTGTTGCTTTCGTCGAGGAGAACGCCAAGAACTCGCTCGAAGCTGTTCTTCCTCAAGACTCTGAGGCTCAGGTCCCCATTGGCGGTAGCAACGAATCTGTCCCTGAAGCACCTGCTGCAGAGGCAGATGTCCACGATGAGCTTTAAAATACTCGCAGCTCCTGTATCACTACCCTATGAATACCTTAGTAGCGGAAAATGGCCACAGTAACTACCATGTCTAAAACCTTTGACCGGTGAAGCATAGATAGTTGCTTAATATTATATATTTATCTGGAGGCAACCGAATCGCAAATACAGCAAGAGTGTGCAATACAAATGACGACGCGAAGCAAAGTAGAATCAGCATGCCATCTATGTTTTTGGAGTCTCGGACCTCTTTGCAGCATTACGATAGTAATCTGAAAAGTTGAGACGCACACCCAGGAATCTGCAATCGAGATCCGAGTGCACCTGTAGATGCTGAACAAGAGACTGTGCTTTTTCAGAAAACTGGGTGCCGTATTCTTGTACTGGGTGCATCAATCGAGGGAGGGCTTCTTCCAAGGAGGAATTAGGGTCCTGTTCGGGCCCAGTATAAAGTCCCTAGGGAGGTGTTAAGCATCGTTTGACAATAGAGCGAGCCCATCTACTTACCCGTGCAGCATCCAAAGCGCGATCTCGCCGCGCTGCTTCCGAGAGACAATAATTGTAAAAGTTGTCCTTGAAATGGATTCTCAATTGCATGTTCGAGGTACGGCAGATTGTTCTGTACTCACCACCGCATCTCTGAACTGTAGGATTAGCGCAAAGATATCCTTTACAATGTTGAGGACTTGTTCCTATAACCACAGTCAGCATCTATTGAATACCACCTAGTAAATATTCACCTCTCTTCCGGATTTCGAGGTGAGTAGCATGATCTTTTTTACTAATCGGCCCAGATAAGATTTATGTGCCTCGATCATCGCGTCCAAGTCGCCCTCTCTCTTGTTCAGAAACTCAACAAGCGTCGTCCACGAACATTCAATAACCTCTAGCTGACAATAAGCTTGCATTTGACGAATGAGATGTATCATTTCGGCCATAACAACACGAATCTGGTGCCACGACGGGTCCAGCTCTAAGAGTCTCAAGTGAGCATGGAGACCAATTTTGAAACAGTGGATTGACGTACCCGGTATTCGGAGGAATGTTCGTGCACCACCTGCGATCCTCATCCAACTCTGGCTGAGCGTACCCTCTATCCGCTTCATTTGCCACAAGTGATTGAAGAGCTTGAGGTACTTGACCATAGAGTCTAGATCAATGACAGTATCGAGTGGAGGGTCGACTTTGTATTCTAGTGTGAAAACGTCCCAACCGATCTCTCCGTGAGAGTACTCCAGCATCCGGGCATCTAGTCGTCGAAGAACGTCCGAAGGGTCATTTTGAGCGTTGGAAGAGCGTATGGCGGTTTCTAGAGTAGCAGTGAGGTTATGTCGGAATAGCGCATTAGCTGGTCTAGATAAACTTGGACTGCAAATTACTTTAGTAAGTTGTGAATATAAACGACTTGAAGAAAGACCAAATACCCCAACGTGTTCATGAGTTGGTCAGCAAAGTCGCCATGACCGAGTAGCATGTATTGCTTGAGAGCTCGTAGATGATCTAAAAGTTTAAACTTTTCTAGGAAAACGTCAAAAAGACGCTGACTGGCGATAGAATAAGCAGTATCAATGGAGCGCTCCAGTCCTGCAATGTCGCTGTATTTTAAAGCTATGCATAATGAGCGAACGTTGACGACCACTGTTTAGACAAGCACTTACAGCCACCAGTATTGCTCATCTTTTCCCTGGTAGCTACCCAATCCCTATCGTGACAACTGTACCGAATAAAGTTTAGACTTTTGCCTGTAGAAAAGATCTGTAGATATGATGAACGATGAACCTTTTACAGCGCATTGCAAAGAATCCAACCTTTCGACCAAATGCTTCGCCGACAAACATGGGTAGCATTTCCTTCTGAAACTCGTACTTTGCTTCCCACATCCTTAGACCCCCATCTCTATCCCAAGAATCGTCGTGGTCTGGGGTGGCGAATCCGCCATCTCCTGAGAGTTGGTGAATTCCTCCCGTCAAAGATGAGGGATGCAGCGGTTGTACGTGGGCTAGACTCTGATCCATGCCGACAAAGAATTCAGAGAAAGGGTCGTACAACTCTCCAGAAAACAGCCATTTATGCAGAGTAGCGAAGAAAGGTTTCGAAACCTGTCTTGACGTCAATGAAGATACAAAAACAACACAAAGCAAAGCGAACTTCTTCTAGTAGCTGATCGGTAAATTTCCGAACAAAGGGATCACCATTGTCGGTGTAACTGTGTATTAGATTGACAAGGGCACCTCCGTGCGACTCTTCCAAAAATTTCAAGGATCATCCAAAAAAGATAGTTGTAATACTTACCTCTCGCACCTTCCACACATACACTCATCATTCTCATCCTCAATCTCCACTCATTTATCCAAACATCTAACCGTCTCAAGGTAAGCCCTGATTCTTGTTCCCGAGCGTCGTTTGTATCAGATGGATGAGATGAAGGCATTTGAGACTCCAAAATAGCAATGAGTCGATAATATTCAGTGAGTTTGCTTTGGAGATGATGGCATAGACTTTGCTCTATCATTCCAACTCCAGCGGCACCTTCTCGTTCTCGTACATATTGATCGACTCTTGTGTATAAGTAGCCCACCTCCGACAAGCGGTGTATGAGAGTCTTGGTTGGTTCAGATATAATGTATCTCTGGGTGATAAGTGAAATATCAGCGATGGGCAGTGGCTTATATACAAACGCACCCCTTGGTCAATGAACTCTAGCGTATGCTGCTGTTCCAAGTTGGCCAACCGTATATATTTGCCTGATATACCTTGCAAAAGATATAGCGTGTCCCGAAGTAAGAGATGTTCAGGGAGGTGTGAACGACCTGTTATAATTCAGTTATGTATTCCGGGACAGAAAAGACAAAGGCTTGCCAGTTTGAAGACGAAATTCTCGCAGCTTCTCAGCTCTTGATTTCCCATTGGGCTGGGATGCGGGTGTCCTGTCTAGTGGGGAGGATATGGGAGAGGGAGAAGAGCGAACTGGAGGTGGAGGTGCCAAGGACGGAAGAAATGGAGGAACAGTT
This sequence comes from Stygiomarasmius scandens, assembly GCA_037954225.1. NCBI lineage: Eukaryota > Fungi > Basidiomycota > Agaricomycetes > Agaricales > Campanellaceae > Stygiomarasmius > Stygiomarasmius scandens. Next base: position 1,660,862 of record JBANRG010000002.1, on the reverse strand, counting down.
GATGAAGAAGGTCGCGACGAGGCGAGGGAATGAAGGAAATGGACTGCAGAATGTTTCCTTGATAGTACAGGCTAAGTGTCATTCAGTCAGACTGGTTGTTTAGGGAAGGATGACGCGCACCTGGTCCAACAGGCGAGAAAGAAGATTGGTAAACTTGAGTGATCCGGATCCAGACGGCGACGAGTGCAGCACTATTCATCGACGTTCATTGGTCCATTTTTGTTTTTAGTATCGGAGCAGTAAACATACGTTGTCGTTTCACTAGATCTGCCAAGTGGCCGATGTCAGGTTCATGGTTTTGACCGATACGACTAGAAAGATTTCAGGACTAGTACTGCGAAAGAAAGTCTATAAGACACACCTATTCAGAATTTCCTGACAATGAGCAACAAGTTCGTTGTGTAAGCGTTCATCAGTTCTGGAAGCAGGTACAAGGGAGTGAACAAGGGATTCGAGAGGATTGGACATTATTGTACTGATCAAACGACGCGTTGAACGCGTCTTGCAGACACGTGCGTATTTACCCCTTCAAGCTCAGAAGTTCCTTCAAGTATCCCAATGGCATATCAATGTAGGCCGAATTTGCAGTTGAATTCATAACAGCCTCCCAAGTAAAAATGATACAAATGGCACAGTAAGTAATGATAACTTCATCATCCCAACGCGTATATGAATCTCGTCTCTAGAGTTTGACTTCCTTCAGGCCATCCTTCCAGAATGTGAAGTAGGCTAAACAAACAATCAGAAAGAATTCTTTACTTCAAGATAACAACCTACGAGTAATTCCGTCTTCCCTGTAGTTGAGCAGAGCAACCATACCGTCTGGGTTCATGCCCTCTCCGGTGTACTAAAGAAAACCAATGATCAATGTATTGCAAAAGGAAGGAGCGCAGAGCAAACGGACGAATTCAAAGTCTTTGAAGTTGGCAATAATTTTTTTAGCGTAAGCTTGTGCGCCCTTTTCAAACGTCGCAACACGGTCGGGGTTCGTTTCGGCAAGCTTTTCCTTGACGGCCTTCATGTATCCCTGATCATCGATGATAAGATGTCGGTCGACAGTAGATAAATTTCTTGGCTACCTTGAGATAAGTGAGGTAGGACTTTTTATCGAAGGAAGTCGATTGGAGACGGAAAGAGTGAACGACGTTATTGACTTGGGTAGAGCCCTCCTCAAGAGCTTCATCCTGATCCTCGGCAGATGGATTGGCACCTATTTGAAGTAAGCTATCGAGCGATGGCCAAGGTGAACATAGGGCATTAGACAAACCGATATCGACATCCGCGCCAGCCTTGACAGTGATCAGAGAACAATCAACTTCGTAGACAATGTCGTCGATGACCTTCCTGTAAATTTCCTTGAGTCTGGATCCAAGAACCAATCATAGATCAAAAAAGAGCATACATGGGGAAGGCATCAGAGAACATTTCATCGTCAGAGAGGATATCAGAATACAACAACATCTCGAAATGTTAGGATATACAAGAGGTGGAGTAAGTATACACAAGGAAAAGAGGAAGATGTTTTTGAAGAAAACTTTGACGCGATAATCAGATCGGAGCTCACGTGGCTATCAGAAGCGTGACCTCGTAAGAAATTTTGTGGACCAGGACTTGGGAGTCGGACGTCGCGACGAATAATTCACTGTACGCGTATTACCGCCATCCACACTCGACGTGAACGCTGTTCGCTCGGGTTTTGTTGCTGGAAATGGACTACCAACCGGTACTAGTTAAAGCCCACTCAAGGCCCTCGTCCAAACCAAACCCTGAATCAAGATATTGGCGCCAGTTCAAACATCCCGTGTTTATTAAAGAATATGCCCCAGTCACCTCTGTTCACTTTTCTCCTTCAAAACCCCACCGTTACGCTGTGACTGCAGCTAGTCGAGTGCAAATATACGCTCCTCGCACACAAAAAGTAACAAAAACAGTGTCTAGATTCAAGGACGTGGCGCGTAGTGGTACAATACGTGCAGATGGAAAACTACTGGTTGCCGGAGACGACACAGGCTTAATTCAAGTAAGTGATCTTTTGCTTCTCGCGCACTCTGTTCCAACCATACCCAGGTCTTTGATATAAGTTCGCGCGCCATTCTGCGTACCTTTGATTCTCACAAACAACCCGTCCATGTAACCAAATTCTCTTCCCTAACTCCTACCCAAGTTCTTTCTTGTTCAGATGATACCACTGCCAAAATTTGGGATGTCCCTTCACAATCATGTATAACAACTTTTACTGCACATACCGACTACGTTCGGTCCGGCCAGGCATCAACATCTAACCCTCATCTTTTCTTGACCGGCTCATACGACTCTACCGTAAGGTTATTCGACTCTCGTTCCGGGCAATCTGAAATGGTAATGGCCAGTGGCAGTGGCGGTGGTGGAAATGTTCCAGTCGAACAAGTCCTCATGTTTCCTTCTGGAACAGTCGTACTCTCTTCTGCGGGTCCTATCCTTCGTGTCTGGGATCTCGTAGCCGGAGGTCGCTGTGTCAGGGCTCTGTCAAATCATCAAAAGACCGTTACAGCAATGGCCTTCAACTCAAATGCTAGTCGGTTGCTCACGGGAGGACTAGATCAGATGGTGAAGGTGTACGATATTAGTACGTACAAGACTGTTCACACTATGAGATATCCTGCACCTATTCTCTGTCTGGCCGTATCTGTGCGTCTTCAACTTGCTGCATCGTAAACGCTATTCACTTAGTTCTACAGCCAGACGAAACTCACATAGCTGCTGGCATGACTGATGGCACACTGTCCGTTCGACGTCGCAACCCTAAGGCTTCAGAGATCTCCGGTGATGCTGCACTTGCAAATGCAGTACTTCGTTCCGGTACCTATGAATCATTCCTCGGTGGTTCCCTCCCAGCTATCGGAGAGGGCACCGTCAAGAACAAAGCAAAGGTGAAACCACTTGGTGAAGCGAACGAGTTTCGGATAGAAAGCAAGCGAACAAAGCGATTAAAGAACTATGATAAACTCTTGAAGAGTTTTAAATATTCTGCTGCTTTAGACTCCGTCTTGCGCAAGGTACGCTTCCGCATTTACCAACTCTGGCAAGGCTCTGATGCTGGTCATTAGCATGTTCCCCCAGCGACTACATTTGCATTAATACAAGAGCTGGTACACCGAGATGGGTTACGAACAGCTCTGTCGGGTCGTGACGATGTTCTTCTTGAGCCGATCTTACGATTGTTGGTCAAGCATGTAACCGACCCTCGTTTTGGAGAAATGGTATGCGACGTTGCTGGGATCGTCATACGTGAGTGATATGCTCAACTCGATAGTGATGATTCGGGCCTAATATTTCATTCAGAAATGTATACTCCAATCCTGGGGCAGTCCCCTCTCATCGACACACTCTTTTTGCGGTTGAAGCGAAAAGTCACAGCGGAACTTCGCTTCCAAAAAGAACTTCAGAAAACGAAGGGAGCTCTGGACATGATTTTCTCGTCTGTTGCATCACAGAGCGTAGTACCCGTGTAGATTACATTACATTATACATACTGTATTTTCAGCTATCAGAAGCGCTACCGGGATCAAGTGCACTGATGAGTCCCTCGAGAATGATTTTCTGCGATAGTTCGCCCTCCTTGGCTTCGTCGTCTGCATTTGCGTGCGATATTCGCAAGGTTTTCACAATATCTTTTAGAGACTGGTTTTTGCGATCGAGCATTTGAAGCATATGGGAGCAGACCTAAGTTCGAAACGAGTCAGAGACAGACTGGAAAGTAAACATGGGAACTTACTCCATCATCTTCCATTGCAATCCAAGCGAGAATATAGTCGACACTTTGAAGGGTGAACAAGCCACCATCCAATTTTTGTAGGTACCAACGATCCTCATCTTCCTCCGTAACTTCTTCGCCTTCAGCAATCAGCTCCTAGATTCACGTTTGAAAAATATCTATCACAAAATCGGGGTCGAGCTTACCTTCCTTTGAATCGCTATCTGACCCTCCGTCACTTTTAGTCGTGAAAGACTGCTGTCGCGGATATCCAGTAGTTTGTCGACTTTCTCATAGCCGTTCTCTACAAACTTGGCCAAAAGACGGATGCGTTCGGGGGTATCTGAAGGGACGTTGGAAAAGAGAGAAGAAAGGATTCCAAGTATATGTGAGGTCTCCTCTGACGCAGGAGGAGTCGCTGATGATTTAGCTTTTTTCGAGCTCTAGAGTAGGACTTAGAAATGATATGTATATCGGAACAAGATGTTTACCTTGCCCATGAATGCCGAAAACAAGGTCTTCAGACCCAAAGCTTCAATAAACGCTCCACATACGACAGTTCCCGAAGGACCTGACATGGCATAGTCGAGGGTCTTGATTGCCCTAGACCGAGATTGAAGTTTTTCTTTCATCATGAGGACCATAAGATCAGGACCTTCTGCGTCGATGAACAATTGTTTGTTCGTCTGTTCAGCCAGGGCGGAACACAGCGAATCGAAAAGATTTTCCATAAACTCTGCCTCATCCGCGTCGACAGGGTCTTTGCGGCGGTATTGCTAATGATATGTTGGCATTGCTATCAAGATGTGAAGACAAAAAAAACTCACCGAGAGGACTTTTAGCAGAGTGTCTACACCGTCCTTCTTGCCCAGTTCAAGTCTGTTTGGTTGGTTATCTTGAAGAAGGATCGAAAGTATTTCGGCAGCGTAACCGCGATTCTCGTTGTGCTCCTTGGACTGAATACGTTGTAATAGCCAAGGAAGTATCGAAGTTCCAGAGACAAGCTTTGTGGATAGTTGGGGATTGAAGCCGAGAATGTTTTCAAATATTCCTACATGCCACATAAAGACTATGTTGCCAAAGGCAGTAACAAGCACCGACCTAAAACATGGAAAAGGCCTTGACGGTCAGACTCTTCGTCCTCGTTCAGTCGCTTGAGATTGTCCACCAAAAGGTCCAAAATGGAATGTTCTAGCTGTAAATGTGGTCAACAGAGCTTAATAACACCGTACAAAGAGAACGAACCAGAGCTTCTATGAGAACTTTTAAGGCTTCTGAGTTATCCTCTTCATCTTCTGCCTCGTCACCTACATCTTCATCTGTCAATTCATGAATGACCTCGACCGCGTCGATCACGATGTCCACATTTTCATGTGTAAACAGTTCAACCAGGATCCTAACGGTTTCCGAGCGTACCAGTTCAGGGTATGCGAGTGCGGGTACTTGAGCGAGAGGCAACAAAGATTTAATGGCACTGTCCAAGTCGGCTTCTGACTCGATAAATCTTGAGAGTAGTTTCAACATCGTTGTTCATACGAGGGAAAGACAACCACGTACTTTGTGGGATCGTCGGGATACTTGGAACGTTGGTCCTGGTTCTTGTGCACAGCACGCTCAAATTTGAGGAGCGTTCGGCGAATTCCAGTTAAGGATAATTCGTCCGTCTAATGCGATTCTGCGATGAGTACGACACTAGACGTTTAGAACATGCATATAACAACCCACGCCTTGTAATGCAGCTTCGCCTGCATTGTCGAATATGTTCAAAATTTCCTTCTGTTCACTAGTCAATCCTCCTCCAAAGAACCTTCCCTCATCGTCCTCTTCCGCAAAATAGTCTGCATCTCCACCTGGCGCGAAATCTTGGGAAGGTCTGTCGTCCTCGTCCTCCACTTCTTCTACAGTAGCTCGCGCTTTTCCTTTTGCACTCGAGGATCCATTCGTTGGGGTTGTATTTACAATAGCGGCACCCGTGTCCATCTTCATTTTCTTGAGCATTTCGGGAGTTGGATTGTCAGGCATCTTCCTCTTATTGCCACCGGCAGAGAACTTGGGAGCCTGTGAGGGATTTAGTTTAAGAAATGAACAAGAGCTTTCTGACTGACCTTGAACAATTCGTCGATGTCCATGGTGAAGGAACTGGGGAAGTGTGCAACTTGTGTAGTAAGTACTTGATTCGTGACGCGCTCTTGCAAACTGTCAGTGATCGTGAGAAGCTTTTTATTACAACGCCAGACCTCCTTTTCACTGTTCGCCTTGTTTGCAACGACTGTCGCGTGCAGATCGTTTCTACAGGTTCTCTGGATCTCATTGTGCTTTGGCTCTAGGATTTCCTCGAATTCTGCGCCCAAAGACCACCCAAGCTTCAGCTGCACGCGCGCGCTCAAAGTATGAGTCGAAATAATGTTCGCGGTCCAACATCTGCTTTGACAGACTTTCTGAGAGTACGTGCCGATGTCGTGTTTTGAAAATTTTGCTCAAGTCTGCGCAGTCCGAGGGTATTACTGCAACCACGATTGCACGTCGTGCTGCCACCCGTAATCAAGAACCAGCTGCGGGTCCTAGTAACGAGACTCAGGGTGAGACTCCTCAAAACGAGAACGAAGAAGAATCTGAGCCTCGAGCTGGTAATCGTCGAAGGCGAAGAGGAAATGTCAGTGGCTTTTGCTTCGTCATCCTACTTAGTTAGAGCCGTGATTTGTCGTTATAGACCTCTGGTTACGCGTCTGACGAATTGGATGAACCCGAGACACCTGCCAAGAAGCCAAAGACTGCAGCCAAATCTAAAACCAAAAAGCCTATCAAGAAGAAGGATGACGATGACATGGACGAGGAGGAGGATCCCTACACTGCACTATCTAAATCCCCGGGAAAGAATTCATCGGAAAGGCCCAAAAACGGCGACCGTATACCTTGTGCAAAGTGTGATGATGTTTTCTCTGTTGTGAGTAGATCTCTTTTGTCTTTGCGGTATGCCACCTAAAATGCACCTAGACCAAGTATACGATGGCTGCAGTGCCAGGTCCTGGCTGGCTCTGCCACAAGTGTGCCAAAAGCTCAGGTATGGATCCCTACAAGAAGCCTGCACCTCGTAAACGAACCAAACCGACCGAAAAACGCAACGTGGTATACTTTGAAGAGCGTCGTTTCCCTTCATTAGTATCCGTTTGCATTGATGTTGGTGTTGTTCTCGGGCTACTTGGAACATAACTCACCGATCTATCCGTCAGATTGTCTCAAAGCATATCGATGACATCGAAGCATTCGGCGACATTGGTGCATTGAATATGGAGGCTATCTCCAAAGCTATTTCCAAAAATCGTAGTCTGTTCGTCGTTTGGATATATTCCGGTGTCCCTCTGCTAACTCTTCATAATAGTACATCCGAGAATGCGCATCTGTTCTACGGCGCTGAAAATACCACACTGACACTCTACGACGCCACAAGTAAGTCATGCGCGCATGTTTTAGTACCTGAACTAATGATTTTGACCAGAACTTTCACCTGATGCCTTTATTACCCTTGGACATCTCAACCCAAACCTCACTACCCTTCGTCTCGATTTTTGTGGTTGCATGAATGACGTCGTTCTTGAATCTTGGTCCAGCTCGCTTCCAGTGCTTCAGTCAATAGAACTCCTAGGTCCATTTCTCATCAAAGCTTCCGCCTGGAAAACGTTTTTCCAGTCTCATCCACGACTCAAGAGCTTCTTGATAACTCAGTCTCCTCGCTTTGACGTCGAATGTATGAAAACACTAGTGGAAACTAGTCATGGGTTTTTACAGAGACTTGGGTTGAGGGAAATAGGAAAAATGTCTGATGAGTTTCTCGAGTACATTGCTCAACTGTCGGATACGCTCACGTATCTCGACCTTGCGGATCCTGCAGAATCATGCAGCGAAGGCGCTATGATCACCCTCCTATCTGTTCTCGGGCCGACGCTCACTCACTTAGATCTCTCGGGGCATATCACTTTGACCGACGAGGTTCTTCACCAAGGTCTCAAGAGTGCTGCTCAGCTTGAAGGTCTCGTACTTTCAAACTTGCCCGAATTGACGGATGAGGGTGTGGCTAAATTCTTCTCCGGCTGGGAAGGTCCCCCATTGTCTTTGCTCAGCATGTCTCGAAATCCTTTCCTTGCTACTACAGCACTAAGCGCAGTGATAAAGCACTCGGGTGCATCACTACGTGATCTCAACATAAACGGATGGAAAGATGTTGAGCAGAGTACATTGGGGACTATCGGGAACATGATTGAGCTGAAGAAACTGGATTGGGGCTGGTGCAGAAACGTAGACGATTTTATCATGAAAGATCTCTTGACCAACTGCAAAGGCCTGCAGGAAGTCAAGGTCTGGGGTTGCAATAAGGTTGAAGGAAAGTGGGTATCGAGCAACACAAAGACAAAAGCCAAAGTCTTTGGTATCGAGTATCACACCGCCCTTTAGCTTTTCTCTGTTCTATCCTTTATCATCCATGTACCAATAAATTTTATTCTAATACAAAGGGAAATTACATGAATAGCAACAGTCCAGGCTCGGGATAACGGGACATGCACCCAATGAAGCAGATGAGTACTGAACATTTGGGACAAAGGCTTATACATACTGAGAGGATGCCCGGAGAACCAGCCGACAAATGTGTCGCACGATATTAGTATGGCTTGTGTCGGTTCTTCTTTAGGTCCTTCTCGAGTTGCTTGGCCTTCCTGTGACCGATTTCTACAGGACGAATAGCAGTAGTATCCGCTTTCTTCAACTTGACTGGTCGATTACCAACGTACTTTCCTATAGAGGTGATCAATTAGTACAATGGCTGCGGCGAAGCTTATATATACACACCATCCATTTCTTTCCAGGCTCTAAGGAAATCTTCAGGATCCGAAAAAGCAACGAAACCGTACTTTGCCTGTAATACTGATTGGTGACATGGGCGAGTCTACAAGTATGAAGGAAATCTAACCTTTTGACTCAGCCTATCCCTTATCACACGGGCTTTCTGGAATGAGGGATACTTGTTGAAGGCGTTTGCGAGAACGTCATCGGAAACATCGTTACTCAGGTCACCAACAAAGAGTCGGAACCAGGCTGCACCAAAGACGTTAGAAGAAAACGTGCGCAGGGACTGAACAGACTCACAAGGATTCCACTCCAGTAGCGTTTGATCTTCCCAGACCTTTCCACCGCCTTTGCGGAGCACAGTCGTCCTTTTCCCACCCTTGGCAAGCTTACCACCGGAACCACCCCGCTTATCTATCATCGCACCAGGAACATATACACTTTGTTGAGCCAGGATTCCGACATCATATTCGTATGCATTGGCTGGGACGGGTGCACTGTGACCAGAAGAAGAGCCGGGGATAGGATAGGATGGACCAGCGTAGGGTTTGTGATATGGATTGATATCGGAGGATGAGGATTGGTTGTAGTAAGCTTGGTTGTAGTATGGGTTTGAGTATTGGTCCATAATGTTAGAGGAGCGTGTGGTAGGTTGCAGAGCGTGTAACGGTCACATTGTCACAGCCTCTGATTATCTCACTCACCGGCCAAATAAGGGAATATTCCAAAATAGGACTTAATAAATCCTTCCTATTTTGAGGCCCATTTTTTCCGGCTCATGGCGTATGTCTGTACATTATTCAAGTTTTTCAAGTGGCATATGTCCCCAGCAGATTCCGCGCGCAAGCGGAGTCTTCTGGTGTAGTGGTTAATTTATGTAATGGGTCACCAAGAGGCTCCGGGTTCAATTCATGCAAGTCAGCCATGGATCAATGTTTACTTTTTGATCAAATTCTGAGAATAGTATATTCTAATGCTACATCAACCCTCTTAAGCAACTAAAATCAGAATCAATTCTGTATCAGGGGTAATTTTTTCTCTGCGCTTCGCGCACACCTTTCCATGAAGGTAAATAGATAATACCATACTGTTGGACTTCTTTATGAGTAGCAAATACATTTTTAAACTACTGAATACAATATTATCTACCATGAAAACAAGCCTATTGAGGGTACCACAAAAGAATTTCCTGTGATTTGCACACTGACTCCAACAAGTACTTTGAGAACTGGGCTCATGTGGAATCTTCACATCCAAGTCCTTTGAAATGGTCCTGAGGGTAAAAACGACCTTTCTTTCGATAGCCCCGCTCAGTCCCGATTAACCAAAGATTGATTCTTACTTTGAAGGGAGGCGGAACCTCGGATAAAACTATTTGACAACCCCCCTGCCGCTAACAACCCCGCTAATGTAAGGTAGCTTATTTGGCAACCCCGTGGGAAGGCGGCGTCTCGCCGGAGTCACGTAATGATTCCGGCCCAGGAATTATGTTGAAACGGTTCAAAAAGATGAAGCCGCTCCGCGCTTCGTTTCAAGTCTCTGCGTTCTGTAAATTACATATACATAATTTATGGGAAATTGATTTTTTTTTTGTTGTCTTCGCACAAAAACACGTTTACTCTGCCATATTGACATGTCTCCTAAATGGGCCTTATGAAATGAAAAAAAAGTAGCGAGATGTATTTTGGTGTGGGCTTTTCAAGAGTTTTTATGAGGCAATAGCAAGTAAGATGAGTAATTCCATATTTATGAAAATCTAATACCGCTGTAGACTGAAGCGGTTGTCAAAAACAGAAGGTAAATCGAGTGGTCTGCAAGCCCGGTCAGACCTACAGCATGAGTTAATATGCTATTTTATGTTGGTAAACTGATACTTGGAACGGCGTTTGAAGCGTCGTTCTAAATGGATTCTGACCGGTACTATTGTTGCGCGCACTCGGAATCTGCCATCAATCAATTCTTATATTTACAACTTGAACTTCTGAATTGTCCTATGTTGGATCACCTCGTTCTTTTTACTTAGGCATGGAAAATTTGAGCAGTCTTTAAAAATTATTGTCAAATTCAGTGACCCAAAGCAGCTCAAGTCAGAATGAGTCACTTTTAAATGATTCTGAGATTCAAGAGTTGCTAAGTCACTTGAGTTGAGCCAAAGTGAGTCGAAGTGTATCCAATGCTAAGGGACACTTAGATATAATATTCATCCATTCGCTTGATTCAAATTTATCACTAACAAGTTTCTTGATATGCTCAATATTTCTATTCATTTATTGTTGCTGTGTATTCTAGGATTATTTTCTAGTAATTTTCGCTTATTTTTGTTAAAAAACGTGGCATGTGTTCAGATGCCATGACTCACTTCTCCTAACTTTCCACTGACCTCCACCCTTCCCGCTCTCTGTCCTCGATGGCTTGCACACATTGAGATTTAGTGTGGACCTTTCGGAGGCGCACCAATACCACAGCATGCAAACTTACTTCCGATAACATTGTTAGCCGGAAGAGCATTTTGCAACTTTTTAGGCGTGTCGGTCATTGGGTACCGAAAGGGATATGGAGGCCTTCCAACTTGTCACTTACACCGTTGCATACCTGAAAATATACGAGTATTTTCCCACTCGCTAGTAAATTTACTAACTAAAAAATTTAACCGTTATCTCAAAAGCCCATGGCATCCAAATAGGCCCTAATAAATATGGAATTACTCATCTTACTGTACTTGCTATTGCCTCACAAGAACTCTCGAAAAGCCCACACCAAGATACATCTCGCTACTTTCATTTCATTTCATAGGAGACATGTCAATATGGCAGAGCAAACGTGTTTTTGTGCGAAGACCACAAGAAAAAATCAACAATTTCCCATAAATTATGTATATGTAATTTACAGAGACTTGAAACGACATTGATGAAGCGTGGAGCGGCTTCATCTTTTTGAACCGTTTCAATATAATTCCTGGGCCGGAATCATTACGTGACTCCGGCGAGACGCCGCCTTCCCACGGGGTTGCCAAATAAGCTACCCTTACATTAGCGGGGTTGTTAGCGGCAGGGGGGTTGTCAAATAGTTTTATCCCGGAACCTCGAGCGTAGCCCCATTTTCCCGCTCTATTGCAAGTTTCAGAAACGAGTCCCAGGCAATAGCGTGAGAAAACATTTGTAAAACTGCATAGTCAACAGACCGGAAACTTCTGTTTTTGAAGTCGCGTTGCCTATACTGACCGTTTCCCCCTCTAGCTCGCCTGTAGCCCGTCATGCCGTTCGTCAAGGAAGTTGTAAGCCTAAATATCTTGTTTCTGCTTCATTTTTCTAAATTTGCTCCAGAAAACTACGGCTTACTTCAGTCGTTACCAAGTTAAATACCGCAGGCGGAGAGAAGGAAAGACTGATTACTATGCTCGCAAACGTCTGACGATCCAGGCCAAGAACAAGTAGTACGTGTGTCTTGCCAAAGTTCAAATATGTGGTCTAATATGCTGCCACCAGCAATGCTCCCAAGTACCGTCTCGTCGTGCGCTTCACCAACAAGGATATCATTGTACAAGTTGTCTATGCTCGCCTTCAGGGCGACTTTGTTCTTTGTGCCGCCCACTCAAAAGAGCTCCCTCGCTATGGTATCAACCATGGCCTGACAAACTGGACTGCTGGTGCGTAATTCTTTGCATTTGCGTACTACTCTTACTTATTTGTTTCTCAGCTTACGCAACTGGCCTCTTGTGCGCTAGGCGTGCACTCACCAAAATCGGTCTCGCAGATAAGTACGAAGGTGTTGCGGAGCCAGACGGTACTTTCTCCGTCACAGAAGCTCTTGACGAAGAAGATGCTCCCCGACCTTTCAAGTGCTTCCTTGACGTCGGTTTGAAGCGTACTTCGACTGGTTCCCGCGTGTTCGGTGCCATGAAGGGTGCTAGCGATGGTGGTATCTTCATTCCCCACTCCGAAAAACGTTTCCCCGGATACGACCCTGAGAGCAAGGAGTTGGACGCGGAGGTCCTCAAAAAGTACATCTTCGGTGGTCATGTTGCTGAATACATGGAATCTTTGGAGGAGGAAGACGACGAACGGTTAGTAGCATCTCTCGTTTCCCGTGTCATAGCTTATGCTCTTGTAATCTAGATTCAAAAAGCAATTCTCTACTTACCTTGCTGACGGTGTTGGATCAGAAGATATTGAGGAGATCTTCACTAACGCCTACGCTGCCATCCGTGAAGACCCCACCTTCAAACCCACAGAAAAGACACAAGATTGGGCTGCCGAGAGCAAAAAGTTCAGGACTGCTCGTCTCACTCTCGAAGAGCGCAGAGCAAAGATTGCCGCCAAGATCGAGAAGTTCCAAGCTGGTGGCGACGACGACGAGTAGAGGGTTTTGGTTTATGTTTTACCACTTCTTCACTTTTATGCGCATGTGTTATGATAGTACATTTATGACATTATTGCTCCGCAAGTGCTGTACTAATAACATCGTGAACCCATGAAAGTATCGGCATTTTCATCTGCGAGGCTTCGTATGTGTCGATCACTGGCGACTTGGGGTTTTTACGACCCAGTCTCGAAGCGGAACAACTAATGGCGAATTTTTCTCCATACACGATGCGGAAGTTGCTGCAGAATTGGCGTCAGTAACTGTTCAGTCTATAAGCAAGTGATATACTTACAGCACACAGCCCTCCCATCGGCCTACGCACCTGTTGAGGTCGACGAACCATATCCCACCACTGGAATCGCAAAGTTTGCGACCAATTTCACATATACGCTGAAGGAAAAATCGTTCGACCTCGTCGGCGAGAAGCTCCTCCAGTTGTGGAATGGATGATATCACAATCCTTGCTTGCGGTAAATGTGCAGTCAATGACGACGGAGACAACATTGTCAATCGAACAGTATGGCTAGGGGGAATAAGTCAAACCAACTACAGAGAGATTCACAAGACTTACCGATTATCGATTCTCAGCATACTTTCGCCACCAATGCCACGGTCAGATTCGTCAACGGGAATTTTAATCAATGCTTTTCCAGTTTCCCCGACGGGTTTGAATCGAAGGACTGATTTGATACCTGCAGCAGAGAGCGAGTTCGTTACGGCATCCAACTCTGATTTTATCCTTTCACAGAACACCTGATACTGGATGAGATCGATTATTGGACGCAACAGCGTAGGTGTTGATTTGGGAACATCTTTCGAATTGAGCGTAGTACCGTGACGCTGTGACTTTTGGAAAGAGTGTCTTCGGAGGAGGAGAGCAAAAAGATAGTGATAAATGAGGTCACATTTTGCTTGGCAGAGAAGATCGGTTGACGAGGGTGAAGAATTGAATACAAGATCTGCGTCCAGCTGTGGGTCGCTTCATCGGAATACGGCGGGACGAAGAGAAGAATAATTCTCCTTACCAGTTCAAATTTTAGTTCTGTTCCCTGAGCAGCTTCTATGATTATCAGTCTTTCAGAAACCCGGGCTGATGCTGTTGGAAAGGTTCCAGCTTCCTGAGCGACAAGGGCAAAGATCTCTTGTTCGATGACTTCTCGTTTTGCGCATTTGAGAGTTTCATCTAGAGATGATTTATTATCAATCTTTGGATCAGAATTATGGGTGTATGTCCGTGTGCCATCAAGGTGAACATTGGCCAGGGAGATACGTAGTCGTGTATTCAATCTGTGAGGGAACATCAAGTTATCTTCACTTCCGTCACCGTTGGCCATATAAGCAATTGCATTTCTTCGAAAGCTCGGAGGTGCTGGGTGTAGTCTGGTCAATGACAATCTTCAAGCAAAGGGTGCATGCGTAAACCTACATTCTTCTAGTCCGTAGGAAATGACAAAGTCCTTTGATGTTCTGTCTGCGCCTCTCCCTAGACCAGAGCCAAACGGTAACGGTGCAGGTACGAGACCCCAATTTGCCCGTCTGATTTTCAGCGCATCCACCCAGTATCGTTCATTTCTGATTCTTCCCTTTTCCATTCTCTCAGTCGCCGTCTTAAACAGGTTAGAAGCCTTCCTAAGAGCTTCATCTTTACCACCGATGACAAGCTGAGCGTTGAACGCCTGAACAGACACAATCTGTGGGGGTTTTGAGACGATAGTAGTGGCCAAAGTGGATGGAGGAGTCTCCTGTGTTGCTGTTGGAAGTATTGGTATTTGTGAAGGACCCGAAGGTGTAGGAGTAGATAGTATTGTTGAAAGGAGCAGAGAAGCGTGTTGCATTTCTCCGAGAGCAATGCTAGACCTATCATGAGATCGTGTCTCCACAACGAAGCCGAACTCACTATAGTGAAGGCAAAACCTCGGTCTTCATCTTGAACAATTCTTCCGTAGTCATCGGCTTCACGGTCAGTTGGTCGTCGTCATCCGTGGTATCGCTGCCATCGTCAGAGTGTTCTTCGTCTTTTGACTTTTGAGAAGTCAAGACGCGTCTTTCAAGGAACCCATCCGAGTTTCTTTCGAAAAAGTCTGTTCCTCTTTCAGAGAAAATGCGCCGAAGATTTTCGCTGAGTACTTGGGACGGTGTGACCTTGCTGTCCACGTTCGATCAACATGGGTAGGGAATAAAAACAAGGTGGTCATACGGCTCATAAATAAGCTCTCCCTGCTGCGTTATATCTTGCAAAACGGGTATAGGCAATCCCTGGTCATTTTTGTATGGTCGTTCTAAGGAGAGTCTTGTGTCCATGATGGTAGAGGAACAGACGCGGGGTTTCGGTCCGACTGGTTTGTGTCACCAACGACTTGAACAACGCTTGATTCGAAACAATCATCTCCTTGACCGTCATGGCCAAGACCGCCTCTAGTCACCAATCCGTTCTCTCCCCTTCATCAATCTCGTCTTCGAAGCGCAAGCAACTTGAAGACGACGAGCCGGGTCCGGCTTCTACCAAAAAGCAACGGACGCGAGTCAGGTACGCTAGGTCTTTCTGATTCCTTGCGCCTTTTCACGGGCTGGTATCCAAAGTTTTTCATGTGGGGAGTGTCATCGTAGAAAACAAAAGGTTTCGCATCTAATCCGGTTGGCTATCTGGTATTTACTTAATGACTCCTTACAGTGTGATAGGCAAATACCCTGCTCTCATGTCAGTGTTCCTCGAAACGATGCGCCGGTTGTTGCTTATAATATGTGCAGTGTATATCCCGTAAAGTTCCGGAATTATGCAAGGCTTATACTCCTGGCAAGGCCGACCAAGACCTCGGGGCGAGGATCGCCAGACTCGAGCACATTATTGAAATGGCCTTGCCTCAGTTCTGCAACGTAGAATCTTCATCGACTGGTCGATATGCCCGTTCATCTTCCGTAACAGAGGATGATTCTCGTTCACAACATGAAGACCAAGAAGCCAGCGGAGGTATCTTGCAGAGCGGTAAATGGTACGGAAACAGTGCTTCAGGGAGTATCGCACCCGGCTCTGTTCTTGAACAGGTATGCTTTGCTTGTTCTGCTTTCTTCGCCTACTGAGGAATCTTTTAGCTTCAAAACGCCGTGATTTCAACAAATAACGTATGTTCGCTCCTCAGTCAATATTCTCAGCTCAATGATATTCCTTCAGTCTTCTTTGAGATCGACAGCCAATGAAACCACAAATGTCATCGATTCCGTGGCTACGGTCTTGGAGCCTTCTGCAGCGGATAATCTCAAAACCTTGGTCCAGGAATGTGGCGTATCTCCGCATAAAATTCCAGAACTCCTTCAGGAACTGCCCCCTCGCAGAACGTCAGACGTCCTCATCAATTATTATTTTAGCGAAATGTAAGCATCTCATCCTTGCTTTGATGCCTAGCCGCTGAGTTACGTCACAGTAATTGGACTCGTTATGCCATCTCAGAAAAGGACTTCAGAGCAGCATATGCCGCGGTATGTGACCACGGAGCGCACGGAATAGGCGCGACCAATCCAAACGACGTCCGCTTCCTGCCCCTTTTGTTTGTAGTCCTTGCTATTTCTGTCAGGCTTGCGCCAGAGGAAGTGGCTGGCGATGCCAGACATAGAAGGGTCACATCGCTAAGATATTACTGGTCTTGTAAGCATCTCCACCCGTACTTTCTCCCCATTGATCTGACCAGGTATATCAAGCGCGCAGGTCTCTTCTGATAGCAGCCGCAATACAACCGGATTCTTTGGACATCGTTTTGACACGACTTTTGGTGTGTTTCGCTTTTGGACGTAAAGGATCTTTATATAATAATTGGATAGAGTGCCCGATTTTTGACGTTTGACCGCCGCATAACCGAATGCTGGAGTCAGCTTGGTGCGGCTGTACGCACGGCCGAGGCACTAGGTTTGCATCGAGATGGCGCCAGCATGGGATTAGAACCAAGCCTCGTAGAGTACCGTCGCCGTATTTGGTGGGTGCTGACACCCGTGGCCAAAGTCCGAATGACTTACAGACTTGTTAGGTCCTATCTCTACCATGCCGACCGTTCATATGCTTTGGTTCTTGGTAGACCTCATTCAATACAAGATGATTATACATCGACTCTCCCGCCTGCGAATGTAGACGATGAATCATCCACTGCTCATCCTCAACTTCCCTTACCCCTCTCCTCACCCACTCGGATGACCTATCTCATCCTGAGGCATCAGCTTGCTTCGATCATTGGCCGCATCGTGCATCACTTCCAGAAAGTTAGAACAACCAGTCACTATTCAGAAGTAGTTGCTCTAGACGATGAATTACTTAAATTCGTCGCCAACCTTCCACCGCATTATTCTCTGGATCCCGACACCTCATTGGACGAAAAACACTCATTTATTCCTGTTCATCGTTTTCTCTTGATCACCGAGATTCTTTTTGTGCGCACGAGTTTGCACAGACCGTACATTCTTCGGAGACTCACTTCCGACCGCTATGCCCGGTCTCGAGCAGCATGTTTTGAGTCTGCTATCAAAGATTTTCAAGTCCGATTTGCCTTTCGAGAAAAAGCTGGTCCTGAGCGTCATACATCACTGAGCAATGCATACAGAGAATTTCAAACTGCCATGATTAGTGGAATCTATCTCGTCATTGAACCAAACGGAGCAGACGCCGATACCATGCACACTATCTTGGATCATTTCCTCACAGACCATGAAGGCATGCGCGAGATGGACGAAACGACCCGTCGCGAACTCAAAATCATCGAGTTTCTGAAGAATAAATCACTAGAACGAAGTCGTCCGCCTGATCCCCCTCCTGCCGTTCCCAACGGTGATACTCCAGAAAGTCCAAGCAGAAGCGCCGTAACTCCAACTCATCGGGTGCAACGCAATATTCCACCTATACCTAGTTCTTCGAAAACACCCTTTCCTTCCATCTTCACCCTACCTAATGCTACACCGCATGACCAAACTGCGTATAATTATCACAGCACCGCGTCTGTAAACCACTCGCCAACCTTCCAGAGGTTGCAGCAGCAACCACTTGCCGAGTATTCACCCACCACATCTAGCAGTCCGGCCGCAGAAGACGAGTCGACAGCTCAAATAATGTTTGACCACTGGTGCAACACCGTGAGTAATGCTCCAATGGACGGCGGCGTTAGTACAGCCGCCGTCGCATGGGGTGGACCAGGAGGGGCTGACCTGTCTGGGTGGGCAGGAGCTCCACCGATGATGCCGACGATGAATGGCAATGGCCTGGATAGTGCGGATTGGAATTACTATTGGGAAGCCTTGGTGAATCAAATTCCTCGCGGAACTTGAGGACTTTCCTAGAGACTATTTGGATTATTTTGTATGTTTTTTCTAATACCTGTTCGTGTACATTGCCGTGTACACATAGCTCTGCTGTATTTGTTTAGGTGTAATTCATAATGTTTCCAACCGTTTCAAAGAGCTAGATTTCACAAACAACTAGAGCGCGATAATACATATGTATATGCTTGCAACAACAAAAAATAGAGTGACCCTGCTCGGACCATGCAATTCCAACACATCATTCTTGGGATTGGAAAGACTAGAATTCGTTGGCGAGTTGGGAAGAAAGACGGTGGGTGTCGCTTGTCTCTCGATTGATACGGTCTTGCGCTGCTTGTCAAATCTTGAAGACGTCTCGGTTCGACTATCTTGACTCGTACTTTGCGTTTGTGTTGCATTCATTTGCGTTTGCGTTGTGTTGTTTCCGCCGTTTCGCAGTGAACCGGTACCCCAAGGAATAGCATCACCGTTTGGTTGGGAAGAGTGTTCAGGAGGCTCGGAGGCGCCTGATGGTGAAGTGATCTATGTATTTGCCAGTTAATCTTAGCAAAAGGGAGACAGAAATTCAAGTTACAGTAAAACGCGTTGTCCAGGCGGGCTTGGTAGGATCATCGTGATCTGTGAACTGTAAGATTGTGTTAGGCGTGATGATAGGGGCTCGAAAGGTTGGTGTTTACCTGGTAAAAGTATATTGCAGAATATGGATCTACTTCAGGACAGGGCCAATTGAAAGGCGATAGACTAGGGTTCGAGCCATCCAAGCCCTCGGTGACTGGTATGACCAGTGTCATGTTGTTGTTTGAACCGGACATGAGTGCTAGAAAGGTGTTGTCAGGTAAAAACAGTGGCAAGGCGAGCGCGTACTCACTTATCGATACGTTCTTCCAACTTCCATCTGTTGAAGGTGTCCATGAGATTGTGCAGTTTTCGCGCGCCTTGAAGCGATCTCCAGGACCAGGTGCAGTAGGGGTGAAAGTGCCGCCCGCGACGAGGGGGATAAGAGTCAAGAGAGCGAGGAAAGTAGACATGATTGTTGTTAAAAAATAGCACGAAATAATGTCGATACCAGATCGATGGGGATGGTTAGAAAGAAAGAAGAGGTGAACGAGTTTGAGACGCGTCCATACTTATAGCTGCACGCCAAGACAAAGTATGATGTCAGCATCGTTCCACTCTACAGCAATCCTACACTAGTCAGAAGACTCTTCGTTTTGTGGTAATTCTTCCTTCCTAATTATTGATTGTGGTGAAAATCTGTACACAGGCTTTGCTGAATTAGAGCATGCAGACAATCAACCGATTCCTTTACGGCCCCACACCTGAGGAACGAATTCGAGCATGGCAATCCAAGTTACGAACAGAACAACGACACCTTGATAGGGAAATGAGACAGGTTGGCCTGATCACACTATGATTCTTACCACTCAATAGTCGCAATTCTCAGCTCGACGTGGCCACGAACAAAGCACGCCAGACGGTCAAACAGCTGGCAACCAAAGGAGATGTCAAATCTGCCCGGATATTGGCAAAGGAAGTCGTGAGGAGTGAAAAGCAGAAGGATCGGTTGTCGGTCAGCAAAGCAAGACTGGGTTCTATCAACTCTCAGTTGCAACAGCAGATGGGTATGTGGATTCTGATATCGCATTTGCAATACAACTCAATATCCTTCCGTTTAGCGATGGCCAAAGTGACTGGTTCTATCCAAAAATCGACAGAAATAATGAGACTTTCGAATTCGCTCATCAAACTACCTCAGATAAGCCAGACTATGCGAGAAATGAGTATGGAGATGACCAAGGTCAACATCGTGTTCTTCTTTGCAACGTTGATACTCATTGTCTCATTAGGCTGGTATTATGGAGGAAATGTTGGAAGATACACTGGATATGGAAGATGACGAGGAACTAGAGGAAGAAGCCGACGAAGAAGTTGACAAGGTACTTTTCCAACTCACAGACGGAAAGTTGGGTCAGGCAGGTGCTGTGAGCAACGAGTTACCGGTAAGCGTGCCTGCGTTGCTACGATTGAACTATTCATTTATTTTGAGTCAACAGTCATTGGAAGACAAACTGCAGGAAGAAGAAACCGAGCGCAACATGGAAATGTATCGCCAGCAGCTCAATGGGATACTCAGTGGATGAATGGAGGACTGTATTTACCAGTATCTACTATTTAGCTATGTACGTGTAATTCCACAGATAAGATAAGATAAGTCCGGAATCAGTGGCACTGTCAGTCGGAAAAAAAAGGAACGTACTTCTCACTTCTACCACAAAAATGTTGTCTTCTCGGTCACTCCCAAGCATTGCGCAGGGCGCATTCAAACGTTCACTTGTTAGTACTTTTCGACTGCTCGACTCTTCTTTGCTTTCATTAAAGATAATCTAGGCCGCCAGACAGTACGCTTCGGCGTCTCCAACTGCTGCGTTTGCAGGTCAGAAGGGCAGCAATGTATGTTACCTCGGCTTTTATTCCGGAATAAGACTCACGACTTTTTAGGGCAAATATACCGTCACTCTCATCCCCGGAGATGGTTGGGTTTAACATCGTTCCTTCTTCGTGGTGCTTACCGTCTTTCCTCAAGGTATCGGACCGGAAATTAGCCAGTCTATAAAGGACATTTACACAGCGGCCAATGTCAGTGAAGGTTCCTTCTATTTCATAGTCCCTTGGCACTCAATAAAATTCTGTAGGTTCCCATTCAATGGGAGGAAGTCAGCGTCACCCCAGTGTTGAAGGGAGGGAAGACTGTTATTCCGGATGCCGCCATCCAGTCTGTGAAGCGTAATACCGTTGCTTTGAAGGGTGCGTTCATGATAATCTTTGTAATGGTACCTACTAATATTGTCTATCATGTACAGGTCCTTTGGCAACACCCAGTGAGGACAAAAAATGTTTTTCAACCTGCTTACTCTGACATTTTGTTTCTAGTCGGCAAGGGACACGTTTCACTAAACTTGACTCTGCGACGAACATTCAATCTTTTTGCCAATGTCCGACCTTGCGTATCGATCCAAGGCTACAAGACTCCCTACGATGATGTCAACACAGTTTTGATCCGTGAAAACACTGAAGGAGAGTACTCTGGTATCGAACACGAGGTTTGTCTGTTTAAAGCTGTCTTCCGTCGCTTTTATTTACGGGCGCCTTCCAGGTTATTGATGGTGTCGTGCAATCCATAAAACTCATCACTTGGGAAGCTTCTGAACGCGTTGCTCGTTACGCGTTCCACTATGCACGCTCCCAAGGCAGGGGTCGCGTAACAGCAGTCCACAAAGCCAACATCATGTACGTGAATGGTCTATACTGAACGCTTGGTCCTTAATTGCGCCGACAGGAAAATGTCTGATGGTATGTTCTTGTCTGCCTGCCGAGAGGTAGCCAAGGACTTCCCCGAAGTTGCCTATGATGAGGACTTGTTGGATCGCGTTTGCTTACAAGTGAGCATAACTGAGAATTACCAATGTGGTCGGTACTTATACAGCACAGATTGTACAAAACCCCAAACCCTACGCCGACCGTGTCATGGTCATGCCTAACCTGTACGGTGACATTCTTTCCGATATGTGCGCTGGCCTTATTGGAGGATTGGGACTCACACCTTCGGGCAACATTGGCCGAGTGCGTATCTATGTTCTACTCTTTTTTGTGCCTAGTACTGACTCTGATGCAGGATGCGTCTATCTTCGAGGCTGTGCACGGTTCTGCTCCTGACATTGCGGGTAAGTAGACTGATAGCGGGTAAAGAGCGCATTTGTTGACCATACGTGGACTAGGCAAGGGATTGGCTAACCCAACTGCCCTTTTGTTGTCCTCAATGATGATGCTTAGGTACGCCGAGCTGGTTGCGATGGCAATGTGATGCTAACACTGGGTGTAGGCACATGAACCTCAACGAATACGCTGATAAAATCGAAAAGGCTGCGTTGACAGTAAGTCTCGCTTCATATGTTGTGCTGGCGCATCAGCTCTGACGAATTTACAGACGATCGCTGAGGGCAAGGCCATCACTGGTGACTTGGGTGGCAAGGCTTCGACAGTCGAATACACTAATGCTATCATTTCAAAGCTGGCATAATCAATAGACATCTGTACATAGCTCGTAGTATATATAGAGAGCATAGATATCCACTTGGTTGCCACAATATATCCTCAAAATTGAGTGAATCGCTACGACCGTGGGAAGATAGAGCCGAACCGCCATCATACTCGCAGCTGCAGAGCAGGTTTCATTTCTTATCGCACCACCACCTCATCACTCATTCCATACAAGCCCCGCAGGGCAAGCCATCCATCACAACCCGACCAAGACCAACTGTAAAGGTACTTGGTTATGCTCGTTCACTGTGTCTGATTCGTAGCCAACGCGTACCAGCTATCCCCAGAAACTTTAAAACTAAAAAAACTCTGGAAAACACCCTTAATTTCCTCCCAATTCCGTTACGAACGTCATGACAGACGAAGTTACGCCCCAAATTCCCAAGAAGGACGACAAAAAACCATCCCAGGGTACCGGCCGTGGTCAGAAGCGCACTCCTTCCTATTCCAAACCGCCCGGCGCTCAGGCTGCTGGTCAAGGCAATCCTCGACCTGCATCCAGAGGCAGCAACAAAAAGTCTGCTGGTCCTTCCGCCACCGAATCAGGATCCGAGTCGGCATCTCGCAAAACCGAAGGCGCTCGCAAACCTGACCCGCGCAACAGAAACCAGGGAGGTGCTCGCACCCAGTCTAACCGCAAGCCTTCCAACGCTGGGCGCGGTGGCAGTAGCAGGGACCAGTCTTCTGCCAAGTCCTCGCCTGCTCCCGTCCAGAGCAACGAGGCGAGTGACGCACTCTCATCGCTTCAGAGGGTAATTGCCGATCTCAAGACCACCTCTCCTCAGCCTCCTACTAACAGTTCGAATAATTTTGGCATGTCGTCTTCCCAGGGTCTTTCTTCCAACCTTCCCGTCAACGCTCCTGTTTTCCAACCCAGCGGCACCGCGTTCCCCACCATCGGCAACAACGATCCCAAGCACCGAAAGGCTGCATCTCTCGGTACCTCGGCACTCTCTGGCAATTTCAACTCGTTCTCCCCTCACCTTGGAGCAATGATGGAAGATGCCGAAGATGGAGGTATGCCGATCGAAGAGGGAGAGATCCAAGAATCGTACTATCCAGCACCCGGTCACCAACAACGTTCCCAATCTCAAAGCTTCACTGCTCCACGTTTCGCAGCGTTGGCTCAACAAGATCAAGGAGACTCCATCGGCCCAACAGGACGTCCCCAGCTTGCACCCAACTTCATGTTTGGTGCCAAGAAACGTTCCATCGGTTCTATGGGCCCGCCCATCAACGAGGACGTCGGCTTCCAGTTTCCCCAGCAACAACAGAACTACGGTTCCGAAGTCTCGCCTCTCGAATCTGGCCACAGGAAGTCTGATAGCGGAGAAATTACCGGTATCATGGCTGAACAGGTACTTTTGACGCTTCTAGATGTAACGTGAATCTAAGTTCTTTCTTTTTAGATCGCCATCCAGAGTCAGATCGAGGCTCTTCAGCAGCAACAGCAAGCCTTGTATGAGCGACAGCTTGCTTCCAACCAGGTTCTTTCTTTCCAAACACCTGGTTTAGCACCAGGTCGTGGTGCTCACCGTCGTGTCCAGAGTACTGTGCCCGGTATGGCTGGTACAGCGTTCGGAAGCTCTCAGAACCCTGTTGGACAATTCAACAATCTTGGTGGTCTCAATCTTGGTCTTGACGGTCAGTCTCAGGGCTTACCTCGAGGCCATGGCCGTAGACACAGTGTCAATGTCGTAAACAAGACAGGTGGTGCACCTTCCGTGAGCTACAATAATGGCTTCAACGAGGGATTCGATGACGGTTTTGCACCTCCTGGCCATTCACGTCAAATGTCAAGGGCCGATAGCAGCTGGCGCATCAGTAAGTGTCTTGTTTCGTGTCAGTATTCTGTCTAATAGTAGTTCCAGACGGCGGTGTTGGCGGCGTTCAAGGCAACAACGCATTCCAAGCGGACCTCGCTCAAGCTCAAGCCCAGCTTCAGAGCCTACAGCAATTCCGTGCTGCCGCTGGAGGTCATCACCACAAGATGGCATCCTTCAGTTTCCCTAACATGCTTCCGAACATGATGGCTGCCAACATGATGGGAATGGGACTGGGTGGCATCAACTTGCTTCAGCAGCAACAACAACAATTCCAGTCTCAGCTTCAACAGCAGTCCAACCAACCTCAACGCAAGTCTCTCTTTGCACCTTACCTCCCCCAAGCATCCCTTCCTCCCCTTCTTGCTGCTGGCAAGCTTGTCGTGGGCATTCTACGTGTCAACAAGCGTAACCGTTCTGATGCGTATGTTGCGACCGAAGTCCTTGATGCTGACATCTATATTTGCGGCTCCAAAGACCGCAATCGTGCTCTAGAAGGTGACATTGTGGCTGTCGAGCTTCTCGATGTTGATGAAGTGTGGGGAACTAAGAAAGAAAAAGAGGAGAAGAAGAGGAAAAAGGAGGAGAATTCTGCTTACGACATGAAGAACGGCGGTCGCAAAGACGACAAGAAGAAAGATGACGTTGAAGTCGAAGGCCAAGGCCTCATGCTGTTCGAAGATGAAGAGTGTGTCCGGTTTACTTTCTGGTGTCGACCTTACTAACCATCTCGCGTTAAGGGTAACTGACGATGTGAAGCCTCAGTTTGCAGGTCACGTTGTTGCTGTCGTCGAACGTATGCCTGGTCAACTTTTCTCGGGAACATTGGGTTTGCTGCGTCCCTCATCTGCTGCTACCAAAGAGAAACAAGAGGCCGAACGTCGCGAACGAGAAGGTGACCGCGGGGATGAACCGCGTCGTGGACCCATCGAACGCCCCAAGATTGTATGGTTCAAGCCTACCGACAAGCGTGTTCCACTCATTGCTATTCCTACTGAGCAAGCACCTCCTGATTTTGTGCAGAACTCAGAGGCCTATGTGAACAAACTCTTTGTAGCATGCATCAAACGCCACGTACGTAGCCCATGCTGTCATCTACTGTTATGCCTATTGACACATTTCTAGCCCATCAGTTCTCTTCATCCATTTGGGACTCTCGTCGAGGAGCTTGGTCCTATTGGCGATATCGAGGTCGAGACTAGTGCTCTCCTCAAGGACTGTAACTTCCCGACGGAGGAATTCACTGACAATGTCATGAAATGCATTCCCCCTGTTCCTTGGTCGTGAGTTTCTTAAACATTCTCTCTATCTTCCTGTCTCATATATGATTAAATGCAGCATCCCTGAAAGAGAATTCGAAATAAGGAAAGATTTGCGTGGTGAACGTATTTTCACCATAGATCCCGCTTCTGCCAAGGACCTGGATGACGCTGTTTCGGTTAAATTGAACGAAGATGGAACTTACGAAGTCGGTGTTCATGTTGCCGATGTCTCTTATTTCGTGAAGCCCAACACTGCTCTTGACCGGGATGCTCGTAAGCGTGCCACCAGCGTATATCTTGTCCAGCGTGCTGTGCCGATGCTTCCACCGATGCTCAGCGAGCAGTTGTGCAGTCTTGTGCCGGGACAGGATCGTCTTGCGTTCTCTGCAATGTTCACCATGACCAAGGATGCCAAGGTAGTTCGCAAATGGTTCGGCAAGACAGTGATCAGGTAAAGGATTTAATTTCTTGACCACAACTACAGTTCTGACTTACTCACTTGTGCAGGTCTGCAGCACAGCTCTCCTATCAAGATGCCCAGAATGTGATTGAGGGCAAGACTATTGGAAGTGTGCCTGTTATACCTGAACAGAACGCGAGTGATATTGAGCATGACATCAAAATCTTGGATGAACTCGCCAAAAAGCTTTTTGCTCAACGAAAGGAAAACGGGGTGCTCAGTCTTGATTCCCTTCGCTTGGAGTTTGATTTAGATGATAAGGGCATGCCCGTCGATTGCTGGCAACATGAGCAGACAGAAGCCAACTCGCTCATCCGAGAAGTGTGTACTAGTCTCCTTTGGTCACCGAAAACTTCTGACTGATGTGTCTTTTTCCATTCCAGTTTATGATCCTCACTAATGTGTCAGTTGCCCAGCACATTGCTGTACACTTGCCGGAGCAAGCTTTGCTTCGCCGACATGACAATCCTCTTGAACGTCGTTTGGTAAGCCCTCAAGCATAAAGTCAATATTTATTTGCTGATCCACCCTCAGAGCTCCTTCCTGGAACGTGCCCAACGTCTCGGTTACCAGATGGACGTATCATCTGCTGGAGCTCTCATGCGATCTTTTGAGAAAGTAGAAACCCCCTCTGCTCGCCGTTTACTTGAATTGCTTTCGTTCAAGGCCACCCAACGTGCCAAATACTTCTGTGCGGGAATGCTGGATATTGCCAAGTACCATCACTACGCAATGAATGTTCCTTTATACACCCATTTCACTTCCCCAATCCGTCGCTATGCTGATGTTTTGGTACATCGCCAATTGGAGTCCACTTTACAAGATGGAGGTAAGTGACAGGATTCTTACTGTTCTAGCTGCCCGCTGACTTGGATTTTAGCAGACCAAAAGTTTACTATGGATCGAGATGCTGTAGCCAAGGTGGCTCAGCAGTGCAACATGTACGTTCTATTTAACCACTTTCAGTTCTGATCTTCATTTTCTTTTCGCAGTAAACGAGACTCTGCATCCTTGGCTCAAGAACAATCTGCTCACCTGTACCTCTGTGTTCTTGTGTCCGACTTGACTCAACGTTATGGTCCAGTCGTTCGCCAAGCTACAGTCATCAACGTCTTGGATGCTGCTTTTGACGTCCTGGTTCCTGAATTCGGTATTGAAAAGAGAGTTCACGTTGATCAAATGCCTATTGATGTGAGTCTTCGCTAAAACAGCTTTGTGGTATCTGAGCTGATTGTAGTGTAGAACCACGTCTACGACGAGCATACTCACACTCTGCAAATTTACTGGTCGAATAAAGATGTCATCAGCTGGTTGGCTGAAAACAGCGATGACGAGCACCTCAAAAAAGTCAAGCAGAACGCAGAGCAGCATGCCTTGAAGATGGAAGTTGCCTCACGCTCTGTTCACGACGAGAAAGCTTTGTTCGACGAGGACGACGCTGACGAGGATGAGATTGTGCTTGGTCGCAGTGATCCTGCACAACTGAAACCAGAGTCCTCAAAACAGAGGCTTTTGTCGATGGCCAAACGCGAACCCGAGTTTGAGGGATTGCGAACTGCCTCCTCCGGTCACAAGATTCAGGATATTCGTGAATTGATGACCGTTCCGGTATGCCATGGCACTTCCGTAACCTATAGGTTATTGACAGTAGTTCTTTACAGGTTATCGTCACTGCCGACTTGACCAAGAGTCCGCCAGTTATTAAGGTCTACAGCGTCAACCCATATGCAGCCCAAAAGAAATGAACAACTCGTACCAGTAACGGTCAACCTTGAACTTTTTTTTTCACTTGTTTCACTTGTACTTTTAGTTATCCGGGTTTCACTTCTTTATGCGCCGCTTCCGCTTTCATTTACTGACTGCTGAAGTCCGGCTGCTTTTTAAATCATAAGCCAATTTTGCCCTCTGTTCTTTTAGTTATGACATATGGATCTCCTTCACCCACCATGCATCATCGACGAGGACTTGTGAATTGCGGCGTAGTGTACTTCTTCGTTGTACCATGACTTTAGTAACCGAATTGAAAGGATATACATGCATGCTTCTAACATATGTGGCCCTCCTGTTCTGTTGAATTCTTTTGCACAACAAAGTAGTGCACTGTTATTGTTAACATGTAAGGGCAAGTTTGCAGTTAGATATACAAATACATTGAAAATGAATGCTCCAGATGATATATGCGATAATAAATAGGTAGGTGTAGGGAATGCAAATGATCTAAGGGCTACAGGAGATCGATAAAAGGTGATCAAATCGTAAAAGTATCATAACCAGCCAGGTGGAGGCGAAGAAGGATTTCTCCGATGCCTTGAGCTCAAAGTAGCACTCCTTATCGACTCGGAGTCCTGCTTTGCCTTCCAAGGTTCTGAGTTGGGAGGTGAACGATTCCTGCTCCTCATACTGAGACTGCTAGAGGCAGTATGACCCATCTTCACGATAGCCGATGGTGGTGGACTCATAGAAGCTGAGAGTGCTGGAGGGGAACGACTGGTACTCCTCACACTGGCATTATCTGAAGCCTTGGGGACGGACCTTGTGGTGATCGGAGCGGAAGGCCCCACAGAATGGTATTCGCTTTCAGGTGGCGAAACCTCTCCACTGGAAGAACTCGAGGCGATAACCTCCTTCGCCGCTTGGCCAGGCTCAACCAGCGTGTGTAGACTATAGACTGACGCGTGTTGACTCTGAATGGGTCTAGTAGGCCAAAATCCCAGGCCACCCGTAGATCCCAATCCACGCGAATGCGTGAAGGATCGTAGAGAAGGAGGAGGTTGACGGTGCCGGATCTCATCCGAGCACAGTTTGTGAAGGTCTTCGAGATCGAGATACGCAGCCTCGTCACGGAGATCAAGAAGTGCCTCAAGGCGAGACTGTGAAAATGAAGGTTGGAGTCGAACAGGATGAGGAAGGGATTCAGCTAGCTCAGGAGTGCCGAGAGGAGAACGGAGGTATGTAAGAATGTGAGCATATCTGACACGAGGAAAAGGATCAGGAAAGCGTGTAGAACAAGAGGGTATACAGCACTTACGGTGCACTTGGACGATCGAGGAAGATATGAACATTGTATGAAGACTGGTGTAAAAGGCCTTGGGAAGCCAAATGGTGTCGATATGCCGATAAATCGTCGCTGGCAGACGAATATACAGATGCTTCTGAGGCAACAGACGAAGGACGAGTTTTTTGGAACAGAGAAGTCAAGTAGGACGACAGATATGAAGGACGAGAAGTAAGAGTCTCCAAAGTAGTCCGGTATGTCGTTGTACACGTTTCCAGAGTAACCATGACCTTGGAAGGGTCCAGTTTACTGGTTGGTACTCCGGAGAGTAGCATTACACGGAAAGGTGGTGGTGGAGGAGCAGGAGAAATGTTTGCTGGAAGAGGCGGTACTTCCAGACTCGAACGATTCGAACGCGAAATCTTGAGAGAAGAACGACGGGGAGAAGAGCAAGCAGCAGGTGGCAGAGGACAAGGCCGAGATGGTCGTGGTGGAGGACCAGATTCGTCGAAAGATACTGTATCTTCATCTTCGTCATCAGTAAAGTCCGAATCGTGATACTGGATGACTTCGGCTTCTGCTGGAATTGGTGGAAGTGGAGATTCAGACTGTTCTGGAGCAAGACGAATTCCCGAGTCCTGTAAAGCCTCGTCTGGAGTCCGCACTATAACTGCACCTGTACCAAGAGTTTTCGCATTGCTAGATAAGAGTTCGATGGAACGGCGAGTTGTGGTGCCAGTTGGCTGAGAGTTTGAACGGGAAAGCCAGCCCATGGGATTAGAAAGAGAGAGAGACGACTTGCGTTGACGCTGCATTGTCCTTTTAATCTGGCTGCGCCCATCCTTTTAACTGCATGCAGAAATGTCTTTGTTCCGAATGGAACAATGTCAACCTTTTTTTTTTGTTCTTTGCCGATGACGTAATACGCCTTGCTGCAGACATGCAATTGTTCTCCGCGGTCATCTGGCTGTCAATCATAGCAAATGCTCGCTCCCCACCGTGCCCTTTCGAGGTCGTCCTCGCAGGAAGCACAGGATAGCCAGGCCCCGATCGATGGTTTTGCTAAATTGTTCAAAAAAAATATTGTAAGCCAACAAATGATTGAAGGTAGACGTCGGTCCTTGTGCCGCCTTGGACGAGTCCCTGCAGCTAAAATCGAACCAGATTGAGTTGAGGAGGCAAGTAGACTGTCTGCGTCTTGGTGAAACTAACATGCACATGCTTGTTCAGGGCTTGCAAGGTTCGCTTTATTCATAGTATCGGCAATAAGACTATTTGTACATGACTTGGTTTTTGATCAGCAGCAGACAACAGTAAAACAGCAGTAAAGCATAAAGATGCAACAAGATAATTCAGCAATGAATACATGACAATATTACTGAGAGCAAACATCGCATCAGCACGGAGTTTACAGAAGAGCACAGGGAACCCACCGAGAAGTACATTAGATACTTTTGGACGTTGTTGAGGGGTCTGAAGCCGCGGCGGAATGCATCTAGGGAAGTTTCAGCTTGGGCCGAGTCGAGATTGGTTGCCGATTCCGACAAGTCGAGCCCAGCTTGTGGGTCGTAGTGGTTCTTGGCCCGAGAGCACACAATGTCCGCATCTGGGCGATATCATGTAGTGAGTCAACAGTCAAGGACAAACAATAGTTGCTCACAGTATACAGGGGCAGGGATAGAAACGGAGCGAGTTGAGCGGGCATAGACATGGCACAAAGCAAAAGATAGCGACTGCAGTGCATCGGCCCTGCAAGGCATTAGCACGACAGGATGCAACAAGTAAGATACTTACGAAAAGGCGTTCTCATCATACAAGATCTGCAAATACAAATGAGTGGAAGACTATCCAAAAAGTGAAATAGACATGCAGAATAATGGGCTGGGCGACTCGTTCCAAGGAGACCACCATGACTCTGGAGATAAAAGTCGAATTCAGTCGGATGACCAATCTCCCTATCCACGACGGTTCCTGCAGGACAGTTTCCGGTCGTATCTTGTTCGCCATTTGGTTGAGGGAAGAATCTATATAGGATTGTTTGAGAATAGAAAACAAGCAAAAAAGGAAACTCAAGAACGGACCGAATGTGATGACGCTTGCCTACGACAATAATGGTGATTTTGGGAGTGATACCGAGTTCCTTGCAAGCACCTAGAGATAACTGAGAATGGTTTCGAGCAAGAAAACTGGAAGCAAACCTTTTAGTGCAACAAGTTCTGGAATGAAAGAGCCAGAGTCAGATCAAAAGAACAGGACTGATGACAGAAAACGAAACTAACCTTGATCGAGGACCTGCTGGAACTGTCCCTCAGAAACCCCATCTAGGATTGTCAGCAAAAAGTTGATCGGATGAGGAGAATTGTTACCTCTGTAGAAAATGATACGTTTGGGAGCTGGCTTCGGTCCCTTCTTCTCCACATTTTGCCTGTACGACATGTACATCGAGAGAATGTTCTACGAAGACTTTTCAGTGGTGAAAAGGACAAATAGTTGCAAAACGCTCGACCTTGGCCATGTTCTGTAACCCATCAATCATTTCTTGACGAGAGGTCTGAACCGCACACTCTAAAAGAGATGTCATACTTCTGCACCAATCATTTAAAGTGCATACCCACCCGCCACATATTTGGCAGTGTCGGAATCAACATTACCGACAAGAGCGGTAAAGGACGGACGACCGTCTGCGAGGCATTGATGTCAAATCGTAATTCGAGAAGAGTTCGGACGTACCAGAGCCAGGTGCTGGGTGGATCACATCCGCCCCTGAGCAAAAACATCAGCTGCATTTCTCAAGATTTACCCGGAGCAGACGCACCCATGACGATCGTTGGGTTGTGGGGATCCGTAAGGGCAGCGACGGAGCTAGGGTCAGGGATCAAGTTGATACCACCCAACTTGACGTTGATCCTAAAATGCACAAGTGAAGGGGTACTGTCAAGGAAAGCGGATCTGGTCGCTCACTTTAAACAAACGTTTGCAAAGTATTGGGGCTTGGCCCGGTAACATTTGTTGGATTTGAGGCACTGCGTAGCGACACCCATCTGAAATCAAACTTGAACAAGCCGATACGTACAAGAAAAGCAAGTCTGAAGTACCGTAATATCGCCGAAACTATCCAACGAAATGGGGAGAATGAGCTTCAAACAAGCTTGAAGAGGGACTAGCATACTGTTTAATGGCCTACGACTCTATTAACTAATAACGTCATAAGAAATGGGATGAGCACGTACTGTGTAAATGTCGTTGCCTCCCTCCGGGAGAACAGCCACGATGAGATTGGGGCCTCCACCGTATCGCTGAACACACGAACGTCCAGCCTCCTTTAACCCGTCTTCGATCCTACCCTGGCCGTTCTTGTATTCTATCACGGTGGTCGGTTGAATTTTAATGCCTGGAAGCCAAAGATCAGAGACAGACTTGAATCTAGTCGTCGAACACTCACCAACTGCTTGACAACCTGTCACTATGCCTTGGATAACATCCTTGGCGACCCCGGGCCCAAATCGTTGCTGAGATTCCTGTACAAACAGTTTATCAGAGTCTTTTCAAGAAAGTGTTCACGCACATAGACGACCAATATCCATCTCTGGATTTCGGCTGGTTTATAGAAACGCTTATCTCTCCTAGAAATACGATTAACGAGAAACGGGACAGCGAAAAAGCGGTCTTTTACATATTCCAACTCCCGTTGCTCGGTTGCTAAACAAAATATTGATAATCGAAAGTAACAATAAAGTAATCTTACGATCGTAGGCTGTTTGGAACCAATGCCATATTTGAGAACTGGTGGCTTGAGGATACGAGCCTGGACTTGGATAGGACCGGTGACGTCGACGCTCATCCCAAATTGACGGACGTATTCGGATTGGCCGTAGGCGAGAGTCTGGAGAGTGGTCAGATATGCAAACACCAAAACAAAATTATCCTACTTCGATGCCTTTGACAATGCTACTTAGGCGGTCCTTGGGCTTCTTCGTCGCAAAATCGAGAACACTCTTGGTCTTCTCGGGGGGCACTTGTTTACGCATCATCTGGCCCGGAGGAACCATGCAAAGTTCCAGTGGGATAAGTGCGCCGGTGCCAACCTATCGAAATGTGAGTATTAAGCTTTAAGTTGTGATCAAATATGAAATACCTCAACGCAAATAACGTCTGGGAAACGAAGAGGTTTGTTCTGTATCTGCTTGAAATAATTGGCGACGGTCATATTGCCACCCTCACGAAGAGCAAACGTGAGGTCGGAGGCGCCATGAGAGCTGAGCTTTTTTATGACCCGAGCCGTCTTGGATCCTTCTGGACCAGGAGTGTGAATTCGTATTCCGGAAATGAACCGTTGCAGACGCAGCCGTTCCCTATCAGGGAATCCTCGTCGAGGAGCGAGAAAAGAAGCGTTGTCCTTTTTGATATACTCGAGGCAAATGTTTATGAGGGGGCCTGATTTGTACATGGTACCAGTAGAAATATCGAAATTTATGAGCATTTTTCCAATGGCAGGCCTGACACTTTGAAAGTATCCACGCCAGAGCTCCAGGCCTAGTAGATGGTCAGCAAACCCGACTTCAAAGACAACCAAGACGTACCGCCGCCGATATCCTTTTTCTCGGAATCGGTAAAGAATGACCTTACGTTGAAAGGAAATTTCATCGTCGGCTCCATGCGAATGACGACGTTCAGAGCCTAAACAGTATATGAGTAACACCATCAAGCACAAGAAAGCAGAGATAATTACCGTGATGGCGGTCAACACCGCGTTGTCGTGCGACTGCTTTCCAGCAACGAAACGTTGAAGCACCCTAAGAGCTGCTCAGGAAGGAGATGTTGGGCTGGATGTACTATTACTTACTCAGGGTTGATAGTGGCGACGTGCGTCAATCGTATCTTGTACACTTTTGGGCCTTTGGCTCCAGCCTTTTCACCTTCCTTGGGGGCGAGCGTGACATCAAACTAGATACAAAGTTAGAGTACATAGAGCAAAGAAAAAAAATTATCAACCTCTTTCGTGTCGCCAAAAGGCAGTTTGCGGACTATGGTATGGTCAGTAAATGAAAGGTGCAGGAGAAAAGCAAACGGACCAGAGAAA
The DNA here is from genome assembly GCA_037954225.1 of Stygiomarasmius scandens. Classification (NCBI taxonomy): domain Eukaryota; kingdom Fungi; phylum Basidiomycota; class Agaricomycetes; order Agaricales; family Campanellaceae; genus Stygiomarasmius; species Stygiomarasmius scandens. Next base: position 1,626,915 of record JBANRG010000002.1, on the reverse strand, counting down.
AAGTTTTTACGACCGTCGTAGACACCCGGAGGAGTAAAAGTGACGGGGTCGATATTGTGCTGAAAGGCATTAGCGATACAAGAAGAACAAGTCAAGTCAAAATCACCTGAAGTGCGTGTATCAACTCCATGTTCATGCGAACAGGGAGTACCTTCTCTGTGGGTGAGATGACTATACGCGAACCGAAATATAAGTGACACAGGAAGGTGCTTGTAATGAAGCGCTTACCAACTGTGAACGCACGGTGAGTCACTGATAAAAAAAGGAAAGAGAGGTGATCTTACTATCATAGTGGTGAATAATACCGTCTGGCACTGTGGTCGTGAACGAGTTGATTTGGATGGTGGAAGGCTTGCCTCCAGAGCCATAACCAGGTCTTTTTACTCCAATAGTGCTGACATGCATGTCAGGGAGGCCGGAGGAGACCTGTGCAGCGGGACCTGGGCGACGAGGGGCCATTGCTGATGATGGTTGGGAAATAAGAGGTCGAAAAAGAAGGACCCGTATTTATAGTCGCGAATGCACGTAACTCATAAAAGAAGATAGACTCGTGAACACTTTATCGATTATCAGGTCTTCTGTGAACTACGATAGATGCAGTTAATTTCCTGCATTCATGAACCGTGAGAACTTTAGGGCAGGTTTTTACGCGTGTGGCTTTCGCGCCTCGAGGGCCTCCACGTTTTGGTCGTCAAGACATTCCGACAATGCTCCGCATCCCTCGCTTCAAAAAAATCGGTCAAGGGCAAACTCGGGTAGGTCTACAGATCGTTTGTCCCAATAATGGGCCAAGCCCCAAATCGTGTACCACACGCATGCACCACTCTGCACTTCATTATTGGCCCTCCGCCACTCGTTCCACTGTGCACTGATCGTCTGGGGTCATGGCCACTATTAGATTCTTTGTCTTCTGCGCTTTGCCATTCAAGCCTTGATTGCTTTAAAAGGCCTCACGAGGAAACCAGCTGTTCTCCTCTTTTACCTTGACTTTTAAGGGTCCACACTCCTTCAGACTACTTGAAACCCATCCACTCCTTGAAATTCAACCATGTCGGCACACTCTGGTCCTATTCGTCGTGACATGAGCTACCGAAAACCAGTTCCTGCCTATGTTCCTTCTCCTCCCTCTACACCTTTACCCCAGACCAAAGTGGCATCCCGTTCTGAAGTTTCCTTGCCGCCTGCAAGTTGCTCATTTATGTCTTTTCTGTTCCAACTAACCTTTACCCATGTCAGCTCCCCGAAAACTGGGAAAGCAGCGTGCGTCAGGCAAACGAGCTTCCTGGCATAAAGCTGTCTGCCCCCGATGACACTTTGGATGGTCCGGCGAACAAGGTAGTTTTCTTCGTTTCTAGTTTGTCAATGTGCATGCCGAGTACGCAATCATCTAGCCTTCAGACAAAGCCGAAGTGTCCTTGATTTCCCACAGCCCTGCAGGAAGACCGAAACGGGGTCTGCCTCAGGTATATCTGTCTAGTTTCGAGTGTTTGTATTTAATTCTCAGATCCATCTAGATTTACCGACCACCGACTCCTCCCCTGGTTCATGATAACAAGCGAAGAAATTTCGAAGAAAGCCGGGACTATTTAACAGTTCCTTCACCGACCGTTGTAAGTAAACCTTCACCTTGTAGGCCAGGAAACGTGGCTGATGATGGTCTAGGGCGGTCATGATTCTTATTTCCCACCTAGCGTTGGCCTCAGTGCCCAGTCGTCAGTGCGAGGGTCTATTCTGACATTGACTCCTCAGCCCTCTGTCAGAACAGAGAAAACTATGGTTTCTACACATTCCGCCCCCGAGTTTAGATACAGCATATGGCAATCAAGTCAACTTGAACAGTGGCACGATTTGCCTGTACTCTCAATGCACATCGTCAAACCTCGACGTGGGTATGGTTCCACCACTTCATCTAAAGCTTCAGATACATCTTCTGAGAGGCGTTGGCTTGGAAAGAGGTGGTCGGCCTTTCGATCATTGTTCCATGGTTGTGTCTAAGTATATGGCGGGCCATATTAAAGATGCTGGATTTTGTAGGCAAAGGATTAACTTAATGGCCTCAGGTGGACTTTTACAAATTTGTTGTACTTGATAGTTGTTTTTTTGTATCTATATTTTGTAGTCAATGACACGGGACGCTGCTGGCGGTGCTGTACGATACTTGGTGGAGTTGGGTGAACACACGAGTAAACATATCCCTTTCACTACGAACAAACGGGTCGAGCTCCCCTGACCTTAGACGTCATTGGACATGAGTCTGTAGAGAGCGGGCCTCACATCTCGCATTGTTCTCAACCGCGAGACTCGGCTACAACTTTTGACTTCATCATCATTCACCCGACGTTCCACTTTATCCTCTCCCAAAAGTCTGAATGGCCAAGGAAAATCCCAACCATCACCAGACCCTCACTGGAAGAGAAACAACTTTATCTCAAAACCGTACATTGTCATCAACACCACGTCCCGACGACAATAGTATTCAAATCCCGCCTCAGTCATTGGCCGAGTTCCGAGAACGCGAAGGCCGGGCTAACAGAAAACGGAGACTCTACGCGCTATGGCAGCACATCTGTCGAGATGGATATCTCTCGCATGAACATCGAAAAGCAAACCTTGAAGACCAAAAAGTCGGTTCATTGACACCCGACGGAGCTGAGAAGTTGAGGGCAGCTTATGAGGATGAATTATTGGGACGCTGCGGTGCACAGTCATCGCGAAAGCAAATAGGGTGGACAGAATTCAAAAACTATGCAGAAGCAAAAGAAACCGGTACGTGGCCATCCCTGGGTATTTCGTGTCCTCGACCAAACCGTTTTGCAGAACTCTGGAACATCTTTCACAACGAGCTCGATTTGGACGGCAATGGTACCTTGGACTCTCAGGAACTTGATTCGGCCTTTCGCAAGTCTGGTGAGCATGTTCATTAAACTCGTCTCGCAAAATGACCTCAGCCATGTTTTGAATATTAGGCATCGTGCTCTCTTCTGCTGCTCTATCAGAGTTTATGGCTTTTCTCGCTTCTGCGCCTCATCCCCGTTCAATACGCTTTGATGACTTTCGCGATTACTTCCTTCTTCTTCCACACAAGATCTCACCTGCCGAAATTTACAAATACTATGAAATGACCAAGTTCTTGGGTGATGATGGACGAGGTCCAGCTCGCGTCACTATGGAAGGTCCGTAGAGTCTGGCCTTTTCATTTGCTGCTACTAACGCTTTCAACAAGGCGACGTCAGTCTTAGTGCCGAAGATAAACCTCCCAGTCCACCTCATACTGGAAATATCAACGCGAACCATTCTGGTCAAGGTGCTCGAGCTCCGGTGCCCGTAGAACATGATGAAGACGAGATAGACGATGATGATCACCACGCATTCATTGAACATCATACGGCCCTCAAATTCCTCTTGGCTGGAGGCATTGCAGGAGCAGGTGCGTGACGTAATGTGCTACTGGCCCTCAGAGAACTTGCTGAGACTCGTTCACCGCTAGTCTCGAGGACGTGCACGGCACCTTTTGATCGATTAAAAATATTCTTGATTACAAGACCGCCTGACTTGGGAGGGACTACACTAGGGTCCAATGGTATCGGAGGCATGAAAGCGATCGGAAACGCAGTAGCACGCATATACGCAGAAGGCGGTCTACTCTCTTTTTGGACTGGAAATGGTTTGTCTGTAGCAAAGATTTTTCCTGAATCAGCGATCAAGTTTTTCACATACGAGTCGTCTGTGAGCCAGTTTGTTTAGAACCGCCGAGATTCTCCCTGCTCATTTGCGCATTTAGAAACGGATGTTTGCGCAATATTGGGACCATGTCGATGATCCACGGGATATCAGCGGCATCAGTCGGTTCCTGTCTGGTGGGATTGGTGGAATTTGTAGTCAACTCAGTACATACTTCACTTCTATTCGCTGCAAATTCACGATGAGCCTCATACGTTGTTGATTTATAGGTATATACCCCATAGAGACACTAAAGGTAGGCTTCACACCGATCATCCTATCATTCCGCGCTGTTCTGACTAGCCCTTGCTCTCCGTCGTGTTTCATCCCTGCGTGCCCTAGACGCAAATGATGAGCAATACAGGAGGCCAAAAACGCACATTAATTGAGGCAACACGACACGTGTGGGCTCTTGGCAAATTCAGAGCGTACTATCGCGGACTTTCAGTCAGTCGAGTCGTTGTTGCCTATACTGGCCCTCAATTGATTGATATAATTTCAGATTGGTTTAATAGGTGTCTTTCCTTATTCGGCAATAGACATGTCTACATTTGAAGCCCTCAAACTGGCCTACTTGCGTTCCACGAGTAAAGAAGAACCAGGGGTTTTAGCCCTACTCGCGTTTGGTAGTATATCAGGCAGCGTGGGTGCAACGTCTGTGTACCCAATGAACCTCGTCAGAACGCGTATGCAAGCTTCTGGGAGTTCAGGTCATCCGCAAAAGTATTCAGGGTCCATGGATGTTGTTGCAAAAACTTGGGAGAGGGAAGGTTGGAGGGGGTTTTACAGGGGTTTGGTGCCGACGTTGGCAAAGGTGCGCAAGGCGTATGCGTTGGTATCCTTGACTTACCACTTTGCTTTTTAACAATAGGTGGTTCCGTCCGTATCAATATCTTATGTCGTCTATGAACATAGTAAAAGAAGGTATGTTCTCTTTCTGTTTTCACCCGCATGCTCACATTTCTCACTTTTGCTTTCGTGTAGACTCGGTGTATAAATGTATATACTTTTTTTCACTTATACCTATATTACTTAGAATCTACATCTGCATCTTATAATGGACTTTTTTTTCGAATCGTCGGAGGTTGGAGCTCTCGGTTCCGGCTCCTACCTACTCACATTCATTCATAAACGCCTACTGCGTTCCGCGTTTGGATTGATCAAGCTCTACGCTACTACGCTCTCGTTCTTTATGCCTGTACCTATCTATTCCCTTTCTCGTCTTGTTTTGCTTTCCTGCCTTGCATGCATGTTTTACGTACTCATCATAGACACCTGAAGCGCAGCTGTTTGAACAAAATACTGACTCATTCCAAGCCCGCGCAGTTGCCACAAAACACGTTTCGAGCGCACTGTCCCACCGAATCCCGTATCCCATCAAGAAGCATGGATTTTGACATGAATCTGTATTCATTCAAGTGTATGTAATAGCTATGTAGAATTACCAAGTAGTACGTGTCAATGATTATACTTGCGGCGCGGTGCGCATGTGTATGTAGATAAAAAAAGTACCTAGTCGTGGATGATGTATCTATAAATGATATAGATAGATAGATGGAGATGAGATGGTTTGAGACTGGGGATACAAGGAGAATTGTAAAGTTACTGGGGAGATGTGGGAATGCAGTGTGTATAAGCGAAAATAACCGGTATATGCTCATGGGAAATCAATGAGATGGAAGAACTTCGAAAAAGATGCAAGAATGTAAAGTGATCCAGGGCAACTCGGGAATCAGAAAAATTAGAAAGATGTGACAGAGAAATGAACGGAAGGATTGTATACGTAGATCGAACTATACCGCCCAAGGAATGCAGTGCGTACGAAGAGGATACTCGAGGCGATAGAAAGGAGTAGGGAAAAAAGGTGTCGAGGAAAAGGTGTCGAGGCAAAGAATTCGAAGCATGGAAAAGAAGGGATAAAAAAGTAATAAAAGAAGTCGTGCCATAACGTATAATGGTCGTGAGCCAGGAAAACATCGCCGCGGCACAGCAGACAGCAAGAACAAGGACAGACAGACAGACAAACAGATATCACAGCAGTTGGTTGAGTAGTGTTGACAGATGTAGATGCATGCATGATCGAAACGGAAGAATAAGGTAAAAAAAGGTCATCATCATCGTCACGATATTGACAACGAAATCGGAATCATGAAGGCAACATCTCCATCTCTGCGTCTCTGATTTGTCTCTTCTCATCGACCAATAGCTCCAACTGTTTCATTCGTTCGTCCTTTTCCCTTTGCTCGCGCGTTCTAGAGCGAGAGGGCAATCTGAGCTTCTTGAAATTCCAACGGGATTTACGCTCCGAGGGAGTATTTGATGGAACTTCGGGTTGGGAAGGAGAGATAAGAGCTTTAAGATGATCCCGGGCGAGAATAGGGGCTAGTGAGAGAAAAGAGAGGAACACGAGTTTGATTATGATCTGGGGCGAGAGTAATAACGACGACACGGTCTGAGGAGTTGGAGAGGGTGTCGACGCCACAGTTTGGAGGATATCGCCGATCTGGGAAACGAGAATGAAAAAAGAAATGACGTCGAGGGGTCGTCAGTTCGGGCAGAGCAAAACAAGGAAGCCATACGCATACCTGACAAGTGACAGCTGTCCAGGGGAGAGTACCAATGAAGGTGCCGAGGAAACAATCGACAAGTGGGACACCACATACACCACAAGCAATATTGATTCCTGACCAGGGAACTACGCCGACAAGGCGCAGTATAGATAGCCGAACCCAAGCCCCAGAGGTGTAGGACGAGGACTGCGGTGTTGATAATGATTTGCGGGATTCTGACCCCGAGGACTTTGGTGAAGCATCGCCCTCGAGTACGGAGCGCGTCATGTCAAGAGCTTTTGGGAGGAAATGCATGATAAGGGGAGATAGGGGAGCGGCGAGAAGAGTGGCAAATAAGGAGCCAATGGTGGTGAGGAAAGTGAGGAGAATGGTTGCGAGGTAGGGAGAGAAGAGAGCGCCGGCCAAAACGTTCCAAATAACGCTCCCAGGTATTGACCACGCGTGTTTCCATACGGCGGTGACAGCCATTACACTGATTACATGGGCTACGGGCCCTGGACCGCTTTGAGAGTATCCGTGAAGCTCGCGACCTAGAGCGGCAAGGTCTGTGAGAGTTTTGGGCCAAGCGACAGTTATTGGTAATGTGCGGACGGCAAAGAACACGACGGCGGTAGAGAGGGGAAAGAGGGAGATGACGAACAGTATGGGAGCGTGAATCTGGAAAAAGACATGAAATGATGAACAAGACAACGGAGAACAGCGAGCGTACTGATGTAAGGCCGTGAAACCAGTGATGAGAAGGGGGTTTCTCGTTGACGACGTCGCCAAAGCTGGCCTTGGTAGCTGAGGCAGGAAGCGGGAGACTGTCTTCGGACATTTTGTGTGGAGACGGTGGCTGGGACCAGTCGGGAGAGTGTACAGAGTGCAGCACACGAGAAACAATGGAGGCTAGCATTGATTTTGGTGGTTGCGTACTGCAGTCTGGAGGATCCGAGCGGAGACTATTGCAGCTCCTTCTGCGACCAAGTGACTTGAGGGTCAACGCTGGAGTAAGACTGGTTGACTTTGCCCGAGCTCTGGACTGATTGGGAGGAACTTGAAGGGTGCTCATCACTAAGTATGTGAGATATAAAAATTCAACAAGCTCTCCTTTTGTCAGCCTGTAAGCGACTTTAGTCATCCGATTTATACCGACTCCGAGTACCGAATCTACCGAGCGGCCTCGGCCCTTTTTCTCGTTATGCACTCTGTCTCATACATCTAGCTTTACTTTCTCCTCGCCCAGGGCTGCTCATGGCCATCGCTCACTCTTTTGCGTCATCCAATGGCATATATAGCATTCATTTTTCTCAAGCTCGGCATGGATCGAATATACAGTGCATATCGCATAATCTCGGCCTGACAAACCACTGCTCAGTCATCACTACATATCTAGTGTGCTCTCCTAGACTCCTGGATGATGGTAGACAACTCTTCAATCTTGCGTTTTGATCGCAAAAGCGTACCCAGCTGGACAAACTAGTTAGATCCTTTCCGTACCCGCGTACATTGTAGAAAACAACATACCCTCTTCTTTGTGAGCTTACGGGCCTTCTTGTCCTGTGATACTGTTTGTTAGAGAAAATTTTCCATTTAATACAATTCTGCGCGCACCTTCGAGTTCCTCAACAGCTCCATGACACGCCTCTCGTAGGCTGAGAATCCAGCAACCTCCCGAACAATAGAGCGCACAAATTTAGTCTTGGTAGATTGGATGCCTTTGCGCTGACTGGGGCGCACGGCTTTTGCGATGGGAGTAGTGGGGTGGCCCGTGTTCAAGCCATAGCGCAAGTCTAGACACGTCCATCAGCAATCCTTCCCTAGCATCGTCAAGCAGCATCCTCACTAGTACGGGTCATTTTTGCCGAGGGTGTCTTGAGGAGGTTGCGAGTTTGAAAAGGTCGTAACTGGGAATCAATCTGGCTCTGCCGTCTCTGCCGGTGTGTACTGTACAGTTTCTCATCATCCTTTCGCACGGTTTGTTATCTTATCCAACTTGCTGATAAGATACTAGTATTTCTCTACAAGTAAAAAGGTATACGGCTACTGCCATGAATGCTTGTATAAAGTATAGAATTCAGATAATTGTCCTCATCCCTGAACCTCGACATGCCGACTGGGCGCCCATTGTCTAACCATTCTTAATCTTCCACCACCCAGTCCTTCCAGTGCCCGAGGTACCGTAGGATTCGTTCTCGCAGACTGCCCCACAGGCATCTCAAGAGCATGCCTCATACTACCCGAGATCTCCTGCACTTCCTCTTCCTCCTCTTCTTCATCATCATCGTCATCATCATCCGCGGCATCCTATAATCATAACCATAATTTTGTCAACGCCTCGTCATGGTTCTTCTCAGGGGCACTTACAGGATCAAAATCCTCCATCCTCTTGTCTTCCATCTCCTCCTCTTCCTCTTCATCATAACCGTCATCATCATCGATCCATCGCCCTCTCCAGTCCACCATATCCAATTCATCCGCATTCTCAGGCCTCAACCTCAACCATTGCATCCGAGGTCCCGACTTTGCTCTTTCGCTCACTTTGAAACCATATATCCTCGGTACGTAAACGTACCCAGCCGCTCGCTTCTGTCCACCGTGAGGATTCGGGTTGAAGAATGTCCCTGGGGATGTAGAACTCCTCGACATGGATCCCGTGCTGCTACGAGGCGAAAGAGACGCACCACTTGGTGTCGACGCTCTCCAGAATGGGGCTGGGGAGAGTTCACGGTATGTTTGGAAGAAGAGGTGTGCGAATGTCGTTCCGAAAAAAGCTCCTATTGCCATTGGTGAGTAGAGTGACAGGAATAGAGCGTTATCGCGCACCATCTACGCCCTGGAATCGACTACTGGGCGGAACATAAATGTCGTTGCAGTTGGGGCAAAAGAGCTTGACCGTATCTAACCCAGGCAAATCTGAGCGCCCGCACGGTACGACGTTGCATCCTGCACAGTATACTCGTGGACAAGATCCAAATATCCCTGCTTCGTATTTTTCTACCTAAAATAGCGCATCAGGTCTGTCAGCTTGGAAAAGAATGTGCATGTACAAACCATAGACTGCAATCCTGGTCGAGTAAGAATATATCGCTGGTGTACCAGCCCGTACAACATTTCTGCTGACGATTCAACGATGGATACATCTGGAATTTTTGAAGCATCTTCGTCTGTCTATCAGATCAGTTCTCCTAAATCTCTCTTCAGACGATAAGAGGCCACACACCAGGCTCAACATCCAATACCATCTCCATCGCCTCCTTCCAAAACGGCACCATCGTGTTTAGGCCCGTAAGATTAAAGTCGTCCTCGATAAAATCCTCTGTAACCTCGCAGAAATATTCATGTCCAGGCAGAGAGCAGAACCATGATATCCAAGTTAGAGTTGATGTAGGAGTAGAAGAAGCTGCATTATTCATTTTTAAAGAGAAAACCGGCCACAAAAGTCGCCCAAGGGTCACAAGAGACGCAAAACACGAAAAACGAGGCGCGTTTAGCAAAACTTGATAGCGATTATAGAGTCGAGAAACGCACTGTAACCGTCGTCCTGCTCCTCGACACCTTCCATGTTCTCGTCCCCCTCTCCAGTTCCGCTGATAGCTTCTTCTTCAAATTCTGCTTGGGAGGGATCCATGAGTGACTTTTTAACTGTCGCTGTCGCGACGAAAGATTGGTGAACAAGAGTGTTTCAAACTCCGCCTAACGCGGGCGCAGTGCCTTTGCAAGAACTTTCACGAAATAAAATACGTAGGTGTCTATTTCATATCTACAGCCATGGTATTTTCAGGTAAATGAACATGCTGTGGACTTGCCTACATTCCCCGACAATAACGCAGGCCCCAATATGACTAAAAACAACAACTGACCCACAACCCAACTCACTAAAACGTACCGAGCCCTAGCCCACCCTTTCAATGCCAAAATCTCGGTCGCAAACGTACTGATCGTCGTCAAACACCCACAATATCCATCATCCAACCCCTGTAAAATCGAACATGCGTTACTTGATATACGGCCGTTGCCTTCTATCCCTTGTATAACGCGAAACGCCGCAAGTAAACCGGATCCTATCGCATTTGCCGCAAATGTTCCCATAGGAAACGTCTTGAGAAGTGGATTAAGTTGTACAGAAAGTAAATATCGAGTTAGGGTACCGGGAAAGGCGAATAAGAGGGCCGCGGTGGCTTGATGCCGGTAATCATCAGGAAGGAGAAAGTATGTTGGAAAGGTAGCTGCGTAGATTAGGACCGAAAAGATTGTGAGTCCATAACGAAATTTGAACGTCGGCCGAGGGGGAAACCTCTTGGTCGGTATATGGGGAACTAGAACTCTGGCGAGGTACGTTCCAAAGAGGACCGAAGCTATGGACACGCAAAGAGTGAATACGGTCTTGCCTAGACCGTCTATAAACTGTGAATGGTGTCGATTAAAACAAGGCCGAGTCGAAAAGGGAATAGAGATGTACGTCTCGGAGACCACCGCGCAAAAAGTGTCCAGAATTAATCCAGGAGCTAAAGATGTCGCTTTGCCAACCAGAGAATGTGGTCAAGGAACCACAGAAACCTGCATACAGTTTTCTGTGAGACAACAAGCTGCGAACGGGGTAAGAAGGCATGTACCGGTTGTAATAGCAGTATATAGAGGCCCATAACTTAAGGTTGGTCATGAGAAGGACGATGGTGGCGCCATTGGAAAAAAGGGCTCACAAATCGCTAATGGGTTCTTTTAGATGGAGTGCAAAACCCATGACCAGGCAGCCTGTGGCCTGGACATATGTTAAAGAAGCAAAGCTTTGGCCATTGTATGTTGTTAAAGCTTGAATACCCAGCCTCGCGAGAACGCCAAAGATAGAAAAGGGTATGAGGAGAGCGAGAATGTGGTGGGAGAGATAGTGATATGTCTTTCGAGAACTTGTGCTATGATGTGAGTGGCGACTAGATGTAGGTTCTTCTATTGAAGCGATATCAACATCTTCAACATCGTCCCTGACATCCTCTACAGTGGTCCGGACTTGGTCTTGTGCTGAGGACTCCTGCTTGCCCATTTGCGTGAGAGGGATCATCTTTCATCGTCTATGATGTTTTCAAGGAGCTGGGATCCCCGTGGCAAAGTACGAAGCACTATTTTTGGATTATTTCATCTCACTAATTCTGGTCTGCGTTTCAATTTCTTAGAACTGTTATGTCACTGGAGGCTCAGCAGGCCTGGGACTGTCTCTTGCTCTACTGCTGACAAGAAGTGGGGCAAATGTTGCAATTGTAGCCCGCAACCAGAATAAGTTGCAGAACGCTGTCAATGAACTCCAGGTATTTATACATATCTAGTAAATGAGTTGTTCTGACCATCCTTAGAAAGCTCGTGTCAGCCCCAACCAAGTCATCGCTGCACATTCCTTCTCCCTCACAAAGGCCAAACCTTCCGAAGATGCTTTAGAAGCTGTTACCCAAAGTTTCGGCGGGAGCCTTCCCGATGCAGCATTTCTATGCGCTGGTGCAGCTACTCCAGGCTTCTTTGTCGAGCAAAGTGGAGATGACCTTGGAAGAGGAATGGATAATGCTTATTGGGTGCAAGCATACTCGGCTTTGGTCTGTCATTGACCCTGTCTCTTTTTACTGATAGATGCTGAGCGCTGAGTTTCCGTTCAGGCATTCGCAAAGCGGGCCGCCCACGTCAATGACAAGAAGAATCGCAAATTGGTTTTTGTATGCTCGACTCTGGGCTACATGTCAATCGTCGGATATTCGTCATACGCTCCAGGAAAACACGCTCTGCGAGGTTCGCTGAGAGTTAACCGATTTTTGAGCCGCTCATGTATCAGTTAGCCCAGGTCTGGCGGAAACTCTTCGCTCGGAGCTGTTGCTTTACTCTGTTTCCGTTCACATATACTTTCCCGGTAATATCGACTCTCCAGGGTACGCCGAGGAGAATAAGACCAAGCCCAAAATTACTCTCAAGATAGAAGAATCTGATAGACCTATCCCGTCAGCTCAAGTGGCGGCTGGTCTCTTGAAAGGTTCTAGCACGTTTGGTATTCGGGCCAAATCCAAAACTCATTCCATTTTTTCATAGGCGTACAGCGAGGGGATTTCCATATTACGATGGATTTCATAGGGAATATATTCCGCTCTTCAACGAGAGGTTCATCCCCACACAACAATGTGTTTCTGGACGCAATATACAGCTTTATAGGATGGGTGTGTAGCTGCAAGTTCTCAAGGATATTGCCGCAACTGACGCCACATGGATGTTTAGGTTGCGCTCCCTGTCTGGCGTCGAAGTGTGGATTCAGCTGTCAGCAAGCATCAAAGCGAGCATGAAGAATATCTGAGAAGTAAAGGATTCTTTTCAAACTCAGCGGCAGCCAGTACTTAGCTGGGAAGAGTGTCATTTCTTTGATCAAATAATCAGGGCATAATGCAGTGGATAAAAGGAGATTCTATACATCTCCGACGGAGAAAAATGAAAATTTGTCAGAGGAAAGCGAAGCTCTAGACCTCATAAAGAAAATAGCAAAAAGAGCATTATAGATCCTCATGAGTGGTCTTGGTCTTCGCCATTAGGCGCAAGAAGGGAAAAGCAAACCCTCGAGCACCTTGGTTTACGATGGACCGATAATGTAAGATGAGAAAAGATGGAAAGGTTTCGTCGAGAATTTGTAGTCATTCGTTAAGGGCAGGTTTTTTTGTCCGGGAACTTTATGCAAATTATATTACGTTTCGGAATCGGATCAGGGTCGCTGAATTCTGCAAGTCTTTTCGATTTGCATTATTGGTTCCTCTCATGCCTTATCATCCGTTAGTTGATTCCTTCTTTCTTCTTTACTTCTTGTCTGCTTGACAGTACCTGGAGCACACCACACTCTTTACCTCTAGCATGTCTCCTCCTGCTTCAGCCATTCCTGACAGATACTATGTCATCTTTGCCGTCTACGAGCCCTTCCTCTGTGCAGTTGGATTTCTAGGCGCTTGGACGTTCGTATTTTTCATTTTTCTTTTGCCGCGTTTTCTTTTTTCTCAATCTTCTCCACAGTGATCCCAAGACAGTAAGCATTAGGTGTCTAGTCTCCAACACCCATGTTTTCCTCACGCTGAGATAGACCCATGATGGACAAGCTCCATGGCCAAATAATAGTCCACCTTCTGTGTGTCTCCACTCTGCCGACTCTTCGTGATCTGGTCACTGATTTGAGATAGGATGAACTACCACGCGCTACTCTTGTCGTGAGCACTTGCGATGCCCCTTCTCGCGGATGACAAGCTGAATGTGCTTCTAGACCATCATCCAACTTGCTCACGTCTGTTTCCTCGTTGGTGTCATTAATTACTTTGTCCTATCCGCTGCCCGGCGCTACCTGCACAACCACGTTGCTCTGCAAGAAAAACTTGTCTCATCGTTGCTTATCCCTCTCCTTCTCGGTGACGTTCTCCATCTCTATGTTACCATATGGGCATTGGGAGACCAAAAGTGGAATTTCCGGGAATGGACGCCTATGTTATGGACCACCCTAGGTTTGGGACTAACGTTGATGGTTCCTCGCATCTGTTGGCACTTGGGTATCGGACGATACGTCGATAGCCGCGATGGTGTTCGAAAAAGCACTAGCGGCAAAACCTCATCATAGCTATAATACGACACCGTCCCCAATTGGAGGTAAGTCATCGGAGGTTCGGTGCGAATGTTTTGTTCCATTCTCAATCCCGCTGTTCCAGAGCTGCATTTATAAACGTATAATTATTCTTATTCGACAGATCTTCAAGCAATCTTAAAACGTTGTGTATGATAGGTACTGAAAAAGATACAGGGCCTTTTGTGCCGATATTTGTTTCAAGATTACAGTAATTGTTCTACTTTGCACTACAGTTACATATTCAAGAGCCGGAGAGGTCATAAATCATAAGTGGCCCAGTGACAGAGCCCTCCCTTAGTAAGTGTTCACAATGTCTGACTTGCTCATGAGACCCCCGAGCGATCGCCGACTAGGCTTGACCAGATTCTTCTTGTTGACAGCCAGCACATTGTTGGACAATGCAACAATCTATACCATGACGTCGTCAGTCAGTCCCCGTGCCAATGTTGTACGGCAATGAAACTCACAATCTCCTTATCATCACCAAACTTGAAGTTGTCTTGCACAACGAGGTCTTCATATTTCTTGATTTCGTACTTGTCAAGTAGACCTTTCTTCACTTTTGCAAAGTCCCATGCAATGACAAACTGTCCCGTCGAAGTGACAATAGCGTTCTCCTCCTGACCTTCTCCCATGTTGAACCTGTGAGAAAAGTTTCAGCGAAATGAAAAACAGGAACAAAAGGTTAACACCAGCCTGGCAGGGGTGAACGAGATATCGTGATTCATATAAGCTACATGCTCGTTACGAAGTCGGAGCCGACGAGGAATCGGTTTAGCGTTAGCGGGGAAGCTACGGTCGAAGCCCAGGCTACCAGCATACTTGCCCTCTCCAATCAGTGTATCGATGAGAAGCAGATATGTTTTAGTGGTAGCAACGATCCAGCGGCCGTCGGAGGTAGTGTCGATACCAAGAATGGGATCGCCCAAAGGAGGTAGAGCGGTCTTCGCGTTCTTTCCGATAGAGTCGAAGAGTCGTATATCACCCTTTTCACTAGCAACAGCGAGCTTCCCGGAGGCAGTAGTCGCGACGCCGGAGAACTTGTTTTTTCCGGTATACTGCTTGTACTGACTGTCTACCATCTTGCTGCCGGATACACGAGGATCAATGCGGAATAAGGCATTATGTGAGGCACCGACTAGAGTCTGTTCGGGAGTCATTTGGGCAAACTTGTTGTCTGGAGCAATATGATCGACAGTGATATCATCATGCACTTTCCACTCTTCAACCACCTTGCCTCGTTCAATATCCATGTTGTACAGAGAATTAGGATCTGCGGGATTCATCAGGACCATCTTGGTGTCTTGGTCGTGAAGCATGACCTGCAAAGTGCGTCAGTGTTACAACGCCTTGAAAAGTAGTTATATCGTACGTTCGTAGGCTTGAATTCTTTTCCTTTGGGCGTAGCGATTTTACTGATAGTAGCATAATATTTGACATCTTTATCAGCGTGGTTGAAAACACCAATGTTGTTGCCCCGGACGACGTAGGAACGATCACCCTTGTAGCCAACTGTGAGACGCGAATTTCTATCACCACTCTTCATCGACGGGGGTAATTCTTCATCATCTTGATCATCTTCCTCCTCTTCGGATTCACTTGCGTCTATCGGGCATTTAAAACGTGCAGCAGTTAGTTTGAATATTAAGCAGACATACCAGGATCAAGCTCCGATGCAACTTCATCCTCGTCTTCTTCTTCGTCCTCAACATCTAGCATCTCTACGTCTTCGTTGTTCGAGCTCAGCACGTAATTCTGCTCGTCTGGCTGTGGGAATGTCAGAAAAGTCCTCAGTAGAGAACACGGACACACCTTAATCTTCTGCCAAGAGACTTGATGTAAGGTCTCCCAAGCAACTTGAGTGAAGCTGCTGCACCACTGTTGATACAACTCTGCTGAAGGGAATCGGAAAAGCCAACTGTTCACTTCATTGTTCTTGACATGATTCCAAGTCAAAGACTGCATCTTGGGTGACCAGCGGGGATTCATGCTAGGTTCCACATCGTGAAGAAGGATCAAGTTGCCATCTACAGAAGCGGCCATAGCGTAGAAAAAGCCGGGCACTTTCTTCTTCACAAGGTGCGCAGTGACGATACCCTGGTTAGCAAATTCTTCCCCCTTTTCACTTTGAAGCCAATAGTAAAGTTCAACTTCTGTTGAAACTAGAACTGGATCTCCCATCGAGGTAGCTGTAATGTCGTCATCACTCGCTTTGGCTTTCCCTTTGGGATTGGAAATTTCGGGCTCTGGCATGTCAATAACTGGAGAAGTCGCTTCCTCGACCGATTCTGCTTTAGCAACTTTGCGCCTAGGAGGTGGTTTCTTTGCAGTAGGAGGTCTGGGAAAAAAAGTTGTTATGAGATGACTTCATATTAACAATAGGCGACGCACCTCCAAATAAACTCCTCCAGGTCTGCGTCCCTAACCTGATCCGCACTAACACGATACTTGCGCTCATACATGGCCCGATACATGCAAGTCTCGAAGAACGCTTTGGTGGGCTCGTTTGTGCCGGCAGCGACATATTCGAACAGTTCGTCAATGTCTCCATATAGATCCCGCCAGATGAAAGTCGGTTCACCATCAGTTTGACCCGTACGGAACTCGAGCTCCTCGCCGATAAGAAAAGTGCGCTCCTCGTCGGCTATCCGTATTGTTAACAAGATGATATTAACAAGGTTCAATGATACTCACTTTCCGAGTCATCTTCAAGTAACTCCTGATCTCCCTCCTCATACACTCTTGTTATGACCAATTCGAAATTGTGCTCGGCAGCGGGTGCACGACGAATTGTAGCCATGGCTTCATTATAACTGAGCAAATATAGAATCAAAATATTATTTATGAAAATGTTAGCACCGTACGCACATGCATTCTCTAGATGATCGTATGTTGCCTGGCCGAACTAGATAGAGTTGTCCTGTAGATATCTTGACGACTAGATTGACAGTAAGCAAAAAAAAGAAAAATAGAAAAGAAACAAGTTATCGCGCTACCTTCAGCAGCATTGGGATCCTCTGTGATATAGAATGTTAGTTTTCGAACCCAAGAATGCCGGACTAGCACAAAGGATACAAACGCCAAACTCTACCAATCACTATATTTACATATTTAGCGACTAAAGTATTGGTTCGAGTAGAAAACTTACAATTCTTGAAGATATTCATGCCACAGTGAAGTACAAAGACAAGGGCTTAGCCTCTGACTTCACCGTCACGTCTGTCGCGATGTGTCACGTGTTCGGTACCGCTTCGCGAACAGTTCTCGCGTCAAAAAGGAGGTTCTTCACTACTCTGCTACTATCATTCTTGGGATGTTTTCTGAAACCCAGGGCTCTACACTTCGCGAACGCACCACATCGACCGCAACTCCTACCAGAGAAACAACGGTATTTCAAAGTCCTGTATCTGAGAAGTATTTGCCAACCACGCTTGCACAGTCTATGGGACATTCTTCTCCTACGTCTACTCTTTCTGAGACACCTCCAGCTCCTGCGAGTACATCTAGTGCCCGTTTAGCTCGAGAAGCATCACGCGCCTCCCTTCGTGGTGTTTTCACCCCAGCTGGAACACCCAGCAGGAAGCCCATTGTTCGGTCTGATCCCTCCATCCTCACTTGCTTTGATCCCTCCGACAAGGAACTGTACGACCTATGGGCGCCAAAGAGATAAATACCTGGGTCCAATCATTTTTCTCATACATTTTCTCTGGCCGAGATGACCGAGCGCATTGTAATGACTAGTGTACAGCAATGTTCAGGCACGTATTAGTTTCGGAAGCCGTTTCGAGAAGACTATTACGAGATGTGTATTTTTTTGTTGGTGAGATCCACGTCTTCTCAGATTGGTATTGGTAGGTACGTGGGTCGTGCACTTACCCGTCGGAGGCGTCGCAATGCACATGCTGCAGGCCCAAATCCCTTATTAACCGGATTCCATCCTTTCCTCTCTCTTTCAACGTGCGTACACGCGACCGTGAGGTTACAGTGGAATGAGGTCCCTCTCTGCTGTTCTTGGCTGGAGATTCCTGCTTCAAATCTTTAGTCTGCACCTACTGTTTTCCTCTGCATTTGCTGCACGAGGGCCAACACTTCCGCGGCCCGCTGATCCATTTGCTGACCCTCGACATGATCCCTACAATCCGCTGAAATACATTGCTTCCAATACCCTTACCGCAATTGCATTCAGTGAGTTCTACAACTTTACTTCAATTGCCGTGTACTCAAATATCTATAGGCCTTCTGTTAGCGACTGGGTTGGCACAAACTTGGTGTATCAAGAAATGGGGGGCTAAATGGATGCTGTCGATGACAATTGGGATTTACAGTACGCATTTGAGCTCCTTTAGGCTTCTTTTCTCAATTCTCGCATCACCTAGCATTTTCTTTTGGCATCGGAACAAGGTTCGGACTCCATCAGTTTCCGGAATCCAAGGGCCTTTACATTGTAGAATATCTTTTTGTGGTCCTGTCGGTACGTGTATGTTTTTGGTCTTCTTCGAATTTACTGACGATGTCAAAGCCTTGTGCTTTTATCGCCGCAGAATATGTTCTCCTGGGACGATTAGCACGGCACCTGCAGTGCGACAAATACCTGATTGTGTCTCCTCGACGCATCACGGTAACTTTTATTGCATCTGACATAACGACATTTCTTATCCAAGTGCGTTGTAGAAACCACTCTTTTCTGCATTTGACATCTAATTCCATATTTTAGGCTGCTGGAGGTGCCATGTCAATATCCGCCAACAATCAACCATTGGCTCTCGCCGGTTCAAGGGTGCACTCTGACATTTAATTTGGCTACCTGAGCACTGCTGATTTCCATTATACAGGTATTCTTAGCGGGGCTCGCTTTACAGCTGCTATCCTTTTTGATTTTCACGTGTATATTCGTCTTATTCGTCTATCGAGTATACCGATATGAACACAGTACTTTCATCATCCATGATGAAAAGATATGGTACAAAGATTGGCGATCCTTGGCATCTATACAGCTAGTCAGCTGCATTGGAATTTTGGTGTGTCCTAAGTATTCCAATCGCTCTTTTCTTCCTCTGCTGAACCTTCTCATCCAGATTCGTTCTCTATATAGAACGATAGAACTGTCGGAAGGCTTCCAAGGACGTTTGGCAACTTCAGAGGCATTTTTCTATGGATTGGACACCCTTCCATTGTTTATAGCCATCCTAGTGTATGTACCCTTTTGGCCTGGAAGGTTCATTACTGGGGAAGTGGTCATGGAGAGAAAACGGCCGAGTGATGATTTAGAACGAAAGTAGACGCTAGATATAAGCATACAATTGGCTTGAGTAATGTTATAGCTAGAGTACACTCACTAATGAGCAAGTAAATATCATAGGCCGTCGAGAAAAGCAGCCAGACCGGATGATTTCTGGTTGGTTTGCTTTTCTTTTTCTTCCTTTAATCTGTTACGGGCGAGCATCTCCTGGAGACCAGCTTTCTTCTTGGGCCGTGGCTTTGATTTTGGACCAGGATTCGGAATTACAGGAGATTTGATATCTGGTACAGTTTGTACCTTTTCCACGCGAGAGATGACCACCTCCCTGGAGGGCGCAGATATTTGGTGTTGGACAGGGGCATTAGGATTCCTTTTTGAAAACAAGGACTCATTTCCTGCAGCTATGGGCTGCTCGTTCATCCAACCACAAGCGTTACATTTTGACTGAAGACATCGCTTTCTATGTGTTCCCCGAGCAATCCTGGTGCTGCTGCCATGGCGAAGTAAAGTACCACATCTGGCGCACGCGTCAAGAGGTGTTTCTGGTGATTCTCGACGAATACGTGTGACGTGGAGTGCAGAGAGAGCTGGAGAAACAGAGTACAAGGAGAAAGGGAGTGCGGTATGAAATTTCGTGGCAGGATCCATGAGCGACTCCTGGCACGTGCTGCATTTCTAGTTTCGTCAAAGACTCTGCATCCAAACTTTCATGGAAAAGAAGACACGAAGGCTCTATGTATTCCATGCCCGTTTATTCGATAAATAAGAAGTTTTAGATCTCTCGAGATTTACGACAACATTTATTCACCTTATCTTTCAGAATCATTGCCATCTTTGAAGTTGACCCGTGGCTCACAGCTGTCAGAACGACTCGTAATGAACTTCTCGAGCATACATTCCAGTTTTCTACCCTGCTTCCGCGACTTGTGACGAGTAGTGTTCACTTCGATTCTTTAGAAGATCAATGTTTAGTAGGCATATGATCTGTACAGATCCATATCCACCCTCGTATCTCTTCCACGGCAATTTCGCGGACATTCAATGCTTGAAAGGGCCCGGTGTTCCCTCACGCTGGGATTACAGATCCTGAGCGGAGGTGCACGAAATAGCTGTCTCTCCAAACCCCGATGTCGAACCCGACTTTTCCTACAACACCAAGGTAACGTCAGAAAATATGTAATGGTTTGTAAACTAACTTGCAGATTGCCTAGGATAAAACGAAAAATTCAACAATATAAAAGCTGCCTGTATTGCCACATTGCGAGGAAAAAGGTAGGACTTGTTCTTTGAACCACTACTATTGCGATTGCTCATCCTGGCACAGTGCGATGGATTACATCCTTGTGGCCGATGCACCGACGTCGAAATCGTGCGTTTCATCTGTTTCATGATGCTCAAGTGGCTGATGAGGATAAGACTTCCTTGTGCGTTTACAAACCCTACCAACTGTGGGTAAACTCATGCTAGCGGCTTTCATTGAACACGACTTGCTCACTTCTTACAGGGAGCCAGCAACACGATTCACGAGTCTTCGTGGCCGACGTTGGGAACGAGTCGTAGACTCTGGTTCCGTGGAAAAAACACCGTATCGTATGCATTTTTGTTTGCGGCCTTGTACCGTCCTGAATGTCTCTGGGAGCTAGGTCCAACTCGTGTGCCAAACTCTTCAGTAAGAGCAGCTGACGACCAATATCCTGTCACTATGCCCAACGTATCAATTCCCCAAACGACCACAGAACCGCAGTCGGAATCCCCTTACGACAACGCTCGAGCCAGATGGGACGGCACAATTAACAGTGCCGAATCCCACTCAGCCACTTTGGGACCGGATGATCTACGACCCATCGTGGACACACGCCCTTCATTTTACGGACAGTCATCTGACTGGAACATTCTTCCAACAAAACCGGCCGAAGAGAATCTTGCAGAAATTCCTCGGGAATCCGCTTGTTCTCCCAAAGAGGGTGGCACAGTCATTCGACCGAATGAAGCAGGCCTTACGAGCATCATATCGACTTCGGACTTTCAACAAAGAAATATGGTGGACCAAAGCACAATTGCTACCACCGAGACACAAAACTTTGCGGATGGGCTTTACCCTGTAGGAGGTCACGACCCCCATCCCACCGACCAGACATCTTATTACAACGAATACCTCAGAGGCATCTCTTGGATAGACCCATGGACGTCCGATAACATGCCAAATAGCATATTTTCCTCAAGTTCGCTTTTGGCAAACATCCCCGAAGCCGTATCTGAACCAACTTTGTATGAATCAGGAGAGGTACGTCGATCTGCAAGCATTCGAATTGTCTGCGCCCCAGCAAGACTGATTAAATCTACGCATTGAAGGTCTACACAGCGTCTGCATTATGATTACTGAATTCGAAAGTCCACGATCTCGTTTCCAGAATTTATTTGCTGTTTTTACTATGGATGCAAGGTGGACAGTACTTTTCTAGAATGAGACTTGGCATCAAAACATCTTTCGAGACTCGTACCGTCGATAGTTTCGGTTTGATCTTGCAATATATCTAAACGACTTGCATTTCGGAGAGCTACATACTACATGAATCAAACGAATCTTATCCATGAACCGTTCATGATCCGGATTGTATATGAGAAATCGGAACTGAACACTTTTTTCATTGTGTGAACAGATAGATATATAGTAAAAAGTATACATATGCAAGTGAATTAAGAGAAGGAATGTAAAGGGATATCTGGGATAAATAAAAAAATTAAGAGATTTGAAGGAGCGGATGGTATCAATCAACAATAACCAATTTATTCACCGGGTTTCGGAGGGAGAGGTGGTACACCAACAACATTGGGTGTTGGACCATCAAACCCAGACGAGAACGGCGTAAAAGGCCGTATATCAAGTTTACCAGAATTAGATCGACTAACTGAAGCAGAAGCAGAAGGGGATGGTAATGGGGGCATATCCTCCAGCAAACTGGGGCCATTGACGTATCGAGAAACGCGTGCATCTTCTTCCTGAGTTTCCTGTATGTACTCGGCTGGAGGACGGGGCATTAATGGAGGCGGTGCTGCCGATGACGACGAGGACGAAGTGCCATTTATTCCGTTGGTACCGTTCATACCATTGATACCATTCGAGTATCCATTGATGTGTGGAGGAGGACTGGACGGGCCCGAGTCTTCGGCATCAAATTTTGCACGCAATAGAGCCTTCTCCTCAGCTGCAGTCAAAACTCTAGATCCTCCAGCGCTAGGCGGGGACGGGGCGGGTCTTGATCTCGACTGGGCAGGAGAAGGTGTATTGCGAGGTGGTGTACTTCTACTGGCGGCGGCCATCGCTTCTGCATCTTGCTGTGCAAACTTTCTGCGAAGCATCTCCTTCTCAGATATGGCATTCTGGATACTGCTGCTACCTTCGGGGAATGGAGGAGGTGATGAATAAGCAGGAGCGTCAGAATAAGTGTCTTGATTTGCACTAGCAGCGGTAGCTGCTGCATCCTGAGCTTCATACGCGCGCCGTAGCCTCTCTTTTTCAGCTAGTGCCGTTCTTGCATCGACTGGGCCTGGAGCTGCTGCCTCAAATGGCGGAGGCAGATCATTGTTACTCGTAGGAGATACAGATGACGAGGGCTCAAAGCCTGCATTTTGTGTCCGTTCAACGGCTTGCCTGGCCTCATTGTACCGTCTCAAAGCAGCCTTTTCCTCTTCGGCACTGGGGTACTGAGGAGCACCCGAGTGCGGCTTGAAACCCGAATCGGATCTATATGATGCACCAGCAGAAGATGTAGGCTTTGCAGCCTGAGGCTGTGGGGCATAGGCGTTTTGACCCTGAGTACGCGCTACGGCATCTCGCGCAGAGTTGAATAATCGCGTCTTTTCCTCTTCAGCGGACATCCAGTTTCGTGAGGCGCTTGGTGATTGATTTGTCCGTGGCGTTGTTGTAGTGGGCTGGTATAAACAAGTGAGTATACTATAGAAAACATAATAGAAGAATTTGCGTACAGAAACACCCGTAGCAGCAGCACCTTGCACATGGTCCCTTTTTGTCATGGCCTCTTGGTAGAGTCGTTTCTCCTCGGCTGCTGAAAGCCAAGGGCTAGCTGCGTTTGCAGCACCTGCAGACGGTCGGCGTGTGTGCCCACGAGAAGTTTCTGGAGGTGGGGCATTGTTGGGTGCTCCTGCGGAACCTGGTCTTCGTGTAATATCAGCGGAAGAGGCTTTACTAGCGATATCATCAACACTGGTGGTTTTAGCTAGTTTGGAACCAAATTCGTCCACTCGAGTGGTATTTTCGCGGGAAGTGCCAGCAACGGTATTGGATGATGTATTTGGACGGCTATAATCGGGCTGCGAACTAGCGCCTCCATAAGTTTGGGTTTCACTGGGACGCGTTGTGCCTCTTCCTGGGGCAGGGTCGACACGCATAGGTGTGGAAGTTTGCGTTGCATTCCCTGTTGTTAATGAAAGACTGGGAACGGGTCCAATCCGCCTGAATTCTAAATTCAGTACATGGTATCAATTGATCAATTCGAGAATAGACTGACCTGACCGCTTCAGCGGATACATTTCTAGCAGATATCAGCACAAGATTGATCAACTTTACAGCACTGAACATACCGTTGCCAATTGGAGAGTATCACAGGCAGGTCTATAGAAATCGGCTGACCCGCACTTAGTTGCGCCTTTATAGTAAGCATATACGTGATATCAATGTGTCTCGCAGCGTTGAGGGTAGTAGTGGTGTGATTGGGCGATATTGAGCAATTCAACTCGGCTTTCTGAGACATGCCACCATACAGGTTAAAGTTGACAGGAAGTTTGCTCTCGGTAATCACTGCAACTCGAACCTGAGGTACACTCTTCTTGCCCGACACGTAAGGCCCCGCCCGGAAAATGGTGGATTCCCTGAGCGTCATTTCAAACCCACGGAGAAGGATTGTGTGGAGACTGTCTGATTTGAGAGTGGCGAAAACCGAAATACGATCGCCAGGCCCGTAGCAGGTCTGGTTCCTCTCGACCGTTAATGTGACGCCTTCATGCGAGATTTGGCGGGTTTCAGGTTGGCAGTAGACGGGCCATGTTGAATGCAGCTCGTGCTTGTCGATGATGATAGGTGTTTGGGTTGAAGTCACCGTTGATTTTCTTCTCCGTAAGAAACCTCTGGATGCCAACTGTCAGTCAGCTGGTGATAACGGAGAACAAGTCTTTCACCTCTTGCCCTTGGTGCACACACTGGCTTGTAATTCATATCTGATACCGGCTGCATGCCATTAAGCTTTCTACGCGTGTAAGAGGATATACGTGTGACGCACCTCGCTGTTCTAGGGCAATACTGGGGGGCACAGACTCTGGTATACGAATAGCAAATTGAAAGTCTTGCTGTACAGAGGCCGTCAGAGTTAGCCAGGACAATGACGATATATTTCAACGCACCGGGCGGAGGATCGCATACTCTTCGCCAACGCTCGCTGTCCAAAGAGTGATTGGACTGGGACCAACAAAGTCGGAAAAGGTGTTTGAAGGACTCGCTCCGGGAAGTGTCTCGATTTTACGCAACTCGATCCGTACCCATTTTGCCTTTACGCCTTGGGGGCCAGTCCTGACCTCGACGGCCTTGACAAGGATCAGTGTGCAAAGGTGCCTCAAGTTTGTGGGATACTTACGCCTCTGACTTCGGCCTGGGGTCTACCTGGTGCGGCTGAAGGAATACCGGGATAGCCTGGGGTGGATGTGAGCAGAGCAAAAAACTATATCGGCTAACGGACCATGAACAAAGTCGATATTGGGAGGTGGTCGTAGAGTGCTACACGTGGATAAATGAGACGTATATAAGCAGTGAAATGGTAGTCAACGCACAGTTTAACCTGCGACATGGTCCTGCCCGAGCCAACAAGGAAGAGGAAGAGAAGGTGACAGGAAAAAAGAGAGCCCTGGTAAACGGGCGCGAGTTTACAGATAAACGAGACTTTGACAATCAATGTATCGCCCTTGTGACTAGCGCCCGAAACGAGCGGTTTCAGGCTGCCTTATTAGTGCATTCACTGATGCCTATCCTACATGTATACATATATATATACTCGAAAACAAAACCAGAAAACAGAGCAGACTAGAATTTGAACTCTTTCGTCTTCTTTCCATCCCGCTCCATCCTCTGCTTTTTCCGTGTAGCCATCTCTTTTGCGACCATATCCGAAAAGTCCTCGTTTGCTCCGGCGACACCTGCTGAACCCTTGGAATGTGCGTCGTACTTTTTCCTGAGCTCGTCTTCTGACATGTTTTCGAGATCACCGGCATCGATGGAAACATCCACGCCATTCTTACGCTGGAGTGCAGCCATGTTGGGATCAAATAAACGGAACAATGAGCTGAAAATACGCACCTTGGTCCCACGTTCGTCCCCAAGGACAGGAATGGGCGCTCCCGCGACGGCACTCACATCATAACCGCGTTCACTGCCCATTAATCCTCTTACAGAAGTCTGCTTCTCGGGAACAACTTGGTACAATGATCTTGGTCCAGACTGAGATTCTGTAGCTTCTGAAGAGCGATTCGAGTTTTTCCGCAACTCCAAAAAGTCGGGAGTTTCCAGTCCGCCCGCAATTGTTGAAACGACGCTTGCCATACCAGACGGCGTTTCGAGACCCGAAGGAGTTTGGAGTCCGTCCGCAGGAGCGGGCTCGGCTTCCTCCTCTTCCGATTCCTCTTCCGATTCCTCTTCTTCTTCCTCTAGAAAAGTTTTTAGCAATGACGCATAAATGACTGAATAAGAAACAAACCTTCTTCTGGCTCTAGTTCACCCCAGAGGTTCTTGTCGATTGGCTCACCCATCTGTGGGGCTTTAATACAACAATTCAAATCAGACGACAAGTACTCACATCAGAATCGCCGACTTTGGGCAACACGCCAAAGACGTCACCGTACAACGGTCGATTGTATTCATCAAGAGGAGGTTTACCCCAGCCACCAGGATGGAAACCCCATTGAGCCCTATGACGAAATGAAATATGAGAAAAGGCCAGAGCGATGGCGACACGAACCTCACCCTTCTGGTATAGGTGCGTTTAGGCCCGGTATCCTGAGCGTGGGATAACTAGGTGGCGGACCGAAACGTTGCATGCTGATAAGCCATGGCGGTGGAGCGAGAGGAGGGATGGACAGAGCCTCGACAAGCTCGGGTGAAAGATCACCAGGACGTTTTTCTTTCAGTGACGTTTCGAATTCCTTTCCTTCGTAATACCTGTGGAGAGTGTAAGCTGGGCAAAACAAAAAGAGGCATGGCTCACATCTCGCCAAAACCTGTTACCGGAGGCTTTGTCTGGAATTTGAAAAAGGCATCATGGAGTTTCTGGTAGTCAATGTCAATTTTCCCCATTTTGGGTTGGACACGCTCTCTCGTTTTGGCCTTGAGAGACATGTTGGCTTCCTTCTCCTTGACAGCGTCGCGCATGGTGGCAATACCCGTATCGGCGATATAAGACGGAAGCTGGAAGGGAGGTTTTTCAATACCACGCTTGCCCTGCAGATAGTCTCGTTTAGCACTCCAATGTATAGGGATTGGAACAGTATTGCGATAGCTTTTGAGATGAAGGAGGAGTCTGGGATCTGCGGCTGTAACGTCGGTCCACTCGACGACCTCGGGTTTCTTGACCAGCTGTTTTAACTCTGCAACAGTGAGACGGGACATTTTGCGTTGTTTCTTGCGAGAAAGCGGCTTCTTTTCAGAGTCGGACAGTTCGTCGTCAGAGGCCATATCGTCGTCTGAATAGATGATTTCTCCTTTGGAAGGGCCTTGGTCTTTATTCTGCTATAGCTGAAATGAGAAACGTGTACACAAGGACGGCACGTAAAGACGCACTGAAGAGTCCTCTGGGGGAAGCTGGAAGCGAGCAAAGACGTCGGAGAATGCTTCGAGGGCAGAGGCGTTGGTATCCAACTGCTCAAACACGTACTCGACATTAGGGCCAACATCAGGTCTCACGTCCTCTGATTCGGAGACGTCGGTATCGGCAGCGCCATTCTGTGCAGATGGTGAGGAGGGGTAGACGGGGAAAGGTGAGGGCGCACTTGAGATTTTTCCGACTTTTTCTGTTTCTGCTTGAGGCGGCGGAGCTGGTTCTTGGACTTGATGGGTTTCTTGACGCCGTTTGAGTCGCCGTTGGTGAGCGTGGTTGTAGCCATGAACAAGGAAAGAGGCGTGGGAAAGAAATAGCCGACAAGGCGCTGAATGGACGACTTGAAGTTGAACTGGGCTCAGAGGCCGTGGCAGAGAATGAAATATAGGCGTTCTTATGCGCTGTCCAAGGCAGTCAGAACTCTATAATGGAACCAACCGCCGAGGCTACAAACATCGATGAAAACACTGATCAATTGGTTATCGGCCGGAAAATCTAAGGTCGGAAATGTATATATAATCCAAAGCTGGCCTCTTGTGACTACAAATTTCCTCTTCCAATCTCCACTCTAACAATGGCTGCTCTCCAATACCGCAACGACCTTCTTGCCCCCTTCCTCGCTCTTCCCCAGGGCGACAAAGTCCAGGCAGAATGTTCGTCCTCTCTTTCACCTCCCCTGTCCCCAGGCTGACTCATTTTCAGACGTCTGGATCGATGGAGACGGCGGTCTTCGTTCCAAGACCACTGTTTGTGTCTTGTCACCCATCCTCACTTTCCCTACTGACCCGCAGCTCTAGACTGTCAGCAAGAAGGTCACCGACATCGGTCAGCTCCGTATTTGGGACTTTGACGGTTCCTCAACGAACCAGGCTCCCGGCCACGACTCTGATGTCTACCTTCGTCCTGCTGCCATCTTCAAGGATCCTTTCCGTGGCGGCGACAACATCCTCGTCCTCGCAGAGACCTACAACAACGACGGCACTCCCAATCGCACCAACCATCGTCACCATGCCAAGAAAATCATGGACCAGTGCTTGGAAGAAGCCCCTTGGTTCGGTCTCGAACAGGAATACACTCTCTTCGATGCCGATGGCACTCCCTTTGGTTGGCCCAAAGGCGGCTTCCCCGGTCCTCAGGGGCCCTACTACTGCGGTGCTGGTATGTGTTTCGCGCTACTTTCTTATCTCCGAAATTCACGGCCATGTCAGGAACTGGAAAGGTCTTTGCTCGTGATCTTATCGAAGCCCACTACCGTGCCTGCCTTTACTCTGGCGTGAACATTTCTGGCATCAACGCCGAAGTCATGCCCGCTCAATGGGAGTTTCAGGTCGGACCTTGCGAGGGCATCTCAATGGGCGACCACCTCTGGATGGCTCGTTACCTCCTCATCCGTATCGCTGAGCAGTGGGGTGTCAAGGTTTCCTTCCACCCCAAGCCTCTCCAGGGCGACTGGAACGGTGCTGGCTGCCACACCAACTTTAGCACCAAGGCTATGCGTGAACCCGGAGGTATGAAGCACATTGAAGCTGCCATTGAAAAGTTGTCCAAGAGGCATAATGAGCACATTGCTGTTTACGGAGAGGACAATGAGCTCAGGCTGACTGGTCGTCACGAAACCGGTCACATTGGTACCTTTAGCTCTGGTGTTGCAAACCGTGGAGCATCGATCCGTGTCCCAAGACATGTTGCGGCTCAAGGTTATGGCTACATGGAAGACAGGCGTCCCGCCTCGAATATCGGTATGTTGCATATCTTGTTCTCAACAAATCGCTCACATATTCTGCAGATCCATACCGTGTCACTGGTATCATTGTCGAGACCGTCTGTTTGACCTCTTAGATGGATTTGGTTTGTCGGAAAAAACCGAGGCGCTTATCAGCGCTTAAGTGGGGGTTTATCAGCATTCGTCAGCACTGATAAACCCCCACTTAAGCGCTGATAATGGCCTTCGGGTTTTTCCGACATTGTATTATCACTTATCACTTAATTCTTACGGTGTATGTGGTGTCGGACTTGTATAGAGAAGAAAAATAATACCAATTGTCCCCTTCATTTGTTGGTTCCTGAGCGAGTCAGTTAAACAATTAGACCTTTCTGATTCGTGGATCAAGAATGTGGGGTTTTCGGTGTCTAGGACCCGGAGACTTTTGCTCACGCTCGCACGCGGAGTTCCATGATGGAACACAACCTGAGATTTTCACCGTCGTCCGTGCACGAAGCAGGGTCCTTCAAGCTGCTAGAGCTTCCATCTGACATATGCAAACTACTCGAAGACCAAAATAGCACACCCAAGTATAAATTTCTCCCCTTCTCGCCCTGTCAAATCAATAGCCAACTCGTTCTAGATTAACTATCAAAGGCCAACCGGGAGAAGACGCGGTCCTCTGTACAAATGACAAGACATACACCCTGCGTTCTGTTGTCTTGTCCAACTCGATTCTTGTCGTGACTGCACCACCTGACACCTCGGACTCGTTGGATTTTGACGCAGATAGTGTGGTCATTCGTGACCAGATTAATGAGATTCTCGAAGTCACTCCTACCGTTCCCAAGCTTCACAAACTCGGATCGCTCTTAAGAGGCAAAGAATATAATGAAGATGAAGAAGACGCCAGAGAGGAGGACGAAGACTGTCAAGTCTGTCAAACTCTGTGTCCGTTCTTCCACTCGGAATTGACGCGTCTTTTTCGCTAGAAATTCACCTATGCAGACGCAAAACTACTCATACAAGCTAGTGACGCTGAATTAGATCGTGGATTAAAAAATAGGCGCATCCTGAATATCAACGGTGAGTCTTTGAATGACATACTCCCAAGTACGCCTTTTGACATTCGACAGGTGAATTACGCCCGATAGCACCCCAATACCTCGGCCACATAATCGAACTGGTACTCAATCTCCTCATTTCGCTCTCTCTTCCCCACGAAAACACCTCTGTCGAAAAACTCTGCTCCGCTCTCTCGGACCAACACGAGGTGCCACGAATAGTATCAACACAAATCCTGTCATGGTTCGGCTCTATAAACGAACAAGCATATTGGAAGATGGATATCGAAGCTATTATCAAAGAGGCTGGGCTTGGTATTTTGCGTAATCACAAGGTCTTTTTCGTTTCGTTTCAGAAATATTGGCTGGTAGCAAAATTAACGCAGTTGTTACACATTTATAGAGGGATCCAATTCGTATTCCGGATCTTCAGACTGCTTGGCAAGCTAAAGTTGGAGATGCATTTGCGTCCGCGGTCGATCTGAAACTTTTAGCTGTGGGTTTTCTTTATGAAAAAAGATAATGGTATGATGTTGACCCTTTTATGTTGACAAGGGCAACTACCTCGTCTCAAGTTCGCCGCACCGATCAGGGGATACAGAAGCTCTACTCTATTTCCCCGCTTCTGAATTACCTTTGGATCCTGCTGCTCGCTTTTCAGAGTTGTTCCTCACTCGGAATCGATGGAAAGGCGATGAGATTGCACCTTTTCTTTCGGATATTGCGGTGGATTCAAAGGAAAGGGACAAGTTGCTTTTGAAATATGCACGAGCAGTGTCGAGTCCTCAAGGGATATGGTATATGGCAAGAACTACTATATGAAGCAGCAGGGTTGTAATGTAAAAGTAGCAAAAATATACATGTAGGTTTACAAGTATGTACAATATTCAGCAAAACCATTCCCAGTCAATCAATTGCTGCGACGAGGCTTTTTTGAGCGCGAAGCAGACGGCGTATACTCGCCGTCCGACCCATCCCTGTGTCCTCTTCCCGACGACTTTCTCTTCCGCTTGAGACGCCTCGAGTCAACATGGCAGACTTCGGTAGGATCATTCTGAAGGGATTTGACAAAAGCCCACATAACATCGGCAACATCGTTTCTCATGCGAAGGTCGGGGAACTGGGTTCTGATACCTTTACGAAGACTATAAACAGCATCGGCCTGGTCCTTTTCGCTAGCATCTTCCATGAGAAAGAGCAAAACACCTAAGACAATAATCAGAACACAGTCGACTAGTAAAAGGTTGTTCAAGTCACCGATGAATACAAATTCGACTGGGGCAACCCTCGACTTGATCTTTGTAAAGCCACTGTTCAATTTTGGGTTTGACGCGAGCTTCTTGAACTGTTGAAGAGCCTTTTCCAGTTGCTTTTTCATATCCATTGTCATCTCCTGCCGTTGGTTCAAAAAATCTTCAAATCTGCGGCCACTCGGGAAGAGTTCCTCGTCGACAAAGTGACAGCAAAAGACAAACTGTGCCATGTTCTGAAAGTTCTTTCCTCTCTTCAACTCAATATCAATAACGTCTGAGAGTCCGTTTTGAGCGCCCATCTGCCTGTCGTCGAGTTCATTGATCCACCTGAGTTCAAGCGTGTGAGGTTGCAGACCAACTGCATGATACAGAAACATACGTAGCGACAGGTGAAGCGATGGCCGCGAGTTTCTCTGATGAAAACCAAAAGAGTCGCCGATTATGCCAGAAATATAATATGATTGAACAAGACACACCTGCAATAGTAAGAGGAACACCAAGTTGTACTCGCTGAAAGATCTCTCGTTCCTGGCCAATTCTGAGATCGCTGAACTCAACTGGAAAGAATGAGCTCGGTAGACAATCAGAAAAACAAAATTATTACCACAAGTGATCTGTTTCTTCTCAAACTTTCTCTTCCACCTTCTGGGCACCTCCCTTCTTTTGGCTTTACTCGGGCTTCCTTCGGGGATAGTATACCACCATGATTGTCCCCACTGATCTTTGACTGGAATTTCAACGATTAGTGGAAAGTCATGTCCTTGGGTTGAGAACACGAACATGCCAGCTTGAAAACAATAACGACGGTGGTCAATTCAGGGGTTGAGAAATACTGACGAAATCAAGCCTCACTTGACCGTCTAAGAACTGCAAAATCGATGTCAATCTCTGCCGAGTAGCGTTAGAATGACTGTTCGAAGGGGCAAATCAAGGACACTCACTTGTTTTCCATCAACGCAAACACGCAAGGTCTCGCCGTCTTCATCTTGTTGAACAGCAAATACAACGGGAGGAATGTAAAAATTTCGTAGCAAGGATTCAATCAGTTGAGACTGCTTCTGAGGACCCCAGACGACGTCTGTTGATGTTAAGAACGCAAATCAGGGTGGTAGATGCAGATAAAGCGATCGACTAGTCGTAGTGCCACTCACCCCTTTGCCATGCTGGATTCAATTCTATCAAGCCGTGATGGATATCAGCTGAAACCACATTATACCCAGATCGAATTAAGAGCCAATGGTCACACGTACCGTGAAGCTCTCTGGTAGTACGGGTATAGGCGTGAGGCTGAGGAAGAATGTCATCGACAGAAAAATCAGAGTCATCGTCTTCGTCCGAGCTGTGGTCAGAGCCTTCGTCATGCTGGACCACAACTGGAGCTTGGATGTAGCTAGTACCATTTCCGTTGACTTGAGCCTGAGGCCTGTTTGGTAGCTTCTGGAAGACAGTGGCTGAGCCTGACATATTCAGGTTGATTAGTGTGGCTAGTGAGAAAGAAGTTCGAATCTCTTCTGCGGGAACAGAGTCCGTCTGCTTTGGCTACCAAATTATGCCACAGGCAAAAAAGCAAAGAGGAAGGCGCTCTGGAGGAAGTATTAAATGAGCGAGTGACCGCGTGACGCGTCGACGCGTCTGACTCCTTGAATTATAAATGTCATCTTCACTCAACGACGTCAAGCTACCGCTTCCAAAGTTCATCAAATTGCTCACTTCGAATAATGTACCAGTCCCAAAGGCCATGGCAATCACTGGCAAAATGTAAGGAGTCCCATTTTAACACGCCTTGGTACTGAAACTTGGCAGATATAAGGAATTCAGCACACCATCACTGTTAGCAACTTTAACCGACCTCAAACTCAAAGTAGCTGGTATAGATGATAAAGAGGACCGTAAAATGACTCTTGCTGCTATGAAGAAGTCTGGATACCTACCCATAGACCCCGTCAGGAAGAAACTTGCATCTGAAGCTTCGACTGAGTCATCTACAGCTGGTCCTTCTACTCCTCAAGCTCCTATCACTACCGTGGAAAAGATTGTATGTTCTTATTTTCCAGTCAAAGCTAATTCTTAAACGACATCTAGACAACGCCTACAAAACGGAAACGGAAAAGGGTCGAGGAAGAGAACGAGTTCCTTCCTAATGGTCCAGTTGATGAAGCTGCTGATATTGGAAGTCTGGAGTTCAACGAAATATTGGATGAAGAGGTATGTGGAACTTGTTCTCAATGCGCGTTCATATTCACTCTCCTCTATCAGGCCATAAAAACCAAGTCAACGACTATCAATCGTGCACCACTCATGACAGCCTGGGCTACAATGGTAGCAGAACGAATGGGTTTTCAGCGTGAAGAAGCACTAAGTATAGGTTTGCCCTGCTCTTTGAGTCCTCCTGGGACTTGTTAACCATCTCCTGCAGCTTCTGTCTACACAGAAATGAACGCAATGTCTAAAGGAGTCTCTCTGGGCATTTACAAGACACAAGATCAACAGAAACGTCTCGATGCGGTGAAAGGAGGGAGTCAGCCGTATGTAGAGCTAATGGGGAGGCGGTGAGCTTTATCATCCTTACCCGTCACCCGAACTAAATTCTTTGTTAATGACCGCTCTCGAGACAGCATGTAAGTGCGACATCTTTGACGATAGAAACATAAACTGAATTCTTTCAGACCTCTCCTATACTTGTCAGAGACTAATCAGTGGAGAGCCCTCACAGACAGCTCGCCAACTAAGCCAAGTGTTGCGTTCTCGTACATATCCCGATCTTTCCGACAAACCACACCTTATATAATTGGAGCGCTTCGGCTTTTGGCTGAGAGCTACTCGTCTCAGGAAATCAATAACAAAGCATGGGCACTATACTGTGACTTTAGACCTTTGCGTGAAGGATGGGGCGAAAGATCCGAAGTACGCTGCGATAAAATCCTCGGTCTTAGAAATGTCTCGAACGATAACGCAGGGTCGGCTGCTTCGAAGCAAACACCAGGAGACCTTATACACTATGAAGCTGCAACTGGTGAAAATTCTGTAGAGGACTACGGAGTCAAATCTAAAAAACCCAAAGAAATGACTCTGGAAGAGTATGAAGCAGCTCTCGACGAAGATCATACTTTTGATGATGTTGACTTGGACATTTAGTCTACACATTTATTAGCAGATAGATGTTGTAAGTACACACGTAGATGAGTATATAATGTATATATCTTAGGTCCACAAGCAAAATTGTCTAAAGTACGGCTGACTGCTCGGCGTCCACAATTACCATGTCATCATCCAAGTCCTGCAACGACTCGTCGAATTCGGCCATCAACTCCTTTGTTTCAATCATGATTTCTTGAAGAGCCTTCCATCTGGTCCAAATCTTCCTAGCAGCCGGTTCCTCTTCTGAGTAGTCCATTGACATCGTTCTATCTATGCTGACCGTTGGCATTGGGAGTAATCGTGAAGAGTAACCCATACTCTGCTGTACGGTTCGTACTCGGAGAAATGTTTTGCGAATCAGAACCATGGACTTCAGCTTGGTCGACTTTGCCATGGAACGCATAGAGGTTCCACTCGGAGAGGCAGACCTCCGGTTTTGATTGGATATGAGACCAAGATGAACAATACGAGGACCCGATCCTGGCTCGGATGTTGCCGTTTCAGTAGAGGTACCCAACTGCAAACTCTGAAAAGACGTTCGAAATGGATCTGGACTAGGAGGCATCGAAGTCGGTACTAGTCTCGGTGAGGCTTCCGGGGATACGTTGGAAGAAAAAGACAAGCGGGGTTTCGTGAAGACAGAAGATGAAGGTCGACGAGACCGAGGGCTAGCTAGTGACAGGTTTCTCTCCTGATGCCGGAGCTCTTCATCCAAAATTCGAACCTTCTCGTGCATGAAGGCATGTATTTGCAGATACAGCGGACTTCGATAAGCACACAATAGACCGAGAATCGACCAGAGACAATAATCCACAACACGAGGACGGAGGTATGATCTGCCACTAAATGTTGATGTTTTGGAGATAGAAGGCATGGATAGGTCGAACTGTCCACTAGCTCGAGGAGAGGGGAGAGGTGATGCGGAAGGTGTATGTTCATGGGCACGAAGGCCAAACTCTGCACTTCCATCTATAAGGATATGCTTCAAGAATGTGCCCAATCGACTCCATACATCTGGTAGACAAGTTGTCAAATCCTTTTCTGCACGGATGACAATCACTTTGATCACTTGAAGTGCCATAAGTAGCGAGGACATGCGAGTCTGAGACTTTTCGTCCGCGTTTTTGGATCTGGTGCTCCCTGATGATCTGGACGGTTCAGCGGATAGCTGGCAGCATGACATAGTATATGAAAGTAGTCGGAGCCAAGCGCGAGCCTGGGATGTACGGTAGGAAAGATCCACGTTGACTTTTTCGCGCTCAATATCGGACACGGTTTTCATGGAAAGAGCGAATGGTAGCACAACCCATGCTAGAAAATCATTCTGGGGAGAACGTTTCTCCAGTTCGCCGAAAATATCTGCTCCAGGAAGGAATATAACCTCTGTCATAAGAGATACTAATGCAGTGCGGTAAGGAAGCCGAGGTAAGCCATCTTTTGCAGAGTCACAGGCAGCAAGCCCTGCACCACAAATCTGGTTTACAACTAGCTGACAAAAAGTGGGATCATTATTGTAGTTCGGATTCTGGGCAAGTGTTTTGATCACTTCAAGGACACCCGTCCAATCGACAGCATCAGGGAAACCGGTGAATAACGAAACGAAATCCCGTAAGTAGTTTTTGACCCCTTTCACACTTCGTCCACCCTTGGGAATCAAGGATGCTCGAGTGTAATCAGCAAAAATTGACCCCATATGACCATCAAAATCTCCGTAAGCTGAAAGAATCCCACGCCCAAGTTCGAAAATGGTCCGCGAAGTTTCCGCGGACAGTTTACCACCTGCTTGTGTGAAGGAGACAACCAAGTGAAGGTAATCATACCGCATCACCCAAGGATCACTAGGGGATTTCGATTTATCAAAAGATTGCTTTTCGGAGGAGTAGAGTAAACTCTGAATGTCGGGCTCTTCTTCAGCTCGGGAAACCGTGTCGGCTGGTTTGCCTTTCAACTGTCCCTTTGATAAGATGACGCCCAATGCGTCGACACCGTCTGTCAAGACATTACGAGTGGATTGGGAGGCCTCATAGAGGTGAGGAATGAGAAAACGCAGGAATTTGAGGAATTGTTGGGCACGGGATATAGTGACATCATGAGCTATGACCGTGAGGAACATACGAACGAAATCATCCATGGCTAGACGTTTGTTTTCGTACTCGACAGGAAGATCGACAGTAACACGGGGCCTTCCATTTTGATTTGGTCCGCCCTTATGTAGAGAGGCGAGAAAAGTCTGAGGTTTCTCATCAGCAGTCATCAACATCAGAGCTTCACGCTCTTGTGTCTTGTTTGCATCATGAATCCCTGCTGCATCGTGAGTGGTGGAAGGTGCGCCTTTTCTCAAAGAAGCAAACAGTGAGTACGCATTTTTTGTAATCCACTCTCCGTCGATGTCAGGTAGGAAGAGTATATGCGATATGGAATCCAAGCTCTGGAAAATGAACGTTTCCTGGTGGTAGGCAAAGAAACGACTGACGGCATATTCGATGGCGTTTCGGATACCACTGTGAGCTTCTGATTCAACGTATATCTTGAAGACTGCGGGCATGAAAAGTGTGTATCCCCCACCAGAAGCAAACAGACGACGAAATCGGGTACTGGCAACCATTAAAGCTAGAGTAGTATGAGTATCAATGCTATCGATATCAAGAAGACATACCAATCATCGAGTGGGAAACAATGCCGATGTCATTCCCATGTGCCAGTAAAATACGGTTAACACCATCGAGAAGGACTGCAAGCTCATTACGGTCATTCAGATGTCGAGATATGGAACGGAAGATTTGGGCAACTAATAACAAATGGCTACGGGACAGTAAAATTGATAAGCTCCGGACTTTTGCCACCTTCACGTTCGGGGGTTCAGGTGGTGTCCTACAAGGCACAAGATCTTTAAGTTCCACAGGAGCTGCTTCTTGTCCTGCGTCCAAAGAAGGAAGTACTAGTCGAACCATATTCTTGCGAACAGCTTGGACTTCTGCAGGGTTGCGTTTGAGCATAGAAAGGAACAACATGTTTTGGGCTATTCGGAGCATGGTGATCGAGACAAGTCTATCCGGGATATCTTCGAAAGGACTCTCGATCCTTGATCTGCCGCGAGGAAACATTGCACCGCTCGGTGCAGAGGGAGGAAACCAGAGTGAACCCGAAGGAATAAAAAACAGATCCATTTTAGCTCGACGCAGTTCTCTTATCGATATTTCGCTGACTTGGGACACAACTGATGCCATGACAGGAGCCACACGAGCAAATTTCTGTAGCGTTTCTTCACCCTCGAGCTGCTTTGAAGCGAATTTTACAAAACCAGCAAGGCTGTTGAAGATATTGTGTGCCATTGCCGGTGGTATACTCTTCCTGATATGAATGAAGGTGTAGAGTGATGAAACGGCAATAGATAAGTCTGTTCTGTCCCCAGTTAGAAGATCCCAGACAGGTCTAGTGAGCATGGCCGGGTCATTTCTCATGAGATCCGTAATTACGCTCCTGGATGCACACGCCACCTCAAAGTCTTGGTCAAAGGCTAGTGCTGCTACCCTCGGGAAGAGTTGAGATAGAGATGGGACCCATATCGCTCGACGTTTCGACCAAGCGAGCGGTCCACCGGAGCTGGAATTTCTTCTCAGCAGCGCCATCTCCTCCACTTTTTCTTCCAAAGGCGACCCTCTGGAAGGAGAAGGCATTGGGCTAAGGTTTGGAGATGCTGGTATGTCATTTGAAACGACGGCAGCACCATTAGAGTGAATTTTGTCGATTTGCATGCCAGGAAGCAACGACATCGGCGTTCTGACCCATTCTAAATGATGATTAACAGGTGAGTCATTGTTGTCCCAACCAATCTCCGCTAATTTCTTCCTGAGTTCTACAGGAAGTTTGTCGTGCGCATCGTTAGGATCCAGTTCCAGAACAAAATGATTAGAACCCATGTCAGTTGCAACAAAAGGGAGAGGTCCTCTAGCTATTTTGAACGGACGGCGAGCTCTATCAGCAATGACATGCTGAGACATGATCTGGAAACGCCAGTTAACAAGGATAGTTATTTTTCTAACAGCAGCGAGCCTGATCTTGCTATCAGAGCTAGGGACGTCAACGTCAGATTCAAGGAGCTGATACATTACGTGAAGGATCTACCTGTATAGGTCATCCTTCATAATTTTCAATGTCTCGTCCGGTGTTTTCTCCGCACACTGCATAAAGAGAAAACAGACCTAGAGGCAACGCGATCGTCAGCATTTCCTATCAACCAAGAAAAACGATTATTCACCGACGATAGAGCCTTCCCATCTCTTTCCTTCTCTAGGTCACGCGGGTCTAGGTACTGCTCCCACAACAACCCTCCTAGAGCCCGATGCGACTCCATGGGAATCATGACAGACATGGCCACAAGAAGTTTGAGGATCCTGGCCTGAAATCCCTTCTCCAATACATCCAACAATGTCATTCTTTCCATAAAGATGCTGGAGATGCTGTTGCTGCTGTATCTACTGGTGTCGTCTCGGATGGAAAAGAGGATAGTACTTCGATGCTAAAATATAGTCTTTTAGTAACGAATGCTCCGACTTTGAAAAGAAGCGTAGCGCACCTTACTGTGACCTCTCGTTCCTTCGCGTGCTGCAGAATAGAGCTCCTTTAGTTTATCAACAGAATCCATAATTTCTTCGTCGAAATCCGACTTCGCATCTTCTTCTGCTTCCTGTCCTCCTTCTAGACTAGACCCGGTGCTTAATTCATGGTATTCATTAAACCATCCTACAAACCGAGGAAGCCAGGATGCGCTACGCGAGTGTCAGCATTCCATCTATTTGAAAAATTCACAGATCTTACTTCTTCATAGACCTCGTCAACAATCTAATTTCCCTAAAAAGAATCGAGAATAGAAGCCTTTGAGTTGGAGAAATCAAGCGTGTCTTTTCCTTAAGAACTAGCCGTTAGGTTCACAAAAATAGGGATCTCGCATACAAAACATACCTTTGCCTCGATTAAAATTGCCAATCTACTTTCCAGATCTACTGCAAATTTGGTCACACTCCCCAAATCTATGCTTTCCCCAACTCCTTTGGATTCAAACAGCCCTCCTGCAGATGGGCTAGCAGAGGTAGAGGATTCTTCCTTGACTCTTCTGGCTTGCTGAACCACGGCTACAAGCTCTAGAATGAGCGCAGATTGGCCCAGACGTGCCGATATCCACCTAGGGTTATCTCCAGAGGACTGGGAACCTGGAATATCGCTCATGATAGCAACACAGACCATCTCCGCTCCTCCAGACTGAGGAGACCCTGACCCAGTCCAGAAGCCTTTTACCCACTTTGCCATACTCACAACGGAACACAGATGGTTCACTACAGCATACTCCTTCGTCGCTGCTGCGCACAGAAAGAGAGGCTTGTAAAAGATCGCTGGATACAGTTGTGAGATACGCGTTAAAAGAGACGTAAGAGGATGAGATGCGGTAGCGTTGGGGGATAAAGGTGGAAAATACGATGAAGATCGCTCAGAAGGAGAAGCAGGACTCTTCGGTAAGGAGGTAGAATATGTGGAATCGTTCAGAGGCGAAGATGGCGAAGGCGTTCCCGATCCCGCGTTCATATTTACTTCGAAGCTCAACCCGAGAGGAGGTGGATCGTCGACAATTCTTGTACTCAACATAGGAAGTAATGAGACCACTGCAGGTCTTCTGACATCATCAGGGAGTAGA
The DNA here is from genome assembly GCA_037954225.1 of Stygiomarasmius scandens. NCBI lineage: Eukaryota > Fungi > Basidiomycota > Agaricomycetes > Agaricales > Campanellaceae > Stygiomarasmius > Stygiomarasmius scandens. Next base: position 1,587,060 of record JBANRG010000002.1, on the reverse strand, counting down.
TGCAGGAGTGCATGAAGAATAAGCAGAAGACGAGGCCAGGGGTGAATTGAGACCTGAAGATGATATCATAAGCGAAAGATCAATAGAATCATTGGAAACCAACCAAGTCACTGAAAACTTTTTCAAAACAAGTTTTCCACCTTCCTTTGTCTCCTTCCCTATACCACCCACAGATCATGCCAACAGCCCATCGTCGTAAGGTTTCCCCTTCTTTAGATTTTCTCCCTAATCCCTCACTAAATAAATCTTCTTCTCCACTGGAACAGGCCCATCCGATCACAGCAACCTCTAGTACGATCCTCACGACATTCCTCTTGGCCTCTTCTATGCCTTCCGATCCTCCCTTTCCCCCATCTCCATATGAATCACGCTCTATAATCTCCAGTTCAGGAAGGACCCGAGTCTGTAACGCTCGTATGACCAATGTCGCATCCTTAATTCTTCTGGGAGTTTGGCTTTGGTTCCGATCCTGGGATGGAGAGGAGGTAGATGCAAGGAACACCATACAAGCTCTGGTGAAGTTACCCAAAATTCTTGCATGAATCGCCGTTTGCAGAGGTGTCATATCTCCACCTGGAGCGGGAGGCGGCCAGTATTCTTCCACACCCCACTCTAGTATCCACCTCTTGCCACCTCCTTCCTCTCTTCCTGTACCTCCAAATCCGTATTCCAATGCTCTAGCCAGACCCTCTAGTTCTACCGCTTCCCTGATCTTGTCTCCTTCCCTTTCATCTCTATCAATGAAAAGAGCATTATATTCTTCCTCGACTCTTAGATCTTCCAAATCCCCAGAGCTGCCTCTGCGAACTTGATTTATCAGGTCCCTCAGAATACGGGCATCCTCCCGCTCCTTTTGCCCTAGTGAAACCTTGACCTCGGCATAATTGTACATGTTGTGATTGGTAGAAAAATTCCGAGTTTTGTTCTCGGCTTCAACTTCGCCTGCTAACAACGCTTGCAGACCAAAGAGCGCATGGAAAACGGAGATTAACACTTGGGGACTTGTGGTAGGATAAAACGTCTCTGTATTGACGAGGAGAGACCAAAGAGTGTTGAACAGTCGGAGGCGAATTTGGAGTGGTTGAGAGGAGTTCGTTTGGTCCATTCGATAAGAATTGTTCGCAGGAGGACAGGCAGCTTTTATGACCCATAGAATCCGTTCTAGGGCTGACAGCTAGGTATTCCTCATTAGTAGCAGAAAACTTGAAAGGAAAGCATACGTGCCTCTTCAGGAGGGTTCCATGTTTTAACAATAATTTCAAATGACTCTATGGCGAACCATTGCTCCTGTTCTCCATCTTTCCATGACTGCTCTTCTTGATCTTTGCCCCGATCAGGACGTAGAAAGGGCATTAAAAGGGTCGAAAGAACCAAACTCTCGCAAGGCAAATACATGACAGGTAGACGAGCTGCATTAGCATGTTGGGAGTACTGTAGTAGGACTTGATATAACGGTTTTATTGATCCCATTACTCGTACACCATTACTCTCGGAATAAGAGTGCGTTCTGGCGTGCGTGTGAGTATTTGCAGTATTTCCCTGGGTTTGGGAGGATGCTTCCTGCACCAGCGAGGTACTAGACATGAACGGAAGTGGCAGCGATAGAGCCGAACCACTCAGCGTATGGTTATGTGAATTCTGCGTTCGGTGGATATTGGAGTTATTTGTTTTATTCGTTTCTCCCTTGAAATTAGAATACGAATGATTTGATTGGCTTCCGTGCTCGATATATCTAGCAGCAACACAGGCTTTCTGTAGTTCCGCTGTAAGATGTCTTCGGGCATCGTCTGCTGGATTGTTATAGGCAGCGCCGGAAGAATGCGCAGCACTGGTTCCCACAGATGCTTCGCGCTGTACTTGCTCAACGACGTTACGAAAGCCAAGTCGCTGGGCGAGTCGAGAAGAAGGTTTGGGTATGGGAGTTGTGCTACGTCCATGGGATTGGGCGGAGGTATTCAAAGTGGAAGCGGAGGTAGAAGCAGAATGGGAGGACGTTTGGGACTGCTGAGTAGGCTTTTTACGGACATGTTGTCGGATAGTATTCCACCGAATGACAGAAGGAGAAGGAGGTGCTGCATCTGGTTGCGAGACTGTAACATCCGTCAGTAGCGGTGGTAGGGGTCGTGGTTTCGGGGATTTGGAAGGAGGGAGTGGATGCTTGCGAGTGTCAAAATGAGTAGCGTTGGGCTCTGGTGTAGTGGATTTGGGTGATGCAGTAAAGTCATTGGATAGCCAATGTTCATTCTCTTCCGATACTTGATTTAACGTTGGAGCCCTAGGTTTAGAGTGTGCACGACCATGTTTGCGCGAAGACGATGAAGACTCTTCGGTTGCTGCGCTTTCAGAAGATGAACGGCGTGAAGGTTTTACAGAGTCGAACGAGAAGAGACGACGAGGAGTTCTCGGGTCCTGTTCCATCTTCACTTGACGTTTGTAATCTCGACGAGGAAACTAGGCAGGTACTCACAAAACGAAACCTCTTGTTCTATGGTCGGGTATTGAGATGCATACAGTGGAAAGGGTGAACGTGAGAGTTCGTGTTAGATTTTGACTGTACTAGCTATAGTTAGGAGTTACACGTTACGGGCGCTCAGTAAATTTAGATATCTAGCGATGCCATTATCCAAGAACATAAACTATCTGTCTATCCTCTAGCTCTATGCAAGATTTTTGATCACAGCCGCGGTAAAATCGGACGTAGTAGCAGAACCTTGTGAACGATGACATTAGTCTCGTTGAAAGCACTAGGAATTTTTGAAGCTTACCTCCCATATCAGCAGTTCTAACTTTTCCAGCATTGATCACATCGAAAGTGGCGCTAGCAATGTTGTTGGCGAAGGAGTCGAGACTGTAAAAATGCCTTCAGTACCAAGAAGGTTCTAAAAATACATGGCTACACACCCCAAATGCCTGAGCATCATGGTTGCACTCAAAATCATTGCTGTTGGGTTTGCACGGTTCGTACCCATAATATCTTTGGCGACGTGACGGCAACCCGGTTCAAACAAGGCATATTCCTGTTCCATTTCATCATGACAATCAGTTTGATGCACAGGATTGTTCTGCACTCACCCTTCCAACGTTACAGCCGGGAACGATACCAGGTCCACCGACCAGAGCAGCACCAATGTTGGAAACAATGGCACCGTACAAGTTGGGCATGACCATGACATCAAATTGTCCGGGCTTTGCGACGAGTTGCATGGAGCTGGACAAGTAAAGGTTATTCAGATTGGTTACACGCCATAAAAGTAAAAAGTCGTGACACACGTATTGTCAACAATCATGTCGTTGAACTGAATCCCTGCAGACTTGTACTCCTCTGCGACACGACGGAAAGTGTTGAGGAAAAGACCGTCGCCCAACTTCATGATGTTAGCCTTGTGCACACAAGTAACTTTCTGCAAAGATCGTTAACCCCAATCCAGCCCTAGTAACAATAATCCGACCTTTCGGTTGTTTTTCAGAGCAAAGTCGAATGCGAAACGAGAGATACGTTCGGCTTTGGCACGCGTCGAGACTTTCAAGCTCTCAACGACACCGGGATAACTCTGGTGCTCCAAGCCAGAGTATTCACCTTCAGTGTTTTCACGGATGATTGCAAAGTCGACGTTGGAGTGACGAGTAGGGAAACCAGGAAGAGACTTGCAAAGGACGACGGAAGCGTAGATGTCAAGTTGTTGACGCATGGCAACGTTCCATGAGATGTGTCCGGACTGAGAGATTGGGGTGAAGAGAATACCTGCGAGAACGAAATGCGTATTGGAGAATAGGAGAACCGTTCCGGTACGCACCCTTTAGTCCGACCCTGTTTCTTTTCAAGCTCTCCATGGCCTGCTTGAAGAGCTCCTCTCCTGAAGAAGACATGCCAGAGACATCGTACTGCTCCCACTCAATAGGAGCATTTACGTGCTCAAAAATTTCCTTGACTGAACTGGTAATTTCTTGACCAACACCATCTCCGGGTATAAGTGTTACCTGACGGGTGAAATCGGTGAAGGAAAAATGAGAGTGAGGCGAAAAGACGCACAGTATATACACCACCATACTTGGTAGGTTGCTGTACACAAAAAAGAATCAGAAATGTCCTTTGAAAATTATCACCAACTACGCACTCTGTGAGTTACTTTAGGGAATCCGGCAGAAAGAGTGGTGGCAGTCCGCTGAGAAGTAATGAATAAGGACAGAAATAGGAAGCGCAAGATACACTTACTGCCTGAGAAGTAGCAGGGCGGACAGCGTTGGAAAGGGCAGCGCGCAACATCACGGACGTCGACGAAATATAGAAAAGAAAAAGATGCACACGGGATCGAACGGGAAGACCTTTTGGAATCGTCACGTGGAGAAAGCCCCTAGAAAAAAAATCGGAAATCACAAGTTGATTCGCGGTCGTATTTATATCATACCCAGGTAAGAGCTCTACGTCGCTCGTCCCTTCTTTTATGGCCCAGGATCCTTCGGAAGTACCTTATGTTGCCCCTAGTCGGCGGTCGCCTTCCTACTACTTTGTTCTCTTCGTCCTTGTAGCGCCCCTATGGTGTTTCGTCCCTCTGTCCTGGGCCTTTGTCGTTTATGCACTCAGGTCCGGTAGTATTTGGTACTTTTCGTGGCCTGGTCGACTCTTTTTTGCGATCACACTGTGCGAAGTACGTCCGGGTGTACTTGGTTTATTGCCTAATCACACAACCATCTTGCTGGCAGGTCATTTTCAGCGTCTATCACTACCACCTGGTCAGACACATCAAAAGTCTCGTTCCTCACAACACTGTCGACTTCTCCGAGCTTCAGTCTGCATTTCATCGAGTTCTCAAAGCGGGTCTCGCAGACCTTTCAGAAGATGGCTTGGACGAAGAAACTTTGAATGTATCAAGACCAGGCAGTCCTGAAGAAACCATCGTCAAACTGGAGGCTGATGACCATCGCGCTATGGACTTTCGAAACACTCTACGAACGTACGTGTGCATTCTCCGGCTTGCATGATGAGGTCTGAATTAGTTGTCTTAGGTGGTTCGGCAAAGTCCAGTGGTCAGCGGTTAGGAAGCACGAAGTCCGTCAATGGCTTTATTGGTCCATCTTCAATGCGGACCTGCCTCCTCTCTCCGAGCTTTCAGACTCGCATCGTGCTGTACTTGATGATACAATGCAACTTTTGGAAAAACGTCTTGGCAAAGAAGTACCCGAAGGTTCATGTCCGCAAGCCAAACCGATGAGACTAAGCGTGGATCCAATTTATGTTACGTGGAGGCCTTTTGCTCTGTATGCCTCTGTGGCTATCGTAAACTTTTATCTTAAAAATTGGTATTGGAAACAGAGGGGTTTCCGGTACGGATCTTATGAGAACCTCGAGTATGCTCATCCTTAGTTCTCTTTTTTGACGGCCTCTAATCTTCCATTCTAGGTACATCGTCTCTATCCCTCGTGGTTGGGACTCGGTTCATGGCCCACGTCCTCTCGTTCTTCTTCACGGATTAGGTCTCGGCCTTTTACAGTACCACAAATTTTTCCGATTAGTCAATAAGGAGTTCAAGGATCGCCCGATACTCATCGTGCTGCAACCTCATATCAGTCAAGAGATTTTTCATCCGCGCTTTTTACAACCATTGTCTCGACGCGAAACATCGAAGCGACTGGCTGGGCTAATATATGCACTGGGTTGGGCAAAATACCTGGAACGGGATGGGAGCGAATCAGAAGGAGAAAAAATGGAAAGGAAGACGGGCAAAACGAGCGGGCATGGAATTACGCTTCTCAGTCATTCCAAGTTGGTATTCATCCTGCCATCAGACGTGTTGTCTCGCTTATCATGGTTCTAGTGGTTCATACACACATGCATGGATGCTCAAAGACTTTCCTCATCTAGTCACACGTTCTTGCTTTGTCGATCCAGTGACGTTTTGCTCATGGGAAGGAGGTGAGAGAAACACAAATGATCCTATCTTTTGATCTGAAATTTCTCTGCTAGATATCGCCCGGAATTTCTTGTATAGAACTCCTACCACCGTACGATTTTCTATCCGTCTGTTGAATCTCCACTCATCGACCTTTAGGGCCCTGAAATCCTTATTTCTTATTTTGTGGGATCCGAGTTGGGCGTTGCCAACCTGATGCACAAACACTTTGATTGGTCCTCCAATGCCCTTTGGTACGAAGATATACCCAACGCTCGTGACCCTTCAAAAACCATTTTCTTATTGGGGGGCAAAGATGGACTAATACATACAGAGGTTTGTCATCGCCCGCTCTCCGGATACTCGGAGGAACTAATGTCACTTACAGCGCGTATTAAAGTACCTCCGCTCTCATGGTGTACGAAAGGGCATATGGTGTGATCCCGAAGGACTTCACGGACAAGCGTTGCTAGCGGGAGGAGAAGGAATGAAAAGGATCCTTGAGTGGTTACAAGAACCCCAATAATTGTGTGATAATGTACTAATTGCTGCACTTCCTGTCTTTACAGTCATTTTTCATAGAGTTTTGCCTGCTTGCTTTATATAAGTACATACAATAATAATTCTATACCTACTTGTCCATTGTTAGAACGTCCATCAATCTCGGAAACAGCTTCAACGCATTTTTGTACATAACATCGTCCAATGCATCTTTATCATCTGCATAAAAGTCTTCCAAGTTCTTTGTATACCACCCTGCCATCTCCGTGCTTATCGCTACTCCCGAAACCATGTCAATGTCAAGTACGTCGTAAGCAGAAACACTCACCGGGAAAGTCGGTTCCAAACAACAAACGGTCGCGACTTACAAATGTCTTCATCATACCTAGAGTCGACTCGTGCGCACTCAGAGCTGTATCAAAATAAAACGTCTTGAAGTCTTGGATAATCTCGTCGGGAGATAGTTCACAGCCCATGTGTCTGGATAAGACTGCGACTCGCGAGCTGCATAGTCGTGTTAAGACAGACTCGGCAAGTTACTAGAGAAAAAGATACCAGAGGAAAGGGGTCGATCCTCCCATATGTGCAAGGACAATCTTTACATTAGCATACTTGCGTTTGCGACCAGTAACTACTAAATGTGAGGCAGCTTTGAACGTTTCGTTGGGGACCTATTTCGTGACTCATTCATTGCTGCAATGCTAAGCAAAGGAAAATACGCCGACCTCTACGACTGGGATACCGAGAAAAGGATGTGGAAACGGTGTGGACGAGGGTGTTTGGGCACCGTGTAAATGGACGACTGCGCTTCGTTTGTCTAGCTCTGCCCAAATCGGGTCGTACAGATCATCACCGACGTATTCTGTTGCAACTCAGAATAATTCTGGTACGAAACGATGTTGACTCAACTCGCAGCATCGCCAATACCACACGAGGAAGGCATTGCGATCCCTTGAGCACCTAGGGTGTCCAGTGCATATGTGATTTCTGACAATGCTCCTGTGTACTCGTCTTCATTTAGTGAGGCACTTTAGCATCGCGGTCTAGCATGTACAACCTTCTACATCGTCAATAAATGGTAGAGTTGCAAAGAATCCAAATCTGCCGGTGTACTTTCCACAAATCTCCTTGACCATAAGATTCAATTTTCTGGCCTTGTCACGATTATCTTGTCCTATTTCTCCAGAAGATATAGCAGGCCAGGATAGAATAGCAATATCAATATTAGATTCATCCATGGCGCGTAAGCTGATTTCTGGCGTCCAGGGTAGATTTTCCGACGGTGTGCACCAGCCGACGGATTGGCTGGACTTGGCTTTATCAAGGAACGTGGAGGGGAAGAAGTGGTGATGAACGTCGATGCGAGGCATTAGAGTCACAGATGAGCGCTGAGCGGAAGGGCGTATGTTTATAATGTTTACAAAAATGCTACGCCTCATGTAATTAGATCCATGTAGGCTAAGTCACCTCGATGAAACTAACTATAGAAAACAAACCGTGTAATGAAATGAAACTTTGACAGCCTAGGATGCCCGGTTTACGATAGCTTGACGACAGCGACGTTCTTTTCTCTCTATCTAGATGTCACCAAATACGAGTAAGAGTATCAGAAAAGAGCTGAAGATTTTGCCAGTGCCAGGACATTTATAGGCGTAGTATCTCGAAACATACACATTATAGGAAACAGTACGAATTGAAAACATTTCGAGACGATTTCTCACCGCTTGTCCTTTATAAGTTTATATCGTATTAATCTGAAGTTGTTCACCTTAACTTCCGTGTGAACTTTGGGAATTCTTGGCTTTGACCGTCAACTACATAAGTGCTTAGGCTTTGTTGGCTCGAAGAAGTACTTTGGATTTAAAAGCAATTGCTACTAATTTTTACTTTTGAAGATCTCCCCAAATCGGCGGTTCACTACACATTCGTCAGATTTCTAAATTCTCTCCAACTTCTGTTACCTGATTCTTTATTTTCATGATGGAGCTACAAGTACGTCTACCTGAAAAACGTCGAGTATCTGTTCTCAACTGGCACTCGGAGCAGGCAGACAAGACAGAATTGAGGACATTCCCACTCTTCCCACTACCCCGCTGTTTGACCATGCCTCAGATATCCCTGACCATGCCTCCTCGGCCAGAGTTTATACCGTTCACGATCTCAAATCTCTGTGAATGGAGCCTATATGACGGTGAAGATTTCTGGACTTGCCCAGAGCGTTGCGGCTGGGTCGTACACGCGAAGGATATGCAATGTCATGTCCTCTGTCCTCCAGGTGCCTGTCATAATCACCACAAAGGCATGAGTGGAACTGAAATTGTCCAGGACAAAGAAAAAAGCCGTGTAAGACCACCAATGCTTTCGCGCTCAGATGGCAAGCCAGTTATTGCTTCAGAAAAGGTCATATTTTTACAACGATGGCTCTTCTTTGGTTTTCTAATGGAAGTATCAAATTTGTGTGGACTGGAGATTGATCTTGGGGCAGAGTTCATTGTTGGCAATGGTTTGCTTTCAACGGCTAGGCTTAACGATTTGCCAAGACGATGGTTTGAAGCTGCATTCAAAGCGCATCGTGTGGGTGACAAGATGATTATGGAACGCATTCTTACGACTGCCCGTCTTTCAAAGCTGTTACTCTCTGAAGAACTCATTGACGAAGACATGCCGATGTTCAGGTATACATATGCTGAGTGCCTTGTCCTACATTCTCTTGATATTCTTGTTCGTATTACCGGTCTTCACTTGCTGCTGCATGTTTATATGCCTGGCTTCATCGCAACAGAAGAAGAGGGGTGGAATCAACAAAGAATCATGAAGAGTCTTGATTGGAATACGCCTGGTCGTGAAGGAATGAACCAGCTCTACAAATTTGCACTAGATGATCTCAAGTCGCAAGGTTGGTGTAAGAGTGAGCTCCGCCTAACACCGAATGAGGCGGTCTTTGCCCGTCTAATTTCCCGGCCGAGGATCAGAGACCATTCTTGCTGTGGAGATGTCATATGTGATGCATATCAGACGGATGAAGCGACCTATCGAACCAGGCATGTGGACGATGAATGCAGTTGTGACTTTCTAGGAGTGGAGACGGCCGTTCTGGTAGCTGCGCTATCCAAAGACAAGGTCCCAAAACTGGTCGTAACAGAGGATTTGGGATTTAGAGTCGTTTCAGAGCATAAGTATCCATATATTGCGTTCTCGCACACTTGTATGTCTCCTGGTGCTCTGTATTCTTGCTTTCATTGATCTTCCCCATTACCAGGGGCTGATGGGCTTGGAAACGCGATGTCAAATGCTCTGCCTCGATGCCAGATTCGACGTCTAAGAGATTATGTACACCATCTTAGCGGCATGCATGCTCCCATGTCTACATCGCCAGAGTCTTCGCCAGTCGCTTTTTGGATGGACACGCTTTGCATACCTGTTGATCCAAGTGCGAGAACCTATCGCAAGAAAGCCATCCGACTTCTAGAAATGACTTTTCAAGAAGCAACTGTAGTACTAGTTCTTGACAGGGAGCTTGAGATAGTCGAGTCTTCCGCAGCATCATTTCTGGAACTGGGTTTGCGCATTCTTTGTAGTGGCTGGGCGAAACGTTTGTGGACGCTACAAGAGGCTGCACTTGCTAGCGAAGCTCAAGGTGCATTGGTCAAGTTATATTTCCAGATGCAAGACGGCCCTTTCCGTTATCAGATGTACGACGGAGACAGGAAAGCTTTGCAAGGTCCAAATGAACGCACTTCTCAAGTTTTGGCTGAGGAACGACCTCTTTTGCTTGAACTGAGTGTGATGCTGAGACTTGGTGCGCAGATTCCGTCTCCTCGAGCTATGCGTAATGTGATCGAGGGATGGTCACCATTCCGAGTCATCTATCATGCCATAGAGTATCGTTCCACCAGCAAATCCGAAGATGTCCCGGTTTGTATTGCCTCACTGTTGGGCAAAGACCTCTCTACGATCGTCTCCGCTTCCGATGGAGAGCAAGGGATGGCCAATTTCTATATGCTCATGTGTGAGGTTCCGATTGGTGTGTTGTGGTCCGAGCGACCAGTGAAACTAACCATAAGGCCGTTCCGCTGGGCCCCCAGATCTATCACCGACTGTCCAGAAACTGCTTACATGGGCTGGGAAAACGGTATATGTGATGCTGTTGGTCTACATATCAAGGCCGAAGGCTTTATCTTTACAGAGAGGGAAATTGAAATTGGTGCAATGCTACCTCGCGTTTTCAACATTGTTTCTGAAGACACTCAAGCCGTAGTTCGTCAGATGGGTCGGCCGCCGGGATACGAGACTCAGAAGCAAATCCCTTTGGAGCAGGAGTTGGCGCTGATATTTAGGCCCGTTGGTGGTGCTGGTGGTCGTGATCTAAATACTGTGGTTGTTGCAGTCGAGGGAACTGTTGGGTCTGCTAGTAACCACGAAGCAGAGCTTTTGTGCCGAATTGTTGGCTATCTGCATGCGTTCCCTCCAAGGGGTGCTCAGTATACTGCTTTCCGCGGCTATTTGACGGCAGCTAAACGGCGATGGTGCATCACTTAAGGCGATCCATGGATCGTGAGGAGGGAAGACCATCCTTCTGTCGGCGATTGATTGTGGTCAATTGTCCTCAAAGACCAGTTTGTCAGGTCATTTTCGGCGATGGATTCTCCTTGCACTGTCCGCGCCATCCTTCTGGTCTTACACTACTACAGTAGGTTATACCGGAATAGGTTTTTATTTAATGCACTAGTTCGTCAGTTTCAAAAGGCGAACCATCCCGATCCGCACACAAATTCACGGGTGGTAAGAAGCTATGAGTTACAACCATACTGCAACTGGCACCTAACCCCTGATTCACTGCTTTGATTTCAGCACCCGTTTGCTCTTCAATCTTCAATACTTGATCACAATGATGGTGTAAAAACTCATAACACAATTGTGCTCTTCACCAGGGCGGCTCAGGTATTCGGCTTTCTTGTACATATATACGATAAATATTCTGCACCTACTTGTCCATTGTTGAAACATCCATCAACCTCGGAAACAGCCTCAACGCATTTTTGTACATAATATCGTCCAATGCATCTTCATCGTCGGCGTAAAAGTCTTCCAAGTTCTTTGTATACCACCCTGCCATCTCCGTGCTTATCGCTACTCCCGAAACCATGTCAATGTCAAGTACATCGTAAGCAGAAACACTCACCGGGAAAGTCGGTTCCAAACAACAAACGGTCGCGACTTACAAATGTCTTCATCATACCCAGAGTCGACTCGTGTGCGCTCAAGGCTGTATCAAAATAAAACGTCTTGAAGTCTTGGATAATCTCATCAGGAGATAGTTCACAGCCCATGTGTCTGGATAAGACTGCGACTCGCGAGCTGTAGTCGTATTAAAAGTAGACTCGGCAAGTTACCAAAGAATAGAATACCAGAGGAAAGGCGTTGATCCTCCCATATGTGCAAGGATGATCTTTACATTAGCATACTTGCGTTTGCGACCAGTAACTACCAAATGCGAGGCGGCTTTGAACGTTTCGTTAGGGACCTATATTCTGATTCATTCATTGCTGCAATGCTAAGCAACGGAAAGTATGCTGACCTCGGAGACAGGGAGACCGAGAAACGGATGTGGGAACGGCGTGGAAGAGGGTGTCTGAGCTCCATGTACGTGGACGACTGCATTCCGTTTATCCAGCTCCGCCCAAATTGGGTCGTACAGGTCGTCGCCGATGTACTCTGTCGTACTTCAGGATGATTCTGGTACGAAACGATGCTGACTTAACTCGCAGCATCACCAACACCACACGAAGAGGGCATCATAATTCCTTGAGCACCAAGGGTGTCTAGTGCATATGCAATTTCCGCCAAGGCACCTATATACTTGTTGTTCAGTGAGATCCCTCAGCACCACACTCTGGTATGAGTGACCTTCTACATCGTCCATGATTGGCAAAGATGCAAAGAATCCAAATCTGTCCGGGTACTTCTCACAGATCTCTTTGGTCATGAGATTTAATTTCCTGATCTTGTCGCGATTCTCTTGTCCTACTTCTCCTGAAGATATGGTAACAAATGATAGAATGGCAATATCAATGTGAGATTCATCCATGAAACGTAAGCTGATTTCGGGCGTCCAGGGTAAGTTCTCTGAAGGCATACGCCAGCCGATGGATTCGTTGAGTTTGGTTTTGTCGATAAACAACAAGGAGAAGAAGTGGTGATGAACGTCAATGCGAGGCATTACGGAGTACTTGAACTAGGTCGGATGAGCGGAAGAGCGAAGATGCTACGTTGACGTAAGTTCTTAGGCCCAAAGATACATTTATATCCTATTCTGCCCCTATCCAACTCTTTAAGCCATAAACTCTTTACACACATCGTCGTCCCAGCTGACAAACTGACCGTTGAGCGTTTTTGGTCCTTTCAAAGCCAAAGCGGCGATGACATGACTCGGAAGTTCAGCTTTGACGAGCAAACCTTCACGATGAAGGCGCACAAAACCTCCATGTCCCTCATCTCCCATAGGTGCGCCATTCTCCCTGATTGATGATTGCATCTAGAATAGCTTGAGAACAACTCAAGAGTTTAGTATAATGCAAGCATACCGCTGTGTCGACTATTCCGGGTCTGATGGCAATTGAGACGATCTCGGGTTCCTCTTCTGCCAGAGTCCTGACAACACCGGTACTTTAAGTAACCGGCCAGAGGAAATAGATGGACACGAACCTGCAGAGAGCGTTCATTGCTGCTTTTCCCGAATTGTAAGGAGCCCAGCCAGCAATTCCTAGAGCAATCAATTTGTTATCCAGCAGATTTAGATCAAGGATGATCATACCTTTGACTGCTGCACCAGAACTAACAAAGACGATTCTACCTCCGAGTTCGCTTTTGCGCAGCGAGGGAGCTGTCGCCTTGATGGCTGTCACCAAAGAGAAAAAGTTGATCTCAAAGTGAGTCCTCCATGCAGACAAGGGAGTGTCATCTGTGATGCGACAGATGGGCTCGATAACACCGGCGTTCAGTACAAGTCCATCAAGATGGTGGTAACGTTCGATGCCCTGAGCAATAGCAGTTTTCACTTTGTTTTCATCTGCTCTAATCTGGATGTCTAGAGTGGGAATAAGAATGGAAGGAAAATGATACGAACACGTCGCATTCCAAGGCCAGGAGATTGTCCGAGGCAAGAGCTTTCAACTCGGGGGAAATGGTGCGGGACAGAGTAATGACTTGTGCATTAAATTTGGAGAGCAGGATCTCTGTGCACTTGAGTCCGATACCTCTCGAGGCTCCTGTGACAAGCACAACCGGATTACGCATTATTGCAGATAGAAAGAAAGCAAGAGACGTGGGAGGGAAATCAAATTCCGTGCTCTGGCTTTCACCTCCTTATGCCTTATGTTGCAACCGACGTCTTCGTCTTCAAAACTTTCGCTGCAACTGCAATGCCGAACCCAACTCCGTTTCGTATAACTATTTTAGTTTATTTGCATAAAACGGCACCAGACATCCCGAAACTCTGTCGAACTCCGTACGGTGTTCTGAATTTGTACCGAAAAATGAGTTTATAAAAATGGGTTCATATCTGACCGCATGCCCAAGCAAATTGAATACATTTTCTAGTGTTGCAGTACTTCTTGCCTGAAAAGTAATAAAAGCTCGAGACTCGAGATGACCAGGGTAGCTGACATAATCCCCAGTGAAATGAAATTTTGTATGGAAAAGTGGTAGCACCCATCTTCCACGTCTTCCTTCACCATGGTTTTGCTTCGTCTTGCTCCCGTCCTTCGCGCCTCTCGTCCCTCAGCCCTCGCGTTTTCCCGCCAACCTCTTCGTCTCGCACGTACATATGCCACCGAAAACACCCACTCCGTACGCGCGTCTGTCGTTCCGTATGTTTCCGTGTCTGACCGTGGTCCTCTAGATGACCGTTCGTGATGCTCTCAATGCTGCCATGGAGGAAGAAATGTTGCGTGACGAGTCAGTATATATCCTGGGTGAAGAGGTCGCTCGATACAACGGTGCCTACAAAGTCCGTCGAAACACCCTCCATAAACTTTCCCGACCATTCACCTCTGTTCCTTTTCTAGGTCACCAAGGGTCTTTTGGACAAGTTTGGTGAGAAGCGGGTAGTTGACACCCCCATTACAGAAATGGGTTTCGCTGGTCTGGCTGTTGGTTCAGCGCTTGCAGGCTTGCGCCCTATGTGTGTTCCTCGCTTCATTTTATGTCATTCCACCCCTCATTCGTATCCTTTAGATGCGAATTTATGACCTTCAACTTTGCAATGCAGGCCATTGATCAGATTGTCAACTCTGCCGGAAAAACCTACTACATGTCTGGAGGCAATGTGCCGTGTCCAGTCGTGTTCCGTGGTCCCAATGGTGCAGCAGCTGGTGTAGCCGCACAGCACTCGCAAGACTATGCCGCTTGGTATGGTCAAGTGCCTGGTCTCAAAGTCGTCAGCCCTTGGAGTGCTGAGGATTGCAAGGGTCTCTTAAAAGTGTGTAACCTTTTGATTTTTTGACTCTGGAGTGGTACTCATCAGTGGACAGTCGGCTATCCGTGACCCCAACCCCGTTGTTTTCCTTGAAAATGAGATGATGTACGGTGTTTCCTTCCCTATGTCCGCTGAGGCCATGTCGGACAACTTCCTCCTCCCCATTGGCAAATGCAAGGTCGAGCGTGAAGGTAGCGATGTCACAATTGTTGCCCACAGCAAGATGGTTACACACAGTCTTGAGGCCGCTGACATCCTGGCCAAGGAGGGTGTCAAGGCTGAAGTCATCAACCTCCGAAGTATTAGGCCGCTCGACATTGACACTATTAAAGCATCGGTCAAGAAGACCAACAGGTACGTAGTCTTTTCGGGACTTGGATGTCATTATCTCACGCTTTGGTTACAGACTTTTGATTGTCGAGGGTGGTTTCCCTGCATTCGGTGTTGGTAGTGAAATATGTGCCCAAATAGTCGAGAGTGAGGCCTTTGACTACCTAGACGCACCTGTTGAGCGTGTCACTGGCGCTGATGTACCCACTCCTGTACGTGACATCTGTCTTATCGCTGCCCAACTTATTTTTAACTCTCTTATTCAGTACGCTAAAAATCTCGAGGACTTGGCCTTCCCCGATACTCCTCTGATTGTCAAGGTCGCGAAACGTGCTCTGTACAGGACGAACTAGACGTGTTATATGTACCCTTGCTGTCGTTGATTGGACTGTTGCTGTGCTCACTAGACTTCTAAATTCTTAATACCGGGTTAATGATATCTCTTCGCTTTATCTAATTGGGCCAACTGAATCTATCTGATCGAGTATACAACTCGCTCTAATTCAAACTTTTGTGGTGCAGTTACAACAAGTAGATATCGGTACATTCTATTGTCTTTCATTTTTATCTACAGAGTTCCCAATCTTATACGAACAGCGTTGGCGTGAGCCCCTAGCCCTTCGCAGTCTGCCAATGTAGCCACGACAGGACCAAGCACTTTGAGACCATCTGAAGTGATTTCTTGAGAAGTAATGTGTTTTTGGAAGGAAAGAGTGTTGACACCACTAAATTGACGTGCGTAGCCGTTTGTAGGTAAAGTGTGGTTTGTACCAGATGCGTAGTCGCCACAGCTGCAAAAACAGTGAGACAAGTTATCTTTGTGTACAGAAACAACTTACCTCTCGGGAGTGTAAGGTCCAACGAAAACACTTCCCGCGTTGTCAATCATCTTAACGTGCTGGCTTGCGTTTTCAAGGTGTAGAATGAGATGCTCAGGAGCATAATCGTTGGAGAACCCAATAGCTTCTTCAATTGAAGATGCCTTGACGATGATGCTCTTTGCGACGGACTGCCTCATGATTTCTACTCGAGGCAAAGCTCGAGCTTGCTTGTCAACTTCATCCTCGATGGCACTAAGATGTTCCTTCGACAGACTGACAGCTACGAGAACCACCTGCGAGTCGATGCCATGCTCGGCTTGTGACAAGAGGTCGGCAGCGACAAAGGCAGGGTTGGCTGTGTGATCTGCAATGACCTATCGAGGTGGAATGAACACACGCATAGTACCATCACTCGAGAAAACACGCACCAAAACCTCACTGGGACCAGCAGGCATATCAATACTGACCAAGGCATCTGTATCGTTTTGTACCAGCATCTTGGCAGCAGTTACCCACTGGTTACCTGGACCAAAGATCTTGTCTACTTTGGGCACTGTTTCCGTTCCATATGCCATAGCGGCAACTGCCTGAGCACCTCCGGCCTTGAGGATAGCTGATGCTCCAACAAGTTCCGCCACATACATGACCTCTGGCGTAATGCTACCATCGGGTCTAGGAGGCGTTGCAAAGACAACCTCCTTGCATCCAGCCACCTGAGCAGGTACACCCAACATCAGCGCAGTTGATGGCAAAATAGCAGTACCTCCAGGAATGTACAGCCCTACACGTGAGATAGGTCGAGCGAACCGCGAGCAAACTACTCCAGGCATCGTCTCTACCTTGAGTGTAGATCCATCAGACTGAGCTTGGTGGAATTTTTTGATATTGGCATAAGCCTTGTCGATGGCATCCTTGACATCCGCAGGAAGCTCCATAGACGATTTTGAATAGGGTGGAAAGATGCAAGTCGTGGAGAGCTGAGCCTTGTCAAATTTGGCGGTAAACTCTAAGAGAGCAGCATCTCCACGTTTTCGAACCTCAGAAACGATAGGCTTTACTTTGGCTATCATTTCATCCGATTTGAGGACGGGACGACGGAGTAGAAGGGCGCGTTCCTCTCGAGTGACAGATGAAAGATTAGAGCTACGCATGCGAATTGGAGTATCTGACTCGACGGGAGCAGAAGAGGTTGGAGGGGGAGGTTTCTTGGGCGACTTTGACCACTGCGGCTTTGCATTGCCAGGGCGTCTTGTCACGCGCTTGGCCTTTTTATCGAGAGACCTTTCGATGTCGGGAATCCCGACGCCGAAGGAAATACATTTTGTCAAGGCAAAGTAGAAAAGATCAGCTGCTTCAAAGGCGACCTCTTCTTTCGTCTGGGCCCTGCAAAGCTCGTCTGCTTCTTCCATTATTTTCGAACGCAGAAGCTCAGGATCATCGAACAAGCGTTTGGTATATGAACCAGGAGGTGCAGTCTGAAAACGGGATTTCAGAACACTCTCCAGAGCAGGGAGCCCACGTAAATCGCCAAAACATGACTGCTGTGGAAGGTGACAAAAGCCAGTACCGTGCTGAACAACTTTGAACTCGAGACTGTCCGAGTCACAATCCAGCCGAATGCTGACAACATCCTGAGTTGCACCAGAAGTCTCTCCTTTCCTCCATAAGCCATGCTTTCTGGACTGATAAACACCTTTCCCAGTAGCAATACTCTCTTTGACAGACTCGGCAGAGGAATACACCAGGCCCAGGGAATGTCCACTCTCAGTGGAAACAACGGTAGGGAAAAGTCCATCTGGACGGTCCGAAACAATGGGAGCAAGAAAAAGGTCGGCCACATTGAGTTGAGTTGTTGTCGTCGCGGAGAGGGTTAATTGTGCGCTCGGGAGAACCAAGTTGGCGCCGATGCCTAGAAGAGCTCTGACAGTGAATGTAGAAGGGGGCGATGGAGAGTCTGACCAAACGTGGATAGCCGAATCGGAGAAGAATTTTGAGATGGAGGAAATCATGTCAAGGTCAATTTCTGGCGTTTTAAGCAGAGCGCCAGATACTCCACTGCGGACCTTGTCTGATACGGCACTGAAATTTGCAACATCCAGCAAGAGTAAGAGTCGGTCTTCCGGTATAATCCCAATGACCTCTTTGGCATAAGCGAAAGGAAGAATGACTTTTTCTACGCCAGCATCTAACCAAGCAACGATCTGATCAATGTCGAGGGGAGAATTTTGGTCAAGGAGGAGATATGGATGATTAGGCAGGACATTGGGCAAGTTGGTTCCAAGAATGATGGGACCGATTCTGTTGAGAGCGTCGAACAAAGGCCCTTGGGCATCCTCAACGAGAGGGAGAAAACGAGTCATGATTTTCCGGAAAAGGAATCATCCGCAAATAACTTTTGGATCATGTCCGCCATCTACCTCCCAAATATCCTACTCGCCATCCCCAGAAACCCTGTTACTGCACTTGGGTTGCCTCTTGGTCTCGGAATATTGAGCGGTGCTGGTACTGCGAAAGTCGTACGCAGCAGCTGGTATGAGGTCAAGAGTCATTCGTATTGATTCTGTCTCGTATAGAACCTGACGCGTTCTATAGAATCTTGCTGTCCCACCAGGACGACCTGGCCGTCAAGTATTTCCGATTGTCTGGCCCATTCTCTATCTCTGTGAATGCTTTCACTTTTGCCCCGTTCCGTCTCTGATTTTTGGGTAAGCAATGGGATATGCTTCTCACTTGGCCGTAAAAGCTTTGGATAGCACAGTATCTGTCTCTGCAAGGTGAGCATTTCGTGACATTTTCCCGTCATTACTCAGTTTCTTTTTCAGGAATGATTTGCTTCTCGGAATTGCTCTTTACTACGCACAGCTCTCGCTCAACTTTGCCTGGAGTCCACTTTTCTTCAACCTCAAACAGGTACTTTCAGGTCACTTATGACGTCACACTACCGGTAACCTCTATTGCCGTTCGTTCATCCAGGTTGGTCTTGCCTTGATTGACTCTGTAGCACTGGCCGGTACGACGTACTACATGACCGTATGTTTTTTCTTTTCTTCATTTTTGGTATTTCTTCTAACCGACTTCTAGAAACTTCTCGACGGTCCAACCAACTCTCAGACTACGTACTTTTTGATCCCTTACTGTGCTTGGTTGACCTTTGCAACTTATCTCAACGGTGGCATCTGGTGGTTGAACAAGGACAAGTCCAAGAAGGACTAGGACGCTGAACGTTTATTTAATTGATGGTCGTTCTTGCTCGAAACGTCCCGTTCGTATATGCAAGACTAGTTCGATTTACAGGAGCTACGAGGTATTCTTACACTAAGACCCATAATATTAGATACAGATTTTCTACGCAGGACTAAGATAATCAGCATAAAATAACAAATGATACAGTACAAGTTCAACATCACTTGTCCTTTCGCCTTTTGGCTTTTGAAGTAGGTAGCTGAAGTTTCGTTGCAACATCGGTAGCTGCATCGGATTTGCGTTTCCTTGACTTGTCACTCGTGTCGAGCAACTGGGTGTTCGGAATTCCGACAGCGGGCGAGACTTTGTTGACAGGCGGGGGCTCGTCAAGGAATGTTGTCGCAGGACTATCTGCAACGAGATTAGGAGAATGGGAGGAGTCGGTTGAAAATGTATTCAAAAACGAATGAAAGATTTCGTCCGAATTTGCTGGCATTGTAGATGGGTGCACAGGACCATTTCCTGTGGTCAATGAGGGATCCAACAAAGCCGTGGCATCGACGTTGTGATCGGTACCGTCGCCGAAATTTTCGGCATTCAGAAAGGCTGAAGGGTCCAATCCCAGCGTTTGCATCAAAGAGTCGATCCCTGCGTTCACATTGCTGACGTCCTTCTCAATGTCTGTCGAAGCCGCCCAGTTTTGTTCGATTTGTAACGGCGAGTCGAAAGATATGAGACTGTCATCGTTTGCAGTACCACCGGCATTAAGATCATTGGATGAAGGGTAGTTGCCAAGTTCGAAGGGATTACCCTTAAATGGAGTAAGCTGATTGGGACCAAGTTGGGAAAGTTGGTTGTTGCCATCTCCAGCATTGTCTTCCATCCCTGGCATTTGTGATAGGGAAGCGATGAACTGCTGGAGGTCCCCAGGACTGAGCCTCGACAATGCTTCTTGGAGCCTTTCGTCTGTTATTGGGGAATGAGACGGGGAGAAGGGAGGTACGTTATTGTCGTTTGAGATACCAGAAGTGGCGTAACGTGGCTGAGTAGAGATGATAGAGTTGTTGCCAGTTAGAGTGGCATCGACTGGGGATGTAGGGTATTCCAGCTGAGGAGTCCCGAGATCAATACGAGGGGTGGTGGCAGGAAACGAAGACATGTCGCTGTTCATGGGTGAAGCGGGCGAAAAGCCACGGGTCGCGGTTGAGTCAGCAGGTGTGTCGATGGTAACAACTATAGAATCATAAGTACATGAGAGAGGCTGAAATGTTGAATACTTACAAGGTGATGTTTCTCTGGAGAGCACTTCGACAGGACTAATATTATCCTCGTCTTGTATTTCCACAATACCCACTTTCGGAACATTGTCTCGTTTGCTGTCTTCGATCATCAAACGAGTTCCTGGAACGACAGAATGAGACGGGGAAGAACCCTGGTTCTTATCCCTGTTCCCATTGGTGGCCTGACCGAAGATACCAGCCAAAAACTTGACAATACGATTGATGGTGTCCTGCTGCTTCTGGTGTCTGGTTCGAGCCTCCATCGATTCCTGCCAAAGAAGTTGATTGGAACGTTTTAATTCAGTCAATTCTGCGGAGATATTGGTTTGGTGACGTCTGATAGCTGCAATACCAGCAATAATGGAATGCATATCCAGCGGTTGATTAGAGGGAAGGCCGTTTTGGGAAGCAGAGTTGGCTTGTGAGTTGGCAGGAAAGTCGACGACACCTTGTTCACGAGAAGAACCGGCCTGCTTCTTCCTTTCTATGAAGATCAAACGGTCTTCTTGTCCTCGATGAAAATCAGGATGAGCAAACTGTGAATGTTCTGCGTCCGAATCACTTCTTAATACTCCTTGTTGTAGATGTGGTATTTTGTGAAAACCATACATGTTGAGCTGGCGTACAAAAGAAGCAAATTTGTTGTGTTTGAACCAATTTCCGAGGTGTTCTTTGGCGAGACGCTCATGGTCGTGGACTGGGAAAATGGCATGAATTGGAGGGAGAAGACGATACCAAGAGGACAAATACCAAAAAATGAGTCTCCCGAGTCGGACCAGCAAATAACATCGTTGGTACTCGGGTCGCTCACGATCCTGTAGAATGTTATGAGACCACGACTGGATTGACACGGAGTAGACACACTTGTAAAGCTTTTGAAGAAACATGGGAACCCTTGTGTTGATATTGGATGAGCCATAAGACGAGGACGTTAATGCGGCTACCTGCCGCTTGTTGGCCATTGTGGCAGGATGAGAGCTGCCACTAAAGTGAAACTAGGCATACCAGTTGCACTCAGTGTGGGAAAAAAACGATGTCATTAAAAATGTCATTCAAAAACCGTCGAGAGCCCAGACCTCGCGGATACAACTCTTCAAGCTTCAAGCGAGCCCCGTTTACTCATGAGGGGATTTATTATCTTTCTGATTCCAATCTTCTCGATTATCTCTTCTGATAGGTATCACACAAGACACCGGCCAAGGCCACAAATCCGTGCTAAACCAGACTAAACCGGAATATACTTAGAGGTTGGCACGCGTTGGCAAACGATGGTAAGATGTGTACGTCAAACAATTCGTCCAAATCGTCGATCCATGCATCCGTGAGGCACTATCGTATTGTGTTCCTCGAAAACTGCATAAGTACATATTCCTCTATCGAGTATCAAGGTACACCCGAAAGTGCCTGCCACACCGGCACGCTTTCTGCTAGAGGATCTACCAGGTAGACTGTGCTAGCGAATCATAGGACCTCATTATGCCAAAGCTAAGAAAGCGCTTTCAATATAAGTTTGAATAATAGACTAACCACTCCGCGAACCAAGTCTTGCAATCATATCGTCCGAATTTTCTTGTTCTTCTACACCATCGGCTTGTGTTACCTGAGTTTGCACCTAAGCGAGATAGCAGCAACAAGACGAATATCTGCTTACAACACGAAGAACTGATTTCTTAGACGATTCCTGTAATTCTCCGGCAATGATCAGTTCGTCCAGAATCTATACCCGCAACGTTTAGGGAAAAAGTGTCGTATGCTTTGCAAACACTGACCGCATAAGCTTTCTGGAAGTTGAAAATTCTGGAGATCGAGGTCAATATGCAAATAGATCTTCCGAGTCCCAAGGTCAGCCTTACAAGTCCAGTTCACAAACCTGAACCACTGTTAAACAGAGACGTAAAGCAAATGAAAGGGTACTCACGTTTCCAAAGTACCGATCCAACACTTCTACATATCGGTGAATGATTTCCAATGTTACAAGTTCATTATCCCCTGATCCTATTCCACACACAAAAAACAGCGACGCATATCGGCGGTACACAACCTTTGTATCTGGAAAAGAGGTCCATTTAAAATCAAGTAGCTTTACAACGTTGTAATCATGCACCTTTGTACTCCAGGACATTACACATCCTCGTTCGGCGAGCCAGCACCAACTGCGTAACATCTTTGACAATCTTGGCTTTGGCCTTGAGCGGCATCGTTGAGAACCATTTCGCGAGACGAACTTTCCCTGCGTTCCGAGTTTAATAGCTGCCGGAGGGACATGAGCAGATATGACCTTGCCGAGAAACAAGAAGAATATAGGTAATCATTGGTCGAGATTCGTCTAGAAATGAGAGAGGGACAGCGTGATGGTAGGGGCGAAGTTAATTACGGATTGATGGCGTGACACCAATGTGTACTAATGTTTTGCAAGCAAGTATTCATTGGTATAAACGTACAAAATACATTGAGTAGAATGTGCAGCTAGATTCCGTCCAACCAAATAGACAAACATGATAAATCATCGAGCCTTCCTGATAGTAAATGAGTCGTAAAAGCTCCCTGTTATTGTGTTATAACGACCAAGAGCTTTCGCCTTGATAGCGCACAGCTCACGCATAGCGACATTCCACGGGAAGCGAGACCAGCCATTCAAAGAGTTCCGGCTGTCGTACCAATACGCATACGAAGCCTTGACTCGGTCAACCTGATCAGCACTCATGGTGCATAGACCTGATGGCGGCGGTAACGCAGCAAATTCTCTAGATATTGAACGGAGAATGTTTTGTCGAGTTTCGATACGTTTGTCGGTGAAACCCTTTTCACCACCTGGCATCCGAAGTCTGTCTTGATGTATCTCATACATCTTGGCGACATGATCCTCGATAGCTTTTAGCTCCTTCTCTGCTATGTCACATTTTGTGACCTCGCACTGGCGTTTGACCAGCTCTTTGGCCTCGAGGTAGGGTGCTACTAGATGGTCGTCAACGACGACTCTAATTGATTCGAAACACTCCTTGTTCACTCGATCCTTTTCTTTTCCAACCTTGTCCGAAGCGTATTTTTTGAGATAGTCCATAACAAATGGAGGAAGTCTTGAAGACCGAATGCCTTTATAGGCATTGTCCGGGCGACTAACCAAAGTGTCGTTCGATTTGGTCTTCCAGTGCATTGGCCCCTTGTCATACTTTTTCCTGAGATTGGTCAATTTTTCTTGTATGGGCTTCAAGCCTGTCTTGGCACCATCCAACGTGTGGCAAAATCTAGGATGCTGTTAGTCGACGCAGGGCCAATGTAATGTTACTCACATGTGAGAAAGCAGGATCGAGTCCTGATGCCTCGGGCCCTTGGTATATAGAAGATAATCGTGCATGTTTGAAGCTTGTCCGACCAGCGATGGCACTTTTAAACCGCCAAGCAGATATTCTTGTAGAGCATGGATGTGAGCAGATGGATGTTCCCTTGTTCGCGGCGCGCGATGTAAGAGTTCTTTTACGGTTTCGGTGTGTCTGGAGAAATATTCCTCCTTGATATCGTCCCGTGGATCAGCAAAGCTGAGGGCGGCGTTTTTGAAGGGGTCGACGATTTCAGGTTGGAATATGAGCAGGCATTTATCACCGTCATAATCACCTGAAATTTGTTAGTAAATCATTTACAGAGGGAGTATCGGGTATTACCTCCCCCCAAGTAATCGGCGGCTCGCCGAAGACCTTTTGTTGAGAAATAAATAATGTCTGTGTATTCATGGAGTTCCCGTTTATCGACAGCTTTCCACTAGATTTGACGTCAGTGACAGGCCCAGGCATGGCTGAAATAAACTAAACCTTTTGAATATCTGTAGGAAGCTTGCACGGATGTCGAGTGACCAAGACATCGCCTATGACAATATCGGTTTCACTGCCATCGCTGGACAGTAAATTTCGGCGAGAGCTCTTGAAGTACACCTCACCCTCTTTCAAAACCCCTATCGGATCTTTGGGACATGAGATAGTTCATCGAAAGAAGTCCTCAATTCAGGGACACACCTGGAAGAATGAAAGCGGTACATGCCATTTTCACGTCGACACGAAGTGTTTTAGAAAATTTGTCCATTTCTTTTATGAAAACTTGCCGCAGCTTTTCTTTCATGAGTGGACAACTTTGTGGTGTGAAACCACTAGCACACGCATACATGACTGTTTCCTCTAATGATGAAGGTTGACCGGAGATCTCATCTGGAAACCATGCGACAGAACTCTCAGTTATATCAAACTGGTCAAGTTCGTCTTCGTCCTCTTCTTCCTGTGCCTCGTTGTAATTCTCTCGGTAGCCTTTCAACCGAGCCATACCGGGATCAAGACGCGCTTTTCGGGCTGCAGTGACACCTCCAGCACGGTCCACTGTTGCGTACAGATCAAACATAGCGGTAGGACCTGACCAAGTCGTAAAAGCAGTAATAACGTCTTTCACGCCTTCCTCCAGTAGACTAGAAAACACTTCCTTTGGAACGCCGTTATCCTCTAGAATGATTATTGTCTCTGCTGAAAGTCTGCAACCATGGCGAGAATGAGAAGATCTGAGTACGTCGATTGTCTGCAGAGCTGGTTCACGAGCAAGAACATCTTTTTCGTATTGAATCTTGATTTGGGAAGGCCTCAGCCAAACTCGAGGTTCTTCATGGTCGTCACAAGGATGTTCAGATAGCATGCCCTAGTAGACGAAGTCAATATTATACAATCGCCTTGCAACTCAAATACAAACTTTAGCTCCTGCAATACGACACTGAATAGCAACTGCATGGTCATGCCAGCCAAATTTGTGATTAAGTTTCCGAAGGCCTGCTCTGTTGATAAAACCAGCGCCGTCTGTCATCTCAGACCCTTCTGCTGAAACTACGAGTATTGTTCATTAAGTGGGCCGAGCACAGTAGGAAACACGAACCAATGTCGTCGAGGTCCAAAATATTTTCTGGCTGTACTCTGAGCCCAGGTGCCGAGGTAGAAAGTCCCAAGGCAAATCGTGACGCATATTTCGCTGCAGACTGCAAGAAAAAATCAGCAGCAAAATAACGAGGAACATTCCTGCACGCACCTGCATTTGGTTTTCAGACAGTGGATTGTGAAATTCCATAAAATCTTCAAGACTGAGACCAGAGGTATTCTTGTCGGCAACAATTTGACCGTTAGAGTCTAGAGATTCGTTGGTTCTGAACAAGAAAACAGTTCTGTCCTTTTCCAGGAAGGCGCGATAGATTTTACCGCAAATGACGAAGGGCCGCTTGAAATATTCGACCAATGCATCACCGGAACTCCAAAGATCTTTAGAGACCTTGACTCGTACAAAAGACTTTGAACCCCATCGACGAGCGAAACGATTTGATGCTCCAAGTTCGACTTTTTCGAGTGATGTTTTAAGCCCTGATCTGAGAGTCATTCGGAAAACTACTTTGCCACCGAACCAGTCAGAGTTGCTGTCACATCCAAGTCCTGCGTATGGATCTTCCTCCAAAGCCTTTTCTTCGCGGTCGAACTCATCCCAAGGAAACTGGAAGATTATTTGATACATACAGCTTTGGAGCGAAATTACTCAACGTACTATGGAAGCCTGCTCCTCTGCAAACGGGTTGTTCTTGCCAGGAAACGCCAGTTCTAGTATCTGTGTTTAATATCACCATTTGCAACAAGATGGATTGAAAACTGACCACTCTTGTCGCTCCTCCCAGCTATTGTACGTTCCACTTGTGGGACTGCCTTGCTGCACGACCCCAGCTGTCGTAATTGGTCAAGGCCGGCTATAGGTATCTGGTCGTATCCTAGGTCTTTAGACATTATGACGCGGTGTATCTCCCACTGAATACCGAATGAAAGATTTCTAGCATCAAAGAGGCGCTGGTGGGGCTTGGAATATGCCTAGGGAGTATATTATCAAAGGAATGGTCAATAAACAACCCATCGCACCACGTACAACGTAGACAGGTTCTTGAAAGGATGTAACGCCGGTTTTGACTGCTTTCAACGGTCTTTTATTTGTGATGACTGATGTATCACTTGAAAAACGTTTTCCGAGACTGCTTTTGCTACCCGCGACGGTGGTTGCTACCGTATCAACCGATTTGGTTGCGCACGTCGTGGACGAGACATTGGAACAGGTGGAGGTCATGCTGCCGTTTCGATCATTCGAGGTTGTAGAAGCTTCTTGAGTTGGTGCTATTATGGGCTCGCATCAATGAGCCTTGGATAGAATGAGAACCGACATGCCTGGGGTCGAGTATTGCAACATCTCAGAAGTCAAGTCTTCTACCAGCTTATCATAGCTAGAATTCTGGACAAAAATAAAAAAAAGTGAGAAAATTTAAATTGAGCGTATGTTTAACAGTACTTGAGATATCGCATTGGCTTGGACAGGATTTTCCTCATCACCTGGCTTCGTTTCCTGTTCAGCTTTGGCACCTGGAGAGACAAGTTAGGGCATGATAGTGTCATGTGCGGAATCTTCGAACGCTCTGCATTGTCCAGCTCATCTATCAGATGTGAGGGGTCTTCAAAACTCGCCCATAGTGCCTCGTTGGAATCAAGCGACATCTTCGTATAGGCAACGCGTTTTCAGTGAGAATTCTGGTATTCGCTTTTATCGAGGACTTGGCACGTAAATCTCGACCATGCGAGCGCGTTTGTGTTGGGATTCGAGGTGAAACCTGCGGATAGTGGCAGTAGAGGAAAAACCGGAAGTTGATCACGTGAGATAATAGCTTTTTCCTAAGTTTAAACAGGGTCGCTTTGAACAGCATGCTGTGGTCTTGTACTTGATTGTTATATCCAGGGGACAGTTTTAGTCTTTTTTCCGGGGATAATCTTGAGTCCTGGCTATAGTTTGTAAAACTGCCGAATAACATCACACAAAATCCATTAAAAGTTGATAGATTGCCAAAGTCCAATTATCCCTCAATCTAGAGCATACACATCTATTACCTGCTTAGCGTTTCCGCACAGCCTTGCGTCTTTTGCCTCCAGCCATGGTTGTAGGGGCTCTGGCACCAATCTTTGCCTCTTCTTTTGGCGTCACAGTGCCACTACTGGGTTTTTCGGATGTGGATGAATCATATCCACTGACTTCGTCGAACTCGGACTCTGAATGGTGCGCAGGCTCTGAAGAGTTTCCACGGGAGCCGAAGGCACGCTCGTAAAGGGAGTGCATGAACACAACGAACCATGTTCGGGAAACAGCAGGGAGTGTAGCGGCGGAGGCATCGACAGGATGCATATCCCCAGATGGATCCAACTAAAGACACTGTTAGAACTTGCTGAAAAGATTGCAGCGGGGACGACGTACAATATAAACCGCATCTCCAGAAACAACCATGTCAATAGTTCTGCCTCCTACAATATTGCCATCCTCATCAAATCCCCTTTGACCTCCCAAATTGACTCTGACCTGAATGCAAACTGTTAGTTTTGCAGAGCAGATGAAGTACGACAACACACCTTTCGCTGGCCTTCAAGTGGAACCATCTTTGCACCCCAAGCCGCAGTTCTAGCATCTCGTATTACGCGTTCTATACGTTCTAAATCACGTTTGTAGTTCATGCGTTGTACCATGTATTGTAGGGCCGAAGTCAAAATTATCAGGAAAACGAAAACGGACTGTGAAGAGTCAGATTATGGTTGGAGACAGGAAATCATGCAACCCACTCCTAGCCCTAATATGCATGTCAAAACATAGTCAAACGCAGGCCGTGATAAAACTCACCAGGTCTAAAGCGGCTATAGTAGTAACCAGTACCTCTCCACTTGGGAACACCATTCTTGTAGAAGAAATCGTATCTAGCAACCAGTACTCAATGCTGAGAATAAGCACCAGTATCTGACAACACACCTTTTCCGACTCTCTTGGTTTCTCAATATTGCTGCGACCACGCCCAAACGAGCAAACCTCTCCGCCATCTTCTTGTTTCCAGGATTTTTATCGGGACTAGCATACCACCTGAATACTGACGACAAAATAAAAGAAAATAATATTCTTACTGCATTTGCATACTCATTTTTCTATATGCTCGAGAAATCTCATTCGTAGAGGCGGTGGAGGGAACATCGAGCCATGAGTAGAACGTCGTGCCTTTTCCTTCAGAAGATTCTACAGCGCTGACTAGATCGAAAATTTCATGGTCTTCCTAAAAAGAATGTTACATCCAGACCATTTTGACAGCACACGTCAAACCAAAGCACCTTTTCCCAACTATAGAGCAAATTTAGTCAAGGATATTCATATAAAAGACTTTAAAAGCTTACGCCAATACCGCCGTTGCCAGAACGGCAAAGAAAGTAAACAAGAGGGCTAACCTCATGGTGGAGAACTTGAAGGCAGTCGCTGGCACCGTCACACCGACGCGTCTGCGTAGCACGTGATATTAATTTTTGACTTAGAAGTCACGCCCAAGACTATCTCTAGAGTCTAAGTACATGGCTCCAAAACGACGCTGCCCCGTGTGTGGCTCAAAGCAATGGCACAAGGAGCCTTCTAGCGGTCTGATTGCATGCAGCGAGGGACACATTCTCCAGGTACGTATCTTCCAAACATTTTCTGATTATACCGTGATCATTACTGCTGCCAGAATTACAGAAATGAGGCCACCGAAGCCGAAGACATGGGCCAACACACCCTTCGAAAACGCACGCTTAGATCGGGGAAGAAAGCAAAAGAAAAACTAAGTAAAGCGAATCCTGAGCGTCCGTAGTTCTTTTTCACCTCAGGGTTCCAACTGACATTTACCCTAGTCTATCACGGTGTTCAAGGACGCTATCTCTACTTTCAATGCCAGCAAATCATTTTGAGAAAACAAATTGCGGCCTTGACACGCTTGTGGCATTTACCTCCCGAATTCGAGGCGAGTACGCATCTGTGTTACTCGGTCGATTTATTAAATTTCCGTGTAGATGGTATGCAGGGATATTTGGACATTACATCTCAGTATGCTATCGGATCCGGTTCCCGAAGACCCGTCTATGGATTTGAATTCAGAGGTCAAGAAGGACGCGGAACAGTCAACTTCCAACTCGAATGCACGTCCGGGATCTTCATCTTCCAGCTCATCTTCGTCAGATGAGGAAAGTGATGATGAAAAGAGAAAGGGGATTGATAAGGAAAAAGATCCAGAGATGGCGGAACTTTTGCGACAGAATTCGGAGACGAGTTCACAGGAAGAATCCGAGGAGGATGAGCAACCAATAGCACGATCCAGTAAAACCGCCAAAATAAAGGGGCACAATGTGCATGAAGGCCCTGCAATGAATCTAGCGGTATTAATGGTTGCACTCTGGACTATGAAAATTCCGGTTCTCTACCGAGATTTTACGAGGTGTGTATTGGGGCCTTGGCGCTTGAACTATCTTTAAGAACGTTCTTTAGACATATCGAGATGTATGAACTGCCATATCTGGATCCTGTTCGGCTACTTCCTCGTGAAATGGTCCTTCACCTCACCAAACATAACAAACAGGCTCTATCCCCTGCAGTGCGTAGTGGACTACTAGTTTGATAGGAGTTTCTCAACCCTTCCTCAGCACGCTCCGGACACGATCAACCTCCACAAGCTGACGTCGCGTCTTGCCAAACGACTATACCAAATGTACGGTGTTTTGACGCCAGAAGCCAATGCAGCGCCTATGCTGTGGCGTGTTATACAAGGTCTTGGGGGAACTCGCAAGTATCAGTGCTGTCCATGGGACGTAAAAGAAACTGATGATCATTGCAGCGCTATTATACAGATTAACAAAACGGCTGTCACACATACTCTCGTTACCCCTGGCATTGCATTACACTCTTGTCCCTGGGTTGAGACAGATCAAACAGAAAGATCCGGAGCACCACAAGTATGATAATGCTCCTGTAGAGGCAAGTTTTCTTGCTGCTACCATTGTTATGCTCAAGTTGGTGTATGGACTGGATGGCAAAGCGAGGTATATTGAACGGTTGCCATGACGTATGTGTTTTGACTAGTGCTATAGAATGCCGACAGATGCTGCGGATCCAGCGTGCGCACTACCAAGAATTTCAGACTACCTGGAAACGGTCAAACGATTACAAGAAACGGATTTGAACAAGGACGCGGTGTTCAATTCAGAAAGCTGGACGCAAGTGTTTTGCACCCTTTTTTCGGGAGAAGCGCGTCCTTATATAGTATTTTCCGTTTGCAGATCCATGGATAAACTGGATGATGCGACGATGGATGCGTATCTGTCATTCTGCGAACGGGTGCTAGTGGGATCGGACGCGGGTGAGTACACGAGCCTGAGCCTGAGGAGACGGCGAGACGTTGATATTGGCGCAGAAGAACACAAGATCTTGACAGAATTCTTTCCTGTGACGAAATCTGTGCATGTGGGACACGATGAGACAGCAACGGAAGGCCCACAGAGATGTGTTGCAAATGGGCTGGCTGATGACGATGACGACACACTTCGGCCCGGGGAAGGATACAGGATTTATGGGTCGCGGGACGTGCTTGGGAGTGAGCCAGAGGAGCTCGGGAGGGTGGTAGAACGGGGGTGTGGATGGGGAGGGATTGGGAAAGAATATATGTACGGACTTGTAGAAAAGTACGAGAGACGGCTTGTGCGCCGATTGAAAGGATCAGGACCAAAATAAGAAGACATGTGTCAGCAAAATTCTGGTCAATTCCAGTGCGTTTGTTCACACTGCAGCGCCGGTCGTCTTGGGTCATGTTTCTGGTTTGACCTCTACCTGCAATGCGTCGAATTGCTTCAGTATTCTCCTCCTCGTCCTCGTCGCGCAGGGACTCGAGAAAGCCAAACAACCCCGTCTCTCTCCCCGACGACCATGCCCAGGCACAGTCGTCCTCGTCTAGCTCGGGTTCAGCCAGCATCATTCTCAAGACTCCAGAGGACGCCCCCTCAACACCTCTTTCGACAAAGTCCAAAAAATGGATTCCCTGGCGCTCCAGAAAATCCCCTGCAGTCGTTGACCCACCGTCACAATGGCAGCCGGCACCAGCACCTCTTCTTCGTCCCGCACCTCCTGGCAGACAGCGGGATGAATCGCTCTACGGCGAGTCCGATGACGAACCGGGCCTGGCGACCATCAACATGCCTGCTGTCACCCCCGAGAGCCTACAGAAAGCTGCCCGGTTCATTCAGATTCACACCACCAACACTCTAATCAATCAACCGTGCCCTTCTCCGTTCCTCATCCAGAACCACTCGCCACTGTACCCCCGTTCATGTAACAAATCACGTTCGCTTCCCCGGCCGGTCACTCTCGTTTCATCTCTCCATAAAAGACGTCTCTTACAGAAGCTTGACAAGGCAGACTCTTTTTCTGCCTCGGAAGCCGAATCCATCATATTATTCAGTGTCAGGCCTCTTCCCATGTCCGCTCCGTCTTCCCATTCCTCGTCTTCTTTCGACGAAAAGGCCATATCAAAGACTGATCGCGTCTCTCCCTTCAGTCCCGGTCTGCGTCGCTGGATATCACGTCCAACCTTTGAGGATCGTTTCAACATGTGGACGCGTGATGTCGATGGCACCGTCACTTGCCAGCGCATCACCGTGACAGACTATGCCCTCGCTGCCTTGGAATTTTCTGAAGCAATAGAGGTTTCTGCCGACGGAGACGTTTCACCGTCTTTTCCCATTCAAAGTCCCGGACAAGATCCCATACCGGACACATCTAGTCCCTCGCCTATTCCACCCTCTCCACCAGCGTCAGATATCTCCTCTTCTCCATCCAGTAGTTCATCAAATCTTTCCGGTTAGTGTTTCGATCCCAGCCTAGCGTCTGCCAGCCTACTAATCTCTGGTCCCACTAGTTCCTCACTCTAGGACTGCTCCGCATTTATCTGCCCCATCACCTCTTCGCAATGAACATAATGCCGAACCTATTTCCAACATTGTCCGAACGGCCACTGCACCTGCCTCTGTAAAGCCTTACTCAACATTGGCCGATGAGCCTGTCTCCACCACCAAACGAGGCGTGCGCTTTGCCGAGAATGACAATGAAGAGAATGTGCCTGTTGGGTATGCCATGAGAGCCAAGAAACAACGGGAGGAAAAGGCGCGATTCTTGCGTGAAGAGAAGGAAAAGCGGGTATATGAAGAAGAGCGGGCTAAGATAGAAGAGGAGAGACGTCGCAGAGAGCTGGAACGACAAGAATGGGAGAAGGAAAAAATGGCTTGGGAAAAGGAAAAGCGAACCATGGAAGAAGAGAGAAAGAAGAGGATGTATGCAGAAGAGTTTGCCGCCTCTCGCCAACGTGCAGAAACCTCGCGGATGGGTATGAAGGTTTCGTCATCCTCAACGTCGTTGCGAGATCCACCAGAACGTAATGCGGCGAGTGCTTCAGTTAAAAGATACTCACGGCCAGTTTACGATTCGTCACGACGACTAGCTTCCGAACCTGCTGGAACTTCCTCTGCGAATAGTTCCTCTCCCGAAAACTCGCGTCCTCCGAGTATCTCTACCCCGAACCTTCAACCTCCCCGTACCAATTCTCGGCCACCATCTGTATATTCTTCCCAGACAATTTCTTCCGAGGATGTTCGCCAATCACAGATGAGAAGTCATTATGCCGGTTCAAACGCGTCGAGTAGGCATGGCATGGATCGGTCATCTACTTACTCTGGAAGTTACTATGGATGGTCCTCCAGTAATACCAACCTCATGATTCCTCCAGTCCCTCAGTTGCCTCCCTTTGCCATGGAAATGCCTCTTCTCCCTCCTACTGCACCGTTCATGATGAACCAGTACCCTCGGTCGCGTTCCCGTAACTCTTCACCTGGGTCTTCACCTGCATCCTCGCGAAATAGGCTTAGCAATGGGAGTGCAGAGGGTGTTACACAACAGCCGCGACCCCGAAATGACAGCTCACCCCGCAACTCGACACATGGGTCGACGTCATCCTCCCCGCATCGACACTCTTACCAGTCTCACCAACGACGCGCAAGTGACGACAACAGTCGACGTGTGTCTTCGCAGTCTCAAACAATGCGCCTTCCACAGTCACCGAGCTCTCCTCATCTGCCGCACAACTCGAACACGATGCCTAGAGGTCGACCAATTAACCCTGCTCATATGCTGCAGCAGCAATTACCAACTCCTTGGACGGCCATGCCGACCGCTCAAGGATACATACCCACAGCTATGCCATATTCTACGGGTAACAATACGTTGCCGAGGCATCCGCCTTCGAGACGCCAAACGGCTTTATCATGACACCCCCTGTGCATATGACGGTGGCGGCTGTTTGGACATTATCTCAAAGACTCCACATTCTGATGCCCGATGTTTTCTGTTCCTACTATTGCAGACTGAACGATTTGTGAGTCAACTCCTCTCTCTCAAGCGACAGTGTTCTTGGGACGTTTTACTACGCCAAAAGGGCACACGAATGGCTTTTTGCATGGAACCTTTTTGTACATATAATGGTGTTTTCGCGTGTAATTGCGCATTTATAGATATATGACTCTCTGCAACCTCTCGTTTGTTGCAACTACCGCACACTCTTTTAAACACGTCTCTCCTTTTACTTATCTCATTGTTTGGGTTTTGTCCAACTCATTAGCTCTCTCTGTCCTTTTTTCTGTCCGACTCTTTCTTATCCTTGTGTAACGTACCCAAAACTTTTTTTCACTCATACGAATTACGATAGTTTACAACTATATTGGTACTTTTACAAACCAGATCTGTCCCGTCATCAGGCTCTCCACTTCACAAGCGCACGTTCATCATCAAATTCAATCCCATACAGCTATCTATTATATTATTTCCCTGTTCATCTTCCCTTGGTTCTCATCTTTTCTCACCAGATCGGTCGTCGACGTGGTCCCCCTTTGACTCGACATTATACGGTTCCGCGACTGGTGCGGACGCTGACGGTGCATTTTCGCTGTCAGTGTCGGTTCACTACCTCTCCGTTTGCCCGTTGTCGTCACATTGCACGGTGCACATTGAACCCGGCTTTTCGTTCTTCAGAAGGACTTGTCTTTTTTGGCCATTTCTTTTTTTGGTAACGTACTGGTATTTAATGGGACTCTTTTCTTCTTTTGGCCTTTTTGAATCCATCTTTCATCCTTCTTATTCTCAAAGCATTGTTCCATGGTACCTACGCTTATCAGCCACGCATGCATTTTTGGACTTATAAATATAGAGAACCATCAAGACAATCTGAAAGTAAACCTTGATATTTTAGAGTACATAGTACAATAACAATGAACAACTTTAGTCTCTCATGGTCAAAGCAGCTTTTACATTCGGATGTCGCGACGGGTAAATACCGGAAGTCTGAACGCGATACTCGCGTTTTTGCATTTTCTATTACGCGTCTCGTGCCATGCTTCTTTAGGTTCTTGGACCTGACCACCTGAATCTTTCATCGAGTCCAGAACATTCCAACGGATTTGAGAAGATCGCATTTCAATAATTGCAAAAATAGAGAAAATGCTATGTAAATGCTATAACCCAAGAAACAAACAACAGAAAGCCGAAAATACGTGACAGAATGAAAACGCTAGTTATACACGAGAAAGGATGACAATTAAATAGCAAACACAAGGGATAGAGGTGGTAGCATAAGTGATGGTACTGGTACGATCAGAGTAGCGCAATGTACGTATGTATGTAGTGATATCGATGAGCAGTGCAGTCAGTTAGTAAATGCAAATACGGTTCATAGAGAGAAAAAGTCCAAGTGAGTACTCAAACATGCAAGCATGAAAGAAATGTACACGCTTAGTGCAATGTAGATAGAAAAGAAAAACAAGGGGCGGTGGATCAGAAAGACCGGCAAGTGTGCAGCCTTTACAAGTATACACGCAGTAGTGCAATGCCACGTTACTAGACATACACGGGTACGGAGGGCGATCTGGATGATGTTGATGGCGTTCCTGTCCTCGAGGCAGTGGCAGAGGAACCGGAACCGGATGGATTAGGCGTTCCAGGCGTTCGTCCAATAGGTGCTCGCTTTGAAGCAGCGGAGCCAATACCCGGAAGATTCCCCTTGTTCATGATAAAGAACTTGACAAGATCAAGGGTCGCCACCGCGTCTTCCAAGGAAGAGTGACCCGTCGAGCCATCACCGGTTTGGATCTTCGTTTGCAAATGGTCGCGAGCTCTGCGTTGATAAAGTTTGGATTTAGCTGAAATCAATATCAATATCAAAAGTCAGACTTACAGGTCTCTTAACGATCGCCTGTAGGGGGCACCAGCGGGATGTGGAAACAGTATAGCAGTGTCTATGCACCGATGGTGTATGATCCTCAATGTCCTGAGATCATTCTCCAAGGCGTGGCCAATTAGAATAGTGTGGGTGTCAATGAACGCGTCTAGGGATTTGCGAATGGATGCTAGGGGTAAAAGAGCTTTGGAAACATAGTCGGAAGCCGTGATACCGGAGAAGCGAGTATTGAAGTCCCTAGAAAGGAAGCGTAAGGAATCGCAAACAACTGAGTTATTTAGGAGTACACACAAAACTTCTACTCCGTCGTCCATGCGCACAAACTCATCGAATATGGACTTTCCGGTGCCGTCTACAACCGAAACCCGAGCTACCCGCATGCCTCCTGTCGTATAAACCATCTCACAATCAAGTGCGGCGATATCAAGGGCAGAGCGAGATCGTGAAGGAGAGTTGAGGAACGAGAACGAGTGTCGCGCGTGTAGAATATCGGGATTAGATTCGTAAAAGACATGAGGTCCTCTGACGCATCCTTCCTCAGACACATGTTTGGAACAGCAGCTGTATGTGCGGACTCGCTCGCCTGAAAGGAACGAATGAGAACAAAGAACAAACACGATTTTGTGGAGCTACGCACCGTTGACAGACCTCGTGTAAGGCTTTCCCCAATGATGTAGGCATGCATTCGGGTCAAATTCAGGAGACACCATGAACATTTCCGGACACCTTTCGCATTTGACGACGCTGCCAGTCATGCTGGGCCGCTCACCGCCGGGAACTTCGGGAACAGCAGTGATGTAGCCCCACTTTTCTAGGTCCGGGACAGATAAAACATGAGAATCAAGGACTGAGGCGGAGAGTCGAAAGGCAGCCAGCGAGTTTTTGGCCTGTGCACGTGCAACGATGTCGGCCTCTGTGCCTACTGAAGGATGTGAATAGGAGGTTGGAATGGGGCGGCGCTTGATGGCAGCAACGGACTGAATGACGGCCTGTGGATGGAGGGAAAGGTGAGGAGAAGAATGCGCAAAGAAAAAGGGGGGACGGACATTTCGATAGGTAAATTTGTTTGAAGCGGCGTAGACTTCTTGTTCGTGCTTGAGTGAATGGTCGTGAGCAAGGTGGGGATATTGGGGAAGAAGTTGCTCATAAAGAACGACATAATGATCATAAACGGACTTGAGCATGGCCTAGAAAAGAAGAGAAAGAAAAAACGAAGATGGAAGAAAAGGTAAGAGGAGTGTAAAGAAAGTGAAACAGATTAGATTACTTGTCTAACTGGGATTGCGACCGTTGATAAGGCAGGCTTGATAGTCAACACTGGAACACCTGTGCG
This sequence comes from Stygiomarasmius scandens, assembly GCA_037954225.1. Classification (NCBI taxonomy): domain Eukaryota; kingdom Fungi; phylum Basidiomycota; class Agaricomycetes; order Agaricales; family Campanellaceae; genus Stygiomarasmius; species Stygiomarasmius scandens. The sequence goes on along the minus strand of JBANRG010000002.1, from coordinate 1,550,103 downwards.
AGATGTCTCGGCAGGTTTCGTCTGGGCATGGACGGTCTTTTGAACTTTCCGAGGTGGTTCTTTCGCTGAGGACGACGGGGACAACGACGAGGACGGCGTGGAAACTCCTGCGGCTCGTTTTGCGGGCACAACTTTGGGCTCAGGGATGATTAAAGGATCTGCAGGTTGAATGCCATGGGTAAAGAGGCATCTTGTTCGAGTGCAGCTGTCGTCGGGACATGCTAGCTTTCTAAACAGCCCCAAAGAGGAGAACATAGTCGACCGTTACAATTCAAGTCGACGCGTCCGAATAAATATTAATATTATTAACCACATAAGTATGTATTGTTTACTCTATCACTCCCTCTTCGCCTTCGTCGTCGGAGCGTATGTCGTCCGCTTCAAAGGTGGTGACGGCGCGCACTGCAACACGGAAAATAAGGTAGTACCAAAACAAATTGAGCAGCTGCAAAAGAAAAAGAGGTGCAAATACTTGATACTTCATCCACCAGTTGAGATAAGTACCGTTGGCCCAGACCCATGTTTTCGATGAATCTCTGCAAGTATTGTTATTAAAAAGTCGTCCAAAAGACTGGAGAAACTCACGGAATGAGGTCGTATTCAAACCACACTGACCAGAGTATATAGAAATTTAGTATGTGCCGAAAGTACCTAGGCGAGTCAAAAAATGAGACTAGTGTGTTCGGAAAGATGAGTGACCTACGTCCAAATGACAGCAAAGATGGCGAAAGAGACGATTTTCGCCCGTTCCATACCCATGTAGTTGAGCAATTTAGAAAACTGTTGGTAGCAAAGTTGCAAACATTTCCAGAACCATCAAAGAGTAGCAAAAGAATCGCACAGAAAAGGAAGAATCTGATATATCCATGCTCATAAAGACGGCATTCCCGATGAGCGTGAGGTTGACGAGATAACTGCAGCCAACGAGCCAAATGGTGACCATGTGGTGGACTACATATTCTGCATAGTCTTTACGAGGTTTCTCAAGACCCAGAACGAGAACGAGAAGTTGTTGAATCCAATAAGACATTTGCATAAGGTAATAACGCTTCAGCTCGGGTTTCATATCCCAGTGAGGATAGTCGATCCAGAAATATTCGGTGCGGTACCACCATGTTGGCAGCTGGCCCATAATCCGCTGAGAAGTCGAGTATGAGTAGAGAAACCAATAAGCTAAAAAATAACTTACATATCCCCAAGCACCCATGATACCGAAATAGATGAATGCATATCCCTGCTCACCGAAGCGGTCAAGTTTTCCCTCTTTTCTAATCCCGAAATAACGAGCTATGGGTCGACATAAGTTGATAGTTATAAGCTGACGGACCAAAGAAAAAAAGACGACGTAGTATGCAATGAACAATAGGTCGTAATATCCCTTGGCATAGCGAGGATCATCGGGGGGAGAACCGGGGACCGGATGAGAGAGAAGGAAAAACGGTGCAAATGGATTAGGATAGTCTTTCGACAAAGGAAGAAGCTGCCAATTGAAGTAGAGGACGACAGGGATGGCAAGAATCTTGAAGGAGTCGACAGGCCTGACTGCCCACGAAAGCCACGGATTGATGCGACGATGACGGTGAACAGGTAGAGGAGACATGGCCAGCGGCTCTCAAAATTGGGTTCATTGAGGTCGACATACCTTAGTCTAAGTACTAGGTGTAGATGAATATCTGTTCATGTATATCCGTGCAACCATAATCGTGAGAAGAGAATATTCAGGGAATATCCGTACATCCGTACAGAAACAATAGGCACGCCCTTGATATCGCTAAACCTCGCACTCGACTCTTTCTTACACAACTGTTCAAGGTGGTCTTCCAACGGTTTCGCAAATCACGTCACATAGCCCCAAAAAGCACGTTAAATAATTTCAAGCGTCCTCTGCAATTCAAAGTTTGGCGTACAAGAATGACAAGCACTAACAAAACTAAGAAAAATGTAATTCCTAGTATTCAGTTGTACGGGTCGAAATGTTCGGGAAGCGTTTCTCTCTTCGAGGGACATTATTTGGATTTTACAACTATTTATACTCTAGATATGAGTAGTATGGGTTGCATGATACATACAACACGAACTTTTACGAGGGAAACTCTAGTATCACTCCTTCTTGGCCTTATCGTCATCATCGTCCCCGTCATCTTCGTCGTCAGAGCGCACGTCGTCGGCTTCCGAGGTAGCGATGGCGCGTACCGCAATACGCAAAATCAGGTAGTACCAAAACAAGTTGAGGAGTTGCAAAAGGAGAAGAGGCGCGAATACTTGGTACCTCATCCACCAGTTGAGATACGTGCCGTCGGCCCAGATCCAGATTTTAGATGAATCTCTGCAAGGCGTGTTATTATGAAAAATTCGTCAAAAAAGGCTGGAGAAACTCAACGGAGTAAGGCCATATTCAAACCACACAGACCAGAGTATGTAGAAATTCAGTATGTGGCGGAAGTACCTGAACGAATCAAGGGAATGAGTCTAGCATTGTCAGAAAGGCGTACAAGGCTACTCACGTCCAAACGACAACAAAGACGGCGAAAGAGACGATTTTTGCCCGTTCCATACGCATATAGTTGAGCAATTTAGAAAACTATCGGTACCAAAATTAGAAATGTTTCAGGAACTACCAGAGTAAAGGAACGCACGGCTAGGAAGGAATCTGGAATATCCATGCTCATATAAACGGCGTTCCCAATCAGTGTGAGGTTAACGAGGTAACTCCAACCGACGAGCCAAATAGTGACCATGTGATGAGCGACAAGTTCTGCATAATCTTTGCGGGGCTTCTCGAGACCCAGAACGAGGACGAGAAGTTGCTGAATCCAATAAGACATTTGCATAAGATAGTAACGCTTCAGCTCGGGTTTCATATCCCAGTGAGGATAGTCTACAAGCAGTTGACAGCATCGAAAAGGCTAGGGTAAGGACGACGGACCTATCCAGAAATACTCGGTACGATACCACCACGTTGGCAGCTGCCCCATAATACGCTGAGAGTCCAGATGTGAGTAAAGAGAAACAAGAAGCTAAAATGGCTCACATATCCCCAAGCACCCATGACAGCGAAATAGATAAATGCATAACCCTGTTCACCGAAACGGTCAAGTTTTCCCTCTTTTCTGATTCCGAAATAACGAGCTATGGGTCGACATAAGTTGATAGTGATAAGTTGGCGGACCAAAGAAAAGAAAACGATGTAGTATGCGATGAACAAGAGGTCGTAATATCCCTTGGCATAGCGAGGATCGTCGGGCGGAGAATCGGGGACTGGGTGAGAGAGAAGGAAAAACGCTCCAAATGGATTGGGGTAGTCTTTCGACCAAGGAAGGAGTTGCCAGTTAAAGTAGAGGACCAGAGGGATGACGAGGACCTTGAGGGAGTCGACAGGCCTGACTGCCCACGAAAGCCACGGACTAACGCGACGACGACGAACAGGTGGAGGAGGAGAAAAGCGTCGTTCTGGAGTGTTGCTTTCCAGGGGCGTTTGGGGTGCAAAGTCGGTCTGGAACGAGTCGGACATGGCCAGCAACAACAGACGCGACGCGAGTCAAGGTAAAAACTGCTCACATGTACTCAACGGTACTGCTTATATTCCCACCAACATGAAATACAGAAATAATTCATTGCAATCTACGTATGCTATTACAATGGATGATGCGTGTAATAAGAAAACAATGCTAATAAAAGAAAATGCCATGCGAATATATCTATAGCTAGTGTCCCGAATGCGAAGGGACACTACACAAAACGATGTAGGATATCCAATGAATCATGTCACGCCGAGATGGCCAATTTTTTCGACGGAGGTGTTCCCTCGAACTGACTTAACGGGCTGTGGTCGTCCCCGGCCTTACGTTTGACTCCAGCAAGAGATTCAGGCGACGGAGATGATTTCTTAACTGCTAAGACCTGGGCTTCAGGTGTTATTGATCGACTTCTACCTGTGTTTAGAAGACGAGAGGCTAAAGTATTTGTTGACGCTTCAGCATGGCATGTTGCGTGATATATCTACAGAAAAACACTCAGTCAGCACGATAATAAATAGTGGAAGAAAAATACGTACACGTTCGTCCTTTTTGATAGCATTTCTCCAGACCCACTCCTCATCATCCTCAAGGAACTCTGATTTCAGTGCTTCTTTACATATGGGGCATGATATAGGCTTTGCTTCGTCACCCGGTGGTACAATAACAAACTGTGCACGTAGTTCGGCGTCGCGTTTAGCAGCATCGGCAGCAGCAGCAGCTTTGCCACTAAGTGGTCTTGATCCATCAGCTCTCCCTTTGCCTTTACGATCCGTCGTATCGTGGACCCAATCCTAAACAACAAATGTGAGTGAATAAGCGAAACGGTGACAAAGACGAATACTTACATCAACACTTGTATACCAACTCCTGCTGTGACCCCTTCCGATGTTGAGGTTAGCTTTCATGTTTTGCTTAAAATGCATATCGAGATGGTCTTCCAATAGTTTCTTGCCAGAGACGGTGTCGGGGAAGCGAAGTCCACATTGCTTGCACTGAGAGGCTAAATGGTCATACAGCATTTCAGAGATGGGGGGTCGCCCTCTACAAAGACCGATCAGTGCGAGATGACTATGAAACTGATAAAACACGTACTTTGTAATTCCAGCAGTGCTGAGCTGCACAGGGTGGCGTAGAACAAAAGCTCGATGTGTCCTAGAGGCCTCTCTCTCTTCGTCTACCGAGTTTGAGGATTCATCTTTGGCAGTTGCACCAGCTCCCAAAGGCGTTCCTGTATTCGATAAAATGCCTGATTTCACCAACGATGACAAGAGATTCGCGAATCCACCAGCCGGAACAGCAGGAACACTAGAGATAGGTAAAATGGGTTTTGATGGCACTGCGTCTTCCGTTTTGATAGCGGGGTAGGCATAAGGATAAGTTGCCGCTGGTGGTAATGAGGTTTGCGGTGCAGTATATGACTGCGAGGGCCACTGTGATGTAGAAGTGGGGGCAACTTGAGAAGGCTGAGATATGGTGGGTGTCACACTGCTTCGCATGAGATTCCGCAGTTGAGAAAGGATTTGCTTCAGTTCTTCTTGTGAAACGCCCGCTTCCACAAGCCTTCGTAACTATCAAACAACAATATGAGTACAGGGTCACCCAACTACAAGAAGAATACACACCTGATGCAGGACATGGACATGATTTTGAGAGGTAGTATCGGAAGGATTAGCTTGAACAGCACGTTCCTTTTGCCCAAGGGTGAACTCGAGTTCACTAAGGACTTGTGATTTTGTAATGAAGCCGTTCGACTGTGAGGTAGACGCCGGCTTGAAACGACAGTTTTGAGGACGACGTCGAACATTTACAGAACGAGGACGTACCGAGCTTGATGTTTCACCCCAAATACTACGCTCAATCTGGACCTGGGCCGGAACACCGAACAGTTCTTTACCTGTGGGAGATCCTGTACGCCAAGTTAAAACAAGCTCCACCATCTTGCTGCGAGTTGCCTCATCGACCTGCTGATACGTCTCAAGGAACAACGGGATAACGAAAGTAGAAAATAGACGGGCATATGGTTCGAAGATGTTCTTGCTAATCATATCCAGGAGGTAGAACGACGGTAGCTTCATCCATGGTGGAACCTATCAACACAAAGACAGGAAGAGCAGTATTAGTCAGCGATTCCGCGGAACGAATTGTTACAAAAGGAATAAACAAGAAATCAGTCGACGACGTTGAGCATCAACTGGCGTTGACGGTACTACGATCCGTTGTGCTCTTTCAATCAACTAGGACTACAACTAAATACATGATATCGAAAAGCAGTTATAGTAAACTTAAAACCCGATGTATATCGACACCCATGTACCACATGTTGGTCCAAGGTAATTGGAAGGGTCAAGATCCACAAGCCAACGGAAAAGACACTCACCCTTCGAATATGGGTCTCCAGACACTGAGCTACAATCTCCGCAAATCGCACATAGTCGTGCGCATACATCGACAGACTTTGGATGATGGGCCTAGAATTCATGGTCAATTCAGACAAGCGGTTGGAGAAATCTCGTCGGAATGTTGTTGGGTCCACAGGGTAAGAGGCTTGAGGAGGAAATTGGTGATAGCCATTTGCAACGGGCGGTTGGGCATACGTTTGCGAGCCATAAGAGGGCTGCGCATAGTAGTTCTGATACATCGACATTCTGTCCCCACTTACACAAACGAAGAGAGAGGACGCTTAAGGAAGGGTACGAAAGAAAAGAAGACAGTCAGATTCTGACTTGCGCACACTTCTAGACAACCGCGATGAACAGAATTCGACTGTGTCGGTGTTGGTAGCAGTTAAAGAGTCGACGGACAGCTCCGTGCGACTCGTCGTTTTTCAAACTCAGCTGCTGTCATGCACGTGACTCTCGGAGCGACGGCAGTGCCTCGCCATGGCACATTCTCGAAAGTCAAGTAGACTGTTGCGGGTACTCTTTGGAAAGACTTTTATTTCTAGACGTACATACCGTTCATGTAGTTGTACATTAAAATTAATCTGGAGCTAAGGAGGTCGAGATAAAAAGGGGATTCGATTCGGACATGTCCGAGACCTGCAAGGTCCATGGACCGCGGCACCTAGGTCCCTCATCCTCACAGCCACAAACCACTCTCAAGTTTTCGTACCGCCCAAGATCCTCGACACCCTCCTCAAGAAAAACGAACGGTACGTTGACATGCTGCCCCAAAACTCGGTCTCTATGTTCCAGAGTATGTTCTGACATCGTCAAACTCGGTTTTTGTTTGCACGATTGATGGAATTGGCTGGATTTCTCTCGTTTGACTTGGATAACTTTTTGTTGATACCTCTGTTATTGCTCAGATGCGTGACGTCCTCCAAACCGAAGAACTCGACATCCCCGAGGGTGTTGAAGTCACCATCAAATCCCGTCTCATTACCGTCAAGGGCCCTCGGGGAACTTTGACCAAGAACGTCCGCCATGTCGACATGGACATCCGGTTGGTCAAGGGCAGCAAGAAATCAAAAGTCACTCTCGCCGTCTGGCAAGGCGGTAGGAAACACGTCGCTTGCCTGCGAACCATCAAGAGTTTGATCACCAACATGATCAATGGTGTTACCAAGGTCGGTTTGGGAGTCGTTGGGAGGTTTTTTGGTCTGGGACTGAAGAATGTCGATTAGGGTTTCCGATACAAGATGCGTGCCGTCTATGCCCATTTCCCTATCAACTGCATCATTCAAGACGGAGGACGAGCCCTGGAGATCCGTAATTTCTTGGGAGAGAAGGTGTGTCTACTGACATCTGAATGCCGAAAGTTAACTTAATCTTGGTGAAATCAGACCGTTCGACACGTCAACATGTTGGACGGTGTCATTGTATCAGAGTCCAAGACTCAAAAGGACGAGCTTGTCCTGGAAGGAAACGATATTGATAACGTTTCTCAATCCGGTGTGTACTACGTTATATCACTGCTTCGGTTGGCCAACTCTCTATCAGCTGCCTCTATCCAGGGCGTCTGCCGTGTAAGAAACAAGGATATCCGTAAATTCCTTGACGGTGTTTACGTGTCCGACAAAGGCACAATATCTGAAGACGACTAATTCTAGGGCTTTTGTATTCATACGCAAAAATTTTCATGTTGCATGTTTTACATGTCTTACCTATCGCTCTATGATCATCGTCCATGCAATCATTCCGTACTTCTAAAATTGAGAATTTATGAGTTGGATTAAATATCTACTACTAAGTAACTACGGGACAAAAGGAATCCAAGTTCGCACTCGACTACGATAATTGACATAATCTTCTCCGAAAAATTTAACCAGGTAGCTTTCCTCGGCTGTACAACATCAGCGTCACGGTCTATTTGAAGAGTTGTTGAAGAAACTTACCTCTTGTTCGATAGTAGAAGAATCTCCATAGTACGCAGATAAAGAAGACGAAACAGAAAGGGTTTTGCAGGACAAGTTGCGTGCCAACAGCCCAGTAGTAGAATCCGGCATAAGATGGGTGGCGGAACCAACTGAAAACTCATGAATACATTTCGCTGTTGTCAAGAAAATGAAATTACGCGTAGACTCCATCTGTGACAAGCCGATGAGCTGCGCGCTTTTGGTATGCGACGGTATGTGAAAAATTGGTGGAAGCATGTATCATAGCTATTGACCGCAGGGCTTGGCCTACTATAACCATGATTATACCTTTGAAAGAAATGAATGTGCGCTGGCCTCGAGAACGAAACTAATACTCACCGGTGAAAGAGATCCATGTATGAGATTTAAACTCTGGCTTGAAATAGAGAGTGATGAGATATTCAACGACTGCCGAGCCGTTGGCTATGTGATACATGGAACCGTTGTCAAGAAGAAAGGCTGGAAAGGATCAGTTTAGATAGCTTTGAGGATTGAATGAACGTGCTCACAATCTACGCTGCACTTTTCGAGATTCCATCCGGCTGCTACAGCAAATTCTCCCCAATGAAAGGCCGACCATGCGGCTAAAAAGAACCCAAGCTGATATGTCGCCCACCAGTGCGATGAAATTCCGCCCACGAGAAAGAGAAAGAGACCCAGAGAGAAAACGCAGCCCAAGAGAAAAGAGATTAACGAAGCAGTGAGAGGTGTATTGGGTATGTTTCCATTGATCTTGACGTCTGCGATTGGAGCAGTATGGAGAGGATGGTTCCGCATGTTTTCGCGCTGTCTAATGCGTTGCTCCAGGCCGTCCAAATTGTCGGCGGACATGGTGGAAGCGGTGAATGCTATTGACCGGACATTGTCAGAACAATAAGACCGAGAAAGTATATGTTGCTTTGTTTGGCTCTTTGCGTAAGAGTTCCTTTCTTTTCATTTCATCGCTCATGCTCGTGCGGGCATGTCGAGCGAATCCATGTCAGTTCCTAAGGCGTACATATGCAACTGCCACAAATGATCCAACAAACATTAGGAACATGGCCCTAGTGGCCCACATAGGTGCGAAGCCTGCCTGTCGCGTCAAAGACGCGTCTGACTTGCAAATACAGATTCGGGCAAGACCACTCTCACAGAATCCATCCTCTTCAGGTCTTCGTATCTTTCCACCTCGGGATCCGTGGACACCGGCAGCACTACAACCGATTTTCTCCCGGCTGAGAGGGAACGAGGAATTACCATCCAATCAGCTAGTATTCCAGTTAAATGGAAGAAGTGGATATTCAACTTGATTGACACTCCAGGCCATGCTGATTTTGGTATGGAAGTTGAGAGTGCAAGTCGTGTTGTGGATGGTGCTGTGGTTTTGATGGACTCGGTCGAGGGCGTAGAAGCTCAGACCAAAGGCGTATGGAGACAGCTAGACAGGTGAGGTGAGCTCATTGTTCCCTTTCGCACAAACCATACAATTTACTTTTTGCCACAGGTATGGTGTGTCTACGAGGATGGTCTTCCTGAATAAACTTGACCGACCGGGGGCGTCTTTTGGTTTCTCTCTGCGCTCTTTGCTCGCGCATCGTTTGCATCCACACCCTCTAGCCTTGACATTGCCGATAGCATCTTTCAATCCAAGGGACTATTCGCATGCCGAACCTGGGATTGAAGGTCTGATAGACCTAGTCAAGTGGGAGGCTTGGAAGTGGGACGAAAATGGCGAAGCTAAATGTCTTCCTCTTCCGACCGATGTCAAGGAACTCGAGAAACTGTCGTTCTTGCCCTCTGACCACCCAATAATTCCTCATCTTCCTTCTGCGCGGAATCAACTACTCGAGAATCTTTCTATGTTTTCCGAAGATCTTATGGAATCCCTTTTATCTCTGCCGGCTGATCCATCTGCTTATCTGGGAGTTAAAGCAGCACAAATACTTCCAGCACTTCGCAGAAGCACCTTGGAAAACCAGGTTTTACCTGTTCTCTGTGGCTCTGCTGTCAAACACATTGGAACAGATCTTGTAATGAATTACGTCGGCGAACTTTTTGCTAGTCCCGTAGATCTTTCTGCCGACACAGTGAGGAATCCTCCACTTCGTATGCTAGCATGGAAAGTTGGGTGGGATAGCAAGAGGGGTTGGATGACATACGTTCGAGTATACTCTGGTACGTTCATTCTCAAGTTCTGACGACCACAAAGTGACTTGGAAACTTAGGAACGTTGAAAAAGCAAAGCGTTGTTATGAATGCAACTAGAAACCAAAAAGAAAAAGTTTCCAAGCTCTTACTTTTATATGCTTCGGAAACGGTAGAAGTGGACGAATTGCCATTTGGTTCTGTCGGGGTTATTCTCGGTCTAAAATACACTCGTACCGGCGATACGCTCGTCTCCAATGTCGGCCAGTCTCCCCAGTCCCAGATGAGAGATATCATACCACCTCCTGCAGTCATATCTGCATCTGTTATTCCCAATACTCATTCCGACCTTGCACCTGTTCAGGAAGCGCTTGAATCACTTTCTAGAACTGATCCTTCTGTTCGCGTCGATGTTCAAGATGGTCAAATCCTTCTTCATGGCCTTGGTGCCCTCCACCTCGAAATTGTCGAAGGCAGACTTCGAGACGAATGGAAAGCTCAATTTGAGCTAGGGAAGCGTAGGGTCAGTTATCGAGAGGCCTTGGCAGCTGACCTCTCTAATGTCGAGGATCATACGGCCGAAATAGCAGGGACTAGCGTCACGGTGAAGCTCAGTATCAGACCACTACAAGATGGCGAACAAGGCAATTCTCTATGGGATGGAAACGTGGTTCTGAACAAGGCAGGCGAACCGATTGCGTCTCCCGAATCTTCCAACTCTAGTCCCGAGGCATTTATTGCCGCTGGGATAGCTAGCGCTTTGTCGAGCTCCCCTCATTCTTCCCTGCCCATGTCTCGGGTTCATGTTCAGATAATTGACTATACTTCACCTCAGCCTTTATCCATGTTGACCGGGGCTAGTGCTCTCATCATGCGAAAACACCTTCGCAGTGCCGGTCTGGGGCAAATCATGGAACCTTACTTCCTGTTCAAAATCACTGTTCCAGAAGATAGTCTAGGAAAGGTGGTGAAGGATCTTACGGAGCATGGTGCCGAGTTACAGGATTTGGGCGATGCTGGAATGGCTGATGAACTTGGAGGGTATCCTGAGGACGGTGTCTACATTCCACCTGGCTGGCTCTCCCCTTCAGCATCGTCATTGACAGGCTCAGCGTCGTCACCACGATTGAAGCGATCTATTCACGCCCTGGCTCCTTTGAGCCGTATGCTGGAATACAATAGCCGGCTTCGAGCCCTATCCGGCGGTCATGGTCAATTCGAGATGGCTAATGCGGGGTTCCGGGTCGTATCTGAACCTCGGAAGATGGAGATCATGAGAGAGATTGGACGGGCATGATTTACTGGGTATTTTACCGTTAATTACAGATAGATTTACATAAAGCATTGTTATAATTCTCTATACTCGTCTGCGTCACCAAAAAACACATCTCCTTCCATGTCTTGATCGTCATCAACTGCCCTAGCTCGTTCATCACCAGCCGCGTTCAGTACCTGACTGAACTCCATCATACCACCGTAATCATCATTGTCAGGTTCTGCGTCATTGAACAACGGTACGGGTGGTAACGTCGCTGCACGATCCTGGAACGAAAACGGAGCTTCACTGCCTTCACGCTCGTCGATATCAGGAAGAAACAAAGGTGTTTGAGCTCTCCCTCTAGAACTAGCCTCGGCGGCGGTGACGAAACTGGGAGGAGCTATACTGCGTTCTCTAGTTGGAGCTCTAAACACAGAGGGCGCACGAGTAGGTGCACGAATCGGAGGCCAGGGTTCCACCACGATGCAGAGGCACTGACCCAGAATCTCAAACCCTTGGTATTGCAGATGCAGAACGGGTTTGGGCTTTTCCTCTTCGTCAATCTCGAGAGAGAACTGAACTGTTTTAATCGCTCTGCCTTCGTTATTGAGGGCTGGTCCGTCTGTATCTTCATCCATGGGTTCGTCGACGTCTTCCTCCTCGCTCGAAACGAACGGGTCGGAGTCGCTGTCTTGTGCTCTTGATTTGCCTTTTGTCTTTTGCTTCTTCCGAGGGTTTTTTTTGGATGCTGTAGACTTTCGTTTGGAGCTCGAGTTGGGAACAGAAGTCTGAGGGGGTACCGCAGGCCGAGTTTGCGCTGAGAATGTCCTAGTCTAGAAAAATCCCTTCAGCGAAAGAAAGATTGTAGTATTAGTTTACAAGACACACCTTGAACACTAACGAGTGAGGTTGTGTTTTGCGCAGAAAGTAACAGAACTGGTACGATTCTGTTGAGAACGGAGCATGAGGTTGTGAAAGGTAGTAAATAAGCGCACAAACGTACCTCCCCTATGAGTATCAACGGTCCTTTTCTTTGAGCTGGTTTCTTCTTGGAGTTTTGTAAGGATACTGGCGTTCTAATCAGCTTAAGGAGGGGTGGATACAGAACGATTCTGACTTTGGTCTCAGATCTTCAAGGACATGTTGCAGTATTCTGTCCGACATCCACTCGAGGTGTCGGTCGTCAAGATAGAGCTTAAGGTGCAATGAGATCTAGAGGCAAGTTCTGATACAAGCCGTACTCACATAAATCGGAAGAACATTCTTTTCTGAGATGCGTAGATAGTAAGGATTTCGAGGGCGAAACATAAGAGCGCGACGCGGCTGGCAACAAAGACGCGAGTCAGATCACGATCGTCATGTGCAACAGCTTTCATCAAACCCAGTCCACTGCTAGTACTCATACAAGGCGACATATTTACTACATAAGTCACTGTTATTTACAGAGCTTGAATCTTGTTACTTCTTATAAGTCCGCGACAGAAACGTCCGGTCCCGAAATGATAGCTTTGATCACGCCTTTCCCGTCATCGCTCTTGCCCTGCCGAGTTGCTTGGAATGCGGCTATAGCTTCGTCAAACGCGTATCTGATGGTTTGCATAATTATTCAGCTCTTGTTGAGAGCAGGGAGAATGACAAACCTGTGCGTTACCAAAGGCTTAAGGTCAATCTTGCCTTGCGCTACGAGCGAGATGGCAAGAGGATAGTCGCCAGGCTACAAACACTTTAAAAGAGGAGCACATTGAAACTGTTAGGGGAACATACACCATAGCGAAAGGAGCCTTTGAAGCAAAGTTCTTTCGTCATGATCATAGTAAGATTGATATTGATGTTTGGGGACCCCATGCCGACCTAATTCGGATGTCAAGCATAAACCTATTCAAAGGGACAAGAAAACATACTTGGACAAAAGTACCGCCCGTGCCAACGACGTAGAGACCTGTTTGGATTGACACCTCCGCGCCACTAGCTTCCACTACTAAATTGATAGAGTTTGGTCCTCGTTCCTCTATACCCAGTACCTTCTTCATGTTTTCCGAGTTTCTTAGACTGTAGTCGATTCTACTCTCGTCTTTCACGGGCGCTGGAGGAAGATAAGTTTCAGCTCCAGCGTACGATTTGGCAAATTCAAGTCGACTAGGGACGATATCAACTGCAATGATACGCTTTGCACCAAGGGCCTTTGCGACTGCCATGCAAAGTAGACCTGCAACTTGTTATGACAAAATTTACTGAATGTGAAAACAAGTTATTTACCAACAGGACCTGGGTGCATATTTCAGTGTGCCTGTGGTTTAGTAGGACCAGAGGGGTGCTTACCGCATCCAAAGACGACAATCGACTGACCATGACCAAAGCCACCCAAGCTGGCCACTGAATGAACGCCAACAGAAAGCGGCTCCATCTAGATATTTGTTGAACAGATAACTGCTGATGCGATCGATAAAGACTAACCATAGCGCCATCTTCCAAAGACAAGTTCTGGGGAAGAGGATAGGTCAAGTCCCCTATAACGCGGTAATAGCGTCCCAGAGTTCCATCATAAGGAGGAGTGGCAGCAAATACAATGTCGGGGCAGAGCTAGGGGCCTATATGAGTAAAAAAAAGACTGGGAATGGTGAACGTAGTACGTTATAACGTCCAGATTTGCACATATCGCAAAACCCTATATGGAAAAGGTGAATCAAGGCGAATTTTGGATTGGACATTCCACGTACGACATGTAGAGCCTGGTTCAATGGCAACTCTGTCGCCGACCTTGACGTGCTTGACTTTGCTTCCAACTGTTTCACTGAATTATTTGCTCTGTACTATCTTGAAAAAACAGACAGACCTTTAGAAATGACACCAGATGATTCGTGTCCGAGAACCTAAGAATAAGCATGAGAAAAGGACGTCCTTCGATAACTGAAGTGCAGTCACCATTGGATCCTTGACAACGAAATCCCCAATCCTACCGTGTGCTAGATAATGGATATCGGAGCCACAAATGCCTTACATATTGTATATCAGACAGATATCGTGAGTGTATCACAGGTGAAACTCGCCTGTTTTCTTGACCTCGACGAGAACCTCTCTGTCGGAGACTACGATTGACAGATAAGTGCTAGTTGTTGTAAGAGAGACAAGCTACGGACTCTCTGGAATAGGGCGTTGCTCATAGGCAACATCTTCGACGGAGCGTAGCACAAACGAAGGGTTATCTGACATGGTTCTGGAGAAAGATGTGAACAATCTTCCGAAGCAAATCCGAGTGAGAGTAACAGTGTACCTTACGGACCGTCTGAGCCGGCCAAAAGCAAGTCTCGAGGATTGTGTGTGACGCGATGAGGCGCGTTCAAGTTCAACATGCTAAACATATCCAAGCAAGCGCCCGCATTTCATAAAAGACGCCTGAAAGGGGCTACAACCTGTTCTTCTTTTCCCTCCATCCCGCTTTGATAGTTGGGCTTCTTTCGTACATCTCTATACTTTTTGCTTTCTCTACGATACATCATGCCTCGACGCGGTCCTGCCGACACCGACTTGATGCCTAGCCGTTCTGGTTTCCTTCTTGGTAACCGCTTCAAGCTCCTCGAAGTCCTGGGCTCGGGTGCCTATGGAAGAGTCCATAAAGCTGTCGACCTCTGTGCGCCACCGCATGGTCCTCGTTTCTTCGCAGTCAAGTGCCTCTTACGGCCTCCTTCTACTTCAAGGCGGGCGCAATTTCAACTACGCGAGTTTACCCTCCATAAATTAGTCTCAGAGCATCCCAACATCGTCACTTTCCACAAAGTCTATCAAGACAATGATTTTGTCTATGTTGTGCTCGATCTCTGCACGGGAGGAGATCTTTTCGCCGCTATCACACCAGGCCATGTCTTCTTCAGAAACGATGTGCTCGTCAAGTCCACATTCCTCCAGATCCTTGATGCTGTCCACTATTGTCATCAAAGGAGTGTCTTTCATCGTGATCTCAAGCCAGAGAATATACTCTGTTCGCAAGACCGCTCTTCAGTTTTTCTAGCCGATTTTGGTTTGTCGACGGAGGCCAAGATATCAAATGAGTTTCGATGTGGTTCGGCGTACTATGTACGTACATTTACTTCACTGTCTATTACCGAGTGTCTGATTTTTAGTGCTCACTAGATGAGCCCAGGTTGGTGGTATTGCCTTTCAACAAGACTGACATATTAACCTTTTTGCCAGAATGCGTCGGCGAGGAAGTTATTTTGAACTCATATTCCACCAGGCAGAATGATATCTGGTCTTTGGGTGTCATTTTGACCAACATGATTACTGGTCGTAACCCCTGGCGCCTGGCGGCGTCTGATGATCCTTGCTTCTCCGAGTTTCTCAACAATCGCGACTTCCTTCGTTCGGTGTTGCCTATTTCCAAAGAAACCAATGATATCCTCAAACAGATCTTCCAACTCAATCCTTCCCGTCGCATCTCCATCCCTGAGCTCAAGCGAGCGGTTTCTATCGTCCAATCGTTTTTCATGACCGACGAAGAACTGCGTGTCGCCTCAGACGCTGCACGACAGGTTGCGGAAGACTTCGGAATCGTCCTCTCTCCTCAGCTGTGTACCGTTCCGGAAGCAGAGGATTCTAGTTCCAATACAACTACATCTTTCAAAACAGGCTCAGAAGAAGTTTACATCTACCATGGCCCTCCAAGAGAATCCCAGCTACCACGCAATCGTGACCAGAGTGCTCTTTTCGATGTAGTCGCATCATCTTCCTCTTCCAGCTCTGACACAACAACTTCGAGTTCTGATAGTCAAGGCCCTATTACCCCTGAAACCAGACCTATTGAACCTCTTGTGGATGTACCGGACTTGCAGGAAGAGATAGTTGGGATTCCCGTTATCGTATTTCATCCAGCTTCACCCAAGGTCAATGATGCTGTTCAGCACCGTGCTCCTTCCAGCACCGCCGTCAAACCACCTCCTCGTCGTGTCGGAAGACAACTTTTAAAGAGTGCGGTCCGCAGGTTGAAGCGTTTGTCAGGCAGCGTATCAAGTTCGTCGAGTTGATCTTGTAGAACTTTTTTTTCAACATTCCTATCTCGCCTTTCCCTTCTACGTCTTGTCATTATAGTCCAACGTGATAAGTAGCATACAAATTAATGATATAGTCGGTTTTAAGTAGTCTCAACATCCCTAGTGTCCAAAGAAAAATGTTCAACTCATGAGGAAGCCTCTTTACCACTGGGTGCCCGAGGCACAGTCATCTGTTCATCAATCATATCAGTGTCATCTATCGGTGGAGCGTGGCCAATCTCTGTTTTTTCTTGAGGCAGAACGAATGCATCCGAAGCGTTTTGGCGATTGTTTTGGGGAGAAGATTGAGGAATCGCGTTGGTACCACGAATCCCAGAGTACTCTGCTTCCAAGGCTGCTTGCAGCTTCTCCTTTACTACAACTGTACGTTTTGTTTTGGCGCCGCCCCGAGCAATGAGGATTGCAGAGGAAATGCCGCAAATAAAACCTGCAGGAATGAGGATGCCGGTGCTCCATGCTGGACGCTCGAAACGGTTTAGACCCCACATTGTACCACAGAGAATGCACTGAAAAACGGAGTTCCAGTCGTTTAAACAGCAGATTAGAAGAGCGGTACTGTGGAGACGTCAGTAGTGGACCAATGAATACTCGGACAACGTCTTACTTGATTGGGAAAGCCTAAACAGACTATAATTCAGAGACGATGTATATGTACAAGCATCAAAGGAAACGCACCCGATGAGTTTCTGTGCCATGAGGTCGATACCATGTCTGACTGTACTGGAATTTCACCTGCTCTGAACGATAATGTCAGAGGAAAGCGATAGAGAAGGACACGGTACAAACGTCGATGTAAGTCCACCTGTTCTTTATCTGTCAAGACATGCACATAATTAGGATCGTAGGCAGGATCAGGCAAGTCGTCGGCATCGTATAGTTGTGGAAGTCCCGCCTTTTTGCGTAGTTTATTGGTCTTTCGTTTGTAATGCCATATTTTTGCTATTCCTGCGCTGTAATGTGAATTATCAATTTTATCCGGGCAACGACGTCACTCACTGTACGTGTCGAGAACTCGGTACGGTATCAGTCCAATTCCGGTAACGGTAAAAAGCCCTTCAATACTATTAGTTCCAAGTTTGCCGAAACGGTGTCAAAGGTTTACCATTCACAACCTGAGAGCTAACTTCGACCCAAAAGCCTTGCGTGTTGTCGTTGTGGAAATTGATAATCTTTGCAAGAAAGAAGACAATAGCCGCGCCCCAGAAGACTAGAAAAAGTTAGCAAGAGGCATGTCCACATGTGTTTTGTAGCGTACCAACTAGGAACCCATATATACCAGTAATAACCTACAAACAATGAACACCGATTTACTCAGGAGGAAGATGGCGAGACATACACCCATAGCTATTGATGAACAGCATGTTAGTATACGGAAATCACCGTCAAGCTGAATTAAAGGCTCGTACGCGTCTTGAGAAAAGACCAGACACCCTTTAACGTGCGTTTGATCATGGCTCGGCGTTTCATGACATCTTCAACATGACGATCCAAAGAGTCTTCCAGCACAGGTTCAGCACGCTCTGCATCCCTATCGTGAGGTGGGGCGGATAGCATGACGACAGGTTTCCGAGAATACCAAGAAAGCGGCGGTCTAGATCTCAAAATGAGTATAGCGGGATACAGAAATAGAACCGGTGACTTTACATGAGAATGGAGTTGGCGGCATTAGTGAGAGCGCCAACGGTGCCAACTTGTGGATCTATCACGTCGAGGTGCTCAACAATGTCATCATGGTGATGGTCAGTTGCCTCTTCGTCTTCGTTACGAGGCAGACTGAGAGCACTTCCAAGTATTCCTGGTGCACCTTCATCTCCTGCAATTTGCACGTTTGTGACCGGTCCCTCGAGGGTGACTACACCTGATTGACTATGCTGAGACTCGGAGGCGGAGTCAGCTCGAGGACGTCTGGGAATGAGTGGTGTTCGGAGAGAACCTTTGGTGCAAAGGTCATGTATGATGCTGTTTGAACGAATTCGAGAAGACCTAGGTGGTAGGTCATCGAGACGCGGTGGGGGAGGAGGTAATGGAGCACTTTGGAGTTGGCCTGCCTGACCGAGTTCTTGTGCAGAAGGTCGTTTGAAGAGCGAGGCAAGGGTGTGCGGTGGTTCATTTGCGCCAGCGGTCTGAGGACGATCAGGCAAGTTTGAATACTGGTGCCTTTTGACTCGGACAGAAGGCATTCCGTTTATGGCGACCAAAGGGTCGAGGAGAGATTGAAGGCAATAATAGCAATGATAATGTAGTGTAGCAGGAAGTACAAAGTATCTACTTAATTTCAAAAAACTAATACAATCTCAGTCCGGCCCGTATTACCTAATGCCTGTTGGAGTTCGTGACGTTTTCCTGCGGAAAACCGAGAGCACTCGGTTTCGGTTGGTTGGCCTAGAGGTGACTGCTTCACTATCGAATGTTTCGGGTTCAGAGTTGAGTGGCGAAGGAGTGATAGTAGTAGCTGAGGTGTCTAGTTTGCGATGAGATGCTTTCTTCCAGGCATGCGCTGGGGATGAATTCGTAACAGGCAACGATTCGTTTGAAGAGACGGAGAGACGGCCTTCTTCAGTTTCTTTTTCGACTTGACCGGCATCCTTCGAGCTAGATTGTTTGGGAGGAGGTTTTTGTGTTTCTGCTTCCTCGGTGCCTTTTGAAGCAATCCACTTCGTCTTGGATATGAGTTCGCGAGCGACAGGAAGCACAGGTACAAGGGGCTGGTGGAAGGCCATCTTCACCCATCCTTTCCAACTCATATCAGAGGGAATGAATTGATTGACCAACTCCTCAAACTAGTGGTATATGTGAGATGGTTGCTTGTGATACCAAACCGATACACTTACACTCGTGGTTTGGTTTCTGTATTCTATTGGTTCAAAATCGCAACATGAGTGAGGAAACCGTCAATATTCGGAACAGCAGGACTCACCAAGGTCTCGAGTTCTGATGCGGGCATCTTGGCAAACAAATGATTCCTCTTTCATGATACTCAACAGAACGTGCAAACTAGCGAAAAAGATTTTAAGTGTCAGATAAGTCGAGCAACTCGACAACCCTACCTTGATATCCTCACTAGAACGAAAGTCTTCTGCGATGACCTAGTCTTCATTTCGGCAGCATCGCCAAATTTGTTGACCTTCTGATTCAAATCGTGACGATGTTTAAAGCGCTTTCCATCTTTCAACTCTGAAGCATCAGGGTCCGACCTAAGTAACTCTGAAGATCGAGTCCTTTGTAGAGATGATCTAGACAAAAACGGCGAGGATTCAGCAGCGGAGGATCGCAAGTCAGTGAAAGATCGCGACACTCCCAGCCTCCTGAGCGATGGTGGGACTAATCCTGATTCACTCGAGTCGGACAATTCTCGAGATATCTTTGGCGACTTGGGAATGGCCGTGTCCAGTGATACCCTGGGAAGGATGACAGGTCTAGTGGGCTCATCGTTCACAACTTCAGACTGTTTCCCGTCTGATTCTTGGCGTCGTTTCTTCCTTGAAGGCCAGAGGTATTCTAGAATCCGTCGGCCGACCCTGGCATCCACTTGTAGTCGCAAAGGATGTAGTGTCACTTCAAAATTTTCGTAGATGGTAATACCACCAACGGGTGGCAAGACAGCCCAATTCGCCAGTAGGAACAAACGTCGCTAGAAAGACAGTCAGAATAAGCAGTTATTACGAGCTCGGGACACCAACCTTCAACAACGGGTGATTAGCAGGCTCGTCGTGTTTGCACAAGATTTCTGCCCACAGCGCATCTTTTGACCCGTCAAACGCTTGGAGGTTGCCAACAGAGAGATTATTAACGGTGGAGCTATCTTGGCGGCTGAGCCAATAATGATGAATGTTTTGTACAGAAAGTTTTGCCAAAAGATCGCGACTTTCATCCAACATTCGCCAAGAAATTTCAGACGAGGAAGCATGAAGCAAAACGGCTGATTTTCGATCTCCTTGGTCATCAGATCGATCTTGGGCAAGTTTAATAGCCTCGAAGAGAAGATTGAGTTCTTCTGATATGAGGTATTTGTGTGCCCTCAGTTTCATCAACTCCCGTGTTGGTCCTTCCATGTCAAGATCCATTACTCCATGTTTCTCGGCCATGCGTTCTGCATGTAAAGCTAGCCTCATTCTGCGTTGCATCTTGGCTACGACGTCAGCTGAGCTGGAACTCGTGAAGTCATAAGTGAAAAGAAGTGTTTCCAGTTTGTCTAGTCGTGTTTTATGAGCAGCGTCAGAAAACAGCAGGAGTTTGGTGATGATATGTGAAATCGTCTGGAAGTTTTGGTCGGTAGCTGACACTGTGAATCTCGGTATGTTGACCTGGATGAGGTCCTATAGAAAAGGTACTTCAATAATCGGTGCGAAGGCAGCAAAGCGAAGTATTCACAGTCTGATCTTGCAAGTGATTGACGCTTGTCGCTGATTCGACCGACTTCCGTGGCACGACTGAAGTGACATTGTTACGCAATCTGAGTCGGTTGAACTTGTCATAATGGAAAGTGGCATCCGTTTGAGGTACCAGACGTTCAAAGGTATCGCTTTCGCATCGCAGGTCAATCAAAACTTCCAGAGGGACGCAGCCGTCCCCTGCATTTGTACGGAAGCTGGGCGCGAAAGTCTGCATTCCAGAAAGAGCAGCGTATGTCCTGTTTCAGCATTAGCATCGCAAGTATTTGTCTAGATTGAAAGTAGGGAATAACCTTGTCATCACTTTGCCACTGACGGGATCGTCCACGTTAGAGTCATCCATGATTCTAAAAGATTGCAATTTAGCTTGAACAGCCGCGACAACGCAAACGTCCTTTTCATTTCCTCTATTTCGCAAGACGACTTGAGGTTTTAGAAGAAGACAACAATAACTCTTCCGGAGGGAGACACCGTCCGACCAACCGTTCATAGGGTCCAGTTCGTCTGAAGAAGGTAAAGTGGGAAGTATGTCAACGTTGCCTTCCGTGGATTTGTGGTTCTCGCCAATCAAGAT
The DNA here is from genome assembly GCA_037954225.1 of Stygiomarasmius scandens. Taxonomy (NCBI): domain Eukaryota; kingdom Fungi; phylum Basidiomycota; class Agaricomycetes; order Agaricales; family Campanellaceae; genus Stygiomarasmius; species Stygiomarasmius scandens. Next base: position 1,528,836 of record JBANRG010000002.1, on the reverse strand, counting down.
TCGTTTGATAGCTGAGGCCGCTGCATGTGCAGGTGATTTGGAATGGTCTTCTTCCGATGATACTAGTGCGGCTTTGGCTTGATCGCGGATGAATTTGACAGCCCTGAGTCGCGTTAAGTATTTCTGGTAAGTAAATCCAGTGAAACCAAACGTACCGGGTCGCCATATGATATTCCATCCCTCGACGAGCACGGGAACAATAATAGTATTGCATCATTATCTGTTTATAGAGATCAACTGGAATGGCATAACCAATGCTTAATGGTACTCACATCACGTATGGCACTATCCATGAAGATCTTTGGGCAATGTATTTGAAAGACATTGTCGAACTCGGCCCATTCGTGGGGAGAAACAAAGTCCGCCGACATTTGGTAGTTCTGGGAACCATCTTGACCAGAAATATCAGATCCTCCTTTGTCAACGTTTATTAGGTGCGCAATATATTGCTCTAACAAGGACACCATTTTCTGTCGCGAGGCCTTGGAAAATATTAGGAAACATAGCTCCAATTGCCGAGAAGTCATTACCTTGAGATTCTCGTCCCTTGTAATCTTGCAACTATCCTTCAAGAATCTTATACGCTCAGAAACCAAAGATATTTGAACCTGAGGTACGGCTGTGGAAGAGTTAACATGAGCATTTAGTGTACGGAATTAAGTGCTTACTGGGTTCTTTGCCAAGTACACATTGATGAGTATCTTCATTCCCAAATTTGCTAGTGTTTAATGTTTCCTCCACAGCAGCTAGATTTCTTTTGAAATATGCAACGCGAGGGCAAGAAGCTATGGGTAATACGCGAAGCTCGGGTTCCAAAGCTGAGGACCAGTCTATTTCAACAAAGTCTTTCGGGTCGTACCATGAAGGGTCTTGTTCAAACGAAGAGAAGTCATCGCGAGAACGGTAGTTGCTTCTTCCGGATTGCTTGTTCTTGAGCTCCACCAATTTTTTGAGTGGATCGGGGAAAGTTGCAACAATGGCGCGTAAGTCTAAGCCTTTCATTACCAATTCAGCAGCATAAAAGGGCTTGTGGCGAGTAACTTTAGTGAATGCCGCTTCAGAGCCAGGAGTGATTGATTCTTGATCTCTTTGGTGCATATCGACTTGAAGCTCGTCTAACATGGCTTTCACGCCTATCCAAGGAGTTACGCCATCTATCCAAGCTATAAAGACAGTGAGTAAAGGTTGATAGTTTCAAAGCTATGAACTCACTCTCTTTGGAATCGTCGATGTAGCCGTGCATGACATACAATCTCGGGACATGTATACGGTATTTGATCGTCGCTATATGTCGACCAAATTTCGGAGAGATGATTCGATGAGGATAACAAGTGCCGAGACGGATTGGCAATGATAAAGCGTTGTCGAAAAGGGAACACCACCCCCAGAAATGGGCAAATGCTTGCGGTGTGAGATGTAAACTACTTGATTGCTGCTGCAATCCAGGCCTAAGACCTCGTAGAGAAGAAGTCAGAGATATTGATAAATGAATAAAATCCGATCTAAACTTGGTAAAAGAATCTTCGGGTCCCTGAAGTTATAGGTTAGATGATAAAATGAATATCAATGTATACCAACTAACATTGCGTAGTGGTACGCGCTTCTTCTTTTCCATCCTGACTTCATAATGGGGCTTGAAATCGAAATAGCGACATTGCCTATCAAAAGATGACCCTTTACACGTCGAACAAGAAGGACCGCAAGTGCGTTCAAAGACAAATCCAACGCCGAAACGGACGCCGGACGTGAGTTTAGCACAAGTTTTTCTGAACCAAGGTGCAGGCTGTTCAGGAAGGCTTGCTAATCTGAAAAAGATAGTCAACTCATAGATACCAAGGGGCAGGATATGAACCAACTTGGGAATTGCAATCGACATTGTGTCGCTGATGATCTGAACGAGCTCTCTTTCCTCGTTTTTCCGTCCGACGAGTAGCTTCGTGTTTCCCTCCCAGGCCAGAACGAATCCTGATCCGGCGGTGAGAGTATCGTGCGGATCGCGTAGTCCTGCGTCTACTTAGTATTTGTATTTAACAGAAGAAAAAAGTTTACCCTTCATATAATACCTCACTTCCCCCTTGAAAGTCGCTCTTATACTCCAATGGAATATGAGTCTCATCTGCAACCAGGTCGAATTAGATTAGCGCCCAATCGAGATGAATAACTGACCTTATCCCAAAAGCCCATGCTAGGTGATGTATCGCGAGGCGAACTAGTTAGTGATTCCACCACTCTCATGAGATCTTGTGTGGCTGGAGCATAGCTGACCGCCCAAGAGAAACTCGTTATCCCAGGGGCAGTCACGCGAATCTCCGGGTTAGCATATGTCTTCACCGGCATGATGGTTTTTGGTACAGAAAGGCTGAAGGTGGCAATGTCATGAACATCCTCATCAGCCCGAAGTATAGGACAATCAATCCAGTCCACAGAGAGCTCGGAACCCATTTCCTCTGCGATGACTAGATCGGTGTCAAATTCGAAAGCAGGTAGAGTTTCATCCGAATGGACAGGGATATCAATCATTGCCAAAGGGTAATCCCGTAAGGTGACTCGTAATGACTTGAGAGTAAAATTGAGATGCATCGGAACCAATAACGAGTATTCGGTTCCCACCGGAAGACCTCCCTGTTGATACAGGAATTCGGGGAGTTTGTCCATAGAAAACGAAGGTCCAGAGACGTTCAAGGACAATCCATCGAGAGAGAGCCGGAAAAGAGGCGGGTCGTTGCCAACCTTGCAACTCTCAATAGGGACGGGGAGTGGTTCCGGTTCTTCGTATGGGATATGCAATCTATGGAAGAAATCTTGTTGGGCTTTGAGTTGGTTACCTTTGACAATGTCCAGCCTTTGTTTCCAATCAAGAACATGAATCCCATCAAGCCGCGACCGAGCTTCCTGAATGGAAATGGAATGCTTTGGGCCAAATTCCCATTCCCGTTCTCCATCGTACTCAGGAACTGGGAGGCCCTCTGCACTCAAAATGTTGCACACCTTCACTTTAAAAGCTTCTTCGCGTTCTTCACGAGCTATCGCAGCTTCTGGGCCTGCATTGAATATGCGATTGAGTTTGACCTCCAATGGATCATCCGTTGCTTCTAAACTGAGGAAAGAAACGTTCAGAATAATAGAAGGCACTTGCTTGGGTCCCTCTGCCTCGGGAGAAGGTATACCGGAGTGTCTGCTATTGCTAGCTATGAGGTGAAGATGTCGTATGGCCTTGATAGCTACGCTCAGATCCAGTACAAGGTTTGCAAAAACGTAGCCGTATGGGACACGAAAACGAAGCGTTTCACCGTCAATGAGTATGGATTTCTCTTTACGAGAAGGGAGACGTATGGACCACTTTTGTAGCGACAGGAGCTCTTCCCACTTTGTTCCCCGACCCTCTTCCCACCTGTTATTGACAACTGACATTCGAACCCAGCATACGGCTTTCCTCAAACAGACGGTAACCGGCTTCTCAGAGATAGCCTTTACAGACAAGCTGTTTAAGCGTAGGAAGACATGTTCTTTTCCGAAGGTGCAGTTAGCCTGTATGGCATCAACGTCCATATCGAGATGATACAAAAGAGTGTTTGTGTTTTGTGGGGTTTGAATAGGACGGGAGCGCGCATGGGAAAGCGTCTTGATCGTCTGGAGCCCAAGCATTGTGCTGTATACATGTGCCAATAAGAACGATATGTCGATGAGTGCTATCCGTGAACTGATTTCGCAAGCATCTTGAGGATGGCTCTCTGAAGACTTTAAGCAGATCTGGATGACACCAGAACGAAGCTGCAAAAAATCTCGAACTTCTATCCCAGTGTCATCCCTTTCAGCAATGAACGGATCATCAGCGGCATATTGAGTGGACAAAGCACTCCTGACAGCAACATGTGAGAACGAAATGCTAATGAATGCAGATTGCGACTTCCAAAGCTCATTGACTGAGGACTCCGTAGATTTGAGGGCAAGCAGCCCCTGCTCGCCTGGTAATCGAAGATCATGCCGTAACAGAGACAGTTTATGAAGAGTCTGACAACGTGATAAATGGCCAGCGTTCAGGGCACAGTACTGCACGGAAATGCCAGTAGCTCGAAGGGCAAAGCCACGTGAAAGCTCCATGTCATCGTTAGGGTTGATGTCTGGAGAGGTGACGAATACCACAAACCGGGCTAGGGACCAAGACATTGTGAGACCGACAGGTAGCTTTTCTCGCAATGGTATATGAGGCGAGGATCCATTAAGACGATCAGCAGGTTCCGGTATGAGATTCACTACTCGCAGCAAAGCCGCAATCGTTTCAGGATGCCAAAGCTCTATGCATACGGTTTCGACGCAACAACGCAGCTCCGAAAGCAGGGTAGATGGATAAACACAAGCAGTATTTTGAGTGTCATCCCTGATATCGGCAAACATGTTACCGGTACCACGAATTTCTATAGAATCTATTGAGATGAAGGGAGGCTGATCGAAGAAATCTGGCCCAGTGGACTCCAAGAATTGGAATGATTGCCTACGTTCCATGGTCACAACCACGGTTTTGACTAAAATTGATTCCATGGCGAAAGACAGGTCTGCGTTCATCTCAAGAGGAAGTCGGTCAAAATCATCCAGAACATCATCACAAGCAGCGCTACGCCTGTCAAAGTGAGAGCGTAAGGTGAAGCGAATGCCTTCCGATCTGAGCTCAAACATATGCGAGCAGCGTGCAGACTCTGTACCAAGGAGAAGTCGACCGAGAATGGGTCCACAATTGACTTCCAACATCACTCGCGGGAGAGGGAATGGAGCTACGGGTTTCTGAGCAACTGCTTTCTTCTCTGAAGGCTGCATGTTGCTCAGAAAGTCTGATAGCACCTCAGCACGTTCGGTCAGGTGCACTGAGCCAATTTCAATGCGCATCTTCAGGAGAGGGGCATTGGGATCACCACCAATGAAAGGCGAGGTGACCAGTAATGGAGAAGGCCATTGTGTTGTCAGGATGTGTAGACCGAAACGGTTCAGTGTGAATAAGCGTATATGGTCTTGAAGGGAAGTCCGTGTGACTCGTACTTCGGCAACTGAGAAATTTACGGAATAAACATCGGAATCGAACGCCTCGACATGCTGGTTGCGACCAAGTAGGTTACTATGATGCACATCTTTGTGTGGATCACTCAACGCAGCACTCAATGTGATATTCTCGACTACGACTTTGTGGGAATCCTGGAAATTTGACTTTGATCGACTGTTCAGCGAAATCGAGCTGATATGAACCTGAACATCGTTGATGAATGAGAGTGCTGCCTTGGGTTTCACCATTAGCAGTGATCTCAAGGTTAACAAGAGCACAATACCTTCTGTCTGGTATCTTTTAATTTCATGCAAGGTTGATAGAAGTGACGACGTGGTAGAATAGATGCCTTGGGGCTAATATAAGCCAAGAGAACGATTCATTAGGGAACAGACATACAGAGAGACTCTCCAGTAAAGGTGAGGTTGGGCTGGCTGAGGACGTAGAAGTCGGTGTTTGAAGCATTGGAGAGTATAAACGCATCAAAGGCGATCGGGGTGAGATCAGAGGGCTGAGGAAGGGGCTGGAAGGGGGCTGTTGTGGAGTGGGCACTTCATGTGTAGGAGGACTGTTGGCTTTCAATGACTTCACTAGATGCAAAAGCGTTTCCATCTCTAAGAAACAGCTGCCTAGTTTAACATTGGTTTTTACACTGTGCGAGAAGAGGAAACCGTGGGCTGGATTGAAAGTTAAGGAGGTTTGTAATGAACTTGCTGCAGGAGAACGAAAGAACACCGTGTCTTTTCGCACATTGATGAGCAAGGATTCAAGACTGGAATAAAAGAGACGTACCTGGTGCTGATTCATGCGAAATAGACCCTACGACATTTTGAAGCTCCAACGACACACTACCAACACCCAAGGACCTTTCAACTGCGCGATTCCAAGACCGACGGAAACTTCCCTTGAACCGAGATTTCCAAGCTGCAATGCTGTAAGATTTCCGAAGAGTTGGTGAAGGAACGGGTGGACGCTGTGGCTCGATATCTTTTGCATTCTCTATTGGGGTGAATTCGAGGGACGTGTGAAGGTTCACTCGTTCTGATACTAATTCGAGCCCAGACAAATCATTGGCAACTACTCGAGCAAGCTTTATGTCGAGGTAGACAGCGGAGGTAACACTAGGAATGACTACAATGATAGACCGGAGACATGCTATGACTGCTGTCCTCACGAAGGGTCTGACAATGGGGTCCAAGAGAATGAAGACGCCTGATGAGAATTCCCAAAATCGTCTTCTGGTGTAGGAAAGAGTGACCATGGTCAGCGACCTTCTGTGGCGGTTTATAGAAATTGGTATATGTTCGAGCTTGTCAGTCTCTAGTGTTAGACCTTCTATCTTGATTGTGAGATGTCGCAATTCTGAGGACCACGAATAGCTGATACGTTCAACTTTCCAAGTTTGTGATCTTCTTCCTACTTCTCTATACATGTAAAGCCCGCGGATAGAACGAAGACTTATACTCCGAACCGAGAAATGTTTGGATATTTTTGATAGAATGAGGGGGAAAAGATATGACCGAAGGAAGAGAGCAAAGGTCGTCATCCTAAGCAGCCAGCATAGAAGAGCGACCCATATAGTATCGGGGGTCTTGAGGAGGAAGAGTGACAATAATACATCGAAAACGAGCGAAAGCATTGCCTAAAAGTTTAGTTTGCTTAGTAGAAAGTCGGATTCTGAGAAATGGTATACGCACGAGAGACGGAGAAAGCTAAAGTTCGAAAGGATAGACAAATGGTTTATGACTGTGTTCCTCGAGGAGGGTTCACCTCATGACACGCAATGGGAGTGAAGTTAAGAGCGCGCTACGGCAATGCTTGAAATGTTTGCCGCAACGTGTGACGTGAATTTTATTAGTCAACCTTAATAGGGGCTTCTCCAGTCTCCTAGCTTCAGCTTCATGGCAGATCATTAATCATTACAGGTACTACACGTAAAGGCTACACAAAAACCTTGAATTACTTTTTTCATTCGTCAGAGTCAGCATCCAGAACACTAAAGAATCGTCATTAGACAGTAGTACCTCAACAGCGTCTTCGCTTACCATTCTTCAGAGTTCATCTCCGCTGGCTTGTAAGTAGAAAATACGAAAGAGCTTCCGACAAAACTTCCAGGGTTGAATACATGACAGCCAGTATAAGTGATCTTGTATTTGTCGTACTTGTCTGCCAGTACAAGCTGTGATGAATAATTAGTGGTAGATTTCCAAGATTATCGAATCAACTCACTGCAGTAGGCAAGGGGTATAACCGAAGGGAATGGTCGTAATCAGACAAAACAGGTTGGATGTTTATAGTCAGCGGGCTTAAATGTGCTTGATCTAGAATGGATTGCACAAGCTATGATAGAATTAAGGTAGCTATTAGCGATGAACAAGGAAGGACCTACGAAACGCTTTAGATCGTCACTGCTCACATCCGGCTTAACTCCTACACCGACCACATTTCGTAACATTTTAGACATACTGTCGTCTCTGAAAACTACTATCTCCTGATCAAAAAACTTAATCCGGCACGGGTTGGTGCCAAAGTGGACATTTGGTATTTTCGTTTTGAGGCGGGTGACGAAGCTCGACAATATAGGTCGTCTTGGAAGTGTCGAGTTCAGTGCAACGTCCATTGGACCTGGCACAAATACAAAATGGGTGGTCCGTGTTATTCGAGGATATGAGGATATCAGGTCTGCTAACGTATCGAAATTCTCTGCTCAAAGTGGTCAATAAGGCAGGAAATACAAATTGGGTCACTTTCACCTTGATATCGCTGGATGTCGCGAGCATTGCCATTGGATATCGACCTACTTGTGAAGTTCCCGCACATTACAAGCACTTTAGGCACAAAATCGTTTTCCACACAGTTGTCAAACATCTTTCGAAGTCCCGGAAGCGTTCGAGGGTGATCTAACCAGACATCGGATAGAAAGAAAAAATGAAGATCTGGTAAATCTTCCCGAACTTTGGCAGATAAAGTGTTCTATGCATATATGAGGAATGAGAGAGAGGAAGTGTAGAAAATACATACATCTTCTAACAAGGAAGTGGATCCTTTCCCAAGGAAATCAATGTGTCCATAGATTGACCTGTAAAAGTCAGCGAAAGATACATGTTCAAGACGAATTCTACCACATACCGAGCAGTATACCGGGATTCACAAGGAGGTTGTCCGACAGCTATGATTTGAAGAGTAGCATCTACCGTGTATTCACCTTCAACGAGAGCAAATGACCCTTCAGTGAAAAAACCATCTCCCGGTTCATCCTTGACAATATTCGTCAGTCTTTGCGCGTTCTCTTTGAGGTCGGAAGAACAAACAAGGGTAGAAAAGTCGAGCTCTACGCTTCCGTCTGCATCCTCCAAACACAACTTGCCTTCTTTTGAACGAGTAAGCATGCCTAATAGAAGAAAACGCTCTCCTGCTCTACCCAGCAGCTGTTTCGTTGACCTTAACTGGACAAAGTGTGGGTAAACTCGCCGGATCACAAGTTAGTCTACTTACAGTTACTAAACGATCCCGATCTCGAGAGGGTAGAGTTGATGGTGCAAAGTGCTCGTTCCTCAAGACACACTGTTTAATGACATTAAGTCTATCCCGAACCGAGGAAACGCGGGATTCCGCAGAACCAGACATGGTCGGTAAGTTTTGCGCTCTAACATAAAGTGAGCAACATATGCATGGACAGACCCGACGCGTCTGTCTACTTACCTTTCAAAGGTGCCTCGCTCCACAGACCAGTGCCAACTAGGCATTTCAAACGCGTCGACGAAATACAGATGGCTTTCAGGATCTATTCTTTCAACTTCTGTATCGGCTCCTTGTCCTTGTTCTTGAAGTGATTCATATACCCTTTGCAGTACTTCAATCGACACTTTCATTGACGCGTCTACAAAAATATCAAGTGAACAGACAGGGAAGGACAACACAAGAAACGCACCATCTTGCTTATTGTACTCCTTTGCCAGAGCTTCAATCGACGATTCTATATCCTCTTCCGCTATCTCGTGTACATCAAGAATTTGCTCGAGTAGGTCTAGGGCATCCGGACCGAGCGAATTGCTGTATTTCCGGAATACCTTGAAAGCAAAGACGCGTCAGCCCAGAGCAAAGATGGTACTTTTTCTATCTACCTTGATGATTGTTCTCTGACGAGGGTTCGACATGGACGCGAAGATGAGATGAAGCTCGGCGGGCGCGTTTTGGTCGTCATGTGATTCCGAGTCCTAATCCGCTCTCTCTAGTAAGGACACCATTGTAGCATGTTTTCGGACCTAGATGTGGAAATTCGCCCTGGTTCAGGCATTGGAATGTTTGAGCTCGGTAAAACATCATCTCTCTTACAGGTCGAAACTCTAAAACCCTGACAGGTTCCTCACTATGGACAATCCTGGATATGCTCCGTCGAATGCAACATGTATTTCCTCAGGTTGACATCAAATACGATCCAGATGCCTCATCAATAACACCCATAATCCTTCATTTGCGACCACACATTGACCTTCTTTTCTCCGGTAAACACCAACGACTCCGAACGATTTGTGTTCGTAAGCTCCGTGATTCTAGTCCCCCCGTTACCCTTCGCTACAAGGATACCATACTTTCCTCTCCGGAGGAAGTTTTGAGACGAGTCGGGGTGAGCCGCACATTTGGGCCGACTTATGCTGGAGATGACTTGCGATACCCCGGAATATGGTTTAGCTTTGAGGAAGATGGATTGGGTGAAGGTCGTACGGGAACGCAGTCGGAGGACAGGATGCAAGAAGTAAAGCGAGTCTTGGTCTCCCAGAAGGACCTTGACACTCAAGAAGGAGATGCCCTGGGAGAAGTGGCGTACTGTCCTATCATGGACGGAGATATTTCATTAGCAGTCGTGAAAGTGCGTTACAGTCCACTTTGGTTTCGCCTGTTGCTTGACTGCCCGTCAAGGTCCACGATGGTGTTACCTTGCATTTTCATCCTTCCAATGCGAGACCAATACACGTTCGTTTAGGCGTTACTACAGCGCAAGACCTCATGGTTGATCTTGGAGCCCCTTTACGAGTACATTACAAGGAAGACGATAGAATGACTATACATGCCTCCAGTCAGAAATCAGACAGCGCTGATACCGGTTGTCAGTGGATTTTCTTTCCTTTCTACTTTTCTTTGTTGAAAGTTGCCTTAGATTTCTACAACTATTTCCAGCATGGCCTTGATTTCCTCCTATCAGGCACAACGCATGTCGTCAAGAAAATCATTCTTCATTCCAACATAGTAAGCCCTATTGATAGACCGAAACGAAAATCGTATTGAATCGTTTCAAGCCGGGATCCCCTCTCTTCCAACGCTACAAGCGATGCAATTGGGAAATAGAGGGCAAGCCCGAGGATGACGAAGATGGTAAATTTGCTTCACTAATCACGACTGGAAGTTTACTTATTTCTTTGAAGATACGCCGCCTAGAAAACGTTTCTATGACCGTGTAAAGTTCATCTCCCTCCCATAGTATCGGTGACTTATCTGTTCACTTCCAGTTTGAGACTACAAGTCACTTCCTTAGTCCACGCGAACAACCTCCTCCTTCTATGCTCCTAGACCGTACGGATGAGGAAGACAATATAACTTTGCCTAGTGCCACCACACGACGTGAGTCCTTTGCTTTCCGTGTTCGAGAACCCAGTACCGACCGAATCGTGTAGTTTATGGATATGACGGAATCATCTTGGAAGTATCTGAAGCATCTCAAATTGTATCTGTTACACTGTTCTGATTGTACAATACTCTTGCTGTAGATCTAGTCGGTATTATAGTCTTAATGAGAATGTGTATTTTAGCTTTTTCAAAGGCCACCCACCATAGTTTAAAGATGGATACCGTCTGAGTTCTCTTCCTCTTCAGCATCCGTGATTGACGAAGGTTGTGGATTCTTTGCCGGTTCCCGAGCCTGCGCAAGCTCATAATGTGTCCCCGTAGATACTCCCTTCTCAGTCAGCGCCAACTTGAGTATACTGATCCTTTCCTCCTGCGAACCTCTGAAACCAAGTTTGAACAGGACTCGCCAAGCTAGCTTGGTCTGACAAACCTACATAACGACCTGATTTTCTTCATAAGCTTGCGTTAGTTCAGGATCTACGGTATCTGTGCTCTCGGCACCGATGGCCTCCTTGAGGAATTCTTGAGTTTCGTTGAGATGCTTGAGGGAGTTCTGTAACCGCGCAATTTCTTTGGCTATCATAAGTTCGCGGTTTCTGGCCAAGAGTTAAAAAATGGAACCTTCGGTGATTGTAGATACATCGAGAGCAATGGCTTCGGACAGCGTAAAAGGCTGGGCATATCGAGGTGTATAATCCATGTATGAGGACTGGACTGAGCTGTGTTGACGTCACACAGAGCCGTTACTAAATTTGAAAATGTACAATATGTCAATATCGGTACAAAATCCTTGGTATTATTCTAAGTTCTGAATATCTCCGGCCAGACCTCTCTCAGTTGTTCCAGGTCGCTAACCACCGTGATACCGTCGTTGTCCTTCCCTGTGCTCTGTATTTCTTCGGCTTTCCCTCCTTCCACATGTACGAGCCCTTTCTCACAGAAATGTACACACTTTGCCCATCCAAGCTCCGTTGCAGCCATTACGTTGCGTTTATTGTCGTCTACAAAATAGCATTTCGAGGGATCGGAATGATTGGCCATCTTCATCGCCTGGAAAAGAGTGAGCTGAGAGACCAAGTCAAGTTAATAGGGATCGACCTTGTGGTAGTATGCATACTCCGGTTTGGCAATCAAGTCCTTGGCCGCATAGTCACAGTATACCAATCCGTCTATTAGATCCGTAAGGCGAAGGATTCGAAGTACTCGCTCCGCATGCTAGAAAACATCAGTGCCTGCTTACAACGTGAATGATCCGAGTTCCGACAACCCACCGGTCGGTATGCGTTTGTCAGTGCCCAAACCCGCACTTTTGATCTGTCGATATCCTCAAAGAGTTGGCGAAGAGAAGGGCTATACTGGATCATTTCTTCCAATGGGAGGGATCCATCGCACTTGCGGTCGAAGTCTAAGGGATCTAAAAGATATTAAGCATGAGTTGCTAGAGACGACCGAGCAAGAAGTATTCACCTACGTTGTGGTGGCGTATCAGACCACTAAGAGCCAAGCCGTACTGCGAATAGTACTGATGATGCAGCTCCGATGCTTCCGTATCCTCGAGACCAAGGCTGACAAAATATGCTGGAGAACACTAATTGGCTTATGGTCCCTGGACACGATGGAGTGGCATACCGTGAATTCTGACCCCCATGGCGGCGGAGATGTTGGTACTTGCAGAGTAGAGCGTGTTGTCGATGTCGAACCATACAATCGGACGGTCATCTTGAGGAGAATCGTTAGCCATGGTCAAGGAACAAGTTACTATTATGATTCTAACGCTGACCTGGCGGTCATGCGTCGTGTTAGGGGCACCAGATAAGATAAGATAATGAAGTACGGCATGAAATCGGCACTTTCCCTTGAACTATACAGGTTTTCCAAGCCACAGTTCCCACAAGATACCTCATACTACTGTACCCATTTTCGTAAGCGCGTTAGACGTCGAAACCCCCTCAAGACAGCAAGGTATTTCTCTAAATCGTGTTTTCTATCATGTATTCGTCTTATTCTCTCCTAGATGGCCAGAAGCAAAGAAATCGTCCCCGGGATTGGACGTCTCTCCCGTTCCCAAGTCGCCGCTAAACGCGGTCTGTACAAGGGCCCCAAAAAATCCGAAAAGCCTGCCGTCGAACCCACCCCGGAGACTGTCGAGAAGACAGTAGGTGGTGAGAAGAACGGTGGAAAACGTCTTGTCCCCACCACCAAAGCCCCCCGATTCTACCCTGCAGAGGACGTCCGCCAGCCAAAGAAGAGTCGTAAATCCCCCAAACCCACCCAGCTTCGTTCTTCGATAACTCCTGGTACTGTTTTGATTTTGGTGGCCGGCAGGTTCAGGGGGAAGAGGGTTGTGTTTTTGAAGCAGTTGGAGAGTGGTTTGCTTTTGGTCACTGGTCCTTTCAAGGTCAATGGTGTCCCTCTGCGCAGGGTCAACCAGGCCTACGTTATCGCCACCTCTACAAAGGTCGATTTCGAGGGTATCACGGTGTGTATCTTTTATTTTTTCCTTATCATTATCGCTGACCACTTTACAGGTCAACGAAAAGTTGAACGACGCCTACTTTGCTAAACCCGCTTCCAAAAGCTCAAAATCGGCGGAGGAGGAGTTCTTCGAGGATGGCAAGCCTAAAGCGAAGGAGGCCCTCCCCGAGTCCAAGGTTGCCGACCAGAAGGAGATTGATTCTGCTATCATTGCCGCAATCAAGAAAACAGAGAACCTCGGCAAATATCTCCAGTCCACCTTTGGTCTATCCAAGGGCCAGTTCCCACACCAGATGGTATTCTAAACTCTTTCGGGCGTTGGAGGTCGCGTTGTTTGTAGGAATATCATGCATCCCACTTATACATATGATATGAATTCTCCACCTACTACGAGCAATGAGATATGCAGTCGTATGTTCTACCTAGATTGTGGATAATGAGTGAAATGATTGGAAACTGTTGAGACTGAATCATGTTTTCGTGTTTGCCGGTTTTGCGTTACGGCAGATGCTTGCCTGTCGCGTTCCTCTTCGACGGTCACTGGCCTTTCATGGCACTCGATACCCACAAAAATGCTCACAATCGAGCAGGCGGCAGTTCTCTGGAATCATTGAAAATATGGGCCAAGAATTTCTAGATCTTGCAACTGCTCTCCCATATCCGCCTGGTTTTCCGCCATATTCCTCGACAATAATTCTAGTCACGATTTTCTCTCGTCTTCTGACGGTACCAGTGACTGTCTGGGTTCGTGTCTTTTCATGAATGCCCATTTATATGCTTATACTTTGCACAGGCCAGTAAACGAGCGCAACGCTACGAAGAAAATGTTCTTCCTGCTCTCAGACAACTCAAACCCGTCGTTGCCGAACAAGAAATCCGGGCTATGGCAAAGGAAGGCATACGGGGAGGTAAAGACTATTTGCGCACAGTGCATGCCAAACGATGTCAAGCTATCGTATGCCGTTTCTCGCACACACTACCGCCAGCTCTAACAAACCTATAGCTTGAAGCGCGCGAAAAAGAGCTTGCAAACGAGTACAAATGTCGTCCTTTGGTTACGTCTTTAGCCTCTCCTCTCTCTCAAGCACCCATATTCATCCTTATTACAACCGTGCTCAACAACCTCGCACGAAATCCCGCCTCATGCTTCGACTCAGAGTCTTTCCTTACTCTTACAACTTTGATGCACCCGGACGAAACTATGGCGTTACCCGTTGTGCTTGGATTACTCACCATGGCTAACGTGGAGGCTAGTACATGGGTCCTAACTCCTGCTGAGAAGCAACAGCTAGCAGAGCGTGAAGCCAAAAGCAAAGAAATAAGCGCAAAGGATGGCACTCGACGAGTAAGGTTTCAATCAATATTCAAATCAGGCATGCGAGGACTTGCGGTAGCCCGGATAGGCTTGGGAGCTATCGCCCCTGGAGTGAGTGTCTACTCTCCCGAGCTCATTCAGATGTTAACAAGGGCGTACAGGCTGTCACTGTCTATTGGGTCACGTCTGCAGCATTTGGTCTCTTCCAGACTTGGTTGATGAACTGGCTGGATGTCAGGCGAAGGAGGGCATTTCAAGCAGCTCATCCACCACCGTCACTCCCAAAACCTTCTCTTCGCTCTGGATCTGCTGATGCACTCCGTTTACATGCGGCTGAGAAACGTGTTCAGCCCTCGGCAAAAAAGGTGTAATCAAGGTGAGCAGGTCTCTTTCAATCGTGCTTGGGATGAAAACACATGTGGTTGAGAGGGACCTCCTGTTAAAAATCCTCAGTGGGTTTGGTGGGCGCCCAGAGAACTTTTCTTGATCTAATATGACCCGTTCCAATTGGGAACAATTCTGCTCTAGTTGGAATTAACTAATAACATTTAAATTCAAGGTGTCGCTCGGGTGGTATAAAGATGGTAGAGGTGGGGTTTACAAATACAGCAGCCATAATATTATCACATACAAAGTTTAAGAGACGCCTCCCCATGGGCCTCTTATGCGTCGAGCTAATTGAATGTCGCGTTGCATAATAGTAACGCGTTTCGCGTGCAAAGCACAGAGATTACTGAAAAAGAAAATGAGTCTGAGAAGGCAGAAGCCACGAGTTGGATTCACGCACGCGTCTTCGAATAAATGTACCAAAAAAGCCTCTGTAGCCTCCTGCAGCGCCTGAATTGCAGAGCTTTGCCAACGCAATGCTCCATCCCCCTGATTACCGTTCATGTCCGTGGTCATGTCGAGCGCAATTTCGCGTACCTAGGAGACAGTTGGGGTGAAGCACATAGCCAGTTGAACAATAACCACTCACAAGTCGAGAAAACGGTAATTTTCGAATTAAGAGATCGGTACTCTTTTGGTACCTGCGAATTTCACGCAGTGCAACAGTGCCTGGCCTAAACCTACGCTTCTTTGGTTCCTCAGCTAGAGACTGATTGAGACAAATGACATGACGAAAAGTGAATGAATACAAACCAGGCTGGGGGTTGGACTGACGACGGGGAGGTTTGCCACCGGTGCTCTTGCGAGCTGTGGCAGACTTTGTGCGTTTTGCAGCAGGTGTTGGAGGATCCGAGCCCGAGGGACGTGCTTTGCGTTTGGAGGAAGAGGCAACGGTAGCCTGGGCCATGAGGATGAGAAGAAAGAGCAGCTTCCAAATTAGGAAATTAGGAGTTTGAACATTTCGGCGATGACTGTTGGGTCTCCCATTATCACAGGATATTATCGCTATACAGACATTTGGTTCCAATGGTATTCATCTTATTCCACTTCTCTTTATTCTCTTTCATATTTCTTCTTTGTCTTCTAGGGCCGAAAAATCGCTACTGAACCCAGGCGACCGCGATGCAGTCAAAGCCATTCTTGGTGAGACCTGATATTTGTTCGCAGGGCTTTCTCGTTCTCATGCTGTACAGCTCACGACGCGCTCGTACACCAGGACCATCCTTTGTGTCTTCCTGACCAGGAGGGTGCCCAACTTTTTCTCGGTACAGTCAATGCCACAGTTTTGACGCGATCGCGTCTCTGATTCCTGCCGTAGGATCATTTCCTAATGGCGAGAAGCGCCTCATGTTTTCGTCTAAACAAATTGACTACATCCGTTACTGGCTTCATGCAATGAAATTGACACCAGAGATTATCCCGCTACCTTACAGTGATTGCCTCTTGCTTGAATCCTCCCTTCGTGGTATCGAGCCCATCGTCTTCAAAACCGGTGGCGAACTGAAAAAATGTAACAAGGTGTGCATTACTGTTCTCATCGCTATCTTCCAGCACTGAAACGATCAGGACCTGGACAAGATCAACAAAAAGTTGAAGAAAGCCAACAATCCAACGTTGGCTAATCGTCGCCAGATCTTTGATCGATCTCGGACCCTTTTTCAAGAGAAGAAGGGTGCATGGTTAGCTGTAGACTTTGAAGGATGGGAGAGAGATCATACTGCCATCACCGAATTTGGTTGGAGCGCCATTCACTGGGAAGATGGAACGGAGGTTCAGGAGGACGGACATCTGATCGTCAAGGAACATCAGTTGTACACTAACGGGACGTATGTGAGGGATAACCGCAATGTAAGTGTAGCCATTCTGACAGCATAGGTACATGCCAACCTCTTTTTGCAGCATTTTTCCTTTGGTACTAGCCAGATCCTCAACAAGCCCGAGTTCAAAAAGAGCATCCATGATCTTTTCGCTCGCATGAAGAGCTATGGTGCAGTTTTTCTGGTATTTCACGACAATTCACAAGACATCAAGTATAATTGTTCACTTTTTTCAGTTTCGCGTGCTCATGTTCTTCCCAAGGTATCTCAAGTCTTCCATGGTTTCTGCACCCATGGAGGGGCTCTCATACGACCCACCATCCAACTCTCCCACAACCGGCCTTTTTGTCGTCGATACATCCGACCTCTTTGCTGCTCTTGAAGGAGAGGGCTACAGCAACCGCAGAAGTCTTGAGCGCATGTGCAACTTTCTCCGGATTCCTACTCAGTATCTGCACAATGCAGGCAATGATGCTCACGTAGGTTTAGTTTCTGCATAAATTTTATTATCGTTCTCTTACCTGTCGATTCAGTATACTCTACTTGCTTGCAAGGAAATGGTAAATGGTGAACAACTTGACAAACAGCGAGAGCAGCGTTGGCCCGACAGAACCAATTCAGGAGAAGTGCAGGTCCAATGGAAGCCATGGGAAATGGATAGTGATTACTCGGATCAGGAAGGATTTATCTAGAGGGATTGTACGTCCGACAGCTGTACTATTGTTGTATTTCTTGCACGCGTTTGTGTTTTGTTCAAAAGGTTTTCTAGCATTACAAACTAAAACCAGCTATGTATGATACCATGTATGATTGTAGTCCCATCTGTGTACGCCATCTATTACCAATTTGAAGTGTACTACCCATCGTTGCTCATCACTCGAATCAAACTCGAAGACACCAAATTTAGAGGAACCGCAATATTCGTGGTGTACAGTCACGTCCGTTGGCTCATGAGAAGTGTATTCTCGTGCAACTGGTTGAAAAAAGAAGGACAGAGGCGAAGTTGAGAACTCGATGATGGTGTTTTGTGGTGGATAAGGAGACGTTGTAGGAGGAGGGAATTTGACGGTAGCTATAGTGGCGGATGAGTTACTCGAAACAAGCTCGCAAGTAAAACTTCGTACCATGCTCATGACGATCTCCGCTAATAATGATACCTCCTCCGTATTTCCAAAGCAGTTCGAAAACCTGCTGACGTTCTTCAAGGTAACCAGCCCATGAATCCATTTCGTCTCCTCCTTCACTCCAGTTCTTGAAGGATTTCAGCGTTAGCTTGATTGAGAGGAGAAAAAGGTCCTGACCCTAGTGAATGGCACACCGCTCACAATGACCTTCCAGCCTTTCTCGCTCATGATCCATGCTTCGAGTTCTGCAAACTGTTGCTTTCCCAGCATCGACTGTTGACCAAGTCCGCCACTTGAGCTATCCTTGGCAGGAGGGACATCCCGGTATGAACGTGTGTCCAAGACAAAGAACGACGCGTCTCCACGCTTGTATGTGTAGTAATATTTGTTGGGGTCGGAAGAAGGGGGGTTGACGCGGTGTTGATACCATACAAACGGGTTCATTGCATCCCTGTACATGTCCTATTCCAATAAGATTAACACTATGCTTTGAATGCACCCCGAGGAAAAACTTACTTGACCCTGCGGCATCTCTTTGTACCAGTCATTCACAATCTCATGGTCGTCAAACATATGAAGCCAAGGGATGTTGCGAAGTTTCTCTGACCAATCCGGAGACGCATACACCTGACGGAATAGAGTAGTGTAATATTCCTTGGTATAAGGTGCGACTTGAACGGGGAGGTCACTGTAAATGAAGTCACCGAGGAAAAAAATGAAGTCTGGGACATTGACTTTCTCCACATAATCCCCCAAATGTCGTAGACCTGCGATTGACAACGCATGTGACAATGGATTATAAGGATAGAAAGGTTTCCAGCAGGAACTACTGATGAAAGAAATCTTCTTCTTGTTGGCAGGTGGCGTATGAAAGGAACCAGAATGCCCAAGACTTGTGGTGTAATTGTAACGAGTCGACGGAGCGAGGTTGTTTAAAGTGACAGAGGTTGTGTAATCTTCCAAAGGAGAAATCGAAGCCTGTAAGTTCGCTTCAGCGCCGCTGGAGACATATGTGAGAGTGAAGTTGGAGGCTTTAGGGTGTCTAATGAGGAGACGAGAGCTCGTTGGATCAAGAAAGCCCAAGCGCGAAAAGGATAGATTGTCCTCGTGATATAGAAAGTGTCCTCGATATAGAAAGTCGGCAACAAAGAGCAAGATCAAGGTATTAACTATTGCATCTAGAACGAAAGCATTCGAGGTTCTAAACCGGCCGCAAAAGCTGAAAAGAAAACCCGTCGCAAACAATGTGTAAGACGTCAGAATTTCCGGGAGGAACTTGTACCCCAAGGGAAGCTAGAAGACTTGTAGAATGAGGTGGAGCGACGGCATGAATGGATATTGAAGCTGACCATGCGAAGGAAGACATAAGACGCGACTTTGAGACGAGCAGACGCGACGATAGCACAGAGCTGGACGAAAAACTCAAGTAACTTCATCAAAGAACAACCTGAAATTAAGTCATCACTACAGGTATTAAGGAAACCGTTACCGTGCGTAGAAGAAGACACGTTCCTTCCATTTTCGAATACCTCATACCCCTAATCTCAAACAGCCTTCAGGGCAACGTTTGTACCAAGTAATAAAATCGTTCGGTTTTTACATCATCGTGGCGGCATCACAGGTTAATACTGGAGCTTCACTTTGACTTTGCCACATTCTAGAAAACACTGCGATGCTATATGGCTGAACATATGACTGGTAGTCTCAATCTTACTGTGAGCCACTTCGAAGGCGAGAATGTTACGCTACAGACAGTTTCGAGCTATAAGAACGGAGGTATTGTACTCAGACTCCCAACTCATTCCCCATCTACATCTCTACACGCATAAATCTCTTCGCTCGCCATGGTTTGGAGAATCACTAGTCTCACCGTTGAAGGCGGTAACCACAGTAGCGTCCTCTTTGGTGGTGACTCGGGCAACCAACAGATTGTTGGTCCAACTGGTCCCATCGGAGGTACCTGGATTTTGGCCATCCCAGGTCAGATACCGTTTTGATTTTTGATAAACTGCCTTGTTAACGCGGCATCAGGAAGGGGATACTTGAAGATGGAAGACAAAGGCAACACTGGTAAACGTGCTTGAATATCATCGAGGCAATGTATCTGATAGGTCTCCGTCCAGTTTCCGGTCCAGGCGACTGGTCCGTGTCTTTCAACAGTTCTTCCACCAATTGGTTCTACAGAGGGGAAGGAGACTGCAAAATCTCTGTTAGCTCCAACGGCCATTTCACCGTCAGTGGTGGCGCCAACTCTATCGAGGGTCAATTGTAAGTGGTTGTGCAAAGGGCCTTCCTTGATGCTTATTAAACCACCACAGAAAACCATTCTAAGCGCCAGAGCCAGATTTTAACAATCCTCGATTTGAATCTTTGCACTGTAGTCTTGTGTACCATGTAAACTCGAAATCGTGTCAATCCCGTTGATCAAATGTTATGTATTTTTCGTGTCAAATTTCGGGTCCGGGCCCGTTATCGCTACAAGAAAGATTTTCCGGTGGACTCATCCGCTGTCGTTGAAGGCAGGTGCGTCGGAAATACCAGAAAAGGACAGAGAGTTTTCGTGAGGCCCAATCAGAGAGAAACGTCTTGTACATAATCAACTCGAGCTTGAACATATGAGTTAGTACCGGTTAGTATCGTATACATAGCGGTTAGTGATTGACTGTCTCTTGAGGCCTTGAGGAGCGAGGTTCAAGTTGTCGCGTAATCGACGTTGCATTTCCCACGACAAAACGCCAGGCACCCAAACTTTTCGCGACAGCTGTACCTTTCTTCGAACTGTTACGCACGTGTATTACTTCTCTTGCCGCATTCATATATTATGGCCGCATATACAACGATACCACTGGACTTCAAGTGTTCTCATGACACACGACATGTCACCCCGAACTCCCAGCTCTGATAAAGACTTTGACGATGGCTCTTATACTGCTCCGGTGGTTGAAAAGCAATCTCCGCAAACCGAAGTTTCAATCTCCAAATGGTCCTCTGTTCTCAGCGTGCTGGTAGCCGGAGTGGCACTCTTTTCGGATGGGTAGGTTTATCGTTTTCTCTTCATACATTGCATCTTATGCGGCACAGATACAATATTCAAATCATAGGATACATGAATTCTGTCCTTACAAAATTGTATCCAGATGTGATGACGACAGAAATGAAGGCAAGTACAACCTCATTTCAGCCAAACCTTAATCAACGACTGACGTTTCCTGGTGTAGGCCAGGTTTGTCAAAGGTTATCGCATTTCCTAGAATCGTAGATTAACAGGAGCCAACCATTTAGACTCAGCAACTCTATCCTCATTGGCGATGTGGTAGGCATGATCTTTTTCGGTTTGTGCATTGATCGCTGGGGCCGCCGATTGGGTATCTTTGCCACCACATTTTTCCTGGTTTTGGGTATCGTTCTCGCAACAGCAGCTCATGGAACAACTCCCACAGGCTTATTGTGGATGATGGTAGGTAATTTTATCGTGATATGGCTTCTAGACTGACCGATTTAATAGGTTGTGGGAAGGGGTGTAGCTGGAGTCGGGGCCGGAGGTGAATTACAAGGCAATCCCTTTTTTGTCATCTGCTTACAGGAGACTAGGTGAATACTCGGTCTGCACAACTCAGGCGATTGAAGCTGCAGATGAAAATACCTAGCAAGTCTCAACTGTCTTGTCCTTGTGCTGTCATTTGACTGATTTATTCCAGTGTGCAAAAAAGGCGAGGGGTCCTCGTGGCCACTTCAACAAATTCTGCCATCGTTTCTGGATTTGTCGCTTCGTCTATTGTTTCTGTGATCGTTCTTCTCGCTTATGGCGACAAAGCGAGCGATGGCGTTTGGAGAGTTTGTTTTGGTATCGGCATTTTCGTGAGTTTGAATTGGGTCTATTCAATATGGCTAATGACAACTCTGTATCAGCTCCCATTGACCATCTTCTTTTTTCGTCTCCGTCTTATCGATTCTACACAATACCGAAAACACGCAATCAAGCGTCGTTTCCCCCTTAAACTAACGGTCCGTCGGTACTGGAAACCATTACTTGGATGTTGCGGTGCCTGGTTTCTATAGTGGGTACAAATCACTCTCTACAGGAAGTGATTGACCCAAAAGGCACTCGTCAATAGCGATTTTATCGTTTACCCTTTCAATCTCCTTGCTCCTACGATTGTTTCTGGGTTCTCGTCCTCCAGTTCACTAGTGGAAACTACTGGTTGGTCTGCTCTCGTGAATGCATTTGCACTGCCAGGTGCTTTCTTCGGGTGAGTCGCATCACAAGAGATTGTTTACGCTTTAGAAAAACTGATATTTGGTTAGGGGATTCCTCATTGATTGGATAGGCCGTCGTCGAACATATGCACTTGGTTTCGCCATCGTATCCGTCTTTGGGTTTGTTATAGGTGCCACTATGCTTCCTTTGCGCCAAAATTTCCCCGCTTTTGTTGTTTTGTTTGGTTTATTCCAAAGCTTTCTTTCTGTCGGTCCTGGGGTAAGACATCCCCGCAATGAGACCCTATTCAACCCTGACGATCGCAGAATTGTAATTTCCTTGTCTCAAGCGAGTCTTTCCCTACACCCGTTCGGGGCCACTTCTTAGGTTTTGCTGCCGCCGTTGGCAAGGCTGGAGCTGCCATGTTGGTGTCCTATTCCCCTTTCTTTGCATGTCTTGACCTCGAGTTTCCAGTGGAACACAAGTATTCCCATTGATTGTGGACAGATACGAAGATGAGGTCAAGGGACAACAAGCCATTTTCTTGATCGGGGCTGCTATATCTGTTGTGGGAACACTGGTGGTATATTTTCTTATCCCAGATAGGGACTGCCAGCTCGAATCAGAAGATAAAGTAGGTGGAGTTTCTCCTTTATGCCAGAGGCTCCAACTGACTTGCTTGTAGCTGTTCAAGGAGTATCTGGAACAGCATGGATGGGATACATCGGAGATGGGTTCACATTAAATTTAATGCTGGGATTGTGGGCAAAAAGCCTTAAACTGAAGAGCAAAAGTAGCTAGATATTTCATAGACAGCAAAAATACGTAGATGTCAGTGACCTTCCAATTAAAGTCGACGCGTGCACACAAATTGCACGTGGACGTGTTTGCAGACCGTCACATTTGAGTCTCACTTTCGCCCCTCTTGACATTCTTTCAACTTCAGCAAGTGAACTACTAGGTGCGTAGTCAATGTCTCTCGCTGATCTTCACCAGAGATACAGTACCGCGGTTGCATCGATGGCTCTACATCGTTAGTTTCCTTGACAATAATGCTTCGGGATCTTATTAACCTGACGCGCTGGATCCGGAAATTTGCAGGTCCGACGTGTGCGTATCCAGATCAATCAGGACCTTCATCCCAAACTCAAAGGATATACAGTGCAAAGTGGAGCACTGGAGCAGAAATTCGAAGCGATATTGAACGATGTCGAAATGCAAGTACGTCTTGCGCAGTCTATGTGTGTATATGCACAGCCTAGAAATCTTAACCCTTGGTTCCTACAGGCACCACTGGAGGAGAGCGAAGCTTTTCTCGTACTCGATACAAATGTTTTATTACATGACTTGAACGTATTTGTTAATTTCGTGAAAGACATTGAAAGAATGGGGATACCTCTCATTGTTGTCATTCCGAGAGCTGTATTGAGCGAACTTGACGGGTGAGTTACTTTGAAGATTCGTAATTACCAACTAGCCCATTATCTGGCCTTTATTCTCAGGCAAAAGAAGGATGTTGGTTTACAATGGTTTTCAAGACGTGCATCTTCGTGGATTTTCGAGGAGATGAGAAGAACGCAACACGTTAAAGGTCAGGCATTATCAGAAACGATTTTCTCCCAAGATCAGGTTAGTCACTTGAAGGTCTGAAAACCGAGACTCTCTACTCACTTACTTGTAGCGTTTACTCACTAACGATGAGAAGATATTGAACTGCGCTCTGTATTTCTCACAACGCCGCCTAACTCTGCTATGTACCGGGGACAAAAATCTATGTATCCTTGCGCAGTCAGAAGGTGGTGTTTTAGCGTTATCACTTGAATAGGGGAGCTAATGCGCAGGAACCGCAGCGACTATTCGCGTTATAGAATTCAAACAAAAAACTGCTTGGTCCAGCCGCAGGCTTGCGGAAGAGGTCTTTCAATCACTCGGATATGTGGATTTCAATGAGTTTTCGCATTATGACAAGAATTACAAGCAGACATCGGTCATGAAAGAGGAAAACGATATGGACATGGATGTTGACGAAGATGATTTGACAATGACGCTCGTCGATGCGCGGACTTCGCTCCATATTCAGGTCATTAATCATTTCAAAACTTTACTTGCGGAACTAGTTATTTGTCTGGAGAAGAAGATGCCTGCGACAGCCGACGGAAGGTCCATGCATGCTCCACCGCCCTCGATTCATGCACCAAAGATGCGACCCAGAATCCCTAAGAAGATTTCAGAGTGGAACATTCCCGAACTGCTGGACTATTTGGAAGCCACAGACCCAAATTTCGAGAAGGTACGCGGACACCCGCATCCCTGCTTGGAAAGGTTCCTGGCGGAACCATACACACCAAACTCGGGCGCACGAAGAGGTCAAGATTGGTCGCGACAAGATTGGGTTATTGCATTAGGGAAAATGAAATGGATAGGAAAGAGATGGGAAGCAAACTGTAGTATTTCTGAATCCCTGCGGGATCTTCATCCACACCTTGAGACCGTATTTGGACAGGCTGTGACAATTTGATCAGTTTAGTTAGTACCACATACATAACACCAAGTATAGTACAAGCAACCAAGATGTTTGATGTGCTGTGGTCTTGGTGCACAGCCGATAAGAACCGTTGACTATTTTGCGATGACTAAAGAGCCGCGAGCTGTTTATCCTTGATGTTAAAAATTCGGGGCGCTACTTTCTCTCGTCCACATATCATTCCCTACCCCATTCCTACCATGGCTCGTCGCAGACCCTTATTTGTCTTTCTTCTCATTCTCGGCCTATTTCTTGTTGGCACCGTCGTTGTTTTAAGCTCTGTAACATATTACCTCGCCATTGACCCCAGCGCCTACCTTTCCGATCTTGAAGTTCCCATTCTCGAAAACAACACCCGGTGGAATGCTTCAGAGAACGGTCAGGTTGAACGTATTCCGAGAATACTTCACCAGACTTGGCGAACGGACATACTCCCACCGCGGTGGAAGAATGTGTCAGAGGAATGTCGAGACATGATGCCCGACTAGTGCGTGCATCTTTGTCTGTGTTCACCACCTGTACTGACAGTCCCCTGAAGCGAATATAAATTATGGACGGATGAAAGCTCTCGAGAGTTCATCCAAGAGCATTATTCATGGTTTCTAGATACTTTTGACGGGTACGAATACAATATTCAACGTGCCGACGCAATTCGTTATTTCGTGCTACATCATTACGGCGGCATCTATCTTGACTTGGATATTGGATGCACTCGCCCTCTCGACCCCCTGCTCGTCTACCCCGTTATTCTTCCCAAAACTATTCCTGTCGGCGTATCCAATGATCTCATGTTTGCGGAAAAGGGCCACCCATTCCTCCTTCAAACTATTCACAACCTAATCACATTTGATCATTCCTGGATTCTCAACTATCCTACCGTCATGTTCTCAACTGGGCCCATGTTCCTTTCCGCGCAGTATGGCATGTATGCGTCCTCTCGTTCAAGTGATCCTGTTCGTATTCTACCCAAATCGCTTTACGGAAAGAATGCCAAGGAAGGTGAAGCTCCACATTCATTCTTTTCCCACTACTATGGAAGTAGCTGGCATGATAATGATGCGGCCTTTATTGGCTTCCTTGGTCATTGGGGAAAGGGTTTACTTTGGATCGGTCTAATAATTCTGTTGGGTGGTCTGGCAATGATAGCATTGCCTGGCAGGCAGCGTCGCTATTCATTACGGAGGATCGGTGGGTACGACGTGCTTTTCCCGCGTTTGTCTCAGCGCACCGGTCATTGGCATTTTCACCTTCCAAGGTCAGCGATGAGCTCAGGCTCAGCCAGTTCATCAGACGACAGTGCACCAACGTCTCCCATTGAATCGGACATCTCCGTCCTTCACCTCCCGTTCGACATGCGGCCGTCATCTCCCGCACCCTCTGACGCCTCTTTCTCCAATGATCCACACCCTGGTTACTCGTCACCATTGGTCGATACATTCCGGCGCGTACGAAGCCGAGTAGTAGCTCTAACTGGTGGCGCAGAAGATAACTCCAGAACACATCTCCGGTCTAGGAGGCATCGTCACAGCCGTGGTTACTTGTTTTTCCTCCCTGCCATCTTTACTACACAACCGGCAGATGTGGAGATAGGCTCAGAACCTGTTCCCATGCTTTCTCGGCCTATACCACGGTCGTCTCAGAGATACACAGATGATGACTGTCCCGATGGATCATCAACATCCCATACTCTCTCACAATCAGAGGCGCAATTGATTGATTTTGGGGATGATGATCATTCGGCTCCTCGTTCTAGAAGTGGGGGCCGGGTCGTATAGAGTTCATTGCAACATCAACTATCACAAAACATTCGACGCTGCTTCATATAGGCTTGATGAGATATAATTCTATACCCTTCTATTTTTTTTTGCATCATACAACATTCATAGCTAAAAGCAAGACCAAGAGGACTCTGTTTCCGATCAAATATGATCGAGGACGGTTTAACCCGCAGCAGACTATAATTTGTTCAAATATTATACTATAGAATTACCATCTTTTGCACGAATGAAACAATACACTCCTTCAGCGACGGCAAACATCCATCAGACAGCCACCGCTTTCTTCATATAAATAGAGAGTAACAACATTGCGCCCCCAGCTACCGCATACGTATAGGTTGGACCAAAGGTCCAGTATGATGCACAAGCTAAAACATTGTCAGCCACAAGTAATTAACAGTGGAATATGACATACCTATGAGTGGGCCGATAGCTCGACCTAGTTGTCCGGAAGATCTGAACTTTCCCAAGGCTTTGCCTTTTGCTAGCTTGGGGTGTTCTTTAGCCGGCTTACCTGTTACGGGGTCGAATCTACCTTCATCGCATTGCAAGGAGGCAAAGGCAGTAAGGGAGTTGACAACAGTAGCAGACGTGAATGCCATGCAACATGCGGCTAGCTGGAGTAGTCGGCGCGCGAAAACGACATTTGTGTCCACGTAGATAGGCAAGATTGCCAAAGAGATGAGACCTAGAACACATGCTAACACGCCTCTACGAGCCATCACACCCTCTCCGATCTTGGAGGTTGCCCTGCGAACGTAGCCTCCCTGCAAAAGTGCGCTAATAATACCAATTGAGCCTATCAATTTTCCATTCTGGGTGTTATTCCAGTCGAACACTAATGAAAGTCAGCTTCCGGAAACGATGTTACATCGGCAACTCACGATCAAAAGTCAAGAAGGTTAATGTGAATTCTACTCCAGAAAAGACACCAAGGAACAAAAAGTGAACGAAACCAAGGGAGTTTAGTAGTTCGATGCGTTTTTGTACAGTGTCAGCTCGTGCAGTTTTGACAGCACCATTGGTGGCCTTCTCCGTTGTATTCTTATCCTCGTTTTTTCCACGGAGGCCCTTTCCGCGAGTTTCAGGCAGTGCAAAAATTAAGAATAGAGTCTCAACGGTCAAAAGCACAAGCGTTAGCAACGCAGGCATTGCATACACGTTTAGCTCTATCCCAAAAGTGTTGATTGACGGTAAAGGCCGGGACGCAAAGTAAGCACCAATGGGAGGACCAATGCAGAAACAGATTGCGAAAGCAATACCGACGTGTGCGAGAGCTTTGGAACGGTTTGCAGGTGTAGTCACGTCAGACAAGATTGCACTGTACAAGTCCATGTTAAAGGCGCGACGGTGAAGGCAAAAACTTGACATACATGGCGAGTTGTACATTGCCTTCACTGAGACCACCAATGACACGAGACAACATATAAGAAGCGAATGTGCTTGATGTAACCCATCTAGGATATCGCATTAGCATATTGCCAGTCGAACTGCGAGGGCGGGTAGCTCACACTAAGGCAGATAAGATGTTGCCAATCATTGTGATGAGCAATATTCTTTTACGACCATATCTATCAGAAAGGGCACCAATCCGTGGCGATACTAAAAATTGAAGTATCCTGATAACACATATGAATCATCCATCGAGAGGAAAATCCTGCAAGAGACATACGAAAAGACGGAGCCCATCAATCCACCTATGACAGAGACCAAAGCTTAAGACTGTTGTATAGCTGCATTGAACCGCACGAAACGCACCGAGAAGAACCACATCCCATTTCTGTGAATGTAAACTCGGTTTATAGAGCAAGGAGCGAACTCCCGAGACAAATGCAAGGGTCCTCGATAGGAAACCATTGGGATATGATATTTCTCTCTGGGCAGGACAATTATTCAGCTGGAGATCAGAAGCTGACGTGTCAGAAACCAAACCTTCGTGTACCATTCAATGAGGCGCGGAAAGAGGGGTAAAGGTATTGTAAAAGCAAACAGATCGAGAACAAGCGACAAGAAAACGACCGTTTCTACTTTGGCCATGGTGAACGAATGAGAATGAGTGAATGGTAGTCCGGGCGTTGTTTTATAACGTTAGTCCAACTGCGATACACGGTAACACAGGTTGTCAGCTTTTTAGATCACACACTTTTTGACAATCGGGTACAAGGCACCGTGAACGGCTTCACAACAGTTCATTCTAATTTACCGTCTTATGTATACAATCTTTCTTTCTATACACGGTCCTGAAAAATTTTCCCAGCCTCAGGCTTCTTCAACGTCTTCCATAGACTCAACATCCCCATCTGTGCCCCTGTATTTCTGGTCCTCAGAGGCAATCGTTAAACTGGTCTGGAAATGCGAGCTTGTTTCAGTTTTAGTGATCTCACGTAATGCCATCGTTGCATATGAAGCAGTGCCGAGGGTCAGATTGATTTGCAGTGCTAAAAACTTGCCGTCTTCAACAATGACCGGGGAATCGAATCCGAGTAACTTGTCCTCATCCGCCTGGGCAAGGGGAACATCTGGATCGGTGTATCTCAAGACAGACCAGGTCATTTCACTTGGTAGATGAAGAATCTTGCGATATGAACCAGTAAGCGTGTAATCTCTGTCCAACGTTGAGTACATGAGATGGGAATTAGACAAGCGCAAAAGACATACTTCTGTTTCCGAACCCAATTGTCGGGATCAAGTCCATCCATCTCCAAAAACTGTCGGTACTTAGCACCAAGGGCATCTCCGGGATATGCAACATCTGTACCAGGGAGAGGCATGATGACGTCGAATATAGAGTATTTATCGAGGTCGTCCTCTGTAAGCGTCTTCACGCGTGGCGGAGTCCAAGGCTTTCTGCTCTGCTTCTTACGGGCCCGGTTTGAAAGACCTGCTTCTACAGTGACTGAGAATAGACCTGAAAAGCATATCCGGAATCCCCTGACCTGGTTGGTTTTTCTCATCATCTTCGTCCTCACTGATGTTGGCTTCCACGCTCTCTCCGGGATCTACGTCGAATACAAGATCACCGACGACCGGTTTGTCGGCACCGTGCATCCGAATCCGTTCCGAAACGATGGCATTCCAGACATATGATTGGTATGCGTGGACGTACATTAAACGAAGATTCCGAGGGATCTGTAGAGAAGAAGTAAATGCAAGTTTTGACCGTGAAGAACATCAAAATACCGTAGAAAGTGCCCCCATAGCGTTTCTGGTGTCTCCGTTCTGCTTCTTGTAGCTCTCAAGAATACAACGCTCGGCCACCACTCGCCGAGGCATAAGAGACAGTGCTTTATCCAGGTTTTTATCAACTAGCCAGGCTTTGCGTGCAGCTTCAACTTCAGGGTGCTCTCCGTAGCGCGTTTGAAGAATGAGAGAAACAGCTTTATGCCAATCAGATTTCAACAAAGCAAGTCCTATCGCATGGGTCGGGACTGAGGCAGTACCGAATCTCTGCATACCTAAATGACTTGCATTAGCAGACCTTAAAAAAAAGGGAACTACGAAGCAACTCGCCGTAATAATTGATGAAACCGTGATTTTTGATGATATCGAGCGCTTTGTCTAACGTGTCCATTGAATCTACTTGCACATTGCTTTTGTCGCATTTAGATTTGCGGTAATAGATCAGGACTGCAACTCATACCGGAGTGTTATGACGAAAGCATTTCCTTTAAGCATGCCCAACTCCAAGCTGGCTTTACGGTAGTTGAGGTCAGCAATCCTAACCCCTCGCTCGCCTCTTTGAGATAATGCCTGTTCTGCCGTCCTCCGTCCATTCAGGCCATTGGCAAGTCGCCACACGTCTTCGACAGTCTTGTTGCCCCTTTTGAGTGATACTCGTTGTACAGTGACTCCACGTTTATCCTTGGTGCCAGCAACAGATAGGTCCTTCGCGTTGACTTTCAGCATGCGTGAAAGGTGAGAGAGGGCATCTTGAGTGTCACGATTGGTCTTCTGCATTGTAAAATGGATGTATGGAGGAAAAGTTCCTCGAGGAACTCGTTCCCCCGGCCTAGAATCTGATAGACAAGGTCAGCTGTATTGTGATGGAAAAGAAAGTTGGCTTGTACTCCTTGGGTCCCTTCCACCTCTGCCTACACCGCGCCTTGACCACTTGATAACAATCCGAGAGCCCTCCGTTGTTGCAGGACTAGAAGAATCGGTCTCTGACTCGAGTTTCCCCCCAAAAAGTTCACGGATTATTTTATGGAGAGCCGTGCGGGTAGTCTTGGATTCAATGGGCTGGGTGTTTTATTAGCATTGAGGAATAATAACAGGACGAATGCCAGGGAATTTGGGAGACCGACTTCTGATAACACCTTACGGTGATCTTCCCTGTCTTGGCCTCTCCTACCACCTCTTCCGCCTCCCCTTCCACCTCTTTTACCACCGCGGCCACGTCCCCTTTCTTGTGGTTCCTTGTCAACATCGGGCTCTTGAGCGACCGCGGTTGAACCAGAGGCGTCGTCCGAAGAAGTTTTTACTCTTCCAGCCCAGCCGCTATCGCTGATTCTCGGAGGCTCCGGACCTTGAAGGTACATTTCCTTCAACTGAGCGATAGATTCCGTTGAAAGGTAGGGAGAAAGCTTGGTGTCGAAGGATTCAGGCCACGGCTCATCTGATTTTTCCTCTCCTGTTGGCTTTTCGGGTTCCAGTTTGGCAGACAATTCGTTCTCGGCAGCATTTTGAATATCCTCCTGCACAGTTGATTCGGGTACAGTTTCTTGCATGGATTTCCCCTCGACATCCTCTTCTGCAGGGTTTTCTTCTGCAGGATTTTTTTTGGGTGGATCAGGTTTTGCTAAAGATTTGAGATGAATAACGTTTCCGTCCAAGTCGACCTCGAAAACGAGAAAATCTGTGAACCTGAAAACAGAGTTGAAAGCATCCAACAGCAGATAATAGAATTAAACATACCTTTGTTTGATTATACCTTCAATTTTAGATACACCTTTACCAACATATTCTGATATCCCAACGTCCGTTTCCCTGAAATTGATAGCGCGACCTTGTACTGCGACGGGAAGGGGCACGCCCAGTAATGAATGACTCGGGGGCAGAATATGCTCGTGTTCGGATGTCTTTTCAGTCTCGTCCGAGATTTTTATCGCATCCTTTTCTTCCTCGATTCGGGGACGTTTAGAATCACCATGGAGGTTTTCGCCATCGTTTTCGCGTTTTGTCGAGGCAGACATTGGTAGAAAAAGGAAAGCCGAGGGACCGATCAAAACTTTGCCTGAAATTTCCTGATCTAGACTTGTCCCACCATCATGTCTCCACTTCAACAAACATACACCCAACGAGCCTCCTCCCATTCAAACCCTGCTGCCAAACTGCTATTGGAGACTATTGAGCGCAAAAAATCAAATCTAGCTATTAGTGTCGATGTCACCAAGTCAAAAGACTTCTTGTCTATCATCGATAATGTTGGGCCATTCGTTTGTCTCGTCAAGGCAATTCAATTCTGTTTTGAGGGTCTTTTAATCTGTTCTTACCGACTCTCAACTTGTGAAGACGCACGTTGACATTATTGAAGACTTTGACGAATCCCTGATCTCAAAATTGCAAGAGTTGAGCAGCAAACATGATTTTGTCATCTTTGAGGATCGAAAATTCGCAGATATCGGTATGTGTCCAATAGCAAGCTCGTTTATTCGAGGCTTCTTACGATGTGGAAAGGCAACACGGTTGCTTTACAGTATAGTAGTGGCATACACAAGATTGCAAGTTGGTCGCATATCACCAATGCCCATCCAGTGCCGGGTCCGTCTATTATTAGTGGTCTGTCTTCCGTCGGACTTCCACTCGGTCGTGGTCTCTTATTGCTCACCGAAATGAGCACTAAAGGGGCGCTCACGACAGGAACGTACACAGAAGAAGCTGTTCGCATGGCGCGCGCTCAAAGAGACTTTGTCATAGGCTTTATTGCTCAACGGCGCATGGACTACGTCGGGTTGGCACCTGGACAAGTATCAGAGGATGATTTCCTGATCTTGACTCCTGGAGTCGGTCTTGACATCAAAGGGGACTCGATGGGGCAGCAATACAGAACGCCACGCGAAGTAATCTTGGAATCAGGCTGTGATGTTATCATTGTTGGGCGAGGGATATACAAGAACGTAGATGATATTCCAAATCAAGCTAAAAGATACCGGGATGCGGGCTGGGAGGCATATCTAGACAGAATCTCTTCGACTACATAAGGCTTTGTAAAGACACACTTGGAATTATTTCTCCCCTGGATTCTTAAATCGTCTCAGCGCACGATCTCTTACATCGTGATGTTTGACGACAGGTCTGGGGTATCCCAACTTATCTGCAAGGGAAGCTGATGGATTGTGAAGATCTGAAAGAAGCATAAGCCAAAATTCTGTTATACAGCGAGAAAATTTTACCGTCTCCGCGCAGTTTAGCCAACTCGGGAACAAAATGTCTAATGAAATCACCCGTTGGGTCGACCTAACAACTCCGAATCAGATGATAGGGTTTACAAACTATAAAGAAGGCCTACCTTTGTGCTTTGGCTGTATGGATTGAATATACGGAAGTAGGGAGCTGGATCTACACCGGTCGATGCGCTCCATTGCCATCCACCGTTGTTAGAGGCAAGATCCCCGTCGATGAGATTCTGCATAAAGTACTGTGGAGTATATCAGCAAAACAACCAGGATGTAGCAGAACATTGATTCCCCCACTTTTTCGCCTACTCTCCAGTCAATCATCAAGTCCTTCGTCAAAAACATTGCCGCAATCATCCTGAAGCGATTATGCACCCAACCCATCTGGTTGACGCACCTCATCGCAGCATCGACGACTGGTACACCTGTTGTGCCCTGTTTCCATCTCTTCAATCCATCAGAGTCTTGAGTGCCATCCCCGACAGGATCACCCTCGTACCCCGAGTCAGCTTGATTTTCCCGATGGACTTCCCAGACAATATCTGCGTATTTCTCCAAGTATGGCCGACCCATGCTGACTCGCGGGAAGTAGACAAGAATGTTGGTGTAAAAATCTCTCCAGGCCAATTCTTGTATCCACCGTCCAATACCGGTTTCCTTTCCCCCGTCGACTTTCTTGGAGTTTTTCTGCAGTTTAAGAGTAGCTCTTACACAAGCGCGAACGGATATAATGCCCGCAGAGAGGTATGGACTGGTTATAAGATGAGAAAAAAAGTTGACTGCAAAGGCTGTACCGTTACCTGAGACGACTGGTAGTATCCCTATCTGCATCGTCGCGATCTGTGTTGTACTTTGCTATACGACTCGCTTTGTCCGATGTTTCCGCACCATCTGCCAGGGGGCTGACGATTCCCATTTGCGAAGAACGTGCTTTGGTGTGTAAAAACCTGTCGAGGATCTGCAAACGTCAAGCAAACTGCTACAATTGAATGAAATGGGCTGCACCTCAAGAGCAGTATCTTCTCCAGCAGGCCATACAGTTTCCATCGTTTTGCGATCTTCCTGAACAAGTTCAAAGCCAGGAATCGATTCCGGAACCGTTGTCTCGAAAAGATGTGAAAATTCTTTGGATTTGCGGACTTGTTCGGAATTAGGATGAGGTTCAGGGCTCTCGTCGATGAAACGAGACACATTGTCGTTCAAGGTGGACAGCCAATTGCGTTGATAGGGAGAGTAGACCTAGACGCGCTAACGTTAGCCTTATTTATGCGTCGTTGCTGGAACACATACCGCATAAGCCGTGTCTTCCTTTGTCTTCACCAGTCCAGGTTCTACTATGCATTTATTATGAACAAAATGGACGCTGATGTTTGAAGCCTTGGCCAAATGGCAGACATGAATATCTCTTCTCAATTCGTCTACTTCATACTCGATATTTCCATACAGGTTAGTGCACTTGAGCTCTTTGAGGAGTGATACGACACAAGAAGGAAGGGTTTTCCGGACGTTGTGAGTGATGGTATGAAGCGGAATGTGCAGCTTTGCGAGCGAGTCCTGCAAAAAGCGTAAAAAGGGACAAGCAGATAAACGGACCAGTGGTCACTCACTCTAATCAACGCGAGATTGCGCAGAGTAAAATCAATCCTACGAGCGCCCCGGTCATGTGCAGTGTAGTCTTGAGGTGAAATAGCGAATAAGACAACCAGAGGAATGCCTTCTTTGTGAGCTTGGGACGATGCCTGAGACAGAGCTCTATTGTCCGAGACTGACAGAATATGTAAGATGGACGAAAGGTTGTATATGACGACACTACTCACTTCTGAGATCTGCCATCCTCATCCAGTAAACGATGGAGCTACCCTTTTCTGTTTTCTTGACGCCATTCTCGATGGCACTAAGCAGCTTGAGAAGCGGTGGGTCTCTGTCGATGAAAGTTGCAGTCAGACGAGTGGCACAATTTTGATTCATCATAATACCTGTCCACTGCAGCAGCCGCATCTGCGGTGGCTACTTTTCTTGGATTAAAGGTGCTCGACTTTTGTCGTTTCTGGAGAGGTTGAGTGGGCGAGGAAGGTAAACGGCGCTTTGCAGCAGGCATTGTATAGAAAAAGATGCGATAGCTGGATAGTAATGCTGTCCTGTTGAGAACAGCCAGGATGCAAAGTTGAGTACAGGGTCGTTTAGAAAACAAACTTTATATACTCTGTCTTTCGATCGAGGCCAGTATCAGTTCCTCTCGTGACGTCATTATACTATTCTGCCTCCGCCTCCTCTGCGCGTTTCCTTTCTTCCTCTGCCTCTTTTTCTTCAGCTTCGACTACTTCAATGTCCAAAGGAAATGTCAGGATCGCAGCGATCCCACTCAGTTGGTTGAGTTCTGTGTCCTCGTCAGCTAGCCCTCGACAAAAAATGTTGAAACCTCACGTTGCCCTGATTCATGCATACTAGAGAAAATCACCACTTCTCCGCCCTTTTGTTGTACAGCTTCAACAAGAGCAACGTATTTCTTCCGTGTCTCTGGATCACTCGCTCTATATGACATAAACTTTAGGATATTAATCTTTGTCGTGACTGTATGACGCGCACCTGAAGAGTTCATCTGAGATGAGCAGGGTCCCTATCGCTCCACGATCTGCAGCAAGCACGACGTGCTTGGGACCGTACCAGGCCCTCAGCTCGTCAATTGACAGCATTTTATGAAACCTGGGCAGGGTTCAGAAAAGATTAATGTATTTTACTATGCGACTCACTTGTCAAGGGCTATACCCTCTCGAGCAAACTTGGTCTCTTTCAGCTGCGATACAATCTGTGAACGGAATTAGTATATCAACTCGAAAAGTTTGACATTGATATACCTGTGGGCTCTGCAGCACCTCGACCAGACTATGCACATGTGGACTACTAATATGCACCTTTACACCCTTCTCCTTTAGCGACTTTTGTAGTACTTTATCTCCTCTTCTTCCCGCTTCCTGAATGAGATGATCATATACCGAGTCCTTGACCCACCCTGGGCTTGCAATTACAATTGCTTTGAGTCCGACATTTGAGTACGGTATATGTCTCATGAACCCATCAAATATTGTCCCATAGAACTTGGTCAACGCCTTTTCATGTTGAGAAGTCCCAGATGCGGCTGCTTTCCGCGGTATTGACACTGATATTCTCCCCGTAACCAACGTCATATGCTCTGAAAGCAAACAGAAAGCAGCAGTGCCCTCTCCACAAACTACCGCACCGACTTCAGCACCTCGCCCAGGGACTATAGCCTCTTCGACTCTGGCCAGTGCAACACTATCCCATCCGTCTGCCTTCTCTATCCTCACGTCACGATCAGTTTCGATGTCGAGCGTGTGGAATGCACCCAACTTCACATGCTGGTTTTCCGATATTACTCGCCCGGAAATGTGTAGCGAGGCTGTACTTGAATTGGCCGACGAGCTGCCAGCTTCTCCAGATGGATCACCACCGGAAGATGTAGAGGGTGCTGCATAGGACGAAAACTCGACTCGATTAACTTCTATAGTGAGGTTTAACCTGATTCTTTGGGAATCGATGGATCCCGTATTGGAAGTTTTCTGTACTCGTCTAGATTTCGGAATGAATGTCCTTGTTGATGTCTAGTATGTTCTGCTCACCGAATGGCAGTTGCCCGAACAGAATCACCTTTCTGTATCAGATTGTATAGATGCCACATATCTTCGTCGTCTTCAGGACGCAGAGTGACATGACCCTACATGAGTTGTTAGATATGGCCAGGAACCTGCACTCAGATAGCTTACCGCGCCGTGCTTGTCTACGTGCTTATTGACTAGCTTCATGCTGATACCGGAAGTGCAGAGAGAGGGACGCGGAATTGAATTTCCGAAAAGGTATGACGAAATGTCTCTTGATCTTGAACCATGAGCACATCCAAAATAGAATCCCTCGCCGCTCGCCTTGTCGACCCCAACCAGCCTGACAAGAAAAGCCGCAACCAAGATTCTGAAGACGAGTTTGATGACGATGAAGCCATATTCGCTGAACTTGAGGCCGAAATCGAAAATGGTGACTCTGGCATGAGGGAGCAAGCATTGGACGCTATCAGGAGAGAGTGGGGTGTGGTTCATTGATTTCTGCACACATATTCTTGACCAACCTTCAGAATGGAAAAGAGGAAAGAATTGAAGGAAAATCATCATGGGTCATATACTGAAGTTCAGGACGAGAAGGAAATCATAAGAATCACAGCGTACGTTGTCAATTCCGATCCGTTCTGAATTCTCACTAGGTTCTTACACAGACGTGAACCACGATGTGTAGTCCATTTCTTTCATCCCAACTTCAAGCGTTGTGAAATAATGGACAAACATCTCTCCGTATGTCTATATTTTACGAAGATAACATTGTACAACCTAATGGAGAAGACAGAAACTCGCACCAAAGTATTTCAACACCAGATTCTTTCGCGTCTTTGTAGAGAATGTACCCTGGCTGGTAGAAAAGTTATCGATTAAAGTTCTCCCTTGTGTCATCTGTTTCGTAAACGGAGTAACAAAAGATCGGTGAGCAGAACTCAAGCTCAGCAAGTGTAGACTCATTCGGTGGGCAGATTAATTGGCTTTGAAGAGTTGGGCAACAGTGATGCATTTACAACTGCAACGCTGGAGCTTCGTTTGGGAATTTGTGGTATGTCTGCCCTTTGTATCGTTGTTCCAAAGTTGAATGTAAGCTCAAGGTGTCATTCAAAAACAACCGAGCAACGTTACAGACCCCATCTATAAGGTTTCGTCAGGGAATAAGCATAATGAGGACGATGGTGATGTCTTCGACCTAGAGTAGGTTCTTTTTATGACAGGCCATCGAAGTTCCACGAATATTATGAGACTACTACAACACGATACTTTACAAACATACTTGAACTACAGCAAAACACCGAAAGCATATGCTTCTACTCGAAACTATAAAATGCCACAAAAAATGAGTTATGTTACAAAAGACGAAGAAGAATAGAATGAGGATATCTGCAAGATAGATCAGCCTTGAAAATGTGGCGAAATCTGTTGAGCATGAGGAGACATCTGTCTGTGAGGTGGCGACATCTGTTGTTGCCTCAATTGTTGTTGCTGTTGAGGCATCTGCCCATTCACACCGACTGTTATTCCAGTCCGCGTCCCATTCGTTGATGGGGTCCGGACAGGTACCGTAACAGCACTACGTGGATTCGTTGTCGAATTTGTATTTGACCATGCATTACTGTTCGTGCCTCCCTGCCCATTACCAGCAGTCCACTGCGTCTGCCGAGCAGGCGGCAGCTTCATGCCATACATGTTAATGTAAGACGTTTGTCCACGAGCATGCATCTGTTGGATTTGCCGCTGCAATAGATTAAAGTCTTGGGGACCAGTATTACCACCACCACTCGAAGCATTGAGAACTGATTTTAGATTCTGTACTTGTTGGGGACTAAGAGCAGAACCGGATGCGCTAGTATGAGGAATGCTGTACCCCTGGACAGGAGGGCTCTGAAGTGTATTATTGACAAGGGACGGAGAATACCCTGACATGTGTGGATTTCCATTCACTCCATTCAAGTGAGGAGTAGTAGACTGCGGAGGCTGAGATGTCTGACGGTGATTTTGCTGGGATTGAGGGAGAGAGATGTTCTCACTATTCGACGCTTGGCCATTTGAGCCACCAGCTGCTCCAGTATTCATATGTACATCAGGGGAGGTACTAGATGCATTACTGGACTTTGCCGGGAGTGGAGATGTCGCCAAGCTTCTTGTAATAGATTCGGGGGACGTAGATTTTGTGGCATCTACATGGGGCATGTTCATAGCTGGACGATTGATGCCGTTCATGATTCCATTTACTGGCGGACGTTGTTGGGAAGGAGGGGAGACAGTAGGTGTTGCAGCAGCAGTAACCGGTCGCATGTGGCTGAGTCCGCCGTTTCCTGATATCTTCGGAGCAGGATGTAGCTTTAGCTGTTGCGAGATGGATACGGGCGTTCCAACAGCGGGGGCCATCCCTGCGACAGCGGGAATAGCTTGAGCTGAAGGTTGTCCGGTTGCAGTGGAAGGATACCTGACATTCCTCTGGAAAGGAATACCGATTTTGAACGGGATCACAGTTTCTCTTCTTCCATCCGGTCCAAACTTTATTAGAGTGGGATCATTTGCTAGGAGCTGCATGTCCTGCTCGGCGAGCAATGTCATTGTGTGTTTCATATAACTAGTATAATTCCGTTAGATAGAGAACTCACACACAATATGAAAACGTACCCAACACTGTGGTCATCCACGAGGACACGATCCTGCTCTTCCGAGCCCCCAGGCCCGTAAGCTGGACCGTCATCGTTATCAAATCGCCATCGTTCAGCCAGCCGTCGATCCGCCTCCTCATCATTTTCTGGTGCGTCCACATCCATGGGTTCACTTTCGTCATCCTCAGAGTCAGAGGAGATGCGGCGACGGGTACGTTTGGGGACAGTCGAAGATGTACGTGAGAAGCGTCGGTCCACGAATGACCGTCCACCTCGGCCAAGTCGTAGGCGTACCGGCCTTTTTGTGGGTGTAGTTGCTTGTGTTGACCGGGAGGGGGCATTCGGTGGGGCAACATACTTGAAAAGGCGAGAGGAATATGGGGCCCAAGGACTAGTATATCCAGACTAATATCAAATTAGTAAACGAAAAGGTACCCGAGATGAGTATCTTACATCGATGTTATCCTCCCATTGCTGGTCAAGCTCCTTTTGCTTTTCTAAGAGAGCTTCTGTCTTGCTCTGCAGTGACTGACAGCGTTCATGAGGCCGAAGCGAATCTGCACGAAGATTGACGGGCAATGGTTGCGCTCCTGTCTCCTTTGCCGGTATTCTGACGCCAGGGCGACTAGAGTAAACGCTTCAGTACAAGTTAGACCGGAAGCATGTAAACGGTACGCACGGTTCCTTTCTGGAAGGTCTCTCTTTATCAAAGAGTAGCTCTTCATCACTCTTGTCACCGAGTACTAGACTTTGACGTTTAAATTCCACAAATTTAACCCTAGCCCCCCAGACCGCTTGGGATTGCTTCGTATTTTCCAGTTTGCACTGTTCACGAAGAAGCACGGCCTTGGCTAGTTCAAGAGGGAAATTCAGCTCTGCTCGAAGGCGAGCCAGTTTTTCGGAAGAAGAGACTTGGGAAGCGCGCGTCTTGCGAACAGCCTTGCTTTCTCGACGACGGAAACAAACGTACGACTCGTTCAATTTGTCTTCTTCGTCAAACTTCGACGATTATTCAGTTTGTGGTCATTATGAGTGACAAGTTTGCTTACATTTAACGTAGGTATGATGCGATGACCGCCTCGCTCCAACCGCCTTTCCTTCCAGTACGGATAGACAGCTCGAGCAATGCGAACGAGTTGTTGAGGCGGTGGTAACCACGGAGGCGGGGATAGCATGGCAAATGTTGACGCTGGTAAGGTTGACGCAAAAGCATCTTGGTAATCTGAAAATGGAGGAAAATCCATTCCGTGTTGCAGAGCCTACAGTATTCAGTAAGTTGTATGCAAGTATCGATAGAGCTAGCACACATACATGATGAAGGAATTCTGTGTTCTCGTGCGCAAACTTCTCAAAGAGTCCCATCACCAATTCAAACTCATCTTCACTCATGATTACAGATTGGGTTTCAGGTTCTTTACCCTTTGCTTTCGCACTGCGCGAAGTCCTCGTGCCAGAGATAGAGACCGCTCCTTGCACACTAGTGCCTTCACCTCGAGCTTCCTCATTGTTTTTGTCTAACCATTCTTTGGCACGCTCATCCATAAAATATGTAAATCCATTGGCCAGGGCAGCAGAGCTACTTTCCTCGACAGTGAGAGAGGACATGACATAGGACACGGGGTCTTTCCAACGACTGGGAGGATAGTATTCTTCATAATTGGCAACACGTCCAGTTGAGTCTGGTATAGGGATAAAAGCAGCTGGTTCCTTGTCTTTATCCCCGCCTCGCGTCGCTCTTCCAGATGAATGGTTTCGCAAGGCGGCTTCTGAGAGAACGGCTTGTAAATGGTGTTCCTAAAAGGGAAGATCGATGATTAGTAAGACATTCCATGGAAGTCACAGCCACATCGATCAGCCAAGGTGGCAGGCTGTGATTGGCCAACAACAAAGACAACGTACATTGGCGTCCTCCTGGTCAACGCCCGCCACGCTTTGCAACAAACGGTTCTTCTCTTCATCTTCATCAGGAATGATAGGATCAGTGTCGATATTCCCCTGAACGATTTTGAGGCGACTTTTGTTATTGATGCGGTTACGATTTCTGAGCGTAGAGGCTGCCGTTGGGCCGGGACGGGGCATATCATGGAGAGGTGAGGTGGACCAAATGCGAAGGGGAGAAAAAGTTTGAGGAAATGGGGAGATAAACTTGTGGATTCGACGCCTTAGGGAGCCTTTGTCGTCGTATCGGTGTCACTGCGTCGGAATTCTGCCGAAAAGGTGTTTCGGGCCGAGGAGACAATCGGAGATGCTATTTGTGACAACGTTAGTAAACAAATGACCCAACACTTACCTAATTTACAAGCAAAATATCTGGCTGGACTGGCAGGCTTAAGGGACATGTTGAAGGTTGGAATGTCTCCCTTAATCTGATTGTACCGAATCTTCTACCCAATACCCCATCGCAAAGCGATGCGTTCATAAGACGTAAAAGAAACTCATCGTAAAGAGGTTATGTTACTCGCACGCAACAAAGGTGGTAGCCAAAATAGTATATTCATAGAAAAAACCCCTGCCAAAGCTACGGTGATTCAGCAATGATGTTCCAGAGAATGAAAGATAGCACGCACTTATGTATGATAGGCAACTTGGGGGACCAAATCCTTCAGCTTCTACCATGACACCCAGTATTCAAGCTTATCTCGACCCTCATTTGCACTCATCGAGGCCATTCGTCGAGACATCAAACGATGAACGGTAGGGCCTAAAACGAGCTTCTGTATGAGCGACGTTTGATAGTGACAATAAATGAACATACCTTTATCCTTTGGATGGTAGAACAATGGCTTTGGATGCATGCTGGAAACCAAAAGGTTGAGCAGGGGCACCAGTGATCTCAAGCGACTAGAACAGAGATCCGTCCCGAAAATTTGTGTGGCTTGCCTCGAGGAAACCCTGAGCCCCGCTCCCGAGCCTCGCGCATGTTAGAAGATCCTATCAGGAATATCAGTACATCGTATCCAGTTCATCAGATATACTAGTAAGATAAGCGTAGGGAGCAAGAAACTCACAGAGAAAGAAATATGAATAGTTGGACTGTGACGGACTATTGAACACACTAAGAAAAACGTTCTGTCGCATTTGCCTATCAATCTTGGTTTAACAAGCATAAGTACAGAGAGAGGGTTCAAAAAGATACTGGTGACTCACTGGTCTTCGTTCTGAAGCCTCAGTCTGCAGGGCCCAGGGTGGGAGATCAGCGTTCCAAAACACCCCTGCTAGAAATCATAGCCACTCTACGAAAATATGAAGGCAGAAGAAGTCGGGGAACGAAAGAGCACAGATTGTACCGTCCGAGTTCAAAGTGATACACAGACGAACTACAAATCGAACTCGAGGACAAGTGAAGGTAATGGGAAGAGCCAAATTAGTACAGGCGCTGCAAATGCCGGAACACGCCAATGACTCGGCAGTTACCGACATGCTGTGCCACTCAGCGAGGATCAGCCAGGTCCATTGTTTTTGTCACGACCTGATAGATATTTTACATCAACAGTACTAATCACTAACCCTCATAAATAATATACATAGTACGATAAGCATCATAAACCCCTATACAGTTAAAAAGCTGATACAAACAAGAGACACTGTAGTAAGAAGTGAAAAAGGAGCGAATGCTGTAGCCGCATTCAGATCCGATGTCCCCTGAGGATTGCTACTTGTCGAGGTAGGTTCCGCACCGGTGGGCGTATCGGTGGGCGTATCGGTGACA
The DNA here is from genome assembly GCA_037954225.1 of Stygiomarasmius scandens. Lineage (NCBI taxonomy): Eukaryota > Fungi > Basidiomycota > Agaricomycetes > Agaricales > Campanellaceae > Stygiomarasmius > Stygiomarasmius scandens. The sequence goes on along the minus strand of JBANRG010000002.1, from coordinate 1,486,210 downwards.
TTTCTGAAAGACCCATCAGTCTTACAAATCAAAGCAATAGCCAAGAAACGTACAAAGCGAGCTACAGTATCGTGGAAATAACACAAGGATCTCAGCAATTTTTCACGTCAAACGCATGCTCGGTACTCACCAAAGCAACTTTATCAGAGCAGGAGCGCATTAGAATTAGATTGCTTTAGGAATTAACGCTTACTCACGATGTCCTCCTACGACTGGCCTGGCTCTGAAAGATTGCGCCTCACCATCTTCGGTCTCATACCAATCGCTGAGAGGCTGTTTACTTGTCCCGCCTGAGGCAAACTTCTGGACAGAACCGATCAAAAGATCACGAACTGAAGGGTCAGTAACAAAACCGGCGGTCCAAATTTCCCAATCTATGGTTTTGTATCAGAGGAATACTTCCACTTTTACATTTTACGCGGACGTACCAGACTTGGTGTACGTATGGCTAACGTGCAGGTGAGTAAGGGAAAGTTACAACTCCAAGCAACTCACCGAGTATCCAACGGGATGCCAAAGGTGTCTTTTTGCAACGTCGGTGATTAAAGAGAAATTGGCATGAGGAAGAGAAATACATACTTGCAACCGACTTGTACCAGGCAGTCTCTGGCAAGGGACGTTAAATTATTTCGTGGTGAGGTGATGGACACACACGCGTAGAATAGATGGTATCAGGGAACACGTTAAGCTTTAAAAGCTTATCGGCATACAAGTTATAGGACAGCCCCCAACTACCCGAAGCGATAAGTATCAAACCGTGAGTATTGATTCAAGACCCAGAATATACCTAGATGAGTTGCCGTACTGAAATGACATCCTTAGCAAAGTTTCTTGACTAAAGCATCAAAATCAACATACCGCTAGCGTCAAGTGATTACCGTCCGAAGACATAGCAAGATCTTGCCATTGAGTGACATAAGAGGACGCGATAGACTTGAAAGAATGTCAGTTTTACGAATACTGAGCAACATGTACAATTGCGCACACTATAATTCGAGCTTTTGTCAGAATCACCCAACATAGAGGCAATCTCTGACATCGCTTTGATTCCAATGATACCCTTGATAGCTAGGTTTGTCTGATTCGCCAGGGCTCCAGCAAAGTCGTCTGTGCTAATCTGGTTCGCCGGTACAAGTGAATCAGTGATCAAGAACTGAGTCCATTGATCGAGCAAATTCTGGTATTTTTGCAGCTGCGAATTGTCTCCAGTTGCTTGAGCGTAACTCAAGGCCATGATGATCATGTTACCACTCTCTGAGAAAACTTGAATGACGAGACGTTTTCGGCAAACGGAAATAAACAGACCTTCAACGGGCATGGCTTCATCCTTGCCATCATTATGACCTCGCAATTGAGGATAAACACCTAGGAACAAAAGTTTCGGTAAGTAAATCCTTCAATTCTATAAACTTTATCGCATACCGAGGTCATGAACTGCATATTTGTTTGGATACTGCCCCGTTGCTTGATACTGGAAAAGAGGTTCTAGCAGGTATTTTCCGAGGGTGGGGTTCAGATATAAGAATGCTGGCCAGGCCGGATAGATTACATCAACCGTGTTCGCGGCCTTTGTTTTAATTGCTTAGCGTTGATCCAGAATAAATGTTGGCAGCCTTAGACTCACCCCACCGCTAGAAATTTCTGATCATAGACTATATTAGCCCGCGACATGCAGAGACAACGAGAATAACGAGCAACCTTTCATAGAAATGAAGATGTCATCCGTGTTGAAAGAACCATCAGAGTTTTTCGATAAAGTTATCTCCATGGTTCCTAAAAACTGACGAATGGACAATGCAACGACTGCAGCATAGTTTGAGGAAATTGCAGAAGCATCAGCTTGCACCTTCGAGTCAAATGTATTAGCTCTAGAAAGCGCATCCTTGTAGTCCTTGAGGAACGAAGTTATCTATAGCAAGCATAGTCAAAACCAAATCCCTCGAATAAAGATAAATCTACCTACCCCGTATTGGACTTCAGAAAACTGATTCCAAAAGTACAGACTTCTGTTTTGTAACTGACCATTTTCTACAATGTACTCAATAGCTGGATCTCGGACAGAACCAACGGCATAGACCACTGGGTCTGAAGAAGTGCTATTGACGGTTCCCAAGTCATGCGCATACGCGAACACTGGCCAATTGTCTTGGATTGCACGGAATTCCGAGTCTTGAGTGTTGTTCAATCGACCTGAATTGATGAAAAGTGCGCGAAGATTGACGTCTGCGCCGGTTTGATAAGTGAGTCCAGATGCTTGCTGTGTGACAGATAATGAGATGAGCTGTATCTGCAAATAAACACTTCAAGATTCACATTTAATGTCGAGTAAAATACTGATCCCTCTGTGAAAATTGTTAATAATACAACCTGCAGGAGCTACGATTCACATACGCAGTATACGATCTCCGGGGGCAAAGTCGGTCTGATTCTGTAGTTGCACTTCATGCGATAGTGCATCTTGAATCGATGTAGTCCATTTGATGAATGATGTTGTGTTTCCCGAGACCCATTCTCCACTGATATCACTATAAACTTGGACTGAATGAGTGTTTCCATCTGTTGCGGAAGCGGTGACAGCCATATAAGCGAAGGGAAAGGATTGTTTAGCTAGATCATCGGGCTACGGAACGTATCAGCTACAACTCCTGAATGTACGGCCAATGCATACCTCGACCGGGCTCAGGAAGGTTACCATCACATCAACGGGACCAGCCGCTAGCACAAACGCGCTTTGAGTGGACGTGAACTTGGTAAAGCGGCATCAGTCTCATTTCACGAACGAAAGCCACAGAAAATTTGATGCATACATGCGAACTCTTTTGGACTGCCTTTTCAAACGTGGCGGGAACTCCTGCATTGCCCAGGATACTGAAAGCCTTCCCATCCACCCTAACAAAACCAGCCCAGCCAACAATCTGAAGAAATTATGCGTAAATAACGTGAACTGTAGCATTAAAAAGGTTAACTGTGTACTTGGCCGTTCCAAAACGTAGCCCAATCTCCGTTTAACGCAACGCCTTGCCCTTGATTGAGCCATGCAGAAAGGTAGGGGCTGCGTACTGCCAGAGGAAATGAAGGTGGGTTGAACGGCGTCGCGGTCCAATCAAGACATAGAGTTGCCGAAAAGTATTGAAATACAGACAAGAGAACGAAAAATAACTTAGGGAAAGGAAGGGATATCATTGTGAGTAAAGGCACTATTTTCTCATTCTATATATCTGACCTGCTGTTTGACAGCAGGTGGTAAGAATCAAGGATCGTCGAAGTCGCTGATCTTGAAAGGAGGCGTCCCGCTATATAGATCAATCGGCAAGGCCGACTTGCGCAGTACGCTGTACGACGTACTCACCGTTCTTTGTTACTTGACGACATGTTTGAGTGTCTCCCGACTTACACGTTACACTCAAGCTTTGGATACCTCAAATGTAGAAATCTTGAAGGATAGTCTACGAATATTCACCCACGTTCCCATGTTGTACAACTAATTCAACGGCCAATCAATTTCTGTCGAAGCTAATAACTACATCAGTCCCAATCCTTCCCTCACGGCTTTCATCAGCGCCCAGTCAGGAGTATCTCCCGAAATATCGAACATATTTGTGCCAAGCCATCCCATCGTAGAGGCAAACTTTGCTTTCATTTTCAGGGACGTCTGGTCATCGTATGAAATAGCTTGAGCGTTGTCAAAGGAACGTAAGAATGGAGTAGATGAACAGTGATCCCATTCCCTGGTCCATTCCCTCGTAGTCCGAAGTTGACCGTCTAGAATGTCTTGATAGACGAGATTGCGCAAAGTTGCTGATCCGTGTTCTTGCCCATCATCGCTTTTTGCCAGCGTTGAACTACCTTCGGAGAATTTGTCGTGATGGATGTAACCATAGGATGGAACCCCAAGCACCAATTTATTGACAGGAAATCCCGCTTTCGTCCAGACATTGTGGGTCTGTGCGGCGTTGGCGTCTGGTTGAGTTGAGTTCTTGCATCCATCATACAGAGGAGCGTTGGGACCAAACTCGGAGGAACCTGTCATCATTTGTGAGCCATTATCGAGAACTACAGAAAGACAAAGCCTACCATCATATGTATCATAATTCATGATGAGAATCCAGTCGAGAACCTCTGCAAACTCTGAACAATCCTCCATTGGCTGACCCGATGCATCAAAGAAAGGTTCCGTGGGCACCGCGGCGGTGATTTTTGCACCTTCAGGAAGAGATACACGGAGACCACGGAGAAATTCCAGAAAGTTTTCCGAATCATCGGGGTGAACTTGATTTCCCAGTGCGCCTTGTCGTCCAGGATACTCCCAGTCAATTTCGATGCCATCAAGAGCGTATTCGTGATAGACTTGCTCTATGTTGTTTATAAAAACTTGTCGCATGCCTGTGTCGGCGACCAGACTGGAAAAGTATCTTTGGTACCAGTATGAGAACCTTGCTACACAATAAAGATGTAGAGAACACACCTGCTGCCAGTCCATCCACCGATGCTGAGTTTGACTTTGGTACCGTTTTTATGACCACGCTCTACAACCTCTCCGAGTAATGCAGGTGCATCGATCGTCAGGTTGCCTTGCGGATCAGGAATAGCAAATGCGAAATCTATCCAGTCTAGCAGTGAATAAGGAATGTCTTTAGGAGGCACGGCCTGACTGGTCCAATCTGCATAATACGCCATACAAGTAGGTTTGTCCGAGTTGTTCATATTTGAAGGTACAGCAAACGGCACTTCGAGACCATCAGGCATAGTTTCGATAGCCCATTGTCCCACTACAGAATGAACTTCGATAGGTAGAGGGGACGCTTGCGAGATGTGAGCAGCGGACGTAGGTTGAGTAATTGATAAAGGCGGGTACGGGACAGATGTCGATTCAGACTCGAGGTTCAGATGACCTGGGAGAGTCTCACTCGAGTGGGAGGATGTAGAAATACTAGTATAGGGTTGCGGAGAAAATGGTCCGACAGATAATGGAATCGTTGAAGACAATTGCGCATGGAGGCCCGGAGTTATGACAAAGACTGAAAAAAGGAATACGAACATGGTGCCAAGTGGAAGAACGCGAGTTGGGTGGCAAAGCAAACCGACGCGTGTGATTTTCAAAACTATTCGCGTGACGTCAGTGCAAAAGCACCATCCCGTTGGATCTGTTCGAGGAAGAAGAGAAGACTGATTCTGTACCTCTTTGCCTGCGACCATCACTCAAATAATCTATCAGGAGACCATCACTGCACATTACCCTCCATCTCATGACCGTAAATGCGCATGATCGTTCCGTCTGCGATCACTGTCAAGTTTCCACCAGCGGCTATTTTCTATAAAACCCTTGAATAGGAAATCATTCATCGTTTGAACTCCCTAGTTGCAACGAAAATGCGTTGGCTCTCTGGGATCTCTGCCTCTCTGGCATTACTTCTGTCCACCGTCTATGCACAAGTTAGCTGGACGGTGTCGCCATTCAACCCACCTTCCATCCCGCTCGCTGTTCGGACACCCTATCTATCCGCTTGGCTACCTCAGGGTAGTGGTGCTGCTCTAAACAGTGCTTGGCCAACCTTTTGGACTGGATCGGTACGTGTCAGGTCGAGGTTATTCTTTCCCGACACTCACCTTGCTTCAGATTCTCGGCTGGGCAGGTTTCGTTAATGTCGACGGCACCTCTTTCTTATTCTTGGGGGACCCTGCCGTTCCGAATGCATCGTTCCAAAGGGCCACCCAAACTAGTTTTACCGTCCGTCTTTTCTCGCTTTCACTTTAAATATCTCTGACAATGACGTAGTTTACATCGACGCAAAGCATTTTTGTTCTATCAGCTGGTCCCGTTGAATTGACCGTGACGTTCCTGAGTCCTGTAGAGGCAAGTACATCTCTCCTTTGAATGTACCAATCAAGAACCGAAATTCTCCGTTTAGCCTTCTGACCTCCTCAAACAATCTATCCCATTCGCCTACATGTCCGTGTCGGCCAGATCGACCGACGGCGCTGCCCACACCGTCCAGATCTATTCCGACATTAGTGCCGAGTGGGTTTCCGGCGATAATTCCCTGGTGGCTAACTGGTCTACAACTACCGGAGACAACTTGATACATCAAGTTCAGCTTACGGAGCAAGCCGTTTTCCAAGAGGCCAATGACCATACACAATGTGCGTCTGTTTCAAGACCTCGTGTTTCTTTACCGGACTCATTTATACGGCATTTATCTGACAACATTGAATAGATGGATCCGCCTTTTTTGTGACTTCCAACGTAAGTCGGGAAACCTCTGACAGACATCTCAATTGTTGACTTCCTTTTGTTGTAGGTTGCCGGTGCAACGTTCCAAACTGGCGCCGACGTTACTGTTCGCGCGCAATTTATCCAAAACGGTGTTCTTCCTAATACCAAAGATACCAATTTCCGTGCCGTCAGCGACAATTGGCCTGTATTCGGACTTGCACATGATTTGGGAAGCATTACTAGTGCCACCGAAGTTTTGTTTGCTGTTGGGCATATCCGAGACCCAGCTATCGAATACATTACTGTTGATGGGATGCAAAACAGGAGTCTTTTCTTCTGGAGTCAGTTCAGTTCTGCCGCCCAAGTGGTATGTGAAGCTTTGTAAAGTGTGAACTAGCCAGCAGCAAACTCACGATCTCTCAAGATTGCTTCATTCATTGGAGATTTCAGCGACGCGTTGTCTCGGGCTAAAGCATTTGATACTCAAGTCCAGAACGATGCTAATCGTATTTCTTCTGACTATACCGGAGTCGTGGAGCTGTCAATTAGGCAATCACTAGCTGCTAACGAAATTACGATTTCGAAGAATAGTGATGGCACCTTCAACACTGACGATGTGCTGGTCTTTATGAAAGGTCTGTCAAAATCGAAGCTTTGATTAATTGTTAGGTTCTAACTCACCGGTGCCGCAGAGATTTCTAGTGATGGCGTACGTCTTGTTGAAACATTGCTAGTGCTTCTGGGTCGATCTAGCTCACCTTTACTTTAGAACACGAATACCGTGGACGTGATATTCCCAGCTTGGCCAATCTTCCTGTACACTAACCCCCAACTGGGAAAATTCTTGTTAGAGGGTCTGTTCAGGTACCAAGCTAGTGGACTCTACCCTAACAAATGGAGTGTCCATGACCTGGGCGCACACTACCCTCAGGCTGTTGGGCACAACGACGGAAACGACGAAGCTATGCCCGTAGAAGGTACGCTTGTCTGTCAAGTGGCTTCGACCTGGTACCTCAACGCCGCTTTTCACAGAAAGTGGCAACATGCTTATTATGGCGTTGAGCTATGCTCAAAAGACCGGGGACAACTCTCACCTGACGACCTTTACCGACCTCTTGGATCAATGGACGCAATTCCTCATCACAGATTCGCTTATTCCTGCTAATCAAATCAGCACGGATGATTTCGCTGGTCCATTGGCGAACCAGACGAACCTCGCTATCAAGGGCATCGTAGGAATCAAAGCCATGTCTGAAATTGCAAAGATTCTGGGTGATGACGAAAAAAGCGCCAACTATAGTGTGCGTTTTGCCTGTCCAAGGAGTCACAGAAGGAGTAGCTGACAAGTTGCTGTTTATGATTAGGCTATCGCAGCAGACTATGTGACGCGATGGCAAGGTTTTGCCCAATCAAAAACTGGCCCCCATCTGACCCTTGCTGTACGCCACATTCGGTTTTATGCGGAGATGAACGCTAATCAATGATGATAGTACGGAAATGATAGTTCTTGGGGCCTGTCATACAACTTGTTCGGTGACAAGTTGTTGGGATTAAATCTGTTCCCTCAATCGGTGTATGAGATGCGTGAGTAGACACTGCAATTTCTGCGACTCGTATAAACTTTTGACATTCCTTTTTCAGAAACCGCATGGTATCAAACAGTGACAGGCAAGATGAATTTACGAATTACAATCTAATCTGCTTACTGATGGGCTGACAGAACCATTTGGAGTACCGCTGGACACTAGGTATGTTGAAGCGACTAGGCACGTATTGGCATTCCTAACATCACGGATACCGACAGGCACACCTACACGAAATCTGGTAAAGTATCGTCATTGACTGCAAAGGATCTCTAACATTGATTCGGGAAATTAGACTGGGAAATTTGGACCGGGGGTATCATGACTTCGACTACGGCCAGGGATATCTTTGTGTCTGCTGTGCACCGATGGGCGTCGAGCGGAACTAGCACGGCGCCATTCGGAGACTGGTACGAAACTACAAACGGGGCCCCGCAAGGATTCCGGGCGCGGCCTGTTGTTGGAGGACATCGTAAGTGTTGTTGACAATATATACAAGTTCGGGAAGGCTAACGAAAAATGCTCCCTTGGGTAGTTGCGCTGGTGGGTATAGCGATTTTCTCTTGAAACACAACAGCTGACCTAGACCCTGTTTTAATCAGTTGATTTTGTAAATGGTATTTAGCACGATGTGAGGATGTAGAAGTAGCGAGTGTAGCAGATTTTAATCAAGTGACGTGTACAGCAGTACTGGCGAACATGAGGACGAGGTGAAGGACGTGAAGCGAGCGTTGTGAAGAGCAACGAAAACGATCAGGGAGACTCGATTGAAGAAGTGGGTCCGGAGAGGGAATAAGCCACGGTGGAGACGGAGAGAAGCGCGAATCCGGCTGGAATCCGTGACATTTTCGACAGCGTCGAGTCGCGACAGAATCCGAATGCGGAAGCATCGGGAGACGGAGCCATTTAATGAAACGGAAGACGTGTGCCGATGGGCGGAGTTTGAATTTGTAGCTGTGACGGACCCGCCAGAAACGTAACAATGGTCAGATCTAAGATGCTTCGATCGCCTTGAACTCTTTTTAAACGACATGTCCATGTTTCTCCAGTTCCACCCTCCCCCCGCCGTTTCTTCTGCTAGACAACCATGATTTCAACCCAACGTTCAGCATCTCCCCCTCCACGCGCAGTTTCACCAGATTTGCCCCTCTTGGCACTTCCCATTCGCGGACTAAATCCTTCGCGTTCATGCGATTCCTTCCCCAACTCTGAGCGTGTCGGTCGTCCTACCCTTCGGAAATCCAAGTCGTCGAAATCCATCCCTAAATCACTTCCTTCTCCATTAGCATCTTCTGCGTCTTCCACCGCTCTTCCTTCCCCGACCAGGCGAAGATATCGCTCACCCCCTCCCAGCCCAGCTCACGTTAGCTCTCCTCCCCCACCTGTGCCCAGAATTCCAGAGTTCCTCAGCCAAATGGACAAGAAACCTGTTCTACGCACTCCTGTCATGATCCCCACTCCTGTGCCGCCACCAGATGCACTCATCTCCCCGATCCAACAAATGTCACCTGCTACGCCACCTGCAAAATCGCGGACTAAAAAGTCTCCAGGCAGGCGTTCATCAGTGGTCATGACTTGTGCTAGGTTCTTCATGGAACGGAATCCATCTTCGGCCTCCTCTGCTTGCACGGTGTGATGGCGGACCTACGATGCTAAAATGATGATCATACACCCGCTTGCTCGTTTTTGGCTGTGGCACAGGCTGGCAAACGTCCAGCACTGACTGACGCGTATCGCCGCCACTTTCCCCATCACGCTCTTTCATCCGTGTATCACTATCACATACCTCACTCATTCGCCTAATACCCATCATCTTGGTCTCCTTAAAGTATTTCATATACTTAATCACCCATATTCTGCTGTGCTCTCCTAAAACCCCTCATGACGCCTTCTTGTTACGCTGCACATTTGCACACTTGTTATCTTTATTGTTGTCGAAACACCCACTTGCTTGCTTCTACTTGCATAGTAGAGTAGATGTTGTATAAATTGCTTTTTTGTAGCGTGTATATTTTCGGTGCGCATCCTGTCTACATATTAATATTAGCCACCGTTTGCAATTTTTGAAATGCCTCTTCGCTCATGAAAAAAAAAAATTCGACTGCCTAGGCCTGCTTCGCTGTATGAATGAATGACGATCATTTCGGAAAGAAGCTCTTTGACGTGCTGAGCTCGCTAGTGCACATCATACAGATAATTTCATTTCGATAAATGTCATTACATGTAAATTGCTGTTCATCTCATCTCACTTGGCTTGCAGCACGATATGCATGTGTACAGAATCGAGTAGCGAGCATTGGAGAACATACCACACATGTACAGCATCCACGGATATAGACAGGCAAAATCAGGGAAATGTTTGCAGCTGAACCGCAGCACAGTACGTACCAAAATCCGTTTTGGAAGCCTCTCCTCCTTATCTTTATTCCTATTTTTACCTCTTCCCCTGCGGATTCTCAATTACGGCTCCGCGGAGAAGGAGCGCGCTCGGGAGGAGCTAAAGTGGAAAGTGGCTTCGGCCACGACGACACGCGTACGCTGACTAGTTTGATGACTAGGCAACCGTAGCATTGTTAGATTTATTAGGTGAAAGGATTGGGTGGTCGCTGCCCGAGGACAGAACCTCGACTAGTTTGGGAGGGACCTTTGAGCTTGCAGATTTGCATCTTGTCGTGTCCAAGAGCAGCCTCGAGGTTTGATTTATCCTTCATTCATCATTTGGCCTCGACACTTATTTAAACAGGCAAGAAACTGCAATTGGCGAAAAGGAAAACGTCGGTATTACTATTAGTCAAGAAAGGTGCATTCAAGACACCGGCTGCTTTTCTCCAAGAAACCTAAATACACTTTAAACTATAACCCTATCGACGTTGCTGGCCCCTCCACTTTAAGAATTCAAGAAGACCTGGCCTTCTACTATCCAAGTATGTATATCTACAATTTTTCCTTCGTGTTCTTGAAACGTCGATTTTTAGGGACTAGATGTTTTGTCGTTTGCTTTCCTACAGATTTGTTGCATCTTTCTCCGGGGAAAAGCCGTCGTTGAGCATTGATTGACGAGCTCAAAGAGTAACGAAGAATGTTGAAGCCCTGAACATTTGTCTAGTTGCTGGCTGTAGATTCCGTGTGCAACGCGGATATACTTCAGTATCCTGATGATTTTCTTCGGCGGCCTTTTATGATCCTCAAGGAGAAAGGCAACCTGGGACAGCCGAATCCTCAGACGTGTCCTCCGAATATATCTCGTGAAGATTGGATTTCATGCTCTACGCTGGGTGTCCCGTCTTCCGGTGTTCCACGTTTAAACTTCAAGAATGTTCTTTTGACGTCCGAATGAACAGGTGTCGCTCTTTGCAATGGTTCTCGACTTTCATTCCAAAGTGAAAGCTTACGGGATACGAATATCGACGCATAAGACTACAATCTCGCTGAAAAGTTGATGAATCTTATCCTCCATTACCCTGGACCTGGTCACTGTTCTTCGCAAAGCCGAGCTTCATCAACCAAAGATAAATTGATTGTCAAAAGGCCATCGGCCAGAAAGCAGCTACATAGAAGGTGCCAATTTGGACCGGCTCTTCGTTCTATCCAGAGTAGGACCTTCTGAGCAATCCAGCAGCGTTTTCTTTCGCCGGCGGATAGATAACATACACTCAACTTCGTGAGGGGACCCAAGCTTGCACCCATTTATCTCTTTGGGCTTCCCTTCCTCCCGGCCCCCTTGAGAGATGACTCCGAAATAGACTGACAATGCTACAGATTATTACTGTCGTTTTTACCAAATGTATGAATTTTTCTTATACCAACATACGTGAAGCAGGTTCAATGTTGCTAGCCGTGGAGGAGCGACTGTCTAGGCCTCCTCGTCATTATCAACTTTACGAATGACGATCATTCCGGGCAGAAGCATTAGTATACTCGCTCCTCGAGCAAATCTGCCTGCTCGGAATATTTCATTCAGTCGCTTACTCCAAATACCATAATATATCATATATAGAACCGAACAGAGCAAGCAGTGAACAAGGCAGATGGACAGCAATTTACAACCGTACATAGGAATACAGAGACCAGTCCCGAAAATAGTCGACAGATATCTATGGCTACAAACAAGATGGGAGAATATTCGCAGTGAAAAGAAAAAAGTCGCACCGTAGCACCGTAAACCAATCCAACTTGCTCGCTTCTTGATAAAAATGAAACGAAAAAGGTAGTCTTGAAGCTTGAAAGCTTATGATCACAATCCCATTCTTTCTGCTAACGTCCGATCTCCGCCACCAAAGCCTCCATCATCTTCAAGTTTGTCACCACCCCCGCCTCCGCCTCCTCTTCGACCGCCCATCCTACCTACGCCATTGCCGTTCCCGTTCCTCCTAGATGTTTCTTTATCCTTATCTCTCTCTCCTCGGTGCTTCTCTCGTTCACGTTCTCTACCTCGATCTCGATGTCCAACTCCATCTCTGTCTCTATCTCTACGGCCATGACCATCCCGTTCCCTATCACCTCTATCTCGTCGCTGTTCAGGTGATCTCACCCTAGACTTGTTTTGCTGGTTGTCCTCGTCTACATCCATCCTTTCCGGTTTCACATTTCCAGGCCCCTTTCCGGATCCCCGCGGAGAAGGATGTTCCGAATGCTCTCTGTGGCGCGAGGAGTTGGAATGGCTTCGGCGATGATGTTGCCCGTGGCCATGGTGCTGACCAACATTGTTATTTTGATAGCTCTGATTCTGACTAGGTAGCATAGTATTGTTTCGGAGATGTGGCGAGATGGAAGGTGAAGAACGCGAGTGAGATTGAGAGTTTGCCTCGGACAATCGGGGTTTTTTGTGTGCCCGAGGACCAGTAGGAGGTGGTTTACCACCGGAGCCGGAACCGTTGGAGGGACCAGAGTTGGCATAGTGATTCGACTGAGAACCTGCTCGGGAATCCGAATAGGAACCCTTCGAGTTGTTGTATTTTGAGGAGTTGAAGGATTCGTATGACTTGTCGAGTTCAGTTCTAATTAAGAAGCGAAGCAAGTAAGGAGTCATAAGAATCTCGGTCTCTAATGTACTAGTCTATACTCACGATAACGATAATATGACGGAATGCGACTCTGTACAAATAAAGATTAGGGATATCCAAGAGTAGATGCAGAGAAACGTACCCCGTAAAGCACCTTCTAGTTTCTCGACGAGTCTCTTCAAACTCTGAACCTCTTCCTTTAACCTTCCCGTTTCGCTTTGCTTTAAGATCTCGTACAACTCGTCGTTTTCTTCTTGCAAAAGCTTGACACGCTGTGTTAGGGCGGTATGCATTGTACTCGTCGCCGCGGTGCTACTGCTCGAACTCGAGGCGCCCACTCCGTCTCCGGGGAGAGTGCTCAGACTAGAATCAGCTTGGGAGCTTGCTAGCTGGGATGAAGGCTGGTGCTGCTCGGTTTGCGACGTTTGAGCTGACTGTACATGCGTCTGTGTATGTAGATGAGGCAAGAGCAGTGAGACCAATGGCGGAGGCAGAGTGACTGGATCTGCCGTTGAAGGACCCGGTTGGGTCGACAGATATTGTCGTAGACGAGTTACTTCATCCTATTGTATCGTTCAAAACCACAAGTAAATGAGGAGAAGTGGTGTAAGTGGAGAGTTCCGCCCCGGATTAAGTGGGGAATTTGACATACCCCCAGCTCGGTGATTTGTTCTTCCTTTTCGCGCAGGAGAGATTCAAGTTCGAGTTCTCGGGTGCTTGGGAGGTCCATTGCATGCAACTGACGCGCAAAGGACTGTTTGTGTTGGGTGCAGTAGACTTGCTATGATGACCAGACTTGTGACGGAGGAATGCAGAGCTGTGTGAACCTTGTTGCCGAAGGAGATGCCGAATGTCACTGAAACCTTGGACGACAGCGGAAATGTTCCTTGTGCTTAGGGTCATTTGTACTTTTTCAGAAAGCGTACTATTCTCCAGCGACATTCATGTCCACCGAATACAATGGATCGAAGCATGCCTGCATGTCCAGTTGACGGAAAACGCTCGGTTATAACCGTCAAAATACTAGCAAACACTCGCATCAGTATAAATTGAATTTTCTAGGTCTTCTGGGTCAGTTCATCCTGCCATGGTAAGTCGTCCTTCTCCTTTATTGCAATCCTTCGCTGGCTGTGATTACATTCTTATTCACACTGTATGAATGCTTGGTGTCAAACCTCGCCATGTATTATTCCTTTTACAACGGTATCTGAGCCTTCGACTGGATTTACTTTTTTTTTGAAAAAACTTTTTCTTCGTGTTACTGATCATGATCTCGCAGGTCCAACAAGCGATGGTTGCTGGCTTCTCTGATCTGTATACGCATGTAATACTAGTCGTATCAAATGGAATTGTATTTGTGCTAAGAAACTATTCAATTGGTTCTTCACCGTCAAAAGCACCTTGCGGTACTTGGCCTTGCATTTGAGTGAGAGCGCCGGTGAATATGTAGAGAAACGGTCCCGATTTAGCTGGTGGTGGCGTTGATTGGTATCCAATCGGAAGAGTACATCGTGGACACAGAAACCTGTACTGACGCTCATGTCCACCTTCTCTGAAAGTAGGGTACGGAGTTGGTACACCCGAAGTGATCATGAGAACCATGCTTACCTTTCGATAAGAACGGGGTCACCCTCAACAGCATTTAGTTTGAATACTCTGGCTTTTGCAGAATCACTGTCTTGACATCGTAGAATGAAAGCGCGGTCTGTGCGACGCCGAGGGAGAGCTGATAGATTGCTGTCAAGAACGAGCTGCAGAGGGGTCAGAAAGGGGATTCGTCGGAGCAGAAAAATAAAACGTACGATAAACTCGCCACATATGCAATCTGAAGAGGAGATTGATATCCGTCAGATTATTATGTAGAATGAACTTACAGTACACGACAAGTGCGGCTGCCGAGGATGCAGTGGGCTGTGCGTCTGTTGAGACTACGGACTTGCTAACTATTTTGGGCTGCAGGGATTAGCAGAAAAAACAAAGAAATTCCGAATAAAATATGTACCATATCTGTAGAACTGAAGAATTGAACAGGGAATCGGACGGACGGAGACCGAAGCTTTCTATAATGACAGAAATGAAAGCAGTGCTTCACGTGTTTAGGTATTTGTACCTGAAGTACAATTGACGAAATTCTCTTTCTTCCTTCTCTCTACTTCGTATGGCCGAGAAGGACACTGCTGCTCGTCTCCGCCGTGCTGTCAAAGGTCCGTGTTCTCCTCCACGTCTCTGCCAGATTATTGCTCATAGTATCAGAAAACAACCTCTTTCTCGTCAAGAGACTCGTTCAAAGAACCGACCAGCGGAATCCAGACCCATCGTATCGTCGCTACACGTCTCTTGCTTGGGCTGCCGTGTTGGGCAATGAGGAGACATTCGAGTTTCTTCTCGTAAATGGTCACGATGACCACGAGTGCAGCAAGGTGCGCATGCCGCCACACCACCACCCAAATATATCTTATTTCCTTACCCTCTTATAACATACAGGATAGCGAGAACAACACAGTCCTTATGCTTCTTGCAGATCAAAAAACATCCGTGACGAGTCCCTACTCCTCCAGTCTTGATGATTCCAAAGGGGCCGCTCTTCGAATGGCCCGTCTCTATTTCGACCGGTACCCTAATACGTTGGATTGGCCCAATAGCCACGGAAAAACACCTCTCCATGTTTCTGCTCAAAAGGGTAGTGAGGAGCTCGTCAGAGTGCGTAGTCGCCGCTCGTCTCAAGTTTCAGTGACCCTAACACCGACCCTTAGATGCTATTGGACCTTGGTGCCGACTATGACCTTACAGATAACGAGGGAAATACTCCGCTTCATTAGTGGGTCGTATCTTTCCGCCGCGTTGCTCCTGATGTACTGACTATTCCATTAGTGCCAGCGCTTGGGGTCACATTCCAGTGAGTATTAGGTACCTATATTTTTAGCCTTTGCCACTAATACATCGCTCATAACCAAGGTTGTACAACTTCTGATCGAACGTGGTTGTCAGTATTCTGCTCCAAACGATGAAGGTTTCACGGCTTCCGATTATGCCTATTCGTAAGATCTATTTACTGTTTTCCGTCCCCTGATTCATGTCGTTGCAGGTTTAGTACAAGAGATACTCTCCAAGATACTGCCCGGTTACAGTACGAGAACAATAAAAAGATGCGCCGCGCAATATTCGCCCAAGCTGCTTCTCGAGGCAGTGAATTGAACAGTATCCCTCCTATGCCAGTTCATTCGCATTCTGGTTCTCGGTCACGCGATCTCCGCTCTCCAGCTCCTCGACTACGCAGTGGGTCTGGAACAAGTCGGACTACTGCAACATCAGATAGCGGCGACTATGAAGCGAATGGACTGGCTGCCCCTCACAGCCAATCTTCACTTTCGACCTCTTCATCACCATCTCAATCATCATCAACCATGATGCATCTGCATCCATCATACAATCATTCCACGACCCCCTCTTTCCCGGGCGCGTTGAATCCCCCCGCCAACCCCTCTTCTGCCTTGTCTCAGCTCGCTTCTCGTGTCCGAGAACGAGATGCTGATGCTATGGAAAAATACATGCGCCGAAACCGTAGTGAAAGCGCGTCGACTGACAACCGATCGGTAAATGGCTCTGGGCACTCTGCCAATGCCGACAGTGTATCGTCGCTCGGCGTGTTTCACTCTTCTGGTACATCTACTCCCAAACGCTTGAGGCCTTCGATATCTGCTTCACAATTACGACCGGCACCTTCTCCAGAAGTGGTGGAAGGGCGTGCACGTACTGGAACTACACCAACATCGACGCGTCCTCATCACGCCGTACTTACTCGTTCTTCTTCCATTTCAAATTCCAATTCTCCCAGATCGCTCACAAACCCCCATCCAAGCGTATTTGAGGAGCCCGAGAGTTACACCGGACCACCTAGTCAGTATGCTCAATTCCCCGAGCCTCCTGCTCCTGCTCGAGCCGAAGAGTCCACCAGCACCCCTGCTGTTGTGCGCCGTATGGGAGGAGCTCTTCACACTCTTGCAAAGCCTAGTCTGGACGCGCTGGCCGTCAGTCACAGACGTGGAATGTCTGCGGCGTCTTTCCGTGGTACAACCTAGGCGTTGGTATCTCTTTTCTTTGTTGTACGCCTGCTTTGTACCACCATAGTGATTCGTTGTGTATGTTTATTCTTAATGTTTTCCTTGTCGTTGCTCTGTTGTTTTACATTATCATACTTTGGACGTTCCAACTCATTACATACAGACCCATTCTTGTGTATTATTACAATCTACCGGTGTATGATCTATAGCAATCAATTGCAAGGCTTTTTACCACATCTCAATATCTGAATTTCGGTACTCTGGTACGCGATGTACTTGGCACGGGTGATTCCGACAGGGCACTTGGTCGGAGGATTCCGAATTATCCGCGATTAGCACATCACACATGTGGACAGAGTCATAATAATAGCTTGAATGTACGCCCAGCAACCTTCTTCTTTCACCAATGCTGCCACCAGCACCAGACCAAGACGATCCTACCAGCCAGATTGCCTGGCCCAACCGCCCCAGGAGAGACCCTGAGGTTCCTCGAAGTGAAGACTCGAGCATAACGCAGGTCCCAGAGCAGGAAAGTGGCAAGCCTACCAGTGCCACGAATGCCGTCAAACGCAAACTTTCTACATGGGATCTCATTACCCTCAGTATATCTATGCTCGGAGCGCAGATCGTTTGGACAGTTGAACTGGGGTATGTTCTTTATCTAGATGCACCAAAGTCGCGAGGCTGACATCCTACAAAGCTATGGAACACCGTTCCTCTTATCCCTCGGTATCAGTGAGCAACTCACGTCTCTCGTTTGGCTTGCAGGGCCCATTAGTGGTCTCATCGCGCAACCTATAATTGGTATTTGTTTTCTATTGCGTCAGAATATGACGAATGTGTTGACCGTGTATCTTACGTGTCTGCTTAGGCGCGATATCCGACTCGTCGACTTCCAAGTATCGCCGTCGGTATTGGATTATTCTGGCAACTGTTGTATTGGTCGCCTCTACATTTATTCTCGCTTTCTGTCAAACCCTTGCCGGGTTTTTCGTCGATCTCGTTGGAGTAGGTGCCGGAGACTGGGATGAGAAGAGGAATAGACAAGTGAGTAATCATTAATGGTTCCGATATGGGTGCTTAATCTTGAATCCAGGTTGCCAATACAGCTATTGGATTTGCTGTTATTGCCTTTTATCTTTTGGATTTCGCGCTCAATGCACTGCAAGCCTCTTTGAGAAACCTTCTTCTGGACATAACACCTGTCTCGCAACTCAACGCAGGCAATGCATGGCACGGTCGTATGACCCATGCTGGTAACATTATCGGTTTCGGTTTCGGTACGTTTCTGCATAATGACCAATTATACACGGATCTCATCTTTGCCAAGGCTTCCTTCCCCTTGACCAGATTCCGCTCTTGAACCTAGTTGGTGGAAAACAGTTCCGCAAGTTTTGTATCCTGTGTATGGTTGTCCTGGTAATAACAGTGTGGATGACTTGTGCATTCCATGAGGAAAAAGAACAACCTCGAACTGGGAATGAGAGCAGGTTTGTCTGATTCGAGATTGTTAGAAAACTATATTGACATTTTGATTCTAGCAAGTTCCGCGAGGTACTGGCTAACATCCAAACTGCGATTTTAAACTTGCCGAAACCTATTCGACGCGTCTGCTATGTGCAATTCTTTGCTTTCATGGGATGGTCTGTCCCACTTTCATTGAAACGTTGATAATTATTGACTGTAGTGTCATAGGTTCCCTTTCCTATTCTATTCGTATGTACATTCTCTGAACATTACAAGCTACTATGAACTTAACGCTGGTCAGAACAACATATATGGGACAAGTCATAGCCGCCGAGGAGAATCAAGAACCAGATGCCGAGGATGCAACGAAACGAGGCGCATTTGCCATGCTTCTTTACAGCATTGGTTAGGGTCGTCCCCACTTTCATTCCAATGAAATCTGACTGATTTTACAGTGGCTGTTATTGCTGGGACTTTACTTCCTCACCTCGCAAATCGCGACCGTCGACTGCAAGGCCGAAAGGAGGATGTCGATGAAGATGCAGAAATAGCTCGCCTCAGAGACACTGTCCTCGAGTGGAGAGCCGAAGCTGCCAGAAAGGGCAAGCCCCTCCGTCTGCCTATGATGCCCTTCCTTTTGCGTAATATTTGGACTGGAGCCCTTTTGTTTTTCAGTTTCCTGACCTTCATGACGTTCTTTGTCAAGACAGCGGTTCAGGTATGTCAGTCCAGCCTGAGGTTGATTCTGATACTGAACTATTTTACAGGCAACCGTGTTCATCGCATTGGTCGGTATCTGTTGGGCAGTCGCCATGTGGGCTCCTTTTGCTATCATTATGGAGGTAAGTTTCGCCGATTTCCAAGGTTCTTCCCGAGTGCTCACACTTCCCAAAGCTTCTCAAAGAGATGTCCAAGCCGGTGAAACAACCAAGGCGAGCGCACGTGCGAACGATATCCGCTCCAGGAAGGCGTCCTCTGAATGAAAGACAACCTCTACTTCGTCGTCGCTCACATGATGACCTCGAGTCTTCCGAAGATGCGCCAGCAGAGACAAAGATCGCTGGTGGAACTATTCTGGGGGTTCATAATCTGGCTATTGTGGTACCGCAGTTCGTGGTAAGTTGCATTTGCTATCGACATTGGACGCTATTTTTAAAGATTTGTAGGTCGCTCTTGTGACCAGCGTCATCTTCCGCATTGTGGATGGAGAGGGTAGCATACATGAGGCACCTGCTGATGAATCTACCTATTATGGCAAAAACGGAGTTGCATGGGTTTTGCGGTTCGGGGGCCTTTGCACCTTGTTTGGGTAAGCTGTGTTCAAATGCCTGGCTTGAATACTAATTCGGGTTGTTTTAGTGCTGCGCTCGCACGTATGGTACCTCCTACTCCTACAGAAAAGGCCATGAGAAGAAGGCTAGCGGAAATGAAGGCCTTGCAAGAAGAATTACCTTAACCTATCCTGTCGTTTTCGTTCTGTTCTGTAAGATCTACTTCGGTATTTTCCATCTAGGTATTTTGCTGCATCTATTCATCGTCTATTCTTTGGGGTTCTTCATTCCGCTCACTGTACAATGTCACTCATAATAATCTATCTTTGTCAATAAGCACAATAATATTATACTACCTACATGATGTGCGCGTGATTGTCTCCGCTGGCTGGATCGATCGGATTATACTGCCTCCGCTGCTCTTGACAACTAACCATGAGCATGCTCACTGAAGAAGAATGCCTGGAACGATCCCCGTTCTTAGCAAATCTAAAACGCAAAGGACGCCTAACTCCTGCTCGTCTGGAAGAGCTGTTTGCTGCAGTTAGTTTCGATCTGACTCCTGTTCAACTCGCTTATCCAGGATCCTGCAGGCTAAAGCACCAGAACCGCCCAGGGAACCCGAGCCATGGGAGTGTTGTGGATCAAACTGTAAACCATGCGTTCAGGAGCTTTGGAGGCAAGAACTACGTTGTTGGACAGAGTGCCATCCTGACGAGGCGGAAACGAATCAAAGTACTGAAGATTAGAAACAGATAGAGATACGTCCCCATTACAGTGAGGCAAAAGCAAAAGATTTGGACACTAGGAGAGTCGAACTCCTGACCTCACGCAAATCCATATGCGAAGCGTGCGCGCTACCAACTGTGCCAAGTGCCCCATAACCTTCGAGTTCCCTGCATGAGGAAGTACATGCGTATAGAATCTGTATGGAAGATCGGTATAAAAATTTCTAGTAAATAGCATGAAACTACATCTGCGCTCTCCTCATCAAATTTCGCCTTACCCTTCGTTTCTCCCCACCCAACCCTTCTCCTTTACCCCATTGTAAATAGGGTACTTTACCATTCGGTACTCCAGCAACTGTAACCTCGTCACCATCCCTTTCTGTGCTACGGAAGTCCAGCATACCCCACACCGGAAGTTCCATCTCTCCTTTAACAAATACGCGGGTCGTGGTTAGAAGAGCTGATGGAACTGGGGTGATAACGTGCATAGATGAACCTCCTGGTGACAGCGAACGTATCAGAGCCAACCCGTGGGCCACCGAGGCTAATGGTGAAGGCAAGTCTGAACCCTGAATATAGGGAATGACCCCGTGCGTCCTAGAGTCCGTATCATTGGTATCAAGCGTCCCAGGATCGCATGAAACTAATCCCACCACTGCGCCGTTCAAGACACGCTCAATCTCGGCGGGTATTACATCCTCTGAACCAGCTCCACATAAAACAAACCTGTCTACAATGGAAGGTACATCAACTTCGAATGGAGGGACTGCGCAGAGCGGTAGAGACGTATTCCAAGTGCATGCAGTTACTTGTCGAAGTCCTTCTTTCAAATCCCGAATAAAATCATTCGCGTCGATTGTTGGACTTGGAAAGACTGCATGGAAGTAGGACAAAAGTGTGATTATACGGTGGTCCACGGCAGAGTAATTTGGTAACGGTGTAATGGGCTCGAGTAACTTGTGTTGGCGGGGTGTTGAACTATAGTCAACACTTGCAATTGTAGTGATATTCGACTTCGACCATCCACCATCGTGGATCGGCGCTTCAAACTCGAATATGTGCGATGGTTGTACCATTTCTTCTATTTTAGCTGTGAGATCGGCACCGAGTCCTTTCGCCCAGCCCATGGTGTTTACTACAAGGGGAATGCAATAATCAATTCGAGAGTCTTCTGAAGTCGTATCCACGGGTGTCTGTACGTCAAGTTTATAATACTGGACTAAAGCTTGAATGGCAGCGAGATAGTGGGAGGGCGATGTTCGAGGTGTTAATGCGCCAATATAATGCGCTTGATTCGGAAGGGTGGGATGAGTAAAAGGTGGACCTGGAAAAGACGATCAGGGCCCTGCATACCTTTTAATTAAACGCACTCACCAAAGACAGGCTTTTCAATTATATTCAAAGATACCATGCCACCGGGCGTAAACTCGGACTGTCCTATATCACATTCCAGAAAAGCGACTTTGCGATACCTTTTACCGTAATAAGTTGATAAATCATATCTCAAAATTTGATGCTCACTTTTGAACAAGTTTATTTAGCAGCATCTTGGCGAACGAACTTTTACCCGATTTTTTGGGTCCTTTTACTATGTACACCGGAGCTTCTGAAGGGGACTGCTCGCTTCCGCTTGACAAAAAACTCTTCATAGCAGCGTCCCAAGAAGGCGGAATAAGATATGGATGGATGTCTTTCGCCGAATTAGTAATCTAGTAGTCTTGTGAATATATGGTATTGGTAGAAACGTATGCGACACACCATATGAATACCAGCAAGGCGCAGATCTAATTTATCTTCGCCACTAAGCCTAGACGGCCTGAAAACACTCTCAAAAGTTTTACAGACAGAGCCCAACCCTTCTACATTTGTTCTAAGCTCCTGTAGAATAAATACAGTGTTCGACGTCTGGAAAATGTCCTTTAGACGATCAGGTGGTGTAGGCTTCCATGATTCATTTTCGGGATTCGAACAAGCTTTGAGAACGGGTAATGGAGACGAACGAGGTGCAAAGACATCATGAGTCCGGGGAGATGGACTCAGAGTAACACCACAAATAGAGAGGGATCCGACTAGGACAGTCAACCGGTACGTTCCGACAAAAGAAACAGTTTCCCCTTCCTGTAGTGCAAATAGTCTACCTGAAGAGAGACATGAAAGGCCTAATGATCGTGTCTCCTCGTTTGATAGATGGAAGACATTCTGGTCTCGTACAGGGTAGAAGGTTGTCAAGACAGTCAGTGTGTCAGGGCTGTAAAACTTCGATGTGAACTGGGATGACGGCCCAATTTCCTCGTCCGATGAGTCGTTTACAGGACGACTGGGTGACCACGCTCTTTTTCCCAGCAGAATAGGGTCCTCTACAACGTGTACTTCATCAGCATCAACACCTTCTATGTCGTCGGATGTATCCCCGTTGTCAGAATCAATCACAATGATATCGTCTTGTCCTTGGAATACATCCGTCTCCTGAAAATATCTTCCCTGCAGCGCACCACGCTTCTTCTGAGTTTTTGTCTTCTTAGTTTTCGGGGTAAAGGTATTGGTGTTTGGATTTTGCTTCCTTTTAAGGACCTTGGAGGTATTGGACAATGATTTTGTGGTAGATGGTGAAGCCAAAGGTGTAGAGTGAGTAGATGCCGGTGTTTCATGATGTCCTGGGACATTTTGCGCTGCTTGAGCAGCTTTTCTGGCAGCTATTGCGCTGATCATTTGTAGGTTTTGGCTGGCGAGATCTAACAGCAGTGAAAGAGGTAGAAGAAATTTTCTTGTGACGTCGCGGTCATGCACGTTGGTCGCGTCAAACGCGCTGACAAAATCTGTAATCTTGATCGTGAACGCATAAACCATCTCTGCTCTGTCAACTATAAATTTTATCTACATTGTATAGCAACAAGATATCACTATATACAGATCGAAAAACCACAAAATGAACCGAACTTTCAAGCGCCTTGTGAAGCAATCAAGTAGCAACTATTCATCGCAGAATGTAGATCGCCAAACGTATTCAACACCATGTTCTTCCGATGCCTGGTCCTGTTCAACGGGTGTCTCTTTCTCTCCATCTGACAGGAAATAAGCGGAGAGCGTTACATGGTCTCGAGTGCCCGCATCTGCGTAGCCTAGCCGCCTAGTTCCTCTATATTTGAGAACAACAACGGGTCCGTACCACGGCCTGGAAGTAGAACCGAGGGTTGCTTGTTGTATGGCTTCGTTGACTGGACGGGATGTTTCAAACGCAGTGGGGGAATACCAAACTTGCAACGGGAACCGTAGATCCACACCATTTATACCTTGGATTACGACAAGATTTTCAGGTTGCTCATCTCCAAAATAGGGCTGGACAACAGGCAGCGGGCACTGTAGGAGATGTTCTGCCGATTGTCGCGATGCTCGCCGTAGTCCAACTTCTACGAACCGAGCTCGAGCTACAGGTGAAATTCATGACCTTCAAACAGAAATCGAGCATGAGAGAAGATAGCCTACCTTCGTCAGGGGGATAAAAAATACCGACCACTGAAGTATACTCCTTGGATGGTTGTTCTGAATGACAGGCTGATTGCGGCTCGGGAACACAAGAGTCGCGATGGCGGGGCCAGTCCTTTAGAAATCGCGGAACCAATTGTTAGTTGAGAACTCGAGACCTTTTGCCACTGGATCTCACCGTACGCAAGTGTTCCGAACAGCAATAATACGCCCTACGACACCTACTGCACCACTGTTCAGTCATATTCCCACATAAGAGACAGGGATAGAGCATTGTGAACGCTATAGGGTGTCGAGAAGTGAGTGAGGATTTTAGTGGGTTTGGAAAATCTCGATCGCTCGCTTTGGAATCGTGGCCGGTTGTTTTCATTTACTTATGATGTACATAACTAGAGCGTACGATTGTAGCTTCACAACTCGTTCCTGGCCTTCGTTACGCTTGGAATTTTCAAGAGTCGTGGATTGGTACTTGATTCGAAAAATTCAACCCGACCCATGCAAAGAGACGTACTTGTAAACTGGTCCCCTCAAGATTGCCATTGCTTCGCTGGCCATCAATCGATACATAAACCTGCAGCTGACCGGTGTGTAGGCTAATGAAGCCGTCCGCCGCCCGAGAAAATAACCACACTAACCTCAACACTTTCATTTCATCAATCATACAGCGCTTCTACAGATATGTTACATTTTATCCTTCTACGTTGGACAGATTCTACTCATCGTTGGTCCAAATCTTCTGCATCTCTTTCTTGAAAGGCTCAAGCGTGAACTCAAGGGCTGAGCACGGATACTGGATCTCAAACTTTTCCAAAACACTAGGATGTAAAATCCCTAGGGTACCTATTTCGATGTCATGGCGATCGCTAGCATGAATGGCCGCCTCGATGTCATGCTTCAATTTGTGGATGGCAGAGTGCTTTCGCTTTTGGGGAGGAGGGCGGTAATAGATCGTCGCCGCCCTGCCCGGGAAGTACATAGGATCTAGGCACGTGTGAGAAATCGCGTATATTCCTCTATTTCGCGGAGAAACAAACCTGACGTTTCCTTCAGATAATAGCCTGATTCTGCCTTGAAATCGGCGCTACCGATTCTCGGTATTTCGAGCATCTTCATCGCTCTGTCAAGAACACCATGCACAATCTCGAAACCAGCAGTCTTATTACACCAAACTGCCCCCGCGTGCCTTTCGTTCCTTGATTGCCTTTCCCTCCTCGGGTCTTTGAACACGACATCGCCAGTCTCGAAAATATTGATCGGCAGGGCATGGGAACGGTTTTCTCGAATTGTCTTGAGAAGTCCAGGAATGAGAGTGGTGCGCACAACCTGGAACTCAAGGGTTTTAGGGTTCGCAATCTTCACGGCAATTTTACCATCGTCCTTGTGATTTAGAAAATCAAAATTTTCTTCCAGTGAGCACTAAAGCGCATCAATATGAAGCAGTGATAGTCAAATACTTTCGGCATACCAAGGTCAAGGGAAGCACTTCAGTCCAGCCGGCCATTGCCCATTCCAACCTGATGATATCACTCAACTTGTTGATAGCCAACGGTTGACCAACAGTGCTTGTCGGAGGGAAGGTATGAGGAAGATTATTGAACCCATAAGCAATTGCAGCATCCTCCATAACGTCGCATTCGTGAAAAATGTCTGGCCTTGTGGCAGGAATGTTAACATGGATTTCGTCTGGATTTGAAGATGAAATAGATGGGAACAAAGACATCTTTCTCAGCAGTTTCGCCACTTCGTCTGCGTTAAGCGAAAGACCTGTGCAAGAGTTGACGTAACTTGCGTGTGCAAGCATGTTTCGCTCGGACAGATCTGGTGAGACACGAGATGAGCCATCAGGCATAATGACCTTTACAGGTTCGATCCTAACGCAATGTCAGATTGGATACAGACACATAAAGGATGGCCTTACGTGAAAGGTTCTGCACAGTATTCGGAGAACATGGTGGCTACCATATTGACGACAATGTCTAGCTTGGTTTGGTCCGTTGCAGTGCACTCGATAAAGACGTTACGAGTGTTGAGGGTGATTTTACTGTGTTCTGAATTAATAATTGGAGGCATAGATAGCACGCGATCTTTCGCATCGTAAATTATGGGATACACGGAGGAGTCGCGAATGATAGGCAGATAGCGTGACAGCTGCTTGTCCGACTGAAGAAAAGGTTTAGAATCCAGCTCTTGGAATACCATGGTAACACGGTACCTCGTATACAGTCATAAGTTCTTCGGCAGTATATTCCTTGTCCTTGTTCAAAGGTGCAAACTTGATATCCTTCGGAGATCTTGCCTCGTACCTGAACGGCGTCTGTAAGGAGTCAAGGTCATGAGTCCCAATTGCTACCAGTTGTCGTCTTCGGCATATGTTCTGATGCAATTTGTCCTGAAGGTCGATGAAGGATGCGTAGGATCTCGGAGTAAACTTGACGTTGCGAAGAATAGCACCGGCGATTAAGGGCCTGATTTTCTTGGTCTAAAAAATGTGAGAAGGCATTTTTGAGTTACGGACAAATACAGCCGTACATCAGAGTGAACAGAGATATTGAGAATAGCAGATTCGCCTTCCGGGGGATATACAAGTTTGTATCGAGGAGGCTCCGCCTTGCCCAGGAAAACGTTGAGTGCTCTAGAAATACCCTCAATACAAAGGAGATCGTATCTATGCCAAGTAACTCGTTAGGCCATGAAAATATAAGTGATTTTACTCACCTATTAGCTGGGATCTCTATTTTCAATTGCTGAACAAGTGTAAGAGCCGGTTCTTCCCTCCATCGATTTAATCGCTGCTCACTGGTCGCTCAGCCGGTAAGCCTTTCTTGATAGCTTCCTGTACTTCTTCCGTGGTCTATAAAGGGGCAATTAAAACGTTTTCAACTGATGCTAGAAATTAATCGCACATCTTCGTCTAATTCTAAACCATACTCAAAGCAGAGAGTGTCAAACTCCTCAGAAGCTAATTAGCGATTTAGCAAGGCAAGGATGAAAAGAAACAGAAGGGATACTTACAGAATTCTTGACCAAGACGTTCCCAAAGATCTGCCTTGTCGACCGCGACGGTGGGCATAATGGATGTATTCGTGAAAAACCTAGTCACTTCTGAATTCTATACAAAATCTCGTCACGTGAATCGTAATCTTGATCAGTCGCGCTATTTTCCTCCTCGACGGCGGCTCGACGAGATGAAATATGTTGCTCTTCTTTCAGGAGGCAAAGACTCCTGCTTCAATCTAGTGCACTGTCAGAAAAATGGTCATGAACTCGTGGCTGCAGCTTCTCTACGACCGGAGCAGGGAAAAGGTACGCGTCTTCAATCTAAAAATTGTATAATGTTCATTATACTTTTTTAGAGGAACTAGATTCATATCTCTACCAAACAGTAGGACAGGATGCTATCGAATTTGTTGCGCGTGCATTAGAAGTTCCTTTGTATAGGAGAGTCATATCCGGCACTGCTGTTGAACAAGGATCAGAATATGGGCCACGAAATCTCAAGCGGGGTATTCAAGGCGACGAAACCGAGGATCTCTTTGAGTTGTTGTCTACTGTCAAAGTATACTCTCAATTTCAGGGAATTTTCAGCATCATTCTGAGGGCTTTTGAACATCTAGTCGCACCATCCTGAGATCCAAGGTGTTTCTGTTGGCGCAATCCTGTCCAACTATCAGCGTGTACGGGTAGAGCATGTGTGAGCACGACAATTTCTCCGCTAGGTCATTCTGCTTGACATCAGGTCAAGTTGCGCGAGGCTCTCTCTTACTGCCCTCTGCTATCTGTGGCAGCGACCCCAAGATCAGCTATTGGACGAAATGATCGATGCCGGGATGAATGCAATCTTGATCAAAGTTGCTGGTATAGGATTGACAACGAAACATCTCGGAAAGACCCTAGAAGAAATGAGACCTACACTTTTGAAGTTGGTTTGTCTTTTCATTGAAAATATCACATCCCTCTGCTCTTTCTAACGCTTCGCAGAACAACCTCTACGGGTCACACATTTGCGGCGAGGGTGGTGAATATGAAAGCTTGACATTGGATTGCCCTCTATTCAAATCCCGAATCGTCTTGTGAGTTCATTCCCCTTAGTGTTTCTTCAAACTTACCTGTTCTACAGGAAAGACACCGAAATTGTCATACACTCCGATAATGATTTTGCGACAGTCGCCTTTCTGCGTATAAAAGACGCTACCCTGGAGCCGAAGGATGAAAACGCGAATGCTGATGTCGAAATACCTTCCTTACTCGACGAGGATTTTGAGGTGGTCCGACATTCGTTGGTACAACTTGAGAGAGATCCATCCCGATCAGATTCACATACCCCGACTGAAAGACTGGAACTGAAAGTATCTAGTGTGAGGAAGGGCAAATGGATTGCGGTTGCCAACGTCCAAGCCAATGTCACAGTGGACATGTCAATTGAGGAGGAAGTCATGCAGTGTTTCGAGATACTTAATGGTACGCTTACTCGTCGGACCCAGCGCAGCATCTGACTGTCCTTCAAAGATCGCCTATCTTCTCAGGGAAACCTTACGCTTGCTAATTGTGTCAATATCAATATTTTCCTTTCGTCCATGGCTTTATTTACTCGTGTAAACGCCATCTATTCCACCTTTTTTGGAACTAGTCCGCCGGCGCGCGCATGTGTCGCGGTTGACCTTCCACATCCAGTTAGGATCAGACTCGATTGTATCGCGTTTGCTGAAGATCGGCCGCAAGAAAGGCAAGCTCTCCATGTACAAAGCCAAAGTTATTGGGCTCCAGCCAATATTGGACCATACTCTCAAGCCATCGTTGTGCGTAATAGTCTTGTGTTCTAGGACACTATGACGGATCATTTCTGAAATAGGTCCATGAGCGTGTATTCATTTCAGGACAAATAGGCCTGATACCAAGCAGTCTCACCATGCCATCACCTGTTTCGTTAAGCACCGAAACGGCGCTAGCGATGCAGCATGCCCAACGTGTGATTGAAGTACTGCGAAATGGCTGGGATGGTCATGTTCAAGCTGCTATCTATTGGCTAAGTGACGTCGACTGTCTAGGTATCGTCCGTAAGGGGGTCGAGGTCTATGACAGGGATAAGGTATAACATTATTGCCGTCATTTCTTCCGATTTTGATCTTTCTTTCCTATCAGTTAGCTGTCAAGCTCTTTGTAGCCGTCAAATCTTTGCCAAAAGACGCCCTGGTCGAGAAACAGGTACTGGTACACACGGGGCAGGTTCTAGTACCTGATGAAGATGAAGAAAGTGAGAAGGGATTTGTATTGAGGACGATGTCACCTGGCTTGCAAAAAGGTATCTAGTCATGTATCCTCGTTTTCACTGACGTTGAGGCGTCTTCCACTCAGGCAACGTTGCAACCAAGGGCGTAATGGGCTACTGGGAGACGTGCGTGTTTACGGAATCCCCAGGCAGTGGTTGCGTCCTACTCTGCATCCGAATTCAAGGTTTGTCCTCTGACCCCAGCAAGTTTCACTTCACTTAGTTCCTGTTGACAGAATTTGATGAAAACGACTGGCAAGCATTCCTCTCCTCCGTCAAGTCAACAACTGCTCTACAAGGCTGTTGGAACCACACCTTGTCTATTAGGGCGTTCCATTGCGCTAGAAGGCCGGTTACTGAAATAGGTGAGTCTAGAAAACGTCGGGAGCTAACTTCGGCAATCCTGAATCAGCGTTCCAGTATCCGACCTCATTGAAAAGTTGTACGGCAGGAGTGCTGCGATTCCAATCACGCCTATCCCTTGCCGGGCAGTCTCGACAGTAGGCAAGGATGACTGGGACATCGCATTTATTGTAACGCTATCTTGACCCAAGAGTTGAGAATCACACTAGTTTAAGTCTGGACGCAGATCTTCGTAGGCCGCGCGCAGAAAACATCGAGACCCAATTTCAATGTGCATTACATCCAAAGTATATCTCATCTATTGCCAAAACAACACATTAGACTGTATCCCTAAAAGGTTGTGTTTTACGTACCTAGAACATGTTTACTTTCGTCCAGACTGCTCTTCTTCTGGAGCGCCACCTGATAATACTGAAGATACACAAAGAATGATGGTAATATCATGAGAAGCAGGAAACAAGAAAATGAAGTCATACTTACGCAAAGCAATCATTAATGCTGCAATATACATCCAGTATTTCTGTAGGAATGACTTCTCAGGAACAGGTTGGACAGGTTCCCCTGTCGGAGTAAGAGGTGGCGGAGTGCGAAGTTGAGGTCTAGATACAGATAAACCATGGCAACTTTACAATGATTGGGTAGCGGAACATACAAAGGCGGTAACCCAGCGGAGATAAGAGACACAGTAGTATTTATTTTGTCAGCGTTCTTAGAAAAGGATGAGAGCATTGCCGCTGTTAATCCAGAGTCCTTTGCAGAGAATTTTGGACATGATCCATCGTGTGGGACTGGGGAAACAAAATAGTCGATGGCGTATGGATACGAGTCTGTTGCATGATCTGGAATGTGGAGAATGATTGAATCTGAGGAGATAAATGGAAGATGACACTGTTACAGGTCAGTGATATCCGAAATGGCCTGGGGCTGCCGAGAACGAACCAATTTGACCGAGGATACATCCCATTCGCCGCCTTTCCGTTCCAGAGCGACTTGGTAGAGAACACTTTCCGTATCGACGTCATTGTTAGAGATCAAATCTTGAAGACGTTCAGCGAATTGGGAAAAATGCTGCGAAAAGGAAGGCGAGGGCTGGAATGAAGACGTGGAAGTATCGAGAACACCACGCTCTATGAACGAGGATTGTGGTACGTTGGGTATTAATACGCGATGATAGACATTCACATTGGAAGCGTATGCAAGGAGAGGAAATAAGAGGCCAGACAGGATAGGGAACAGCATAGTAGTTCGGGCAGAGGTTGTGTGACACCGCAACGCGTCAATTTCCGACACGTGAGGGTCTCGATTCTCATTCTCGGTTTTACTTTACCAACCTCAAGGGTTAGGCATTATATATATGTATCAGTATACCATGCGATTGTTTTCTTTGTCTCCCTCACAGTAGCCCCCTCATGCCCAGCCGACAGAATCAGTTCTCTCATCCCATGCCACCTCCAATTGCACACTTCCAGTCCTCAATTTCTTCCAGTAGCCCAGAATTACAATCTACCCTGACTACATTACAGTCTCTAGTTGCTTTCTATGAGGACGAGCGCGCATGGATCTACAGCCAACGTATCACAGCCGACGATCCTCCCGCTCTCCCGATTATCAGTCCAGATATATATATCGAAAACCTTCCCTCCTCTTCACGACTGTCCTCTCAAGCGGAGATTAAAGAGGAGCCATCCGATATTCTCATCCCCAACTCTTCGAATGCACACTTCTCGCGCTCCGAGTCACCCGAGACTCGCTGGGGGAAAAGAAAGCCAGATCTAAAGCTCAAGCTTCATAAACTTCCCCCTTTACTGCGAACACACAGTGGTTCAGCTCGCAGAAAGATTGACGCTCGGACCTACAAGGAAGAACGCGACTCTTCTGTCGACAGTCTTCCGGATATCGAGACACTTGTCCGTGCTGCGAACAAGGATGCACATCTACTCGATATATTCGAGGAGATGATGGAGGCTCGGTTGAAGAGCTGCCAACGCATCGACCGACTGGTCAGGGACGCCAGGCGGAAGAGTGTCTCTGCAATTCCAGGTCTGAGGTATGTCATCTATGCGTCATTCGTAAAAGTCTACTTTGACATCTCATTTTTTGGCAATAGAAATGGAATACTTGTACCTGAGACCTGATAGTAGTGTTGACAGAGATGGGAATGCGCCCGTACTATTTACCACAAGACTTGTGTATATGGCTCGTTCCCTGTCGAGGCTTCAACATTGTATAGTTTCATAATAACTGGCGCGAGAGCTGCTTGGATACCTCTATACAACTTTAAGTACATGAACGATCAATAAGTCAAGTCTGAGTACAGCACATGCCCTGCTTTGAAGTCTAGAATGTTGCAGCACGAGAATAGGCTAGAACACCGAGCTGTAATGCGCGGCAAATGCTACCCTGTTTCTAGAGCGCCAGATATAGAATCAACTGAAATGTAGAGTCTTTATAACAATAGCACTTGTTAGATGTATGGTACATACGTTGAAGGGTCTCCAAAGTCAAAGAGAGACTATACTAGGACTTGTAAGACGGTGGCGCTTCAGACCACGTCGTACGCAGCGACTCCAAGTCCCCACCAGGAGGTTCAGCCGCTTGGGGCTCAGGAATAACTGAAGGTTTTCTTCCATCGTCGAGAACTTCTTTATAGATGCTAGAAGAACGCGACATCTCTTGATTGTTATTTGTTGAACCAGTGTCCAAGATAGTCAAGGATCCGGCAATAGCTGATGCTCTGGACAATGTCATTGTCGGAACTGAAGCCGGGGATCTTTCTGCTTCATGAAGCGGAGCTAGGAATTCTTCAATACGGAAGGCTAGGAGATTGTAAGTTAGGAGTTGAGAGTCGGGAAAATTGTCGGTGACTCACGAATCGGGGCAAGGTTTGGCTCGGCACTGACGAGACCGTGTTTTCGCTTTCTACGACGTAACATACAAAACGAAAGTCCAATGAGCAAGAGGATCACGACTCCCGCGACCGCCCCTCCAACGATCCTGCCGATGTTGTTAGCTTGGGAGGGCGACCCTGATGCTTCGGTATTGTCCACACTTTGACCGGGTTGAGAAGGGGCCCGTTGTGAAGCGGTTGGATCTAAGGAAGCTGTGGATGGTTGCTCGGCGGAAGGTGTCAGAAAGTCATCGACAACTATGGAATTCAACATCAAGAGACCCTGCCGAGATTTTATCACCAGAGTGTGTACACCCCGAGTCAAGTTGGTTAAAGAAAGTAAAGGGCCGTTATTACTCAAAGAATCAAACTCTTGAGAGTCAACAGTTAAAGTGGCTGTCGAATTACTATTGTGATGAGATTTTGTGCCGAGAACTTCTATCCTGGTACCTGTAAAGCATTAGACAGAAACACAAGGACGGTGGTAGAATGTCGATACCATTGAAAATGTATGTTGCGGTAGACCCAGATTGCTCGGTCCAGCGAACACCCGGAAACCTTTGTTCATCAAAGTCCCAGCCGGAGCTGTATTTTATCTGAGGATCGTTGGCAAAAACAGTGGACATTTTCCAAGCAGGATGGTGGAGGTAAATCGAAGAGCGCGTAGGTTACTTCCGAAGGAGGCCTTAAAAGTCAAGGTAGACATCGAATGTATGATGGTCACTCGTCGTTGCCTTAGAACGAACACTTAATTGCTGAAAAGAGTTAGATTTCATCAGATGAGTTGACTCTGATGTTTAGCATCTGCCTCTTCAACGACATCAGCTGATCATCTCTCATCTTTGAAACGTGTACTACATAGGATTCGTAGCGTTGTGCGGAAAGCTTCATCGGGACATGAACTCAACAAGCGAGCCTGGAAAAGATTATACTCACCAAGCCTGACTCCGTCAGTTGCCGAGGATCTATACACATCCAAAAAAATAACTTAGTTCTGTAATACATATATACTTATAGAATACATCATGATTTTGATTTCAAAGTATACCTGGACCACTCCTCTCGTGACAGGCCTCCTCCATATCCAAACTCCGTCGGAGGAAGGGACTCCACAGACTGACGTGGTTTATACATGCTCCCGTGCCGTCCCAAATTGGAGGCACCAGCAATAAACGCTGGAGGGGTCTCGTCTTGGTGGCCCATTTCTGAAGAGAATGATAGTGTGGGTATAGGCGCAATGTCTGATGTCCGCATGTTTTTAATAGGTTCTGGAGAAGAGGATTTGGAGTATTCGGTAACGAATGGTGTAACGGCGTAAGCTAGAAAGTGCATGAGGTACAAGGAAAGGAATGGTAGCAGTTGAAGACTTACGACTTGTGCGACGTGCAACTTGAATACGCTTTCTCCTTCTGTAGAGGACAAAAGCTATGAGACTGGCGAGAGCTACCAGGCCAGCAATCACTCCACCAACAATTTCGCCAATGTCATTAGCCTTGGAAGACGTTCCAAGATTGTTTGTTGGGCTTGGACTGAGGTGTGGCAATGAGGAAACAGTAGCTTGTGAAGTAAAGGTACTAGTGGGTGGCAAGTCGGATAGGCTTGTGTGAGGGGAGTCGGAAACGACAATATCTAACACAACGAAGCCACTAGATTGGAATGTTATCACCAGTGTATGCTCATGATCATTCTGAAGAGAACTTGAGAAGAGAGTGTTGGTATTGTTTTGGAAAGGCTGGTTGTTCAGCCGTCCCGGATAAGAATTTGAATCCAGCATAAAATTGGTCCGACCAGATTGAACTCCGAAAACATCCACCTGAGTGCCTGCAAAGCATTAGACTAGACAGTAAGACGATAAGTACTTGAACGTTAGTACCATTGAAAATACATGTTGCAGTGGACCCCCGATGGTTAGTCCAGTGAGCACCTGGAAACCGATGACTGGGCCACCACTTGTCCTGGGGGTCGTAAGTTATCTGGGCATCGTTAAAGGGCATTTTCCAAACGGGATGGTGCGTGCAGGTAGTTCACGGAACCCTTAATACCCAGTCAACGTAGACATCGAATGATAATGATCCTGATCTGTTGTCACCTTGGGCACAGGTGCTGATGGTTAATTTATATATAACCAAAGCGGTACAACAGTGGTGTTTCGGGTTCGAGGCAAAGGCGAGACTTGACGAGAACATGACTCGGGTGTGTTTGAGCGCAGATCAACTACGACGAAAAACAGGAAACTTGAGATGGAAATTGAAGAAAAGAAAATCCGGAGAAATGACGCCACACGTGTCAAATGAGGCCAAACACCATCGTCAATTCCTGCCGTCACCTTGAGCCCACTTGAACAGCATTCCTTATCCTTCGTTTCCATTCTCCACTACTATCTATGTCTAACCATTATGCTCCCATTCCTAATCCGAGATCAGATGAGGATGCTCGACACGAAATGGAGGCTGCTTTCGATGATTCTGATGACGAAGAAGATGCCTCAGAGTCCCAGCCTCTAACTTCCTCCCATACCCGTTCAAATTCTACCTCTCCTTCAGTCCAAACCCCCACTCGTATCCCAGGAACATACGATTTTGAAAACGTAGATTATGACTACCCTCCCCCGGGTTCACCACCTGCACCATCCACTATTGCACTTCCCAATAATCACGGCAACTCTAATGGGCTGATACCTTCCTTTGAAGTAGACCAGTCGCGGATAGGACCGAGGAGAAACTGGTTCCAACGCACTCTGACCAGAGTATTGCCAACACGTTACCAGGAACGATTAGGATACACTGCTGCGCCTACTGGAGTCATCGGAGGCGGGACAAGCAACGACGGCGTCTTTGCAAATGTGACGGCCAAGCCGTCGAGGCCACGTACCGTTACTGAAGGTAATGCCAGATACTTTGCTTGGCGCAATTACATATCACTCACAGCTACTCTAGGCGACGAGACATACGTTGTGCCTGAAGATAGTCAGAACGAAGCTCCACCTTCTTATTCGTCTGCTCAAGCCGATGCTGTCCCTCCATACTGGGAAACCACCGTTCATGCTCCCTTCAGCCCTGACTCTGTTGGTGAAATGATTATTGATTCTCTACCAACGGGTTCCCTTTTCTCCTTCCTGTGGAACATGCTTGTCTCGATATCGTTCCAATTCGTTGGATTCCTGCTCACTTATTTATTGCATACCACGCACGCCGCTCGTCTGGGTTCACGAGCTGGTTTGGGCATAACTCTTATACAGTATGGGTTTGCTCTCAG
Organism: Stygiomarasmius scandens; assembly: GCA_037954225.1. NCBI lineage: Eukaryota > Fungi > Basidiomycota > Agaricomycetes > Agaricales > Campanellaceae > Stygiomarasmius > Stygiomarasmius scandens. The sequence goes on along the minus strand of JBANRG010000002.1, from coordinate 1,450,629 downwards.
ATCAAAGCTCGAAAATGATAATGAAAGCGACAATACCTGGGGAAATGAGCCTTGGAGAGAGGATGGATCAGGCAGGCATCACTTCCCAACTGCGGCTGAATCGAGTGGTTGGTACAGCAACGATACCATGGCTGGTACTCCCACTATAACGACTCCAGAGGAACAAGCTTCAATGTTGGTTGCCGACGCCACTACCGAGTGGTTATCATTCTTCCTGATGACCGTTGGTAAGTTGAATATAAAAGACGTGAGTACGTATCACTGATTCATTTATCAGGATGGTTCATCTTGTTGACATCCCTGCTCGGGTTCTGGCGTGTCAAACGATGGGAGCGTGGAATCCTTGCGTCACAACAGTCAAACAGTTCAAGCAGTCAGCAAGGGTCGACGGGGTTGAGCCAATTTGAACGGTCGTTTGGATTGCGAGGAATGACCAGGGGAGATTTCTTCAGGCAGGGCTTTGGCTTTGGTTCTCGCAACAACCATACGGAGGATGTTGAAGCGCAAAGGGAAAACACCAATGATATTGAAGATCCTGATGAACATGATCTCATGATTCCCATCCCGCCGGATGACCCAAATCGTGCGCACGCACTGGCTGAGGCACTGGCGAATGAGAGAAGGTTACAGCAGGATCTTAGAGCAGCGGGGCTCCTGTAAATGGACATTTATCCTTTGGACAATTTTAGGTAGAAAGAGGTCTTTTGAGATTATACTAACTTTATCTGTACGGCGTTAGGTAGTGGTAATTACAAGAATGTTGGAAGGAGCTGCATACCGCGACTTGCCGACACAACTTTCCGGCCATCTTCCATCCTGATAAATAACAGTCGGGATGTCGCCTTCAATTCGCAGGGCACTGGAATCTGATGCATCCGCTTTGTCTCGTATCTGTCTTCTCACTGCAGATGCGGGCTCCACAGCTGAATCGTTGCATGACTATGGCGAACTGCCAGGATTGGTTTATGCCGTTCCGTACGTCAAACTACCTACAACATGGGGATTTGTGCTCGTAGACGAATCAAAGGGGGAAGCTGTAGGATATGTTCTAGGATCTAAAGACACGAGGACATACGAAGCATACGCTGCTCAACACTGGTGGCCTCCATTAGCGGAAAAGTACCCTCCATCCATGGCTGTGAAGCCTGCTGATGAGAGATACATGAAACTGCTAAGGAACATGCATGTCGCGCCTGAAGCAAATATGAACTTTGCAGCAGCGCATTTGCATATTGACATTCTTCCGGAGTATCAGAAACAGGGTTGGGGAAGGAAATTGATTGCGGCGGCTATCGAGCATTTGAAGGGAGAGCAGGTGGAGGGTGACGGAGTTTGGCTCGGACTAGATCCACGGAACACTGGTGCACGAAAGTTTTATGAGCGGCTGGGATTCAAAGATATCGAAGGAGCGCCTGACGGAAATATGGGACTCAAGTTTGCAGACTTTTGTTTGTCGTAAGCATCGGATGTAAATAACGCGTGTATTTTCCGAGTGTACTTTTTGTTTCTTGAACTTCCTTATTTCTTTCTGGTTATCCAAATGGACGGCGAATACTCGCCTCGCTCAAGACCAAGTCTTCCTCAATACCCTCAAGGTGCATACCCGGAACAACAACCCCATTATCCTACCCAGGGCCCGCCGCAATGGCGCAACTCTGAACCGAATTCACTTCCACAGTCCTATGGCAGTCCTATTCCCCCGAGCCAGCCTCAATGGCGTAATCCTTTTGTAAACTCTCCAGTGCCACGCCCTTATGAACCTCCTCATTACGAAGAAAGGCTTCAAGGGAGCCCTAGAAACTCGGAACATTTCAACAAGTTTTCATTTTCCTCGTATCAACATCCCCATGATATTCCACCTCCGCCCAACGCTTACTCCTCTCCGAATCCAAACAATAATGAACAACGTCCTCTTCGTTCCGCCCTTCGTCGCAGTGTTAGCTTTGCAAATGGCCCCGGCAATATCAGAGAATATGAACCGGAACCTGAAGAGTTACCCAATCAGGAAACCGAAAGGGTTCAGAAGAGGCGCGGCATACCCTCGCAGATACTCGATTTGCATGCCCTCAATCGTGATATAGAATCAGAGAACGAAAAGAATAAAATGCGTCGGCGACAGTCTTCTCAAAGCTCCGCGACGGAGGCCTATTCCTTCACCACTGCCCGTCCTAGTTTTCGACGCGCAGATTCCTGCTTTTCTACCTCCTCTGATGTTCTCGATCCAGATGACCCTCATGTCACTGGTGCAAGGGCGGAATGCCTCGATGATCCTGAAGACTTGGAGAAGAATACGCTTCGTCAAATGGACTACCGGTCTCGACGTAAACATCTCATGCGCGTCAAAATCGAGTTTAATGTTTCTTGTGAGCATTCTTTTACTTTCTATTTAAGGACAACTCATCACCGAATCAACAGCCATGATGAATCGACAAGAATTCTTGATCAAGCTCGCTCGTGCACTGATGACCTTTGGTGCACCCTCGCACAGAATAGAATCGCAACTCAAAGCTGCCGCACGCATTCTTGAAGTTCAAGCTGAATTCATCCATCTGCCCGGTGTTATCATATCTTCTTTTGGTGATCAGGAGTTAGGCTGTTCAGAGACCCATTTCATCAAATGCAGTGGAAGGCTTTCTCTAGGCGCGCTCCACAAGGTGCATTTAATCTATCGTTCTGTTGTTCACGATGAAATCAGCGCCAGAAAAGCAACTGGCCTGCTTGACGATCTGTTGAGCGCACCTCCGCTCTATTCCTTGTGGTTCAGATGTTTTTTGGCTTTCTGTCTCTCGGCTCTCATCTGCCCGCTTGCATTTGGTGGATCGTTCTTGGATATGTGGTTCGCAGGAGTCGGTGCCTTCATTTTATCCATCCTCAACCTTTTTGCAACCAAGAGTGCTCTGTATGCCAATGTCTTCGAGTGAGTCTCGCGTTGTTATTGGGATTTCCAAACCCTAATGGTTGTCTTAGAATTAGCGCCGCCATTGTCGTCTCTTTCAGTGCTCGTGGTCTCAGCAGTATTCGGAGTCAGATCTTTTGTTACACGGCCATCTCATCGGCTGGCATCATCGGTATACTTCCCGGATATCTTATATGTACGCTTTTATCCTTGTTGAATGAGATCCTAGCTGAGTTGCTGTGCAGTGAGTAGCTCTTTGGAGTTAGCATCCAAGAATATCGTCTGTGGTAGTGTCAAGATGGTATACGCATTGATCTATACGCTGTTCCTGGTCCGTGATGTCTTTCATTCTTTTCTATATCCATATCTAACAGCATCCTAGGGTTTCGGACTGCAGATCGGCTCGGACTTTATCTCCTCCTGGACAAAACTGCTCGCCGTAGGTTGGACAATCTTTCAAGCGCGCTATCTACCACTATCTCGATGACTGGAAGCTGGGTCGCAGATAATGGAACAGTCAACGACACTTTGCCTATTGTAGGAACTTGGACCTTTACGCATCCCACGTCTCCTCTTGCCCAGGATATCATTGATGGCTGCTATCGACCTGCTAGTTTCCCTTGGTACTTGCAACAATTTCCAGCCTGGACAGCCTTCATCATTGTCCCACTGTTCTCTCTACTTTCATCTCTCGCAAATCTTCAACCTTTTAGAAGCAAGCAATTGCCGGTTATGGTTATCATCTCGTGTGCCTCTTATGCGTCCAACAAGGTTGCAAACCACTACATCTTCAATCGATCAGATGTTGTTTCGGCTATTGGGGCATTTACTGTCGGAGTTTTGGGAAACGTTTATTCTAGGAAGATGGGAGGTACTGCGTTTACATCGATGGTTACAGGTGTCTTATTCTTAGTTCCGGTATGTTGCAAGCCGTGTTGCATTCAGTAATGATACTAACATCACCATCATAGTCCGGTTTGTCGCAAGCAGGAGGTATCACTGCGAACGGAAATGGCATTGACATTGGAGGTGCAATGATCGCAGTCACTATTGGTATCACGGTTGGGCTATTTATGAGTCAAGCCTTGGTGTACATGTTTGGAACGAGGAAGAACGCGGCCGTATTTTCATTTTAGATCTTTTATTTTTTATTTTATTGAAACTCGTAAATGTAGTTTGTGTTGGCCTTTTCTATACCTTGAAGCCCAATTTGGAGTATTTGGAAGCGCAGAAGATTTGAATAAATTCCTAACTATACACACAAGTACCCATGCTTTACGATGGAAATGCTAGATAATGAAAAGATAGATTTGCAGCAATGTACATAATTCAGCCCCTTAAATGAAAAAAGTAACGAAAAAAATAAACCGCAGCGGCCAGCCTATGACTACGGTATCAGACCATGATGGCGAAGAAGTCGACCCCATTCTTCTTTTTGCAGCTCCACCTCGGCTAAACGCCGCTTGAGATCCCTGGAAACAGGTCAGATTCAAGAACAGTTATTGACTGATGCTACGCACGAGTTCTCCTGAGCCAAAGTATTTCTGGCTTCTTTCGTTGCCTTGAGATCTTTGGTCATAGCGGTCCAGGCTTCGTCTTCAGGCAAATTCGCGTCATTGTACATGCTGTCCAACTCTTCGTTGAAGGCCTGCATACGTTCAGTTAGCGCCGGAAGTTGGTAGAAACATAAATGTACAAACCTCATACATGATCTCCTTCTCATTTGTAGCATCAGTCAGCAGACTTTTGACGACTTCACACTGCCTTTTACTGTTTTGAAGCTCAATCTTTGCCCGTTCAAGATCATTCGCTCGCTGTGGAGGGGGCATCAGTATCTAAACAAAACTTGACCTTGGATGATGTACCTCTTTAAAAGAATTCGAAAGATGCTGAAGTGAAGACAAGAGAACCTCTTGGTTGTTTATCGCCTTATCGAGGTTCATTTCGGCTTCAACCGCGAATGGTTCCAAAGACGTAGAAGGACCGATGAAAACAGCAGGTGAATCAACAGAGTTATGTGCACGTAAAGGCGTCCCGAAAACACTTTGGGGTCGAGTGCGAGGAGTCGATTCACCAGTTCTTTGCGAGATGAGTGACCTCATTTCGTCCATACGTTCTTGAGCAGCCCTTGTCTGTTGCCAATGGTGAGAATTGTGTTCGCAGGTTCAAAAGAGGAAATAATAGCCACCATAGGAGCATCTCTTTGAGGTGTGCGTAAGCCTTTGATAGGAGATACAGGTCGAGAGATGTCCCCTCCAGCATCGATGTTCGAGTTGGGACGCTGCCTAGAAATTTCAAGTCTAATTCGTTTGACGGCACGATGTGAAGATTCAATCTAGGTTTATACACTCAGTAACGAACTACAGGAGAGTGGGAGACACTTACATCTTCCTTCGTTGTTTGAGCAAGCTGTACTGCTTTTTCCAGATCGCCATTGATCTGAGGAGACTGAACCGGAGAAGCCGTACCCTTCCCTAGACGTATCTGGGGTGACACCCGTCGAGGTGTCATCACTTTATGTCCGGGCGTTCTGGCCAAAGAGTTACGTCCACTCTTCCTGACAGGGGTAGGAGATGCGATGCCGCCTGTACCGCGAATCGAAGTCTTTTTCTTGATTGACAAAGGCTCTATGACGGGACTAGTCACTGAGCTGGGCCCTGCTCTAGGCGTTGCTTGATTGCCTGCAGGATGAAGTGGCTGACGTTTACTGCGCGGGATGCCCGTCTGCCGAGGTTGTACAATGCTATTTATCTCATCCGTAAGCTCGTCCGTATCCATAGATGACAATTCCTCAGGGGATGGAGGTCGTGGACTTCTGGAAGGCGGCAAGGGTGAAGGGCTTCTGGGCCCAAGCGGTCGTCGATCTGACGGGTTTCGAGACAAAGACCGAGGTCGAGGCGAGGGTGATCTTGCGTCACCTGGCGTAACCGTGCATTGGCTTGTGGAATCTCTTGAAGTTGAAGCTCTAGAAGCAGGCCGAAGGCCGAAAGGCGTGTCTTCTATAGTCTGTACATTAGAACTGGATCTCAACAGACTTTTTCGATACTCGCCTTCGTAGATAGGAACATCACTTGGAGGCTCGACACGTCGTCGAGCTTGCCTTTCATTTTGGTTCTGGCTATTACGCCGAGCTAATTCTAGCTGCAAGGCAAGATCTTGGTCCGAAGTATCGAGCTCTCCCCCGCGGAAGAAATCGTCATCGTCGTCATCCATATCGGTAACATCAGAGTCTATATCTCTCGACATGGACCTACTGGTCCGAGACGATTTGGTTGTGGACTTAGTAACACTTCTACGGAGTGAAGCCTCAGTTTCCGAAACGGCACCACCAGGTGACCTTCCTCTATGTTTCTGCAGCTTTTTCATAGTTCCAGGGGGCGTCTCATAGATTGATGGCTCATCCTCAACAGTAGTTGCAGCAGTAGTCGTGGAATGAGATCGAAGAGAATATTTTGTGACACTGCTATCTGCCGTACTCGTCGTACGTGTACGAGTGGATGAACGAGAGGTTGCAGACTTGGTGCGTTTGCGCCCATTGACCGAGCCGGAGAAAAAGTCCATTGCTGAGCCTGGTCTGGCGTTGAACAGATTTCTGGAGATAGCATCTAATCCAAAGATTGAGACCTTTGAGCGCACGGTGGGAGTAGTAGGTCGAGAATTCCTGCCAGTTCGGAATTCAAAAAGTCCAAAGTTGTGGACTGGATTCATGTACGTCAGTTTGTATGCGAATCAAAGCAAAAACTTTTAACACACTTGTGAACACGATGCGTGACGGCACCCTGGTCGTTTGAACCACGTCGTCTTCTCCAGGATCACTAGGATCACTTGAAGTCACTTTGAAACGACAGACACCTCCAGCGAGGGGTTGTATCCTTATTACAGCAAAGGGAGGCGACCCCAGTCCGAAAGGAATGTCATCAGCCGTCCCATGAGCATCGATGTGGACCACAATTTTTGTCTAGAAAATCGTCAATTCTACATGGGTGAAGACAGCTAGGTGGACTCTTTACCTTCTTACTCTCTTGCAAGAACGCCGTCCTCTGATAGACATTATAGTATGTCCGGGCATAAGTCATCTTTCCATTCCTGGATTCCACTTCAAGGTCTTCAGCTCGAAGCACGACAGATTGACCTAGTTTGGCTCGGTATTTTGCCTGGATTATCCAGAGATTCTCGAGGAAGCGTTGCTTATCCGCTTCCGTTTGGGTAGGATCGAGGGTTAAAGAAGGGGGATGAACAACATTGTATGAACGGAACGGCCTTCCAGACCAGCGTTCAGTCTGATCATAGGGAGGGTTCTCCAAGAAGAGATGGAAATCTAGAATAATGCTCAAGTCAGTAGCGGGATTAGTTTCAGCATACAAACTAACCTGATCCTCCTACGTCTGTTGCTACGACGTCTCCGACGTCAAAAACCCCTTTGCAAACCATCCCACTTTTCTTTCGCCCATTGGGAATGCCACCTGACTTAGTGATTCTGTCCACATCGTCGAGACCGGCAAGTGCACGGCCACCTTTATCCGAGCTGCTGGGACGTTTGACAAGTAAGAGTTTGTCGTCGAACAAAAACAAGGTACAGTGTAGCGAACCCGCAGATGAGCTTGAGACCGAAGCAGCAGAGGATGAAGGAGGTTCAGTCAAAACATCTTCGACATCAATGCAATCGATGAAACAACGTGAATTGGATATTAGTTCGGGAGGAAAACCTTCAATGGATGCTACAAGACAGTGGAAAATTGCGGCCCTCTGAGTCTGTTCGTCTGCTTCAGCCTGTGCGATTCTACTTGCGATTTCATCCGCCTCTATCAGTTTGGCACGTTGAGGATCGTCCTGGGCCATATGCTTTATCATAAGCCGAAAGAGTAGAGTGTACCTAGGTATTCGCTGGACCGGATCCATTAGAAGTTCTCGAAGCCCAATGCGGTTCCTCATATCCGCTGACTGGTATTTGATGCGCTACAAGATACATAGTAATGAGAGCATGAAAGAAGAAAAGGATGGGTAATTCCTACATCGATATAAGCTGCGAACGGCGAGGAGCGTTTGGCTAATTCCCTTTCAAAAATCCGCTGAGCCTCTTCCCTCTTCACATAGTACTGCTTGTACTGCTCGAACCCGGTCGAATCCTTAAAGTGCTTTAAAGCGACATCTCCAATGCCTCCAACTGTCTTTGCGCCATTCGGTGCACACATCTTCTCCAGGTCCGTAAGGAAAGCTTCATTGACGGGTAAAAGGTTGTCAATGTTGCCGAAAAGGGTCTTCGCCTCGTATTTAGGAAGGATAGCGGTACTCTTGCTCCTGGCAAAGTTACGTAGGGGATCTGCATAGTCATGTTTCAGTGTTCGCAGTCGTTTGACGTATGATTGTTCTGTAGCGACCAATTCATTGATAGCAGAAGTGAGCGCTGAAGAGTCGGTAAGGGCGCGTTTTCGGGTTGCATCCTAGAAACACCGGCATACGTCAATAGAAAGTTATGATTGTTTTGCAAAGCTCAGAGCAGGAGACTCACGGATTCTGAAAAACGATTCGCTGCCGCTGTCAACATTTCATTTTCATCTTCTGAACCAACCACATCTCCTAACGACAGAACAAGTTCTTGGATCTCTAACAAAGACACGGGTTGAGTGTATTTCGAGCCCGTATATCCGTAAGCACACACCTTCAGGTAGTCTCTTTCCACCTTCCGAGCCCTCTACAACGACTCCGCAGAAAAAAACGCGTTTCGTAGTACTTGACTTTGAAAAAACGCTGCGAGGTCTGATTTCGTCACCAGTGGCCAAGGGAACGACTTTGCGAGGAGAGGTGCTGACGGACATAAAAGTTAATGTTTTCCTAGAAAATCGAAGATAAAAAAGAAAGGTTAGTAGAACTAAAAGCAGAGCATTCGAGTGGTGAAACGAGACTGTCAGACAGAACGAGACTCAACAATAGGTCGCGAGCACGTGAGCGTGTTACGTCACGCAACTCGGAAGAGCCGCCTCTACCCCGCACGGCGACCCCGAAATGCGAACAAGAGCTACTACCTCGACTACTCTTGCTGATAGTCACTCTGATGACAGCAAATCGGATACCGACATCGAGGTTAGTATATTATGCTCTGAATATCTAATACTTGGCTTCTAAAGTCGCATCCAGAGCCAACTTGGAAGTGTTCTTCAAGGCATCAAACGAATGAAGAAGCAACTGAAGCACCTACGCAAGGAAAATGAAGAACTACAAGAAAAACTTCAACTAGAAGCACAGGCCGAGGCTTCCACGTCGAACCGTCGCCGAAATAATGTTTCAAGCGACAGCAAGAAAGTCAAAGAACTCGAGAAGGAAGTAAAGGAGCTGGTGGCAGTAAGTTGGAAATGCAGAGTTTACGCTCAGGATTGCTGAAATCCGGACATAGATGCAGAAAAAGGATAAGAAGAAGATAAAAAAGGTATCTTAATTTCTCTAGTTGCTAACTATCATTTCCTGACAGAAATCTTCAAGTTGCAAGATCAGGCTATGAAAGCAGAGGCCGAAAATCTACAAGATGGCACTGGTGGCGATGAGAACGAAATCGACTCTATCTATAAAATGAAGAAGGTGTACTTTGTTTCTATCGCCTTCACCTTCCTGATAGTAATACAACCTATCAGCTGCTTCGCAAGTTCAGCGATTTGATGTCAGTTGCTACCCTGGAAGGAGATAAGAAAGAGACATGTCCTGTTTGCTTTGAAGAATTGGCTCTCAACAAAACATCCAGGCATGCAAATTATCCGCCTGAAAATGGTACAGGTACTGACGTCTTCCAGTTTTCAATGTGAACACCTTATCTGCAATGAATGTCTGCCAATGATCTCCAAAGGTGCAGATGAAACAGTCCAATGCCCTAATTGTCGACAGGTCAGTCCCCGAGATTCTGTCGAACTTGTCCACTACACAGAACAGGGCCGCTGGGATGACTTGCTCAAAGTGGCAGAGGCATGGTGCGCAATGGATCGACGCGGTGAAGCAGAAACTAGTGAAGAGGAGGGTGAGGAAGAGTTTATTAATGACGGGACCTCTAGGTGCGTTAACTACGTATCAAAAAATCTCAAGTTTGAACATGGTTGTAGGTCTGCATCTTCAGCTCCCGACGAAAACGAAGCTGATCCGGAGCCAAATGCAGAGGGAGACGAGCCAGCACAAGATGAGGCCGAAGGAGGCCAAGATGAATCTGAAGAGGAGCCATCTACACCGCCTCCTACAGAGGAATCGCAGTCTTACAATAGGTCGCCCGCTAAAGAAAAGCGGAAGCGCATGCAGCAACTGGCAGAGGATCGTCAGAGGAAGAAGGGAAGACATTATTAACCATGAGACTTTCATCGCTGCAAATATCATTTATCTACTAAATATAATGCTTCCGAACTATTGAACCTTCATGAAGATGATACACATGTGAAATAACCTCCATCGTGCTCCCTAATAAGAAATGGTGACTTCAAAGGACTACAGACATGTGGAGACGACGGAGAGAGTGGCACTTCCTCCAATGGAGAGGCCGGAAGTTTGAACTTTGGAAGGCCTCGCAAAAAATCTGGAAAGGCAACGGAACTGTTCCTGTCAATAGGACCAGAAGCGCAACGGCGGTTCTGGAAATCGCTTCTGACTGAGTGAGGGTTGCCTATACCGAGTATTGAGGCTGGATGGGGCGATGTGGGTGACTCTGAGATGCAATGCAGCGAAGGCTGAAAGTTGAGTGAGCGATATGGCGATGAATAGTATGAGGATGTGGATATAGGCTTGTTCACGAGCGTGGCAGAAGGAAGAGGTCGCGGCTGCGGATGTGGAGAGGCGAAGGGGCTTCCTGAAAGTTTGAAAGTAGGGTGAAAAGGAGTTCGAAGTGGAATTGGACTATCGTCATTGGCATCTGCTTTATGGATGACGGGGTAAAGTGTTCCTCCAGGGCTAAGCTCAAAGTCTAAATGGTCCGCAGGTACGACTGGAATAAGGAAATCTTGTGAAGTATGACGGGGCTGTTTGGTAACGCGGATACTTGGGGAAGGAAGTACAATAAGAGGTGGTGAAGGTAGATTTTGAACAGGTTGTAGATTAGGTTGCGAGGGCACTTGATAGCCAAGTGGTAGCTTTTTTGTTGAAGACATATAAGATAAGAGACCCGCATAGAAATAATGAAAGATGCAAACCCTCAAGGTTTCTACTGTGATCGGATAACTTGGAGAAAACTCATCGTCTGTTTCATATCCAGATTGTTCTTCGAGTGAGCTTGGTGTGTCTCGCCGTGGTGTATAGGTTTCTGAGATGCTGAGTAACGCAAAAACGTCGCAAGGTGTTTGTTTTGCCGTCATGGCGGTTGAAGAGGAAAAATCCTGACGTCACGCGTCGGGTTGATGTTCAAGTCACTGTCAGTCATTCGGTATGCCCTTCGGGTCACAAGGAGTTCTTTTTGCACTTCAGGTGAGGGCGCCTCTCTCAGCACGATTTTCACTCATCAACACAGGTGAATAGCAACCACCATGCAGGAGCCATCGAAAAGGATCCCGATCCATTCTAGTTCCATCGGGGTAACATTCCTCGGAACTGCGTCTGCTATGCCGTCTTCTACTCGAAATCACTCTGCGTTGGCGCCTCGTCTAGGGAGTGATGTCTGGATATTTGACTGTGGCGAAGGTAGGCTCTATCCCTGAAATCTCTTTCCTAATCTACAGTTTATGCCTGCAGCTACTCAGCATCAGGTTCAAAAAAGCACTGTCAAAATGGGAAAGATAGAAAAGGTCTTTATAACACATACACATGGTATACAGAGTCCTTTTTTTTTTTGATAAGCCAGTCAATTTCACATTATTTTAGGTGATCACATATTCGGCCTTTTACCTCTCTTGGCCGGGTGTTTGAATGGTGCAGGTGGTACTGCTGAAGGCGTGGATGACCCTAGAAAAGAGGTTGACTTTAATGTGCCAGTCAGTTTCTATCGCTGCCTTCCACGGTGCTACTTTAGGCCGCTAACCCGTCTTCCACAGCCCCTAGAAATATACGGACCTCTCGGAACACGAGCATACCTCCGAAATGGTCTTAAATTCACTCACACTCTCTTCGGAAGACCGTTTGTCGTGCACGAACTTCGTTTCCCATCCGATCCACAGACAAAAGATTACACCGAACTTCCACCACACGCTGCAGAATCACTTGCCGGCCGGAATATACCTCAAGTTGACGGCGTGTGGCCTGAGATTTACAAGGACGATGTTGTTTCCGTTTCTGCGGCACCGATATTACATTCTGTGCCCTGCGTTGGTTATGTTATCACTGAAGCGCCTGTGCCCGGTAAAATCGACCCCAAAAAGTATCTACCTGACATCAAGCGAACAAAGACACCCATGTCCGTGATGAGATCCTTGCAAGAGGGAAAATCAGTAGAACTTTCTGATGGAACCATACTACAAGGTCCACCGCGCAAAAAGGGACGGAAAGTCGTGATCCTTGGTGATACTTATGATCCTTCGCCAATTATACCACTTGCACAGGAGGCAGATCTTCTCATTCACGAGGCAACGAACGCACATCTGCCAGGTGTAGATCCTGCCACAAAAGATACTGATTCATTTGAATCCGTCCAGGAAAGAGCAATATCAAGAGGACATTCAACGCCACAGATGGCCGGGGCTTTTGCAAAGCACATTGGTGCCAAGAAACTGATACTCAATCATTTCTCATCTCGTTATCCTGGAGACGACGACATCAGTCCATTTTCCAAGGGAATCATGGATGCAATAGCAAACTTAGCAGCTGCTGAATACGGAGATACGGTTTTGTGTGCACGAGATTTAATGACTGTGGATTTGACAATCCCAACTCAATAGTCACGAACATGTTTTCTAGATGGCATCTTTTATGATTGATGCCTCCCAGCTTGCAAGGAGACCGGTCTTTGGTACGTCAAATTATGCCTCCTTGACCTGCACAAACTCATTGGCAAGCGAACGTGTTTTCACAGGTACCCACCAAATACCGATAATTGGAGGAAGGGGGTTGTATTCAAAAGATATGTATCTCACCGGACACGAGGTGATATTCTACCAGTACCGAGTAATTTTTCTAATAATCGGTATTCCACATTCCGGAACACTATTGTTTCAAGGGCCAGCGAGGGCTCGGACACATCGTGCAATACCACGCAATTAAAAAATTAGAATTACACTTGACCCATACTCATAGAAAATCATGAAGAGATACTTAGAACAAATGACTCTAGATATCTTCATCAGGGGGTTCAGATAATTCACTACTCGCATCAGTCGCTTCTCCTTCCTCCAATTCTTCTCGTGCTTTCCTCCGTGAAACCTTGTCTTCCTCAACTTCGCCCATCTCAATATCATTTTCCGACTGTAGCGTAGAATCAAGAGGTTTCTCTTCACCTTCCTCACCTTCTTCCTTCTCCATTTGGGGAGTGGCTGTATGCAGACGACTAGGCTGGCTACTTCCGTTTGCAGCACCTTCATCCGAACCATCGCCAGTGCCTTCTAAGGCTGGTGTTGCTCTAGGTGATGTCGAAGAGGAGGGCACGGCATCTCGGTCCTTGCCCATGAATCGTAGTGATGCCAAATCCATAATGATATTATCGAGTGCTGCCTTTTGTGATTGTATTGTCCGGTCTTGAGTGTCGTGCTCTGTTTGTATGGCTGCCATATCGTTTTCGAGCGATTGTATAGTCCTAAAAGGATATCACCCTTCATAAATACTCCAACGAAAGAAATGGTCGGATAGAGAAACATACTGGATTAACTCGTCCCTGCTAGGCAAGGTGTTTACCTTTTCAGCAACAAGGTCATATTCCATCTTTTGCCGCCGTATCATCTGTGCATTTTCCAATGCAGTCTTGAGTTGTTCAATCTGCCCACGAAGCGAGCCATGTTCCAGCTCTACAACGACAGTAAAGGATTAGCGAGAACTCTTAGAGAGACAAAATTCGACCACTCACCAATTCTCTGCTTTTCCCGCTGATACTCCTCCACCTGTCTCGCCTCTGCTTCACATATCATCATGCTCTTCCTCAACAACAACTCGAATGACGCTAGATCCACCAAAAACGCCTCTCGTGCATCTTCTATCGCGTCTGCATCTGTCGGATTCGAGGAAGCATTCGTGTATTGGTGAAACTTTTTGATGACGCGCTTGAGGGGTCGTTCGTCATTTGTTATACGTGCAAGGACGACCTGGTCTGTGAAAGAGTATGGGGTTCAGTTTAAGGAACAAAGTCAAGTTTCTGAAGCCGACAGGTGCTTTTAACATGGTGTACAGACTGGGAAGGAAATAAAGGAGAAAATAGCGAACCTTCTTCTTCGGGACTGAGTGGAGGGATGACTATCGGCTGCTGTAGTGTTGATTTTGCTTCTGGCATGTTGGTGGCAAGTCCACTGTATGTCCGTCGTACGGTAGCCACTCGTGAAATGAACTCTCGGCGAGTATTTGGAGAATTCGGAATAGTTGGCATGACTCGCACATGCACAAATAAGAGTCCAAAAAAAGCAACTGAGTTGAGTTGGCGACGCGTCAAGCCGCCGCCACGCCAGATAGGCCACAATTCGGGAGAGGTCAGAGATGGGTTTAATTATAATACAATCCAGCATTACTAGGTTTTAGATATGTAAAATGAAATAGTAATGAACGCCGTAAGCTACAGACTGGTAAATAATCCTGAGGTATCTAAAGTTTACATTGCGCACTAAAAGAGAACAAAAAAAGTAATAAGTAAAACAGTGTCCCCCTTTAACCCCACTCATCTGGGACAAATGGTGTTACTAGTTCATAGGTTTCCTCGTTACCGCCCCGCCCTCTATTATTTTTATTCTTGTTCCCTCGTCCCATAACTCTTCCCAGCAGATTTCGCGTACGACCGGTCGAAGACGGTTGCGAAGCTTCACTAGGATAGCACGTATCAATCATCTTTGCCAGCTTGCGGATACCGCTAGAACTGTCATTCATGTACCTCCGCGCCTCTTCCAGAGCGGCCGTGAGGTAAAGGGCGAGATTAGGGAAGGAGATGGGAAGGACGGGATATGGCACATTTTCCGTCGACGGAATAGTATACGTCTTTGATATCGCAGTATCGGCACTGTCCTGCAGGAGAGCTGGTAGGTTGGGAATGAGTGAGTAGGAATATGGCAGAGCGTCAACGTCGCCATTGAGGTATTTTCGCGGTGCATTCTTGGGAGCAGGATGATCGATGGTGAACCAGACCACGGTCCGCCAGTCGGAAGCAGTGTGATGTGGCTATCGTATGATGAGATTCAACGTTTCGACACTAAAATATAGATGCACAACTTACCCGTACTACCTGAACAACTGTCCGTAGTATAGGATTGACCTTGTTAGCGATTGACTCTATGCTGGGCTCGACTTTGGTCCCTGAGAGTCTAGCCATCAGTTTAAGGAGATGTCGCCAACTGGGCGCCTGCAAATGAAGCGGTGGGCATTTGCCATGCGGCAACGATATGATATTGGGCATAACACCCTGCCAGGGGACTTGATGGTGTGAAATCACCGGTGCAACAAAACCGATGGCTGTAAAAAAATCATGTCAGTGCATAGTCGTCCTCGGGCGCCCCGAAAGACTCACAAAACCCGACTAAAAGTTCGGAATCGACAAATTGGTTTGCGAGTGGTGGCCCTGGCGTGTTGTTATTATCTTCACCGTCCTCACTGAGGCTCGGAAGAGAGACGGTAGAGTGCCGTGTTGAGGTGTTTGAGACATTCAACACATTGGAGGATGACGTAGCGTGGTCTGCACTGAGTGGTCTACGTTGAGGGGAAAGGGTAAGGGTATCATTGGTAGTGGTAAATGAAGAAGTGGTGGAAGCGGAATGAATCCCTGACGAAGACGTAGATAACAACGAGGAGACGTCTGAGCCATTTTGGGAAGGTGTAGATACCGACTCTGTATAGTTTGGAGGGAACGAGGTGGTCGTGATAGCAGGTACTGCCTCGTCTGCTTTGGTCGCCTCGCGTTCCTCTTCCTCTGCAGCAAGGCGCCGTGCTAAAGCTTCATCTTCATCGATCGAGGGCATATTTGGCTAGAGCAACGAAATCATGAGCACTAGATAAATCATGCATTTTAATTAATATATCCAGAAGAGAACATACCAAACGTCCATCACGCTCTCCAGAATTTCGTAACCGCTCATTCTCCTCCTCTTCTTCGGCTAGTTGACGTGCTAAAGCCTCGTCGTTCAGCACCGAATGTGTCGACTGATTCGGACTACTCCCTAATGAACCCGTGTGTTTTCGAGAAGATGAGCTCCTAGAAACTGGAGCGGAATGTGCTGGTTTAGGTGACCGGGACCCTGAAGGACGTGAAGGAGGTGGTGCATGTAGAGGAGGAAGTGGTGCTGATTGTGGTTGTGAAGCTGTAGACGCTGAGAGACGTAGAGACTCTTGGAGTGCGCGTGCTAAATCCTCCTCTTCTTGAGATGAGAGACTATCGAGGTATTCTGCGCGCTTTGCAGATTCTGATTTGGATATCTCGATGGCAGCTTGCAGATCATCGTTCTCTGATGTCACTGGTCGTGTTTCCCGAGGGACAGGGGGAGGTGGTGGTAGAAGAGGTGGGGCAGATGGTAGAGGGGGAACAGGTGGTGGAGAACTGGCGTATGAGTAGGGTTTTGGAGGTAAAGGGGCTGGGGCAGTCCTTGAGCGATGTAATCCACCGTGCTCAGTGTTTGAAAAGAAGATATCGGCCTTGTGAACAGTAGAGGGAGGAGTTTGTAGGGGTCGGGGAACACTGGCGGCTCGTCTCTGACCGTTTGCAAGCATTGGAGGAGGGTGGTCGTCCTGTTCTTGAGAGTTGTTATAAGAATACATGTTGAACAATCGCGCAGCGCCCTCAATCTCATGATCTCGTTTCTATGTCATACATACCGCCCATATGCGCTTACATTCTTGGGCGTCAAAGCACTATATCAAATTAGACCCCGACTAACGTACAGAAAAAAAACATTGCAAAATGCTAGTGATTGAAATGATGCGAAATGCTTGCGTATGGAAGATTGAAATGCTACTAGAAAAAAGAGATGGCATGGCATGGACGTGCAAAACAAGAACCGACGAGACAGACAGAAATGAACGAAAAACAGAAAGCAAAAATGCAACAGTTTCAAAAAAAAATACATAAACGAGCGTTAATGGTCATGAAACAGCAGAGACGGTAGCGGTAGTGCTTCGAGAGGCCGTGACTTTGGTTGTACCAGGGCCCTGCATTGCTGTCGTTTTGAATCCCAGTTGTCGAAAGACCGCTGTGCATCAGAGTTGTTACCTCGTGGAATTTGGACACAATCAAGAAGCGTACCTATCAAGTCGGCCTTGTTCAATGGTTTCGACAGATATGCAGAAAAGACGTTGCTTCCTTCACTTTGGTCGACCCCGCTGTACGCACTTACAGCAATAATTGGTGTGTTTGTATTTTTGCCGTTGGTGCTTTTGATATACCGAGCTGCACCCTCTCCATCCACTGTCCGATTTCCCCGTTAGCAAAAAGTACGGACCCGCGGGTTTAAAAATAACTCACAAACAGGCATATGAATATCCATCAAGATGCAGTCAAATTCTGAACACAACTCATCATTTCAGCTATGCACCAGTGCTGTAAACGACCACAGACTTACTGATATCACCCATTGCTACGCCGATGGCCTCTGAGCCATCAGCCACAACCACACAGCGGCATCCCAACCGAATCAACAAGGTCTCAATCATCTTGGCTGTGATGGGGTTATCTTCGGCTAGTAAACACGTTACTGCGCGATCAGTAGGATCGGGTCCCCTTCGAAGGTCAATGGAATGCACCGAAGAAGGCGGAGTGTTGGTAGATCCATGCCCAACCGATGAATTCCAAGTTTCTGACCCAGACCCCTCCCCTCCACTTGACACCGACGCCGTCCTTAGGCGACTGGGCATGGTATTACGGCGATCAAGACCATCCAATTGATTTTGTTTGAACCTTTCCACGGCACCGAATTCAGAA
The DNA here is from genome assembly GCA_037954225.1 of Stygiomarasmius scandens. NCBI lineage: Eukaryota > Fungi > Basidiomycota > Agaricomycetes > Agaricales > Campanellaceae > Stygiomarasmius > Stygiomarasmius scandens. The sequence goes on along the minus strand of JBANRG010000002.1, from coordinate 1,432,747 downwards.
GGCTTGCGTGCGTGTCCTCCACCTGCACTACCCGGTGTTGAGGGAGGCAGGCTAGTCCGCGAGGGGGAAGATGCTATTGAGGAAGTCGAAGTTGCCGGTGAAGGTGGGTTGGTTGGAATAGCTTTAGACGACGGCTCTATCGAAGTTACCAATTTTTCCGGTTTCTTCATACGATGCGAAACACTTCGTCTCCTAGAATGCAGCCCTGTCTGTTCAGAAATGGCATGAGTGAGCGGTACCATTTGATCCGTCTTTAGCTTGCGAATGACATCGTCATTTGCCTGCTTTAGAATAGGCAGATTCTTGAAACTAAACGACCCAAAGTCATCGCTTGGTGTCGATACCGACCCTCCTTCCCGACTGCTACCAGGTACAGGAAGCGGCAAGGTTGCCGGTGGAGGCATGGTCGAATCAGAAGCAGTGGCTGTATTAGAATCTGAAGTCAAAGCGATTTGATCTTCATCATGGAACAGCATGGGGACGGCCCCACGAGCATCGAAATACTCTGTAGACTCTGGGTCCTTGACGCTTGGAACAAATGCAGCTTCCTCAATCGTTACCTTGTCCCAGTCAATACCATAGAACCAAGGATGAGCCTTGACTTCTTCTGCTCCGTTAGCTCCCAAACGTGAAGCAGGGTCAGTGACCAACAATCTTTGCATAAAATCACGCGCCTCGGGTGAAAAATCTACCCATTCCTCGTGCCATTCTATGTGTCCTGAAAGAATGTTTTCAAACACCTTTTCGGGAGTTTCGTCGTTGAATGGCGGAATACCGTAGAGAAATTCGTAGGTAATGACACCGAGCGCCCACTAGAGGAAGAATCAAGGGTTTAGAATGTAATCATATCAAAATGGTAAGAAGACACGCACCCAGTCAACTGCCGCATCGTCACCTCGAAGACCAAGGATAGTCTCAGGAGCGAGATAGTCTGGTGTACCAACAAACTTCTGATCTCCTGGAGGGGTACCACTAGCCGAATTCGAATTCGAATTAGAATGGGAGTGGGACCGTAAATCCGTCGTCAACTCTGTAGCAAATGACTGTAAGGGACTGTCAGCCTTGCCAGACCGGCGCCGTTGAACCTGAGCCGCAGCAGCAGCTGATGAAGAAGGTTCACTACCACCGGTGTTGACAATACCGAATTCACTAACGTCATCTGTAGAATGCAGATAAGGCGAATTTCCAAAGCGGGGGACCGAATGTGTGCGTTGGGTGAAATACGAACCGTTCGGGTCATTGTAAAATAATGGTGATGATAGATATGCAGCATCAATTGAAGGTGGTCGGGAACGGGAGTTGTAGCGGGTGTAGGGGCGTCCGGCTTGTCCTTCGCGAGTTTGACGACCCAATAGACCGATTCTGCTGAGACCAAAATCAGTTAATTTTAGGTGGCCATGCTGGTCGATGAGCAAGTTGTCTGGTTTGAGGTCACTAGAAGAAATTTAGTAAAGAACACTAGACAACACGAACATCACTCACCGATGAACAATCCCCCTCTCATGAAGGTACTCTAACCCTAGTACCACCTCTGCAATATAATTCTTTGCCCACTCTTCTGGCAACGCTCCCAACGACTTTATCAAATTACCACAATCCCCACCATTCAGATACTCCATAACTAGATACAAATTCTCCTTGCTCTGGAACGTAAAGTACAGCTTGGCCACAAAAGGAGACTCGGCCTGTTTCATCAGAATCATCCTCTCAGCCTTGACATTGGTGATTTGATTCTTTGCAATCATGTCGGCCTTTTTCAAGACTTTGATAGCGTAATAGTCGCCTGTAGCCTTCTTCTTTGCTAAAAAGACGGAACCAAAGGCACCTTTACTGATAGGCTTGATAATATCAAAGTCTTTGATAGAAGTAGGGTTCGTCCGTGACAAGGGAGCAGTAGAAGGTTGTCGAGGAGAGAGAGGACCAGGACTCATGACAGGGTTGACTGTAGAGTGTCGACGATGGCCACGTTTCGTCGAGGGTTCTCTAGTAAGACCAGAAGCACCGGCGGACGGAGCGTCCTTGGCTGCGACCTGAGGTGAAGCGGGAGGAGTGACAACAAATTTGGGTTCAAGTAGATTAGAAGAAGATTTGCGGGTCTTGATCGTCAGACGACCAGGTTGGAAGGGTTCGTCAAGGCTCATGGCAGGGACATGATCTTCATGTGCCGATGAAGCTACAATAGGAGCAGCGAGGGCAAGAGGTGAGGATATGGATGACGGTGTTGATGAACGGGTGTGTCTGGTGCTGTAAACCAATGAAGGTGTAGGAGCCGAAGTAGGTCGAGGTTGCTCAAGAGGGATAACTGAAGGCGCCGGAGATCCTGACGCCTGAGGAGTAGGATCCGACGAGAACGCGTACTCTGAAGTCGTACTCGATGCATCATCCGCTACATCTTCTGCAGTCGATATAGGTTTTTGCTCAGACTCTTCATCTTCGACAGCATCTTCATCACTACTACCACTTTCACTACTTTCTTCATCATTCAGATACGCCCCGACCCTCTCTTGCCACTCATTCCAAATCTTTTCCGCATATCGTATCGTGTTCTGCATCCTAACCACATTATCAATCTTGCTCCTCATCACCCTCTCTACATCCTGCACCAGTTGTTTCAACGCAGCATCATCTACACTCGGTCTACTCCAATTCCGAACCTGGGACATTTTCCGCTCCGATCCAGGGGAAAGAAGCCTTTGGCGTTCGATTGGCTCCTTGGCTTCTTCATCTTTCAATGCAGGAATGGATACTTCCGCGGCAACTTGCAAAATGTCGTCCAGCTGATCCAGCAATCTCCTCTGGATCTTTCTTTTCCCAAACTTTTGCATCTTGTTGGCGCGGAAGAGCTGTAAGGGGGCGGACATCACGGGAGAAGAGGAAGGCGAATGGATTGGCATTCCACGATACTCTGGAGCAGGTGACGAAGAACCACTGTCCATTCTCGAGATCAAGTCCCGGATAGTATTCCTTAGCTCTTGAATGGACTCGTTGCACTCTAGAATTTCATACTCCAAGCGATGCGTCTCCAAGCAAGTTTCACTGTGCTTTTCAAAGTACCACTGAGGTATCTGAGATTCACATATTCGACAGAGAATCGGTTGGATGCTGATGGGCGTTTGAAAGGGAAGAGGGGTCTCAAAGGACTGTTCTGGCTCTGCGCCTTCTGCCGGAGATGGAACAGCGGCATCTTCGGGAGTTGGGTGTCCTGGGGAAAGATGTTGACCGTACGAGTAATCATATTCATACCGAGGAGGTGCAATGGGCTTAATAACCCACATTGTGTGAGAAGGTTCGCCATCCTCGCGATCAATCATGAGCATGCCCTTGCCCTCCATTTGCTGGTAGAGTGTTTGATTTTGCGGAACATCCCGGTCGTCCTCGGGAACGACCCTGAGTCTGAACCTAGCTTCAACAGTATGGGAATCGTCTTCCAAGAGCCGTTGAGTAGCACTGTTGAATACTTGAGCGTCAACAGGATGTAAAAGAGCCGACACTCGCGTGCCAAAGAATTCATCTGGGTCGGTCCTAGACCAAAAAAAGGTGAGGAGAATGACAGGTACACGTCTGCGGAAAGATACTTACCCGACAACAACCCTCCAAGCATAATTAATCCAGATCAAGTGATCACCATCCAAACTTAGTTCCAGAACAATATTTTGATTCTGGGCCGTTTCAGCCTGTAGCCGCAGTCGTTCAGTAGCAAGAACCCTGGCCGATTCGTGATAGTCGTGCATTTTGGACGGAGTGCGCGCGTGAGGCTCTGGCCTCGAATCGGCAGAAAGAGAGAGAGCCTTTGTTTGCTCGTCCCTCGACCTGCGGCTGTGACTGGTCGGTCGATGGAGACGGTGCTTGTTTTCGTCGTCAGGGTTGAGTTTAAAGTTTTCCAATTCGTGAAAGTCTTGCTTGTCGGTGGGAGTAGGTGCTGCAGGAATGAGAGGCTCTTCGGTGGCATCTGCTGGTTTTGTGACAAAGAGCAGAGGCTCGTCTTGTTCCTCGTCATTGTCATTGAAATTCCAAAACTGCTTTTCAGCTTCCCACCATTCTACGACACGACTGAGGCTGGCGACGGCTAGCAGAATCTGGACATACCAGTTTCGACCGTGCCAGTCTGGATGCTCGTCCCAGGCCTTGCCAATGTTTTGCACCCGTTGAACAAGGCCTTCACAAACCTTGGGTTGGGCAGTGAGTTGGTTGATAGACATGTCAGTGATGTCGGTAGCAACACCGATAAGTTCGTAAAGAACGGTCATTATGGGATCGACTGCATCGTCAACAAATGCGCGAGACTGACGACGGTTGCTACCGCTGCCGCTGCCATAGTCTGAAAAGGAAGCATGACTCTGCAAGGGAGGAAGTGGAGAACGAGAACGGGAAGTGGAGCGAGAGCTCTGACCAGAGTGAGTTGGACGGGACGGGATGTGTATAGATCTGGAGAGACGGCGTGAAGAGGTATTTTGGTTGCTCCAAGATTGGGAAGAGCTGGCTGGTTTACGAGTGAGGGGAACCTCGGGTAACATGACTGTGGAGCTTGCGGGAGAGGAAGAGACGGCACTGGAGGACATGGAAGAAGAAAGCGGGCGGTCCCAGGGAACGGGCTGCTGACGTCGGAGGGTGCCAGGACTCATAGAAGAAGTAGAGGAAGCTAGACCAGGAGAATGAGTTAGCAGAGGTGAATAGTAGAGGTCGTCGTCGGAGAACCCACGATGTCGGGAGTGGCGGGAGTGATATTCGGGCTCTGCCTCGTATCCACCGTCTGAGCTGGACTCGTCTACCTGGAGAGCTGACCTGAGGTCGTTTGGGTTGAGGACGTAGGGATCCCGGAGATGGTCAGGATCGCCGATCTGGGAGTCTCTGTCCAAGTCGTTGTCCTTGATGCGCTCCTCGAAGAAGGCGGTGATGTTGTTTGTGACGCGCTGGAGCTCCTTGTCGCACTCTGCCTTTGCAGCCTTCAATCTCCGGGTTACATGCCTACGCACAAAAGGCATAGATACGGTATTCGAGGACATTGCATTGTGGGAGCTGTGGGACGAGGGGGGCGAGAGGACATTGTCGGACGAGAAGATCAGTGGACTTGGGATCTGTCTACGCTCCATGAGCCTCTAGGACATACTCTGTGCGAGAATAAGAGCAGACTTGATACTCTCACGTGACCAATGCTCGCCGTTTTTCGCAACGCCATCGCCCGTTCTCGAATCCGTGCCATTTCGTCTTCTGCACGCCGTACAGACGATGAGTTCACCGACATGGCCAACCTAGCCAACAGCATGGCCACTGAAGCACCCTCCAGTATGTCTTGTTATTTTTTCTTACACTCGTACTTATCTACTCTAGCCTTTGTCCCCACTGCAAACTCGGCATTTCGCTCCTTTGAGCCATACCAGTTTATATCACCCTCGCGTCTCACCTACGACTCGGTCGTCAAGCGCAAGGCCTTCCCCACAAAGATGCCCGCTGTCGGTCCATCCAGAAAAGACGCTCGCAAACGCGACCTCTTCCATCTCCAAAACGTCGATCCCCTCGACCAGGCCCTCAACCCCGCCATCACCAGCCGTTTCCTCACAGAGATGGGCAAGGTCATGGGTCGCAACGTCACCGGTCTCACCAAAAAGAGCCAAAGGAGATATGGCAAGGCCGTCAGGCGTGCAAAAATGATGGGCGTCATCCCCATTCTCAGCAAGCGCAATATACGTGGTGCTTACAGAGACCCCATCAAGTATGCTTTTCAGAAAGACTTTTAATCTAGAATAGAATTAGCTACAATACATTGTTCCACTATAACTCCGCCAGCAACATGGTTCCGAGGTTCTGCACGACCTGGTCTCCCATCGCTTTTTCCACCGCGTCTTCCAAGTGTCTCTTCGGATCTTGCTTCCCTACATGCCGTGTCTTGAGTTGGTCAGCTGTCAGCGTCGATTCTTCTTGCACGCTCTTATTGTAAGCCTCTGACAGTGAGAGCATCGACTAGTTTTCTCATCAGCGGCCCAGTCATCTGCACACTTTTTAGCACCAACCTTGATCGCCTTTTCGTTATCCTCTTTATGCAAATGAAAGTCTCGCAATTTTAACCCCTCGGTCCAATTTCTCTTGTGCAGATTCATAAGCATCGCCTGCTCCAACGGTGTCTTGCGATAGTTCACTGCAATAGAGTAATAGTGTCTATTGAGCCCGTGAATCAATGCCTGTATCGAAGGCTTGTTGATATGACCAATGTTCGACGTCGTCTGACGCGGCTCGCGTCCTGCAATAACGGTCTGGGGATTGATCAGCCGGAACGCGTCGATCACCACCTTGCCCTTGACAGACTGGATGGGGTCCACGACTACGGCGACCGAGCGGGAGTTGAGCGATTCAAAAGACTAGTCGAGTTAGAACTAGCGTCGAAACAAGGTATTCATTCGCACCTGTTGAGTATTGATATCAACGCTAGACAACCAACATCCAAATCCAGGGTGCGAGTGATACCATCCCACTACCATTTCCGGCCTAATTTATCGTTAGTATATCCGAAACGGACGCGTCATATACACACCTTCCAGTCTGCTTCAACATGTCCAACATTCTCGTTTGAAAGACATGATCCACCGACTCGACACTGACAGTCGTTCCGGACTGGGGCATCGCGAAAACATCAATAACTTGGATCGTGTATTCATCGACAAATTCTCCAAGCATTAAACCCATGACTTCCATTGGCACCCCTGCGCGGCCGTGCTTGAGCATCTAGATAGCAATTAGATACACCTCCCAAGTGTAGAAAATGCATTACTTTGAGGAGAGCCAATGAAGAAATATGAATGACTTCGCCACTAAAACCGCGTCAGAATACATTATACAAGAAACCAAGCATACGTACTTGTCGGGAACGGTCGAGTCCCCTCTAGGGCCCTGCATGCCCTGTGCCTGCTGCATCATCATTCCAAAATCCGAGTCCATAGTTGTAGTCGGTGGTGGTTAATGAAAGAAATCCAGTATTACGCGTCGCACCTTGTTTGGTGTCGTCATCCGACCCAAACAACTCCTAAAAAAAGTTACCTTTTCATTTCGTTCTTTAATCTTTATGTCCAGCGAGCTCTCAGATGCTCTCAATCCCTACCTCAGTCAAAGATCACGAAACCCAAATGCCTATCAAGAACAGCTCCAGCCCGTTGTACAGACTCCCCAACATTATGTTCCTCATAGAAGTGAATTAGAATTGGCCATTTCAGAGCCACCGCCAAGTAGTGTCAATACACCAGTCTCTCGGTGTGTATATTGCTGTCTGCAGGCTCTCTATACTGAGAATACAACAGCTCCAGATTCTCACCAGAAAGCTTCAGTCCCCTCTCAGAAATCATCCACATCGTCTCTCAAGCCAACCAAGCCCAAGAAGATGAACGAAAACGTCGCATAGCCTGGGAACAGGAACAGGAAGCCAAGTATGAACAGAGACAAGCAGAGATGGAGAGGCAGGTAACAGAGCTGAGACAAGAGGTTGGGTTACTGAGGTCTGCACTCAATGTGCAAGACTCGGCACAAACGTCACCTTTAATGTTTCCAGTCCAAGCTCAAGCACCGACACCTGCGTATTCGTCTTCTTCGATTTCTCCAGTCTCACAACATTCAGATATTTCGCAGCCTCTCTTTGTGCAGGGGTCCTCTACCCGGCCTATAATTGAGCAACAAACGTTGCATCCTAACAATCCTTTACTATGGAGGCCAGTGCAGCAGCAACAAAATTACTCTCCACCCTTGCACGCACTGACGCCTTCCACTTCGGCAACACCTGCACCCTCGCCGCGTTCTGCACACACTTCGAGAAAGAGGCGTAAAACAGTTTCATCTTCAAGCGACTCCGACTCTGATAGCTCACGAGCGTCTGATTCCTCCTCTGAGCCTGTGGCTTCTAGACGGAGGAATCATCGTGACAAGAGGTATTATTCGATTCATGTATGTGCAGCATGTTTCTTTACCTTATTCACTGCTTTTACACGTAATTACAGAAAGCAATGCGCGAACATATCCTCCACCTCATGGACCTTGTCAGTGACAAGCAGCTCCCAGACAGTCATAATGAAGGCGTCACCCTCGAACCCTCTCAACCTGTCCGTTTTGTCTGGGACAAGACGCCCAAACAATCCGTGCATAATGCTCGTATGAAAAAGAGGATTTTGGAAGATCTCAGGACGAATAAGAGAAAGTATAAACACGTCCCTGATAAAGAGTTTAGTCAAAAGTCTCTGGATGCGGCTTTTGATCAGTGTTTTACAACACTTAGGCAAAAGTTTAAAAGTCAGAGGGACAGCAGGCATGCAGTCAGCCAGAAGAAGAGAGAGGACGCAAAGGCACACAAGGCGAGGAGGTTGTCAAGGAGGAAGACTGTAAGCCCATCTTACTAATTCCTGGACAGAAAAACTGATCCACCTCTTTTCAAGAAACTCAACGGCCGCTCAGAAGCCCGCCTCCGGATCACAGCATTCGAACACGTCACATTCGACGGCGCGCTCCAACTAGAGTGCATGTCTTCTGAAGAATCTGACGTCGAACAAGACGCTAGTTCTGGCTCTGAAACAAAATACCTCCGTACGCGAGGATACGCATGGCGTAGCACGCGTCTAACGACCTTTTATTCCATCCTCGACGAAGACGACCGAACTGTCGCTTCACAAGCTAAACGCCGTGCAGGTCGTATGGAGCGCGTTGTAGGTCCTGTCAAGGAAGGTTTTCATCTTCCTCCCAAAGGTGTCGCGAGGTGGATGGTTAGCAAGCGGTGGCTTGCAGATACGAGTAATAAACCTACAGACTTTCATACCGTTTTGGAAAAGAGGATTGAAGATCCGCCGGGGTTTGATTGGGGTAGTTTTCATGAGTTGGGAGAGGAGAGCGACGATGAGCAACAGCAAGTGCTTGCACAACCACCTCCACCACCACCTCCTCCACCACCGCAGATGATGGGTATCCCTCCTGGTCATCAGATGCAGCAGCCTGTTCAGATGCCGCCGATGACACACTATGCCTCTACATTTTACGCTCTACCATAAATAATTTGTATTTCTAGTACGGACTCAAATAATTGTATTAGTCAGCTCTACTTTATTTCCTCGTTGACGCCCAGCACGACACGTCTTGTCCAATATCCTCGAGTACATTAGAATGACTGGTATTTAACTTTCGAGTTTTCAGTATAAATATGCTCATGAGACCGTATAGATCATGAACGAGTTCTTTGTACGTGTACCTTGACAACTCTAGCTCTCACCTTCTCAGAAATTGCCTTCCCCAAGATAGTACGCGGGCAAAGGATTTCGTAGACTTGCATGAACAGGTTGAGGTGTGTCTTTAATTATGAACTACTTTTGCTCGAGTCTAATCCTTTCAACAGACCAGCGTCAACCTCTTAGACTCGCTCGAATCCTTCCTCTCTACATTTCAGAAAGATTTGTCTGCTGTCTCGGGCCAAATATCCGAATTGCAAGATAGAAGTAAGGATATAGAGAATAGATTGAAGAGTCGACGAGTATGTTATATTCTATTTCTCGGTACGCAGAGTATCAACTGGATTCCTTTACAGAAAATCGAAAAACCACTATCAAGCCTCATTTCAGACATTGTCGTTCCCCCTTCCCTAACAACATTAATCCTCGACACAGATGTCGGCGAGTCTTGGATACTAGCAATAGACGAGTTTGAAAGACATTTGGATATGACCAAGGCGCGGTCGCGTGTCAAGGCTGCAAGGGATTTGGGAGAGGTTGTAGAGGGTTTGAGGATAGTGGTGAGTATGAATGTAATAGCTCGTCTTCCAGCACTCTCATCCAATGCAGGCATCCACGAAACTACGAGCCTTTTTCCTTGCACTCTTCCAACCCATCCGATCGAGCGTAACAACCAATATGCAAGTATTGCAAACCTCGGTCTTGGTCAAATACAGACCGCTCTTTACATTCTTACAACGTCAAGCTCCCGCTGTTGCGAATGAGATACAGAGGTCGTACGTCGGTGCTGCGAGGACGTATTACGAAACGGGGTTTAGGAGGTATATTCGGAGTTTGGGATGGCTCAAGGTTGGATCCTTCTTTCTTGTAAAGGATGTACTTGTGACCTATAATGTGATATATCAGACTAGGTCTACAGACAAGTTTGAATCAATAACTGCCGGAGAAAAGGAAGGAGTTGGAGCGGCTCTCGACTTGGGTAGATTGTCGAATGCGTCTCTGGACGGTCCTAGTGTTACATTGGCGTACATGGCGGATAATAAAACTCATGTGAATTGTACTCTTGATCTCTTACTTTCTCACTGCTGACCTTTCTCTCAGAAAGAACCAATAGAGGCTCTACTCCGATCCATATTAATCGTCTTCATGGACAACGCCACCGCCGAATACACTTTTGTCAAAACCTTTTTCTCATCGGAATCTCCCAAACATTCAAATGATTCGGACAATGCAACACTTTCACCTACGTCCCTTCTAAGCCCTACCCTGGAACACCAATCCCTTTCCGGTTCTGACTATGGTGGGACAAGAAGTCGAGCAGGAAGCCTAAGTCTTCCTAATTTACCCCAGGCTCCTACATCAAAGGAGGAACAAGCCGCCACTGATGCAATATGGAAGCAGATATTCGATCCTGTGATGGAATATGTACAGGCAAGTCTCAGGCCGAGTCTTGGATCCTTCTTTTTCTGACAAGTCTATGACGATCAGACTTTTGTTAAGGCGGTCATCGACCCCTCGCCACCTGTGATCTCACTATTGACCATGATTCGTCTGACGGAAAGGGTTCTCGCAGAAGTGGAAAATCGGGATTGTTCTCCAGGAATAACTTTTCTGTTTGGAATTCGTTTGCAGCTATGGCCCATCTTCCAAAAATTGATGAATGAGAATATCGAAGCCGTCAAGAAGGTTGCCGAAGGCTCGGGTTCTGGATACTTTAGCAGAGCGGTTACTATTGCAGAAGGGACTGTTAAGCATGTGAGTGTATGTTCTTGGTCTATTTAGACATGGAGTTTACGTTTTTTCACTAGCTCTGTAACCGTTATATCACATTGTTCACTGCCTTTGTCTCATTGACCGATCAAGAAGAGGAAACTATGATCTTCTCAAAGTGAGAATCTTTCTGATTTTGTACGAAGCTGCCGTTAATTCCATGTTCAGCTTACTGCGAGTCAGGCAAGAATTAGAAAAGGTCATTGAAAAGTATACTAGTCAGATCAGCGATGCTATTGCCAAAGGCACAACCCAGACAATGTTCTATGAGATTATACTGCAAGGCCTCAACGTGAGTTCTTTTTAGTTGTTGATCCTTGTCAGGACTTCCATCCTTTTGATTTTAGAAGGGTGTACAGTCTGCTGCGCATCCCAAGTCTCAACACGAACTTGCTTACTGGTCCAAGCTAGAGGAAGAAACCCGAAGAAAACTCGTCTCAGTACGGCAAGCCAAGAGAAGACAGTAATAATAGGGACTCTCCACTAGTATGTACTGTACATAACGTACACGTATACTCTATATAAAGTACCTTGTTAAGTATAACCGGAGCAATGCGTATGTGTGAGTGAGACGAAGGATGAGAATAGTCCGAATTCCATATACTAGTGAGAATTTAACCATACAATCCAAACATGGCCGACGAAAACCACGATCCTCAAATTAGCGTGGGTGAGCAAAAACCAGTAAAGTAGACAGAGAGAAAGAAGGAAAGGGTGTTTTTGAAGTGTTTAACGCATATTTGCTGTCGCAGATCTGACAACATATCCATCAGAAACGTCGTGACATATGCGTAATCTACCTACTTTTCTGATTGAAGTGCAGGAAAGGATGATTTGAGCAGACTACCGTTCTGCTTTCCCAGACCAAGTTTATTCAAAACGTCTCTAACCTCACCAGATCCGGAGGGAACGGCACGTTTCTTCCCCCTTGTTCTAGATCTCGTCGGTGTTAATCGATTGTCAGTACCTAGAATTGAAGAAACATGGTCCAAAGTAGATATAGACGCCGCCTTGTTCAAAGCAGTCTGAGACATGCTACTACGTCCTTCTAGAGCTTCTCGAAGTTCCGTGACACCGACGCCTCGATTAGAGCGTGCTAAACTCTGCAATGAGATATTCTCAATATGCATGAACCCTGGGGATATTTTGAGAAGGGGGGAGACGCCGTCGCCTCGTAGCGTTGCATCGTACATGGAGGGGCGTTCTACCGCTGCAAGGTATAAGAATCTTCCTCGGAAAAAGAAATGCGCCACTTACACTCTTTCAAAGCTGACTGTGCACTCCATGCGACGGAAAGCCATTCCAACAAAGATTCTTCATTCAAGCTGGTCGCTTCCTGAACATTTTTATTTGAAACTATCGCTGCCAAGGCGGCTTTCGCGTCGACACCGGGCCATATTGATTCCGAGGTGTCAGTTGACAATGATTGAGGCTCTAGTGGGGCATGATATGTGCCTAGTTCAGCAGATCTGACCTCTGATAGCACGATCGAGTGAGGTTTACTGGACAGTGCCTGGAGAAAAGTAAATTCGACTAATAAACATATGGAAAGGTGGGGAAGTTACCTTTTCGGCGATCCCCACCAGTTCAGGAGAATCCCAAGCTTTACCCACAGCTAACCATGTTCTAGCCAAAACAAGTTTGACAACATTTATGCGAGCAGTCACTTCTGATGCTGCATGTTCAGGGGGTCGACAAGCTCGGTCCAGAGCGAGTAGCATCGGAATACCCGTGATCATGCCCCGAACAGGGAGCTCTTCGTGAACTGTTTCGAGAATTTGTAGTATAAGAGAGTAGTCGGACGAAGTTGCGGATGTCGTTGAAAGGACGTGCTCTGGGGCCTGCTCCATAAGACGGAAGACCATGGACGTTTTACGCGATTTAGATGGATGTGGCGAGCGCCTGTCGTTATTCTGGGAGACATCGGTAGGATGACTCTCCGTCAGAGGAGTAGCGGGCTGCACAGTGAGGATAGGTCCATTTTCAGAAATAGGCGTAGAAGGCCCCGGTCCTAACGTTGAGCTAGTGGCAAGAGTGTACAAGTATGCATGTACGGCATGAAGGAATTTAACACCAGGATCGCCACCATGTAATAGGAGGTTAGTATTCAGAGCGGGAACCTGGCGCTTGGTACCATCAACATTTGTGAAATCGCCGTGCTTCGGCATTTCTTTATCAATGTAGAAATCTAGCGCTTGTGCATAATCTGCTCGCACAGCGTAGTCCGTATCACATAAAAAGCTAAGAGTGTCTTGCCAAATGTCAGTTGGCACCCTAGTCCTCCTTGAGTGACGCTCATTAAGCCCGGCATCCTGAGTGACTGCTTCCACTGATGCCACAGATCCAGGGGTTGGAGAAACACTGCGTCCTTCATTGTGTTCATTTTTGTCTGCTTCGTTAATGAGTCCTACGAGACCCATCAGTAAGCAACGAATAGCTTGATTTCGGCAATGAGAGAAGTTGGGACTGCCGTGTGCTACTACGCCTTGAACCTCGAGTGTCGAGAGACGGTTGATGAGTTCACTCTATATTTTATAATGAGGAATAGATTATACACAGGCACGAAGGAAGCTTACTGCAAGATCATGTATCTGGTCACTGTAGTCTATAGTGGAACAGGTAAGGTCAAGTGAAAATGGTGAAAGAGTAGTTTTACTCACAGACATGTCGACCTAGCGAGGATATACATTGGATGAGATTCGGCAGTAATGGATCTTCGGGGTTCACTGAGCAACGACGAACGAGTATCATGACAAGGTTGGAGAGGATATCCGATGTTGATAAATTGACCAAGGGCACAGGCGAGTTGAAGACTGTAGTCACCATGACTATCAAAGCCTGACTAAGACTTGTCGGTTGTGGACTATCTTGTCCTTGAGCAACGAGGTATTCGACAAGGATTATAGGGACGGCATATCGGTATTGATACTGCGACCATTCGGCAATCTTTTGGGCGAACCAGCAGCAATGATCCACCTTACTCCAACCTTTCAGCTCCCCTAGGTTGTCGAGCCATGAGCGTATGATAGAACTGAGTTGTGGGCCATTCACGTGCTCCAGAAGAGAGAAAAGAGCACGTAAAGCTGCGCTGGAAACATCAGACATAGAAGGACCTTTGTCGCCGTCTATGTGTAAATGAATCGAAGCAGCACGCCTCTCCATGACTGGTCGTGTCCGGAACTCTGCAAGATAGGGTGATATAGGCGCATCCTTGACTCCCTCCGATCTACAAAATGTCTGAAACTGAAAGAGTGAACGGAAGGAGTATACTTACTGCTCCTCCAAAACTTTCAAATCAGTCTGCAGCACCGTTAGCAATACAGGACGCAGAAATATCGAGACTTGAGTTCGGAATTGCACCGAGTCGTTGAAAAGTGCTTCTGAATTGACAGCACCAGTCAAAGCCGCAAAGCCTATCAACCTAGTTCTAATGGGCCATAAGACACGATGTTAATACCCAGTCGGATCAACCTTACCTATTCCTGACTTCGCTGTCTTTAGCTTCAGAAGAGCTCAACGATGCAAAATGACGCAGAATAGATAGGTAGTCCTTGGTTAGGCTACTGTCGGCGCCGATGAGGTGACCATCAGTGTAGGTAGTCCACGCTGTAAACTGACGTCAAAGTTAAGATCTTATATTACACTTCAGTTTGTGATTGACACACACCACACTCGCTGTCCTCGAAACTACTTCCAGGTCATTCGCAGCAGTCGAGAGTGTTACTTCTATGGATGCGAGTAAGGATGGGGAAAGGAGTGCAATGTCTCGTCGGCATTCAGTCGCCAGTGAACGAAATATCGAGAGTTCAAGCAGGAGATATCTATGGCAAAATAAATCAGCTTTTGGAGGAATGCTATGACAATTTATACGAACGCGCGATTGCGAACGTTTCCTGAACGAAATTTGCGACATTCCGTCTTGACCCGCTTCTCTAGTTCACTTCCCAACTTGCTCAGCTTTTCAGGATGGTTTGAACTGTAATTTCCTAATTAGATAGGGGAAAGGTATGCGGAAGTCTGCTCACGCATAGTAGGTCAAACGACTAAGTTCTTGAGAATTGGGAATATAGTCCGAGCCAGAAGCGAGAAGCACCGAAGTAGGAGGATAACAAGAATTGAGGAGCTGGACGTGATTAGGAGTGAAGAAATTCATGCAGAAGAGAGAGCGGGACGACGAGTAGGAGAGCTATATTGTAGAGAATTAAGGAGCGTGTGCAGCGTGGAGATTTACTGCGTTCGTGCAATTACTGACAGTGACACTGACGTCCAGACCACGTGGGAACTTCATTTGCCTATAAATAGCCGATGTGCCAACAAATTTTCGCATCTTTTCTCTGACTCTCTTCTGTCCTTCTGGTGAGTTCCATTCTTGCCCTTATTTTATGATGAACTTTTTTGCTGTGCACCAGACCAAGTGCTTCATTGACGAAAAATTCCCTGGCTTCCATCTATACGCAACGGGAGCCCTGACTATTCTGTGTCCTTTCTTTATCGACCTGTACTGATTCGGCCTCTTCTTGCAGATGACATATCAATTACTTTTGCCCTACATACAACTCTTGTATTCATGTATACTTCTACAACACAGAAAATTTGTATGTGGCCTGGAGATAAACAGTAATCAGTGCATATGGACAGCAGTGAGCGGAATGCTCGAATTACCTCCCATTGATATGGTCTTTCGGGACCAAAAATATCATCGACACCGAATTCAGGGTTGTTGATGGAATCGATTAAAGATTCTTGTTCGATGACCACGCAAGAGTGATTTTCGTAAAAAGCGTCAGGTCCTCCTTGGTCTACCTTTCTCGCCAGCCCCTCGGCCACACCGTTGCATGTATAGATCTGGGAGCAGAGGTCAGCCTTGTCGGACCAGGTCATGGCTGAAGTTTTACCTGTAGCGCAGCTTGATTTGTGGTGACCTCGAGCCTTCGGAAATATGGTAAGTATCGGATCGGTCCAGTTGTCGCAGACGTACTTGATTCCCGAATTCACGCTCCACACAGAAAATACTGGTTTCCTCCCGTCATTATTGTCGTATATCCAACAGTTGTCAAACCCGACGCAGCCTAAAAGAGTCGGTCAATGCACAACTGCACACCATTCAATTCTTACCAGCTCCACAAAATTGTGCTTCTGCTGTATCGGGAATGCTCGCTCCAATAGACTTGGCCTCTCTGAAATCAAGGGCGGTCCCTTCTACATCTAGAAGCTCTCCAGTGGGGATAAGCAGTGGGTCCGTCGCGACAATACGGGAAGCATCGAGTTGTGCAATATGCCCAACAAGGTCTTGAGTCTCCTGGTACGCCTCAAAATTCCAGAAATGGTGACCGCTAAGCATGATTGGTGTTTTTTCAGAAGCAAACGCGTGCATGCTGATTTGCCATGTCGACTTGGTTTTCAAAGTGTAGGTGACCTTCATAGACAATGTGGTTACTTCACACAAGGCTCGCAAACAAGGGACTCACAACCGTCAAGACATCACCAGGAAAGCCTTGCTCTCCGTCAGGGTCGAACAAGGAAAATGTGACAGAGTGCGGGGTTTTGAGGACGACAGACCATTGTCGACTGTTGTAACCGTTGAATCCACCATGTAAGGTGGCCGTCCCTACGTGGTCATTCATTCAGTCAGATCCTTTTCTATCTTTAACGGGGCGCTGAACATCACCGTTATTAGTATTTTCTGGAACCTGAAATTTCTTTCCTGGTCCTGACGCGTCTTTTGAGATAGGAATTGTGAACGTTCCATTCCGGATCCTGTTGGCATATCTAGGATACAATATTAACCACGCGAGTAGATCAACCGGCTTGTGAGTTGCTCACCTTCCAACAACAGGGCCGAAATAGAGTGTCGCTGCTTCTGGAGTGGTATATTCGGTCTGTCACAACTATCAGTACACATTCACTGTATCGCCCAAGACGTTCTGACCAAGTTGTCGAATCCTACAATGATGTCTCTGAATTTGCCATACTGTGTGCGTTTCAGAAACGGTCCAAGGATACGGGGCAAGATTGTATACCTTGTCTTTCACCCAGAAATTTGTCAAAGCCGCCCCAACTGAAATGAATTTGGCGCGCGCAGACCCATCTGGTGATTGGATTTCGACAACTTCGAAGTCCTGGACACCAAGGTAAGTATTCAAAGTTCTACCAAAGCTGCTGAACGAGGCGTACAGAATGTTGCTCTGTGGCAGAAGCAGAGACCTGAAGGAAGATTGACAGAATCGACAAAGTTGAGGTAACGACCCTTCCAAACAGCATCTTGGAGAATGCACGGGGACGACGACGATCATTCGACGCAACCTGGCTCTTTTATACGAGAAATTATGACCGACATCACAAGGCCTTGCCAGCCCTGACTTACGGCCATCATCCATACATTCATAAATAGCCTGCTACAGCGCGTGAACAGTCGGGATCAAAATAGTGGGTCGTGACCGCATTTTTCAAAAATGAGATGATCAGGAGACGTCAAGCTGGAGCAGTCTATGTCGAGTCGCGAGTAGAGGGAACGCCATCTCCCTACTTTTGTCAGTGTGAAGAAGACGGATAGCTTAGCTATTTAGAAATGTAGCCGCGAAAGTCACATAGTAGTACATATAGTACGGAAGCCATAGCGTACTTGTGTGGAGGCCCTGTTATTGATCTACCCGCGGTTCGGTTTTGCTTCGGACCGCATGCAGTGAGAGTATCACAAGATGCCATTATCTCATTGTGGAAATAGGAATAAGAATACATCTCGACACCAAGGAACATTCGAATTTATTTCTGCCACATATCGTGCAAGTTCTTTGACGTACCATCCTTGAGGATCGTGTATTCTCTTTCTGGGCGTCTCTTTCCAGCTTCAATGCTATCAAAAACCCATTCGGGTTTCACGACATGAATAGGACTACGGGACTTCTTGGTTAGGAGTTTATGAGTCTTGGAGCCATTTAATGGCTGGGATGTTAAGATGTGGGTTGCACCAGAAGCCGATAATCTGCCAATTACAGTCAGGATTGAAAGCCAGGAGATACGAGGAAACCATACGAACAGTACCTGGCCTCCAGCCTGAGAGACAATACGTTTCATCTCAAGATCGGTCGTGTTGCTCAAAAATCCGTCAATGTAGACCCTGACATTGTGCATAACTTGTGGCACTTCTTCACTGGGACGCTCCTGCTGTCGCGCAAGTTTCTCCCTACGGTGCTCAAAATATAGCCGCTGGTGTCTATTACCACTCTCAGATACCTGGTGCCCAGACGCCGTCGAAACAACATGATCTAATTTTAATAGGGGATTGATTACTCGTGACCTTCACCGTACAGGCATGAAACATACCTGAGCGTTCAGCTATATCTGAATGAGTGATAGGATTCGCTTCATGATCCAAGGTGCTCAACAATAATTTGTTAAGAGTAGAACGTGAGGGCGTCGTTTCGCTGTCAGGTAGCAATTCTAGCAGACTTCATAATAGATTAATTCGAATTATTGGTAGATATTCGTTGGCGCACACCTTTTCCGACTCTTTTTCTCACTCTCACTTCTACCTTTCTTGTACGGTTGATATCTTGAACTTGAAGACGCTTTCGTTTCGGATCTTGACTGTTTGGACGCATCCCCATTTGTACGGGACTTGGTGGCAGCAAAATATCGTTCCATTTCGTTAAGTTACAGTAGCTGTACAATCATTAAAAGAATGGACGCTGAAGAAAGAATGTACAAGAAGATGGTTCAAGTTTAAGCTTGTTGAACGCGAGTCAGAAACGCGAGCTAAATTTGGCGATCAGAACCACGTGCTACCTTTTCTTTTTGACGCTCAAAGGCCCAATCAAGTTTGGATGCTGTTCCCTCTTTCGTCCTGTTATCATCGGTTATCTGTATTTTATCGTTCTCCCCCCTCCTTCTGTCGTGCCATGTCTACAAGGTCCTACAAAGATGCTGTTGAGCATCTCAACTCTCTCCAATCTAATGCTGCAACTCTAGACGCTGCCCGTGCTGCTGGGACACGAATGACTTCAAATGGAATACTAGACACAATAGAATATTTAGAGCGGATCGGATACAAAGTATGTCTCCGTGCATGATCAAGGTCACAACGAGAGATGGAATTACTTCGACAGCCCGAGGACTTGAACGCAATGAACGTCATTCATATCACTGGAACCAAGGGCAAAGGCTCTACAAGCGCATTTACTGATTCCATACTGCGCCAAACTAAACCTGACTGGAAAATTGGTGAGTACACCGAATCCCATAATTCAACGTTAACTAGACCTTCCGTTGCAGGATTATATACATCTCCCCACTTGGTCGCAGTCCGTGAAAGAATACGCATAAATGGACAACCACTGGCGGAACAAGACTTTGCAAAATACTTTTTTGAAGTATGGGATAGATTGCAAGCAAATACAACGGTGATCCTTACTCTCCCGCTTAATATTCACTTGACTCAGACTGCAATTATACAGAGAAAACGCGAAGATACGCCGCTCATGCCTGCATATTTCCGGTTTATTACACTGGTTGCATTTCATGTATTTCTCGAAATGAAAGTTGATGCAACAGTCCTTGAAGTCGGTGTGGGGGGGACCTATGATTGCACTAACATTGTTCCTAAACCCATCGTGACCGGCGTCACTGCACTCGGTATTGATCATGTCAGTGTGCTCGGAAAGACCTTGAAAGAAATTGCATGGCAGAAAAGTGGTATTTACAAGGTAATTGTCCCGTTTTGACCTATCGGTCTTGTTAAAAAAACCTTTTTAGCCAGGTGTTCCGGCACTGACAGTACCTCAACCTGAAGAAGGAATGGTGGTTTTAAGGGAAAGGGCTGAAGAATTGAAGGTATTTTCGTACTGCATCCTCGTAGTTTATGCTCACAAAAGAGCTCAGGCATCAGATTTTATTATTACTCCCCCAGTACCAGGACTATCTGATCTCAAATTAGGTGCGAGTCATAATTTTTTTTTTCGAGTCTCTTGTTCAGCATCCATACACCAGGTCTCGCTGGTGCTCATCAATACCAGAATGCTACCATTGCCGTCCATTTAGCTCGAACTTTTCTCAAAGCTCGGGACTTGCTCGAGGTCAAAAGTCCCCTCCCATCATCGTTTGTGGAAGGCCTGAAGAACGCCAAATGGCCCGGCAGATGCCAGACTGTTCTTGACCCCGCGTATGCTCGTACAACTTGGTATCTCGATGGTGCACACACAGTAGAGAGTTTGGACTGCTGCATCGACTGGTTTGTGAGCCCTGGTCGGGGATTATCTCTGGATACAATGTCCACTTCGTTCGTCTCGTCTCGTTTCTTTTTATATCTATTGACTGGGTACACAGAAGGAGGCCACGAGTCTTGATCTTCAATTGCACCAGTGGACGATCAGGACCCTCTTTCCTTGGAGGAATCAATCAGAAGATCATCTCTCAATTAGAAACCTACAAAAGCCCTGAAAACGTCGCAAATTTCTTTGATGAAGTCATTTTCTGCGCAAATGTTACATATGCCGATGGCGCTTTCAAAGGAGGTCAGCATGCCCTAATGTGACCTGATAGTGATGCTCATTTCTCTTTAGATCTGACTGCTGTCTCTATTCCTGAGGCTGACCTCGCTCAATTGAAAACTCAACATCAGTTGGCTGACGCATGGTCGGCAATATATCCCTCATTCCCGAAGGACAGGTTACATGTGCTACCATCCATTGAACATGCAATCCGTGTCGTTCGCAAAATAGGAGGAGGCGATCAGCCAGCCGATGTCCTAGTCACCGGAAGCTTGCACCTGGTTGGCGGTGTGATAGAGGTAGCCGGTCTGTCAGAGGTCGCACTGTGATCTGAATAGTAGAAACTTCTTATTTTCGCTGGCTTTGCTTGTGGGCCTTCAACAGGTTAAATTATGTACTAATAATATGATATCTAGATATACGCCTCATATATAGATGACTCAACGTCTTCTGCGTGATGCTGGCTCTGATCCATAAAAATTGATACCCTGTCGGTAGTAAATAAGTTTGCTGATGCATCCTGTGTGACATTTACGGACCTGCTTGTCCAGAAACACCCGTAGACGGTTCTTGAGAGTCCCCGATACAGTAGAGCCTTCAACTAGTTTTAAGAATACACTGAAATGGATAGGCTATGCTTCGGATTAGTCCTCGGTAACGAATGCCTTGGTATGCCGGAAACATACTTCGAAACGTAGGATACGGTGATGCAGATCGACATCCTGGAGAATCTTGTCCTTGATTTCCTGTTCCCATTCTTCGTCAGCTTGTTCTGCTTTTTTTGCACCTTTTCGAATGGCCTTGCGTTTGGGAGTAATTGTTGTTATGGGTGAGACATTTCCTGAAGGTTTGATTTGATTCGTGTGAGGAAGTATTGGGGTAGCCGGATGAGTCGTTCTACGAGGAGAATCACTATCTGAAGTACACGGGGAATCATGGGGTGTCTGGACATCGAAAGCGGGATCGTAATGTAGAAAGGCGTCGTCGTGATAATAAGGGTTATCGTGAATATCTGGTATATCAGCGTCGACCTCAACTCGGTCTATGACCGAAGGCCCCGGAGAGGTCACGTTTGAGCTTGAAGAAAGTAAATCAGACACATTATGCGAGAGGGTAAGCTACTGAGTAGTCAGACTCCTCTAAAAAGAAAAAGGGTTTACACATACTGGGTTAGTGGGCTTCGTATTGATATTAGCAGCATCGGTGTCCCGCAGGACGGGTTGACGGCTAGATGGAGTTGGCGAAGCAAGCAAATCTTGCTCATCTTCGATATCGGTGTGTGGAGGACTGGGTACATTGAACAGAGAGCGAATCTTTGATCCATTCCTTCCGGCTAGCTTGCTTTGGCCAAAATCTGGTGTTGAAGAGACCGAATCGTGACCATAGTGCATATCATCAGTGTGACCAGACCTTTCTCGCCAAGCTCGCACTTCAGAGTTGTTCTGTGCCACCACGGTTTTTGCTTTGGCAAGTATGTCTTCTCGAGTCTCGCACAGATTCTTGACAGTAGCGGTTACTTCTACCTGGCGTCGCACTCTTTTCTTTGGCGCGGCGTCGTGCACAACCTCGTCGAAAAATGTTTCAACAGGTACCTCAGTCGATGTTTTAGCAGACGCCGCCTTCAGTTCCTTGCGAATAAGAGCATAGACAGTATCGTCGCGAAGTCCGTGTTTTTTTGCGCAAGACTGAATATGTGTCATTTTCTGCTTGGTGCCCTTTCTTGCCGTCCAGTGTGCATCACAACAGACACACTTGAGAAGCGTGGACATGTCGTTACCTGAGATGTCGAGGACACTTTGTTTGTTATTGGTTTGACCCCCTTTCGACGGGGCATCCGCTTTCATGTTCGGTTTGGAGACGGTGGGCTTGACAGCATTCGCTTTTAGTGGCTTGGGTTTACTAGGTCCCCCACGCGCATTGACGAAAGCGAATCGACTGAGTGATAATGAAGAGGATGCGTCGGAATCAGAGTCGTTTTGAAGCTTTGAGCTGGAGAGAAAGGCTTTGGATGGACCAACTCGGTTGTCGTGTTGTACAACAGTGGTAGGTACGGAAGCTACCGTGCTGCCTTTGTTTTCGACCACAACTCAGGTGTTATGCCACGAAACAACAACCATAATAACGTACTATTCACACCGGTATTTCTTGTAATAGCTGCATCCACTATTTTAGACGGCTGCTGCACAACTTTCTTTGAGCCTGCGGGGATGGATATACTGTCATCTGGCCATTGGAATCAGTGATGTAGAGATGAAGCCCGCAAGAACAAAGTTACCAGAAATCTCAATTATGCTTTGGAAACGCGTATCCGAACGTTTGACTGGCTCTAGCTCATCGTCGTCCGAAATTTCGATAATGTCAATATTATGCTGAATGGAAGCCCCGCGCGAGACAGGCTGTTGCAGAGCTTTCGACGCGGCTTCTGCCTGTCTTTGGGCTTCTCGCTCCGGTTCGGAATCGTCAACCACTTCATCAGAGTACGAGCGCCTCATCTCAAAAAAGTATGAGTTTCTGCGCACCGAATAGAAAAGATGATACGGAAAGAGGGGTCTACCAGAAGAGAGGAGCTGAAAGAACATACAACATGCTTACTAAAGCGGTCAGCGCGTCGCGTTGTTTTGGCAGAACAAATACGAATATTTTATTTCTCTTCACAGTTCTTCACTTCCATCACCATCTTCAACTGGACGAGTTTTGTATCGATTGCGCTTTCCTTCATTTGAATATCCCTAATCCTAATCAATTTATTGCACTTTCTATCGACTTTCGCGTCATGAATGTTTCCAAATCTATGGGTGTTATCACCCCAACCGTTTCCCCTGAGGAGCTTTTCCAAGTTTTAACAGATGCGACATCTCAGGACCCTCTGCGTATTCAGACTTCATCTAACCGTTTTAAAGAGATGCTTCAGCAATCGGGTGTTTTTGATGCACTACACCAAATCGCAGCGGAAAAGTCGTTGCCATTGCCAGTACGGCAGCAAGCCAGTATCCAGTTCAAAAACGAAGCTTTGAAAAATTGGAGGTCGAGAAAGTCAGTGCATATTGGGTGCATTTACAGCGACCACCTGACGACAGAATTTATGCAGACTACAGAACGAGGAACAAAGAAATGATATTCGTGCCCGCTTTTTGAACTTTCTAGACGAAGAAGATGATATAGTATGCCTACAGTTGCATAGGGAAATTCACTTGATAATTTTCTTTGCTTTAGATTGCAGATTGTACCGAAGTCTCCATTAGCAAAATAGCCAGAATAGACTATCCCGACAACTGGTGAGTCTCGTATAATGGTGAACAACATTAATTCAACAATATCTTGTTAGGCCTTCTCTTCTCCCCAATCTGAAGTCTGTGATTGACACGCACTTCCAAAACCGTTATATGACTGGTAATGAAGACTTGAAGTCCGCATTAATTCTACGAAGAGCTCTACAGTTCCTGCGGGGCATTCTCAAGGAATTTGCGTCTATGAAAATGCTTAATGGTGTGAAAAACATGTCTCAGGTACGTTGAATTGTCTTAAGATCGTTGATTGCTTTCTTAAAACTGTGGTACAGCTAGTGGATAATTTACATGCCGATTTGTTCAATTGGTATTCCCAAATCAATGTTCCACTCAAGCAATCGATGGACGCGGAGTCGCCTCGAACCCTTGTCGATTTGTTCATGGCTCATCTTGTGTACAAGTCCGTCAGTAGCGTAGCCGCTTGGCTTTGGCAACGTTGCGATAAGATGTCGGAAGACGAATCAAGAGCAGCTAATCAGTGGGTGAGTGACCTATTTTTGAACCGATCTCTAAAATCTAAACGGATTCATTCAAAGCTCCAGCAAGTCTTTCAATACTCGGCGATGCAATTAAAGTTTTTAGCTGCCTGGCGCATTGAACTGGTTCTATCAGGCGCTGTTACTCGACCCCAGAGCTCCAAAGTTGTTGATCTTCTTACGCGACATATTCGTCTGCTGGGGAAGTTTTTCCGCAGGCTCTCCCAGCTTGGCCAAAAACGTTTCGCTGAAGTTCCGAATTGTGACGACCTGATTTTGTTCTATTGGAGTCAAGTAGTTGATGCTACGACAAAACAACCTCCACCAGGATGGACAGCAGATTGGATTGCTGGTTTGATCTCTTTCGAGTGTAGTTTTGTTCTATCTGACAAGCCGACCTTTAGATTCCAATTTCGCTCCTTATCCTGTCCGTTTCCTGGTACAAGGCTTGATGTTGTTTAAAGAAACATTAGGACAGTGGAAACCCATGCGAAGAGATGGAACGCCCAATAAACTCAGTACGTCTAATGTGATTCTGCCTGCAGTTGATCCACTCAAACCTCCACAGGTATGTCCAGAGAATTCATCGAACAATCTATTCAAATCCTTGTTACAAGGTTCTTACCGCTCAATACCAAAGATCTTACGGGTTGGATGGAGGATCCTGAAGAATGGGTTAATGTTGAAGACAAGGAGAGTGACCAGTGGGAATATGAATTACGCGTATGAAGTTCTTGGAGACTATTCGGTGTACTTGGCTCATATTTTTTTACCCATAGCCCTGCAGCGAACGAGTGTTGATTCAGTTGTCAAACCAATACTCCGAATCTGTTATCCCCCTTTTACAAAGCTCCTTCAATCAAGTCGCAGGTTAGTAGTTCCTGTCATGTGGTTCTTCTAAGTGGATTTCACCCCGATATATATGCACTCTCAGATAAGCCTGCCCCCGACCTGGATAGTGCGATCCAGAAGGAAGCTCTATATTGTGCGATTGGGCGCTGTTGCCAGCGACTGAAAGGATCTATCCCTTTCAATGAATGGTTGCAGCAAACCTTGATCGTGGAAGCGCACGACACTAGCCCACACTCTCCGATTCTCAAGAGACGAATAGCCTGGGTGTTGGGCAAATGGATGTCGGAGCAATGCGTGGACCCCAACAATCCGCTGATCTGGAGAATTCTTGTTCATCTACTAGGTGATCGCCAGCCAGGTACTGACACTGTTGTGCGTCTCACCGCTGCTGTTGCATTGCGGGAAGGGGTCGATGTGCGTCTGGAGTAATTTTTCCCTCTCGTTGATTTACTGATGTGGCTCAAACTGTTAGACCCTAGAATTCGATTTGCAATCATTCGCACAATTTCTGCCTGATACTGTCACTTACCTTGTCACTTTGATGGGCGAAGCCGATACGCTGGAGAGCAAACGGAGAGTGGATGACGCACTCAACGTAGTGATCGACCGCGCTGGTCAAATGGTAAGATGCGACTCGTTGATACTTGTTTAATCCCTGTGTCATATCAGCATTACAGATTGCTCCCTTGGTTGATAAGATTACTGGACCACTTCCTGGACTTTGTTTGGCTATTCACTTCATAACAGGTTCTGTATGCTAAACAATTCATAGGGACGGACGCAGGAGAGGACTGGTTGTTTAAAGCATCCCTGCTTACAACGATGACAAACGTCGTCAAGGTACGCAGTCTAGTTTTACATCTTAATGTGTACTAAAGGACTGTTAGGCTGTCGGTGGTCTTTCAACATCGCTCGCCAACATTGTTGTTCCGCTTGTTGAAGAATCGATGAAAGTCGGGGTACGTCCATCTTTTCAACATTTGCTTCGTATATTAACTTTGAAGCAGACACAACTTGACAACGACGGTATTATCCTCTGGAAGGAAGCCATGCGCAACACGCTTTCTGTACAGAGTGTCAGCGGATCACCTGCGCTCGAAAACTTGCTACCTCTTGCCGTCGAGCAACTGGGCCAAAACCTCGACTTGTTGGGTAGTTTACTCGACATAATGGAGTCATACTTCCTTCTTGACGGCGCGAGGATTTTAGAGGTAGGCCTTTCCAGTGATTTTTTTGGCCTCGCTAAGCTCTCCTTGCGCAAGTCCCAGGAAAGGGCCGTGGAGGTGTTCAAAGCGTTTCTTTCAATATTTGATAAGGCAGCTATGCGTGAAAACGTCAAAAGCGCGATGAAGACATTGGCACTTTTGGTTCAAATTACACCCTCAAATCTATGGGGTCTAGCAATGCACACGTCTGATCTCTTCAAATATCTGTTGAGCACCATAATGGAAGGGGAGGTTCGTTTTCGAGTTTCACTACGTGTACAGATTCTGACAATTAGTTCGGTAGCTCGATGCAATCATCTTGACCGAAGAAATTCATCTTATCTCCCGAATCGTTTTAGCTGATCGTCAGATATTTCTCCAACTCATGCAGGTCACTGCACCAAGGTTGAATATGTCTGAAGCAAAAGTGTTCGAATTGCTTCTTGAACAGTGGTGGGTTAAAGTAAGCGAAGCCATCTTTTCATTCGGACCTCGTTCTCATCGTTCGATACCCCGCTTAGTTTGACGCCATGTCTGAACCTCGTCATCGAAAACTTTCTGCAATGGGCGTCGCCGCTCTAGTCTCTACAGGTCGTCCTGAAGTACTAGAGCGGGTCCCTTCAGATATTTTCAACATGTGGCTGGATGTCTTTGGGGAGATTCGGGAGGCAGCAACGGAGGAGGTCACGGACGAGGAGGGAAAGTAAGTACCTGACATTCATCATCTATCCTCTAGTTTTGATCTTTGTTTATCGACAGCACTATCGTATCACCGCTCAATCTCAAGCGACACTGGGAATTGGGTGATGCTCCGGCAGAATACTATCAAGAGACAGAGGGTACACCTGAATACGAACGGAGGAAGAGGGTATGTTTTCGTTTTGATCATATGGCATTTATAGCAAACCCTTTTTTGAAGGTGTATGATATGGATCCAGTTCGCACTCTTAAACTATCCTCGTTCATCCGTGATCGCATACAAGAAGCTGAGGCGATTTGTGGGTCACAAACATTCCAGCAGCTCTATTTATCGAAGGCAGATCCTACGGTGTTGAGTCAGATTCAAAACGAGTTAGCTGGCTGAATGAAGAGTAGTGTTGGATTGCTGGCATTAGGGACACGACGCGTCAAATATCGTGAGTGTAGATGGATATCATAGATCTTACAGGAGCAGAAGTAGATTGCAATGAAAGACCAGTAGCCACTGATATGAAAGCACAGCCTGCACCGGGTTGAAACCAGGCATGAGCGAATGATTTGACTTTTCCTCTTCTACATGTCATAGTCTAAAACGTACAATTTTTGGTCTTCTAGGATCTTCAAATCTAAACTCGTAGCTAGAACATGACTGCTGGGGAATTTTCCACACTCTCAACCGACACCTTGTGTCCCAACAGTGTCCTGATATTGTTAATGCCGTACCTGATCATCGTGGGCCTCTCCAAACTCAAACCCCAACCGTGCACTCTCACATCCTTGGGGAAACCCATAGGTTCCAGCATTTCCGGTCGGAACATGCCTGAGTTGCCCACTTCGACCCATTTGTTCAGCATCGGGTGGAATGCAAAAATTTCTAGCGACGGTTCTGTGTAGGGGTTATAGGCAGGTTTAAAACGAACCTGTTCGATACCCATTTTCGAGAAAAAGACGCGCATGAAGCCTATAAAGAAGAGGAGTTGAGTTGCATTTGCCTTGTTAGATGCAAAGAAACCCACCAATCAAGTCAGCCAAAGTTAAACCTTTATCAGCTACAACACCTTCAACTTGATGGAACTCTGCCAAATGTGTTGCATCCATAGTCTCATTCCGGAATACCCTGTCAATACTGAACAGCTTGGCTGGCCGAAAACCATCATCATCCTGCTTCTCTCCGTGTTTAGTTGTTGGTTTTGCACCATGCGTGAACTCTTTCTCGTCGCCTTCTATATCTTCCCCCCTACATTTAGCAGCCAATTTATACAACATGTGTGCAGATGAAGCAGTCGTGTGCGTCCGTAAAAGGAGTTTGCTTGACTCTTCGTGGGACCAAGGTGCTCGGTAACCCGCAGAGCCGTAACCACCATGTTCATGGACGGTCGATACGCGCTTGTAATATGAAGGTTCCGGAGGAAGAGATTTAGGTGGATCAGAGATGTAAAAGGTATCTTGAAGGTCACGGGCAGGGTGTTGTTGCGGTACGAAGAGGGCGTCGAAGCACCAGAAAGCGGACTCGACAAAGGAAGATGTAGGCATTTCTGCAAAGCTTTAAACAGATGTAAGTGCAGCCATGGATTAAGAATCTGATGTCCTCTTACCCCATCTCTAAAAAAATATCCCGTAGCTCTTCTCGTACTTTGAGTAGAGGATGAAGAGCTCCACCAGATGTGGGGATACCTTCGGCTTCAAAGTTGTATTTTTTGAAAGTAGAAGTCTTCCATGCACCGGATGTCAGCATATCGGCAGTCAAATCTGTTTCTGGTTTTGCAATAGACGTGCTAAAAGAGGGGCCTTTCTGTACAGTGAACCATTGGCCCTTTCTAATTGGATATCAGCGACGGAAGATGCACGCCGAAGATAGTGTCACCTCTGGAGAATGAGTTTGCGTTTCCGAAGGTCAGCGAGAACCTTGTCTCCAGATTTAAGATCGCCGGTGGCTTGGATTTGCTGAAGATCGAGTTGGGTGGTGTCTGTAATCGAGTCGACCTACGACAATAAATCGATAAACAGAACAAGAGTGTTTCAGTACTCACAGTTTTGACCAGTCCATCTCCTTCTTTTGCAATCCACCCCCGCTTGAAAGCGTTACCCTGACCGACCTTGGCACTCTCATCTCCGACTGCTTTTTTCAGCTGTACGGGTGTTACGGGTGTACCTTGGCCTTTAGCAGGTAGAGCTGCCCAGACGCGTGCCTCATGCGAGCCTTCCTTCGCGATATGAGCCCCCTCTGGCGTTAACACATACGAGAAGACGTCGTGAGATTCGTATTTGACCATCTACTGGATATCAGCCGAGGAATATATCGGATATTTTGTACTTACATCTCGACTAAGGAGGGAGTTGAGTGCACCGAGAATGGCCAACTGGTCTTCATATGGATCAGATTTGTCTGGTACATCAAGCGATCGAGTGTCCTCGATTTTTGAGTGCTTTTCGAGGGTATCGAGGATGAGCTGCTGAAGTTGTTCAGACATTAGAGTCAAGTTAGTCAGGTGACCCAAAATATTTTCGCTAGTCGCGTACTGTCGTCTTGCTTGGGACGATCACACATAAAAAAGCTATTATGCTGCAGTCTTATAAGAGTACCTTTGAACAACATTGAGACGGGATTTAACATCTACATATAGGCTGTACTGTTATAAAACAAAGATCATCTCACTTCGTCATTAATCTTGCTTCAGTTCCTCCAGAAGCTCTTCCAACTTTGACCATTCAGGGTCGTCTTCAAAACTCTCTCTCGTTCTGGCCATGAAGCTTCTCACCACTGTTCTTGCCTGCAGTTTCCACTTTTTCCCCCCACTGATGCTAGTTTTCCCACCTAAATTTCTCAGCACCTCAACGATCTCCTCTATTTCAGTGATAGCTTCTCTCCACAATACCCTGGCAGCGTCACCCTGGTTAAAATTGAGGACATCTGACTCCCCTCGCGAGATCTTGCCAGCCTCACTCTCCCGATATGCATCCATCCAAGCTTTTAGTGCATCGTCCCAACGACCTTGCCAGGTCATCAAGCGCGCATAAGCTCGGAATACACGAGTATTTGACACTCGAGGGAGAATTGTACGCTCAAAGAGATCAAGTACCCGAGGGAGTAGCCCATGTCCTTCGTTGGGGTTGACTATTGGAGTCGCTGGTGCACTAGCTGAAGACTCTTCTATGGCATCCTCAGGATTACTTGGTGCACGAGTGACTGCATTGACGAGGCGGTCGAGAACGTCAACATCCAAAATGACACCTTCCACACCAGATTTTGACGAAGTCTCTTCTACGACGCGCGCAAGAGCCCTGCAAGCCTCTGCAAGTTCACCGACATCAACAGCTATAATCATGTAGTTGGACCACATTTTCCAGTTGTCATATGAGTACTTCAATCCTTGTTTGAGGGCGCGGTACGCAAGCAGTTTATTGGAATGGGGAACAGAAGGTACAGTAGAGTCCTGTGCATCAGGGATTCAGTTTCTTCGTACAGAAAGATTTTGAAGATTTGATATACCTCCTGACCATCATTCTCGTCATTCCCTTTGACCGCTCCCATTCTTAAATACATGCTCGCCAAGTTATTCCAGCTTTCGCCGTCCTCTTCATCAATCGCCACACATCGTCCAAATGCTTCCCTACCACCATCCCAGTCCTCCACGCGCATGCAGGCACACCCAAGTATAAACCATGATCTCGATAATAATGGGTTGATCTTCACTGACTTCTTTAGGCACTCTATAGCATCCTTGTACTCTGCTCTTGCGAAATAGTATCCTCCCAAAGAACGCATTGCACGTCCTGAAGTCTCGCCAGAAATCTCCCAAGCTCGTTTGTAATGCTCTACCGCATTCTCGGGTTCCAAATCTCCCAGTATACACCACAATTTGGCTTCCCTTGCTTTATCCAAAACGTGCTGTCGTACACCCGTCTTTCCCCTTGCGACGACTGTTTCTGACTCGACCTTTTTACCCTCTAAAAGCTCTTTGACAACAGCCACGCCCCGCTCCGCCCGTTCAAGCGAAACATGACACTTGACAACCTCTTCCCACATTTCCAACCTTTCAAAGATCCCAAGTGCGGATCGGATAACACCTAGGCTGATAAACCTCTCTGCAAGCTCCTTTTCCATCTCCCACTTAGTCGGGAGAGATATCGAGTGGAAATAACGCAGTCGCTCAGGAACAGGTGCTGCTTCTTTGTCTGTAGCGGGCATTTGATCCACGAGAGCCTGAAGTTGAAGAGTGGAGCGTTCCACAGTCCGAGTCCGTGTAGATTCGAGTCGGGAACGGAGTAAAAGGGCCATGGTGTGAATGGACCAATTGCGCGGATGGGAGATTACACGAGTGACATACGGTGTCATTTGTTCAGACGTTAGTCCGTGAAGGGGAGAGGTGTTTCTGACATTGAGACAGAGAGAAAGCAGAATGCACTGATCCAAAGGATGTAGAGGTGGTTGGTTTGTGGGGTCAATGTGAGACAGTCGAGAATTTGAAAAGGATGGATTGGAGGATGTAAACTCGGTCTGTTCGAGGAGAGTATCGTCGTTTAATGCCAGAGTTTCAGGCACCGGAGCAGAAGAGGACGGCAGCTGATTCCCTTCCTCTTCGTTTACCGTAGTCTCCTTTTCAGTAGCTTCATCTGGAAGATGACTTTCTGCTATCAATACAAGCTGGCTAAGCTCGTTTTGTTGGAATTTGGTACGTTTTCCCAGTGCTCCAGTGAGTTCGTATTGCAGATCAGTTGCACGAGCAGCTTTGACAAAGTACTCAGCAGCAACCTTGTCCTGAGCAAATGTATGGTAGAGTAAACCACACTCCAAAAGGAATCTACCAGCAAGCTCCCGGTCATCGGCGGCAAAGGGATTCTGCCAACGGTCGAGCGACGCAAGGAAGTCTTCAGGAAGAACAACAGGTTCATCTAGAACTTGTTGATGGATTAAGTGAGTCCTGAGGCGCCACCAAAAGATGGTCTGACAATGTTTGTAAGGGGCATCCAAGAGGATTTGAGCGATCTTCAGATACGCGGCGTGTTGTGTGAGATGGTAAGCAGGTTCTCCTCCATATGCGAGGTTCGACACGGCTTTTTGATTGAGTTCTTCTTCGGTCAACGAAATTGCATTGGCATGGGGTGCTAGAATGTCGAGAGGTTTCACGTCCAAATCAGGACCAGTCCAATTTGCTTGAACGAACGCGTGAAGACACGCGATCGCAATGAGCAGGCGCAGTAGCTCTGACTCTTCTTCGTTGTCCGAGAGAGAGACAGAAACATCCAATGCCTGGCCAAAAAGGTCATCGTTGGAAGATAAAGTAAACAATTTTCGGGCAAAAGACGATGTGAGAGCCTCACGGAAGCTGCCGTTCACAACTTTTTCGGCTATCTCGAGACATGGGTTCTGCCCAGTAGCTTCGGAAGTTACCAAGTGCCATTTTCCGGTAAGAAGGGACTTTTCTATTTGCAAAGTATTCGAAGCCATTAGAAAGAGTATGAGAGACTGTGTAGAGTACTTGCAAATTAGCAGTTCTATGCATCGATGGGACTTTTTTGCTGACACACCACCAAATCTGATTATATCTTATCTGATTGACAAATTTTGCCCCTATCGGTTTTGATACTGGGATCCCAACATGAATGGAAGAGGAATAAACAGAATTTAGACAGCTGGAGTTTTGAGAAACTAGCTCTTTTCTGAGACCAGGTCCAAAGCAACAAGAGTAGCTTTTGCACGTGACTAGGTATATCTCCTCATGCGCGTTCTACGCGTAGGACAGCTCGATTCTGAACTACTAGACCAAGAACTCATCTCCCTTCTTCAGCAACCGATTCAGTCCGCTCTCTCTCAAGTTTCTACTTCCCTTCATCGCAAATTTCAGCCGGAAATTACCCTTTTTATCCAACTCGTCCTCTACCGATTCTCTGTATGGAACCACGGTGCTAGCTACGGCGCAAAACTCCAGGGCCTTCGTTATGTGCACAGAAAGTCCAACGAATCGGGGATACCAAAGAAAATACTGGCAATGCATGGTGCATTGACCGTAATCCTACCTTACATCCATTCTCGCATACGTGCATACGGCCTATCTCGTGCATGGCCCGATGCACCCTCTTCAGATCGGCGAAGGAAAGCTTGGGAATGGCTCGTCTCTCTCGAGTCTTCTTACAGTGCGCTTGGGTTGATAAGCTTCGTTGCCTTCCTCTGGAACGGACAGTACGTCGCTTCACAATTCTCAATCAAGCCGGTTTCTGACTCCTTTGCAGTTTCCGGTCGATAGCAGATCGTATATTCAACATGCGTCTCGTTCCGTCCCACCGCCTCGTAACCAGAGATGTTAGCTATGAATTTATGAACCGCCAGATGGTTTGGCATGCTTTCACCGTATGTCTACTAGCCCGTGCAATTTCACATGATACTGACGCCTTGCAGGAATTTCTTCTTTTTTTCCTCCCTCTCGTCAACCATCGCAAACTGCAACGCAGGTTCAACCAACTCGCTTCCGCTATAACCACGCCTTTCTCCGCGCCATCTACTTCCAAAACAGTGATATCTCGGGGTAAATATCACTCTCTATCTGAGAACCAGTGTCCCATATGCGCCGAAAATGCCAGCTTGTCCCTCAACAATTTAGCTTCGGCTGCCAACGCTACTAGTGTCTTTAGCAACGCCACTGCTCAAGAAGAAGACCCGGAAGGTATCCCGTCTTTTCCAATCTACACGCCCTACATAACTTCCTGCGGGCACATCTACTGCTACCATTGCATCGCCGACCGGATGCTCCGTTCCGCGGACGAGAGCGGAGATACTAGTGAAGGGGGTTGGGAATGTCTCAGGTGCGCAGAAACTGTTACGTCTGCAGACCGGTATCTCGTTGAGTTCGGTGAGGATGTGGAGATAGACGACGAGTTTGAATTTGATTTCTCTCCCACTCGGGGAAGTGATGATCCCGGATTTTTTGGGAGAGGGAGAAGGGGAAGCGATTATGATTTCAACAGCGACTTGGACCTGGAATCCGAATCGAATCTGAGCGAGAGCTTTAGTGTCGGTTATACCTCGCTGTCGGGGCTTTCATCTTCAGAAGATTAGTTACACATTTATTTTGTATCGATACAATTATTGCTTGCGATTATAAATATTGTTATATGTTCCTACCGCTTTGCGAATGAGTTGTTCTGTCTTCTCCCCAAATCTATGGGGATCCAGTTGTTCGAAAATCCATTCGTCTTCTGCTTTCTTCTCCCCGAGGACTACATCAGCTATGAGCTTTGCACTCGCGTGAGCATGTGTCACCCAAATTCCTACGGCACACAGCACACCGTTTTCCAGAGTTCCAAGGAGGGGTAATCCATCTGGAGTGACCGCAAAGAGACCATTGAATTTGTATGCACTCGATGAGTCTGAATCCCTCTCCTGAAGGTCGACCAGGCCCCTAAACGTGCTCCTGGCCTCGGATGTAAGGACAGTCCTAGCATCCTCAAGGACCTTGTCGAATTTGGCCGGCCATTTATCTAATGCACTATCGGCACCGCGGAGTTCGTCGTCGTTCAGTACAGGGATGGGTATGTGTCTATAAGACCCGACACCATCACGATCTCCGTGGTCTCGAGCATATACATGAACTTCCGGCCAACGAATAAAGGGAGAAGGAGACTTTGGAGGACGAATGACGCTGTAAGAGTAAGGATGTTTCACTGGGACGATAGGCCAGAGTTCCTTTGGCGCAAGTTGCCTCGCCCATATCCCTGTGCATATAACGACCTTTTCTGCGTGAATCTGGGTTTTTTCACCTCCACTTCGTAGGCTTGCGATGTAATGGCCTTCCTCCAGCCTCTCAATTCCTTCAACGTCACCATCCATCAAGTATGCTCCAGACTGACTTGCAATCTCTTGCTCGAAATGCGTAATAACTACCGGATCTGCTTTTCCATCTTCTTCAAAATACAAGCCTTTCAACCGTCCGGTTTGGTCTCCTTCGACATTGATTAGATGGGGCGCCAATTTGACGATTTCTTCGGTATTCTCGATTATTCTCGCTTTCAGACCAGCGTTTCGGGCAAGTCTCAATCTTCCCTCAAGAATAGCGTATCCAGATAAAGTGGAAGCAATTTCGAGGCCACCAAGTTGCTGGAAAGCACTTTTATTAGGAATGGCAAGGTAATGCTTGACGGAGCGTTTCGCAAGCTCGGTGAGAACTGGTAACTCGTTTAGTTGTCCCACAAAACCTGGAGCCAAACCACTGGATCCGAGAGGAGTTCTAGAAGAGATGCCACGGTCAAGAAGGATGATGGAACCATATTTGGATGAGCCAGAAAGAATGGCTGCGACAGATGATCCAACGATTCCTCCGCCCACGATGAGGACTTGGCCCTTGGGATCCAAAAAATTGGGTGAAGTAATCTCGAATACCATGGTCGTTGAAGATTGAGTGTTGAAATTAGTGGAAATCGATAAAATACACACTTAAACTTGAGATAAGCACCTTTTCTTCATGGGGATTGGCGTCTTGTCGAACGCGTCAGCCAGTTTACTCTGCTTCCGGTCACGAGGAATCAAATTAATCAAACTTAAGGTTTTGACTGTCAATTCGCGGACCTTCAAGGCCATGCCCAAACGTATAAGAAGAGTCATTGTGGGTCCATGGTTCTTTGGAAACCCCCACGACGAGTTTCGAACAAAGCAGACTTGGAGGGTCGCCTTTAGCCCTATTCGACGTTCACCTAGGCCTGCTTTTTTCGAAGGACGCCATGCCAATTTGTAACCAGTGCAATCGAAGCTTCGAAACAAACCATGCCCTGACGGCTCACTGTTCTGCTAAAGCTCATTTCAACTATCGTTGCATCCCGTGTAATCGTGTTTTCGTTGATCAGCTGGCCCTTCAACAAGTGCGTTTTCTGCTTGCAACACGTCTTAAGATTGTCTGACGTCTGCTAGCACTTGGATAATGCACCTATCCACCAATCCGAGTCGGATAACTCTGACAACAGTGATTATGAATGGGATGATGATACGGATAGCGACGCAGATAGCGACCTGGATAGTGACACTGATACATACTGTCGTACTTGTGACAGATCTTTCATTCACCGTGAAGCACTTTACCAGCACCTCAGCGCCAGTGCTATCCACAACTGGTGTTTCGTGTGTTCGAGGGACTTCGAGCATCCAGTGGATCTGGCCAGGGTACGTCCCTGCTTATTATTTTGTCCTCCATAGCTGAACAATGTTTGTGCAGCACAATGCTTCCCGTGTCCATGAGCCCGCAGATATGAAATGTCCGCTCTGCTCGCGAATGTTCAAATCCCCTTCCGATATTGCCAATCACATTGAAAGTGGTAGCGCAGGCCACTCTCGGATTAATCGTCACCACGTCACCGCCGCGGTCCATAGGATGGAAATTACGCCTCCCATCTCCATCTCGCGACAGATTGCTGGACCACCCAGCATCCCTACTGTTACTGAGTATGTCGTGACTCAGCTTGCTTTCAATGGCAAAGCGTACGAATGTTACCTTTGTCACCGTCAATGTCGAACGCTTCGGGGCTTGAATGACCATCTCAACTCGCCGGCCCATGATGATGACCAATTCCAGTGTCCTCATGGTAAATGTGGCAAACAATTTACGGTGATCTCTGCTCTAATTAGGCATATTGAGAGCGAATCGTGTGGTCTTGCCAAGTTCCGAACCGTTGAGAAGTATACAAACCAACTTACTGCCCAATTCTCTCGTCTTTTGACATTCTAAGTGAACTGTTTCTTGATGTTCCAAAGTTGTTGAACGCTTGACCTTGCTCATGTACTTTTATATCTGTAAATAATTAAAGCATGCCTTTGTTATAATCCCTGTGCAAGTTGAGGGAAGCTAAGACAGTAGTTGAGGGTGCAATCTCCGCTAAATTTGACATAGTGATAGACCTGAAGGGTCCCAACAATCGAAATTCTAATTCGGAAAAAGGCTTGCTGTTTCGCCAATTCTCACTCTGAATTAGAGACGATGCACCTTCGAATCTCAAATCTCAGCTTGGACTGCGAACTGTATACATTGACTTTCCATCGCAACGCACGGGTACTTGGAAAGGATGATTTGTGCAATGTAGCCAGGAATTATCGCGTTTCTAGAATATACTTCAGGTGTGATATATGATACAAGATCCTATCCAAACTACAAAATAACGGTGTACAGATATAATGAGGTGGTATATAAGTGCAGAATACAGTAAAAGAAGGCATCTACATATGCAATAGTAGTTTATGAGTATGATAGTTAAGGATAATGAAGGGCGGATCATGCAAGTGCAACAGCTTGTTCGGGCGACTTTGTCAGTTGCAGTGGAGCCCCAAATCCAGGAAGCTCGGGCAACACCGGTGAACCTTCCCTGCCTTGTTCAACAGGTAGTTTGTTGTCAGGGGCACTGTGCGTCCTTCGATGAGGATGCGTGGAGCTGCCTTTGACCCAACGTTTGAAGAGGCGACTGGCCGAATTTTTGATAGTGAACTGGTCTCCATTCGGTGCGGTAACCGGGGTCATAGCCAACGTGGATGATCTTGAGGCAGGAGAAGGAGGTCGCGACACCAACAAGCCACGGACATTTCCTACAAAAGAACTAGGGCGAGAGCGATAATCGGACTCATCAATCGGAGTCGCAAGGTGAAATCTCTCGGTGGGACTGCTGGATCCTGAATTGGGATTTGAAGTGGGAGCAATGGATGAAGGACGCGAAAAAGGAGGAGTCGAAGTCGGGCTCTGGGAAAAAAGAAACGGTATCCCATCTGCATTGGCGGAAGCTATACTGAGTTTTTTAGGACCTTTCCTGGCGCTCAGCGATCTCGTCCTGATTGCCTCTCGCAAACCATGTCGAATTTCGTCACTGTCAATAAAGCTCTTGCAGCGAGAAACCCGAACACTTTCGTGCCTCTTTAGGCGACTCTTTGTCAACTCAGAACTGGTTGATGATCTAGAGGCCGAACCTAACTGAGTGACATGTGGAAGTTGGAATAATTCCTGTTCACGAGAGACGGCTTGGGAACGGGCCGAAAGGCAGAGTTCTGAGACTACATCATGGAGTCCTTGATCCACGGTAGTGCGCGAGGAAAAGAGAGGTCGCCTTATAATCACAGTATCGCTGTTGGTGGACATGGGAGTGAAGGCAGCCCTGATAGAGGTTGAAGATGAACGACGAGGAGGATGTATCGATGGCGGTGGGAAGGCCGTAACAGTCTCGGGCGATGTCTGTTCAGCTCCAACGTCGTCTTTAGTGAGAGAAGAGACGGATTGAATTGTAGGTAAAGAGGTGATGGCTTCAAAAGGGCCGTCGAGCCCAGAGGGAATCAATTCGCCCCTGCCGTCGACCTTGAGGCTAGAAATAGGTTCTTGAATCCAGTCTGAGGTAGGGAACAAAAGTGACTCTCGGATCGCAGTCATCCAAACATCTTTCTCTTGTTCACAAGCAGCAGCGAGCTCAAACTCGTGACCCATGCATGAAAGGCGAAACGAACACGGTAACCAAGCTAAATCACGTCAGTCAATGTTTGTTCGTCCTGTTCAAGATTTACATTACCTTCACCCTCTCCAGGATCTGTGACTTGGAATTCAGATAGTCTGAACCAATGTCGAGGCTCATAACCCTTTCCTTTCAAGACCTTGACCAATATCAAGAAACCTCCTAGGTATAAAAAGGCTCCCATATACTTCACGCTGATATTGGCGATATGCGAATGAGCCTTCGTCGGCTTATGATGTATTATGTCCAGGGAACCAGCCATATGGCAAGTTCCCAGAGATGACAAGAATGTAGGGGTGAGGACTTGTAATGAAGGATGAGGAGACGAGGAACTGAGAAGCGAGGTTGGAATGGGTTGGAAGGCTATCCGTGTTGCGATCAGGGACGACTTGACATTAATATCTTGACGTCTTCTAGCATCATCGACCGCACTCGCAACATGTTTCATAGCTCGCGCTGCACTTTCCACGACGACATCTACATCGCATCCCAACGTTGACCTCGAAATCTCAGAAGAACCCTTCTTTTTCTTGAGCTGGTCTAGTAAGAGTGGGTATTTACATATCCTCTGCACGGGCTTTATGAGATAGTCCATGCAAACGAGACGAGATTTATTGTGGGATAGATCATGGCCAGTTGCATTGGCGCTATTCGATCTGCCGCGCACAGTCCAGGATACGTTGTCCAGAGAAGCCAACGATGCAACCGATCCTCGCCTACGTCTCTTCTTTGAACTAATGCTGGCGATAGAACCAGAATCGTCCATCATTTTCGCAGGTAAAGTCTCGTGGGATGCCGAGGTCAAGTTCGAAGGTATACGTGACGTACCGAGTAAATCTGCCGCAGACGAACTACTCTTCAACTCGAAAAGCTCCCATTCAGCTGCATATTTTTCCTGCATCCTTCGTACAATGTCCATAGCCTCTGGGTGGCCAGCACAAAAAGTCTCGTATGATGCAAAACGGGAGGACTAAAAAGGTTTACTAATTAATGGCCCGTGAAGGTTAAAGTGTGATGAAAACCCGCCTCAGTTGCAAACTTGGTGGAGACTATTGCAATACCGGCATCAACATTCCCTATTCCCTCTCTATACTTTTCAGGGCTGATTGAGGATTCCCAGTTGTGTGTCATTAACTCCACAGGAAAGCCAAGAGTTGCCATCGCCGACTTCAATTCCTCCACAAATTGCTCGTGAAAGTGTAATATCTCTTCGGCATTTCGCCTCAATGTGTCCACCTCAGAGTCAGTTAGCAGATGGCGTACGACGCTCTTTTCGCGTTCCTTTTGGATTGAGGGCTGAGGGTCGATGACAAAAGCTATCGGGGTTCCACCTCCCAAGGGAGTGTATGAATTAGCCCGAGACAGGGCACTGAAGGATGAATTTCTGCCGAATGTGGAAGATATGTTCGAGCGCTTCAGCTCCGGTATGTGACGGAGGTATATCTATACAATTTCGTTAATTCCCTGATGAACGGAAATAAAAGCCCGTTCGAGACTCACCGTGACCAATATCTTCAAATCCAACAAGTATGCAACTTCAGTTGTGAGTAGTTCCATGAGAGCATGGAACCGCCGAATATCGTCTTTGGAACTGTGCCCCGACACGCTCGCAGGCGATTCTACGCTGGTGCCTGGGCCGGGCCTGAACTCCGTAGCATCCAAAGCGTCATCGTCGGAAGAAACTTGATGAGAAACATCGAACGGGATGGTTTTTGTTTTGGAAGGAACGAGCACTGCCGGAGACATAGATTCCCGGGAGCGGACAAACTTTGTCCGCAGAGGACTGTTAAGAGTCAAAGGTTCAAGAAAAGCGCTAGATCCTTTTTGGCTGGTAATTAAAGAGCTCGAGGATAATGATCGAGCCCGTGAAGACATGGACGGGACTGAAGCACGTCGTTTCGGAGAAATTTTAGTTTGCGCACGAGGAGACTTCGAGGCAGGAAACGAGGTAGAGGCTGTGATATAAGAGTTTGGACGCGCTACGCAAGTGACAGATCGCCTTACGAGTTTTGGCGGAGGCGTTGGTGGGATGGATATCCAAGTAGGGGGCGGAGGAAAACGATTACAAGAATTGTCGGAAGGGGTTGTGGGCGCGGTATTAAAACTCTCCACGCTGAGAGAACGAGATGACCCTGTGTGGTCATCTCCTGAATAGATATTGAGATCATGAGAAGAGGTGCTCGTGGTAGGTGTGCAAATGGGAGATGCACTGATGGGTGGTAAGGGTAGGAAACCACTAATAGTGGGCCGCCTTGAGATGCGAGATGTCTGTTCTGGAGCGTTTCCTGTGAGTTTCACAGTAACGCTGGCCATGAATGGATCCAGAGGTGCAGGTACAGTGATATGTCTTGTGAAAGCACTCGGAGGATTTGGACCACACCTGTTGGATCTGCGGTCAAATATTGTTTGAGACTGCACTAGGCGAGAATAAGAGGCCATAACCCCTCGAAAGGAGGACTAGAATGAAGCCAGGATAAAAGGAAAAGGACAACAGAAATGTTTGAAATGAACGTTTGACAAAGATGACACACCACCTGGATAGGAGTCAGGTTCACTGGTGTCAGACAAGTGTCAAGATTATCCAGGCTTGTCAACGCCGGGACAACGACCTAGTGCAAGAGAAAAGGGAATGATGGTAGTTGGGGAAGAAGCGGGAACAAAGATTGAGTAGTATATACTGATTCCTGGGTCGACGCACACCATTACCTAGACGCGACACAATCGCATTCAGCGCCACGTCTTATGTAAGCTCTTTCCGACCGGCCGCCAATCTCGAAAGATAACATTCCCAAAGTACCGCTAATAGAGATCTAGTTTATCGTCAGACCTAGGTCGGAAGGGTATATTTCTAGCCTCAGACTCTCGTCGCCGCTGCTCCTCTTTATTCAAGAATTTCCTCAGTCCATCGACATTATTCCCGCTGAATACTCTATGTGCCGCACGTTGGTCCGGATCGCTATCCTGTAGTTGGATGATAAGCATAAGCAATTTAGAAAGCTAGACGTCTATAGAACGCACAGGGGGTGGATCATCCGAGAAACGGTGTACACCCTTTCGTTTCAGTGACGGTACACCAGTAGCAGCGAGATGCTGTAGCCGACCCAGCTTCTTCAGTAACAGGTGGATTGCATCCAGGGAAAGGTGATCGCAGTACGACACGTAAAGACGCTCTAGCGCCGTGGAATGTTCTGCTAGGGAGAATATTGCAATGTCCGTAAGCTTCTGCACTCGCACCAAAGACAGCCGTCGAAGACTCTCAAGGCCAGAAAGCTCAAAAACAGACATGTCGGTGAGGTTCCGACAAACTGTATACGCAACAAACAGACATTGTCATTCTTTCTGACTGCAAAGACGTAGTGAAAGCTAGACATACATGCTAAATCTACACACCGAAGGTTTTTACAGTCCCGAGAAACTTGAACGACGCCTCGATCAGTGATATTCGTTACACGTGCAAGTAGCAGTATGTCAAGGTGGTGACCCAGAGCACATATACTTTCCAGTGCCTTGTCAGTGAGCGATGAACACCCAGTCAGATTAAGACTCTGTATCTTGGTTGCATGGGCCACAATACCCTGTATGGCCTCGTCTGTTATCTTGCAAGATACCAAGTCTAATATCCGAAGGTTTTCAGCTGAGTGCCGAAGAATAAGCGGAGGAAGTGACGTTAACCACGTTATTGGTCTTGGAGGTAGGGGCTTTTCGTCTCCCTCTGCTTCTTCTGATGCAGGGATTGGTGAAGGAAATGCCTTGTCTGACAACAATGGGCAGTGTGCCAATCGAAGAGTACGTAGTTTTCTATCAGCTTGTTAAATCGAGAGAAGCGTCATCGTGGAGGACTCGAAAATCACCGAGAATAGGACCAGATATCTCGCACGGATAATGGAGAAAGAAGGGGTAGTCCAGAGAGTTCCAGCTCAATCAGTCGCGGTGAAGACTTTGCTATGGCAGATATAGAAGGATCTGTAAGACCTATAACACCATTGAGTCGAATACACTGGAGTGGAAGAGATTTTGAAGCCAATTCGAGGACAGCGATGTCTGTTACTTCCCTGCAGCCACTGAGATCGACTGACTGGAGATTATTCGCGTTTTCAGCTAAGAGAATGACGCTTCTGTCCGTGACTGCTGGCGCCCCAGACAAAATCACGTCTTCAAGGTGTGGACAAGCAGCAAATACGCGAGCAAGGTCAGCATCAGAAATGGGTACAGACGGCCGTTGAATTGCAAGGTGGGTTGTGCGTCTCATTTCGTCTTGCATTGGGAGCCTCTCAACGATCCGTACCATGTCTTCATAGAAAGATGCTGTGCCTTGAAGACGAGACATAGCGCGCTATTATAAGAAAAAGTAAACTAAGTTCCCTCCAGAAGCAACTTGCCCAAGATCAGACTGGAATTGAATAAAAGAAAGATCCACATGCTTACAACGAGTGTGAAGCGAGAAGTATAAGCCAATAGGATATAAAGGGAGCAGAAGATATGTGGAGCGAGAAGGAGTTGGACCTGGTCTGGACCAGTGTTTGAGGGTCAGTAGGTCATAGGTCGCGGAAAACTGACTTTCACGTGAGTTTTGGTGAATGAAAGCGGTGACGAATCACGCCGGGTTTGAATTTCTAAATATGGAAGCAAAGGTCACAGTCACTCGATGAAGGTCACCGAAAGTGGATTTCCGCACTTCCGCAACAGATCCAATCATGAGTTCGACTGCATCCACCACGTCAACAGCCAGGCCATACAATCCTGTTCCCAATTTTGACCAACAGCCTCAGCCATCCGATTCCAAAAGTCGTATTCCAGTCACTCCTGCTCTCCTACGTTCCATTTTCGCCTCCTCCAGAACTCCTCTTGAGGAGCGCTCAATTTCTCGCCTAGCTTTTTTCCGGTAGACTTTCCGTTTATTTTCCCGACATTCGATGCTAAGGCTTCCATCAGATTCGCAGGTTTTCTGCTCAGTTGTCTCGGAATCAGTCTTGCCGCTGCACGAGGTCGAGGTGGAATAAGAAGCAGTGCGGCCCTTTTGGGTGTAGTATGACAAGTTACATGGATATGAATACGAAGGTTTCTACCACAATCCGATCGATATATACGTCAGGCACAGTCTCAAAATACTTCTACACCGGAAAGCTGGGGTGATATAGCCGCTACGATTTTACTGGACAAATCCAGCAAGCTCCCTTTTTCGCATGCTATCAACACTGTCGAATCACTTTCCATCCGTGTCACCCCCAGCAGACGTTGTAAATTGGTACTCGCCAACTCATATACACGTCGCCTGTCGAGGAGATCCTGCGTATCCAACAGAGCCTGCGAACACACTCGGTCAACTTCAATTCTTAACACCCGTGCATGTACTTGCCTGTGACAAAATAAACCTGGTGTCTCCAACAAGTTGAGGATGCTCTGCTCCCAAGCCTACCGATACGCCATGACGCAGGAGAATGCTAAGATTTGTATCGTTCGATATCGGTGGCCCTGCCAAGCTACCAAGAATGTTACTATCCGAGACATTCAGAAGCAGTCAGAAGGTCCCTACATTCTCCTCTCGTCCCATGTCGTTGGGTATGGCTGCAATGAAGTCAAGATCACTCCAACACGAGATTCACCTGATTATACCCTCAGTTTTCTCGTTCACAAAATCTCCGAAACAGTACTTACCGATCTCCTTCGCGAGAATATGTGCCTCTGTAGCACCAACAAATACCATGCGCATTTGTCCACCAATTCTATCGTCTACCTCGGCTTTGAGCACCAGCAACGACGCCATTATGTCTGCACTATGGACGTCGACGACCAGTGGAACTACACCCTGTATATCATTGAGAAGGATGAAAAGTCTTCATTTGAGAACATACTTCTGCTGCTTTTCTAAACCATGATCCTGTGTTTGTGTCAGTGTCTTCCCATCCGTGAAGAAGTCGCCTCAGCCCAGATATTTGTGCACTGACAGGCACACTCTTGCCTTCAGAGTTGAAATACGACCGCGCTATTCTAATGTGCAAAGCAGTTTCATCCTGAATGATCGCATCTCTTTCAAAAGCATGCTTGGCTCCTGTGGAGAAGCAGACAGAAA
Organism: Stygiomarasmius scandens; assembly: GCA_037954225.1. Classification (NCBI taxonomy): domain Eukaryota; kingdom Fungi; phylum Basidiomycota; class Agaricomycetes; order Agaricales; family Campanellaceae; genus Stygiomarasmius; species Stygiomarasmius scandens. The sequence continues at coordinate 1,388,249 of JBANRG010000002.1, read as the reverse complement.
GACCCCAAATGACCACAGAGCTGCTGCCCTGAAAGTCAAACGGCCTTGCCAACGATGATGTGGCTATCGTCACTCCGTTCCTGTACGCTTTGCTATAGAAGGGTTGATTCAGACTAGAAAATTCCTTTCGAAGTTTATGACATACTGAACATGTCGTGTCCCAAACATTAGGGCATCCGCAGCCCGTGTGGCTCCTCCAAGATCTCTTAAAATTGCTGGGACATCCGAGACAAATGCATTGTAGAGATATCCATCTTTTGTGGAGCTTTCAGTCTCCAACTCTTCAATGCCTAGTAAGGATCCGTATGTCATGAGACCGGGTGAAATCGAGCCCCCATGAAGATCAATAGAGAGAAGAGAATCTGTGCGACAATTATCATCACCGGCACCCACACAGGTCACCTTACCGTCTTCGACAATTACAGCGGCTAAAGCGTCACGGACGAAATCATTGTTCCCATTTATCTGAGGGAATATCTCCTCTATACCTCCATCTCTTTTTTTGGTCCAGACTTCTGATACATTCAAGAACGCCATCTTTCCTCCGATGACCTGACCTCTCAATGGGGGCTGGCCTTCCTGCTCCACTGCAATCTGCCTTTGGGTATCGTAGTTCGGTTGCTTTGGGACCGTGCTTCTCAGCTTTTCTGTCCTAACTGTAACATTTCCATGGTTGGGAAGAGGTATCTGCATGATTCCATCAATCCAAACATGGGCCGGCATTGCGCCAATCTGCAATGGATGTGAGTCCCACAGAACAACATCGGCATCTGCTCCTTCCTGCAGAATTCCGAGACGGTGGGAGATACCTAGAGCCTCTGCTGGCGCAGATGTAATGGACGCGATGGCTAGATCTGTAGACAAACCGAAATGAAATGCCTTCTGAGCTTCGAATGCCAGTTGGCGAGATGAATGTTCAGTCTGTCATTGACATAAGGGGTTGTTGGAATCCGGGTCTCTGTACTGTAGGATTGCTCACCATCATAATCACTGAAATATTCTGTTCTGATAGAACCCGGGGTGCAAACTCGGAGCCCCGGAGTGACTCACGGCTGTAGCTGTTTGCAGTAGCGTTATTTTCGAGTGGAGGATGGGATTTTGCAACTTACTGATGACTTGTAGAAAGCATTGCTACAGCTGGTGTATCATACGCTCTGCCACAATTGCTTTCAGTCTATTTTCATCCTTCCAGTGGAACAAAACGTACGCCTTCTTCAATAGTCCAGGTACTAGCCAGGCATCGGAACCGTGAAGAATAGTATCTAACGGAAAGTCGAATTCATTTGAGAGCTGTACTTTCTTCAGAAAAGCGCGCGCAGGAACGTTGATGATACACACCCGAACCATTCTATCCAAGTCTACCGCCTGTATTCTCGTTAGTCTTATGCAATAACCACAGTCATTCAAGTACCTCGTAACAATCATTAGTGACCTGATATCAACCCGTAAGCCTCGTACTTTCGAAATTCGATCGTTCATTACTTGCCCTGACGTTTCCTCTCAATACGTCGGTTAGCATTTCCCACTGCAAGGCCTCTGGGAAGCTCGCTTCCCCAGCACGTTCTTCGGGATCCCACAAACCCGATTCTACCCGAGTACAGAAAGTATCTTGCAGCTTCATTATCTTCTTGGCTTCGTAGTACGCAGAACGTAATGCCCACGCTCCATCCATTCGGTTACCATACCTTCTGGTTTTCTCGCTGCACGACTGCCTGTTTGTGAATCAGTGTCCGCAAATAAAATCTGATTGAAGTACAAAAGCTTGCATCAGATGTCGCCAATGTTTTTTCCCGTCCGGGGGCTCTACAATCATGGAATATGATGATCCTTCAGAGGTCTTTCTCAATTTGACTACGTATGCTTGGCCACCTGGACAAACCTTCTTTAAGCTATAAATCGGAAAGTACTTGTATTCTTACCGATCGGATTTGCACTGCCGGCTAAAACTTGGACAGAAGTAACACCACCAGCGATTGCTAACTTGATTCCTTCATCGTATGTATGAAATCCGTCGATACTCCGAAGCCAAGGCAAAACTGGGCCTTTATGGGAGTCGAGCTCATATGCGCCAGACATGGCTGGGACACTAAACAATCCCAGGTGCGAGTGAATGTCAACTGAATACTTTAGTCATTCCAGGTGCACGGGTAGGAGTCTGAGCTACTCACTCAAGCCTGGTGTAACCCATCTTCCATCTGCGTCTATCACTGTGAGATTCTTCTTTTCGTCCTCCCCGTCACCGAATACCCACGTTTCCACTAGATCTCGAGGGACATTCTTGCCCATTCCCTTTATGAGTCCATTTACCATTAGTAAATCCCCGTGAATGACATTCGTCCCATTCTTCTCCCCGGTAAGGAGAGTTGCATTCTTGATAAGGTACGAAGTGTTGTGATTCATCAAAGGGTCAAATCTATCTGATACCTCCCTCTCGCGGAAATTGGGAGACGGGCCAGCTCTAGTTCGGAGTGCTTGGCATTGAGAGAGGATTTGCGCTGCATTCTTAGGAAGTACAGTGACATCACTATTACTGTAGTTGTGCGAGGCCCAGAGTGAATTGAACGAGCTGTAAGTGACGATGGCTAGAGAGAGTATAGCCAAAGAAAGAGTTAGCAGCACGGATCTCGTCGAATACAATTGTCCAGTCAGAAGTTGGCTTGAATAAGGTTCCAGTTCAGTTTCATCCCGCTTCTGCTTGAGTTTTGCAGACATGGATGTGAGGAAGTTGAGTTTCGAGTGAAGAGGAACATTACTGTGAACCGTCAGTATATAACACGAAACCAACATGCCTGATCTGCCTCATGGGGGCCACGACAGCCAGTCAAGGTAGATCAGTTTTAGGGCACATTGCCCTTCATCAACGTGGTTACTTGCATAAGCGCAGCGAACAGCCTAAGGGAAAACAAAGGTTGAAGGTACAGGCGTGTTAACAGTTATTAAATCAACATAAACAAGCCAAGCTGTCTGTCAGAGCTAACGCGCCAAACTTCCCTAGCCCTCTACCATCTCTGGACTCGTCGGTTTCTTTCTCTTGTTCTTGCGGATACCAGTCGTCGGAGTAGGGTCAAAATTAGTCTTTTTAGCCTTCAGGATCTCCATAATTTCTTGAGAAAGAATAATTACAAGATGTCCGAAAATCCAAGGCTGAGATCATACCTTGATGAGTCATCTCCTCGTATCCTTTCACGCTCTTCTTCATTGTCTGCCATCGTCTCTGCAGAATATGTGGGCTCCAAAGGTTCCAGTCCTTGTCTGCTAATGTCTTCCAATCAACCTCGGTGTCATCTCGAACACGCAGAGAATCCAGTCTGATAATAAGATAAGTCATCCATTCTTTCGAAGCAATAAGCTGGTCCCACTTATGAACCAAGATATATGCATCTTGGTTACTCCAACGAGGGTTTTGGCCATTGGACTTGACTTGCTTGCTCAAGACATCAGTCCTACAATTTTGGTCAAGCTTCTTTCCCAGCCCGGAAAATGCATTGACGAACCATTTGTTTCTGCATTGCTGCCTGTTTCTTCTCCCGCCCATTTTCTGCGCGACAGCACTCCAGAAGACTTCGTCATCTAGTGTACCGCCTCTGTTGACCGTCATATCTTCTACGATGCATTGCAGTTGCTCCTCTTCCTCGGTTGTCCAAGGTCCTATAGAAGTGACTTGATGAAAATCGAGATACATAGAAATAGCCTAGCAACTCACCGACAACTCGAGTTTCACGTCCAACAACATGGTTTCTATACCTGTCGCGACAATCTGGCGCTCTGCGGCCTACAACCAGGCTGATCTTTTCCCATTGTTGACCCATACTCGCAACAGCTCTAAATCAAGTGTCAAACTCTTTAAACTCGTCGCGAAGAGATTCGAGCTCACTCTCTCAGTTTATCATCCTCTTCAGTAGACCATTTGCCCTGTTGCTTGAAAGGATGGTATGTCCGACGAACATGGTGGTAGATAGAGATAATGGGGCGTTGAGGAACGGCAGCAGCTGTGGTCGCTGAAAGTCAAGGAAGACAGGAAGAAGTAAAGAGAGAGCACGCACTGATTTCAGACCAAAAGGCATTGTCTTTGGATTTCTCATCTTTAGGAAAGATGATTTCATTCAGTTGATCCTGGTTCAACTGTTTGGCCTGTGGATGCGTCCTAATCGATATTTCCGAGGAATCAAGCGACGTGGTCTACTCACAATACGGTAATTTTCGATAGCGCTATTGAGCTGCTGTTCTTCGATAGCAGAGAATTTCCCCTTTTTAAATACAAGTCCTAGACGGAGATGTTGGTGATAGCACGTAAATAGAGTAAAAGGCAGTCACCTCGAGTCTTGGCCAATTCGGCGAGTTTGCCGGCGCTGTACCATTTGGTAGCAAGAAGATGCGCATCTTCCGCACTGTTCGTAGTCTCCACAACGTGAGCGGTGTTTGTCGAACCCCCGAGAATCTTTCCAGCAGAAACGGGTACCTGATTAACAGGCGGTGGTTCCTGGTTCATAAGACTAGCTAAGATGGCGGGGTTAAGAGGAACGTTAAGAGGAGTATCGAGGCCAATTTGAGCAGCATCTACAGGGAATGCCGCATTTTGAGCGTCCGTCAATGCCTTCAAAACGCTGGCGATCTTGGAAATATCGAGGTCCTGCAAGGCACGCAAAACCGCTTCATTCGAGGTGCCTTCACCAGCAGGAGGTTCATTTCGAGAGGAAGTAGAAGCAACGGCAGTATTGAGGATGCTTTCCGGCGAGATAGTCGAGCTGACTGGTTGGGATGGTGCGTTCCACTGTTGGGAGCTGGATGAGTCGGGAGACGCAGTGGCAGTCGCAGCAGCAACGATGGCAGAGAGAAAATCTGCAGTGGATATGGACGGTTCTTCATTGGTCACTGAAGGCTCTTCTGAGGGAGACTCGCTAGCCTGCTTCTTCGACTTATCACTGGCGGGGCTGTCGTCAGTCTTTCTCTTCTTTTTGCCCTTGGATTCCGTGTCCGTTTTGCGCTTCCTGGACTTGTTTGGATTGGAGGGTAGACGTGATGAAGATAAGGAGAGATTCTCCATGAGTCGCGTTTGGATGAGGGTAGGTGGATGAAAATTAAGGGCAGCCTTTTTCGCGTGTATTTCATTTCTCGGTTCTCACGCGTAACATTGAATAAATAAGCTAAATTACGCTACTCCTTCGTCCTCGTCTTCAAACCAAGCCTCTTCCAGCTCGCGGTCATTATCCGCATCTAGATTCTCATCCCAGTCAACCTTGTCATAGTCGTACCGCTGCAGGTGTATCAGCAAATGTCTGTCTGAGATATCCTGTCACTCACCTCAAGCAATCCGTAAATAAAGTGTTCATGTATTCGACGCTCAAATGCCACCCTTGCATCTGCTTCTGATTCTTCGGGCTCGGGTTCTGCTTCCACTTCGTCATCACTGTCGCTTTCATCTTCCTCTGGCACAAACTCTTCTTCACGAGCAGCTATTTGCTCTCTTCGTAAAGTTCTCACTCGCTCTGCTTCTCTCTCTTCTTCATAACCGCCCAAGAGACTGCCCAGTTTCTTTACATGTTTCGGGGCACCCGCCATAAAACTATTCTCTGCCCATTGCTTTTCTTCGTTTCCCTCTTCTATACCGCGACGTTCTCTTCCTTGCCATAGATTAGGCCACTCGCGTTTCGCATTTGTAAACGATAGCTCAGTCGGATTGGATCTAGTGTAATTGAGACGGCGGTTGCGAATCGCAGGAATGATTGTCCTCTGTTTTGGAGTAACGACCGAAGAGAATTTTGCAGAAAGATGAGGTGGAAGTTGATTAAGATGTTTTACAAGGAAACCAACAGGCTCGTCTGCTGGGGAAGGGTGATAATCTATGGGTAGACCCAGGTATTTGAGAATGACAGAGGTGTCCATCGTTAAAAGGCAAAGTCTGACTACGCTCGGCAGTTAGACACGTGGCCGGATAGTATTGTCTAATTGGGAAGTCGGAAAAGTTTGTGCAAAACCACGACAATCCCGGTCATGAGCGCAAGTTCTTTGCCCGAACGGAAAGAATGTCGATGGGGTTGGTGTACAGAAACATTTGATACTTCTAAAGAACTCGTTGAACATGTACGCTGGCATTGCAGAACGTGTACCCCAATGCGTTACGGAGACTATCGCAGACTCCGAGAACTGGAAGAACGTCAAGAGGCCGGACAGAGTATTAGCACCGGAATTCCCTCTTTTTCAACGCAAAAATTGACTCAAGGTACGCGTTATTTCACGCGTTTTTTACGTTCTGACTTGTTTTGTTTTTTTGCAGAGTCCGCTCAATCGTTACCCTCACCGCCAACTACTTCTGAGGTAGAAGGGGATGCCATATCTATACATGATGATCACGAAAGCATAGTATCCCAGCCGATCCGTTCTCGGTCACATACACCTCTAACATTTGGCGCACTCGCTTCTCCAAGGGCTACACCCCAACCCACGTCAGTCCCAGCGTCTCCCAATTTCGATATGCTAGTGGCTAATGCTACGAGAGGAACCAAACGTAAACTGAATTTCTCACATGTGCGGTCGGATGATTCCCAATCCTCCCAGGATTCCACTCAATCGCAGGAGCTCGTTGCTCAGCAATTAACCCAGGTGGGCGATAACAGTGACGATGATCATGGTGTTGGCCAACAGCCGGAGGATAAAGATGACAGCGACCGTGCCTCGAACATTCAGAGATATAGTGGCGAGTTAAACTGGTCCGCGCACACCCAAAATCGGACATCACAAGATTCCCCTACCTCTTCACGTCTGTCTTCTCCAAAACCGACTCAGACGTACGGACGAAATTCCCGTCAGCCTTCGAATGCGACACAGACTTCCTCTTCTAGTTCTTCACAACCAATGTCCCCTCTTAAGCATCATTCTTTCCCCACCGAATTTCGGCCCCAGCAATGGTATTCCTTTCATCCTTTATCTTTTGTCCCCGAGGAAGACATGGAAGCGCAACAGGACTCTCAGAGCAGCGAGTCCCATGATAGCTCGCGAATTTCGTCATCGTCCCGATCCATGAAGAATCGTCAGGACAGTCCAGAATTGCTTGATTCAGACTACGAGGTCCATCAGAGCGAATCGTTCCCAATGATGACTCAGGCACCGTATCAGAGTCAGACTTTGGAAAGCCAGGCAGGCTCGTATCCGCTCATGACACAGATCCCGTATCAAAGCCAGCCTGATAGTCAATAAATATCTGATTTCCCTGCATCGTCCCGGTACACCATTTCTTTGTGACAGAGCATTTATACATACTGTATTCTTATTGCTATTTTTTCTTCAAATACATGCTGGTTTTAGCCTGACGGTCCGCGTTTTACGTCATAAGTGGACTTGACTCTTTTCCAGCATGAGCAACGAAACTGACTCAACTGGAAACCCTCTGGCGGTCGCCAGCACTTCATCCGACCTCCTTCTTATCATCTTTATTCACGGGTTTAAAGGCGACGATGATACCTTTAGCAAATTTCCTCAACGTTTACATCATATTCTGACCGAAACCATACCTTCCTGCGAAGTCGAATGCGTTGTTTTCCCAGCTTATGAGGTATGCCTTTGATGATCCAGAGACTTATCGTTATCTGAGACGATATAGCTCAGACTAAAGGAGAACTGGTCAGGCATTTCGAAATCATCCTCAATATTGGACGTCTAAACTTTTCTCGTAGAATGAAGCTGTTACTCGCTTTGCGGACTGGTTGACAACTCTCACTGTGGAGAAGGAAGTTGCTCATGGAGGAGCTGGGAAGGCCAAGATCGTGCTTTGTGGGCATAGGTTCGTCGTCGTGGTTTGCAAAACGTATAACGTGTCTCAATTCTTCGACCTCTAGTATGGGAGGTCTCCTCGCTGCAGACAGTCTTCTTGAGTTTGTCAACTCTAGACCCGATAAATCCGCACCCGTATGGCCTAACATTGTGGGTTGCATAGCTTTCGACACGCCGGTACGTCTTCAATACCGTTTCGTACAATGGATTCCTGACAAACCTTTATTACAGTACCTCGGTCTGCATCCTTTCGTCTTCAAGAATAGTGCAACAAAGGCTATACAATACGCTAATTCTGCTAGAGTTGTGGGCTCTGCTGTTCTTGGGTCCTTAGCAGGCTGGGGTGCTAAAAAGGCTACCACTCCAACCACTGAAACTCCCCCAGTTCCTACTTCGCAAGACAAACCCGGGACACCGCCGGCTTCGGCTTCTCCAGGTCCACCTCCGGCCCAAAACCAGAGTAAGAGTCCGTGGGGTAAATGGGCGCCAGCAGCCTATGCCATTGGCGGTGCCGTTGCCGCTGGTGCTGCGGGAGGTGTAGCTTATTGGAGAAAAGATGATTTGGGTATGGGGTATAACTGGGTTACTGACCATTTCAAGTACGTTGGTAATCTATGGGATGAAGATGAATTAAAGAAACGCTTGGACGCGGTAATTGCGGTGGAGAAGACGCATGGCATCCTATTCAGAGTGTATGTATATGCTGTTTCTCTGTCGCTTGCACGTTCATGAGGCTGATCGATTGCTTTCATCTTAGGTACTACACTCTACTTCCTGCTGTACCACTGTTACATGATAAGGACAGGTCCTTTGTCATGCTTCCTAAACCCAACGCCCCCGAGATCCTTGCACATTTCCTACCGGCGGTGAACAACACCGCTCCTGACGAGCTTCATGCACATACAGGCATGTTTGGGGCCAATACCAATGATGGCTATTATAAACTTGGGCTGGACACGGCGGGCCTCATCCGTGAGGCTATGATGATGAGACGTGGTGTGGTTGATCCTGAGGTTAACAAGAAGGTTGTGGAGGAAGCTGCAGAGTCCGATCCTCATAAGAATTCCAAATCGAGTATGAAAGTCGATTCATCGGTTGGAACTTCAGATCTGGACATGCAGCAAGAGTAGTGATATCGAATGCCTTTGTAATTTTATCTTGTATTCTATTATATACAATACACAAAGCTCTAAGAATACGCCAAGTAATGGGTAGGCCTCACTACTTGTCTTTTAGGGAGAGGTGCATAGCATATGCATCCTCGCCGTCCGCATCTGAAGCGATTAATCAGATCAATTCAAGGGGACGAAAACTCGAACATACAATACTTCTTTTCAATGTCCTTCACGGTGAAACCTAATGTGTCTCGATACAAGCCCAGGGCAGCACGATTTGACTTCCGTACGTGCAGAGACACATATGCAGCGCGATAGATTGTTGCCATTGCTTCTTCTAATACAAGCAAAGGTCATTTAGCTCGTGAAGGATTCAAAGCCAAAAAGAACATACGGGACTGAACCATCAACTTTTTGGCCAGACCCAAACGTCGATGTGACCGCAATACAGATATTGAAGTAACGTGTCCATGAGGGTCTTCACCTTCCTCCGCTTCTTCCTCCCTAGGAAACAACGTGAATCAAAATCAGGAACCAAGAATATACTTTGGGGCACGCACATTTTAGCTAGGATATACCCCACGATTTTTCCGTCATCATCTTGAGCAACATAAGATAGTGATGGCCATGTCATCAAGTGGTAGAGGTCTTCGGGTTTTTTGCCATTGGATTCCAGAAGTATGCGTGATCACCGGTAGAATGTACAGCAGATAGAGGATCAGTTTTCGCCGCAAATCAAGAAACAGGCCAAAGTAGGCAAACTTTGGGTGAATTGACAAGTACCTACAATACTTCATGGTATAGTTTTCAGGCAAATTCTGAAGGTTGCATGCCTGCATGCCCTGAAGGTCCTCGACCTAGATTTGCGGAGGATTCGTGAATAAGGATGCTTTGTGTATACGAAATAAGCGTAATGCGTACCCGTGCCACACGGATATTCATGATGGTAAAGTGCAGACGACTGGGGGACGCGTTGAACGTTGGAATTAGGTAAGGCGTCTATTACATCGTGTATTCTAGCTGAGTAGGTTATAATATATCTAGGACAGATATCCTTATGAATGAATGATTACATCGCCCACATTGCCAACCATCTTATGTTTATTGGATCCATCCCCCCATTTTCCGATGACGATCTTTTCTGGCACAGAATGTAGAATACGTATCGAGATGTCCGAGTTTTGCACGCACTGCTCTAAAGTTGATTTAATGCTATCGTCAGTGTCTAATTGATTGTCCAGAAATTTGATAGACAGCCCAGCAATCATCTTCATGACTTCAACATTGGTCTTTGTTTTTATCAGCGGAAGGAGAGGAAAATCCGAGAATGAGGGATGACTGCATCGTACTGAATGAGTTCAGAACAGCTGATGAGAAAAGAATTCAGGTGCGTAAATAATAGCGCTCACCTAGAGTAACCAGTTTGGCACCAAAGGCTTTCACAGCGGATTCTAACCGTGCAAAATGGTCTGTCCAGAGTGTAAAGCCTTCAGAGTTGATGACTAGCATACGCGGAAGTCGATCAACGCCATCGTTGATAGCCCCGTTTCCGTTAGCAGTTACATTTTCGTTGATTGCGGACTGCATATCGTTGTCCTTTTGAGACGCCGTGATGGGCACAGGTCCTGGAGATGGAAAAGGATCCATCCATGGATCGAGGATAAGTGCATGAGTGACGGGTAGTCGTTTGTAGCGTTGCGGTGGGTGTGTAGAGAGAATTGAAAACTAAGAGATGAAGCTTTAACTTTTTGGCAAAGGCGAGGCATAATTTTAAGGACTCACCAAAGTACAACCTCCAAATGAATGGCCAGCTAGCTGTATTGTGTCTAGATGAATCGGAGACGAAACATCGCCTATCCAACTTTCCATCGGCAGCTCATTTCCATCTATAGACTTTATCTGAACACCCTGTTCACCTTTTACAAAACGCGAAAAGGTTTCGAAGGTATGATATATCTCGTGTTGGCGGATAATCAACTGGTCCGTTCGTAAAGGTAATGGCGGGGGAATTTCCAATTCTGGATGAGTGTTCTCGTCGTCCCAACTGCGCGAACGAATTCAGGTCCAGGACGTAGACAAAGAAAATAGACACGCACGTAGCATCCTTTTCCGGCACATAGAATACAATCCGTTTCGATTCCTTCTCAGTCTCCCAGTTTCTAGACACTATTGCATGTGCTGACCCATCACGGTGTTCAATGGCAAGCACCACCTTACCGGATGCAGCGAGACGAGTGCAAATCTGACTGAGTAAGAAAGCACGTTGAGACGAAAACAAAGTTGGAATACAATTACCATACCTGTAGGCCGTACGACTTCCACCTAGACCATGAGAGAAAATGACGAGCGGCCACCGGCTTTCTGGACTAGCAGGCTTCAGAAGAGGGGCATTAACGTAGGTTGGCACCTAAGTATAGGTTGACGTTGTTAATGAGGTATGTTTACTAGCACAATGACATACCTTGAGGAACTGTCCGTAGAGGTAAACGAGAGGCCATGTAACAATCCAGGATATCCAATATCTGAGCCCTGAAAGTAATTGGTCAGGAAGCTTCGGTTGTAACGCACATGCGCAAGCTTGCCTAAAAAAATGGCATATCCCTTATGGTCCACTCCAAGAGGGCTAGATTCCTCGACATTAACCACCATTGTCAAGGATTTCAAATTTACCCAATGCTCACCGACACAGCCAAGGAAGACCCTTCTTTGGATTGGAGGAAACGTCACAGGGATAATAGGCTGTCCAGCAGACCTCGTCAAGCAGTAGGCGACCATTGCGTTTAATCTTTGCAGAACCAGAAGTGACAGGGGGGGTTCTAGGTGAAATAAAAGTTGTCGATCCTACAGGATATCCATCCGGTGATGGAAGGAACATTGAAAACAGACTGAAACCGGACAAGGAAGGCTCTGCACACAGCTACCGTGGTCGAAATGCTCGAATGTTCCAGCACCAAGCTTCAGCTTCAACCGCTGCGTCATTTTCAGTCTACTCCAACTTGGCTGCGCTGGATCGCCTCAAGGAGACATCTTTGTCTACTGCAATTTAGACGTAAAGAGCTCGCACCGAACGCCTATCACGACAGCTAAGAAGCAAAATCCGTAAAATCCTCGGCCGTTAAAGCAAGAATTTTGAGCCTCTGTCTAGCCTTCGGATCCTAGATGACTCAACTACCCAACCTATTAAGACCCCCTTGTTTTTGTGCCTACCCACCATACCCCATGCCTGTACCAGGCTCAACAGCTGCGTTCATTCTGTTCACATTCTCTAATTTGGGGCTCATCCCAGATGCATCCCATGTGCATGCCAATGGTATCTGAGTTTTCTTTCTCGCTTCAAATTATCCTGAAGGCTCTGAAGCCAGTATCAGCCTTGCTCAAGAGGTCTCGCCGAAAAGTTCAAGTTCAAACACCAGTCACGTTCTAATCACAGAGCATTATTCCTGGGGCAGTTTGGCCTCTGTTGAGGACAGCCTGGGCAACATCAAAGAGATGTCTTTGCGAGTGATAAATTGCTCGGACAAATATGATGAGTCTGGAATGGAGTATTGCAGGATGTATCTTTGCTCGTAGGATCAAGGCAGACTCGTCGCTCGCAGCTAGTCTGCAAAATTATCTTTCTCTGCATTGGCGTCGCAGGATATTCATGCGCATATGTACTATATACGGACGTTTCGGAATGTTACTGAATCATTATACTGGACACCCAAAGCTATCTAGAATCACAAAGCAACAACGTAACATACAGTAAGTAAACCGCAAAATCCATTCATCAGACTCCTTTCCCTGCATCCTCTTTAAGTGTCACAATCCGATTCAGTACTAAGTAGTCACCACCAACGCGAGCTGGTTTGACATCATCTGCCTGTCCCAAAGATCCTACCTTGGCATCTTTGTCAACAGCAAAGTACGCGATCCGCAAACCTTGGAATCGTACACATTCGTTTCCAACAAGTGACTCATTTCCGGCTCTTTTGATACTATCTGCTTTTGCGTCTATGAAGGACTTCTTTGCAAGAGACCAGAAGCCAACTTCTATCATTGCGTTCCGAACAACTTCTAGACTATCTGGATTGATATCTTTCCTGAAATCGGGGGAAGCAGCAGGGTTGTCGCTCTTGAATAGTCGATGGTGAATTCGAGTTTCGTCTATCCGTACCGGGCTACCTGAAGGTGCATGTTCAGCGACCCACTGAATGAATGCTTTAGGCTTCTTGATCTGAGCCTGATTTTCCACTCGACAAATCAGCTCAACTACCTTGCCTGTAGCAGGGTCGGTTTTGTGCGATGTGCAAGTGATGGCATATGGAGTCTGGAAAAGACCGACGGTTTTTCCGGGAGCAAGCCGGAAGTAGTCTTTGGAGTCTTCCAGCCGGAAATCATCAGCTTCGATATAAAGTGTACGTGTAAATGGAATCGCTGTACTGCCGAGCTCCGCAACTTTAGGATGTAAAGCCTTTTCTACCATCTCGACATAATCCTCGGGCAAGTTTTCGATAGTGACTTTGAGAGGGTTCATAACCATGAGAAGTCGGGGTGCAGTATTTTCGAGATACTGCCTGACCGATTGCTCAAATCGGCTGATCTCGATATTTGAAGTCGCCGTTGAGACGCCTAAACCACTGACAAAGGAAAGAATGGCGCCAGGCGGTACACCGCGTCTCCTGAGAGCAATAAGTGTGTATAGTCTAGGATCATCCCATCCAGAGACATGCTTTTCGTTGACGAGAGCAAGAATCTTTCTCTTGGACATCACAGTGCCTTCTAGATTCAGTCGGCCGTATTCCGACTGTCTGGGCTTGTAAACCTCGACTGCGTCACACAGCCATTCGTATGACTGACGAGACGCGATGAACTCGGTCGTACATAATGAATGTCTGGTATGGAGTAGTCAGCACAAGGGATAGAGAAGACACATGCTACCTACGATATGTTTTCGAAACTATCCACCAGACAGTGGGTAAAATCATATGTCGGATAAATCTTCCAGGTATCCCCAGTACGATGATGCGGCGTAGTCAACACCCGATAAGCAGTCAGATCCCACATCTGAGGGTTTCCATCATCCAGATCTTGTTTCATACGGAGATTTGCTTCCTTTGGACGATAATGTCCATTTTTCATCTTTTCAAACTCCTCCAAAGACTCGGAAACTGGGCGATCACGATGGACGCAAGGTTTTGGTTTACCACGACTGTCTCCTCGGTCAGTTTTGATCTGTTCCTCTAGAAACAGTGTCAGCAAGGTTAACGCTCACGCAGGTCTGATACATACGAGTACAGTGGCAGACATAGGCCTTGTCACGTTTGATAAGTTCTACAGCCAAATCGTACAACTGGGCAAAGTAATCACTCGAGTAGGTGACCTTCCACGGCTCATAACCAAGCCATCGCACTGTATCCAGGATACTCTCAAAATACCTCGCTTCCTCTGCTTCGGGATTGGTATCGTCGTACCGGAGATAGCACTTGCCGCCATGGAATGCTGCATAGCCAAAGTTGACAAAAATGGCTTTAGAATGTCCAATATGGAGATAGCCGTTGGGTTCAGGAGGGAAACGCGTCCAGACTGCGCCACCGGTCGCGGCGAGATGTTGCTCCCGGAGATGGGCATGGATCTGGGGGTTTTCACCAGGCTTGTGTAAGGAGCCTAAGAAGCCTTCTTCGAAGACTGTCTTTTGAGTGGATGCAGGTTCGGAAGAAGAGGTGGATGGAGTGGATGGAGTGGGTTTGGTTTCTTTCTTGGAGTCCTAATCAACAAGGTAAATAAACTGTACAATGACGAACAAAGCAAACGGACTTTTCCTTTTGGTTGAACAGCCTGTTTCGGGCCAAATGCAGCGAGGAATGCCTTTTCGACTGCATTCTTGATTTCCAGTGGACTGGCCCAACGAAGAGACGGGATGGCTTTAACACCGCTTATAGTCGCGCCCAGATTGTTCCAGCCAGCAATAGTGTTGGATGATATGTAGCTAGTGACCTGACTGAGAAGCTCCTCCGGCGTTATGTTAAATCCTAAATGGCAACTGAGCAATAATATTAGTTGAATAATAGATAGGAAACGCACCGACTCCACACTCCTTGTCAAACTCTGCGTTATCGATGGGAGAAGGATGTGAATCGACATATTTCACAGCAACTATCAAGCATCTACTTAGAGCGGGTCACCAGGAAATCTGAATCCATCTTGACCTACCAAGAACTTGATCTACAGACTTTAAACTTCCGTCAAGAATTTTGTTCAGCACATACTCCTCCTTTTCACTATCCACGTTTGATGATTTTGCCAGTTGACCAGCTAGAGCAGCAATGAGACCCGCTTGTTTTTCATCCAAACCTCGAGTAGTCAGGGAGTATTTTGCGATCAAATCCTTCAGGGTAGTCGCTGCTTTAGGTGATTTCGTTGCTTCAGCAGCTTTAGCTTGGGTCAGGCCGATAGATTTGAACAAGGATATGAGAGCGTCTTCTTCTTTGGACATCGCGCAGCGTTGTGAGTCAATGGAATGAAACGAAAAAGATGATCTGTTGTTTTTATGTAGAATCCAAATTACTGTTTCGAGTCATCTACAATCATCGATCTTATCTCATTGCAAACAAGAGCACATAAAGCGTATAAAAGAAAATCTATCCTCCAAGTTGATACAAAACATTACATCCCTGGATACCTGTTGGTACGTATGTAACTGTCCGCGAATTAAAGTTAGAATGTGTGGATTGGTATGCGACGACAATGGTATGCAAAGTAATGCTTATAGAAAACATACAAGAGCGAAACACGAAAGCATAGAATTACATGAATCCTACGTTGGTCGAACTTCCAGCAGCGCCGTCACTATTTGGACGGCCTTGGGACCTTCCAAACAAAAGAGAGCTAGCATAGTGTTCAGCAGCATTCAGGTGCTGCCGAAGACTGCTGCGTTTGGTGTTCCTGCCACGAGCGCCAGGATCCAGAGCCGCATGAACCGAGTCTTGCGATTGCTGATTAGGACTTGGAGATGCTTCCGGAGATGGGGAAGCGGGTTCACGGTACGGCCAGGGAATACCAGCTTCCGTCATGTGCGAATCATTTTGAGGGCTGTGAGAGGTCCAAGCTGTGCTCAGACCCGAAGTTCGGATTTGAGAATTGGCTGAAGATGTGGCAGAGGCCGGGGGATCAAGCTCGATAAAAGGAGGTCTGTGCTGAGGTCCATGGGCTTGCGTTCGACGCAACTGGTGTTGTTGTTGGACATTGCTAGGTCCCGCTCTGCCATGTCCGATTTCAGCAAAATTCAGATCCGGCGTCATGACACCGCTGTACCGAGGAGAGATGGTCCCTTCTTGAAGAGTGCGGAAAAACGTCCCGCCACTGCGGTTTGTGTCACCGCTTTGGTTGGAAGCTACATCGCTTCCAGCAGACTGAGAATTTTCGACAAGAGGCAGGACATCAGCCATGGTTCTTTGGTTGGGACCTCGAGAATTTCGGTTCGATCTGGCTGCGACTAGTTGAGCGTTGAGACGCGAGACCGCGTCGTGAAGAATAGCGGGGGTTGAAGGATGATCTGAATTATGAGGAATTGATTGTGGGGGGAAGGAAGAATGTCGTTGTCTATGATCCACTGGATGAAGCTGGTATCTATGTCCACGATCTGTGATATGAGGTGTATTGAATTCTTCTTCTTCCACATCTTCAGGTTCTACTTCAGGTTCGGGAGTGTCTTCTTCTCGATATCCTTCGGCATCATAGCCATCATCTTCGTATTCAGTATCATCTGTTCCATTCATTTCAGTGATTCGGTCGAAAAGTTCTGTCAGGTAGGCGCGCAATTGAGAGACACCCTTTCCAGAATATACACAAAATGACGCCTGCTGAACAGAGTTGAAGTCCTGAAGGACAATCAGAAATGGTTTTATTATGTCACGATAAACCTACTTGAGGCGGTTCTCTGCAGAACTGTTGCAACTCAGGTTGCCGGAACGCGGTCACACCAGTGAGACTCAGATGAGTTAGCTTGTGAAGTTTTTGAAGGAGGAAATGAATTGCCATAACGGTGATTTGATCGCAATAGGACAAGTGTATGCGTTCGAGTGTTGCATGGCGGTCAGCCAGAGCATAGATGCCTTCATCAGTGATCTGATTAACCCTAACAAGGCCGACTCGGCGTAGCTTGGGCAAGGAAGAAAGTTCAAACACGGACAGGTCCGTGAGCAAAACACAATCTGTCACGAGTACATGAGTCAAGCTCCGGATGAAGACAGGAATACCCACTAGCAAAGTCGACATATCTTAGGCGCGTGCAAGACCGCGCAAGATTCCTAACAGAGCGATCCGTTATCTTAGCCGCATGTCCGAGATGCAAGTAGTGCAGATGTCGTCCGAGTCTGCAGATGTTGTCGACGGCCCTGTCCGTCAGAAGAACACACTTTGATAGCACAAGGTTTCGGATTTTGGGAGCGTGGGATATGATACCTTCAATAGCATCATCGGTCACCAGGGGACATGCTGTCAAATCCAGCATTCTGAGATGTTCAAATGTGCGATGGACGATTAGCGGTGGTCGTTCACCGGCATCGGCATGCGAGTTGGGGAAAGGGTTTGGGGCATCCAACTGAACAGCGTGTTCTTTGCGAAGCGGAGCAGGAAACGCAGCATCCGTGAGTTCCGGGCAATGTGACAGGCGCATTTCGCGCATATTCGCCGAGTAGGTCCAGATATCACGAATGGAAGCATCTGTGATCAGTTTGCAGTGGTTTAGATCAATCTCGAGCAGGAGGGGACAGGATTTAGCGAGAGCCGAAAGAGGTTTGTCGGTGAGGAGTTCTAGACCGCTAAGCTTAACCCGACGCAACAGCGGGCAGTTGGCTGCAAGAGCCAAAACACCCTCATCAGAAACGTGTTTGCAACCTGCGAGATTTATGCCCTGCAGGCGCTTTGCGACTGTAGCAAGGCCGACGATTGCGTCATCCGACGTGTTTTCAACGCCGGTGAGGTCGACGGCGACGAGATTGGGGAAGGAAGGGAGAACGCGACTTATCGCTGGTTCGGAGAGAGGACTGCATCCGACCAGAGTCAGACGTTCGAGGCGATCGCACTGGGCCAAAACGCTAAAGGCGTCGTCTCTCAGGTCTTTGGCGAGCGACAGAAAATTGAGACGACGGATGAAGCTGGCATAGGTAAAGGTTTGGTCTGGAGTGACCAAAAGCCTGACCATTTTCATCAGAGTGTCGATTTTGTTGAAGGCGGGTTTGTGCCAGAGAAGCTCGACGGAGCATTCGCACCAAGTGCGTGAGACCCGAAGAGCGCTGTAGAGATCGCGGGTGCCATGCAAATGTTTCAGGACGTGAATGAGGATCTCTGGGGGAAGACTGGAGATGGGAGAGTGGCCAAGATTTCTGCGGGGGATGGGAAGAGGTGAGTGTTTGGACGACCATTGTGCTGGGGAGATGGTAACAGTGAGATCAGACTGGTGGTCGGTGTCGTCAAAGGCAGCGGTGGGCTTGACGCGGTCGTCCTCGTCGTCATCACCGGACAGCGACGTCGACGATGAGATATTTCTGTTGTTATAATAGACCATGCAGGTGGTAGCAGTGAGAGTCTGCAACCGGCACGTGCAGGCAACTTTTTGAGAATGCAGCGCCCCTCATCCTTCGAACAACTCCAGTCTTCAGCTCTTCAAGATGTCCCTCCAGGGCCCGAGTATTATGCAGCCCGGAGAGCCCTCTGGCTGTCCAACAACCCTGCCAGCCGGCCTTCGTCCACAAAACCGTCTACTTCTCACCAGAAATTAGAAAATCTGCTCAATACTCCAGACGCCATCTACAACGACCAGGTTTGGGCCGGTGGCGTTCGCAAGGTCTGGTCCGGTCTCTCGGGTGGCTCGACTCTCAAAAAGCCCCTACCAATGAATCTTGTTGTGAGATTCAACTATACTACATCCAGAGCTATTCTTCATCGCTTTCCCAGATCAAGATCATTCATGCCGCTTGGGTGCGAGACGATACATGGCCCGCAGGTGCCATTGCACCCGAACCGGACGATATGCTTCCAGAATAGTTGTCTCGCTCGTCAGCATTTATTCATACAAGTCCAGCACAAGACTGCCCGTCAAGTATTTTATTACAGTGCATTGGGTAACAATATGTCAACAAAAAGAGGGATTGTCCGAGGTTAGAGGTGTCATGTTCGGGAAGGGGGAGAGACCTGGCCGATGGATAAGTTTGACTTTAGCACCCTTGGCGGCATACGCACCAGTATCACGCCGTCTCCGCGAACAAATAACATATCCATTTTTCGTTTAGCCACCTGGATATCTGTTCTGATATGTACCATTGAGAGTCAGTATAGTACTTACGCTGACCGCACCCTGGCCTCCAACCGCATTTTCGTCTACAATCATAATAGTTTCTTCTACATCGCTCAGGATCAAGTTCATGTGTCCATCGTATGCCTATTGGAATTCGAGCTAGTTGCAGTGAGGATGGAAAATGCGTACACACGTGTAAAATTCCAGTCATTTCGCGGTCTCCCCGCAATTTAACAAACACCCGCTCGCTGAGCGACAGTCGAATGAGATCAAAGGGCTCTTGAATGCCCGACGAAGAGGAATCCATGACCAACTATAGAGTTTGACTGAACGAGATACATTTTCAATTTCAATCTCCGCCGCTTCTTGCACTCGACCCTCATCATGCCTGTAAGTCTCTTTGCTTTATTGCCCCGAATTCACTAATGTGTGGTCTTTTAGAAACATTACTGTGACTATTGTGATGTCTTTTTAACTCATGATTCAGCTTCAGGTTCGTATCTCGCTCGGTTTCTAGAAATATCTACTCAACGATCCAAAACAGTGCGCAAAGCCCACAACAGTGGAAGAAATCATCTGGCAAACGTCAAGGACTATTATGCCTGTGCGTAGTTCGACATCTTGCTTCTTTGCATACTAAAATTTCCCCCAGCTCTCGGTCACGACAAGGCTCAAAATATAATTGACCAAATCACCGCAGCATATGAATCAAGTGGAGGACCGCCCCCAGGTGGTTTTGGTTTCGGACCTCAACATCTCGGAGGACCACCACCTCCCTCATTTGGACCTCCTGGAGGAATGCCATTTGGTGGACCACCTGGATTCAACGGCCGTGAGCAACTATCTGCTCTCAATCCCTAAAATCTCTAATTTTTCTTCAGCCCGACCTCCATTCCCTCCTGGCCCCGGATTCCCCATGATGCCTCCTGGAGGTGCACCACCTTTTCCTCCCAACGGTCAAATGCCGCCTCCAGGCATGATGCCTCCTCCCGGTTTCGGAGGTTTGTCTACTTTCTACTCTAATCTGAATATCAAGCCGACACTAACCCTGTCTTCAAGGTGCCCCTCCCTTCCCTCCGAATGGACCACCAGGTGGTGCACCCCCGTTCCCTCCCAATAACGCGGCTGGTGGACCCGGTCCAAATAATAATTTCTCTCCTCCTCCTCCTGGTAATTTCAATAACGGAGCTTTCCCAGGTCCCGGTGCGCCGCCATCCAACTCGTCCAACACACCGCCGAGTGGTGGTGGTAGTGGCCCCAGTATCCATCCAGATCGGTTGAGAATGATGGGCGGTAACCCTAGCAGGTAAATGACATTATCATGCAAGAGGTAAAACTGTTTGATTACAAGTGGGTCTCTGCTCTTCCTCTGTGTTGTAGTGTAGCGTAGTATAAAAATACGAAGTGAATTCATTTCAATTTGGAAGCGCGGAAGTTTGGAAAAGCATCCGAATGATCTAGACGAGAAACGTGCGATTCCGAAGTGTCAGTTGTAATAATAAAGCCCTGTTTCTTTATTCTTACGACCATTATGTCTACCCAACCTCTTCTCCAGCGCACTGCTGCGAAGCGTATCGCTCTTCCCGTTCGTGTAGAACCAAAAGTCTCGTTTGCCAACGAGAGAACCTTTCTGTCATGGCTCCATTTCACGGTTGTTCTAGGAGGTCTCGCTGTTGGACTGCTCAATTTTGGTGATAAGGTGCGTCTTTGGCTCTTGCTCCTAGTCTTCCTCACTCACCACTATACACACACTAACACAGGTTGGGAAAATCAGTGCAGCCATGTTCTCCTTTGTCGGTATGTCTACAAACGATCTTTTACTCGAAGCAAATCTAACCGCACAAACTATCGACTTATCAGCCATGGCTATCATGATCTATGCTCTTTACACGTATCACTGGCGGGCTGCTTCTATACGAAGAGGAGGTCGCGGTCCATATGACGACAGGTTGGGGCCGGTGAGTATCTGTCCTTCTCGGAAGTCGAAGCGAAGCATTTATCTTGAACCCGTGAACAGACCGTGTTGTGTATAGCTTTGCTAAGTACGCCGCTGGATTTCGTGTCTCCCTGGGCCTAACCCTTGTTCTAGTTGCTATCATCGTCAATTTCATCTTGCGCTTCACCGAGTCGTAAGGCTTTCGAGTTGTTAAAACTGTACCTTGGCCAAACAGCGGACTCCATTTTATTCCTTTCTTGTTCATCTTTTCGTACGCCGCTGCTGTGTGTAAAGGTATATGATAATATGATTCTATTATACAATGATATGATACAGGAAGATGGGCCACGAGATCGCGTTTTAGCCGCGTTTCTGTCGTTTCGTAGGTGGCCGTGCGGAAGATGTTGCCGTCGTGTCTACAGAAGAGACTGACATTGATCGGCGACCCTACGAGGTATATGTTGAACACTGCAGAAGAGAAAGAAACCCAAAATACTCACATGTTTCCTGCTTCTGGTACTCCGTGTACTGACCACACTCTGTGCCCGGCCATCTTCGCCTTCCGGCTCAACTGTTCCGCGTTCATCCATTTCCATATCAGTCTCTGTGTGATGAACCATTTCTTCTCCCGTCTCTCGAATGTCCAATCTAGTCTTCACTACATCGATATCTTGAGACATCTTATCGACGGCCTTCTTCAGCTCTACCAACGTAGTCGCCTCATCCATCAATGATTCCAACCGTTGACAATTGTCCCTAGTCGGCATAACCAAACGACTTGAAGAAATACCAAGTTCTGTAAGTACTTGAGTGACTCTCGGTGCGATAGCGGCTTTGGGATAAGGTAGTTTGAAAGACCGCATGTAGGCAGGAGTATGAGCGGCTTTTGTGGCAGGGGTAGTGGCCGAAAGTTCTGTGCGTATAATACAGTGTTTGGCGTCTGGCAGAAATAAATTAGTACTGGTTAGAACAAGGGTTTGCAGAACTCACCCTCCGCCGGGTCTTTTGCTACCGCCACTCGCCTTGTCATTGAAGGAAGCAAAGAAGCAGATGGAGAATCCAAATCCGCTCGACTTTTCTTCTTTTGGAGCTTGGAAGTGTCGACAGTGAAGAAAGTCGCTTCATCTTCTACAATGTCCGGTAATCCAGAGTCGATGCCAGCAAGGGTACGCAGAAGTTCTTCTCGATCTCGCTTGAATTTGCGTTCGTTTTGTTCAAGACGCTTGATTTCGAGGTATAGAGCTTCCTCTTCTAGAATCTGGTCTGGATTGCGGTTTTCAAGGTTGGCGACGTATTTTTTGCGCACTTGTTCTCTGTCTGTGTATGCTGGTGAGCTGAGTAGTATGTAGACATTAACAGATAGCGTACCTTTGTCAAAGCTAAAGCTTGCCAAAAGCTGGTTTCTACTGGCTTCATCACCATTCCATGGCCGATTTCTGACAAGTTTGCGACAGATACTAAAGTAACGATCTTTGAGATCCTGAAATGAAATGAGGGGAGACCGAAGAATAGACTGGGTGGAAGCCTGCCTCCAATTCCCTCGCTGTACCCGGATATTCGTAGCGGTCATGAATAATGTACCATCGTAAATCGTATTCTATAGCTAACTTGAAAAGATATTCGGATTCTTCAGGTGTCCATTCAGAATCTGAAAATACAAGTATGAAAGACATGTCCTGAGCTATTAATCTATCACGCACCATGTAGATATCGACTGTATTCGTCGGGTGTCCACGAGTACACCGTATGCTGGACATTGTACTTGGCAAAAGGATAGTCTTTTACGAGTTGAGAGAATATAGAAGCAGAATTGACAATGTGACCGACCAGCGTTAGGGTCGCTATTGGTCTTGACCCAATGACCAAGCTCTAATGAATCTGCTCGAGCCCCATTCTTGAATTTTCGCCATTCCCTGCCACAAACTCAGACAACGCGTCCTACTTGAAAATTTCAACCCACCATTTGACTTTTCCCCCACCTCCAAGATTGGGTTTCTGTTTCAGACGAGGCTTCGCGAGTTGAGCAGCAAGAGTCGGTGCTGATGGACCAATGAGCGAATAGAGTTCCCTTGAGATACCTTCAGGTTTCCTTGCGGACTGGGATGATTGCTTTTTGAGTTGAGATGGCCCGGGAGTCGATGAAGGAGGAGCAGAAATCGACAGAGCACTCCGTACATCCGCTATACTGGCAGCCATCTTTATGGGAACGGACAAAGTAATATTAGCTCACGTGAGTGCGGCTACTTATCCCCTGACTCCATTGGCATGATGCAGAAAAAGGCGCTGCTATTCACTTCTCTTTACAACCTCCATCTGCGCAGTATCCTCGTTGTTGAACAGCACATCACTCTCCACAATGGCTCCCCCTTCATCTGAGCTCGAAGACGCGTTTGTGAACGTATGGGTCGGTGACCGAGATGGTGAATCCAAGAATGGCAAGGACTTTCACAGCGCCTTTGTGCATCAATGTACGTTTAGAGTAGGTCGGTGGTATCTTTCTGATGTTATTCTAGCCTCTGCTCAACACAGTCATCCTGGAATTGCGAGGTAAGCCATTTAAGAATACTTACTCATTCAAGGAACTTAGATTTATCTCGTTAGTGCGAGCTTGCTCCGAAAGTTTCATCCTAACCATTCCCTTGTGTCCACCAATACAAATATATTGGGATTTCCCGAAGCTCAATGCGTTCCTTTGAAGGAAAACCCTTTGATCACTTCGACCTACTTTATTCCCGTTGCAAGGTCTTCAGGTCAAATTCCCGGGGTTCTTGTTGACCAAGTTCGACTGGGTGGGTTTAGTGTGTCGTGGCAGGTGATATACATCTGTTGTTACTTTGATGCTCAGCCCGCTCATACTTGCGCAGGATTATGACTTTATTCTCTACGTTGTTGAATACCCCTTGGGGTTCGGTCTCTACAGAGAGAACTATGTCCTTCACGATGGTATCTATCTATTATGCTCTGGTCAATTTCAGATGGATGATCATCATTGTAAACAGGACCACAAGAACCTGTTCGTCAGCTTGTTCTCAATGCAGGTCTTTGGGCAAATGCCTTGCACAACGAAATTTGGGTATTCAATCAAGGGTTCTGGAGGAAAGACGCTGGGCTTTGGAATGAGATCCAAAAGGCTGATTGGAAAGATGTTATTCTCAAAGAAGAGTTTAAAAAAGCTCTCAAGAAAGACGTTTATGGATTCTTTGATTCCGAGAAATTATACAAAGATCTCGCCATTCCGTGGAAGGTGCTAACCATTTACTTGCTTGCACTGCTCGTTCTAATGCTTTATTTAGCGCGGACTTATTCTGCATGGACCTCCAGGTGGGTTTGAAATTGATTCTCTCCGTGTTGTTTCGCTGACTGGTGTGCAAACAGGCAACGGAAAGACTATCAGTCTGAAAACAATCATGAAAACGTGCGATGCGCTAGGATATGCACCGCTCTACGTGAAATCTTTCACAAGTCAGTGCTGAGTTGTTTCGGTTTTGTTGCACCGTGAATACCTTTTACTTAGGCTACTTTGGAGATGAATACTCCATGGAAATGGTTTTCGGAAAGGCTCGAGAGCTCGCTCCTTGCGTCATTGTCCTTGAGGATCTGGACAGTCTCATCAATGACTCTAACCGATCGTATTTCCTCAACCAACTGGATGGTCTTGAAGGCAATGACGGACTACTTGTCATCGGAACTACAAATCACTTTGATCGCCTGGACCCCGGTATCAGCTCCCGCCCCAGTCGATTCGATCGTAAATAGTGAGTAATTGATGTGGAAGGAATATTAACATATTCACGCATTTCCAGCCTCTTCGATGATCCTGACCGAGAGGAACGAGTTCTCTATATCCAATACTGGCAGAACAAGCTCAAGGGCAGGGATTCAGTTTCTTTGCCTGACGCCTTGGTACAGGAAGTAGCTGATGCGACGGACAAGTTCAGTTTCGCGTACCTGAAGGAAGTCTTGTCAGTCTTGGTTTCCTTTCAAACTCTACTTCTTTACTGACTCCTTACAAGTGTTTCGTCTCTGGTTCTTTTCGCTGGTTACGAAAACGACGAAGACCGTCCTTCGTTCCGAAGCATTCTTTTGGACCAGATCAAACAGCTTCGCAAGCAGCTTGATAAGCCCCAGCCAAGTGTTGCCTCGGCATGGCGTCGACCACTTCCTATGATTACCAAGAATTCCCAACAGGAACCCAGCGGTGCCCCACGCCAATTGCAGCGCCCTCCTCGCTCTCCTATCTGGGGCGGCTCAGTAACTGCGCAAGAAGCAGCCGATGTTCGCCTGTTCACGGGCCCTGCTCCAGACTTCTTTGGAGTGGACGATGGGGCACCAGGCTTACACCTTCACCCTAGCATTCGGGCTGCCTATCCCCAATCCTCGCGTGCCGAAATAGGACAAGGGCTTTTACCCAGAGGCCGAAAGAGCGTTCCAGGCGAATACTTGCCGACGTACATCTAATTGTAGTTTGAAGCAATATTTGCAGTATATATGTATTGATCTAACAATGTACATACAACCGTGTTAAGCAGCAATCAGAGCATGTAAATTGTAGATTTCCTTTCGGACAGTGTAATAAACATCTGAGACGTTGCCTTCCAACTCCACCTTTCCCGATCCAGTTTTCCGAACGGCGACTGCGTCCGACATTTCATTGGTAGAACCATCTCTTCCAAGTGACCCGCCACAGATCAACACACCCTCCCCAATGAGTTCAGCTTGAATGCCAACAGTAGTCAGCCTAGCTTTGAGAGCAGTAAGCTTCAATTCGCCGATCATGGTGGAGCTAGGCAGAGTAGCCGGTGGTCTGGTACCAAGCATTCGTTTCTGAGGCTGAGATTGTTCCTCATTGGACTGTTTAGGTTTCGCAGCGATTGAAACAGGTTCTAAGATGGGGACGATAGAATTGGCGTGCGCGACCACTCGTCCTGTGACATAGCCAACTTCGTTGTCTTCAAACTGCATGATTTTGTTAGATGTATGGGAGACAGAAACAGAGATGTGATATACACACCCGAGACATTTTCAAAGTAGAGAGTAGTTCGTCACTGATGGATATTGAGAAGCTGCTGATTTGTTGACCGATCTGAATGCTCTCTCCAATGCGAGGTGCATGAATGTCCTTTGTCATTGCACGTATATTGGCACAACTTTCGATAAGAGCCGAGGTCGATTCCTCTGAAGCGTGAACGACCACCTACAAAGGGATAAGTATAAGTGTGATAGACCTTGGTTAGACGCACCATTTTTCGGGGACTGATCTGTGGAACAATAGTCTTGACTGCACGACCATCGCTTAGTCCTTCCATATCCACGAATAATAAGCGGCATGCCAACTGAACTTCGACTTCGGAGGAAACGAATTTTGATGGAGGTTCAAGCGCTGCTTTCTACCGAGAATTGTTCGGACACTCAAACATCAAAAACAATATAGCATACCTTGAGTTCCTCCTCTGCTTGTCTTCGTCGATAGTCCTTAATGTCATCGCTTTCCGCTTCTTCTTCTAGAATTTTACTCTTCCTTAACCACATACCAACGTCGATGGTTTCTCCATAATCATCTACCCGCCTCTTCTTTTCCACATAAGGGAACATACGGAAACGCTGTGTCGGACCGCCAACATGTTTGAAGAACGAAGTTGCCCTCGATACATTCCCTTTCAAATAGATATCAAATGACAAGAGTTGTTTTGTTAAACCCTCGTCAGTATCCATGTTCCAGTCATTTTCACCACCTTCGCCCTTATTTCGACGTCTACTCTGACGATCGTCATCTTCATCGCCACCTAAAACTTGCCTAACTTCGTCTTCCTCGTCTGAATCAGTGTCAGAGTCACTGTCGTCTTCGTCTGCTTCGAGCATGCGCTGGTTACGAGCAAGGGCTGCTTGCTGTGCGGCTTCTTTTTCACGG
Source organism: Stygiomarasmius scandens (assembly GCA_037954225.1). Classification (NCBI taxonomy): domain Eukaryota; kingdom Fungi; phylum Basidiomycota; class Agaricomycetes; order Agaricales; family Campanellaceae; genus Stygiomarasmius; species Stygiomarasmius scandens. The sequence continues at coordinate 1,361,247 of JBANRG010000002.1, read as the reverse complement.
GCTTCACGCTCCTTGGCTAGGTACTCCTCGAGTTCAGCTCCTTGAAGTGGCTCTTTTGTTTTAAGCTGTAGAGTGTCTCAGCAAACGTAAGAACAGACTAGAAATCAACATGCCTCGAGCTTGATGGTGCCATCCAGCATCACGTTGCTACCAATTTTTCCTTTGTCCCACCGCGTCTCGGGCCGTTGACGAGAGTTCCACTTGTCGAAAAGAACACGAGCTAGAGAACCATCTTCACCTCTTCCGGTTAGAAGGACGACGTTGTCCGGAACAGCAGCGAAGGAACAGAAGAGGTGACGTGAGGGTCCGTGAGATAATGATGCAGGGACTGCCAGTATGAGTTTAGGATCTTTGGAATCATATTTTTGAATCAGAGCTTGGGGGTTCGGGAAGAATTCCAGGTGTCTAGCGATACATGTTCAGACATCCTGAGCTGTTTCACGTGCTGTACTCACTTGAATCGCAAAGCCAGTGCACCTAGCGCATCTTCATCAGCCTCGTCGTCTCCCCGTTTTCTCTTTCGATCTCTAGGTGCATTGGGTTCCTCGCCGACGTCCTCTTTGCTGATTGTTCCACCTAACCATTCCATCATACTACGCACGAATGTGAGCATTTCGTTAGCAGTTCTTGATAGGAAACAGATGGGATATCGCAGGCGAGAGTAATTCCAATGCTGATCGAGCAACACTAATAGTTCGAGAACTCGTGTACTTGAATCGCAAGGAAGAAGCAGGGAAGAGCGAGACGAAAGAGTAGCAGTTACGGTATCTGTAGTTCGAAGGTCAAGTCTTTATCAACGAAACGTTTTTAGCAAATAACGAACCAATAAGAGCCGCATCGCGGTCTTTCCGTCTGCTCGACACTACTGAAGCACGTTCCGCATCTGTGATGAGGAGGTCTGGCCTAGCCAATGGCTCGAAAACACCCCCAGCGGACTGTCTTAAGAGCACAGTGCCATCCAAGTGTCTTTCCCGCATATGATTGAGATTGACAGCGTATATAATGGTACCTGATGAAGGAGACCTAATTTTCCATATTGTTCCACCGATTGTGTGGCCAGCATTGAAGGGAGTGATGGTGAGGCCCTGGCATTTGCCTATGAATTGTCAGTGAATCATCCAGTGCACATGGATTTGATATACCTTGTAAGTGAGCTGGTTGAGAATAACGAAGGGTGTGTAGCGAGTCGAATGCGTCTTGAACTTCCCGTACTGTGGCGATATATTTGCCGCTCTTCGGTATTGGTAGTAGAGGCTTGTCGACTTCCGATTCGTCATGCGGGGCACTCTCCTCATCTTCTTCGGTCTTTTCCACCTCTTCGCCAACATCCTGCTCATCCCTAAGACCTTCCACGTCCTCCGTAGTAGCAATTCTGCCCATTGCTTGCACAGGCAGAGTCGTATACGTTGGCGCTTTTAATCCCCATCTTGAATGGGCAAACGCGTACAAGCCGCAGTGAGAAAGGTCTCCATGGGATAAAAGAACGAGGTCAACACTTGGAGCACATCTATATTGAGACTATTTTAGTTTACAGAAGAGTATTCGAAACAGAGACCATTTTCACTCTCGAAGACTTTTACAGTATTCTTCCCAATGATACTCCTGGTTGTCGCCCGACTCCGAAGGTTCCGGCTCCCAGTCAGGCGAGCCACAGTCTAGAAGGATTCGAACATCGTCGACTTGAAGAAGGTAGGCGAGAGGAGTGGTCCTTGAAGTGTTGGCAGCCCCAGAGAGCGGTGTGAAAGTGATCATGGAAGGAAACAAAGTAGCAATTCAACTTGACGTCAGACAGATCAATTCAACGCCTCCATGTAACAGCCATTGGAGTTTAAATTAACACCGTGTCTCTCTTTCCTTTCGTCGCTCATTATGCCTGTATCTACTTTTTCAGCAGCAGTTCACATCACTCCAGGTTTGCCAGATTCACTTGCCAAAGAAACTCTGCTGAAAGCCTTTCAGTCGTTATACGCACATTCTTCAGCCATGGCAAGCGTAAAGCTATCAAATACAAGGAGGGTATCGAAGAAGAGGATATTCGAGACGATATCTTCTTTGACGAGTGAGTCTAGGAAGTCGTGCACTAAGGCCTTTTTCTCATGAAATGTTGTATCTAGGGCCTTCAATATAATCAGAGGTGTTTAGTTTTCTGACCGTCCCCTCCTCCCAGCATAATCATAAGCGATTTTTACTTTAGCTTTCATGGAACTTGGTGTAAGAAATACAGTGGAATCCCTTCAAGCATTGTATGTCCTTGTGGCTCCTTGCCGCAACACCAGCTCTAAACTCCTTTAGTACCAATACACATGTTCCCGCTCCATACTGGGCCGCCGTGTCTCCCGTCCGTATACCCCTCAGCACCTGCAACGCGGCAGCAGATACCTTGATCGACTGGTTCGGTCCGGAAGACTTGAAGCACATTGTCGGTGGTGAACGCTGGTGGCAGGTTCGTGGTTTGGATGGCATAGACGCGGAATGGATCACGCAAAAAGAATATCTAAACCACGATGACCCTATCCCCGAGGACAAGCGCAAACTTTCAAAAGAAGAGAAAGATATTCTACGCATGGAAAAGCTGGAAACAGTCATGGTAAATTTTCATTGAATCTAATTGGAGGTCGAGAATTCATATTCGTCTCTAGTTGTATGTTCACGGTGGTTTGTTCGACACCTCGTTTTCGATATTTGATTCTTACCATGTCCTTTAGGAGGGTATCTGTTCGGTTCAGTGAACACACATAGATATCAAATCATCCGTTTTGGTGAGTCTGCCACTCAGTTCCACGACGCCTCTCATGTTTCGTTAGCTCGGAAAATCAAGGGAAGAGCTTTTGCTCTGAACTACAGGCAAATTTTTATCCTGATGCAAGGTGTTTGGTAACTCATATCTATACAGGAAAGCTCCTCAATACCCTTGGCCATGTCCGCTACACGATGTCATTGCAGCATGTTGAGTATTGAGACATACGTTACCTTCTTCGTCATTAAGCGTATTATTTATAGATTTATATCTCATTGACCCGCCCCCGACCGCCTTGCACAAACCGGTGAACCCTTCCAAGATCGTGCTCGCTGGTGACTCTGCAGGAGGTTCTTTATGCTTGACCGCGCTCACTGTCCTTCGTGACATGGGACTGCCTCTTCCTTCTGGTGCTGTTTTGATCAGCCCATGGGTCGATATGACCCATAGTTTTCCCAGCGTCATGAAAAACACGCCAACAGACATAATCCCTCCACATGGATTTCTGGCTAAGCCGTCGCCTTCTTGGCCCGTCGACCCAATTCCACCCAAGGAAGGTCGAGTTGGACCTACGACCACAGATCCTCCCCCTAAACCTGGACACGCTGACACGCTGAAACCAAGCGAATCGCGTATCGAACAGGATGCAAGAGGAGAGGCCGATGAACACCGGTTGCATAGCCAAGAAGAAATGTTGCACACAGGTCAGAATGGCAACTCTTCCAGGACAGTGGCTGCAGACGAGGACATTGACCAATGGGAACCGAAGCCTCCAAAAGTTCTTATGGAGGATCCGGAAGCTGTCCCTTTGGAATTGCATTCTCAAATTCAATTGTATGCAACCAATGAGTAAGTCGAGAACGATCGTAATGATGTTGTGCTGACGAAGGCTGCAGACAACTAACACATCCTCTTGTATCACCAATCTTGCAAGGCTCTTTGGGTAATCTACCACCTCTGTACATTATTGCGGGCGACGGCGAGGTACTTAGAGACGAGATCATGTACCTTGCACATCGGGCAGCATTTCCTCAAGACTATCCTACGAGATCGGGTGTCCTTAGGGATAGTCGTAGACAGAAGGAAAATGCTGAGAAATTCACTACACCGACAAAAGTGCATTTTCAAGTGTTTGACGGTAAAATACATCAAAGCTGCATATCTTAACCAAGAACTTACTGTCAATCAGGGATGTGTCATGTCTTGACTGTATTCACCTTCACAGAGAGTGTAGGTTTCTTCGGCACTTGAGTACTCGACCATCTAATCGCTTGTATTATAGGCCAAATATGCATATCGTTCCATCGCGGAATTTGTGAAGCACGTCACAAACGATCCGACCGCCGAGCAGCCATTCCCTGATGTACACCGAGATCCATCACGGGCCTCCACCTACGATATCGATCAACAGTATCCAAAGAAATCCAAGAAGAAAGGCATTCCTGCACAGAATCAGAAAGCTCCGGAGAATCAAGCAGTTGAGAATGTTGAGCATAACGGCACTATGAGCAAAATTTCCGATGTCGTAATGTTCACGGCCTCTGTCGAGGAATTGGCTGCTGCAGCCACATCTACTGCAGAGGAGAGGGTGGTTGTTGGCAAGGCAAAGGCGAGTCAGTGTCTCATAAACTAACAATTACTCACCTATTACTTAGGATGACGCTCCCTTCATCATGCTACGTGACAGAGTGGACATTCACGGTAGAATAAGGCCCATGGAACCCAGAGAAGAAATTCCTGCCCTTCAAGTCAAACCAAACGAAGTAGGTGTGATCAAAGAAGCCCCTTGTATGCGCTGGTGCAAAGGTCAAGAGGAGTGGGACAAACGGTTCATCAAGAAGGCAAAGCGTGTCGTCAAGGAGCGGGCTAAAATCGAAGCCAAGGCTCAGCGACTACTTGATAACGCTCGGAAGCAAGGGCTCTTACTCGTGCGTGAGGGTGATGACCGTCAGCACCCTCGTTTCCGAGATGCCTCTGATGCAAAGAGTACTTCTGCAAATCCTGTCGACGGAACGATACAGGAAGATCGCCGTTGGGGCCCGTTGGATTTGGACGACGAGAATCCACCTTCTAGTGCTATAGCGAATCGACGAGATACGGTAAGATAATTCTTCTCCCCAAACGTCAACCATGTTCTAACATTTTTCAAGTTGGAAGCATTGGCTCTTTTGAAGAAGAGCATATACCATGCAGCTCCGATAACTCACGCAACTGTACCCAAGTTGAAACCTTCAGATGCTGTCAGGGCTGCGTTTGATCCACACGACGACCCGACCAGGCCACCCAAGCAGTCAGTTTCTGAACAACAGAGGAAGACGCATATCATGCCAATCCATGGCGTGAGGATATGGAATGTGCTGGTATCGTGCGTATAGACTTGACTCCGTTTTTCTTCTCACTGACGGAATAACCTTCAAGATATTTCATGAAAGAGAAAGCGAAGCAAGCCGCGGCCTATGTCAGAGGTGCTGGAGAACGGGCTGGGGTTGTTGAGGAGCAAAAGGCAACCGCTTCTCGATGATGACTACTTTACATATACCCAAACCGGACAATGGAACATGGGATCATCACTCATTTCGAATTTATCAGATGTCATTTTTTCATTTACATTATTGGACAGTATACACCACGTACGGGTTTTAGACATTCGTTTCGCGCACTTTTAGAGTAATCCTAGTATAATAGACACTTGTCGACGCACAGACCATGTGAAGGTGTGAAGGGTAGGCGAAGCAAGGAAAAAATCGTGGGAAGTCTCCAGTCTCGTCTAATTCGACAGGCCAAAAAATCGTGTTCGGCTCAGTGACTTGTGTTCTTGCCTCCACCTCAACCACTTTCCTCCTCCTCCTCCAGGTTTGTTCTCGCCTTTGTCCTTCCAGTCCATTCTCATTCTCGTTCTCGAAAACAACAGACAGTTGCAAAATGCGTGAAGTTATCTCGGTACATGTGGGGCAGGCTGGTGTTCAGATGGGTAATGCTTGCTGTGAGTCGCTATGTCTGTTTTCTTTGACCTCTGGACTGTATGGATGTGTCACTGGGACCCAAAGACACGTCGATAATGCACTCTTTTTCTAATCAACTGCGTCGTTGGTGTGGTCTGGTGCTGATATGCTTTACTCTACAGGGGAGCTTTACACCGTTGAACACGGTCTGAGTGTACGTGAGACGGTGTCCTTTATGTTTACTTTTTGTGAATGAGCCCTTTCAGCCTGACGGTCGTCTCGTCGACGGCTCTCCCTCTCACAATGACGATGGTTTCAGCACCTTCTTCTCCGAGACCTCTTCTGGCAAACATGTACCGCGTTCCCTGTACATCGATCTCGAGCCCAACGTTATAGATGAGGTCAGATCTGGTCCTTATCGTAGTCTCTTCCACCCCGAGACTATGATCACTGGAAAGGAAGATGCTGCGAGCAACTGTACGTGTCTTCGTTTCCCTTTCTGACGTTTTAATCCAATTTATTCTGCAGATGCTCGTGGCCACTACACCATCGGAAAAGAAATGATCGATACTGTAATGGACAAGGTTCGCCGTCTTGCTGACAACTGTAATGGTTTGCAAGGATTCTTCGTCTTCCACTCCTTTGGTGGTGGAACTGGATCTGGTTTTGGTGCCCTTATTCTTGAGCGTCTCTCGACAGACTATGGCAAGAAGTCCAAGCTAGAGTTTAGTGTTTACCCCGCACCTACTCTTGCCAACTCTGTCGTCGAGCCCTACAACTCAGTCCTCACGACCCACACTACGTTGGAACATTCAGATTGTTCCTTCATGGTACGCGCTTATAACTCTTTTGAGAAAGCATCTTACATAAATTACCTTGAAGGTTGATAACGAAGCCATTTACGATATTTGCAAGAAGAACTTGAACATTCCTTCCCCTGGTCTCACCAACCTCAACAGGTTGATTGCCCAGGTTGTTTCCTCCATTACCGCTTCCCTCCGTTTCGATGGTTCTTTGAACGTCGACTTGAACGAGTTCCAGACTAACCTAGTCCCGTAAGTGCTTCGCAATGTAGACGTGTCCTGTGAGCTAAGTTTGCTCATGCAGCTTCCCTCGTATTCACTTTCCTCTCGCCACCTTTGCCCCTATCATCTCTGCCGAGAAGGCCCACCATGAGCAAAACTCTGTTGCCGACATGACTTTCTCCTGCTTCGAGCCCGGCAACCAAATGGTCAAGTGCGATCCCAGAGAGGGCAAATACAGTAAGTAAATGTTTCTTTCAAGGGACGAGTTTCGTTCATGGTCTTTTAGTGGCCTGTGCCCTCCTTTACCGTGGTGATGTTGTCCCCAAGGACGTCAATGCTGCCGTCAGTATCATCAAGACGAAGCGTACAATTCAGTTCGTCGATTGGTGTCCTACTGGTTTCAAGCTTGGTATCTGCAATGAACCTCCCGCCCATGTCCCTGGTGGTGATCTCGCTAAGGTCACCCGTAGCATGTGCATGTTGTCCAACACCACTGCCATCTCGTCTGCATGGAGCCGTCTTGACCACAAGTTTGATCTTTTGTATTCTAAGCGTGCCTTTGTTCACTGGTATGTCGGTGAGGGTATGGAAGAAGTGAGTAATCTCGTTCACGTATTTGTCAAGTTTACTCATTGTTGGTAGGGTGAATTCTCTGAGGCTCGTGAAGATCTTGCTGCTTTGGAGAAGGATTACGAGGAAGTTGGACTAGATTCTGCAGATGCCGCCGAGGAAGCAGAGTATTAAAACTGAGGTCTCCTCTGTCACGTGACCGTTCATCTGTGGTTGTTTTTCGTCGAGAACACTAGTCATCCTGTAATCGTTTTCTTTTTTTCACGCAGTCGCATACCATAGCAGTCTTTACCCATACATTGTTCTTTTGTTGCGGAATAGTTAGTATATCATGATTTCCTGAGACGAACGTTAATTTTTCTTGCGGTTTCCTAATGCGGTTCAAAATTTTTGATTGTTTCTCTAAACAAAGTGAAATCAACAAAGCTCGTGGGTTTGTTTTCTCGGTATCACAGGTACTCTTTCCAAGTTGCAATTATGCGTGAAGTCATCTCTGTTCATGTTGGTCAGGCTGGTGTCCAGATCGGAAATGCTTGCTGTGAGTACCCAAAGCTTTGAGTCTATTACTCTCGTTTCATATTGTCGTAGGGGAGCTTTATCTGTTAGAACACGGATTAAGTGTACGTCTTCTTCTTGCTACGTCAACCTTGAATTCCAACAGCTATCGTGTAGCCCGACGGTCGCGTCACTGACAACTCGCCCTCCAACACGGACGAAGGTTTCTCCACCTTCTTCTCTGAGACTTCATCCGGGAAACACGTTCCCCGTTCGCTCTACGTGGATTTGGAGCCAGGAGCCATCGACGATGTCAAAAGTGGTCCTTACCGCTCGCTCTTCCACCCAGAGACCATGATCACTGGAAAGGAAGATGCTGCAAACAATTGTCGGTCGTTTTCCGTAACGTGTCTTTTTCATTACTTATCTGCCGTCTACAGATGCCCGTGGCCACTACACCATCGGAAAGGAGCTCATCGATCCTGTCATGGACAAGTTGCGCCGCCTTGCAGACAACTGTTCCGGTCTCCAGGGATTCTTTGTCTTCCACTCGTTTGGTGGTGGAACTGGTTCTGGTTTCGGCGCTCTCCTCCTTGAACGTCTTTCTACCGACTATGGTAAAAAGTCCAAGTTGGAGTTCTGTGTCTACCCCGCCCCCCAGTTGTCCAGCTCCGTTGTTGAGCCGTACAACTCTGTCTTGACAACTCACACTACCCTTGAACATTCCGACTGTTCCTTCATGGTGCGTGTACATGATTGCTCTCAAATCAAAATGATCTGACATCTGTTTATAGGTCGACAACGAAGCCATTTACGATATCTGCAAGAAGAGACTTGGTGTCGCATCCCCCAGCTTCGTCAACTTGAACAGGCTCATTGCTCAAGTTGTCTCGTCTATCACTGCTTCCTTGCGATTCGATGGATCCCTCAACGTCGATTTGAACGAGTTCCAGACTAACCTTGTTCCGTACGTTACCTATCAAAATTCCATCATATTGATATCTAATTTTTTGAAACAGTTTCCCTCGTATTCACTTCCCTCTCGCCACCTATGCCCCGTTGTTGTCTGCTGAAAAGGCCAACCACGAGCAAAACTCTGTGGCTGAGATGACTTTTGCATGCTTCGAGCCCGGAAACCAAATGGTCAAGTGCAACCCCCATGATGGCAAATACAGTAAGACGACTTGATGCTCTATTTGAATTGTCTGATATTGATTATCCCGCAAGTGGCTTGCTGTCTCCTCTACCGTGGTGACGTCGTGCCCAAGGATACCCAGGCCGCTGTTGCCAGCATCAAGACCAAGCGAACTATTCAGTTCGTTGACTGGTGCCCAACTGGTTTCAAGGTAAAGATGTCTTTTGCATTCGTTTTGAAATACATTTCTGAATATCGAGTCATTGTAGCTTGGTGTTTGCAACGAGCCTCCTGCCTTGGTTCCTGGTGGTGACCTTGCTAAAACCACTCGTAGTCTCTGCATGCTTTCCAAGTGGGTAATTGTGTTAATTTTACTGTAACATCTCTGACATTACGATTTCTTTAGCACTACTGCAATCTCTGCCGCATGGGGTCGTCTCGGTTAGTACACATCAATGCAACTCTTCTTCCGCATTTCCTTAAAGTGGTTGTTTTGTAGACTACAAATTTGACCTTATGTACTCTAAGCGTGCCTTTGTTCACTGGTACGTTGGCGAGGGTATGGAGGAAGTGAGTAGACATCTTTTCATGTTTATCATCAATTTTACTTATGTTATTTGTAGGGTGAATTCTCAGAAGCTCGTGAAGATCTTGCTGCCCTTGAAAAGGATTATGAGGAAGTAGGAACGGATTCCGTAGATGACGATGCACTTGCTGAGGAGTATTAAAAGTCGGCTTTTACCCTCCAAGGATGTTTAAAACTTGGAAGGGACAGAAGACTCTGAATGGTGTCCAGCCAGAAGATACCCCTTTGTAGTTGTGATGTCTGGAAAGGCTTTGACTTTATCTTACTCTTGTTACTTCCTTTTGACTTATTACTTCTCCAACATGGATTGGGAATAAGATTTGTTTAGTCTTCTAGTGTGTCTATGGTCTAGGGCATATATCTAGTCTATTCCACGTGGATAGCAATTTCTAAACCAGATTCAGTGATTTGGAACCCAATGCTGAATACAGCGTTACTAGCTGGAGGAATATATGGCACAATAATCTGCCTACCTTGCCATGTTTGGGACAATAAAGTCAGGTTCACTTGCTTTCATTTGCTGTAGAGAGTGTGTAGTCAAAAAGCCAGTTGTCCTACATCCTGCAGCTTTCCCACTCCTAATGCCTGCAGGTGCATCTTCAAAGACAACACCTGAACAGTTGTAAGATATTACTATATGACCATCAGTTTCAAAACATACAGTTTGCCAGGTCAACACCACATTTTTGTGCACCCAGAAGATATGAATCTGGTCTGAAAAGATTGCCATCAGTAAATTTTTTGAATAAAGACCAACCAATTTACACTGTTTTACCCCTGGATACCTTCCTTTGAAGTATCACTATACTTCCATTGTATTGATCAATAGATTATTGGGCTTCTCAAAACTGTATTGCCTAACAAAGACTACTGTAATCAAACCTTTTTATGGACATTCCGCAAGTGTCTACTAAGCAGATACCTAGAGTGGAAGTGTGAACTACATCTGGACTTTGTGCACTTGTATGATTCTAAGCATGTTATAGTCAACAACAGCTTGAAATCAATGCCTACTTGGCCAGTTATGGTTATGGGTCAAAACATGCTGCTGTAACTTCGGGAGTTCAGCAAAGGCCTTTGAACACTTTGTACATTTAAATGGTCCTGAGCAAACATTGAAGTCAGATGTCAGCTTGGAAGCAAGAGATACAAACTAGGGCGGTTGGAAACTTGGCATCTCCCTAAATGCATCTTCAGATTGGCTGATTCACCGAAGCTCTTGTTGCAACTGCTGTTTGGACATGGAAATTCTGTTTGAGCAAGTTAGTGGTTACTTGAGACCAATGTAGAGCGGTGCACTTTTACAGTTTGGATCATGTATTCATAAATGCCTTGTAAGATTACCCTGTATTGTGAATGTTTTCAAGCAGACCTGGCATTTGTATTTCTCTGTGTATATTCCTATACTCAGTGATCAACGATCAGGTAGAACAGGAACTCTTACCCTTGTGATGCACATTACAAACATGGGTGTTTAGTTTAAGTGACATTGGAAAGCACTTCTTGCAGTGCTGACAAGGATAGTTTTCTAAGGAAAGTTTAGATTGGTCGATCAACTTAACATCGCAGAGCCACATACTGTTGTTTTCTTTGTGAGTCTCCCTCATATGGTGAATGAGGACCCATTCTTCAGGGAACAAAAAATCACACATTGAACAGTCCTGGAGGACAAATTAGTCCATGTAATTTGTGCATATCATACACCAACTTGGTCAATTTTCCATGTGTGTTTTCACATGTTGAGTAAGGGTCTGTTCTTTGTAGAATGTCAAATCACATCTAGAACATGCAAATGTCCCTTGATGACAGAAAAATTAGCTCACATAGTAATGTATGCAGATTATACACCTACTAGACTGATTTTCCTTGTGGACCTCCTTCATATGGCAATGGAAGTTTTGATCATCATAAAATGTTGAGTCACAGAGTGAACATGAAATTTCTGGATGGCAGAAAATTGGTGTATGTGATGTCCATATCCATATCATACATCTACTAGGGTGATTTTCCTTGTGGATTCTTTCATGCCTTTTCATGTTTGTTTTCAGGGAAAACCCTGTCCCACAATGCAAGCAAAAAAAGCCAAGGCAAGGACATACAAGGACATGTGCTCTTTGGCCTTTGCTTTTAAGCTGAATCTGAAAAAGCAATGAGGACACTGTTTAGTAGATGGTGTAGAATTTGCTGGAATCCCCCAAATTGCTTCCATCCATTTACTATCTGTCATTTGTTGGCTGCCGAAATGTTGCACTAATTCTACAAAAATTTATGGTTATGGAGATGTATTGGTGACAGGGCCCATGTACTCACCATGTCCAACCTGCCACCACTGAGTGCCTTGTTGAATGATACCCAGGATCCAGTATAAGACCTTTTCAAGACCTCTCACAGCATTGTCTCCAGCATGCACAATTCTGTGTGACAAAAATTGTTAGTGCAACTCATCCCTTGCCAAGGACAATCACTGAACCATTTAGATACTACCCTAACTCCTGCAAGCACTGCTGAACCTGTTCATTAAATGCCAGACAGTGTACTACATCAATACCCATTTTGGTCCAATAATTGTCACCAAGCTGGTGTCCTTGATAGGATTCATTTTCTCAAGTATGCAAATACCATGCATAGATGGGAGCAGGATTCTCTTGAACAATATGGGGGGAACAACCTTTGTCCTACCCCATTTCCTCAATAAAAATCCATGATAATTTGGAATCCTCTCTGGAAGATGCTAGCAATCTTATCGTATCAATCCCTGCTGGCTTCTTTGGATGCGTAAGTTGTTCCCCAACCAAATCCCCTGATATGCAACCACAGTAAGTGTCATCAATGTGGAAAAAGGGACCAAACCATGTACATGTTTTCCACAGGCAAGAGCCATCCTAGAACTTCACCATCAGGATGAGAGTGGTCAATGACAAGCTCATCAATCTCTTCAGAAGTGTAGGGACAGTAATGAGCCTGAAAAATGGCTAGGCTTGAAATTCCATGTTTTAAGGGTATTTTACTACTCTTAAGCAATGCAATAGGTTTACGAGGGCTATAGTGAGTCCCGAGCTGTTAGCCAAAGGGATGTACTTGCATATTCATCCTTAAGACTTTAACAGAGGTCTTAAGAAACCGTATGGCATTTAGAGATTAGAGGAACGCTACCCACCCCTAGTCTGAGTGTGAAATCGAGTGAGATGACTATGGCTCTGTATTGAGAACCAAGTTATCATGGCTTGTAGGGAACACTTGACAAATTACGACCTTTGATCTCACTCTTAAGGAGTTTTGAACGACTCTTAAGAAAATGCTACTACTCTACAAGTACAATGCCAACCCAAGGGAAAGTCTTAAAATGTCCTTCAGACTGATGTATCATTCCTAAGAAGTATTGCACGGAGTTGTAATGCTTAAGAAACCGATGCTAAATGTGGCAACAAGTGAAACACACATCGGATATTGGAAGAAATCTCAATCAAATTCAAGAATTCCTAAAAAGAACATGATCGACAATGATCGACATGATCTGTGTGGGAATAACAGTTTATCCATACTCTTATGACAGGTTGCAACATCTTGAGGCAACTCTGTAATGATTGCTCAGTAATCCTACTGCCCTATAACTTTAGAAGTCAAGTAGGACATAACAAATTACTCGAGATCAGAGAAGTGAATTGACTTGCTTAAGGTACTCCCCAGTAACTGAAATAGTCGGTAGAGCCTTGACAAGTATGCAGCTTGGTCATGAACAAGCGGAAATGACGGTACTTGGCAGATATAGAACAGCTATGACCTGCTAAGACACTGGAAGTGTGCAATATTATCAAGCAAGGGTGCATTTGACACTCACCTGGACGGATGGAAGTGGAAGGAAGGCCTTAAGACATTCTATCTTACAAAGGCAGCTGCTCCAATAGTCAAATATTACTAGTCATACTTCGGATATGGACACAGATACTTGCACATAGCCTTAAGATATTACTAGTTACACCCCAAGAAAGGGAATATGTCACAGATCTGTTACGATTTATATTTTTGTATTTTTCTTTTCATTTTCTCGTAGAAATACTCCCTACTCAGTATATAAGGACAGTATGTAGCTGATGAAGGACTCAGGAGAGCTAGTAGCTTGTATAACATCTCTAGAAGAGCCAGCTGAAACTTGCCACTTGTGCTTGAAGCCGCTCTTGTGTGCCTTCAGAGATTAATACTGCCAGTTTGCTAGTATCACACTCAGAGTCCGAGATAACTCTGTAAAACCTTTCTCACAATTGATGCTTACTTGAGTTGTGATTTCTGTTGTGTCTTAAGTTGATCACTTCAGGCCCTTTCTGTTGTACAAGGTGACAGGGATCCTTGGTACAGTGGGACTGTAGTTTTCTAGTTGATTAGTACAAGTGTGGAACATCAATTAGTCCTAATTGACTAGTACAAGCGTGGAACGTCAATTAGTCTGATCTAGCATGTATCGAGCGTGATATACTCTTGGTTAGAACCTCTTAGGAGTGTAGTGACCGTGATCTACCTGTCTTAAGAGTTCTGCTGAGTTGGTTTTGTGCTATCTCAGTGCTCTATTTTGTTTTGTGCAGTATTTGTGCGTAGTACTTGCTGCATTAGACTGAATAAACATTTGTTCAACCTTTCATTGAAAAGGACTAGACAAGTCATTCAGTGAGTCTACTTCTTAAGAGAGAACATTTGCTCTTAAGGAATCCTACAAAGCAGTTGAAGTTGATTGCTGTCTCTCGTTTAACTTCAGATTTGAACGAGTTCTGTCCTCCATACCCACTCACACCCTTTCAGAGCTTTTAACCTGTTAGGAAGCACTAGGCCCCACCAGTGGCAGTAGTTGTTTTAGGTCTTAGGAGTATTCTTAAGGTCTTTAGCAGCGTCTCCAGAGAGACTTAAGTTCTAGATGTTGAAAAGTCTTATGCTTCCGACTAGCTTAATTAAAGCACACGTGACTATTTTACATAAACAAATATTCTGTGCTTATACTTCGGTTTAATATCGCTCATTACTATGTCATAGATAACAGAGATACTTTAGCTATTGGTAGTTATACTTGTAGATACTCGTGTTATCCTCATGTTTGCCTCATGTATAAGAAGTAGTACTAATCCTAGTACATCAGTACATACTTGTATGGTCCGATCCTTAGTATACTGATCTCAATTGTCCTGTAGCAGTAATTACTCTTATCTTAGTATACAGTCCTTTTATATCTAGACAGACAGTATAAATACTGTAGTAAAACATTGTACTTGGGTACATAAGACAATCCAGTCTAGTCTTTCTGCATCTTCTACTCTCAAGTAGTCTTTGCTGTTACTCTCAGTAAGTATGCCTCCAATGTCTCACCCTGCGTAAATGCTGTGCCCTGTTTTGTCAGGTTATGGGCCCCGATGGCTGACGACTCTGGTCAATCTCCATGAGCTATTGCAGCCACGGTAGATCGTGTTATTGGATGTTGGGACCCTCCTTGCTGAGATACTTTACTCAGTGGATGTCGTGTGTGCCTCATGTGTTGATCATCGGATATGTCACTTGGTAATCCTTCTTTATAATCACTAGTTCTTCAAGTCAGCGAAAAGATAAACCGCTCACTCTAACTCCCTTCGAACGCCGTCATGACCCAGACGAACCAATGTCTGATTTTGCACGCTTTGGCATTCTCCACTTCAGTGTGGGTTTGCTTTAACGCACTTTGGTTCTCCTGTGGTCGTCATGCTGCAGTAGACTGGGGTGTTTACAGAAGTATTGCTGGATCCTCTGACGAGCACCTCATTATGAATACATATTTACATACTGTACATCGTGTGCTCTAAGAGTTCATGTCTATTTGTTGACTGTTGGAAAACTCCCTGTTCAAGGATGAGTTCCCATGGAGTTTTAGGGAAGACTGCTTTAGACACTGGTATTACTTTGAAGGTGCTATAAATCCCCTTGGTCTTCAACCATTGAGGTTGCATAAATCCTTCAGTTTTACGAGATAAACAGGCTGGTCTTTATACCAAACCTATTACTGTGAAGGGGAAGCAGTCTTTACTGCCCTATGCTCACCGGATTACACGGAGTGGTTAAAAGAGAGTACTGGCAACAAAAGACCTTCAATCTGCACATGATTACTTTTAGAATACTTATTCTTGCTAAGCTTGGGGGGTTGCGGACCAAGTTAGCATTTCAACTCTCTCTATCCGATATGATGATATACTGTGATTGCCATACTTCATGAAGATAACCACTGTTGTTGATCGTAGAGACTCTTAACCTTGAATATCGCATCTTAAACAAGATTGCTGATTCGGTTATCAGATCTCTGAAATGTCTTCCAACAACAACTCCACCTGGTCTCACCTTGTGACCCTTGACACTCGCAACTGGAAGAAATGGTCTCAACTCATGAAGGCCTATCTTCAATCCAATGAGTGTTGGGAAGCTGTCGAAAAGACCAAGGATGAATACTGTGGTACTTCTCCTCAAGGTAGAGTGGTTCATTATCCTGCTGTTCCTGCACAACCTGCTATTGCTCCACAACCTGCTATACCTGCACAAGCTGCAGTACCAGAAGGTCCACGTCAACAAGCTCAACCAGCTGTTGAAGGTAGACCAGCAGTGCCAGGAAGACCAGCTGTACAAGGATCCCCAGCTCATACTGAAACTATTCCTCCCTCAGCTTCCAAAATGGAATCTTACAACAAAAAAGTCTCCGAATATACCAAAATGAATGGAAAAGCTCGTGGACTCATTCTCTCTAAAGTTTCTATGGACATGTACCAATATGTTAAAGATAATGCTAAAGATGCTTGGAACGAACTCAAAACCAAGTATGGTACCCCCAGCACTAATCTTATTGTCCAGAAACTTGTCAACCTGCTTAAATTCCACATTCCCAACAAATCCAACCCTGTTCTTGCAGTTGACAAATTTAAAGAGTCCTACGATGATATTTTTGAAAAGGATGTCATCGAAATTTCTGAATTAATTTGTGTGGTCTTTGTGCTCAATGCACTTCCCAATTCCTGGGATTCTTTCAAACAACAGAAAATGGCAACTGACATTAAAACCCTTACTTTCAACCAACTTCAAAATGCCATTTCTGATGAATATGAAAGAAGGCGTGCTTTTAATGACCTGAATAATCAGAATACTCAACAAGTTGCTGCAAACAAGGCCAAGTTCTCTGGAATTAAACATGGTTCTTCAAATCATTCCTGGAGGAATCAACGTGACAATAATCAGACTCCAGGGAATAATCAGAACCAGGGGGGATTCAATGCCAATTCCAATGCAAACAATAAAGGGAAACAGCGCTTTCAAAGTGCTCCACCCTTGCAGAATACCTCCAATTCCAATCCACAGAACAAAAATCAAAACAAGTCCAAAAAGCCTTATAAAAAATGGAATAAACGTCAAGGACAAGGTGGCCAAACTGCTAATAATGCTACCATCGATGACCCTGATTTTGGGGAAATTCCTGTGGCTTGTATGGCCTCCATTGATGCACCTGATGACCCTTCTGAACTCCCACAAGACACCTTCGAACCTACCACTTCTTCTAACAATCAGAATCCACGCTTCTACAATTACTGTATGTCCGGACACCTCAATTGCTCTGAAAATGCTACTCATTGCCACTTTGGACATCGAATTGGTGTCTGAGCAAACCGATGGTTGTCCTCCACAGAACGAAGCCATATGCACATTGTTATGAACGTCACTAATCACCCTGTCCAAACTGTTCCATTCCAAGATCTCATCGCTCCACCCACTGAAGCAGAAGTTGCTTCCGAAACAGTTCATTATGAACTTCGAAGACAAAGAACTCTTCATAACATTCGAGGAACAGGAAGACCCCATACTAATTTCACTCACCATCCTCAACAAAGAGTTCTTTCTAGAAACGAAGCACGAGAACATTGGGAACACAGACAATCGCAAAACAGACTTAACTATCGTCGAAATGTTGAACAACAAGTTGAACAAAGAAATTCTGAAGTTATA
Source organism: Stygiomarasmius scandens (assembly GCA_037954225.1). Taxonomy (NCBI): domain Eukaryota; kingdom Fungi; phylum Basidiomycota; class Agaricomycetes; order Agaricales; family Campanellaceae; genus Stygiomarasmius; species Stygiomarasmius scandens. The sequence continues at coordinate 1,343,765 of JBANRG010000002.1, read as the reverse complement.
ACTTCTCCAATGCAGCGGTTAGTTGCTACATATGCTACTGCTGCCCTCGACTTTACCGATGATATGATGTGATTGTTTGAAGATGATTTACTTGACGAAGAAGATTGTAACAATATGGATTCCATTGCCCGACAAATTATTCAACTTCAGCATAGAATGGTTACCAGACGTTCTACACAACATCAAAGACAACCCTCTATCGCTCCCTCCACATCATCCTCTTCATCCATACATGCAGAAGCTCCTGCTCGATTGACAGCAAAAGAATTTGCTGAACTAGAAAGAACACAATGAGAACAGGTTGAACGTTACAACCAAGAAATCCAAGAACACGTTGATCGCGATGAGCTTGACTTACAACTTGCTCAGGATAGAGATTACATTCCACCACCTGCTTACTCGTCCTCTGGTTCATCTGCTAGTCAAAGAATCCGAGAAGATCAAGAACACCTTCAGCCAGAAGTTGTAGACACTGGCATGACCCGAGAACAAGAAGAAGATATGGGACCTCACACTTCTCAAGGCCCACTTCGACCACAATTTACATTTGGTCCAGACTCCTCCTCTTCTAGTTCTTCCAACAGTGCTCTTCACCCTTATGCCCTACCAACCACTGCTAATCAAAACTTTGAAAGGGCACTTACTCGACTTAGGGAACAAAGAGCAAACAGGCAGTCCTTTCGATCCAGAGCTCCTATCTGAAACCAGCGACAAAACACTTCTAGCGAACAAGACTCCTCTCCAAACAGTCGCAGAAGCTCTTCTCCTATTACTCACCCATCAAGGGGCCCTTGGGGACCTTCTACGTCTGCTTCTAGATGGCTTTCGCCGCATCCTCCTGCTAGTCCTAATCACAGGACTTCTAACTCTATTCCTTGTGATACTATTGTTTATCTCACTCCAACTACAGGCTCTCTAACTCATACACCTCGACCAGTCACCCCTCCATTAGGAGAACAAGTCTGGGATCATACCGCCTTTTGCAGTGACGACAAATATACAACTGCTACAATTGTGGAGTTACTTGACTGGATCAAAGAAGGAGATGATCAAGCCCAAACAATTTATTATGAGAGAAAGGAAGCAGAAGCAGAAGCCGATGAAACAGCACATGGTTCAACCTTTGAAAACGTTGAACCAATCCCAGTTCCTGCTTCAGGACAACCAGGAGACCCTATTGTAATTTCGGATGATGAAGAAGATGAAGATGATGAAGTAGAATTTGTTGATGACATTAAGAAGATGGAAGACGAAGTTGATATTTGGGAAAATGACACCAACAACTGGTTTGCATCTAATTATTCCTTTAATCATACTGTTAATAAGTCCCTCATAGAACCATACCTCAACCAACAGTACTTGAGCAGAGCTCGCGCTAATGAGCCTTCTGAAGAAGAACTCTATATAAATATAACTGCAAATATGGCTTCTATAGACACTTGTACTAGTAGTAGTGATAAAAAGAACAATGAATGTAAAATTATTGTGCATTGCCACCATTGTTCGAATTTTCGTAAGAACTCAACATGCAAACCAAATGAATATTGGCTAGTAGACTCAGGATGTTCAGCTCATATAACTCCTTTCATTGAAGATTTTGCTGACTATCGAAAATTAAAGAAACCATTACCACTCACCATACCACACCAAAAACCTTCCTATTTAATAGGAATTGGTACTGTCTTCATTGAACATACAATGAAAAATGGCAAAACACACAAATTCAAACTATATCCAGTATATCATCATCCACTTGGCACACACTGACTTATGTCTTCAGGACGAATGAACATTTTAGGGTATAACCTTACCCTAAGTTCACCTATATCCACTGTCTGGGAAATAAAGAGTAGAAAGGTCGTAATGACCTTGTTGCACATGCATAAAGGTGATAATCTATACTGGCTTCACAGCAGAACAATTACACCTGAGTCACCTTATGGGGGGAATGACTTCAAATGCATGACACTATCTCTTTATACGACGTTTGAAACCTGGCATAACCGCTTTGGTCATCCATCAAACAATGTCCTTCGAAATCTCACAGAAAATGTCAAAGGTATCCCTTCAAAATTCAAAATTCCAGAAAAGAACGTTTGTAGAGGATGTTTATTAGGCAAAGCAAAGTCACAACCTTATCATCCCTCTGAAAAGCATGCCACAGAAGTCCTTGGACTCATTCATTGCGATTTAAATGAATATCCCACTCTATCTTATCACAAGTTCAAATATGAAATCATTTTTCTTGATGACTGTTCATCTTATGCCAATAGCACCAAACTTTACTTAAAATCTGATGCCCTGACTGGCTTTAAAAATTACAAAACTTGGGCTGAAAAAACTACTGGCAAAGAAATCAAGATACTTTGTATTGATCGAGGGGGAGAACTTTTTTCAAATGAGTTCAAAAACTTCATCAAATCTTGTGGCATAACCTTACAAACTTCTACTCCACATGCGCACCAACAAAATGGTAGAGCTGAATGTTTTATTCAAACACACACTTACAAATCAGAAGCTATGCGCCATCATGTCGGTGCACCTCCATCTTGGTGGGAATTTAGCTCTGATACAGCTCTACATCTTTACAATCGAACACCTGTCAAATGCATTAACTGGAAAACACCTATTGAATTATTCACACCAAAAGAAGGAAAACCTGATATCGAATACCTTAGAACCTGGGGTTGTGCAGCCTATGTTTATATTCATCCTGAAATAAGGAGGAATAAACAATCCCAAAAGTCAGAACTCATGACTTTTGTGGGATATGTATTAGATTTAACAGGGGTTAAGGACACTTGAACACAAGTGAAATGAGACAACGGATACGATTGAGGCTCTAGTATAACAGTACAACACTACCTAGTATTTATACTTGTAGCTACTGTATGTGTGTGAGTCCATAGATAAGAAAGAACAATAAAGCATAGCTTGTGTGCAGCACTAGTACAGCAGTATAAGACAGGTGATAACAGGAAAGACAATAAGACAATAGGAAAGGTGTAAAGATGAGTCGATAGAAGTGAGATAGATGTCGTGTATCATATGGATAGCTATACAAGCAAGTCAGATAGAAGTAAAGGATAGAAACGAATATAGTCCTGTGCATAATGTGAATCGTAGATTCCAACACTCCTCCTCAAGCCTTTGCGAGTCCCATGGATGAAGCGAAGTGCTTGGCTTTAAGTGATGGTAAAGCCTTTGTGAATATATCGGCAGTCATGTCGGATGTGGGGCAGTATGAAAGTCTGATTTTCCCTTCTTCAATGACGTAGCGTATGAAATGGTAGCGGATGTCGATGTGTTTGGTGCGTGCGTGGTAACGGTCGTCTTTTGCAAGTGCAATAGCGGATTGATTGTCTGAATTGATAAGAATTGGGTCAGTGACTGATCCAAATATTTCAGAGATAAAATTTCGAATCCAAATAGCTTCTTTAGCGGCATGAGATAATGCGATATACTCAGCCTCGGTGGTTGAAAGTGAAATGGTGTCCTGTCGTTTGGATGACCATGATACAGCTCCTCCATTGAGCATGAAAACGTATCCAGAAATAGCATGTCGATCTTCGTTTGACATTCCATCTGCGTCTGAGTATCCAATGACGTCCGATGGTTTATCTCCATAGGTTAGCCAATAATCACGTGTTCCTTTAAGATAAGCGAATACTTGGCATAATGCATTCCAATGGGTAATGCCTGGATTTTGGGAGAATCTGGCAAGTTGAGATACTGGATAAGCGAGTTCTGGGCGGCTAGCGTGTCGTAGATATTGAACTGCTCCAAGTGCTTCTCGGTAAGGTTTATTGCGCATTTGAGCTATTTCTTCAACTGTGGTTGGACTTTGAGTTGTAGAGAGTCGTGTATGAGGATCGAATGGAATAGAAACGGGTTTGGTGTCTGAGAATCCATATCGTGAAATGATAGAGTCGATGTAGGATCGTTGTGACAATTGAAGTGTTTTCTTCTCTCTGTCTCGTCGAATTTCAACTCCTAACATCCAATGTAATTCTCCTTCATCTTTGACTTCTACTCTCTCTTTGATTTTGTCCTTCAACTTCTTCATGTCTTCCTTGGTGTCGGTTACAATGGTCATGTCATCAACGTGAATGAATATGATAACAAGGGGTTTTGTCCGGAAAAATACGGCATGATCGAAGTCTGATCGTCTGGGTCCAACTTCTTTCATAATGCTGCAGAATTTTAGATACCATCATTGTCCAGCTTGTTTAAGTCCATAAAGCACTAATCAGAGGTGAAGTACTTGTCCTGGTTTAATGCCTGGGATCTCGATACCAGTGGGTGGTTTCATGTAGATCTTTTCACTGTCATCTAACTTGCCATAGAGGTAGGCTGATTTGATGTCCATCTGGTGGATCTCCATGTCCCGATAAGTGGCAATAGCAAGTATGATGCGGTAATGTGCTTGCTTGGTGAAACTCAAATATGAGCTTCGTGAACGATTACTGTAGTGCTTCGCGAACGAAACAACACAAAACCAACACAAAATATAATAATTTGAGCGAGGTGGTGTGGGGTGTAGGAACACTTCTTGATAAACTTAAGAGATATCTAGCTCAAGAATGAGACACACAATGGTTCAAGTCCAATTCCAAAGTCCAATAACAAATCTTTCCAAATGACAAGTTCTTTCTTCTTTAAGTTCAATAACCAAAGTTCAAACAATAACCAAGTCACAATTCTTATGCACACAATACGATTGCACCAAAATAAAAGTCTTTGTTAAAGGTTCTTAGGCCTTTGTCTTGTAGGTAAGGGTAATGTAGAGTTTCCTTTGACACAATAAGCTGGCCTGGGCAAGTGGGGTTTAGGAACCCTCCAAGAGACACCAGGATCCGCAGCGAGTGCTACTGTACTAATCTGTCGTCTACCTACGACTACATGGTCCTTTTATACTCTAGAAACTAGTAACTGTATAGTTTTAGATTTTATTTAAAAGTCCGATAAAAGATATAAAGAAATACGAGAGTAAAAGAGATTGACACTGAGAGAGACTATATCAGGAAAGATGATTACCTATAGAGGTAATAGGTCCATGAAATATATACAAGAAATGAGGAAAATATGGTATATCTTCTTATCAGTGCGATCTAGTCGCTCTTGGGTCAAGGGTTAGTACCCTCGCGTACCTTATGGATAGTCTTATCCACAGTCTTGCGTCAAGGAATAACTAGATTCCGTTGTACGCGAACGGTTCCATATGGTCTGCGCAGTTACGCGTAACCTGCATCCATATGGTCTTCTTGATATCGGTATGGAAATCCCGATGCACGTCTTAACCATGATCCGACAGTCATATCAGCATGGGTCAGGATGTAAGGGAACTATCTTGAGTAGTGTTGTCTTGCGATGAACGGAATACCCCTATACGCGTAAGTTCTTGTACTGTTTCGCGTAAGGTCATCTCGCGTAGGGTGCTTCGCATAAGACAGCTTCGCATAAAGTCGTGACTTTAGGTCTTCTGGATAGGATCGATCTAGTTCTAAATATAGACTAATCCCTAGTTCTTATTCAGTAATCCTGATATCTTCTTTGTATCGTCTCTAAGTCCAATAAGTTGTTATCCTGTTGAATTATGAATTATAGATTACGCGTACTCAATGTCTCGTGTGTTGCAACTTGTTGTCAAGAGCAGTGGATATGTACTATTTGCGAACAGTATAGTACGCGAGGCATGATATTGTACCAAGCATCAATCTTAGTATCTAGCGTACTTAGTTCAGTTCGCATAGATACTTAATCTTATCCTTTCGCCTTCGCGAGCATAATCATAATCACTTTAACTGATAGTTTGGGCTCACTTCAGTCCTTATTCACCTGGTTAAGTATACATAATATATATATACACTGTTCTTTATGTGAAAATCGAAAAGTTGAAGTTGATTTTCTCACGGCATATCAGCAGACAGATGTGAGTTTGGCGACGGAAGCGAATGTTTCATCTGGGAAGTAATCGACTTCAGGGATCTGGTTGTATCCTCGGACACAAAGTCGTGCTCGGTGAATGATGAGTCTACCAAATTCGTCTTTCTTGGATCTGAGAACCCATTTGTTGGTAAGTATGTTGGCATCGTCAGGTGGATAGATTAATTCAAATGTTCCACGTTGTTCATGTCATCGCATTTCTTCCTCCATAGCTTCCTTCCAATGCTTCCAATCAGGTCGTCGTTTGGCTTTGGCTACTGTATAGGGATCGTATGCTTCGATTTCTGATGTGACTTGTGCAAGACTGGCAGTGAGAATGGCGGAGTAATCCTTTGTGTATGCAGCCATTTCTCTAAGTTTAGCCGCAGGCTTTCTGCTCCTCCTGCTTGTGACGATTGCTGGGTCAACTGGTTCTCCAATTTCAACTGGTGTGGGTTCAACAATTTCGGTTGGCTGATCCGACTCAGGGACTTTGTTCTCCAAATTGATGGCAACATCATGATCCTCCTCCTCGCTGAGTTGGGTCTGCTGTTTGGAAAATGTGATATTTCGTTCAACTGTGATGGTTCGCCGTTTGGGCCAATAGATATTGTAGCCTTGTGACTCCTTCTCTGGTCCAAGCCAACGTCCTTCTGTAGCTTGTTCCGATAGTTTGTCAGGTCGAACTTCTCGTTTAACGTAAACAATAGAGCCGAATGGATGTAGATCCGATATGTCAGGGGTGTGACCAAATCGTTTCTCGAAAGGTGTTTTCATTCCTATGGCTTTGTGTGGAGTTCAGTTCCAAATATAAACAGCGTACATCATGGCCATTCCCCATAGCCATTTTGGTAAGCCTGATGCGATGAGCATAGCTCGAACCATGTTGAGCAAGGATCTGTGGCTGCATTCTGCAGTACCATTTTCCTCTGGTGTGTCATGAACTGTGAGTATACGGTCTGTTCCTTTTCCTTCCAAGAACTGCAAGAAATCTCCTCCTAGGTATTCTCCTCCTCGATCTGAGTGTAGAACTTTTATAATGATACCATGTTGGGTTTCAAGGTTGGTTTGGAATATGACGTATTTTGGGAATGCCTCATCTTTGGTGCGCAGTAGAGGTTGCTCCAGCCAATATGTGGCGTCGTCAAGCAATGTGAGTGCATACTCGTTGCGATGAATGGTTTTGACTGATGCTGGCCCCCATATATCAGTGTGAATCTTGTCTCCAAAATTCTTTGCACGTTCAGATTGGCGTTGTTTCGGAACTGGGAGTCTAGAAGCTTTTGCTTGCATGCATACAGCACATTCTGTTTCCTCCATTTGGTTCCTATTCAACCTAATGCCCTGGATAGATTTTGCTTTAAAAGCATCCTTTAAATAACCGTAGTTGACGTGTCCTAGGGCGCAATGTGCTTCATAAAGGGATAGTGTGCGGTCGGTAGCTGCATAAGCATGTTCATGTGGAATGATTTGATAAAGCCCATTAACCTTTGGGATACATGCAACATTCCTTCCTTGACCATTTGAAATATTCATCTGGCCTTGTTCGATGTGAATAACGTATCCAGCATCATCCAGTTTTCCAATAGAAACAAGTGTATTCGGCATGCCTGGGATATGTAATGTGTTACGCAATGGAAAGAAGTGGGGTCGTTCTGAGGAATCATGTGTTTCAATGTGAAGCGTGCCTTTTCCATTAGAAGAGAAAGTGTCGGCATTTGCACCTTCGATGGTACGAGGTGAAATTTCTTCGTAATGCTTCAGTTCCTTGCGAAGTGGCGTCATGTGGGAAGTAGCTCCTGTATCAAACAAAATTGGAGTCTGTTGTTCAGATGCTATGAACGCTGCTTCTGCAATTTCTGAGCAATCAATGGTTGGGGCATCTAGATGTGAAATCTTATCTTTATCGATTGCCAACCATGCTGATTCATATCCTTCATTCTCCTCCTTGGCAGCTGATGCATTTTCCTTCTTCTTCCCCTTTTTATCCTTCTCTTTGTCATCCTTCTTGGATTCCTTAGCAGAATTGGCATTTTGCCTCTTCTTTGATGAGCAGCGGTTGGACATATGACCAACTCCTCCGCAATTATAACATTTCACCTCTTCATTGGACTTGTTGTTGTGACCTTGGTAGTTCCCTTTTCCACCTCGGCCTCTTCCTCGTCCTCTGAAATTTCCTTTTCCTCTGCCTCTGCCTCTTCCTCCTCTGAAGTTGTCATTAGAGTAATTGGCGGAGTCCTTGGGTTTGCGATTGTTGCTAGATCCTTCTGCATCAGCACGAATGGATGAAATAAGCATGCCTGCAGTGAGCTTGTTTGGATCATCTCGGTAGTATGTGGTAAGGGAGGTGATGATGGGTTTAAATTGATCTGGAACTGATGTGATAACGGCATTTTTGAATCGTGCATCAACAATATCCACTCCTTGGTTGGATAGTTCATCCTGGATTTCAACAAGCGTATCAAGGTGCTCATTGATTTTCGCAGGGTTATGGCATCTAAGGCTAAACAGTTTGCCTTCCAGGTATGCCTGTGTAAGAGGGTTCTTGGCATCAAAGTCTGTCTTCAATGCGTCCCAAAGTTCCTCTGATGTTTTCTTCGACTTGTATCTCCGAAAGATCTTGTCGGGTAGTGCTCCAATTATGCCATTCAACAAGTCTTTATCCTCCTTTTCTTCATCTCCTGTCCCAGCAGTGGTTAGGTATTTATCATACCCAAGTGAGCTAGCGGCTCTTTCAACACGCGTTTCCCAAGTTAACCAATTTGAACCATCCTCCTTCAAGGCAGTAACCTTGTCAAATGCTTTGGTAGCTTTAGACATGTCGTCGTCGCTATCTGAGTCTGAATCTAGTGATTCCGAATCTGAGGAATGATCTGATGGATCTGGTGGAGGTGGTGGTGAGTGATGTCTGGATGGGTGTTCGCTTGGTACTGGATTTTCGTATTCTAGATCTGGTTCCTTCTCCTCTTCAGCAAATGCAGGCTGTTCACCAGTAGGTGAAACGGATAGATCAACAACTGATGACGTAGATTGTTGTGGCTGCTGTGGCTGAGGTGTTTGAAGCAGTGGAAAAGTAAGTGGGAAGGTGAGTGGAGTTCTGGGAGGTGTTTCTATATGTCTCTGATGAGTTCTGATCGCCTCTTCCTGGCTTTCAGTGATAGAGAGTGCCCAGTCGTTTCCTCTTGCGGGATCTAATAGAGGTGGATCGTATCGATTTGGGCAAGGACTAGATCTGCAAGCTTTAAAGTTTGTGCCTCCTGCCGGATCTGCGTAATAGTCAGTCCACTTGGTGTGATCAAATAAGTGAGATCTCTGATAGCAAGGGAGAGTATTACGATGTGGTTGAGCTGTAGAAACAGGTGGTGTGAATAATTGTTGTTGCAAAGGGCTGCCTCTCCTGGATAAGGCTTGGCTAGGTGAAGGTATACGAGATTGGGGATGTGATGTAGGTCTAGATGAAGGCCTGGATCCTGATCGCGATCTGATGATGCTTTCAGGATTGTCAACTGGGGGTACTGGGATTCCGTGTCTGCAACTGGTTCGGTCAGAACTGGTCATACAACGTCGAGAGCAAGACGATAAGCAAACAATATAAGGTTAGAGCTTGGTGATACGCCATGAGAAAATCGACTTCAACTTTTCGATTTTCACATAAAGAACAGTGTATATATCAAATATGTATACTTAACCAGGTGAATAAGGACTGAAGTGAGCCCAAACTATCAGTTAAAGTGATTATGATTATGCTCGCAAAGGCGAAAGGATAAGATTAAGTATCTATGTGAACTGAACTAAGTACGCTAGATACTAAGATTGATGCTTGGTACAATATCATGTCTCGCGTACTATACTGTTCGCAAATAGTACATATCCACTGCTCTTGACAACAAGTTGCAACACACGAGACATTGAGTACGCGTAATCTATAATTCATAATTCAACGGGATAACAACTTATTGGACTTAAAGACAATACAAAGAAGATATCAGGATCACTGAATAAGAACTAGGGATTAGTCTATACCTAGAACTAGATCGATCCTATCCAGAAGACCTAAAGTCACGACTTGACGCGAAGCTGCCTTACGCGAAGCACCTTACACTGCCCCGAGGGCTTTCTTTCTAGTGCAAAAAAGTTGATCAGAATGTAATATTATCTGATATGTAATTATATTAATTTTTGCCACAAAAATAAATGACATTTTTGCGCAAAAGAATAAATCAATCTCATATAAGAAATTCTTTGTTTTGCCACTTGGAAAGTTTTTCTTTCTTGCCCCGGAAACAAAACAGCCGATAATCGCCCGCTTATTACCACTAGTGGCGCTTAGCGGGCGATTATCGGGCGTTTTGTTTCCGGGGCAAAAAAGGAAAACTTTCCGAGTGGCAAAAGAAAGAACTTTTTGTATGAGATTGATCTATTCTTTTGCGCAAAAATGTCATTTATTTTTGTGGCAAAAATTAATATAATTACATATCAAATAATATTACATTCTGATTAAATTTTTTGCCCTAGAAAGAATGCCCCAGGGGCAGTGTTACGCGAGATGACTTTATGTGAAACAGTACAAGAACTTACGCGTATAGGGGTATTCCGTTCATCGCAAGACAACACTACTCAAAAGAGTTCCTTACATCCTGACCCATGCTGATATGACTGTCGGATCATGGTTAAGACGTGCATCAGGATTTCCATACCGATATCAAGAAGACCATATGGATGCAGGTTACGCGTAACTGCGCAGACCATATGGAACCGTTCGCGTATAACGGAATCTAGTTATTCCTTAACGCAAGACTGTGGATAAGACTATCCATAAGGTACGCGAGGGTACTAACCCTTGACCCAAGAGCGACTAGATCGCACTGATAAGAAGATATACCATATTTTCCCATTTCTTGTATATATTTCACGGACCTACTACCTCTATAGGTAATCATCTTTCCTGATATAGTCTCTTTCAGTGTCAATCTCTTTTTACTCTCGTATTTCTTTATATCTTTTGTCGGACTTTTAAATAAAATCTAAAACTATACAGTTACTAGTTTCTAGAGTATAAAAGGACCATGTAGTCGTAGGTAGACGACAGATTAGTACAGTAGCACTCGCTGCGGATCCTGGTGTCTCTTGGAGGGTTCCTAAACCCCACTTGCCCAGGCCAGCTTATTGTGTCAAAGGAAACTCTACATTACCCTTACCTACAAGACAAAGGCCTAAGAACCTTTAACAAAGACTTTTATTTTGGTGCAATCGTATTGTGTGCATAAGAATTGTGACTTGGTTATTGTTTGAACTGTGGTTATTGAACTTTAAAGAAGAAAGAACTTGTCATTTGGAAAGATTTGTTATTGGACTTTGGAATTGGACTTGAACCATTGTGTGTCTCGTTCTTGAGCTAGATATCTCTTAAGTTTATCAAGAAGTGTTCCTACACCCCACACCACCTCGCTCAAATTATTATATTTTGTGTTGGTTTTGTGTTGTTTCGTTCGCGAAGCTCATATTTGAGTTTCACCAAGCAAGCACATTATCGGGGCCCATAACCTATTAGATTTAACAGGGGTTAAGGACACTTGAACACAAGTGAAATGAGACAACAGATACGATTGAGGCTCTAGTATAACAGTACAACACTACCTAGTATTTATACTTGTAGCTACTGTATGTGTGTGAGTCCATAGATAAGAAAGAACAATAAAGCATAGCTTGTGTGCAGCACTAGTACAGCAGTATAAGACAGGTGATAACAGGAAAGACAATAAGACAATAGGAAAGGTGTAAAGATGAGTCGATAGAAGTGAGATAGATGTCGTGTATCATATGGATAGCTATACAAGCAAGTTAGATAGAAGTAAAGGATAGAAACAAATATAGTCCTGTGCATAATGTGAATCGTAGATTCCAACAATATGAACCCGGTACTAAGGGATATCGATTCATGGACAATAATAACAAACTATGGATTAAAAACCAAGCGATCTTTATAGAAAACTGGTTTCCACATCTGAAAACCCCAGAACTTGAGAAACCAAATCCTCTGACTGTCTGGAATGATGATATAAATGTCAGATCTACACCTTCTAATACACCATCTGATACTACTAATAATGGAAGTGATCATGATGACGATAATGGAGATGAACCTCCTCATTATCCTCCCAATCCAGACCTTCCATTTTATATACCAGAAACATCTGATGATGACAACTCTTCCTATCATCCTTCTTCTTCACATCGTGATTCTGAATACACCTCTACATCTCCAGATACTGGAAACGATTGGCTGAATTGGCCCCTTGAATATACAGATTCAGATCAAACACATGATGAATTATTTAAACCTGATGTTACAATCGAGGAAGAAGAATACATTAGACAACGTAGGGAAGAAATCCAAGAAGAACGTCGACGTCACCATGAGGAACAACAAAGAATTGGACAGGAACATCAGAGAAGAATTAATGAAATTATAGCACAACGTTCTCGTGCTGATTTCTCTGATATTCTACATCAAAATCCACCTCCTCGAGTTGATTTCTCCAATATTCTTGGTAGACAACAACGAAATCAAAGTTCTCCACTAGATGTTTCTATGAGAAGTGCAAGACCTCCTTCACCACCTATAATGCCAACTGCAGTTCAAAATCCTGAAACTGCACCTGTTCCAAATATTTTCTCTTTTAGAGAAGCAGATCAACAGGAATGGTTATGTCTTAATCCAAATCAAACAAGGACTAGATGACCAACTGCTAGGGCATTAGGTGAAAATTATGTACAAAGCTCTAGAAGAATGATAAATGAAGCACTGAATCAACCAAGACAAAATGAATTACCTCCACATCCACATTCTGATCCGAAAGATCACCAAAACTGGTTAAATGATATACAAAATTTACCAGAATTACCACAAACTCCTTCTGATAATGATCAAAATGCAATACATGCAATGTCTTTATTCTTCCATAATTATAAACCAATAGATGAAGACATTGATAAATATATAATATTTGGTCATTCTCACTGGGAAATGGAGATAGAATCTCACCCAGATGAAGATCGTCTTCTCAGAGAAGGGGGAGCAAAATTCACTGCTCAATTACTCGCACAAGCTGTCTCTTTCAAAGACAATCAAATTAAAGAAGAAGTTTCTTATGATCCTTCGACTTGGAACTCAATCAAGCTTTTTCAGTGTCTAGAAAAGGGTGAAAAAGATGCTTGGATGAGTGCTTGTCGCGATGAACTTAAGTCTTTAAAAGACAGAAAAGTTTATGAATTAGTAGTTCTACCACCTGGACACAAATGCATAAAATGCAGATGGGTATTAACAATTAAACAAGCCGATAAACGAAAAAAGGCACGACTAGTTGCAAAAGGTTATTCACAAATCAAAGGTGTAGATTACAATGAATTATTCTCTCCAGTTGTTCGATACAAAACTATACGTATCCTCCTAGCTATAGCTGCCCTAGAAGATTGGGAAATTGAGGCACTAGATGTCAAAACAGCTTTTTTATATGGCGAGCTAGATGAAGAAATTTACATGGAACAACCGGAAGGATTTATCACAGACCGCAGCAAGGTCTGGAGGTTACGCAAAGCCCTTTATGGATTAAAACAAGCATCCAGAGCCTGGTGGACAGAATGTTCTAAGTCCATGGTTGAACTAGGCTTCACAATCTGTGATGCAGACACTGGCATATACATTTACAAGCAAGACAATGGAATTGTCATTGCTTCAATTTATGTAGATGATGGACTATTTATGGGATCACCACGATCACTAGTCTTAAAGAAGAAAGAGGAATTTAAAAGCTGTTGGGAAACTCGTAATCTTGGACCAGTAAAGGAATTCTTAGGCATGATAGTTGAAAGAGATTGAGCAAAATGCATCATCTCTATTCATCAGAAACCTTATCTGGAAAAGATCATTAAACACTTTGGCATGGAAAACGCTAAAATTGCTCCAACTCCATTACCTATGTCATATGTACCTGCTGTTAATAATGCAGATGTCAATCCCATAATTAAACAGCAATTCCAATCTGTGATCAGCTCACTTCTTTACATAATGCTTGGTACTCGTGATGAATTAGCTTTTGCAATCATCAAACTCTCTCAATATAGCACAAATCCGAGTCGAGACCATTTAAATAAAGCATTATACATTCTTCGATATCTTCTTGGCACAATGGATTATAGACTCATGTATAACAGTTCCTCTGACCAAGGAATCATAGCCTACTCAGACAGTGATTGGTCTAACAACCTTGAAAATGGAAGATCTCAATCTGGCATGATTGTCAAAATTGCTGGAGGTGCAGTTTCATGGATATCACATAAACAAAAAACTGTTGCCTTATCATCCACAGAAGCAGAATATCTTGCTTTGTCAGACGCTAGTCGACAAATAATGTGGATTCGCAATTTATTGACAGAAATTCATATGTCAATACCAACCATCCCTTTAAATGCAGACAATCATGGTGCTATCTTTAATGCACAAAATCGTGTTGCTGGTAAACGAACCAAACACATTTACACTCGTTACCATTACGTTCGAGAACGAATAGAATAAAATGAAATATCAATTGAATACATCAAAACTGAAGAAAATCTTGCAGACTCATTCACAAAAATTGTGAAACCAGAAAAATTCATATACTGTCGAGACCATTCTGGTCTTATTTTTAATTAAACTAAAAATACTCTGCTGTCAAAAGCAAGGGGGAGTGTTGGAAAGTCTTATGCTTCCGACTAGCTTAATTAAAGCACGTGACTATTTTACATAAACAAATATTCTGTGCTTATATCTCAGTTTAATATCGCTCATTACTATGTCATAGATAACAGAGATACTTTAACTATTGGTAGTTATACTTGTAGATACTCGTGTTATCCTCATGTTTGCCTCATGTATAAGAAGTAGTACTAATCCTAGTACATCAGTACATACTTGTATGGTCCGATCCTTAGTATACTGATCTCAATTGTCCTGTAGCAGTAATTACTCTTATCTTAGTATACAGTCCTTTTATATCTAGACAGACAGTATAAATACTGTAGTAAAATATTGTACTTGGGTACATAAGACAATCCAGTCTAGTCTTTCTGCATCTTCTACTCTCAAGTAGTCTTTGCTGTTACTCTCAGTAAGTATGCCTCCAATGTCTCACCCTGTGTAAATGCTGTGCCCTGTTTTGTCACTAGAGTCTTTCAGTCCTAGTAGATTCCAAAGCCCTTCAATGGTTGGTTATGGGATGCATAACACCCTAATGGACTGAATACCATCATCTTCAAGCTGGCAAAGAAAAAAAGTACCTCCTGTTTCGCAACCCACTTGAACATGGCAATGGTCCATTGAGGACATTCTTTCTCCAAGAGTCACATTGTCAAAGTGTGGATGTTGTGGTGCATTCTTGAAGTTCCCCTCAATTTCAGAACACCAAGCAATTGTTGATCCACTAGGAGAGTATGTGATATCTCTCTATACTGATTCTGAAAGGGTTCTGGTAACACAGTAGGCTTTGATACAAAACCTTGTAAGTATCTTTGAAGCTGGCATCTGAGGTCTGCAATATGTTTATCAGTCAATTTTTTGACAGGGATATAAAGCTGGTTTGCTTCCTCTTGTAACAGGTGTTGGGCACAGGTAACAAAGGAGTTGGAACTTGAAGGTGCTGAACCAATTAAATGAAACAGCACATCCTCTACTCGTGGTTACCAAAAGTAACGGTCATGTGAAATGTGACGCGTTTGACGTGTCAAGTCATTTGTTCATTTCCACTACGACACCAACCCTGTTTCCGATGGTCCGTACATACCATGATTCTCCGAAGAAGAACCGGCTAGTAGGCCTTATCCAAGGGGTCAAAAAAATCCCTGAGGCTGCCAAAATTGCAGGTATTCCTGTCAGTACTGCCAGGAAGATCTGGAAGAAATTTCAGGAGACCGGTTCTACCACAAACCGCCCACACAGTAGACGACCCCGAAAAGTTACAGCAAGGGTCAAACGAAACCTTGTTCGTGCTGCTAGAAAGAACCGCCGATTATCATTCCAAGAACTTGGAAATTTGATGAAACCTAAAATTAGTGCATCGACAGTTCGGCAGCATCTCCAGAGTGAAGGATACAGAAGGAGGGTGGCACGGAAGGTCCCTTACATCACACCAGGTCAGAGGAGAAAGAGAATAAAGTGGGCCCAGAAACATAAAGGATTTGACTGGTCCAAGGTCATCTGGTCAGATGAATCCTATGTTTACCTGGGTGATACGTGTGGTCAGGTTTATGTCACACGGCGTGCAGATGAAATTTTTGAAGAGGACTGCCTCATTCCGACATTCAAGCAGTCAAACATTCGTGTTATGATTTGGGGGTGCATTATGAAGGGGAAGAAGGGGCCATTGGTAGTTTTGGAATATCCTGGAGGCCGAGGTGGTGGAATGAATGCAAAGCGGTACAAAGAACAAGTTTTAGAGGGGAAATTGTTATGATTCTGGAGGAATATGAACTCTAGAAGAGGAGGTGTGGTATTTCAGCAAGATGGTGCACCCAGCCACACAGCAAAATCCACTTTAAAATGGCTTTCTGATCACCATATTCCTATCTTCCCCCATCCACCATCTTCTCCAGATGTTAATCCAATAGAGCGAGTTTGGCATGAGCTCAAAGACAGCATTAGGAAACTTCCACACCCTCCTTCATCTACTGCCGAGCTCATTAGGGCTGTCAAGGAAGCCTGGAGACAGATACCAAATGAACTTATTGATCAGTACATAGGGCAGATGGATGAAATCGTTGCTGCAGTTGCAAGAGCTAAAGGAGGCCATACAGGGTTTTAATCACTTTTTTAAATAGTATAGCTACATATGAAATATTGGTGATTATTTGAGTTGACACCGAAGGGTATTTGACCAAGAACAAACAAAAACAACAAAGTGGGCGAGTCGTGGGAAATGTCACATGACCATTACTTTTGGTAACCGCGAGTACAATCTTGTCCAGCTCTCCAGGATGGTCATGATTGATGTTTACAGTGACAGATACATGAGGGGAATTGGATAAACCCCCATGAAGCTCCATGTCAATGCATATGAGGTTTTGTAGTGAACCAGGAAGGACACGATCAGGATATGAATGTTTGGAAATGAAGTCAAATACCATGTCACTAATAAACAAGCCAGAGACAGGGTCATGGTCAGGAAGGAATCTCCTTTGCAAGCCCATGCATGTCATAAAATAGGCTGTCTCCCCCCCTTGTATTTTGGCAGAATTTCGAAGCAGACCTGCCTTATTGTTATGAGATCAACAGGACAGACAGAAGAAATTCAGCTATTTCCAGAGGAACCCTTTGTTTGCACTTGAATGTTAATTGGCAACAAACACTACACTTCTTGTACTCCAGGTTTGATAGATCCTGTGTTGTGATGTTAGAATGTGCCATTACACTTGTAAAATAAGATACTCACAATTGTTGGCATGGCTGCTCCAATAAATGCCTTCTCACCCATCATCAAGAATCTGATTAGTTCATTGGCATCATCTTGGTCCATGTACTGTACCATTTTGAACAAGTGTTCAGTAATGTGTAACACCAGATACTGAACTGTTCATTTTTGGTAGATAGTAATGCATAACACTAGATACTGAACTGCATCACAAACATTCCTTTTTTAGAAATTCTACAGCCAAAAATCAAAAAATTTCTAAATAGAACTATTAAGCACTGTTTTTACAGGTTTTGGAATACAAAAGACTTTCTTGTAAGGCTCCAACCCCCATTTCAATTAATTATCCATTTGAAAAGCTACCAAGAAATGTACTTCTGGCCACAAATTCTAGTGGGTAAAAGTGTATTGATCTGAAAAATGAACTGAAATTTTGGTCCATAACGCATCACCCCAACAACTGAACTGAATGAACTGAGGGGAAAAAACATAACAGGCAAAACCCACTGAACACTTATTTGAAATGGTACAGTATACAATCTTTTGGTCGGGACTGTCCTCCACATCTTCCTGAGATGAAGATAGTGCCTTTAATTTGGCAGGGTCAAGGTTGGAGTTGTTTTCTTTGGGATCAAGTTGATGATACTGTGTTTCTGTGTTGCTACTCTGACTCTAAAATGAGAGTTCATTGAATATGTAATTGCGGTTCAAGTAACAAGTACTTACAAGTTTCCGAGGGACAACAGCCTGTTTGGATGAGTCCACCTGACTGACACCTGCTAACACTGAAGGATTCTTGAGTACCTCTACTGTGTTCATGCATCAAACAAGAAACCCTCATCAATATGGAATTGGACTCCTTTCTTGGCAAAGAAAAGCACATAAGTGTCATCTATGGAAGGTCTCAAGACTCCTTGCACAACACAGTTGTTATAGCAATAACCACTGGGTGCCATGAACACTCAGAGTATCAGCCATGATGGTGAATTTTGATTGTACGACAAACAGGAAGTTTTTGGTAACGGAAGCAAATGAGAGAGACAACCAGGAAGGAGAGTGTCTCAATGATGAGATTTCTGGACCTGTCCTGGTGAGTATGATCACTGTATTTATGAATCTCAGGGAAAGGACTTTGAGAAAAAACAAATGAAACACACTCATTGCATTTAAGCTCTGTCCTCTCCACCCATCCAAAATACTTGGACAATGCTTGATCTAGATTTGTATAAGTGTTCCCAGCCCCATCCAAAATTGGCACTGCGAGACTGAAAAATGATGTATTTTGGGGATCTCAACGTTTTGACTTGGATTTTGGACAGGTGGAGGTGGTACATTGAACTTCTTCTTGGAGACTGCCTTCAAAACCTTGCTGGAAGGATTGTGGAAACATCTGCAGGAAGGCTGATAGAAAGTCAGTGATGTCCTCTTGATGCTGTCCAATAAATTGAGGATTAAAAACTGATGGTTTACATTTAGTACTGCACATCAACATATAGGAATGTCACTCACACCTGAAGTTATTCACCACATTGGGAACAAAAGGCGTAGTGGTGGAGAAGGCTCACCTAGCAGTGTTTAACAAACTACAGACACTGCAGTAAACCAGAGCCTGGAATCATGTTAATATTTTGATATATGAAGAGTATGAGGATAGACAAACATTTGTGCCCAGGTTCTAGTAGGCATTGAAAAATGTTGGTACACTGCAGCAATGACTGCAAGGCACTGTTAAAATAACAACTGTTGCCAACATTTTCAAACCCAACAGAATGCATTGACTGAGGGTGATCAGCCAGTAGTTGTTTGGATATTCCAGGAGTTCTGACAAGTATACTGGACAGTTGAGCAGGAGAGAACAATTTTGTTTGTCTTCTACTAGTTGAGCTTGAACCCCTGGCAAGGATGGTTTTGAGTAATGTCTATCGATTGGGAAAGACAATGTATATACCTAGTGAACAGCACGGTGAAGGGCTTGGGAACCTGCTAGGGCTGAAAGACTCTAGAACTTAAGTCTCTCTGGAGACGCTGCTAAAGACCTTAAGAACACTCCTAAGACCTAAAACAACTACTGCCACTGGTGGGGGCCTAATGCTTCCTAACAGTTCAAAAGCTCTGAAAGGTGCGAGTGGGTATGGAGGACAGAACTCGTTCAAATCTGAAGTTAAACGAGAGACAGCAATCAACTTCAACTGCTGTGTAGGATTCCTTAAGAGCGAATGTTCTCTCTTAAGAAGTAGGCTCACTGAATGACTTGTCTAGTCCTTTTCAATGAAAGGTTGAACAAAGGTTTATTCGGTCTAATGCAGCAAGTACTACGCACAAATACTGCACAAAACAAAATAGAGCACTGAGATAGCACAAAAACCAACTCAGCAGAACTCTTAAGACAGGTAGATCGCGGTCACTACGCTCCTAAGAGGTTCTAACCAAGAGTATATCACACTTGATACACGCTAGATCAGACTAATTGACGTTCCACGCTTGTACTAGCCAATTAGGACTAATTGATGTTCCACACTCGTACTAATCAACTAGAAACTACAGTCCCACTGTACCAAGGATCCCTGTCACCTTGTACAACAGATTGAAGGGCCTGAAGTGATCAACTTAAGACGCAACAGAAGTCACAACTCAAGTAAGCATCGATTGTGAGAAAGGTTTTACAGAGTTATCTCGGACTCCAAGTGTGATACTAGCAAACTGGCAGTATTAATCTCTGAAGGCACACAAGAGCGGCTTCAAGCACAAGTGGCAAGTTTCAGCTGGCTCTTCTAGAGATGTTATACAAGCTACTAGCTCTCCTGAGTCCTTCATCAGCTACATACTGTCCTTATATACTGAGTAGGGAGTATTTCTACAAGAAAATGATAAGAAAAATACAAAAACATAAATCGTAACAGATCTGTGACATATTCCCTTTCTTGGGGCGTAACTAGTAATATCTTAAGGCTATGTGCAAGTATCCGTGTCCATATCCGAAGTATGACTAGTAATATTTGACTATTGGAGCGGCTGCCTTTGTAAGATAGAATGTCTTAAGGCCTTCCTTCTGCTTCCATCTGTCCAGGTGAGTGTCAAATGCACCCTTGCTTGATAATACTGCGCACTTCCGGTGTCTTAGCAGGTCATAGCTGTTCTATATCCGCCAAGTACCGTCATTTCCGCTTGTTCATGACCAAGCTGCATACTTGTCAAGGCTCCGCCGACTATTTCAGTTACTGGGGAGCGCCTTAAGCAAGTCGATTCGTTTCTCTGATCTCGAGTAATTTGTTATGTCCTATTTGACTTCTAAAGTCATAGGGCAGTAGAATTACTGAGCAATCGTTACAGAGTTGCCTCAAGACGTTGCAACCTGTCATAAGAGTACGGATAAACTGTCATTCCCGCACAGAACCTGTCGATCAATTGTTGATCATGTTCTTTTAGGAATTCCTGAATTTGATCGAGATTTTCTCCGATATCTGACGTGTGTTTCACTTGTGCCACACTTAGCATCGGTTTCTTAAGCATTACAACTCTGTGCAATACTTCTTAGGAATGACACATCAGTCTGAAGGATGTTTTAAGATTTTCCCTTGGGTTGGCAATGTACTTGTAGAGTAGTAGCATTTTCTTAAGAGTTGTTCAAAACTCCTTAAGAGCGAGATCAAAGGTCGTAATTTGTCAAGTGTTCCCTACAAGCCATGATAACTTGGTTCCCAATACAGAGCCATAGTCATCTCACTTGATTTCACACTCAGACTAGGGGTGGGTAGCGTTCCTCTAATCTCTAAATGCCATACGGTTTCTTAAGAACTCTGTTAAAGTCTTAAGGGTGGATATGCAAGTACATCCCTTTGGCTAACAGCTCGGGACTCACTATAGCCCTCGTAAACCTATTGCAATGCTCAAGAGTAGTAAAATACCCTTAAAATGCGCAATTTCAAGCCTAGCCATTTTTCAGGCTCATTAACGGGTTGTGGGTATGGGTCTGGTGGGTATGGGTTCAGGTACAAGAATCCTGACCCAAGCCAACCCGTACCTGTGAACTGGACCCATCACAATAAAAAAGTAGCTAGAATTTAATTAATACATTGCATTTTCAATGGTCACTTTGGCTTAATGGTAAGTTTAATCTTAATTTTACTTGCCTCTGAGAGGCTTCAAGTTCAAACCAGCCGTGTTGCATGGCTCTGTAAGCCCTTGAATCCTTAAAAAGAAAGGTCAGTGGTGGGTAACCTGCCAGGACCCAGACCTGTATGCAAATTTAGTAGACCTGTGAGAAAACCTGTACCTGCCACAAGGGTTGGGTTTTTCATGGGTACAGGTACGGGTCAGCTCAAAAGTACCCATGGTGTACCTGTGCAGTTCACTATATACCTTGACGATGAAGCCAATTTTGAGATGATGAGTCTCTGTCAAATATAACAGATGATGTTAGAGATCTGGGATTGGATAAAATTTGGTGACTAACCATTTTCATAGGTCCTTGAGTTTTAAGAGAAGCTATCTCCAAAGCAGCTTCTCCATCTTTTTTTGCTTTTTTTGCAAGCAGGTGCTGTACCAAATGACTGTCAAACGTTGAGTCAAACCTGCAAAGATAATATGAAGGCATGACAGACCTGCTCAACTCTATTCTCAGATGAAGAAGCAAAAAGCTCCTACATATGAGTTGATATTAGTGAGGCAAATTCTAACTTCTAGACAATGAGCACACTTCAACTTTTCTCTTGTCCCTGTTTGCAACTCTAGCTAGACCACTGGTTACTTCTGGATTAAACAGATTGACCCTTGGGGCCATAGAGGGGTCTCCTGACTTCTGAGCAACTGATGCAAGACCATGCAACTTCAAGGAGACATAAGTGGACTTGGGTTGTTTCAAAGGAGCAGTTGAGGCCTTGAACATATAGGAAAACAACACTTTTGACGTGACAAGATCTGCAGAATTGTGAGCCTCAGCAAGACAGCCTGAAGCAACTTGAATAAGGAAAATCATTTCCAAAGATCTTTACTTCCCTCTAGCCTGGGCACACTACCCTGAAGGAAGTGCTTAGGATAAGGAAACCATTTGCAGAGATCCCTGGCTTCACTACTCAGAAACTGGCTAAGAAGCTGAATGACAATGACAGTAATAAAATGGGCACCTAAAATCAAAGTAGATTTTTAATTTGTAGCTGATATGGGTGAACAACAATGAAAATGTTCCATAGAGTTTATATTGCCTTTAGCAGCTTAAAAACCCATGAATTTGAAGCAAAACTCAAGAAAAAGTAGGTGTGGACAAGAGATTGTGGCCTGGGGCAGTCACTGTAGAGGAGTCATAATTGCTTTGCTGCCAAGCTCTGTCAAAGATTGTTGTTAGGTCTTGAAAGTGCCAGTTTCAGCTGTCAAGTGCTTCTATGCTTTGCAGACATAGTCAAAATGGTTGATCAAAGATGAGAACAAAAAAGGGAAAACACATGACTCAAGTGCACAATCTTACCCTTCTCTCTGTCCTAGATTTACACTCTGTCAGTCAGGTTGGCCATCTAGGTCCAATGTGGCTCTGGTTTGGCAGGAAGATGCTTCAAGTTCAACTTCACAAATGCAACTCTAGTGTCAGAGTTGCTTTTTGCCCCGACTTCAACTTCTTTCACTGAGTTTGGAATAATTTAGGTCCACTCTTTTTTGCTTGACGAAAAGCTGCCACCCACTGTTTCCTTGTTTCTATAAAGACTAGCTTGGTATCTAGCAAGGAAACATCTCATCTTGTTCTCTCACTATGGACCTTGACAACAACTCTTACTCTAACTCGTATGGAGGCCTTGCCCCTACTGGAGCATTCAAATCCCAGGTTCCTCACCACTTCTTATCCTCACCTTCCCCTGAGCCTCAGACTCCAGAGGAGATTAGTAATGATGTATGTTCTATGGGGCATCACATTGAGGTGTTTGCTCACCCTCCTTGTTCTTTTCAGCATCTTTCAGACATCACCTATCAAGACCAACTCACCAGCTCCTTTGGTCTTGAAAAAACGAAAAAGGAACAGTGAAGTGTTGTTTGCTAGTGACAATGACTTGTTTAAAGCTCTTACACAATGGAATCCAGATTTTGAGTGGTATGACCTTATGAGTATCCTTTTAATTTTTCTATGTCTGTGCCAATAGCAATTGTTCCCTTTGTAGGCAGAACAGTTGGTCAAGGCAGAAGGAGCTGACTGTGTCAAAAAACAGCTTGAGCTGCTCAAGGATGTTATAATGGCTACCAAGTTTGAATCCGAGGCAGCTACATTGGTTGGAGACATAGCAAAGCTTGATGTTGATATTGAACTACTGAGAGTTCAAAGGATGGGCAGCTGGGTAAAGTTGAAAATGTGCCAAGAAAATCTTCCAGTTCTAAAGAAGTACGAGAAGTCCCTTAAGAGCTTACATCTGAGGGAGGTGGAAAGATTATGAGGTTTCTTTTGTTGCTCATTGTATTCTTACATACATTCCGAACCTGGTTACCTTTGTTTTTCTCACTGTTCAAAGCAGCAGATTGATGATGGTGATACACCTGTTATAGTTTTACAGACTAATTTGTGCATTTCCCCTATTATATTCAAAGGGCTATAGTTATGAGTCCAAAATGTAATTGAGGATTCGTTCTTTATCGAAACCCCATGGCGTTATTAAGTGAATGTGATGGTTTGTTTGGCTATCCGGTTCCGGCAATACAATTTAACCGGATAACCGGCATTTACCGGCAATTTTTCTACAGTTGGACACACACACGTGTTTAAGCAGTTGTTGTTGATTATTTGTTTCTCAGGTCATTGCCATTTACTCACAACTCCTCGCAACTCCTATTCCTCTACTTGTTTCCCTGGGTCTAGAGAATTGTAATATACCTATCATATTTATATTTTCCTATTTCAAGCTTGTTTTTGTAATATAATCACCCAGTCTTCTTACTTACTAACATAAAACCTTTAAGCTGTTCTATAGGGGCATCTAAAAGGATAGTTAAGCAGATAAAATATATACTAATTGCATAAACAAAGAATATACTGACCTTCTATCATGTGGTTTCAATATGTTTTACTACCTCCAAAGATTTATTAGTACTAGGTATACTATAGAAATCTTGTTGATTCTTAGCAATCATTATAAGATTTTCTGGGTTGCTTGTCAGGACCAATATTTTAGCATTAATGTCAGAGAAGAAAATGGTGACCATACATTGAAATTTCTTCAATAATACTGAATTTAGTAAATTTTACTCCAAAGTCAAGCCCTTATATAAAAATACAATACTTAGGGGTAAAAATCTTAAGCATCTTTGACAGAGTACATATATCTATTATAAGATATTTATCAACCAAAATAAAACAGTAGTCATTATATTCATTGCCAATATACTTTAAGTCACTTGTAATTTGTGAACAAATACATGTTATAATAATAACAGGTATAGTGCATTTGCCAAGTATTCCATACATTGCTATACTAAAGCTCTATTTTCCCCTACAGTGAGGAAATATCAATAAAAAAGGACTCGTTCCTGCCGGCAGACCGCTGCTGGCCCACATACTCAAGTAGTTCCTACTATAATATGCCTAAGCAGTTTATAACTCTATGCTAGGGTATGCTATACTAGCACCCTATGCATACACTTGTACCAAGGATGACCAAGGACAGTCAATATTATAGTAGGGGGGAGATGATATGCTTGTTATAGTTCTACAGACTAATTTGCGCATTTCCCCTATTATATTCAAAGGGCTATAGTCTAGTTCCTACTATAATATGCCTAAGCAGTTTATAACTCCATGCTAGGGTATGCTATACTAGCACCCTATGCATACTCCATTCACTGAAGGATCAACTCTATAATGGTCATTATACTCCAAAGGCAATTGCTTGCACACTGTCATAAGCTTCAGAAAGTCTATTCTTTTACAAATGGTTAGCTAATGCAATCTGGTTATGTGAAGGCATCGACTCAGCTATGCTGACATGACCGACTGCCAAAGCATGGTTTACAACTGTATAGTTTTACTTATCTAATACTTCTTGAACCCATAAATACCATAGGCACCTTATCTAGTTGAGCCAGTTACCCATACATACTCAGCTTCAGGATCATCTCCTAAGGCTATAGTTACTAGTGGTACTCTAGTTGGTTCAGGGGGAAATACACAAGAGTCCAGAGCACAAATTACTTTTGCAAAGCTAAGAAATACAAAGTTTTGTCCAAAGCAAAGCGACAACCAAAGCATATTTTCTATTAAAGTTCATACCGACACAAAGCAAAGTTTATTTGAAGTCAATCTGAAGCTCTACAATAATCTGAAGTTGTATAAAAACCCAAAGCTGTTATAAAAAAAACCAAAGCTACTACCACAAACCGAAGCTATTTCCTTAGACTTTTGTCTTTAAACACATTGTATTCAAAAGAACCATCCTACTAGTTTACCTTTGGTACTAGTTATTCACTCAGGCACTCACTCTGAAGGCTCTGCTTCTAAATTCACTACTCAAAGTATTTTTATACTTGAACACACTTGAACTACACACTACTTGTGGTTTTAGTTGGTTTTCACCTTCTATTGACTACACACCTATTAACGTCATGGATTCCTATGTGGTTGATAAATGGGATGTGAATGAAAAGATGCTTTATGAGCCTAGCAATGTATGATTCATTTTATAAACTTGGTCCATTTTCTGACAGCTCAGTAGCATTCTGATTACAAATTGCAAATGAAGCCAATAAGTAATTTCTTCACTCTTATTGAGGTGAACAACATGCTTCCATTGGAATCAAATCCACAATCAATTTATTTTTTATTATCTCTGGAGTTGTTTCAACACAATTGGAAGTTTATACTGCCACCATGCTTTGAGGAACTGGGTTATAATGTTTATGACATTTTATCAGTTTTTCACCAATTAATAGGCTGCAGATTTCAGAAATTGAAACTGAGAATCTATACAGGGAAATAACTGCCTGGATTGGAGGTTCAAATCAAGGAGAGAACATTTCAAAAACATTTCCAGAGAATGATAGTATTATGCAGGCTATCTTAGAGAACACCAGGCAATATAGAGCTTTGAAGATGGAGCTTGAAAAGGGACTTTTTTTGAACCATCAGCCTGAAAAGGTAAAATAAAACACACATTTCTCTATCAGAATTTTAACTATCTGTCTGACAGATACCTAAAAAAATCAGAGGGAATTTCCTCTTTACAATGAACTGGAGAGAGGCTGTCCCAAATGTAGATCAAAACCAGGTGCAGAAAAGTGTGTGGAAAAGAGAACTGTGCATGTCCGCGGTGTTGGAGAGCTCAATGTAATGGCACAAGGGAACATAATTGGAGGTGGTATAACCCTTGTGCCAGAGCATGAATGGATGGTTCCTCTTGATGTATGCTGTCTTTTTACACTCTGAAATATTTTAATCTGTTTTGTAGATCCAAGAAGGGGATGAGCCCCCTCAAATGTGGCA
Organism: Stygiomarasmius scandens; assembly: GCA_037954225.1. NCBI lineage: Eukaryota > Fungi > Basidiomycota > Agaricomycetes > Agaricales > Campanellaceae > Stygiomarasmius > Stygiomarasmius scandens. The sequence continues at coordinate 1,316,948 of JBANRG010000002.1, read as the reverse complement.
TGCCAGTGATTTTGGCCTTGAGGCAATACAGTCCAATCCAGAAAAGATTGAAAGATGTGGACAGCATGTTGTTGTTTTCCAGGATAAGGATGGAAAACAGGCATGTGGTGATTTTGCACATTTGAGATTTATACTCATATTTTACGGCTGGATGTTGTTTACTTTGGAGTCCAGAGAGAAGAGCATTTAGATGTGCTTATAAAAAATAACAAAAAAGCACAGGTGTCAAGGAATTACATGGTAGAAGAAGAGTAGGAGCATGGGGTGAAGGTATCATGCAAGCATTTGTGGAAAGGGGTGCCCAAAGGAGGAAGTGTATATGGAGATGGATACCAATTATATGAAGGTGCAGAGCTTTCACCTCAGCAAAGCATAATTGAAGGGATAAATTTGTTTTTCAGCTATGCAGTGGTATGAGATTTTCTATGTTGTATCACTCAAGGGTTTGACTTTTTGCACAGGATACTCTAATGATGGAAGAAGCAGCCCAGTCAGTGGACTCCAAATTGTTCAAGGATCTAAGAGAGGCTTCAAAAGACTGTGGGAGAGTAGGCAGATTTGGAGCCAATTTGTATAAATGCCAAATTATATAGCAGGTATGCATCAGGAGAGTGATGCTAGTTGAGGATTGTGTTGTCAATTGGAATGGTCTAGGAAGAGAGAGTTTGATGAGTTTGGATTTATCCACCTACAGTATGGGATTTACCTTGCAACTGAACCAAACATGCTGTGGTGAGTTTTCTTTTTTTTTATAACAGTTGGTATTGAATATCAATTATGTTTTAGGTCTTTTGACGCAAATTTGGTTCATGGCACCATGTTGCCTAGTCAAGAAACAGTGCTGACTTTACAGGGAGGATATGGCATGGTGTCTCAATATGAACAGATTGCAGTGACCACTGGAGACCATTGTGCCATACGTAAAAAAGATGCTAACAAAGCCAAGAAACATGCCAATGTTCAAAGGTGCCAGAGGTTTAGAGAGAGAAGCATGGCAGGAGCTTAGTGTATTTCTTCAGCAAAATCCATTCATATGTGTAACATCAAAATAATTTTATGGGAGAATATATTATTCATGAGACAGGGGTATCTAGGTCTGCCGCTGTTATAAATATAATGTTGTACTGGCACTGTGAGTCTTACATAGTGTCCCAGACATGGTATTTGCAGTTCGGTCTGTAGTAGAAGTGCGCAAAACTCAGCATGGCAAGAGATATAGGCTGGAGTCTGCCTGATTAATATCTCAGTGAAAATGTGTGCATATCTGTTCAATTCTGCATAGTACCAGAAATGTTTGCTTCTTTCAATATCCTGATAAAATTTGCATATGTCAGGAGTGTAGTGTTTCCTCTAGCTCTTCTAAGGTGCCTTGGAATCTGTTAATTTCTGCATATATTTGTAAATAGCTTTATTGATAAGTAAATACATTTATTGTCTACATATAAAAAGTACAGGAAGAACTAGTGACAAATGATACCTCTAAGCGGTGCAGTGCACAAACCAATGGACATGTCGTAGTTGATATGACCCTAGTAAAACAGATGGCTTTCAGAAAATAAGACTGATTATGAGAAAATAATGAAGGGCTTCGTACGTTGGTAAATACAGCAATTCAGACAGCTGTAGGGCTGCGGCATGTAGATGCGGTAGGTAAAAAATACAGGTTAGATAAAGGAAAGTTGTTAGTAAGCAACAAATTCGCCTGATGACCTTGACCATACCATACCCATTAAACACGTCCAAAACGCGTCCAAAACACAAATGGAATTGCTAAAGGGCACTCCGCAAGAGGCCGTTACACGAAATCTATTTAGGAGTATTAAAAGTCGGCTTTTACCATCCAAGGATTTTTAAAACTTGGAAGGGACAAAATTGACTCTCAATGGTGTTCAGCCAGAAGATACCCCTTTGTAGTTGTGATGTCCGGAAAGGCTTTGACTTTATCTTACTCTTGTTACTTCCTTTTGACTTATTACTTCTCCAACATGGATTGGGAATAAGATTTGTTTAGTCTTCTAGTGTGTCTATGGTCTAGGGCATATATCTAGTCTATTCCATGTGGATAGCAATTTCTAAACCAGATTCAGTGATTCGGAACCCAATGCTGAATACAGTGTTACTAGCTGGAGGAATATATGGCACAATAATCTGCCTACCTTGCCATGTTTGGGACAATAAAGTCAGGTTCACTTGCTTTCATTTGCTGTAGAGAGTGAGTAGTCAAAAAGCCAATTGTCCTACATCCTGCAGCTTTCCCACTCCTGATGCCTGCAGGTGCATCTTCAAAGACAATGCCTGAACAGTTGTAAGATAACTATATGACCATCAGTTTCAAAACATACAGTTTGCCGGGTCAACACCACATTTTTGTGCACCCAGAAGATATGGATCTGGTCTGAAAAGATTGCTATCAGTAAATTTTTCGAATGAAGAAGACCAACCAATTTACGCTGGTTTACCCCTGGATACATCTTCTGCCGCAACAAAAACATCTGGAACCGGGACGCCTGCCAAAGATAGGGCAGCTGTAGCATACGAGCGCGTTGCAGAGGTGCACAAAGCCCACTTAGGTTTGGGTAGATACCCGACAGACTCAATCTAAAAAGATACGTCGGCGAAATGTGAATCTTCCTCCCCCGAAAAACATCACCTCTTTCATAGCTTCGGAAACTCCAGGGAGCATAACTATCCCCTTCCGACCGTTGGCCTTGGAGGACGTAACGATTGCTTCCTCGAAACGTTGAGCCTCTCTCTATCAAAGCAGTCGTTACAGCGACACATTGGTGGAGAATTGATCCAAACAAACTTCTTGTTCCGCCGGATCTTCTACTCCGCAGTATTTCTTCAGATTTTCAACAGTGCGGACGCCATGAGCAGCTATCGAGGCAGATTCGTTAGATCCCGAGGGGAAGGCAGTAACAGGAGACCGTTTCTTACAGCTCAAAATGTCATAAATGTCGATATGAGGATATTTCTCTTTAAAAACCTCCCATGCACCTTGAACTCCGGCTGTCGAATCGACGAGCGTACCATCCATATCAAAGAGCCTAAGTTACAATGATCATTAGAGATGAGTGGTACATGATGTTCTCAAACTTACGCTGCATCTACATGGATCGTGGTGGTGGGCATGGCTCAAGAGTGTGTCGAGCTCGAGGGCAAGACTCCAAAAGATATTTAACCGCGAACGCATTTCCCCTAATGCACTAGGGCCGAAGTTTCTCCGCTCTTACTCTGCGTTCAGGCCCAGAAAGTGCCGCCCATATTTCAAAGAGCAGTTGAGGTTGACATGCGCTGACAGACCGTCCTTGGAAGACGGGACGGAGCGATAAGAGATGGAAAGAAACGCAGTTGTCAGATGTTTTATTACGCCAACAGTTGTCACTTTACGTTATTCAATGCCTCCTCGAAAGCGACCACAGTTTACACAAGAATCAATCGACCAGCAGCTTCAGCAAATCCACCTTCTCGATCAGTCTTCATCTTCAGAGAACCTCGAACAACTCGGCCCAATTATAAAACAGATTCATGCCAATAGGCAACAGGACGCCTTTTTACGCACAGTTCAGGGCCTCATAGATTCCAAGGATGCAGAAATAGAAAACATTTGCGCAGAGAATTACCAGGACTTTATAGCCTCTGTGTCTACACTGTTCACGGTCAAGTCATACACCGACAAGATGAAGGAAAATATTTCTACCCTAGATGCAAGTGTCGCGCAGCTAGGTCGCGGTCTCGTCGAGAAGAAACGCAATCTACTGCAGACCAAGAAGACTGCTGCCAATCTCGACGAAGCGATTGACACGCTCCAGGCTTGTCTTAGGGTTCTTGATGTCGTGAACAGAGTCGGTGAAATGATCAAAGAAGGGAAGTACTGGAGTGCGCTCAGGGTGTGTTGTCTATGTACTTCAGCGTATCGGTCCACTGAGTCATGCAAATACAGTCTCTTGAAGATATTCAAAATCTACCGCAAACATCCCTTTCTCAGACACCCTTCTACCAACATCTACTCTCTTCTTTACCGTCACTACGTACCCAAATTAAGGATGCTGTCACTGCCTCTATGAAACAATGGCTACTCGAAATCAGAAACAATAGCGGTGAAATAGGAAGATTAGCGCTAGAGGCTATGGAGGCCCGGACACGACGCTGGAGAACAAGAAGGGAGAAAGATCCTTTATTGAGGATGAGTCGAGTTGGCAGTGCAGTCGAACTAGTGACCTATGAAAAGACTGAATGTAAGAATTAGTTTTTTGCATCTGAGAGAACTTACTGACGATGATCAAAGTTAACGTTCTTGACAACGAGCAACTGCAGATTGACTTTAAACCCCTCTATCAATGCATACACATATACGCAACTCTTGATTCGCTGGAGGAATTGCAGAGATCATATCAAGCTGACCGAAAGGTAAAGATGTTCCTACTTGTCGTTACTTCATCATTAAGCTGCTGTTTACAGGCGCAATCCGACCTCATCTTGCCCAACCCGATACCATTGGCTTCTTTGCAGTCTATAACCCAGGAAATCTCCGGTTTCTTCATCGTCGAAACCAACGTACTGGAAACAACAGGAGCTTTTAGATCTGAAAGGGACGTCGAAGAGTTGTGGGAAGGAGTTGTCGCGCGATTGACCTCCGGTGTCGAGGCTGCCCTTGGGAGTGGAACAGATCCTGATACTTTGATTAGAGTCAAAGAATGTCTGATTGGTTTTATCATGACTCTCGAGGTGACCCTTCAAGTTCATTTTCCGTTGTTGTCGAGAGTTGACAAACGTTCCATAGTCACCGCTGTATCCAACAAACTCACTACACTCATTCGTGATCGTTCTATTCGAGAAATACGCACAGTTGCTTAATGCGCAATTTAGTCGCCGGTTCGACGAGGTTTGCGTATCTCATATATGAATTATTGTTTACTAATGCTGCTTTCTAAGATCGTGCAACAAGACGACCATCTCCCAATGTATGTGCAATCTGCCCAAGAGGTGAACACAGTTCTGGATATTGTGTGGGTGGACGAGAACGAGAAGCAAAGAATCCAACAGTGAGCATCTTATCGCTTCATATCATACCTTTTCACCAAGGACTTTTGAAGGACGCCTCCGCCGCAAAACCTGCCTTTTTCACAAACCTTCTACTTATGTTGTGAAGATGTTTGTCCACTCTTCTCCTCAAACTGAGTGCTGTCTTTGACTCTTCACAGATCCGTACATATATTCAGAAGTTTTACGCATTCGTTGAAGGCGTTTCCCAACACCATCGAAATATCGACGAATTATTAAGCCAGGTCTTCCCTTTCTTATGGTGCACATATTGTCAATCTCTAACCGTTATTCAGTCCTTGGACAGTCTTTTGATAAGTCATATAAGTGAGACCATTGGCAAACGTCTCGCTGGCACGACGACACTGTCGCAGATCGCCCAGATTGTAACAAATCTAGAACACTTTCAAGTTGCCTGTACCGAGCTCGAACGTTCGCTCACCAATCTTCGGTACTTTAACATTGCTTCGTTTCTCCGAAGTCGGAGTTAATCTATTCCTCATAGCACTGCTCAGCGAGGTGGTACCATCCGACTTAATGCCTCCGATTCTTTCAGTTCGACATTATCTCGAGCGCTTGATCGTATAACCTCTTTGATCAACTCAAAACTCGATGACTTTTTTGGTCTTTCAGAATATGATTGGACTCCACCGAGACGCGAGACTTCCCCAAGCATGTATCTATACGAGCTGTTTAACTGGCTCATGACCGTAGTCGATGGCTTAGCTATCAAGGAAGCATACAAGGACCAAGCATATATGGGGGCAGTTTCCTATATTGCCAACTGTCTGATGGTTCGCCCCCCTCGACTAATTAAAGCTTGCAAGTACTGATAAAGTTTGATACAGGATTTCCTTGTAGGTCGTGAAGTCCTGAGCATCAATGAAAATGCAATCTCCAACATCATGGTTGATGTGTCTTGGCTGGACGAACAACTCAATGGCATTGGACGCTCGCATTTACGTTCGGCGTTTGATGAATTACGCTCTGTGACTCGATTTCTGCGCTTCCTATTGGCCAATACTGACCGCTCTTTCCAGACGACCGATATCGTGCTCCAAGACACGGTACAAGAATTCCTGATCCCTACCAACAGAAAGACATCATTTGCATCTGTCAAGCACAAGCGCCTTGAAGCACTTCTAGAGAAGCTCGCTAGATATGGTGCCAGCCAAAAGGATTCGGCCACCCGGGCACTGGCAGAGAAACGCCGAAAGCAGGCTGAGGCTGTTGGAAGGCTATTCCCAGGAGAAGGAAGATGATAGAATATCCGTGATTGTAAAATCAGTGTAATTTTAGAGGGTGAGGAATATCGATTGATCTAAGGTAAACCCTACATACTTCCAGGGTCCGCCTGAGTATGTACTATGAAAGTGAAAGGAAACTTCCGAGAGCAAGAGAAAGGGTAGAAAAGGACGTAAAATAAGTGACACCGAGACAAGAACGAGTGTTCATCCATTCGGCATCGAAAGATCGTGACAGGAGTAATAGACTGGAATAAACAGAAATCATTACACCCGACGCTTAATGTTTGCACTCAGCCACTCCAGTCCCTCATACAGACCATCTCCAGAAGTAGCACATGCGGCCTATTAGAAAAGATGGTCAACGCAAGAAAAGTAGATAAATGACTGTAGGAACCGACCTGGATATACCAAGTTCGCTGTCTAAGGCCATGGAGACCAAGTTTGTCGGTGATTTCCGCTGCGTTCATGGCATTCGGCAAATCTTGTTTGTTGGCGAACACGAGGAGAAGGGCGTCACGGAGTTCATCCTCGTTGAGCATCCGTTGAAGTTCTTCCCGGGCCTCAGATACACGTTCCCTATCGTTGGAGTCGACAACGAAAATGATACCCTGGGTGTTTTGGAAGTCTGGAAAAATATAAGCAGAGTGTAATAAGGGGTCGGTAGTGTGACGCACAATGCCTCCAGAGAGGACGGATCTTGTCCTGACCTCCGACATCCCAGACAGTGAAGGAGATGTTCTTATACTCGACAGTCTCGACGTTGAAACCTAGGTGGCAGTGAGACTCGTGATTCATCATGGCGTGCGTGCTGAGACGTACCGATTGTTGGAATAGTCGTGACGATTTCTCCAAGCTTAAGCTTGTACAGAATGGTGGTCTTACCAGCGGCGTCAAGGCCGACCTTGATACAAAAGAATGAGTACCAAAGAACAGTGTGTGCCAGCGCAAATGCGTACCATCAAAATTCCTGTTGCCGCCAGGTCAGTCATTTTCAGGATAAAAGAAACAAAAGAAACGAGACATACGCATCTCCTTCTTCCCAAAAAGTTGAGAGAGTGCCCGCGAGACTGAAAGACCCATTGTTATGAACAGATAAGGAGAAGAAGAACAAGTACTGAGAGAGACTGGTGAAAGAGTAAACGTGGGCGTGAGAGATGTTTGGACAAAACTGAAATTAAACTCCGCTTACAGTAAGGGTCGTGTGGCAAACAAGGCTGAAAAATTCTGATTGTTTCTCTTATTCTGATGATTCCAGCGACTGAAAAATTCTAGTCTTGTCTCCGTGCCATTCAGGACTGCCCAGCTCTCGAACAGTGTACATACCCTCTAATCTTTTGAACGGCATGACTTGAACCAGCGCCGCGATCACGGACAACTCAAAGGGACACGTATACACGCTTAAATTTTCTCTCAAAACCCCTATAAAAGAAAAAACATGATATATATAAAAGTAAAGCTACAGTAGAATGGGTGCTAATAATACAGACAGCAGGGCAGGACATAAAAATATAACGGGCGTCGTTATGGTCTTGAAGTTGAAGGTCTGGAGTTTACGCCAAACTGCTTGTTCCGAGGTGTCGATCTAGTTTCATTCTCCAGCTAACATAAATACCCTCGCTAGGAGAGGGAGCATACTGACAGAGTTCGTACAATACAAGTTGTTCTTGAAATCCCGGATTAGGCCAGATCTGTTCACGAGCTGAAAAACGAAATTACTGTTGAACTGATTGTGTCTCAACAGTAAGATCATGTCTCAAATACCTTCTCGTATGAGTGCAATCGACTTGGTTGCGCTGATACGCCGCGACCACATCACTGTATGCACAAGAGAGGGAAGGATTCAACAATCGCTTTTGAAATCCGTCTCGGCTTCCAGGAAACTCACAATATGCAGCTACAACAGTGGCACTTCTGGATATACCCTGAACGCAATGAACGAGCACGACCCCGCCTGCATGAAGAGCTTGGTCGATAAACCGTACCGCAGATGGCAAATGTCTGAGAATGTCTGCATGGCTGACATCTTGAATATTTATGCGCATATGATGTATTCCAGACTGTGGCAATTCTGCAGGAATAGGGTCTTCGCACACAGAGAGGATATGTGTAATGCGATTCTCTGTCAATGAACGAGATGATCGTGCTGCACTTAGGCTAATGTTCCTAATTAGTGCAAGTTTAGGAAAAATGTGAATGTTTGCTACATACTTTCCGAGGAATAGTCTGCCTTCGATGATAGTTGAGACGTTCTTCCAGTAGACCATTTTTCTTTCAGCATGGTAGTCCAGAAGTAGTGTGCTTATATTCAACTTTTCATGTTCCAAGTTATTGTACAGCTATCCCGACAGATTATGGGAGCCAGGGGTAGAGGCGTATCTCTTCGTAAGCATTGAACACTCTTGACACCGAAAAATGCGGTAGTCTTATGCAGAGCGGTGTCGCGATGCCTAAGGCGCGCATGTGTTGTGACCATAATAGCACGTGTCTTGGTAATCTTGTCACGCTACGCGCTTGCAGCACACTCAACCTTGCAACGCCTGTGTTGGGCGGTGTCCGTGTGCTTTCAAACCTGCAAACACATTTGTGGCGAACCTAGGTCATCCCAATTTTATCTACAGCCTTATTGAAAACTCATGCTCTGACAGGAAAACGGACAATCTCCAAACGGAGCCACAACTTTAAGGCACTCCCTCGCCCAAGGGCAGGCCACCTTAGGTTAAACACTATTTCTCTTGATTTTTGTTAATTTAAACCCTTAACCCACAGGGCGATCATTGAACGGACAAAGTGTACGTCATATCCAATTCCTGACATGCTTAAAGCATGCACATCAACTACTTATTTACAGTACTCATATCTCTTGCAAGGCCACATTAAACCCCATCACTTTCACTTTTACCCCAGCCTTCTTCTCGCCTTTAACGCTTGAGCTATGAAGATTGAGTACAAGACGGATGCTTATGTAGGTCGCAGTCCCTTGTACTTTTTATCAGTCACACTCACGTTTCTCTAGTTCCACTCAGATGGTACTCGCCGTGTCAAGCCAAAGGCTTCTACCATGCATGGATGGCTTGCGAAGATGAGAGGAACTCTTTTGGGAGATGAGGCTTTGCGCAGCCGAGTACGTCCTCGCTCTTTCATCTGCAATGTTCTGATTCCTGATAACTGATGGTAGGGAATCCGGGAGATGAAAGAAGCCAAGGCTCTGAAAAAGTGGTATAAGGAGAATCCACGATCGAAACCTTCCACCAAAAGGCGTCCATCACAGAAACAATCTGGATCGTCTTTCTACTTTTTTGGTGGAAAAAGCTCCCAGTCCAAATCGAGGCCGGCACCTAGCAGGCAAAACTCACATGTCGTTCGGCACCGTTCTAGTAGTCACCGTCTCGTTGGTCGTACGTCGCAGAAGTCGACGCAAGGGAGACCACGAGCATCTCGACAAGGCTCGTCGAATCGCAGTGGCGCTTCAAGCACACGAACCAGTACTCGCCGTAGCAAGCCTTCCACGAGGCGATGATTTTGATGCAGTTCCGAAGTGGACTCGCTTTCCTGAATGGGAACTTGGCCTCACCTGAACCCTTCATGATTTCTCCTTAGAGTATGTTTATTTAGTTAGGTCATTGGGCTTGATCGCTGGGCGTCACTTTTTTGGTATTGAAAGGAACTTGTAACGACTTGTAACATGTAATCTATGAATAAACTTATGTTCACTCTTTTGTTTCTTCTAAATTCAAGACACAAACATACTCGACATAGTGAGGTGTACTTATAGACGTTGAACCGAGTGTGGAGCACTGGTCCACCAGCATCATCAATCCGGTGCCTTCCGCTCACAATGAAAGCTACAACAACAATGTGATGACTAGTGTTAGGGTAAAAAAATTGAGAGACGTACCAGCTTTAGCAGCTTAGCCTTCCGAGGCAGAATGGTTCTGTTTCTTTTTCTTTTTTCTTTTGCGCTTCTTTTTAGACGGTGAAGCCGGTGTCTCATCACCTCCAGAATCGTCGTCTCCTACGGGTCCGTCTAAATTCAACACTGAGACTGAAAGCCGAGAGTTCTTGGGAGATGTCGGAGACGTTGATGTATTTCCTTTAGATACTTTTTGAGATGTAGTTAAACTATACATTAGGCGGCTCAACAGGACACATACCTGTTTCCTTCTTGTCAGAACTCAATTTCTGGGCCGGTCCATCGTGCCCTTCATTTGACACGCCAAGCGTCACTTCGGGGACGGATGTCTTCACTTTAGGGATCGAGAAAGGATTGGCATTCTCTGATTGACTATCTTTGGATATGGATGGCCCGGCTTTTGGAACATCAACAGGTGCAGTAGTAGGCCGGGAATCCTCGGTAGCCTTTTTCTTCTTCTTGCCATGCACTCCAGCAAATGGGTCGTACTTGACCCTTTTCCGAATGGAATTTGCTTTATTCTCGCCTTCCTCAGAGCTCGATTCAGCCTTGACTTCCCCATCATCCTCTCTAGTCCTCTTGTGACTTTTTCCTACCAAGTGGCCTTTGAGACGCGCAGTCTCTCTTGTCACACTGGTGTTGGACTCTGGGATGGCCGCTCCTACGCCGAGTCTAAGAGACCATTATTCGCATTCTCTCGCGGGTTTACATGTCACATACCTACCTTGGTGGTCGGTGCATGTATTCCTTGAGTTCTGTTTCTAGATCTTGATTGTATGAACGATTTTTGGTTGGCTTTATCCAAGAAGATACTAATTCATGGGTGAGCGACATTGAGAGGTCGATTTGAGCTTGGAGGGTTTCGGCGTCAACATTATCATCGTCAGCCATATCTGCAAATTAGATTCCAGAGTCGGATAGAATGTAGGAAGTTAGAAGAGCATGAATAGAAATGTGTGGCACCAAGTCGCGAGAGAAACTGATCAATCCCGAGTCTCAGTCACATTTTGCTTTTTACAGTCACTACCGTCAATATGTTCAATTCATTAAAGCGCAAACGTGAAGACTTCGACGACTCGGATGACGAAGAACCTTCCTTTGGACGGCAGATTCTACCAATAGCTAATCTTCCAGCAGACTATGATGGCGTTCCTACAGACGGTATGGAATATTTGTTCACTGTCCGGTATGTGATTGTTGACCTTCTAGAATGCAGTCGCTCATTGAAGTCTGATTTGATCTAGGAGAGATGCTCGACTACTTCCATATGTTACAAGGGTATCTAACCCATACGAAAAGCCGCTTTCACCCCCTCGTCACCCTCTTGCTCCTATATCGCATCCTTCTGTCCCATCTGAAGAATGGCGTTCGGTATTAAGTATGCGTTTCAAGAATTTTAAACAGGCAAGTCTAATATATCCGCAAATTGTCATGATATTCATTCAAACTCCAGAATTTGTCCCAGCCAACGATTCATGTCGGTGCACCAAGTACCTTCAATCGAAAAGCAATGCCAGATAAACAGGAGCGCGCCTTGTGGTGGGAATTCTTGTCAGGAAAACCACAGACTGTCTGGGATCCTCCCAAGAAATTGTCGAAGAAGAAAGAAAAGAAACTCGGACTGAGGGGGCTGCGGATGTCTGATAGCGTCAAAATTGAAACAGAAGACAGCACAAATGTAAAACATCAAGGCGAAGACGAAGGTGTGGCGGTTGCGAGTGTGTCAAACGAAACGTTAGCTGAAAGTCCTGTCGTTGCCGTCTATCGACACGTCAAACCGACTCCTGGGTTGCTAAAGCACATTGACGAGGTATTCACTTGCGGCCCCCACTAAAGTTTGAACTGACTTTTACATTTGCAGAAGATGGCTCTCCATCTGCTGATGTATTTTACGCATTGGATTAACCTTCATCTTTCCGACTCCTCGGACCCCCCTTTCCCCCGACTTAGGCAAACGCACGCGCAATGGATTTTTGGGCTTTTGACACGCATTGAGGAGCATATCTCCGCAGATGATATGAGTCTGCTTCGGAACCTTGCGCGTGCCTGTACCAGTCTGCTCGAGATTTTGATAAAGGAGAAAACTTCCGAAACCTGTGAAAAAGAAGCAGAAGACGATCCATGGATAAACGTGTCTTCTTGTTGGGTGGTCATATCTCTCGTTGTTGGGCTCTGGGGGCAACACGACTTGTGGATGGACGCCGAAGACATGCTACGAAGAACCTCAAATTGAAATCCAGAGTGAAATAAACGTTGCTATGACCGTGTTGCAGAATATTGTGCCTTGTCGGAGGCGGTCATCTTTCACCATAATTCTCGGCTACTCCTCCGCATGTACGTGGTTGTTTATAGTGTACAAAGAGTTCTTTCTCTGAGAACCATATGCAACATTCCTTTTCATAAATGATGATGTGCGCTGGCTCAATGAGACAGACAGACAGACAGACAGCTGAGATTGAACCGAGGGAACATGCAATGCCGTCATGTTAAGCGACGTGTACGTAAGCTCATAAAACGCGGGCATCTCGAACCTTTTTGCTCTTTCACCTTCCTGTTCTCATAAAAGCAGACCCAGTCATTCCTTTTTGCCTTCCGCTCTTTCCTTTCCATCTTCTCGTCATGCGTTCTTTCGTCGCTCTTTGCCTCGCCTTCGCTGTGTCCTCATGGGCATACCAAGTCACTGAACCCAACGCATCTCAGGGATGGACCAACGTTGGGGAGCAGCCGTAAGTCTCTTTTGTTGACACAGCGACACACGCTTATTCGACTCCTCAGCGTTACTTGGGATAGGGTCTCCACTGACCCTTCCAACTTCACTATCGTTCTCACCAATGAGGTACGTTCAACCATTCTTCAGTTTTTTTTCCATGTCGTGACAGTTGGCATAGGATCGCACTATCTTGCCCTTGGACCAAGTCTTAGCCGCGAGCGTTGTCGCCGCTGAGGGGGCAGGTAATACGTCAGTGCGCCCTCCCAGCGGTGGTTGGCCGACTGGCAAAGGCTTCCGAGTCAACTTTGTCAAGAGCGAAGACGAAGTCAATACCATCTTCGCTCAGTCCAATGAGTTTGAAATTGCTGAGAGTAGCTCTTCCTCCTCTTCTGCAACTACGTTCTCCGCAGCTACTGGAACGTGAGTCTTTTCTTCAACTTCTCTTCGCAACGGCATTATAGAACATTGTTGATTAGACTCCCGAGAACTACTATGGTTGCTACTACCCCGGCTACTTCCGCTTCTGGTGCCTCTGGAACTACTGGCGATGAACCTGCCACCACTTCCAATGCTGCTGCATCAACTGGTGTCCAGAACGGATTTGCAGTTGCCCTCTTTGCTCTCTTCGCGACCTTTATGGCCTGAGTACTTCAGTTTCCTTCTTTCTATGGACTGAAAGACTTTTCCTTTACAAAAATGATGGTCATATCTTAGGGTGTACGCGTTTAGGGTCTAATAACTTGTTTTGGACAAATATTACTTTGTTGTAGCTATGTTGTTGTTTGATTCTCAAATGTCGACGCTCTACGACTATTGAATCCGACGATTATCTACAATTGCAAATTCAAAGGTTGGAAAAATTGAGCGCAAATATGCCTCTTTCAATTCAGTCTACTGATAGTAATACGAGGCGACGAAGTGTGACCTTTCTGAATAGCCCCGTGATTATCTCTATCTCCTCTAAAAATGTTGTTAGTCCGAAATCTGACTCGGAAAGCCAATCCGGTCCCCGGATCTTAGAGCCGTACCACCATGTCGTCTCCTAACCTAGAGCACCTCTTACCCCCGAGCTGGAAATCCCAAGTGCAAGCTTGGCTGGCTGAAGACACCCCTTCGTTCGACTATGGTGGCTACGTCGTCGGAGAGGCGGAACGAGAAGCTTATCTCCTAGGGAAAGGCGGTCGTCCCGCTGTTCTCGCAGGTTCTCCTTTCGTTACAGAAATCTTTGCCCAGCTAGGTTGCACGTACGTGTGCAGCTGCTCCGCGAAGCTAACAATTGACCCTGTATCAGAGTCGAATGGCACGTTAAGGAAGGGGAAACCTTTGAACCCGTCAAGCGGGTTGCGACAGTACGAGGCAAAGCTAGATATCTATTGTTGGGTGAAAGGGTCGCTTTAAACCTCCTTGCACGAGCGAGTGGGATTGCAACCATGTACGTATTCACGTTATCCCAGTAACTGCACTCGCCTTCATCTCCGAAAACTACACAGGTCGAAGAAGATTAAAGATCTCGCTAGAGGTTACGGCTTTGAGGGTATCATTGCTGGCACGAGGAAGACTACTCCCGGTGAGATTCGCTCTTCGTAATGCCGATATCTGGTTTACCCTGTTGTCCAGGATTCAGACTAGTAGAGAAATATGCCATGCTCGTCGGAGGTATCGATGCCCATCGACATGACCTGTCTAGTATGATCATGCTCAAGGACAACCATATTTGGTCTTCTGGTGGGTCCCCTCACTACACTTATTTCATAGTACTAACCGTGTCTAGGATCTATAACCGCTGCTATCGAGCATGCCCGCGCTGTCGGCGGCTTCAGTCTACTTCTTGACGTTGAGGTACGAGATGAAGCAGAGGCAGACGAAGCGATTGCTGCAGGTGCAGACATCATTATGCTGGATAACATCGAAGGGGATGAATTGGTTCAAGTCGCTAGGAGACTAAAGGAAAAGTGGAGAGGTCAAAGAAAGTTCTTATTCGAGACAAGTGGGGGCATCACCGAGGCCAACTTGCAAGAGCGTGCCATCAACGGTGAGCATCTCCACATCTCCCATCTTCGTCGCCGAGACTGATAGGACGGCAGAAATCGATATTTTAAGTACAAGTGTGGTACACCAATCCGTTCCGCACATTGATTTCAGCCTGAAGATCCAAATGCCGAAGAATTGAAATAGAAGTGTATAGAATTTCGTACTCATTGCTTAGCTCTGTATTCTTGTATAAGGGTATTTTATTCCTGTAAAGTATGAACCTTTCAGGATATATTGAACAATGCCAGTGCATTGGTACCTCTGACGCCACTCTTGTCTTCTTCTGTCCATCCTTGAACCGAGTCAATAGCATCCAAGTTGTCTACGACACTCTTCCATTTTTGCGTCGATGAGAGAGGAGGGAAAAATGGATGGTCAGTCCCGAATAACACTCTTTTGCTACCAAGTTTTCTATCTGCAGGTTCAGTGGATAGACTTCCACTCTCGTAGCGGTTTGCTCGAGACAGGATTTCGCTCACAAAACCAAGCTCCTCTGGACCATATGCCACGGCGTCGAGATAAAGTTTGCCAACATAGAAGCGGGCATCATGCTTTAGTCGCGATGCCACGACAGGATCATGGTCGATGCACGACGCTAGGCGAGAGGAGAGCTGAGGTAAAGCACCTCCTGAATGAGCCAAGAGAAGACGAAGCTTGGGGAAGCGGTCAAATACTCCTGAGAGAATCAAACGAGTGGCAGCCTTAATTGTTCAATTAGTCACTGTTCTTTCTTTCCAGAACGCGTCAACTCACGGTAGTTGTTTCGAAAGGGAAACCCAAAGCGAGCGGAAGGACATGTCCATTATCTTTTCCCCCCCAAGCCTTTCCATCTACTCCGTAATGTGGGTGGAGGAAAACGACCAGACCAGCGGCCTCGATAGCGGCCCAAACGGGGTCTAACGCTTCGTCATCCAAGCCCTTTCCAACACCTCGTGTGCCCATGATAAGCCCTTTTAGATGAGGAAAGTCGGAAATTTGTTTGACGGCTTCCAGCAGCGACGCCGTCGTGATCTCTGGAACAAGTGGTAGAAGGCCGAAACCGTAGAGTCGTTTGATTGACGAGCTTGTCACATTAGGACCCGTCGAACAATATTGTTCAAGATCTGTATTCAATTCCAGTGCCAAGCTGTGAGCTTGTGATGCAGGAAGAAAGTCTAGCCATGGGTTGGCAGTACTTGAGAACAGAGTATAAGTAGCCGCGTTACTGAATCCATTATGCGCACTCACGAGACAACTGAAACGTCAATACCATGCTGGTCCATGAAAACTAGTTTTTGATCTCTGTCCCAGTACTGAGGCCCTACGGGTCGTCCTCCACTCGGTTCATGATCCAGGATAAGCAGACGATCCTGTTCTTTGCCGTCAATAGTAGTGGTCATAATTTTAGGCACCGAAGAGCGTGCACGTAGCATGTTTGCATATCTAGGAAGATATACATGAGTATGAATATCAACAAGGAGTTTTGTAGTAGCCATCGAGGGCGGAGAAGAGCAGCTGATAAGAAATTTGGTGCATGTCGAGGAACGAAATCGAAATTGACGGATCGTGTGAATTTCGTTCCTCAGTACTCTCCATGTTTTGAACGTGTATACGGAGGCGTTTATTCTAACATAGATATGCGGACATTTGTTGCACTTTTTTTCAACTGGGTGTACCAGAGACAATCGTTCTGGCTTCCATTTCTGTAAGTACAAAGGGCATGATGGATGTGGACCTCAAAGGTATACTAGGTTGAGTTTCTATACGTCTTTTATAGGCTTGAGACGATATACTGACATCCGACAGGGTCCAGACCGCTATGACAGGTACCAGCATACTACGAATTCTCTTGAACACCAGATTACAGCAATTAAGGTGAAAATACAGCGAACTTCGACAAAGATCAAATCCAGTTGATCCAGTCGGGAGGAAAACCACAGAAGGGTCTTATTCCAAAGGTCCCATGACGACATGATTTGCACAGAGGTTTTGTGACAAAAAAGTCTGCTAAGTAGAAACCTGACATGCTTTACTCACCAAGCTGCCGATGACCTGACCTGCACGAGCGCTGATTTAGAGTCTATCACACAATCGTACTCCTAAAGATCTGCCGTTCGAAACACGATCATCAAACACGCCACGACTGGCATGGTGTAACAGTCTGTCTTTGGCAGTAGTGGTAACCGTATCGCAACTGGGCCGGATCAGGACAATTTCCAAATGGAACCAATATGGACAGCTAACTAGATTACTTAACTCCGTTACAACTCCCGTTCCACCATCATCTGCCTCTTTCCCTGAGCTTGGCTGCGGGCCAGCTCAGTTGCTCAAATGTTCCTCGGGTCCTTGCACCATCTCTCTTCTTTCCTTGTCTTCACCTTCGTTTTTCCTGTCGCTATGTTGTCTTCTACTTCACATCACGCTCGTGCTATGCAGCTTCAGGAACAGTCCAAATATCTTGGGATTCGACAGACGCAGAATGACACTACCGGTCCATCGTCATCACCTGTCTCATTTTTCGGTTCAAGTACCAGCAGCTCTACATCTGCATCTGAAAATGCGACATCAACTGAGAGCGGTTCTTCATTTTCTTCTTCCTCTTCTTCTCCTTCGCCTTCCTTGACCACCGACTCGTCATTTACCTCATCATTCTCCTCTACAAGTACCTCCCTGGCCTCTGACTCCTCATCGACATCAACTGAAAACTCTACATTCGTATCGCCTTCGAGCTCTTTTTCCGTATTCTCCTCTACATCTACAGCATCGTATGTTTCCTTTTACTATAGTTAATGGTTTAATTTTGCTAACATTTTCTAGTCCGTCTCAGTTTACGACAACTACGTCGAGTGACAGCAGCAACGTTGTTGAACTTACTAGCTCTGATACCGGAAGAATTCTAGTTACTCAGGAGTCCTCTTCCTTTGAACCAACACCTGCTACAACGTTCGAATTGACCTCAGCTATTACACCAAGCACCTCTACTTCCAGCCTTGTCGCATCGACTAGTGGTCTTTCTACCGCCGCCGCAGTCAGCTCGGATCGGTAAGTCTCCTAGTAAACAAAAGTATATTTGTCCTAATGTATCATATTAAGTGGATTCTGGTCCAATAAGCCAGCAGGTGAGCATAGAATTTTGCATCTTGTTGTATACTTATGACTGTTTCGAGTTTAGTGGCGGGTTTAATCACGGCTATTATTGTTGCTGTGCTCACGATCCTAGTGGCTCTGTATCTCCTGGTCAAACGGAAGCAGAATTCAAAAGGAGTGCGAGATATTGAGTTCTTGGAAAAAGATTCCGAACTTTCGCGCACAAATTCAGGGCACCCCTCAGAACCAAGTAGTATCATGAATCCCCCGATGGACACTCATACCAATCTAGACCCCGTGTACTACCCACCGGATCCATTCGCGACTGCGCCGTATGCTGCCGACAATCTGCCAGCTATCACGTATTCGTACGCACAGGACGTGAATAACCAGTATCCGTCTTACCCCGATGAAAATCCACCACCCATCCCGCCTGACTTTGGGCTCAATCATCCATCGACCGTCCATCCCTCCGATGTCCGTGCCAGTGTACATCCATTTGCTGATCCAGCAGCTTTATCAAGTTTAGTAGCTGAGAGCAAAACAAATCAGAACCCTTTTGCCGACGCAGCAATGGTACAGCTTCCCAACAACAGGGTGAATTTGAATCCTTTCGCCGATGCAGCAGCAACCTCTGGAAGGACAGCTGTTGCGGGCTCTCATTTACTGCAACCTCCAACACGAATATCTGCTTATCAGTCATCGATTGATTCGTTTTATGGTGGAAACGGATACTTGTGAGGGTCCTGGACGTAAAAGGATAGATGTGCGCGGTCCTGAGGGTGGCATCTCAAATCTGCGATAGCCAATAGCTGATAAAGTGTACTACATCAATTTCTACATACTGTACCTGTACTTATATTTATGGAACCCGGAAAAGTACTCGGTTTTGGCCTCAGCGAGAACCGGAGACCCGTGAGAAGTTCCCCTGTTACCCCGGACTAGTCAATCGTCCAAAACGAGGTTTTAACTGGTTCCAAACAAACCCGTCTCTGACCGAATTTTGACCACCATGCTTGTTGCTACTCCAAGACTCCTGCGGTATGCAAGAATAAACTGCTTTCGAAGATTTATGTCTGCTGCCCCATCGAAGGAAGCATTCTTGGAACCGTTGGATTCACATCCAGGTATCACCTGTCTTTCTCTCAATCGACCTCAAAGTAAGAATGCTATCTCGACAACCTTACTCAAGGTGCTACCGATTCGTCTACTTGGAGTGGCTGGTGTCTAATTGAATGATGATTTCTGAACTTTCAATCTAGGAATTGCGGGAGAGCTTGGATACCGTCCACTTTGACAAGAGGTGCGTAAGCTTGTTGTTTGATGGGACCTCATCTCAAATGCTCTACGCAGTGTACGCGTATTAATATTACGCTCAACAACTCCTGGTTCCTTCTGTGCGGGAGCGGATTTAATTGAAAGGCGCACAATGTCACAGCTCCAAGTTTCCAAGTTCCTGGCTGATTTACGAGGTGCATTGGGGAAACTAGAAAGTCTTCCTATGCCCACTATTGCTGCAATCGATGGTCCGGCTTTGGGGGGTGGCTTGGAGCTCGGTCTAGCTTGTGATTTGCGAGTGGCTGGTAGGTACACAACTTTTATCATAACTCTAGGCTTACGAGGTAGTCATCAGGCTACGACGTCACAAAGATAGGCCTTCCTGAAACCGCCCTTGGAATTATTCCTGGTGCTGGTGGAACGCAAAGGGCAACAAGACTTCTAGGCATTGCCAGAGCAAAAGACCTGATATTCACTGCGCGCATGCTGTCTGCACACGAAGCATTGGATTGGGGTTAGAAATTGAATCCCGTCCATTCCTGTTCATGTTTAACATCTCGAACAGGCCTTGTTGATTATGTCTCTGCCCAGAAATCTACAGCATTTGATCGTGCTCTCGATTTGGCGGGTCAGATTGTGAAGAACGGTGAGTCCGTCAAGTGATGAGTGGTGAAATGCTTGTGCTTATATCTTATATCTCGTTCCTAGCTCCTTTGGCCTTGCGTGCAGCAAAACAGTCTATTTCGCGTTCTGAAGATCTTGCTCTGGAAGCTGGTCAGTCGTTTTGTGTACGCTGGTTGAGATTGATACTGATAGTGAATCCAGGCTTAGATTTTGAACGAGCTTCTTACGAAACTCTATTATCGAGCAGCGACCGGATGGAGGCCCTGACGGCTTTCAAGGAGAAGCGGCGGCCAGTGTTCAAAGGGGAGTAAATGGGTCAAGGTGATATAAGTTAGCAATATACAGTCAAGTACAAATACAGATGGGTCCGACAACTGTTGACTAGATTCCAAAAGGTCGAGTCGACATCGAAAACCCACTTGGTAGCGTAGGCATGCCCATGGTTATGCCTTCACCAAACTTAAACCCTTCTACTTTCAAACCTTCGAGATCTTTCATCATAATACTGAGCCGACCAAATCGTCCCTTCGTCTCTAGCAAGGCACCATCCTCTGCAGTAGAACCATCTTGGTCATTAAAACCCTTCTCAAACTGACCCCAGTCACTTCGAAGTGCGAGATATGGCTTGAGCAGGGTGGGGTCAATCCGTCCCAGGTAATTCTCGGTCATGTAGGACTTCAGAATTTCCGGACGGACAAGGAAGAGGTTACCAAGCTGACGAATAAACTCGTAACGTTCGGTGAGAGATGGAATGCCAAAGCTGGCAATCGAATCTTGGTACATTTTTACGTCCCTGTGCGATAATGCAGTTAGGGGTGCAACAAGGGTGAATGGAACGAGGCTCACTTTGCCAGCATCAACCCACCAGTTGGGTTGACAGGGAATTTGCGTAGATGTTCCAACAGTAAACTGGTGCTGACATTCAGATCTCCTCTATTCGGTAAAAAAAGGTTTTACCTGTGGAATGATACCCCTACTTCGGTGAGGAAAACTTCTAAATTCTTGCCGCTCAAATTGGCTTTCGCAGAGTCTCGAACCTTTTCCAACATGTCGCAACAAGCGACACAGGGTTCAGTATTGACTCGAGCAAATGATAGATCGTCGTTCCTTGGTTTGAAGTCATTCCGTTTCTGCTTTGTTAGCTGGAGTGATAGCCAAGCGACGATATCTAACACAAATATCTTTTAATGATACAAGCTCCAAAGTTTGGAAACGCACTGTCAGAAAGCTTTTGCATAAGATGGTTGGCACCCCCATCCAATCTGCTGACTGTTTGATTGTTGAAAACAACCATCTCGCGACGTATAGTGACGGAAGAACTCGCGAGGGGAAGTAGAGCTGTGTTGACATACTGCTGCCAGAGATGACATATGAGATCTACTAATCGTAGGACTGACATGGGTTGCAGATTAGGTTCTGATTTGGCGTCAGCAGCTTCTAGACGAGCTTGAGCACTGAGAATGAGAGCGTCAGCAGATACAAATGAAAACTGCGATATCAACTTACGTTTCCAGTGCTTCCTCCATGTAAGCAGTACTGATAGCTTCGGCCAATACCCGAAGCAAGGCAAAAGTATTTTTGGCTCTGTAAAAATTATGAATGTCGAGAACGCGAAAATCAACACTCAATACTTACATGTCATTCTGAGGACTGAGCTCGACACAGCGTCCGATTGCCTCGGCATGCCATCGTAACATCCTTTCGGCGACCTCTACGCTGAGCTGTCCATCTTCTTCCTTCACTTGGTCTTCTTCAATCGTACTGGTGCTGCTGATACCTCCGAATCTCAAAATGGCGCTAGCTGCTTGAGCAGATGTGCTAGACACAGCTCCGGTAGATGTCGTAGCTGCTGCGGCACTCAACTGATTGACCACACGGTCAAAAACGGATGATTTTCCTTTCTGAGTCTTGGCCTATCCAAAAGGCTTAGTGCTTCGGCAAGAGAATAAGAAGAAAACCATACATGATACCGAGTGAAATGGATGAGTAGACCCGAATACAACGCTCCTAGACTACGGCTCTCCCTTTCAAGATATCTTTGGCCTTCCGTATAAGGAACGAACAGTTCTTCCATAGCTGTTTCTAACATTGTGGTGACTGTGGCCGATGTCCCCGAGGTTACTATTGAAGAACCACCAAACGATTTACGGAATTCTGTGTCGAAAAGGGTACGAGTGGCGGGGAGTTCATAAGCTTTGAGATCTTCTACCAAGTTAGATGCTTGAACATGCACCAACTGCAAGAGTCGAAGATAAGCCAGATCAGAAATTGAACTGCCCCGATGCACCAACTGCTCCATGTGCTGTTGTATCTGTTTCAAGTCAGCTCAGGCCAGAGAGACTTGGGTCTAGTACCGATACTCACGGATTGTGCAAAAACCCTCTGTAAGAAAACTTGCATAACGACAGGTGGATTAGGAAAGACAGCTTTCACAATTTGAGCTTCAGTGTCTACCGTAGACCGAATTTCGGTAAAGAGTTCTGTCAGCCCTTTTTCTGTTTTGGGGGGTGACTCGTCTGGGTTGGGTATTGTTTGCCATCTAAAAATTGGCTATAGGAAACAGTACGGCAGGATTAAAGGGACAGCCTACAATAATGTGTCCTCAGGTTGTTTATTTTCATTGTTGATGAAGAAGTCATGCTGGTTCACATAAACTTGTATACACGAAGAACCTCCGTTGAACTCGAGAAGAGTTTGAGCACAATGCTAAGACGATGATCAGAACAGTCATATAGAGACGACGCATACTACGAACATGCATCATTTTCGGATCCCCTTTGCGATAACATCGATCGAACAAGTTCAACATTTCTTTTTCGAATTTCTCGCAATACTTCTCGATACTCTCTCGGGTCTAGATATCAGCATAAGTTAAAAGAAACAAAAAAAAATAGACTACCAAACGCACCTTATCAGCAGACGGGAGATCCACTTCTTTCGCGACGGTATTCAACCTGCGGAGCAGAATAGCTACTTGACGTCTACCTTGGCGACCCTCCTTGCGCAACGCATCTAGCCTAGCAGTGTCTCCTCGAGAGAATTGGTTGTAAAAATCAATAAGGTCATAAGCTGCTTGCGCTCGCTGTCGTTCGATGTGTACGGTCTCTAACTGTTCACCTATAAGAGGATGAGCTTTCGGTTCCTCATATTCCCAAGGACTCACCAATGCGAATAGCCGTACTACTGACTTCGTTCATCCGACTTTCCATCCCAGAGAAGGAGTTCCCGACCGTCTGATACTCAGACTTAGTACGCATGTCCATTGTAAAGTATTAGAGACTCGCCTCAAATCCACGGTTCAAATCTGCCATCTTCTTGGAGTACTCGCGCTCCGAAACCCTGACACTCTTCTCCATCTGCTCAGTCTTTGCTTGTACATCCTTGCGAATAGCGATGAGTTTGTCTATGGCAGCCTCAAAGTTTCTAATGAAAGGTTTTGGGTCGAACGCTATCGGGACGCGACCTCGTTAGACAGAGGATAGCTTACATCTAAAGGGATACACGCACGGCCAGCGTCCTGTTTCGATTCTGCAATCAACTTTTCTGAGATCCCTCCAACGAATTCTGTGACATCGAATTTGCCCTGTATTACAGGAAACATGAGTTATCGGAACGAGCAAGGAGACAGGGTATTTTACCTTGAATGCGGACAGCTGCAGCTGAGCTTCCACAGAAGGGTCAAGGTGTGGAACCGAACCCATTCCAAGTGTCTGGTAGAAATGTCGTGGTAAGTAACAACAAAGCTATTTGTGGTCAAATTGGTCGCTGTTTGGTAATGATACTCTAAGTTTAACATAATTCTTGACCACAATTGTTTGCCTATCACTACGCAGACCTTTGCATACCAGATGTGCTACTGTCCTCTCCAGCTCGCTGTTCGCTAGGTCCGTGAATGTTTCCGACCGGTCCGCGGTCCGGCGGAATAATAATCACAGGAACAACTTTATGGGCCTCTAAAAGGACCAGGTGCAATGCTCAAATTCCTCGCTGTTCTTAGCAAGCGACTACAACAGCTCAGTTCCTCAAAGCGTTACCCCAGACAATGTCCTCGAAAGTATTTCCAACTATCGAGAAGATTGAGACCTTCATCGTCCAAGGACAAGGCGATGGTGGCGACTATCATCGACAAAAGGTCAGCAACGTATCGTGATAAGGAATATCTTACATGGTTACTTAACATCTTCGAAATATAGCAAGGCCATTGGATTATCGACGTTAGTGCTCCCTACAGCTTACTCTATTCGTTCACTGATCTTGCAGACAAATGACAGACACCCATAAGCAATCCTATGTCTGGTTACGAGCAATATCGTCATTCTCGAACTAGCTGGGGCATCGGTGTCCTTGGGTCTCTCGTGGTTATCATTACTGCTTCAGATGGCACGCAGTGATTATTTCCTTATTCTCAGCAAGCGAGGACGACTCACCCAACAAATTTTCAGAGGAATATCTACTGGCTTCGGTGGACCGCCTGCATGTTGGCTCATCAAGGAACACTTTGCCCGTTTCGTTATTGGGTCGGACCCTCGGGATACCAATCGTATCTGGGACCAGTTGTTCCGCGCTAGCATGTTTTATGGTCGAAAGGGTATTACACTTGCAGCTATCAGTGTTGTTGACCTTGCTATCTGGGATTTACTCGGAAAACTCAGGAATGAACCCATCTATGTATACTTCTTTTTTCCGGCTCGGTGAATCGTAGTACTGAGGCGCCCCATTTAGAAACTTATCGGTGGTCGTACCAAGGACAAGATTCCTTTCTACTGCACTGGGTAAAAATGATATCAAAATCAAAGTCGATGGTCTCGTTTCTGACTGCTTTTGCTTGTAGACCTCTCCCTGCAGAAACTCGTAGAATGGGCTTTTGGGGAGCCAAAGTACCTTTGCCTTACAGTCCTTATGATGGTTTCGATAGTATGCGACGCAACTTGGATTTCCTTAAGGCTCATCGGGAGAAGGTCGGACCAGACTATCCTATCATGGTCGACTGTGTGAGTACATAACCTCCGCACGAGACACTGACTTTTGATGCTGGATGCAGTACATGTCACTGAACGTCCAATACGCTATTGAAATTGCACAAAAAGCAATTGACGAGAATATCAATATTAATTGGTGGGAGGAGGTGAGTAGCCGGTAGTTGATAAATATATTCTGTCAGTCTCAAGTAAAACTCGATTAGGTGCTTCATCCCGACGATTTTGACGGCCACAAATTGCTCAAAGCAGCCTTGCCCCAAGTTAAATGGACGACAGGCGAACATGAATACAGTCGCTACGGCTTTAGGAAGCTAATTGAAGGGCGAGCCATTGACATCCTGCAACCCGACGTCATGTGGATGGGAGGATTGACTGAAGTAGGTGCTTCTTTTCAAAGTGGAAGCTAAAACCAGACGCTCAACGGAAAATAGCTTCTCAAGATGAGTGCAATGGCAAGTGCATATGATATTCCAGTGGTACCTCATGGAAGTGGACCATAGTTAGTATTTTCTCCACTTTCCAGGATATCGCAGACATTAATGTATTCACCCTAGTTCATACCACTTCGTCATGTCGCAATCTCATAGTCCTTTTTGTGAATGTAAGCTCTTATGTGATTGCCGAACTTCGTCCTCTTGATTGCTTTGTACAGACATCGCTAACTCTCCTGACGGCAAAAGTATTCTTCCTGTCTTTGGAAATTTGTTTACCAACGAACCCGTCCCCCATGGGGGATCTCTTGACATCTCGGACGAGCCTGGATTTGGCTTGACGCTCAACCCCCAGCTGACCCTTGTTCCAGCAGACAGTTTCCTTTCCTCTAGCCCAGAGAAGGTGCTTGCAAAGCCCGATCAATACACAGAGTAGGACAACAAAGATTTAGCCTAATTGTAGACATTTGTACAAAGATATCTAGAAATACACTGTATTTGGATTGTACATGGTCTCATTCCTTCGCGGTAACCCTTTGACTGACCACCTTCTCCACTGCAGTGGGAATGGGATCTTCACCTTGGATCAAATCGATCCAAAGTCCACCAGCGTTGCCTTTCTGCAATAATTCCGCTGCAACGGCGGCGACGTCATCCCTGGTGATACTTCCGGCCTGTCTGGCACGTCCAAGGCTGACTTTGCCTGTTCCAGGCTCATCTGTCAACGCCCCAGGGCGAAGATGAATATCTTCCCAGTCCCCTTTTTGTGTTTTGCGACTCTCCTCAAACAAATATTCGTCGGCATTGGTCTTGGCCTCGCAATAGACTGGGATAGCCTCCCAAGCTTTCTTGTATTGTTCAACATCTTCTTCGTCCCAGTACGAGGCTGGAGAGCGCCTGGCACAGGAGGCAGAAACCATTAGGAATTTCTTGACCGACGGCGCGTCGAGAGCAGCTCTGATAAATTTCTTGGCAGCATACTCATCGACTGCCTTTGTTCGTTCTGCCCCGCCCTTTCCACCGGCACCTAGAATGATTGACGTTACTATTTTCGTAAAACCGAGAGATCTCACCTGCAGACCAGACCACCCAGTCAATTCCCTCCATCAGCTTCCGGGCTGCATCGTCATTAGTATCTTCGATAGATGCAACTACAGGTTTGACAAGAGAGGGGTTTTGAGCAGGGGCAAGTTGCTGGATTTCCTGGGCATGATCTTTATTACGGATGATGGAAGTCACGATGTGGTTCTGAGCAGCAAGAATTTTTGTAAGTCTTAGAGCAATCTTGCCATGGCCACCAAGAACAAGAATCGAAGGCATTTTTGGTCGGAAGGAAAGTGCTGATTAAGGGTCTCTAAGCTTATATATGAGGACTGACGTCAGTTTCAGTTGCGTCGTTTGAGCACGTGCGATCAAAATTTCTGAAATTTTAATTTTCATGGAGTCGACCAAAACCATCCTCAACAACTATCTAGTTTCTGATGCAGGCACGGTCCTTCATTTACCACATGTACTGGAAGTACTTGCTGCAGAGCATCTCCAGCCATCTCCTCATCTTTCAAAATTCACGTCTCGCATAAATTCACTCCTACATTCGAAAGACACAGGTACACGATGGGCGGGTTTTTGTCTCGCGCATCGGACTTCAATATTGTCAAAATCGTTTATGATTGAGTCGGGGCAGAGCTGGCTAGGAGTCGCTTTGCCTATGCTATCAGTCCGTACTTTTCACCAATTCTACAATTGATTATAAGGTCTAAATTTGCTAGTAAAGAAAAAGGAACCGGTTCCCGTCATAAAAGCAGCTGTCATTCTGTGTCGCACTATCTTTACTGGTGCTACGGATATTCCTGAGTTCCAAAGACAAGTCTCAACACCTAATGTACCAAAGTTCACGGCCGCGTTGATCAGTTTACTGGAGAAGGAGCCGGATGTTGAATCCAAGGTTGGTAGCCTTGCTCATGCTATTTTCTTTTACTGATATTTGGGCAAGGTTCTAGTCCTCGAAACTTTGTTTCACCTTGTCCCACTCTACCCAAATATCCATCGTGCATCCCATGCCGCGCTGACTTCCATCGTTACTCGAATCCTGATGGATAGCTCTTCCACGTACACCGGCCAATGCTTAGTGAAATCAGCTTCAAAACTCTACTCTGTTCTCCATTATACTGGAGGTAAAGTAGGTGCAGCGAACATGTGGAGAAAGGCAGTGGACGATACTTTGTTTGAAGCTTGGAATGCGTTTCATGGTCTAAGGACTACATTTCCAGACGAACATGGTATGTTTCTGATAGCTATATGGAAACATCGTATTCATAGCTTTTCCCAAGGTCGAATCCCTGGTCCATCATCACAAACGGATCCTGCCGTCTTCATTGCTACAGGCTTAGAACGACTACGCTCGTTTGTATTAGCTCTCTGTAGTCTATTAAAGTAAGTCGTCTTTAATTCCTGTTATGACTGACCCTCATTGCCTTCGAGATCTGCATCCCAGCGGCCAGTGAATATGCCCGTTGGTTCTATTGTCAGACTGGCAATTGCATTGGTTACAGTAACGAAAGTCGAACAAGTGAGGCGCTTTTTACATTGACATGACTTCTTTTGACTCGTCATAGACCGAAGTGAGCGTAGATTCTAATGTCCATATCATGGAAAACCTAGTCGTACCGTCTATCTGGAGGATAGCTTGCGGATTGATTGTTTGCCTTACGAAATGGTTCTCATATACATTTTGCGTCCTGTACTGCCAACACTTATACTTTTCTATAGCATTGGCCATCATATGACTCCGTATCTCGGAAGACTTTCGTCTTACATTGTTTACCATCTTGAACAAAAACCATCATGGTGCGTGCCCATCATAGTCATTTACTAATTTCTGACTGATTGCTTCGTAGCGCACAACGGCTTCCATTTCTAGAAGCTTTGCAAACCCTTCTTACACATTGTCATCCTCTTCATGACTCGATTCTCTCAACCAGGCTCACCAAAATTGTTTTACCACTAATCACCATTGTGTTGGCTAGCCAAGCGAATGCCAGCAACGAGAAAGGTGCTGAAGCGAGTAGAGGAAAGAAAGGCAAAAGGAAAGCTCGAACGTACGAAGGCGATGAAGTTTTCAATACGTTTATGGAAGTCATTTGCCCCGCCGCCGACGATGGCAAGGCTCTACTTGCTGCCTGTGATGGTGAGCCGATCGACGAATGTTTTTTGGACCCTCCCAACATTTGTTTTCTCCTTCACAGTCTTGCAATTACTCCTAAGAAACTCGGATGTCACTGCTGCAGTGCATTCGATTGCTTCGAGAGTGGTACTTTCTGCGCTTTTTTATCTGCCACAGACGACCCCCAGCCTGATATCTCCCGATTTGCAAGTCTATGAACGGCTGAATACCAAAATACAAAACATAGCAAGGGAGCTGGGTGCAGGTAGCACAACAGCAATGAGCAAAAGCCTATGTATGGTTGTCAGAGCCCTGTCAATGACAGGCCTCGATGATGTAGGTTACTCATCGATGTCCATTTTTCACGTCTGATCATTGCGTAGATATCTTCCCATGAGCTGGACATTCTACTTCACCCTCGTTTACCTCCTCTTCTGCGACCGCTACCGGCTGTCGAGACCTTGGCGCTTTTCAGATCTGAGGAAAGCAATGAAGAGGCTCAAGCCAGAGAAGCGTTGGGTTTGGAAATATCTTCCATAAACCCAATAGTAGTCTTATCAGCTAAAGAAAAGGACGTGGCTATGGCAGACCCAGCGTCTATCGTTCATGAGCAATTAACTTCTGCTCATCCTGCGGATACTCAATCTGCTGTTCCTGTTACAACTCGATCACCGATCAGTACTCAAACAGAACCTGTTCGAAAACAAGACTTGACCCAAGCGTCCAATGTTGTCCCTATTACGACAGTCTCCATGCGTTCTGCAACCGAGTCTTCTTCGAGTTCTATTCCGACAGCGGCCCCCGTCGCCTCTTCGTCTCAACCCATGACTGTCAAGCATACTTCAAAGCAGGTAGATGTATTAACGATGGAAAACGCGGGTGTAAATGGCGACGAGGAAATTCCTTCAATAGACATGGATTCCGATTCCGATTTCGAGTAGTTGTTGTATACGAGTACGTGTATGCATTTACATAGGTATTCTAGCTCCTCGTCGTAGCAGATTAATTCAGGCAAAAGGCGGTTAGTCTTGATTTCTGGGATAAATACAATCCTCGACGGCCTATCAGAAGACTAGTGCAATCTGTATATGTATCGAGTCTGAACTACTGACAAATCTTGGTATTGTTTAACTCAAGTTTAACTTGAAGTATTCATTCCGTCACCTTCATCTTCGTCAGAGTCACGATTTTGATGCGAAGGTTTGGTAGCGCCCTCTAATAGTAGGGAAGACACCTGTAAATCGAGACCGTCTTTACTCAGGTGCAGTTGATGTGATGAAACTGTAATGGCCCACCTTGTTTAAAAATGCAGAGACAAGTGGACTGTCTGGATCCAGCACATAAGCGCGCTCAAAATGGGCTTTGGCATCTCGCAGCAAGGTGAAATCAAATGACGCTGTAGCTGCAAGGAGTGAGCACCAGAAATTAAGCTGATCAGGTTGCGCTGTTACATTGATTCAGGTTCGTATCATCATTAGGCTGAGAGCGGTAAAGCTGGAGCATCCCAGCATATGTGTGCAAAACGGGATCATCTTGATATGGAAAAGACGGTAGGTATCTGAAGATGGTTGAACTCACCGAAAGAAAGAGGCGGAAAATGGACTCACAGTTCTAATTCATCGAGAGCTTCCCGATGATGTCCTGATAATATCAAACGGAAGATGAGCTCTTTCAGAAGTGTTTCCCTCTGGATTTCTTCGGCATTGAGGCTGAAATTCAAAAGCGCAATTCGCCACAGCAGCTTACTTGGTCCGGGAATTGATGCATCATTTCGCGCAGAAGAGTAATCCTACGTTCTATATTTTCTTCTTCCGAGTGTGAGTCTCCGACAATGTGAATAGCAGTTGGCCACATGGACATCCAGGGAATCTCTCTGCAACGAGCAAGAACAGCCCACGCGCGTCGCGCACGAGGAAGATCGTTACGATGTATGCAAAGTTGCAGGATATCATACATGCGGCGTATGTGAGTTTTCCTAGCGGTTGAAGCAGTTTTTGACTCTAAGCAATCAAAAATGAACGCGTCTTCGGGTAGCGGCATGATGATAGTCGGACAAGAAAGAGAAGCATCGTGACCATCAGTTTTCCGCGTCACTTATTTCTCGCTTTCATCTCTTCCCTGAACACTATGGACGATGACATTACATTTGGAGCTTCGGTTTGGGGCAGCAGTGAACCCTTGGACATATTACCTTCCGCCCAATCTCCGCAATTTGCAGCACCTTCAGCCTCCGAATCTGCACCCAGCGATGACTTTGGTGACTTTGATGATTTCGGACCTCCAGCAGGTCATGCCGCACAAGAAGCTGCAGAGGATGACGATTTTGGTGATTTTGGCGATTTCGGTGATGTGCAAGAGTCGATGCCTACTTCCGTAGAGTTTTCAGAAGATGCAGGTTTTGTATCTTCACCGCCGGTAGCGGGTCCCTCACGCGCTGATTGGCGACCTTTACGGTTGGATCCGTTGCCCAGCAGATCCGACTTGGAAGAAGAAATAAATGATCTACTAGACCCGCTATGGGACAAGGATGCACTCTCTCGCGTGACGACGAAAGATGGAATTCGGGAATTGGAAGGCGTAAACCAAATACTGGTGACGAATGAAAGGTATGCAAGTTATATCTTTCAGGCTGGGTCATGAATTCATGTAAAACTAGTCGAGAACTTTACACAATGCTGTTTCGTACACCCCCAGCTACCAAGCCCCCGAACTGGACTCGTTCACGGATACGTCGCCAACACTTAATCTCTCTTGGAATACCCGTCAATTTAGATGAAGTATTACCGCATGCGAACGGAAAACCGTTACCGCCTCTTCAGATCACTACGCGACCCATGTCTGCTCCTCCTGGGCCTCGCAATTCACCTCACAATTCCAGTGCCCCAGCCTCCGCGAGTCAATCCCGATCTAGTTCACCTCTAAAGCGGTCGGGTCACGGCCAGTTTGGACCCAAACCTCAACTCGACGAGGCCAAGATATCACAGTTGCTGGACCTTGATCAAGGTTAGTTATGATATTGTTTTGGTGGCGATTACTTCTGTGCTAACTTTTCCTTTTCAGACAACCTCCGGTTGCAACCCCTTGCAGTGCTTGAAAGACAACTCGCAGAAATGCGAGCACAGACGGCAAACACTTCAGCGTTGTTGACTTATCTTTTGCAGACGCGAGACGCACTGCAGCAAGATTCAGAGACGTACAATGGACTTATTGCTGAACTAGTTGGGGAAGCGCAGAGAATCAAAACAGGTAGCAAGGGTCGAAATAGCATGCCAATAAGAAAAGGCAGTGGAATGACATGATGTTTTTATAGAGTGTACTTGTACTTAGTACTGTTACATTGTATCGATACTTGCAAAACGACGGCCCGGATATCTGTTCAGTGTTATTGGCGCTTGCCAAGCTCGTCATCACGTGAGCGTCTGTCGCCAATTTTTTTCTCCAGGCTCTTCATCAAGTCTGGCGTTCCTTTGCGTCGGTCGTTTTCTATCCTAGGTATTTGGACATTGTATCACGATGAACATTGCGCACTCGCTACCTTCCACCGTTACCGGCATTTCCTTTTCCTTCTTAACCACCGAAGACATACGGCGCATCTCTGTCAAACAAATTGTCAACCCTGTTCTCCTTGATGATCTTAATCGGCCCAATGCTGGAGGTTTGTATGACCCTGCGCTTGGACCAAGTGACCGCTCAGATATGTTGGTGTATCCTACGAAAATGCTATTGCTTTCGCTGAATATTTGTTTTCTAGTTGTGCAACATGTCGATTAAGTTATTTTGCTTGTCCCGGTCATTTTGGTCACATAGAACTCCCAGCACCCGTTTTTCATCCACTTTTTTTCTCCAACATGTATAATCTTCTGCGAGGGACATGTCTGTTCTGTCATAAGTTTAAGTTAAGTCGGGATACGGTAAGTGATATTGTTTACATTTTCTATTCGCAGGGTTTTTACACAATTCTTAGCTGTGTAAATATATCGCTCGATTCCGGTTATTGGAACATGGTCTTCTAGAAGCTGCTCAAGCTCTCGACGATATGCATCGCGTCGTTATTCCAAAGTCGAAGAATTCAAGCAAAACGAAAGAGGATGGGGACGAGGACCAGGAGATAGAAGAAACAGTTCCTGAAACAGAGAAAAATGATGAAGCTGACGAGGACGAAACCTCAGACGAATTCGTAGCGAGGGTCAATTTATATGTCAGTGTCCATATCGCTCGTGCTTTCGGAAGCAAACGCGATCACTACAAAGACGGGCTCGTATACCAGACGCGCAAGGAACTCATCAATGAATTTTTGAAAGCCACCATATTGACTCGCTGCCAGAACGCCGACTGCCACAAGTGAGTAGCCTCCGGTCTATATTATAGTTC
This sequence comes from Stygiomarasmius scandens, assembly GCA_037954225.1. NCBI lineage: Eukaryota > Fungi > Basidiomycota > Agaricomycetes > Agaricales > Campanellaceae > Stygiomarasmius > Stygiomarasmius scandens. Next base: position 1,284,095 of record JBANRG010000002.1, on the reverse strand, counting down.
ACAACTCAAAATAAATCGTAGCTATGCATACACATTCCGTAAGGAGGGATACACAAAAGTTATTGAATATGATCTCTCTGCCAAGCAGAAGAAACAGACCTTCAAAAAACGCCCGGATGTATTGCTTGCAGAAAAAAGGGGAACAATCACTTTGAGCAACAGCGACGAACAAGATGATGACGTTGAGATGTCGGGATCAGAATCAGACGACGATGGAGAAACTGTAGGACCAGAAGACGAGGATGATGATGAAGACAACTCGCAGAAAACGAACCTGCCAAGAGCTGCAAACGGAAAAGTAAAAACTATGCGCGGTCGAAACGAGCGTGTCATGTCTGCAGAGGAATGCCGCGCTCACCTCCGCCGTCTGTTCAAGAACGAAATTGCCATGTGCGCATTACTTTATGGGAAGCACGGGCCGTTTGCGAAATTAAATGCTCAGGGTCTCGCCATCGCCTCTGCAGATATGTTCTTCATGGAAGTGGTTCCTGTAGCACCTACCCGTTTCCGCCCCCCTGCTAAAATGAATGATACTCTCTTCGAACATCCCCAGAACGAGCTCCTGGCCAAGGTCTTGAACACCTCATATAGGCTGAGAGATCTAAACATTGACCTGCGTTCTGCTTCTCAAAAGTCGGCTGAGTACGATGAGGCCACACGGAGGAGACTGATGTCTTCTTTGCTGGAAACTCTCATCCAACTACAAGTGGACGTCAACAGTTTCATGGATAGCAGCAAAAATCCAACTCCCATGCGACAGGGAAAGCTACCTCCCGCCGGTGTAAAGCAAGGCCTAGAGAAGAAGGAGGGATTATTCCGCAAACACATGATGGTACTTCACACTCTTTCTTTCCTATTTACTTGCAATGACGCTTTGGGTAGGGAAAACGTGTCAATTATGCAGCTCGTTCTGTCATCTCACCCGATGTCAATATCGAACCCAACGAAATTGGAATACCTCCCGTTTTTGCCGTAAAGCTCACATTCCCAGAACCTGTAACGCCCGCCAACTACCACCAATTGCGACAGCAAGTAATCAATGGCCCACGTGCATACCCGGGTGCAACGATGGTTGAATATGAGGACGGACACCAAGTATCACTGGTCAGTGCTTTGGCGTGTCTGGGTAAAGTTAGTTAATCCGTGTGGTACCAGGACACACTCAGCGTCGAGCAGAGAACCGCTATTGCCAACCAATTGCTGACTCCTCAAGATGGCGATCTTTGGGCCTCCGCACGCAAAGGACTTTTCACGAGGACGCCAGCTGTGAACAAGAAAGTTTACAGACATCTTCAAGATGGAGACATCCTCATTCTGAATCGTCAACCAACCCTCCATAAACCCAGTATGATGACGCATAAGGCTCGAGTTCTGAAAGGAGAGAAAACGATCCGTATGCACTATGCCAATTGGTATGTTCACTCCCATTATGTCTTCACTCTGAGTTAATCGAGTTTCGTAGCAATTCCTACAATGGTATGTCTCGGTATGATGATTGGGTGTAACTCTATTTCTAATTATTTACTGAAGCCGATTTTGATGGAGATGGTGAGCAGCTTCCAACTTTGATTTTAGCCAAACTTATGTCGTTTTTCACCAGAAATGAACATCCATTTTCCTCGTGAGTCAGAGTGCATCGCTGAGTGTCACGAGCTCATATTTCCCTACTAGAAAATCAAGTTGCCCGAGCTGAAGCTGAGATGATTGCCAATACTGACAACCAATACTTGGTTCCAACATCCGGAAACCCTCTTCGAGGTCTCATTCAGGATCATGTCGTTGCCGGTGTTTGGATGACGAGCCAAGGCAGCTTTTTCAGTCGAGAGGAATATTTCCAGCTCCTGTATGGAGCCCTTCGGCCAGAAGAAGACTATGATGGATGTCGACTTCAGACGCTTCCACCGACAATTTGGAAGCCACAGCCGCTATGGACCGGCAAACAGATCGTGAGTTACAACTGGACTGTCTTCTTCCATTCATTCATGGCGTCGTAGATTTCTACGATTCTCAAAAACATCACTCCGAGTAATATGAAAGGTATCAACCTTCAAGCTGGTACCAAAGTCCCCGGCAAACTTTGGGGTAGTGATTCTAAAGAAGACCAGGTGGTGTTCATGGACGGTGAACTGCTTTGTGGTGTTCTCGATAAGGCTGCCTTTGGGGCATCGGACTATGGCATCGTCCATTCAGTCTACGAACTCTACGGTGCTACCATTGCTGGGAAATTGCTCGGTATTCTCAGCCGACTGTTCACCAAATTCCTGCAGCATCGGGCTTTCACTTGTCGGATGGATGACCTGATCCTTACCCCAGGGGGAGATGTCAAGCGAAACGAAATTCTCGAAAAGGGTAAAAACCTTGGAACAGAGGGCGCCATTGATAACTTCCCATCACTTGCTCAAACGCCTCCCGCCGAAGTGCCGGGGGCGCTTACAGCCTTGCTACAGGATGTGCTCAGGGACGACAATAAGATGGCTGGTCTCGACATGACAGTAAAGACCAAACTGTCTAAGCTCACGTCCTCTATCGCGGATGCCGTGCTTCCCTCCGAGCTCCTCCGAAAGTTCCCTCACAACCACATGCAAGCCATGACACTCTCCGGTGCAAAGGGTAGTGCGGTCAATGCTCGACAGATTTCTTGCTCTCTCGGTCAACAAGAGTTGGAAGGTCGACGTGTTCCAGTGATGGTTAGTGGAAAGACTTTGCCATCGTTCAGACCGTTTGAAACCAAGGCCATCGCTGGTGGCTACGTTGCCAGTCGTTTCTTGACCGGAGTAAAACCCCAGGAGTTCTATTTCCACTGTATGGCTGGACGTGAAGGCCTCATTGATACTGCTGTCAAAACCTCTCGATCAGGGTATCTACAGCGCTGTTTGATTAAACATTTGGAAGGGATCCGTGTTCATTACGACAATACCGTTCGAGGTAGTGATAATTCCATCTACCAGTTCCAATATGGTGGAGATGCGCTGGACGTAACGAAGCAGAAGCATCTGCAGCAGTTTGCTTTTATTGCTCAGAACCACCTGTCCTTTGTCAATCTGCTCAATCCAAAGATTCTCACTGAAAAATTGGACAAAAGCACCCTGGGAGTGGCTCCCAAGTACATGAAAAAAGTACTCAAACACGCTGCCAAGTCAAGGTCGAAATCGAAACCGAACAAATATGATCCTGCACTCTCATTGTATAGTCCTAGCCGGTATCTCGGAAGTACTTCTGAGCGGTTTGCACAGGCGTTAGAGGATTACATCAAGTCCAACCCGCAAAATTTGCTTGCTGATGAATCTGAGGAAAGTCCGCGGTTCAAATCCCGGAAAGAACCACTCGACCCAAAGAACTTTCGCCTTCTCATGCACGTCAAGTACCTACGTAGTCTCGTTGATCCTGGAGAAGCCGTTGGCCTGCTGGCTTCTCAAGGGTAAGTAATAACAAACCTCTACGATGTAAGAGTAACTGACAGCATACTTCAGTGTCGGTGAGCCGTCAACTCAGATGACGCTGAACACTTTCCACTTTGCTGGTCTGCCTTCAATCTTTATCTTTATCATTTTGGGATTTGATCATAGATATAGGACACGGCGCTGCTAATGTCACTCTCGGTATTCCTCGTCTTCGAGAAATCGTCATGACAGCATCTCAAAAGCCCAAGACACCATCCATGAGTATGCGAGTACGTGCTGACACCGACCAGGCATATATCGACGCATTCTGCAAACGGGCCAGTAAAATTTCACTAGCGCAACTTGTGGAGAGTGTAGCGGTCACACAGACTCTCAAAGCCGAAGGTGATGCTCGACAAACAGAGTACACGATGGAAATCAACCTCTTCCCTAGAAGTGAATACGAAGCCGAACACGACGTTGATCCCGAGGAAATTCTGACGTGTTTCGCTACTAAATTCCCTCTGATGTTGAAGAAGGAAATGGTATCAGAAATGAAAAGGTTGGATGCTGACGTCAAGTCTCAAATCTCTCAGCTTGGGCAGGGCAAAAAGGCCAAGGGAGACTTGGGTAGCGAGGCTGAACAAGACGTTGACGGAGACGAGGAACCTAGGCGACGGAGGAATGATGATGAGGAGAGCGAAGTTGGGGACGGAGATGCTGATGACGACAAGCGCGCCAGGCAAAAGAAGCAGCAAGCTACCTACGACGATGACGAAGATGAAAGTGATGATGAGGAGATTGGAGCCTATAGAGATGAAGAGCTCGAGGCTGAATATGCAGAGGAGACGCAACAAGCAGAAGAGAAAGATGCGGCAGAGACCAAACGGCCCAAGAGCTTCCAAGCCAGGGTCAGAACTGTAGCTGGCTTGTTCATGCGAAACTTCCAGCATGCCGTTGGGTTTGACTTTACCGAGTCGCAGTGCACTTTCAAGTTGAGCGTGAGTATCGTACGTTCATTCGTGTCTCAGGGAAGCGCTAATGTGTTCTGTCCGTAGTTCTCTTCTGAGATGCCCAAATTACTTTTCGTGGGCATCGTTGAAAGGACCTGTCGAACAACCGTTATTCGTGAAATTCCGGGTATTACCGACTGTTTTCAAACCAGAGAAGATGGAAAGAAGGGGCAAGAACCTATAGTCAAGGCGAGTGTTATTTTTTACTATCAGGCATCGGTTTCTGACAGTGCTTGTAGCTCACAACCAACGGCTCGAATTTCCGCGGCATATGGGAATTCACTGCCGACTCTGACGAGAGCATCATTGAAGATGATGATATTTACTCCAATGACATATACGCCATCTTGAAGACTTATGGGGTGGAGATGGCCAGGGAAGCTATTCTCAAGGAAATGAGTGGGATCTTTGGAGTGTACAAGATCCAAGTTGATCGCCGCCACCTGGAACTTATTGCCGACTATATGGTAAGTACTTCCCCATTCTCGAGTGAATGTTGGACAATGTATTGAATAACGCTTAGACCTTTGATGGTGGATATAAACCCTTCAACCGCAAGGGGATCTCGACGAACCCATCTCCCCTTCTAAAGGCATCATACGAAACCACAGCCGCATTTTTGTCAGACGCGACCTTACACGGTGACTATGATGACCTCACAACACCGTCAGGTAACATTGTACTTGGCCGGCCGAATCAAACTGGGACTGGGGTGTTTGATATCGTGATGCCGTCTGAACCTCAGGAACAGTATTGAGTGAGAGAGCAAAAGTATCTTGTAGGACCGTATAATGTGTTAATATATTCTCCATTTTGCGCTTATCAGCAGGTAGCGAACGCACTCTTAAATTACGCGTGCCCGTTAACAAGGCAACGCGCTGTGTCACGTCACGTGTAGCCCTGAAACAATGGGTCCCGTGGGAATATAGTTAAGTAATAAACACGACCGAAACACGGGGCTACCAACTTTTTTTCCCCGCTCCCGCCATGTCTTTGTTTGCCGTCCAACGCTCAGGTCCTTTGCGCGATTTACCTCTCGACCGTTTCTTGCCACCAGATCCTAACATTCCACAGCCATCTCTGCCCAGGCCCAATAAACGACCTCGCTCTCCCGACCGACCCTCCCTTTACAGCCCTGCAAAAAAACGGATTCTCGATGAGGAGGGTGTCTTTTCCCTAGAGAAAACTTTAAAGAGTCCATTTCGGGGACGTACCATTGCTACACCCATTCCACTGTCGGGTCTTTTGGCAAGTTCTACAGCCAAGAAGCTGGACTTCGGTGTCCCAAAGAAGTTTTCCGAGCCTTCGGAAAGCGGCACTGCAGTCCCTGCTCATAATACATCACCCGCTCGTACTCTTGCTCCGTCTCCAGGTCTGTCTTCCAGAGCAACTTCCACTGCTAAATCCACTCCTCGACGAGGAACGGCCATTGGGGATGATTATTTTGCCACCCCAGAGCGCATCTCCCGTCCCTCCTCACCTGTCCTCATCTCTCGTGACCTGCCAGCTGCCTCTGATCCTCGTTCGATTCATTATCCCGGATTCAAAGTCCACCAGGATCCACACATTTTTGTCGCGGAGCCCGTCGACCTCGAGTCTTTGGCAGGGAAAGAAAAGGAGGGCGCTAAGGAGAATCTGCCCCCAAAGAAAAAGGGCAAGAAATCTGTTGACGCTGATGCTTCGAGTCTTCTCATGACCCCCGAAGGCAGAAAGCGGGAGTTGGAGAAGATTCTTAAAGCCAAGGCGACCCCTGCCACACCGAAGAAAACTTCAGCCAGGGAAAGGCATGAAGTTACCAGCCCCACACCTCGCCGACCACTCACGGGGCAACCTCGATCTACTGGTCGTCGTACACCAGCTCTCACTGAGCAGGAGAAGAAGCAAAGAAGACGAATGTTGCAAGATGAAGTTGAAGAGGCACGTTGCCTCAATGACGACGACGAATCTTTGCTGTAGTCTTCAGTCGGTCAAAGGACTGGCATGTCTTTTGGGTTGGATCCGTCTTACACATTTCCATGATCCAGATCTGCGTACTCGTATATATTCCTATATTATACATCTGCTCTCTTCTTTACTAGCCAATTTTACATTCTTGTCTCGTACTACGAATTTCGCTACGCCCTCATTCCTTCATGACCTTTGATGAGAAATATACCTTATTCGCCGGCACATATAAATCGTTATACCTACTTATCTTGTTAACTAGTTTCTACTTACGATGTATTCAAATCTGGGTTTGTAAGATGAAGATGCATTTCTTATCTTGCGTGGAAAAGCGAGCGGTGTACACGTTACACGCATCAAAAAACTTCGTGGCGCGCACCTTTTCTCAACCACCTTTTCTCAACGCCAACAACAATGTATCGAATTTGTGCCATATTGCTGTTTTTCTGCATTTTCACACTTACCACTGCCCAATTCCCCTTTTTCGATGGCATGTTTCGCCAACAGCACCACCAGGAACAACATCACTCAGGTGCATCTCAATGGGCAGCACATATAGAGAGTGGTACGTGGCATATACTTCGTTCAAAATTCGACGTTTAGCAACACTTGTACAGTACAATGTTCACAGTATCTATGTCCTACGACACTTGATTGTGTAAAACGACCATCACAATGCCCGTGTCCAGAGGTAGAAGACATCAAATGTGTCATCCCCGACAGTGAAGACCCAGAGTCTGCTACTGTCATTTGTGTTAGGGGCCAGGACGAATGTACTCAGGTTGAGAGACTCATGAAGTTGGCGAAGTGAAACAAGGATGCAAACTCAGGATTGGATTAGAAGCTTCAAGCAAGCCATAGCTTTCGGTGACGTGTATAGAATTGGACGTGGATGAGGTGTTCGGTTGGTCAGGAGAGAAGAGGTTCGAAAGAATACGGTAGACTTGTATAATCAGTACGTCGCAGCCCGAAATGTGCCTATTTCTCCTAAATGGTATACACTATTACTATACCTATACGAGTTCAGTATCTGCTTTGACTGGCTGGCGTCTAGGGAGCATGTTGGTCAAAGTGAAATGTTAGAGATGCTGGTTGCTGACCTTGTTGTCAGTGACTCGTCTCCAATTCATAGGATCACCATCCTTATTGGCAATCATGTTTCCTTTCACACCAATCGCACCAACAAGTACAACTCCAAAAAAATCCAAGACGCACTGCAACCTTTGCGTGAAGACAGATACGGGAAGTCCATGGTGGGCCAGGGTTTCGACTAATTTTCCTTTTGAAGTTGCCAGAGCGACGATAGTACCAATGAAAGCTGCCAACCAACCAACTGCCAATATGTATGCGCATATGATTGCAGTTGAAAAATACGAAGGATCTTCTGGTCGACGCTTTTGACGAGCTATCAAAAAGACGACGCAGTGGTATACCAAAGTTATTAAGGAGAGAGGAGGGTTCAGCCAGTATGAAAAGTAGCCGAGATCGAGGCAAGAAATGAGCAAGAGGAGAAACGTGTTGAACATCGAGATGCAAGTCAGGTAGAAGAGTGCTCGGGGAAGAGAGATGTCATCCTCCTCGATAGGATGGGGAAACTCGAAATCGGAAAGTGCGACATTCAGGTTGGGCTTTCGCATCGAGGTACATAAGGTCGTTAGAGGGTCGTGAAATGAGGATCTCTGACGGTGTCCTGCACCTAATAGTCAAGAAGCTTGAGGGTGTCCAGCACGCCAAAGTACACAGCAGATTCCTTTGAGTTAAATATTTGTTTCCAAGCTGAAACCGGGGAATTGCCATGTCATTGCCATGCTTCGCCTTGCCCAAGAGCTTACTCCTACGGGTCTTCCAGCGGGCGAGACAAGATGCAGTGTTCGGGACACGAAGTTAAGTCGACACGGATACGAGGCTGCCGGCTCCCGAGTGGGACGAGGAACGTGACTGAAGCCAGATTCGACCTTACCTTCCCAGTTCTCTCCGGGTTGAAAACCTCTTTCGGTGGCTTCAACCCTCACGCTCTCAAACACTAGAAAGCGTGAACTTGTAAACGGATCGCAAACCAACTACCACTTGTGGGAGTTCCCAGCCCTTAAATTGGTGCAGTGAGAATTCAGCTGAATTCAAACTTTGTCGTTCACCCGTGGTTTACATATCCAAAAGTCTGGATTATATGGAGTTCCCTATGCTGATGACGTGCCGCAAATGAAGGCTGCGTGGAAACAAGTACACTCCTGTGGTAATCAGACCAAGTTTTCTTCACTCGTTCCCAACACATGACGAAAATGTCTTGATTTTTTCTCAGCAGTGCTCACTTATATTTCGAAAGTCTCGCGCACGCCCTCATCTGCACGACAATGTTTCTACCACTTGTGACTGTCCTCCTAGCCGGCACTGTTGCTGCACAGTTTACCCAAAGCCTTGATAATGTCACGCAAGCATTTACCAAAGCAAACGTCGTTCCCGATGTCCTGCCTTCCTTCTCTCCCAGAGCCCTTTTGAACGTGACTTTTACGGACGCGTCTATGCAGTCTGTAAATGTTACTCCTGGGATCCTGTTGACTATGGAGCGTATGTATAGTGCATCTTCTCTCAGAACAAATCATTATCAATCTTTATGTTATTTAGAAACTGCCCAAGAACCTCAGTTCTTCTTCCTTGCCAACGTAACTATACCTCCAGGCATCACATACGTGCTGAGTATCGTTGATCCGGACGCTCCTACCCCCCAAAATACGTCCATTTCGCAATTCCGTCATTTCCTTGGAGGCGGTTTCACAGTAGATAATACTACTGGATTGCTTACGAACAATACAGCTGCGTTAAGCGACTTTATGCCCCCTGCTCCCCCAACAGGTTCTGATCCCCACAGGTTCGTTGGCCGTTTAAGTACGCCTAACTGGAGTCTAACGTGGCCACTATTAGATACGTTGTCTTAGCATATCTTCAGCCAGATAACTTTGACAGCGTTGCGAGTCAGTTTGTCAACGCCTCCACCGACCGGCAAAACTTCAATATCACGACCTTTGCACAAGCGACTAACCTCGGAGAACCCTTGGCTGCCAATTTCTTCTTTACTGGACCTAGCGATAACTCTAGCTCCACAGGCACTAGCTCCTCTGCTTCTCCCTCGGGTACATCGCCCGGAGGAAACGGTGATACTGGTGGCGCCTTAGGAAAGCCAATCATAGGAGGATTGACCGTATCTTTAGGATTACTTCTGAGTGCTTTGCTTGTTTGAGACTCGCTTAAATTTTTAGCAATTCACTTATGAATGTAGTTACTCTCAGACTTGTAAGAATATGAGCTTTGGTGCAAGAAATGAGTGATCTTTAGGTGGCCGAGAACCGCTGGAATCATGTGACTGCTAATATCTGTCACACACCCAAAAGCCATGGTTGTCTTCTTCAGCCATGGCGCTAGCACGACCGGCGGTGAGCATTCACACTCCAAACCTTCTATCAAGAATACTGATGTCCATTTCAGACAAAACTACCTCCTGGTGCGAACCGCATACTCTTTGTCAAGAACCTGAATTATCAAATTACTGGCGAAGACTTGTATGACTTATTTGGACGTTATGGGAGCATCCGGCAGATACGAATAGGGAATGAACAGAAGACAAGAGGAACTGCATTCGTGGTGTTTGACGATGTAATGGACGTACGCACCATGTCTTCTGGTCAGTAATTATATACATCTCACTCATTTCTTACTTCTAGGCGAAGAATGCTCTCGATCATTTGAACGGTTTTCACTTGCAAGAGCGTTACATCGTTGTATTATACCACATGCCAGCCAAGCAAGATGCTGCAGCTGCAAAAGCCGATCTAGCTCGTCGGGAGGAAGAACTAGCTCAGCTGAAAAAGAAGCATGGCATCGGAGACGACGTGTAGCAGCGTTCATTCTCTCAGCAACCGGAATGGTATTGTTCACTTCCCTCAAACTTTCCGTAAGTCGTCTGCCGCTGTGCCAGTTCTCGGTTCGTTGTGCAAATCCAAAAAAAAGTTATTTGTACATGTAGGTTACACCAGACAATTGCTTTGTAGAGCCGATCGTATAAATCTCATTGTAACCCTCGTGCGGAACATGCGGGACAGTATCTGTCAATATGTGGCGCTGTGCGGATTTGAAAGGTGAGGCTTGCGGTAATGAACCAAATCAAAGATACGCACAATATTGTTGAGGGAATTGTCGACTGAAAGCAAATCAGAGATTCACCAACGCTTGGTACACGAGAAAATGCTCACTACTGCCAACACGTTTTTTGACATTGAGCGCCAGTGCAGTTCGGTGGATGGGTCGTACTAAATTTGCAGTTGACAAGGTCACATCTGATCTGCACAGACATGGACTCCATGATGTCAAGACACTGACAACTCCCTTACCTCCTCCTCTGGCTGAATCGTGAATACGGCTCATCAGTCGCCAAAGCACAGTATACCACTGAGCCCTGCTTACTAGATTGATACCATGACCACATCTATAAATGTTCCAATTCAATGGTCAATGAACAATAACGCGACAATCACCTTGTGTAGATATTGCGCACGCTGACCACAAGTGATCAGAATCCTGTAGGGGGGGGACAACGAGCGGGCTCACCGTCGCCAGAAGCACATTTTGTGAAGGCACGAAGAGAAAGAGGCTGGAGATGGGAGTCTGAGCTATCGAGGAGGAAGGTTTTATAGCGCTTGCACACTCTAGCTCATGCCAATGATAGCATCCGCTTCCCACTGAAATAAACCGAGCTCCTGTTCCGTTATGTCAAGTAATCTGTAGGAGCAATCCTCGAGGACATTACTGCATTTTGAGCAAAGTTAGGCAGAGATCGTCTGATAGGGGATCAGATCTCACGGACACAATCTTTCCAAAATCTTTTGTAGTCTAAAGGAGATAATAGAGCGGACCAGGCGCTGGCAATCCGACGTTCGTTTAGACGCTATCCCCGGGATATACCTTGAGAACCATGGCGCAAACTTCAAGCTCGACCGGGGAAGTAGAAAGATCCTGTGTGAACATAGCCATAATCCTGTGGCGCTTATGGTTCTATTTCGTATGAACTGCAGAAAGATGAAGTTCAGTCAATAAAACGTTGACATGTGACTGTCGCCATAACCTGAGGTTTGCTTTGTCGTGGCAAAAAGTCCACGTTCTGCCAATGACCGGTTGACCTCTCATGGATGTATAACTTCTCGTAATATACTCATACCCTTGTCAAGAATGTAAACGGCCTCTACGTGGTGGGAGGGTATGTCTTGACATGTCATACTTACAATCAGAATCATTAGAACCCGCTGAACACCGGTGGCTCCAGGAACTCTGGAGTCCAGATTGGCCCTTTCGCGAGAAATAGGAATAGCTTCATTCATAAAACCACTTCATAGATCTCTCGCTGTAGATGACCTTGCTCTCGGCGGATCGCCGCGTTCCGTATGTTGTGTTTATGCATTCAGTCCGTGGCTCTTGTGTGCTTACAGCCGGCAGAATTCCCGGACGAAGTACGCCACATCACACGTACATCTTCGTCAAGAAGTTCACGTTTTCCAGATATGTTTTCTTGATACGGTGTTATCTCAAACGCCAAAAAGAACCGCACGCCACTCGAACTCTGAAATTCCTTCCTTTTCTCTTGAAACCCGTTTTTCTTCAATTCTTGATAGGCTGGATCAGCGTGAAAAAAGCCTATCGGTTCCTGGGATACACGTGTAAGGATGTAAAGTCTTCCAGGCGTCGTGAAATGTTTTTCAGAAAGTTAATTACATGAATAATTGTCCGAACATCTGTCGGGTCATCGATTTCTGTTCGGTATCAACCCAAACGTGCCGTCGAACTTCCCAATTTTGCAAGTCTTCTGCAAGTCTATCTTATTGGCTGCTAACACGCAAATTATCATATGATGCAATTTTGCTTGAACAATGAAACTTCCTTCTGTAATCTCTTCAAAGGCCCTGCCTAACTTCTCCGCTCCTAGAATCATTTCCTGAACAAGCACCGTTGTAACTCGAAATGCTGACACGTGCCCCCCTTGGGCAGTCGCACCCGTTTTCCGGCAGTGTTCACATTGCTTCGGACCAGAAAATCAGCTCCTCTCTTCTCGAAAATGTCAGGTACGATAGCTGTGCCAGTGCAACCCTGGACATCTTGTACTTCACCTCGTGATAGTCATCTGTCTTTTTGGACTTCATATTCTCTAAAAGAAATAGTATACAAGATCTTTATTACGTTCTCGCCGATCAAAGAATCCCTCTGTAATAGCGTCTCACTGGATCTTGTTTACCATTCAAGGATGTTCAATCTCAAACCTTGTCTCGAAAACCCTGTTTTTTATCTGTGCATTCAGTTCTCACTTGCCAAAGTCGAATATGCGTGTCGATTGCGTACTCCTTACTTTGTCCGGCTTGCCATCCCCTGGCATGTTGCGTTACTCCTTAAGGCTATAAGCCATCTAGGAATCGTTCAGCGGCTTATGAATGTTATGGCAATTCACATCGAGTTCTATTCTGTTATAAATAATAAGGATTGTGTTTGATTGTAATTTTTATACACAAGTACTCGTCACCGCCGATCAGAGAATTAGAAGGCCTTCTAAGCTTTCTCAACAAAGGATGGCTCATATATGGCGAATCAACGCCTCGGTTTATTGTAAAATGTAGACTTTCTGCTGAAAAACTTCCCGCGAACTCGCTACTAACCTGGCATCTGGGTTACCCATTCCCTTCTTGCATTGAAGCATCAAACTTTATTTTTATATCGACGTTTCTAATCTCAACCCGAGTACTTAGATTCATTTTTCTCCACAAGTATAACAGTCGCACATTTTGATGACACCTGGACATGCGCGTGTCATTAGTGAGTAGGCCTGCCCCTGATTATATCCTCGGCCTACCCTATAGTTGATGATCATGACGACGCACATCCCTTATCGTCTGTTTTTGGACTCGGAATAGCCAGACTTTGGGCATACTGCTAAATATTCGACCAGTTCAATCCCAAAGGTCTTTGGTTTCTGGGCAACTTCAAGGCACCTTCAATCTCCAATATCTACTGACTCCGGCAGTCACAAGAAAAGAACTTGCCTCGGATCCAATGAACGTATCTTCAATCTTCACCCTCGTTTCTAATGTCTACATTATCTGAATCAACACGCTGCAAAGTACTTTGCAGATTGATCGAATGAATCAGGCGTTGGCGCTACCCAAACTACACTTGCTGCAATACGCCGCCATTCCCAAAGTTCGATGATGATCTTCTCCGTAGGCGGCGTTGGCCCTTCACACCATGACTATGTCATTGCCAAATCTACCCTCTTTCAACGTTGCTCTATCTATGATATGACATCGGACACGGACCTGACGACGCCCTTCTTGACTCCGTCTTCTAAACTCGTTTCGTCATTGTTTGAATACAGGCATTCGTGCGTCCTCGTCTAGACTAGTCATACGGGTTGCTCGGAGAGTAAGAGGCTTCTTTTCAGACAGTTATACTTGTCTACTCCTACCCGGTACCAGCTCCAGGCCAAAATGTGTTGTGGATGCGGTATGTAGCTCTCCGAGTCTCCGAATTTTCGAGTCGCATGACCATCCATCATTGCTTCTGTCAGGTTCGAAAGGAGGTCATTCCAACATTTGGCTTTTTGATCCTGGAACGATTTGTTGCTCCTCTCTGGCTCTGATCGTGAACTGGAGGATACAGAGGGTTGGAACAGACGCCTGCAGGGTTGAAGGTAATAGTGATAATGATACTACTGTTAAACACTCCGAATTCCGCAACGTTAGGGCTCTATAGGGAGACAGTTTAACATGAACGTGGACTCGTAATTAACTTTGCAGTGGAACCTAGGAAAGGGCGCAAATGACATACGTTCCGCATGTTGCAGAAATATTTCCCCTGGCGAGACTGTACTGAGGTCTACAATCCTGAACACCATAATTAGACCTACAAACGACCCCAGGTTCACGGTAAGAGCCAATGGGGATCGATATCCGCGATGCGACAAGGACGCGAGTAGGCAACGCCCCATTTTATGCCCTTTTGTGAGTGTTATTCGCGGTTTCCGCTGTCGTCCTCGGAATGAGAATGGAATTGCTAGCATCGTGTTTTGCAAGCAAATGCATGAGACAATCTCCTGAGTTTTCGATTGTGAATAACGGTGACTCGGAGCAGGTGCGAGTCCGCTAACATAGATCAGTTGGATGCGCAGTCGCGGTCTTTGAAATCTCATTTCTTGAGAAAACATCCAACACATGATAATTCCGCAGACCAAGAAAAGTGGAGCTATCACGCACATTGCTTCAAAACTTAGGTAGTAGTGTTATAGATTACTAGGATAAAAATGTCTTTGAAAAGCCATTAGCCAATCCTGGAAAAGTCGCGAGTTTTATCAAGTTCTTCTCCGGGGCCCTGCAGATACAAAGTTTGACCAATTTTAGACCTGTCGATGCCCAGTGAACTGTGGACGACCGAAACGTAGACGGATGCTGTTCATCGTTATCCCTTGACAGGAGAGGAAATCTCCGAGAGACAAAAGCAGAAAACAGATCACAGAGTTTGGGGATTGGGGAACAGTTTGCGAAGAGTGTTACAACCCTGAATGAACAACAAACACGATTCAGCTTAATCCCTATCTATCCAGTGGCGAATGAAAAGAGGAAAAAAACTTGGCTTTCGTTCGGATGCGCCGGACCTGGAAGAGGACATGCGGTATGGTAGGCAAAGTGAAGGTGAAAGTAGCAATTCGATGACGCCAGTCAGGAGCTGCAATTTGCTAGAGTTCGCCCAGGTTTGAGACCTTTACGCACTGCCTTTTTTTGTAAAGCTGCATTAGTGACGAGTACGAGGAGGAAATATGGCTGACCTACTCAAAGTGATCGACTCGGAGGTGGTCCCCTCAGACGAAGAGTGGAAGGCGGACGGATCCAAGACAACGCACCTAGCAGGGAATCTCCGAGTGACACGAAGAAACTAGAACGAGGTTCAGTTAGGAGATGCGGATGTAGACTTGACAAGCGACTGGAAAATCTTCGGGGCAGGGACGAAAGAGAGATAGAGGTGACAGAGTCGGGCAGCAGGGGCTGCGTAAACTAAAACACCTAGCAGATACGAAGTGTGCGGGCTCTCGATAGTAAACACTGGCAAATGAATTTTTTTTGGAAATTCGGAAGATAGCGAAACGGTACAGGGAGCAGCATGGTAGGGGAACAAACCGCTGAGTTGGGAAACTGGGGGTAGAGATCTAGAGCATTTGCGAGGAATGCGGGGGAATCCTAAGCAACAGATGGTAATGGTATCATTTGCCTTTTGTTCCAAATGTCAGTGATGACTCTTACTCACATTCGGTTTGATTTCCAGCCCAGTGGCGGCGAATGGAAGCCACATTACACGGATCGGTCTGAGCCCTGTATCATTTCAGGCGTTAGAGTTACCTTGAGAATCTAGGCCTCAACCTTGTTACAGAGTGATATTATTACTCCAGGCATCAGTCATTTGAGACTCCTGCGAGCATTTGCGCTACGTATCGCGCCTCAAGCTTGGCATAACGATTGCAAAGTCCATTTCGCAACGGCTCGATTTAGCGGAACCCATAGAGTACAAATTAAAGAAACAGAAGCAAACAGTAGACAGATTTTCAAAAGCATTTTCATATTCGAGAAACTTCAAAAGACAACTGCGAAGCAAAGGAATGAAAGAAACGGGTCAGACAAAAAAAGACTGGGAAATGAAATGAAAAACGCACAATCATCTTCCGATCCCTCCTACTACTACTAAAACTAGTGCCATTTTTTGTGGTATAGCATAGCCTCGTAGGAGAGTTGCCAACATATCCCTATAGTTGATTCCGATTCCAACCAAGAGCGAGTCACAGTCTCATAGGCTTCCGTTTTCGGAGAGGGATATGCCACATCTGCTGCATAGTACAGATTATATGAGCTCCGCGGCGTTGACCGGCATCTCATCCTGTGGAGTTCGGAGTTTACGCATTAGCGTATGAGATAGAGATAGATGGGGGTAAGCAACGCACGATCTGGGTACTGTAGAATTGTTCTGTTGCGCGCGTGATGATCAGTAAGGAGCAATAGGGTAATAGGAGTACATGAAGCGAGAAATGAAAGCAACGTGGGCTGAGACTCACCAATATCTCGGAGGATCCGAACGTCGTCCACAGTCACAAACTATATGAGTGATAGACGTGAATGAAATGAAGGGGGATTAGAGAGGAGCCAGAAGGGAGATGAAGTGCGAAATGAAGCGCAGTCAGAAACAACATATCATCAGCAGGTGGCTCCAAGAATAAAGGCCTCGTCCACATACGTTGATAGCAACGCCCTTGCGGCCGAATCGACCGGAACGACCGATTCTATGAATGTAATTCTCACGATTTCTGAGGAAAACGACAGGTTAGGCGTCAGAAGAGTAGGGAGAGAAGAAAAACGGAAATGAAAGCAAAAGCTTACGCAGGCAAGTCGTAATTAATAACCAAAGACACTTGTTGAACATCAATGCCACGAGCCCAGACATCTGTGGTGATGAGGACACGTCTAAAACAAATAGATTAGAGATATGGGGTGAGATTGTTGATAAAATAGGCGGTTGTGGGGATATGGACGTACGAAGTGCCACCACGGAATTCCGCCATGATAGCATCACGTTCTTTCTGGACCATCTCACCGTGCATAGATGACACGGTAAAGTTTGATGCACGCATCTTTTCTGTCAGCCAATCGACCTGTGACCGAATTAGTGAAAGAAAAAGGTAAGGAAAGCTAAAAGGCAAACTTGCCTTTCTACGCGTGTTGCAAAAGATGACGGCTTGAGTAATGGTGAGAGTGTCGTAGAGATCACAGAGGGTGTCGAACTTCCAGTCTTCCTTTTCGACAGCGACGAAGAATTGCTTGATACCCTCGAGGGTCAACTCGTCACGCTTGACGAGGATACGGATGGGATCGGTCATAAATTTGGTGGTCATCTCCAAGACATCGTAGGGCAGAGTAGCACTGAGGACAACGACCTGGGTTGCAGGGGGGAGGTACCGATACACATCGTAAATCTGGTCCTTGAACCCCTTGTTGAGCAGCTCGTCGGCTTCATCGAGCACGAGCATTTTGATGTTTCTAGTCCGGAGACTACGTCTGCGGATCATGTCGAAAACACGACCAGGAGTGCCAGAGACGACGTGTTGGCCGTACTCGAGTTTGCGAATGTCCTCACCAATAGAGGTACCACCAATGCAGGCATGGCATTGGACGTTCATATAGTCGCCGAGGGCGAGGACAACAGACTGGATTTGGGTTGCGAGTTCACGGGTAGGAGAGAGAACGAGAGCTTGAGTCTCGCGAACGGTCACGTCGATGGATTGGAGGATGGAGATGGAAAAGGTTGCAGTTTTACCGGTACCGGACTGAGCCTGTGCAATGACATCGCGACCTTGAGTTATGGGAAGAATGGCACGCTGCTGGATGGCCGAGGGTTTTTCAAAGTCTGGAGAAGAATGAGTAGAGAAGAGGAAAGAAAAAAAAAATGACCGACTGTAAGCATAAATTCCACGCAAAAGGTCTTCTTTGAGGCCGAGGTCGTCAAAGGTCGAGACGACAGAGACGGCCTCTGAGGACTCGAACACGAGTTTCTGGACGAGGTCAGCGGGGAAGACAGAGAAAAAGAGGGACTCACATCGTCACCAGCGTTGATACCAGACATTTGCAGAGAAGGAGCGGAGTTTGAAAAACACAGGATGGACTCTGTTCTCGAAGTACAGCGGCAGACGCACGAAGAAATCGAGCGTTTTGAACGGGCCCTCTACACTCTTCTCTCCAGACCCCAGCCATCCCACAAACTCCGTCTTCAGGCAGAGCACACCGCCTCCAACATCCTAGACCGCGTACACTCTCGCGTCGTCGAGCTCAACAGCCTCTACGCAGACCAAGACTCCCGCAAACAAGAAATCGACTCGCTCTCCACTTCGAGCGATCTCGACCCTTTCTACCAGCGGTTGGTCAAAATCCAAGAGCACCACGCCAAGTATCCTGATTCTGTCGCAGCCAGTCTCGATATCGAACTCGCTGCTCTTCTCGAGGAGCCAAACCAGGATGGCGACGATGAATTCGAGGAGGAAGACCGTGTGTGCGCTCACCTGTTCTTTGCTATTGCTCTGACTCTGTTCTAGCCGTCTCCCTGCTCTTTTCCGGTGAAGAGGCATACGGCAAGTACCTCGACCTCTACGCCAACCATACCGCGTATACAAACTTGAAAAACATTGGCCGACGTCCGGGATATCTCCAGTATCTTGACTTGCTCTTAAATGCGCAGGCCGGTACACTTCACGACGAATTATCCAAGGAGACGCGTTTTACAAAAGACTATGAGACGTGCGTGCTCCCGTGTTCAATTTATTATTTTTCTCTCTTACGCTTTTTATAGGTACATCAAAAACCTCCACACCTATCTCCTCTCTTTTTCAAAACGAACCCAGCCCCTAGTCGACATTGACACTGAGCAAGCCGAAGCCCAGCTCGAATTCCAAAAACAGTGGGACGCAGGCCAAGTTTCCGACTGGGAAGACGACTCTGCAAAAGCCACAAACGGTGCTTCTGCAAATGGATCTGGGATTTGGTGTGCTGCATGTGCGTGTTTTCTAAACCATCTCCGTCTCAAATTAACCTTTCCCAGGCCAAAAACACTACTCGAAGCAAACCGTCTACGACGCCCACCTCACTTCCAAGAAACACATCAAAGCCGCTGCCAAACAAGCAGAAGCAGGTCCATCACCCAACGCCGCACCTCCTAATCCTAATGGCACAACCAACGGTACACCACAGCCCGACGGATCAGCTTCTGCCAAATCCAAACTCCAAGCTCGTTTGCATTCTTCCGCTTTACATACCCATCTCTCTACCGCCCTTCTCAAAGCCCTTGTTCCCACACTAAACGAGACTAAATCCAACGTTGAACGGAGGTTTTCGCTCACTGCTAGAGAGCGTGAACAAGAGCTGCTCGAACAGTCGAGACCTCAGCCTCCTCCAACAAACGGCAAAAAACCAGCCGAGGGAGAGGGAGAAGCTGAAGAAGAAGAGGAAGAGGAAGAGAGGATATACAATCCTCTCAAACTGCCTCTTGGTTGGGACGGAAAGCCTATTCCTTATTGGTTATACAAACTACACGGGTTGGGTGTCGAGTATAGATGTGAGATTTGTTCGGATCATGTCTACATGGGCAGGCAAGTCCTTTTGTCGGTCCGAACGGACTTTTTTTAAAGTGACTCGATTCTAGGAAAAACTTTGACCGACACTTTCAAGAATCTCGACATGCGTTTGGTATGCGTGCACTTGGGTTGCCGAACACGAAGCACTTCCATGAGATCACCAAAATTGAGGATGCACTGGCTCGTGAGTTTTCTTTGGCATTCTTCCGTGCTCTAGCTGAATATATACACGTCTACTAGTCGCCGAAAAACTCAAACAAGAAGGCCGACACGAGATCTTTGAACAGGAGACTATGGAGGAACTCGAGGATGACGAAGGCAATGTGTACAATCGGAAAACATACGAAGACCTCAAGAAGCAAGGTCTCATCTGACGGACCCTTTTTCTTGTGCTTCTCTGCCTGTATTTTACATATTCTTACGTTAATGATACTTTGGTCATATACGTCTATACATTCCGTGTGTATTCTGCACAAGTAAGTACAAATGGATGGCAAAGGTACAGAAGTCTTATGAATCATGAGGCTGCGGAATTGTCCGTGACTGGTTTGGTCGACCTCGGTGGCGGAGGCGGAGGTGGTGGCTTTCTCTGTGCTGCAGCGGCAGCAGTAGTAGTAGCTCCGTTCGTCCCATTAACGCCTACTCCTCCGTTTGGTGGACTGGGGGAAGTGGAGAGAATCGTCGGTGTCAAGGTGGGCGTTGAAATCGATGCAGCAGAGGTGGTGGGCAGCGCAAGTGCATCAGTGTACAGTTCTTCGTCCGACGACGACAAGGGCGAGTCGGTAGGCGAGTCAAAAGGGTTGGTATGTCGGTGGTGTTTGGAAGGGTCGAATTCAGAGAGAGCAATCAGTCCGTCTGGGTTGTCAGGTGTGGACCACCAAGAAGAGGTATCTGAACTTGGAGGCGGGTCTAGGACAAACTGTCAAATCCAGTATCCCGAGAAAATACAGAAGTGCTCACATTCCCCGCTAAAATCGTCTGGCAGCACTAGCGACGCCAACTTGTCATCTAGCTTTTCTCCAGGCGCGGTAGATAACACGCTATCCAATAATAGTTTGGACAAGGCCGCTCGTTTGACAGTGTCGATTATTCGGACACTAGCGCGAAAGATACCAAAGACAGGTCTGTGATCAGAACCTTTAAGCTCCGCACGGGAATAGACGGAGAGGTCTAGTTGAGGGCCACGGTAGAGAATTCTATCTAGCAAACAAACATAAGCTGAATGAGTCTTCAGTCAGATGATGTTGATTTACCAGTCCATGCAGGTATTCTCATCTTCTCACTTGTATCATAGTTGTCAGTGCCGAGGTCATATCGATACGTGGGGCGGAAGAGAAGAGGGCCTTCTTCGTATCCCACGAATACTTGTCGCAAGTCCATTACTTGCTTGAGCTGTAAACGCCCGGTCAACTGTCTGAATGTTGGGCAAGGCAAGACGAACGAACCTGGTCGGCAGCTATCAAAGCATCCAGGTCATCCTTTTGTGCCAACGACCGCACTGTATCATTGTCTAGGTTGATACGATAATTTGTATCCGCCAACCAGATAACATTCCTGCAACAATTCAAGGTCGACTACTCGACATGTAAGCAATGGCCACTTACTCATGACTCGATATAGTTTTTTCCTTGAGAAAACGCAACCCATTTGCGATCGTCCAATAATCCTGGTTTCTCTCTTCAACGTTTGCGTGTCCAGCAGCAAGGTGAGCCGTGAGGAAACAGAAACTGGTGTCGTGATAGTCTAATCTGATGCCCACTGCGCCTTTGTTCCCCGACATCCCTTTAAGACCGGTCTTGCGAGAAGTTGCTTCCACATTGCGTATGACGGATATTAATTCAGATTTCACCAAGATGATGAGGGCAGTGCCAACGAGCTAGAAGGTACGTGCTCAGCTAGTCGGTTCCAAGAAAAGAAGTAGAAAAAAATTCGACCTGCTCGCTTCTGAGAATAATATAATTGGCTTTCTTTTCCGGTCTTCGATCCAAAGTGTCTAATATCCTATGCTCCCACAACTTTCTGCTGTATGGTGAGAATTGCGTAACACTGATCAGAAGCTTGACTCACCGTTTTTCAGGGTCTGTTTGAACGATCTGCTGAGCAGTCAAAGGCACGATTTCTTGGAACCCCAAGACAAACATATCTGGTCTGGCAAGACTTTCAGACTCTGCCGTCGGATGCATTGGAAATTCACCTACTCCTCGATACCTAGCAATTTATCAGATGAGATAGAGTTTACAGCCGCATGTCAAGACTCACTTTCTCTGGGAAATAACCATGGTAGTAAAGATTCGGAAGGAGGCTATTCGTTGCTTTAGTGTGAAGCAACATTGCAAATGGGAAGACTTTACCCGGCCGTTCAAGTTCCAAGTCCCCACGAAAATAGTGGACTTTTTCATAGAAGAGTACTCGTGTATTCGCCTTTCCAAGGCTGCACGCACAGAGTCGTGAATTGGGTCAAATATAGTTACTTGTCGCTGAGTGCTCAGGTTTCCCTAGAAATGTGAAGGGTGTGTTCCTGATTACTCGAGGCAAACGGAACTGACATACAAGGAACATGTCAATAGCAGTCTGTTTACCCTTATCCTGGAAATTGTTAATATACGCTCGGGAAACGCTCTTTGTCGCATCAGAGAGGACACCTGGTGCAGTAGTCAGCAAAGGTAGTTACCTGACGTCTGTAGATGAGCTCACCAGCAAGAGTACGTTTACCACTTCTTGTGAAACTGGTGTTCAGGGCACCAGTTCCTGCATATATCTTGGACAGTGCATCACCATTCTCTGCCCACAGTTCTCGATGTTGCTGCCACAACGAATATGACTGTAGCCATTCCCGGCGAACTAGCATGAGGTAGGACTCTAGGGTTGTGCGAGAAAGAATGTCTTGTACAAAGTTGGTGCGGTCAAGGCTAGAGAGAAATTTAGCTCAAGAACACAAGAAGGCAACAAAGTGAATCACCAGTCGAGACAATTAGTCCTGAAAACGCCCTTCTGGTCCGTAATGATTTCATCTGTACCTGCATCACACATTGTAAAGCCAAATCTATCGACATGATCAGTGATATCTTCCATTCGCCTGGCGGTTGAGATTGGTTAACAATGAAAGACGAAAAATATCCAAACACACCTCAACTCTCTCATTACGCTGTCGTGACCGCCAATCCTCACTTGGTTATGAAAGTCAAAGTGGGTTATACTGACATTGTTACCTAGAGCATCGCGAGCAAGCTGAAGATGACGATCGTATGCAGCAGAAAGAATAGCTTCATTCTCTTTGGATCCTAGGAGATTGATTGCGTGGGCTGCACCATATTCTTCAGTGACCTGAGCAAAATGTCGCTCAAAGGCAGGTTGGGAAGCGTGGGGTCGTGTGATCTGGATGCGTTGACCAAACGTTTGTATCCCTTGCTGTTCCCAGAACACTGCAGAAGATGGCTTTGAAAAAGAGTGTATTCATCAAAGAAGGGTAATACATACATGGGACGCTGCCTCGGACTTGTACATAACTTATACAATGCTGATCGGTGCTAAATACGGTCTCGGTCTGATGAAGTCTTAGAAAAGTCAAGAGAAATCCAAGGGAAAAACGGACCTCGACAAAATTGGCGCAATGACCGTCATCGTCTACACCTCGAGTGTTGAACCTAGTACCAGCACGCTTTGATCCGAGCCTCGATATCAAAGACAGTGTCGCAATTGCAGGTGTACCATTGGTAGGTGGTGCAGGAAGTGCCATTGTGAATGTGCCGACATATCCTTGAATCGCAAGGATCTGTGCATCCTGAGCGTAAAATCGCATGGGAAGAATCAAGACATACAATGAACTGACAACGATCCAAATCTTCCCGCTCGTGGGCATCAAGTCTTGCACGAAAGTCAAGTAGACTGCGGACAATGTATTCGTTCCATACGAAACGCTCATCAAATACTGCAGGATCTCTGTACGCTTTGTCGTTCCTATTCAACCGACGAGCCAGCCTGGATGACAGATCCCAGGAGGATTCAGATGCATAATAGAAAGATCCAGAAGAAAGGATCTTTGTTAAAGGTATGCATGGATGTTCGTAGGTCGCAGTTGCGGCAGCATAATTAGTCGGTTCATCTGGACCATCTAGTGTATCTGTACTGAGGGGTAAATCGTCCCATGTGGAGGAGTTCAAGCTGTAAAAAGACACTTCGTGTATTCGAGCGACAGATTCTGACACGACGCCGGACGGTCGTGTGTTTCCGACATCGGTTGCGCTGGTGACCAAAACAAGGAATATGTCTGACAAGAGTTTTAGTCGGTTTCCTCCAATCAAGAGAAAACGACGCACCATTTTCTACAGAGATCAAACCCAGACATCCTTTAATTCCCCTACTTGTTAATCGGACAGTGTTGGCAAGATTGACTTCGCTTTTGGGCAGAAATTCGACTATGGCTTGCGTAGAATGGTGTTCGCCTGCACGAAATACGAGAGCGCGACTTGGAAATCCTCTCTTTTCTTCCTGGGTACTAGTTATCAGGTATAAGACGCGAGGATTATTAGCGAGATGTAGGTGCATATGGATGTTGTCAAAGCTACAAATGCGACGCGTACGTATACTGGTTTACAATGTGTCATGTGTTTGTCCTTTGCCCACATCCCATTCTTGAAGCTTCTGAATCTCAGTTCGACTCGTTTTATCCCAGTAGATGTCCTTCACAGCTTCTTGGGATGCTAAATGCTAGGCAAAGGCTGACGCTTATTTCCGGCTTTGAATCAGTAATTCATAAATATTTGATCTCTTTTACTGGAGGAGCACGAAAGGCGAGTCTATGACCATCCGTAGACCGAGAAAATCATAAATGCGGGGCAAGTCGACTTCGAATTCTCGCCCACGTGTAGCTCGTAATTTACGCGAGGACTTCATTGACGCGTCTGTCTTTCTCAACTTGCAAGGCTGCCACTCGCAACCATTGGCTGAGGAATCTCATAGCAAATGTCCGCCGGAATGCATATGGCAGAACAACCAACTGGAGGTATGTTCTATTTGATCTTCCAGTGGTCTTGCAAAAGAAACGCTAACAAGCGAGTAACGTTGTGACGCAGGCGAGAAAGAAAACGGAGAAGAAAAGGGCCTAGGCAAACTGGATGATTTCAAGGTGAACAGTATATGGTTTTCGTCTTTTATATCTTGAATTACAATGCTTCGACAGAACGACCTTCTGAATGCATTCAGGAACAACTTTCAGTTCAAAGGCAGTTTTGCATTTGGCGCCGCTTTTCCCTCTGTTCCCAATCCAACCCTCTCTATCGATGGTATTGGTGGCATTGGTCTTCCTCTGACCGAACATTACGCTCGTTCAATCATTGAGAATGCTCATCAAGCCCCGTTCGGTCACAACCAAGAAACTATCGTTAACACACAAGTCCGAGACACCTTTGAAATTGATGCGTCAAAAGTCCATTTTAGGAATCCGGCTTTCGAAAATTGGTTACGGACGGAAGTCTTGAAAAAAGTGGCTTCTGAACTTGGGACGCAATCCGACGGCACAAAGATCGAGCTCTATAAACTATTATTGTACAAGGAAGGGTCTCAGTGAGTATATGACCTAGTTCTTCCCTCGAGTCAACTAATGTCGTGTCACGTTACAGCTTCCACAAGCACCAAGACACGGCCAAATCCCCTGGAATGTTTGCCACCATCATCATTGTCCTTCCCAGTGAATATACGGGAGGAGAACTCGTTCTATCCCACGCAGATTCATCCAAAACATTCGATTTCTCCTCTGAATCCCTCCTTTCGACCATCGTTATGGCCTGGTACACAGACGTCTTCCATGAAGTCAAACCGGTGACTTCTGGGTATCGCCTCGCATTATCGTTCAATCTCGTCCGCTCAGTCAGTTCCTCTCTATATATGCCTGGACTCCCCGATACCAATAGAGGCGTTGAAAACGTTCGCACTGTCTTAAGTAAATGGCAAAAGGAGAGAGCTGGGTATGAAGGCGCGGAAGACAAAATTGCATACATGCTAGATCACCAATATTCGGAATCGGACCTGCGAGAAGGAGTGAAAAGTCTGAAAGGACAAGATGCTCAACTGGTCATGTATGTTCGTAAAGTGGCCGAGGAACTTGGGTTCGTCTTGGCACTCGCCAACCTGGAATTTCGCCAGAAGGGTATTCCAGATGATGATGGTTATGAATATCATAAACGTGGAAGGTATGATGGTTCTGATGATGACTGTGGTGACGACTTCACGGCGATGATGGAGGTTTCTGGGAGTACACTATCCATTTCTTGCTTATACGATCTCGATGGGGTAGATTTGGTTGAGATGGACATTGACGAAAGTGCGTTAGTTCCCGAGGATTATTTCGAGCACAGGAAGCCGGATGACGAGGATTATGATGGCTATATGGGTAATGTGAGTATCCTTTTTCTGCGCACAATCTCAATTTTAATCAGATTACAGGAGTGCGGAGAACTAGAACACTGTGAGTTTCTCTGTCAGCTTTGCATAGTCATTTTGTGACATATCCATCAGATTACCACACTTCTGCATTGATTGTTCTTCACGGAGAAGAACCTACCTTTGCCTGCCCTTACAAAACAGGTCAAGCTTTGGCCAAACTGGCAAAGTCTGACACTGCGAATTCGTCCAAGCCGAGTTCTGCTGACCGCGAACTAGCTCTGGCTGCCTCAAAGACCTTGAAGCATGCAGAGAGGGAACAAATTTTACAAGTGTTGCATCTTGCATGCCTGTGGAAGGACACAGCATTCATGAAAAATGCTTTTCATTGCATCGAATTGGCATATACCAAGCTGCCGTCGTTATTGGAAGTGTGGCAAGTATTCGGGTGGGACGTCTTCAGTTCCGAGTAAGTTGTACACGCCGTTCATTATAGTGAAGCTGACACGGGACCTTAGACTCGAAAAGTCCTTGACCAAGATGTCCGATATCTCGAGAATCCAGTTTCTGAATGAGCTCCCGAGCAATGCTTCTGTGGAAGACAAGCCTATTGTTCAAGAATGGTTGAATAAGATCAATGACTCATACATCCTCACACTGAAGAAACCCTATACCACAGACATTCCGTTTCTTTTGACGGCGATCAGACAACACGGATTTGAGTGGTTTATGGAAAAGTAGGCGTGATATGTTTTCCAGTGTTTCAAAACTGAGGCAGCTATAGGGTTTTCCCGAATCTTGTCAAAGAAAATGATGGTCAAGGAATGGGTGTATTTCTATTTTGGAAAGTGTTCGTCAAAGACTTGCTGGAGAGTGACGTGGGAGCGAGCCGAGAAGCGTCACCAGTCTTGAACCAATGCTTACAAGTACTCGCCATGCTTTGGGACGCGAATCGTCCAAGTCCCTACTCGCGCTATCACAATGTACCAACGGCGGATATGCTCTCAGAACACGCAGATAACATCGTGGAAATAGCAGAACTGGCTGTTCGTGCAGGCCATCCTGATACGTGTGCGGTTCTCTTCGAGCAGCTTCTTGCAAGAAGAAATCCTACTAGGGATACTTTCCAAACGTTCTACGAGAAACTTGTCCCCCGCATTGGGAAGATCAAAAATCTGGACGTGGCGAAGTCAGAGCCCTTCAAACAGTTCATGCACAAGATGATTACCCAGTATCTACGACAGGTTTTAGGGATCAAGCCGAAGGGGATCGAGAACATCAAAATGAGGACAGTAGGGTGTGGATGTGGGAATTGTGCTAAAGTGAACGAATTCCTGAGAGGGTGCTCTGATAGCTTGACACTGGCAATCAACAAGCAATTTCGAGAACATCTTGTCAAACAATTGGATGGAGCGAAGGATTTGATTTCATACGAAATAGCGAGTTATGGTCGTCCTCAGCCAATAACGATCACAAAGACCCTGATTATGGCAAAGAAGACGCAGTGGGAAGAGTCGGTTAAGAAAACCAAGGCTTTTCTGAAGGGAGTTGGAAATCAGCAAGTTGTGAAAGGTATAATGGGGAACAAATATGAAGATGTGGTGCAGGCGTTAGAGGGCTCCAAACCGTTTGAGGTGCAGGGACCCACATCCTCGCTCCCTCGCTCAATAGAAGTGAATACTCAACCTGGACCTTCTAGCAGTGTCGCGGGAAAGAAGCGGAAAAAGGCTACCGGTGATGTGATTGATCTAACATTGGACGATTGACGATTTTCTTTACTTATTGTGTAATCGATATTTCTTGATCATGAGCACTGGTGAGTGCTGGCAACGTAAGTACGATTCGACGAACTTTGCGTTGGTACGCCTTTGAACGAGCACGTGATTTATTTATTTGAAAAAATCACCCAATTTATTTTGGTTTGTAGCCTATTACGACGCGTCGTTTGCCAAAGCCACTCCAGGTGCTCTTTTTGGATTCAGGAATGGCAGAGATTGGTGATCCAAATTCAGCGCAAACTCCTGCTCAAAGACAATTTCCCGTGCCTCTACTGCCAAGGAACGCGTCAGAGATCAATTCGCAGAGTGCAGATGCCACTGACAGTGACGATGAAGACGACGAAGATGAGGAGGAAAATGGCAGCGATTCAGATCTCTCTGACGGTGGTGACTTGAAGGTACGCTCCCTTAAGACCTGTCTGACAACACCACTGATGGTTTTTTTTTTTCAGGAGGAGCTTGAGGGCGTGTTACAAAGTTTTTTCGGTTTTCGAGGGACTTTTGCTTTCGGCAGTGCCTTTCCCCAAGCCCCAAATCCAGTTCTCAGCATTGATGGCATTGGGCAAGTTGGTCTTCCGTTATCTGAACGGGATGCTCTTGCTATCATCGAGAAAGCCCAACAGGCGCCCTTCGGGCATAACCAAGAGACCGTTGTTGATACACGCGTACGTGATACCTTTGAAATCGAAGCAGCCAAGGTTCATTTCGTCAATCCACAATTCGAGAAATGGCTGAAGACGGAAATCGTTCCGACCATAGCCTCTCAACTTGGTACACTATCTGATGATACGAAGCTGGAGCTGTATAAACTGTTGCTTTATAAAGAAAGATCACAGTAGGTGCACTATCCTTGTCGCGTCCGAATTTACAATTGACACGTCTTCTATAGCTTCAAAAAGCATCAGGATACGGCCAAATCTCCTGGCATGTTCGCTACTGTAGTCATCGTGCTACCATCCCTCCACACTGGAGGTGAACTGGTCCTGAGCCATTCGAATGCGTCGAAAATTTTCGATTTTTCCTCGCACTCTCTTCTTGAAACGGCCGTAATGGCCTGGTATACAGACGTTTTCCATGAAGTGAAACCCGTTCTCAGTGGCTTCCGGTTGGCCTTATCGTTCAACCTTATTCGTTCCACTGAATCGTCTCTGGCGGTTCCAAGACTATCGAACATGGATTCATCGATAGGGGAGCTACGCACAGTCCTGCGAAAGTGGAAAGCCGACAAGTTCTCGGACACTTGTAACAATAAGGTTGCATATATGCTTTCCCATCAATACAGCGAGTCTGAATTGTCGCGGGGTGAAAAGGCTCTAAAGGGTGGAGATGCGCACTTGATCTCGTACATTCGGGACGTGGCGGAAGAACTTGGTTTTGTTCTTGCCCTTGGGAATTTGGAACTACAGATTTCGGGACAAGCAGAGGATACAGGATACCGGTGCAATTACTACAAACGCAGAAGAGGATGGTATGACGATTCGGAAGACGAAGCTGGTGCTGATGATGTAGAAATGATCGAAGAAGACAATCGAGAGCTTTCAGTAACTGCTCTATACGATCTAGATGGAAGACGAATTGCTAGTATCACGACTATCGAAGACGAAGATCTTATTCCAGCAGATTACTTTGATGGTGTACAACCAGATAGGAAGGAATATGAAGGTTACATGGGCAACGTGAGCCGTCTCCAACCTTGATCAACGAACTAATTCTCACCGACCTCGTTCTACAATAGTACGCTGGTAGCCTTGATCACTGTACGTGGATTTCCGTCCTTAAAGTCATTGTTTTGACTGCTGATCATACCTGAAGATTATCATAGCACAGCACTCATCATCGGCCCTGAGGATATGGTAGATTTTTCATGCGATGTCAAGGCATCTTATGCCCTGCGGCAACTCGCGAAATCGTCAACTGCCGGTTTATCTACGCCAACCGCAGAAGATCGTTCTCAAGCTTACTGTCTCTTATTGAACCTAAAGACAAAAGACCAAGCTGATCAGTTGATCAGCTATTCTCTCAAATGGAAGGATTTAGGTCTGTGGGAGAGTGTATTCAGACGATCTGCTACATTGGCCACCCTTGCGCGAATGATAGAAGGTTGGAAATTATTCGGTTGGGATGCCATCAATCCACGGTCAGTACTTTCTTTTCTCGATTCCATTGTCAAACTAAAAAGATACTTAGGCTTGGAGGCATAATCTTAGGAATGAAAGACTTGACTAGCGTCATCAACTTCCTGAGCACTCTCCCGCAACACGCATCAGCTGAAGAACGTCCCAAAGTTCAAAGATGGTGCAACGCCATGCACAGAAGCCACCTGACGAGAATTCAAAGAGCCACGGTTGCTGACGTTCCTCATCTATTTGCCGCCATCCGGCAGTACGGAATAAAATGGTTCGATGAAAAGTGTCTCGTTTTCTACTGCTGACATGACACTGAACTGATACATTTCTAAAGCGTTTTCTCTAACCTTGCTAAGGACGATACAGTAGATTATAACTTTTGGGTCAATTTTGTCAAGAAACTATGGGATGATAGAGCCACCTTGTTGTCTCCTTCAAATGAATCAGCTCGGGCTGACTTCACTGTGCTACTCGAAAAGACTTTGACACTTGCCCTAACTAAACCCAGAATCGATGTTATGGCGCTATACTCGGCCGCGATTCAAAGTTATGGTCCTGCATGGTTCGAGCAACGGTTCGTCTATTTCTAATGTCCTTGTTCTTTGCACTTATGTCTTATTCATCTCTTTGCCTGTAGGATCCTTCCATCAATGATTAAAGATAACACCCAGGTCGAATTCTTCCACCAGTTATGGCAAGAACTGTGGTCTCTGAGAGAGCGGGCGATTGGCAACGCGGCTCCGAATTATGATTCTCTCGTCGAGAGCGTGACAGTGATCTCCTTGAAGATGAAATGTTCCGATCAGCAGATACCTCTCCTTATCAAAGCTATCCAGGCAAACGGGACACCTTGGTTCAACGACAGGCTCGTCTTCTTTCCCTGACCTTTTGATTCAATCATCAACTCTTTCTCTATAGGATCTTTGACATCATTTCCAAAGCTGACGATATGTACACATTTTGGCTTGGACTGACTACATCTCTATTAGACAAAAATATCGGTACCGACAGACCGGATGAACCGCCGTCTAGCGAACCATCCAAATCGGTTATCCATCGGTGTCTAGAGGTTCTCACCAGCTTATGGGATATGCAAGTCACTGCTCCGGCGCCTAGGCCATATTATGGCTATCATTTTCAGCAGGCAGTCACCAAGCTCAAGAGTGTAGAACGCATTGTCGAAATCGTCAACATCTGTGTTCGTGCCAAGCACCCAGAGCTCTGCACTCCTGTTTTCGTCGCCATGTTGAAGAAGCGACCTATGACCAAGGAAAATTTCACGGCATTTTACGAGGATTTCGTTCGCGACGTTGCACGTATCAAAGACATTGACATTTGCAGTCCACCTTTCAATCGAATCATGGAGGTGCTGATTGGAGCGTACCTCCAGAATGTGTTGGGATCTCGGCCAGGAAATGCTCTTGGTGTCCGCTTGCGTAACATTGGTTGTACATGTGCCAATTGCGCGTTGGTCAACAATTTCTTGACGAATCTCTCGGAAACCACCACTTTTAGTATCAACAAACCGCCCAGAGTGCACGTCTGCTCTTACATGGACAGAGTAAGAGATCTGGTGACTTACACTGTCGCAAGTTATGGACGCCCGACGCCCGTTACAGTCAGGAAAACGCCTGCTCTCATGGCATATTTGCAGTGGGCTGCCAGGCAACAAAAGGCGCGCGCGTTTCTGAAAAGCATTGGAGGAGACGATGTGCTTGCAAAGGTGGTTGGCGGAAGATACACCGATGTCTTGCGAGCTGTTGAAGGTTCTCAGCCATTTAGAGTTAGTTCTGGTCAAGTTTACAAGTTTACAAATTTGATATTCATCTACGCCTAGGATAGACTAAGGTATGTCGACCTCGATGAACCTAACTATGAAGAAGAAGGGATTAAAGAGTACAGTAAATGCGTTGCATGAGCGCTTCCTCCCATTTTAATACATGATGCCAGGATGAAAAACCTAGTCTCCTATTCAGGCGTAGCCGCTCTGTGCCTTTAGAGGTCTTTGCTGAGATAGGTAAAAATCCACGCCGCATGGGAAGCGATCCCACCGCACCAACATCATCGGAAGATCTTGCAAGCCAAGGTAAAAGTGCAAAGGGATGAGAATAAAAGTGTATTTAGGGTTACTTCGGGATTACGCGTTGGGACTAGCATTTCCCTAGGTATTTATTCTTGCCGATTCCTTTTGGTAGTCACCAAATATGCGACCGGCTAGTCTTATGGAGTGAAGATGCCAATCTGCAGAGAGGTGATGGAGAAGGCGTTGATGGGATAACATTGAAATATAGGGAATTTTAGGCAGGAGTTTGTCGAGAGGTGGTGTGAGTCCTAGATAATAGTATGAATTAGTGAGCGGCCAGTGTTCAGAAATGTTGGAAAAGAGATTCTTAGCGGCTAGTATGAGTTTTTCTTGATCTTCAGTCTTTATGCCTTTTTCGTTTAATTTCTTTTGGGTACGACAGATGATATTTTCGGTTGCTTGAATCCGCCATTTTTGGTATCTAGGGCAATCAATGAATATGTGATGCGCGTCTTCAATTTCATTACATCCGAATAGACATTGATTTGAACTGTTTTTGTTTCGTTGGTGCAATGTGTGTTTAGTTGCTAGTTGGCCAGATCTTGCATACAATTGAATTGTGGCGGAGTAGGCGGAGTATGCATGTGTATATGGGTATTCTGGAGGAGGATGATTGTCGTGTAGCCATTTTGACATTCGAATGTTATAGCTAGATTGAAGTTTTCGGAGTGATGTTTGTTCAAGTAGTCGTTCGGTGTATTCTCTCGAGTTTGATTCTATCCAGCCTAGTGTTTTTGAATGAATTGTGTATGGGTCCATGAAGAAGGTTGGGATTGGAGCGAGAGGAATATGCGCGTTGTGAGATTTTGATGCATAGTGGTCGGCTTCGGAGTTGAGGATTGATGGAATGTCACTATTATTAGTATGCGCTTTTACGTGTTTTATTTCAAGGTTGTTGTTATTATTGATGTTGAGAATCCATTTGTAGTATGATCTTCCATTCATGTGTCGAAGTTTGAATAGTTGATTGGCGTCAGTTTCGCAGTTTTGTAGAGTTTGAATGCAGTATAGTGCATCTGAGTGTAATGTTGATGTAGTATGATTCGGTATTTGTTTCGAAAGGAGCGAACCAAGTACTAGGCCCATTAGTTCACCATGTGTTATTGATGCATTTAGCCCGGAAATTTTTAAGACGATTGTGGATGGGCCAGTTATAGCTGATAGAACTGATTTGCTATCAAGTAGACTGGCTCCAGCAGGTTTCATGGAGCCATCGGATGCCCAAATTTGACTATTTGCAATAGATTTTGATGGTTCGAATGGAGATGAGCTGGTAAGGAGCTTTATTTGATGTTCGGCTTGAGCCTGACGTAGTTTTCGTGGTAGGAGTAAGTTAATAGATCCATTGAGTAGGTGCGATATTTTTAGATGTTGGATGTATTGAATAGTTTTTGTAAGATTTTGTTTTGTAGTTCGAGACCAGTTTGTAGTGTTAGTTTGTTTGATTGCAAGTATATGTTGACCATTTATGTCGAGTTGCCATTGTGATATGTTGTTCATTTTGAGTATGTGCTTTGATGAGAGGGAGCGTAGGGTGTTTCCATCTGGTTTGTTGGGAAGGTTGGGCATATGTCGACTTAGAATATTTATGCAGTGTGAGATTGATATATTGTTGTCTAGGATGTAGCTTTGATCCGTTGACCGCAGCGATATTTCATTTGGGTGACTTGTCATGCAATTGTGTGCGATTAACCAAGAAGCAGGTATTTTCTTCCATCGTGATGAGTGAGTTTGCTTATTGAGTCCTAGGCCATCGAGAGGGTTGATGCATTCATTGAGGGAGCATGTCCAGTCTGATAGTGTGATTGATGCCATGTTACGGTAGGCCGTGATGTGGTGGTTTAGGTCCCGTTGAAGTCCATTGATGGCAAGTCCCGCATTGATGCGAGCGATAGATGGAAAGCCAAGTCCGTTTTGGTGTATGGGTAATGTTAGAATTTCTGTGTTGGGGATGAAAGGAAAGCCTAGTGATTCGTGTACTTTTTTCATTATCATTCGGTCCAGTCTTTGAGCATCAGTTTGTTTGATGGGTTGTAATGATAATAGTGCGCGTGCACGACTTATGATATTTTGCGATACTAATTTTCGCAGAAGTGTGATTGGCGGGCGTTGACCTAGTCGGGGAAAGGTGAATTCTTCAATGAAACTTGCGATTTCGTTAAATCTGGCTTCTGGATCATCTACTTTGGCACGTAGAAAGTCGAGTTGATTTCGAATTAGGGGTACCTGGTGAGACACTGTATTATTCGGGTTTGCTCCTGGAGTGTTGTCGATCGAGTCAAATTGTAGGCTTTCCGGAGTCGGTCCTTGAGGGTTTATGATATATGAGAGTGTTTTGGACCATTGCGTGAGCCATCCATATGCAAATTGGAAGCGCTCCATTTGTAGTGTATTGTTTTTGAGGGATTTTGCCGTTAGGGAGAAGAGGTATGAGTCGTCAGTCGCTTCTGTCATGCCAACTAGAATGGTGTTGCCGTCTGTCGGAAGATGTAAATCATTTTTGAGATTTGCTTTTGTTGTAATGATAAGTGCATCTGGGTCGTTAGCGAGAATGTCATTTAGATAGTGGTGTCCTAGACTAGTTGTTAGCGTCGATTTAAGTGATGATAGAGGGCCGCCTTGTTTGGTGACACCATTGAGTATTATCGGTTCAGTTATTCCGTGTGCGGTTCGTATGAAGCATTTAGTGTTTGATTGCGCTTCTTTATCAAGCTTCGCTATTGATGGTGGTAATCCATACGCATTAATTGCATCATAGAATCCTTGAGGTGAGAGATAGTCGAATCCTTTCATTTGGTCCCTTTTGATTGCGTATACTGTCTTGTTGTGCCTATTTGCCCAGCATTTAATTCCCGCTAGGTAGCTCATGAGGTCTCGTGTTTGGACGTCTTTTTGCGTTGCAACTTGCGTGTCTGGGAGGATTTGTTTATTTGATATATAGGGGACTAGACAGAAATTGAGCCAGGACATGGGAAGATTTGCAAGTAGGTTTGAAAGTAGGATTCCACGCCAGTTGAGTAGGTCAGTTCGGAGTCCGCGTTTGTGGAACATTGATAACCACATGTCTTTAAGATTTCCAGGAAATTTTGATTCTTTGAGTATGTAATGTAGAAGTTTGAGAACGACGTCGAGGGCGCTGTCTGGTAAGTTTTTGATGATCCATTTTTCCCATCCATCAGGACCTGGTGCTGGCCGTGTATTTCCTTTTGAGAGAAGTGTTTTGAATTGTTTTAAGTCAGGTAGTATAGGCCATGTTATTGGGTCCTGGGAAACGCGTGTTTTTGCTTCAGTTACGGACTTAGTAGTTATCCAGGGCTTGGCTACATTAGGGGGTGGCTGATGTTGATATAGTGTTGACCAGTAATCCATCGATACTTGCTTTATTTCCTCTGGTGCACTAACGAGTTCGTCGGAATCTGGTCTTTTGAGAACAACGGGCATGGGAACAAATTGTGTTTTAGTTAGGAGTTTTTTAGAGGAAGCACCCATCAGTACCGCTGTTATGTTTGCCTTTGTCTTCTGTTGGGATTTTTCTTTGATTTCCTTTGCTCGTAGTTGGTAGAGGGTTTTGTATGCGATTTTGCGCTCTGCAGTAGCGTATTGTTCAATGGGTATTTGCTGACTGCGAGCTTTTCGAGTTAGTTTTTCAAATGTTGTTCTTGACGCAAATGAAGCTTGGTCTGGATTTAGTCCTTGAGCGATTCGTATTGCTCCGCCGATAGAACGAATGTATCCAAGTTGACGCTGAATCGTAGAGTTGGTTATTTTCTTTTCTATTGGTTGTGGTTTGAATATTTGAGTTCGTCCATATGCTTCTTCTGCACATTGATTGATTATTAGGCCTATTTTTTCATAGAGATCTGTGAATGATTGATCATCTATTACCTGAATGTCTGTTAGATTCGTATTTGATAATTGGTGATCAATTAGGTTCTTGAACGTTTGATGACGATGTTTTTCAGAAGATAGGGGAAATTTGATTCTTGGTTTGTTATTGAAGAGAATTCGTTGAGGTAGGCATATTGTTGCGCCGTCTTGAGCTGGTTTGAGTATTAGTTTTCCAATTATGGACTGCACAACCACGACCGGCTCCTCAGGCTCAAGCTTCGTCCTCGGCTGCGTCAACCTCTTCTACTGCTGCTGGGGTGAAACGCAAGCAGAATGTAATTGGAGTCATTGACTTGACGAAGGATTGATCTTGGTTTGAGGTCGCGTTGAAACTTGCTTCGCTACTAGTTGAATATTCGTTTATGGCCAACTAATAATTACTTGTACTTAACTTTCCTTGTAATCCGTACATATAGTAAATAACCATTCAATACATTGGTTGCAAGAAGAATGCACGATACTTATATACATAAACATGATGCAATAGTATAATGTATGAAGACAAGAGTGTATGTATGTATGAATGTCTATTCGTCCTTTTGAACCCCATGCCTACTGATACTAGCAGA
Source organism: Stygiomarasmius scandens (assembly GCA_037954225.1). Taxonomy (NCBI): domain Eukaryota; kingdom Fungi; phylum Basidiomycota; class Agaricomycetes; order Agaricales; family Campanellaceae; genus Stygiomarasmius; species Stygiomarasmius scandens. The sequence continues at coordinate 1,247,747 of JBANRG010000002.1, read as the reverse complement.
ACTACTAGACTTTCTCAACCCCGAACCAATCCCCGAATCAGGCGTAAGCGTAGCCATCCGAGACACGGTCCGCCTCGGAGGAGTTCCCAATTGAAAGTTGGCAGACTGTGCTTCAAAGCTAGCTGAACGCATCATTGGTGAACGTGGAGGACCGTCGAGTGAAGGTGATCGAGGAGGGTGACCTGAGAGGTAAGGATTAGGAGAAGGAGGTGCTTGGTAGACGCTTGGGTTCGGAGACGGGGGTGCAATGAGTCCTTCAGAGGCTCCGCGTTTTGAACCGAGGCCTGGTATGAAAGAGAATATGGATCGAAAGAGGGATACTCGAGCTTGGGGTTGTTTCGGTGCGAGTGAAGGTGAGGATGCGCCTAGAGCAAGCAGTCGAGGTTAATACCGATTGTGCAAAGTAAAGTATGGGTCGCGTACCCGAGGAAGTAGGCAGTGCATTGTCGTTTGCACTAAGACTGAGAAACAGGAAAAGAGGTGCCAGCCAAACACATACTCCAAAAAAGGTTGCTATTTCTGCGAAGCTATGGGCGTGAACATGAGGTCCTGCACGGAACCTTGAATGTCTTGCGTCTTGAGTGACTCGAGCAAAGTGAAAGAACCACATAAAGTGGTCGACGATCACTAGGACACAGGAGGCAATGAAGGATAGAGACGAGAGGTTTATGAGCGGCCAGGTGCTGGAAAAGTTTTGAAGGTAGACGACATGGCATGCAATGGAGAATAATATATGGAGAAGTGGTAGTGATTCTGTCATGTATAACATGACATGGAGGGCAATGATGGCCTAGGGAAGAAATCAAATTTAGACGAAAGGGACCGGTGGTATTTACGAGACGCACGTAAATGCCTCTTTGCCCTATGGATTTTGCAGGTTTTGAATGTTCTTCAATGAGTTCAGAGATATATAGGAGCCCGCTCGCTGTAGAGTTTTTTAGTAGGTGAAATGCGTCTGCCCGACCACGTCGACTGACCTAATGACAGAGTAACGAATGCAAAGGCAACTAGCGCTGCTATATAGCTGTAGCCAAGATATAAGTATCTTGACCGGGAGTCAATTAGAGAAGACATACCTGACATAGTATAGCAGACCCATTAGACCAGGAGGAAAGCCAAGAAGGAAAGAGCGCGTCGTCGAACACGTGGAATAGCTATACTAGTCACGGGCTCTGACGCGATGCTCTAAATCTCTTTCCTCTTACCATGAGCAACCTCGAGAGTATGTTCCGTTTCTTTCAGCTCAAATCAATCTACTAATTCCCATTAGAAACCCTCTTCCAGCTCAAGGTACACCTCTTTCACTCGTTCCCAATGACCCGAAACTCATACTCTAACCGCAGTTTACCGCAAAGACTCTGAACCGTCAAGCAAAGAAGGCACAGAAAGATGAGAATTCAGAAAAGACCAAGTTAAAAAAGGTCTCTACATACACCAATTCCTCACCTTTCCCCACCCTTATTCACCTACCATCCCCAGGCACTCCAACAAGGCAATAACGAAGGCGCCCGGATATACGCTTCCAATGCTATTCGAAAGAAGAGTGAATCCTTGAACCTCCTCCGACTCTCCAGCCGCATAGACGCAGTAGCCAGTCGAGTAGAAACAGCAGTGACTATGCGTCAAGTAACGGGAAATATGACATCAGTCGTCCGAGGGATGGATAAAGCTATGGAATCGATGAATCTTGAACGGGTGCGTCTATACTACCTCTTCCCACTCTTTCAATTCCATATCTCAATACCGAAACCCAGATCTCGCTCGTCATGGACAAATTCGAATCCCAATTCGCCGACTTGGATGTTCAGACGTCGTATATGGAAGACACCATGTCTTCAACGACTGCCGTATCAACGCCTCAAGATCAAATCGATCAATTGATGAGACAGACGGCGGAAGAGGCGAATATTGAGTTGCAGCATGATTTACAGTCAAAGGATTTGGATGCTGTTGCTGATATTGAGAGTCCAGCAAAGATTGGGGATGAGGATGATAAGCTGGCAGAGAGACTTCGGGCGTTGAGGCCGGCTACGTAGAGGATGGACTTTGTAGGGAGATCTACTTATTTCAGATTGATTCGTGTATGTATGTTGGACCGGTATCATTTATAGTATATCATTTGTAACATTAAAGCTGGATAAGAGTACGTAGGTGGCATTCAAGGATACATCAAAGAGAAGATTAAAACGACAAGTTTTTTCATGATAACCCAAAAGAAGAAAGGGGAAATCGACGCAGTAAACACATGGAAGCATGAAACGCATTTCAACACGGTTGCATGAGAGAAATGGCAAAACGTAACCCAATCATTATGAATCTCAGAGAGGCATCATAGAAAAAGGTCGAAAAGAAAAGACGAAAACGAAGCAAAAAAGTATACAACCCAAAGGAAAAAAAGGACAAGATAAACAATAATTAACGACAAAAGTAGATATCGCAAAAGATGTGGAAGATGGGTAATAATAATATCTATATGTAGCAACTAACGGGGGGCGTTATCAAGCCGTAAACGCATGAGAGTCGGACAGCAAAAGGGCAAAACAAGACCAAAAAGCAAAAAAAAAAGAAGGAAAACGGTATCATGCTCATGCATTTTGAAGAATAATCCGCACAAGACTATCCACCAACCGTCGCTTATTGTCATCCTCAAGATTCGACGTCTTGTCCAACAGCCGTTCTGCTCGAGAAATAATACCATTCGGACCGTCAAAGGGGATTTCATGGGCATCAAATTGCAGGACATCTACGTGCCAATTAGTCTACGTCGTGAAAGAACGTTCGCTACTCACACTTTTTAAACTTTGCAAAACCCTCTGGATCCAAAGCGTTTTTAAACATGTCCGCAATCTCCTTGCCCACTTTTGAGCGATCCTCCTCTACATCGACGGCAACGGTAGCAGTCCGGCTGAGACCTCGTCTTGACGACGCACTAAACGCCTTTCTCCCATTCACAAAAGCTCCTGAAGGAAGCAATGCGTCTTCTCGGACTTTGGACGGCGCCCAAGCTAGTCCGAGACCCAAATCCAACGAGCGACCTTTTCCATTTGGACGAAGGCCGCTTGCCGAGGTGTATTTAGGTACGGGAGGAGGAAGAGGTTCCTCAAATCTGGCTCTATCCCGGGGTTTCGTCCGGTCCTTGTCTCCCCTACGTCGCCTATCCTTGTCTTTTTCGTGTACAGTCACTTCACCATCGCTAAAAGCAGCGTCTGCGCGGCTTTTTGCACTGTGTTGGCTGTATGTTGGAGATGGAACTGGGGGCTCGAATGAAAATGGACCGTGGCCCATACCAACGAGACGTGCAATGCCAGAACCCAACGCGCTCTTTCCACTACTCCTTCCCAAACTCGAAGACAGTCCGAGAATTGATGCTGTGCGGTGCTTTGGCTTTGGTTCTTCGTTGTCTTCGATCAGGATAGGACTCGGTCGTGCCTTGCGACTGGATTCGCCTAGGTTCCTCGCTGTCCTGTCTTTTTCCCTTTCCTTCTTTTCCTTTTTCGAGGGCAGCAGATCCTTGTCCAACTTTTTGACGACACCTTTACTTCCTCCACTGTCCAAACTCCTACTATAGTTTGCCGGATTCGTATAAGTTGTACTCCCCGAATTTGCACTCAAACTCCTGGAAATGACGCCCCCAGTCCATCCAGGCCGCTCAAAATCAAAGGAACCATGTTTGGTCGCTCGGATATTAATCGGTTTAGAGGTTTGAGGAGGACCACGTCTGCCATTCGTATACCCATTCTTCCGAGACCCAGAAGACGCATCGCTCTTTTCACTCTTTGCAGAGACATCTTTTCCTTTTCCTTTGGTGTCTACCGGAGAATCTCGTTCCTCGTCCACCATCAACAGAGGTCGATAGCGATAACCAACCGAAGAATCCAAGGAATTTTTCCGGTGACTCATCCTTGTTGGAGAGGTGGTTTTGGAAGGTGTAGCGGGAGTAGTTGTTATTCTGGGAATGTGACCGACAGCGTCGACACCTTCTAAAGACTCGTGGGGTCGATGATGGATGAGAGAGGAGGACGAGGCATTTGACTCTGTTGCAGCACTCGTTGACGCTCGTCTGCGCGCTATTCTAGAAGTCGAAGCCTGTCTTGTCGGACCGGAGACGATCGGAGATGCATTAGAGTGATTCGAACTGGACGGAGCATTGGATGAACTGGACGAGGATGGTGTGGGGAGTGGATCATGAGGGGCTAGCGAAGGCATGGGAATGGTAGATGGAATGTCGGATTTTCTGGCATGAGGTCGAGAGGAGAAGAATTTGGGCTTGGACCTGGTATCGGGTAAAGGGGATGGACTTTCTGAGCGGTTAAAGGGGATAGGTGACCGAGATTTGCGGGATTTGGGTGTCGGGTCGTGGTCGTGGGCGAGGTCTGGATGGTGGGGAAGTGGCGGTACGTCGGTTGGTGGAAGAGGTCTGTTTGTTCCTCCTGGACTGGTTCCACGTGAGCTACTGATGGAGGACTTGCGAGAACTGGACAATGGAATGCCAAAAAACTTGCGGCGGGGGCTTTTCGGGGTAGATGGTCGTGAGGGTGGATTTGAATGTTGTTGTTCATTGATAGTCCTGGATGCTTTTGGAGTAGGAGGCGTGATGGTTGTGTTTGTGGCGGTGGTTGTTGTAGATATGGGGCGTGATTGCAAGATAGAGGTTGGTTTGGAAGCAGAGGGCATAGAGTGGTCGTGATGGCTCCTTCTGCTGGACCAGCTCGAGTTGCGAGAATGGGGGTCTGGTCGGGGGTCGACATCGCCATTGGAAGAGGTCTTTGATCGAGAACGTGATCGGGAACGAGTGAGGAAAGAGTAGAACTGAAAGGACTGAGAGGACGTAAACGCTAACCAACGACAAACGACATACCTTGTTTCGAGTTCTGCGCTCGTCGTCGGCCCCATTTGCGTTCATCTCTGCCCGTGCATAGTCTGTGCTAGACGTCTAGATACCGCTCAGCACCGCTCTGGCCACAGAAACGAGCATCTCACCTTGGGCGTTCGCTGGGAGTGAGAACGAAACAAGGCAGAAAACTACCAACACGTGTTAGGAACCAGCGTCATCTTTTCTGTTCTTCACTCACCGTCACTTCCTCTGGTCGTCGTTTGAACAATGTCAGACTCTCTCGTCGTCCTTTCCGAGTAGACGTGGTCGCCACCGTCACAAGCGACGAGAGCTGTGCCGCTGCCTCGCTAGTCGACGGCACACTTGTCGATGGCGTCGACGAGACTACACTCCCTGCATAGTCCAGGCTGGGGCACTCGTCGTGCATCTCTGGTCCCCTCTCACCGACGGCGTCCTCAAAAAGAGTTGAATTTTAATTAATGACTCAACATCCAATATTCTCTCGGAGCTTCCCGATCGTTTCCCCTAATGCTAGCGTCACTGCCTCTTTCCTCCTCCCAGGCCCTCAAACGCCACAAAATCATTGCTACTCTATACAGGCTCAATCATATGTCAGTTCGATCACTTCCCCAGCTTCAGGCTCTGGGCTTCTTTTGCGTTTGTTCCCTGCTGCCGTTCCACCCTGATTCCTCGTTCCAGCCTGACTCGCTGCCGTTTGCATTGGGCGAGACTGCGACGATGAAGCTACGCTCGTGGAACCTTGCTGCATTGGTTTGGAGCCCTCCAACGCAAGTTGCACGTCCCGGTACCTATTCTCCATAACACCTTTCACTCGTTCATCCCCAATGCTCTTCAAGAAACCCTGTGCCCTTTCCACTAGACTATCCCACTGCATCCTCTTCCTCATAAGCTCTGTCGTCGTAATCGTCATGGTATGATTCTGTGACTCTGTATACGAAAGCACGCCCCTTGCCGCCGCAGCCGCCAACTTTTCGCGAATGTGGCCCCGCTGCCTCTTACCAAGTTGGTGTTCTGCAATGCCATTGTTTTTTTCCAAAAGTGCGTTTACCCTTGCACAAACCTTGTTGCAGTCACACCATACCGGCTTGGGCAAAAGCGCATTGACTCCATTTGGCCTGGGTCCCAGCACTTTTTGGAGATACTCGATGATTGCCTTGTGCACAAATCCTTTGAATGGCTCCAACTTGGTCACATCTAGATTCTTGTTCTGCGCGATACGAGGGACGAGTTTTTCGTAAAACGTCCCCTCGGCAGGACTGTGTTTCGCAAAAACCTGCTCGAACAGCATTGTGCACACTTCAGGACAACCTGCACGGACAGCCAGTTCGGATATCTCGACGATATTAGCCACACGCTCCGAGTGCAGCTGTTCCATGCCACCTGATGGAGTCGTGTCCCATACCTTGACGAGGACTTGCAAGCATTTGACTAGAGTCGTAGGAGTTGTGTTGCTTTCCAGAAACTTTCCGACAAATGACTTCCAGAACAAATAGACTCTGTTTCCCTGATCGTCATTGACTTTGGCAAGATATGGAAAGATCCTAAGTCAAGTTAGAATTGGAACGTCCAAAGAATATTCCACATACTTTTCCGTAAACCATTCAACTCCATGCTGCTTTATCGCGGCTAAAAGGAATGAAAACTCGGCTGTATTGGGTGCTTTCCACGAGAGTATATACGACTCGACAATTCTCTGCAACCACCCGAGCACAAATGGCTTTTCCTCTAAAGACGCATGGTCAGGAAGATTGTTTAGCAGCCGTACTGTCGAAATATCAGATATCCTGGACAAGGCCTTTTCGACTCTAATTACTTCCGAGTCAACTTGACCGCAACCGGAATAAGGTTCACTATGCACTTACTCGGTGCTGAAGGCCTTCCACCCAAATGCCTGCCATACCTCAAGCATCGGCGGAAGCTCGGCAGAAGCGAGTTCAACGCAAGCAAGCGCGGTTTCCATCAGTTTTGCGTCTTTCCATAAACAAGCGAGATGCAGCGCTTGATGGATCTGTGCCTTTCCTGTTTGGTTCAAGTTTTTCGAAGCCGTGTGAGCTTGCTCTCGGTCGGCGGCGCTCGGGTTTGCGGTGGCAGACTTGGTCAGCTTGGCTAAAACCTGGCGTGTCTTATGAACGGGGGCAAACTTGGGTTCTTTGCCGTGAATGAGGACGAGTGCCGAAGTGTAGTATACTAGGATCTACGTGTCATAGAAAGATCGCATAATTTTGACGAAAGGGAAACTCACAAAGGTTGATTTGCGCATAGTCCTGTGGTCCGCTTAGATTCATAAATTTTGTGCATGGAAAAGAAACACTCACCCCATCCCTGAAATCGTAATCCTCACCATAGTCTCTATCGTTCGGTCCCTTGTCTGCAAAGTAATTCTCTGGAATCAACGAATCCTTTTGAATATCCATCCCGACCAAATCCGTCCCATCAAGGTCATACAACTGAGAAATCGTCAACTCGCTCTCCTCAATCACCAAATCATCGTCATCAGTCTCGTAGCTCTCGTCAAAGCAGCAATCATCCCAATAGTCATCACTTCTACAGCGTAGCTCGCGCAATTTAACATCTGCTAGGGCTATTACAAACCCAAGTTCCTCGGCCACGCCACGGATATGCCTGACCAAATCAGCATCTTGTCCTTTTAGACACTGTGCACCTCTTTCAAGGTCTGTCTTCGGGTACCGATGAACGAGGGGATACACAATCGTATCTTTCGCTCCCTTGTACCTAGATCTCTCCTTCTGCCACTTGGTCAAGATCGCACGAACGATTTCGACGCCCCTTTCCGCGTTGGGCAATCCCGGTAGATCCAGGGAAGACTCGGAGGTGTTCCGGACGAGGTTGAATAAAAGTGCGAGGCGGTACCCAGAAGCGATGGGATTGACTTCGTAAAAGTTGGTACCGATGTACCATGCCATGACGGTAGTCGAAACAAGGGAGTCGGAGGAGAAATCAAATGTTTTGGACGAATCTTCATGAGTTACGGCAAACTCTCCTCCAGTGTGTTCACTCGGAAGAATGATGAGAGCGCTAGCGAATACTCTAGGGGAATTGGCTTTCTCCTGTTTGTGGAACCTGAAGTAGCGTAAGATAGACACGAGGTTTGAGCTGGCTTATGCACTTACTGAGATCCTTTCTTGTGCAGCAACAATTTATACAACTCGAACTTTATATCCTCGACTTGCACCCCAAGCTCAAGAGTCACCTTTGTCAAAACTTCGGTGTTTAGCCAGTTTTCAAACGCTGGATTTCTGAAATGAAGTTTTGACGCGTCAATGTGAAAAGTGTTTTGGTCTACGACGTCTTCGGACTGAACGTTGTCGATGATCAATCGAGCATGTTGTTCGGTAAATGGAAGGCTGATACCACCCACACCCTCGATGCTCAGAGTTGGATTGGAAGCAGAGGGAAAAGCAATGCCAGATGCCAAGCTGCCCTTGAAGTGAAAGTCGGTTTTGAGCACGGTTAAGAGATCTTTCTGCGATATTCGAATGGTTTAGAAGGTATGATAGTAAAGAGAGATGCATTCTACCTTGAAATCATCAAGTTGCTTTGGGTCGAAATTTCCAGAGTGGCGCTGAGCTTGGGCGTCTACTTTCTGGGATTCGACTTGCTTGTTGCGATCGTCGTCGTCTATTTCCATAGGAGCACCTTCATTTACTTTCGCTGATGATTCTGTTCCAACGATGCCACGGAAGGACTGTGCACGAGGGTCAACACCTACACCTCAACTTTGAGTAAGAGCGCTAAAGCATAGTCAAAAGCATAAAAACCAACATTCGGTAGAAAGTTTTCTCATGCGCTTTGTTTCTCTAGCCATTCGGATGGATATCTAAGGCGAGTGTTATGTAGAGTGGCAACAAAAGTGGAGGGAGCAGACGCGTTAACATTCGAACTTCGCGTAAGTACTTATTAAAAGTCCCCGTCGGCACGTGAGCGAGAACATCTCGGTACCACAACGGTTATGTGCTTTCAGATTGCTCTGAAAAAAAAAGTATTTAGAGATGGGTAGAGTTGGTATCAAAATAGCGATGCGTCACAAAATCAAACCAGTAAACTGTCTGGCTGCCGGATGGAATGCACTTGTACAGAGCCCCTGAATGACGAGCAAACTTTCCCACGGCTACCTCGAAAACTTCCGAACTTTATTCGAAGTTTTAGGTCTTGTGCCGCATTCCAAAGTGTACAACCCCGACGGTGGACTCTAGGTCTTACGGTCGCAATGAAGCTCGCGCATCACGCCGGACCTACTAGTCCTTGGACACGCCGCTCGCACCTCACGCTGGAGCCTTGGTTTTCATTAGTTTCCCTAAGGCAAGTTTCTTATAAGCCTCAGTACTCCAGTCTTGACGTCGGTTCGTCTCGTTGCCCGTAATGTCTCAATGTAATACACTGCGCCTGCACCTTGCCAGAATGGTTTGCCTATCGTTTCAGTAGGCTCAAACCGTGTAATTATAACGGCTCCGACGCAGTGATCGATTTAGCTTAACCCACCACGACGAGACAACGTTCTCAGCAAAGGTGTACTATGAAGCAGCTCATGGAATTCTTAATATCAAGACTTCAAATGCACGTATGGGCGCTTCTACCTGTGCTGCCATCTCGACTGTGAACAATCCATGTACTCTCGCTGCCTCGTTGAAAATGGAGGACTTATAAATGTATGGTACTGCTGCTCAGTACCCGCAACTATTCTGCTCATCCTGATCTACGCACATACACCCACACCGTCCTAGTCTCTCGTAGAACAAATACTGTTCGCAGAAAACTACAGAAGACATCAGCGTTATGTCTTCCATTCATTCGCATAACAGCCGATCTTTCACGCTTGATTCTTCTGGAATAGCGGGCTTTTTTGGTGGTGAAGAAGCACTCTCGGCAATGGCTACTGTGCACCTTTACAAAGGCAGAAGATGGGTTGGCTGGTACAATAGCCCTGGGTCATGGTTCATCGCGAAAGAGTACGGAAAACTGGCAAAAGGCCGTTTCTGGCGTGGTCTCTACCCCGGTGCAGAGATTGAACCAGTGGAACTCTTTGAATTGGGAGGAAAGAAAACTCCAAAGTTTATAGGAGCGGGGTCGGGAACTGTAATCGAAGAGACAAGTCAACTGGGATATCTACTGATGAAACAATGCGACTTGCTCAAGGAAAAACCCCCGAAATACGACGGAAGAAAAACGACTCCCGTCGCTGTTACTGTAGCAAGTCTAAAAGCTCCTAATGTCGATGAGCAGAATCAGCTTCATTGCCCTGCAGCGAAAATAGACTTTACCGTTCTCTGGCCGAGTGCCTTCCCTATTCTTACCAGTATAGGCACCTGTGTGGCATGCGGTGTATTTCAGGACTGGTTTGCATTTGCTATGATCCTCGTGGGTATCTTGGCAAACGGCCTGACCTGTCTGGTAATTGGCTCGGGCAAACTGTTTGTCAATCGTGTCAAGCCCGCGCCTGCAGTGCCCATTGGTGATGGAGTCTTGATAGGCAAGAAGACAGCTTCAATCATTCGCGGCTCAGAAGCTGCGACTGCTCAAGTAACCCGAGGATCATTCGACCTTGAGTTCGATGATAGTCCGTTCTACCGCCTGTCTCGAAGTTTCGGACTGCCAGCCTACACCGAAGTAGGCGTGTGCTGCATGCTCCTGACCACACAGTTCCTGGTACAGATTCTTTTCATGCCTCAGGCAACGCTATTCGGTCAGATTATGTTCTTGTCCTCTTTCGGAGTGTCTTGGTGTTTCAACGCTTTTCTTTCTTCTATCGAAAAGGAAAAGATGCAGAGAAATGTTCTGCTTTCCAAAGAAATTCTTGAACTAGATCATGACAAGTCTTCAGGGAAATATATTCTCGGAACAAGAACAGCCATGGCAGTATTCGTAGTCTTGGTGCTTAAACCTAAAGATCCGTTGGCATTGTTGAACAACTTGATTCCTAATGATACTCCAGTGTGGAAGTCGTTCAAAAAGGAAATGGCAGGGCGCTTAGAAGAAAACCTATCTGACTTTTCTTTCGAAGTAGGTGAGGGAGACGAAGGTGTTTCATTCAAAGAGGACTTGGAAAAGGATGTTAGGGATACCTACATATATTATCGAAAACACTTCGAGAGCGAGCAAAATAGGCTCACCATGGTTTCAGACTTTGGTTCGGATAAGATAGTCTAAGTGATGTATATATATTTCTTAAGTATGATTAAATTTATTTATTTAACGAAATGCAATGACAAATCACATCGCGCAATCATTTCGACTTCTTGTGAGGAAAAAGCGTCCAGCGTTCACAAAGTGAATTGTTCAATGTCTCTACTCTTCAAGTCCCCGCTGACCCGTTCCTCATGCAGGTTTATTCGGTTTGCACGTTCGGTTTCCAATAGCCGTCCCCACTTTCCTTGTGTCGAGGCGCACGCGCTTCGCGAATCCCAAATACGAAAAAATAGCGGAATTTCTTCGACTTCATCATCTCCCAATGACGGTCCTGAGCCCCCTTATGCTCGCCCAAACCCAAAATCCTATCATATATACCGGGACTCATCACCTCTCTCCTTGACATACGCGTCTTCCTTGCCTTCTTTCGATATTGCATACGAGACATGGGGCACCTTGTCCCCGCAGAAAGATAACGTCATTCTTCTACATACCGGTCTCTCTGCGTCTTCTCATGCGGCATCCGCCTCAACAAACCCATCAGAAGGCTGGTGGGAAAAGTTCATTGGTCCTGGCAAACCTCTCGATACCAACCATTTTTTCATCATTTGTACAAATGTTATTGGTGGTTGTTACGGCTCAACGGGTCCCTCGTCCATAGACCCAACCACAGGAAAACATTATGGAACAAATTTCCCAGTTCTGTCTATATTTGACATGGTCAGAGCACAATTTCGACTGTTGGATCATCTTGGTGTGAAGAAGCTTTACGCTAGTGTAGGATGTTCCATGGGAGGAATGCAGAGTTTGGCAGCTGGCTGGTTGCATCCAGATCGTGTTGGAAAATTAGTGAGCATTAGTGGGACTGCTCGCAGCTCTCCTTCCGCCGTAGCCATGCGCTACGCTCAGAGGAGTGGTATGTTTTCTCCACGGTATTCAATGGACGATCTCTGAACATAGTTTTTGCTAGTGCTTATGGCTGATCCTAACTGGAACAATGGCTTTTATTACGATGGCTTACCTCCTCACACGGGAATGAAGCTAGCGAGACGTGAGTCAATGCATCCAACTTCCGTTCTTTCCGTCCGGTGTCCTGACATGTATATAGAAATTGCCACTATCACATACCGATCGGGACCGGAATGGGACTCGCGGTTTGGTCGCCAGCTGAGGCCTCTGCCTGAGAGCGACCTACCGCGGACGCCAGCCCTCTGCCCTGACTTCCTCATCGAAACATATCTTGATCACCAGGTCTGTGCATCGTCTCGTTAGCCTGTCTCGCTCCTTATGTTTGTGCTGTAGGGGGAACAATTTTGTTTGAAATATGATGCCAATTCCCTCATCTACATCTCTAAAGCTATGGATCTATTTGACATGACCGCATCTACTCTCAAGACCCTAAACCTCCAACCAGACTTTTCTTCGTTGCCACCTTCTGAAGATTTACCATCCATCAACTCTCTCCAAGCAACTCACAAAACTTCTCATTCAAAATCCCATCCACCGCCAGTCAATCCTCCTCCCTATCTCACCGATCTCGCCGAGGGGATGAAGCCCCTTGCCCACATTCCTACACTAATTTTAGGCGTGCAAAGTGATATTCTTTTTACAGTAGAGCAACAAAGAGAGATGGCCGATGCTTTAAGGATGGCTGGCAATGACAGTGTTTCTTATTACGAGCTGGGCGGAGTATGGGGACACGACACGTTCTTATTGGATGTTCTCAATGTAGGAGGTGCCATCAGGGGATTTTTGTCATAGATCTTCGCTACTGTGCTTTGTTTCATTTCACTACTGTCTTTCGTCCCTTGGAACACACTTGTATCGGTACATAGCATTTGTAAATAAATTGCGGAATATACTAGTCTAAGTCTTGCTTTGAGACTGGCAGTAAACTGACTCACTACGTCATTCGCCGAAATGGAAGGATTTGTCCTTGCACTGCGCTTCTACTTATTTATAAGTCACGACCTATCGACCCAACTCTGTCTTTCCCCATCACTCAGTACCCGTACTTTATTCCGGCATTCTGATTTAATTGTCAGTGTCTCAACTCAAGTCAATCAAGCCTTATTATGAACCGCATCTTTGGAACATCAGCAAGTCGAAAACCCAAGCCCTCACTTCAAGATGCCATAACCGCGGTCTGCCATCTCTAGCCTTACGTCGAATGCACTTTTACTGACACCGGAATATTACTTTAATGCAGACGGATACCCGAATGTCCTCTATTGAGGTCAAGATAAAGAAACTCGACGGAGAGCTGGCAAAATACAAAGAGCAGATGAGCAAGCTTCGGAATGGACCTGGCAAGGTACGTTCTACATCCCTACTTTTCCGCCTCTCTTCAATTATAATCACATTTGCAGCAAGCGATCCAACAACGCGCTCTCCGAACCCTGAAACAGAAAAAGATGTATGAATCTCAGCTTTCACAGTTGACGCAGCAAACTTTCAATATGGAATCTGCGGCGCTGACTACGGAGAATCTACGGAACACAATGGCGACTGTAGATGCCCTTCAGGCTTCTAACAAGGAGATCAAAAAACAGTATGGGAAGATCAACATTGACAAGATTGAGGTGCGTTTTCGAAATTACACTATAAAATACTAATGTTCGACTGCTGGAATAGAATATACACGACGAGATGGAAGATCTACTAGAGCGCGCAAACGAGATACAGGAATCCCTTGGAAGATCATACGCTGTTCCTGATGAAATTGACGAAGCAGATCTAGAAGCTGGTCAGTCTACGTGCATTATCTTATATTTGTCTCTCTTTGACCCTCTTGCAGAACTCGATGCATTGCAACTGGAGGAGGAGGAGGAAGGTGCTTCGTATTTGACGGACATGAACAAAGTTCCAGACTTTGTGGATGAGCCACCTGTGGAGGTCAGCGAAGTACGTCAAAAACAACAAATCCTTCTCGTTTCACAAGGCTGATTCTGTTCTAGTCGCCAGCGCCTGAGGCAGTCAAACAAACAGCATAGACTGACAATATCTTGCTCCTCCTTCTTTCCCCCTTCCTTGTACCTTTATCGAACTTTTTTTCGGGATGGACTGAAGCTATGCGCAGGAACTTGTATATCTATTGTTTCATATACACATCTCAAATACGTAGCCATGTAATAGATCCAATTAACCATATCTACGTCCTTCTCCGGCTTCAGCAAACCAATCGTCGTTCTTTCTAGTTTCTTCAGTCGATGCAATGTTGACGATGGTAGACTTGCTCTGAGAATCTGCAATGTAATTTAGTTATTTATGGACGGAGGATGCAGGTATTGTCGCACAAGCCTCGAAAGCTTCCAAGCCATTCTCTCTCCCAATTCCGCTCTCTTTTATTCCACCCCTTCACAACCCATCAAAAAAATGTCTCGGAGAATATCAAATGACGCACCATGGAGAGCTTGGATCATTGCGGTGGTGGGTGTTGACCCAGCACAAGCCAGCTTGAATGTCAGCGGAAACTCGATGAGCCCTAGAAAGATCTGAAGTCCAGATACCCGCTCCTAAACCATATTTGCAGTCGTTGGCCAAGGCTACACCGTCATTCTCGTTCTGTTCTGCCTGTTGGAGCTGATACTCGCGGAGCATGATTCAAGCAACGTACTGCGAACCGTTTGACTACTACCACAGGACCAAATATTTCTTCTTTCCACAGCCCATCCTGTTGGTCAATGTTGGCGACGACAGTTGGCGGAAAGAAACTTCCGCTAGAAAAGTCAAAACTATCGAGGTCTGATTTGCCTGACATGCGTTGTCCCCCAACGATGACCTCTCCCTTGGTACGTTGCATCATCTCCTCGATACGCTGAAGATGCCGAAGCGATATGACCGTGCCCATGGTTGACCTGGGGTTGAGAGCTGTAGAAACAGAGTTGTGATGTTTAAAGATACCCGAGCAGCCGAGGACGTACGATCACCCATTCTGGTGCGAATACTCTTCACTTTCTCGAGGAATTTGGTAAGAAACTCGTCGTAAATCTTGTCTTGCACGATAAGCCGGGTACCAGACACGCATGTTTGGCCAGAGGCGACGAAGCAAGCAAAGGCAGCACCATTCACAGAGGAATCTAGATCCGCATCGTTGAATATGACGATTGGCGCCTGTCAGTCGTTGAGAATCGTAGGTTTTTGCTTGAAACAGATATTCGTCGTACCTTTCCTCCAAGTTCAGCTGTGAAAGAAGCAAGATTGGCGCCAACTATGCTGCCAAGCACGCGACCAGTTTGTGTTCCAGCCTAGCTCAATGAACAAATGTTTAGGCAACTCGAAGAAACTGGAACTTACAGTGACATCAACTTTGCGAACAAGAGGATTGCTTACGATAGCCTTGCCGGTCGTATGTCCATAACCAGGAATAACAGAAAGTGTTCCTTCTGGAACTACAGGCGATTGTCAGGAGTTGGAATGTTGCAAAAGGACAGATAAATGTATACCTCCTGCTTCCGCCGCCATTTCAGCAAACTCCAGAACCGTTATTGGAGCCAGCTAGAAGAATGTCAAAAGGGAGTTATTGGGCAACAGTGCCTACATCACCTCGGATGGTTTCACGATGACACTATTTCCAGCTGCTAAAGCGGGGGCTATCTTCTTGACGGCTATTAACAATGGGTGGTTAAATGGCTGGAGCATGGTCAGTACACGAAGATAGGACGGTGTGGGTATCATCTTACAGTAATTTGAGCTACTACTCCGAGGGGTATCCTTTGAACATAGTTTAGTAATTTCCCTTGTGTGGGAGCTAAGAAGGCCTGGTTGGTGCGCAACAAAGCGGCATAGTAGTCTCTGCCGTAGGCTTCCTGTCAGAGAAAGAAATCCGTAACGATAGGTTTAAAGACTCACATCCACTCCGGTAGTCTGCTCAATTGTGCATTCATCTCTCTTATAGTTCTTCCCGTTTGCAAAGATTCTATTTTGGCCAACTCCGGTATTCGAGACTCCAGTATCCTTGCAAGACGCGAAAGGACCTTGGATCGATTTATCACCGGGACTTTCGACCAGATTCCCGAGTCAAAGGTAGTTTGTGCACGCTGAATGATTGTTGCGACATTTTCAGGGGACGCAATCGATACTCTGTTGCCAATTCTGCGTCAGAGCCAATGCTACTGTCGAATCAACTGAATAACTCGCTTGCATAGTTCTTGTCCGTTGGCTGGGTTGCAGACTGCAAGTCTGAAAAATGTATGAGAAGAAGGAACATAGAACACGTAGAACCACGTACTCTTCTGCGCTTTGTAGCTGGGAGATGTTGGGGAATGATGTATAACGTTGTTTATGAAGCGACCTCTAAATCATAAAGTATCAGAGAAAGTGACACCCAGATGTAGGGAAATGATACAAGCTATTTGAAGGAACGAACGCGTGCAGATTATTGGTGATTTCATGAGTGCACCATTCGCTGCAGTGGAAGAGGAGTGACGCGCTAGCCTAATTGATACTGACGCGATCCTCGGCATCAGTGGTTGTATATCAATCTTCATGTACTTTGCTATATATTCTCCTACTCTCAAGTGACTCAAGTCAAATTATAAGATGGAATCCTGTCGTGGAGCAATTCGAGTTCTCCAGTTACGACTCTGTACTCAGTACTCAGAATGCTTTCTTCTTCAACAACATTGTCAATCAAGAAAAAATGTCAAACGCCCCCATGGTTCTAGAAGTGCTCGAGATCACCATGAAAATGTGATTCTCGAGTTCATTGACAATGACGACATTGATATCGTTGAAAAGAACGCGTGAGTCACATGATTCAAACTCGAAAACCAACGGTCGTTTGAACCTGACAAACCCTTGCGGCTTCTTGTCCTCCACCACTACCTTAACGCTTTCCAAGGGTGTTACATCCTAAAATGCCACCGAGGCGTTCTTCCCGAGCACCTTCTGCTAAGCCGCCTTCAAAACCTCCCTCCAAAGCAGAAGAGAAACCTGCTCCCCGCAAGCCCGCCAGTAAAAAACGCGCAGCTTCCCCTGAGAGAAGTACATCGCCTCCTCCAAAACGTACTAGAACTAAAGGCGAGGAGCAAAACATTGCTCCTCGTTCTTCTAAACCTTCATCGAAAACTGCAGCACAAAAGTCAAGCCAAACACAGGCCAAGACTACCCGCACGAAGCTTGCCGCCATTCCTGAGGGATCGGACACAAAGGCTGAACCTGTTCGGAAAGCTAAGGCACCTGCTGTCCAGACCAAACCCTACCTCAACCCCCTTCCTACTCCACCGGAAAAGCAAAGACCCGGTCTTCAATTATTTGTCTGGGGTGCTGGTAATTTTGGGCAGTTTGGTTTGGGACCCGACGTATTAGATGAGCTTGACAAACCGAAAAAACATGCTTGGGCGGAGCAGCAAATGCAGAATGGATCCTTTGGTGAGGAAGGTGCTGGACTCGAGGCTATTGCAGGTGGTGGAATGCACAGTCTATTTGTCGACGAGAAAGGGACAGTAAGTTAATTTACTGTGTTCACGCGTCATACGTCTGACCTGATTGTCGCAGATATGGTCTTGCGGTTTGAACGATGACGCCGCTCTTGGCAGAGAAACTCAGAATATCCCAGATCCCGATAATCCTGGAGGCTTTTTGGACATAGATCAACTTACAAGCGTGCCGCATCCTTTGCAATCTCTTGTCGATGAAAATTTTCGGGCTGTTCAAGTCGCCACTGGTGATAGTATCTGTGCTGCTGTCAGTGACCAGGGAGAACTTCGTGTATGGGGCTCTTTTCGAGTGGGTTATTTCAAGTCATCTTCAGGGATCGCCTATACTTATATTCATCCGAAAAGGTCAATGAAGGCTCTCTTGGTTTTTCATCTGATCTCAAGCATCAGTTCCTGCCTGTTCCTATCCTCAACGCTCAGCTTAGTCATAAGCCGGGTGACGTCGAAAAAGTTTCGGCCATTACTGCTGGGGTCAACCACCTTCTTGTGCTGACAACGCATGGCAACATTTACACGTGGGGAGCTGGCGAACAGGCCCAACTAGGACGCAAGGTTTTGGAGCGCCGCAAAATCCACGGCACAGTTCCCGAGAAAATCAGCCTTGGCGTCCGAAGCCGAAAAGCCAAAGTTATTGGCGCTGGCAGCTTCCATTCCTTTGCTGTTGATGACGCAGGTGATGTGTGGGGATGGGGCTTGAACACTATGGGTCAACTAGGCACTGGCTGGGAGTCTTCAGACGACGCACAAGTTCAGCTACCCCAGAAGGTCCGCCGCCTAAGCAAGGATGAACTAGATGGCGACACGGTCGTGGAAATCAGCGGAGGAGAACATCATTCACTATTCCTGACCTCTTCTGGCAAGGTTTACTCATGTGGCCGCTCTAACGCTGGTCAGCTTGGGTTGCCCGACGATGACCCTGCATTCAAGGACCGCGCCGACCCCGACTTCTTCCCCGAACCGGTGCAAGTCAAGTTCCCGGATGACGACGACCCTGTCGTTCACATTGCTACTGGCACCCACAACAATCTCGCTGTGACGAGGGATGGCGCGTTGTACTGCTGGGGGCAAGGAACCCAAGGCGAATTAGGTGTGCCGGACGTGGAAGTAAAAACACCTCGTATGATCGTCCGTCGGGAAGGCGGCTCCTGGGCAGCGATTAAAGTAGCCTGCGGAGGCCAACATACACTCGGATTGTTTAGGAAGAAATGATCCTCGGTTTTTTCCTTGTTCATCTTCACTTTATTAGACTCGACATTTTGGTTTTTCTCTCGACAATGTGTTTCACAACGCACGTACATTACACCTTACGTCCGCATCCCACACGTATTTATCTTATCTTCATTGTGCAAGTAACCTGACTGTGTTCTTAATACACCATAATTCGGACTAAGTGGAAGCTAGAAAAGCAACATGGCCCTGTAAACATCCTCAGCGTGCGAAAATGTCGCGGGATCACGTTAGTCGCCACAGACGCGCTCGACTCAACCATTACTTTTTCTTTCGACACAATAACCATGTCCTCGACTGTGAGCTATCCTTTTTATTTCCTATGGTGTTGCTTAATTTCTTTCTAGCCTTCCATTCCTGATGGCTATACATTTCTCAACAAGCAGGTCTTTCTTTCGGCCAAAGCAAAGGAGATGACTATGGACTTGCTCAAGCAAGCCGACCAGCGTAACCCCGATCTTTTTGACATGTATATTTACAATGGTGCGTAAACAACGACTCCGAGGTAGTGCGAACCTAACAGATAGCATACCAGACTTTTACTCATATGCCACTCTTGACCTCTTTCACAAGACCTTGAGCTCGCTTCATGGCAAAGTTTGCAAGAGGAAATATGATGAAGCGTGGCCTATTGCAGAAGCATTGACGCATTTCGTCAACTTGGAGAACGCGTTTGTCAGTAAGTGATCCTCACGACGCGTCTCTAACACCTTCCCTGACATCTTTCACTTTGCTTGTTGTTCGACCTAGTGTGCTATGATGGCGAACTCATCAAGATGACGAACAAAGCGTACGGTTGTCTCATCGTTGGTCTTATCCGTGGACTCAAGAAGGACAACCGTCTGGACCCCTCGCGATTTCCCTCCCTAGAGTGCTTCCTCAAGAACGTCACCGAATTCTGCGGACTCATGAAGAGTCAAGGTTGCAATTCCGACTATGATCGCGTTTGCAAGGCAGTTGGCCATCGTTTGTTTAAAAACAAGACTGATGAGCAAAGGGCGCAGGAGATCGCTTGGGCACAAGCTTGGTGGGATAATCTCAAGAAAGATGGGGATAATGATGACAGCATGGAGGGCGAAGATGAGGATGAAGACGAGGACGATGAAGATAACGATGGAAGATCCTGGTTCCATGGAGCCGACGAAGCTGACGAGGATATGAAAGATCCAGATTTTTCGCGGGAGCGTGTCTGGAAAGAATACAAAGACTACCTTCGCGGAGTACCGGATTGCCCAATGCGTGGCCCTCCGTACTGGGATATCAGCGAATGGGAGGAGCAAGATAAAAAGCCTTTCTTGTTTTCCTCGATGGAATAACTGTGATTTTGCTAGACGACAACATGTATGTTGTAATTGCTAATCCAAGAACCGAATTTTCCACTCGCGTACCGGTTGGTGGCCTATGACGCGATCACGCTCCCTCATAAAAATAATTTAAATACGAATTGTCGCGTACGAGTCTCTCGCTAAGATTCGCAATCCACCGTGCAGCCTATTCCCGTTATGAGCGTATGGAGTCTGTGGCAACTTATGACGCGATCACGTCCATTGAATGCATCCTCCAGGTATAAAACAGCAAGACCTTTCAAGACCTTTATAAACTTATCTTCACGTCCACTATGATCTCCGTAAGTCATGTTTCTTGAACTACATATTCTGCTGAATTGTTCGTTAGACTCCAATCCCTAGCGACTACACATATCTCAACAGAGAAATATTTCTATCAGTCAAAGCCAAGGTGTTGGTCATGGACTTGGCTGAACAAGCTACGAAACGAGATCCCCATCTTTTTGGTATGAACATCTACACAGGTGAGGATTTTATCGAGTATCAAATAGCATTATTTGATCTTGACTTGTTAGATTTTTATCCATACGCTACGCTAGATCTTTTTCACAAGACCCTGAGCTCGCTACATACCAAAGTTTGTAAACGAGACTATGATGGTGCATGGCCTATAGCAGAGGCATTGACACATTTCTTCAATCTGGAAAACGAATTTACTGGTTCGTACCCTCAAGTGCTGCCATTCTGCTTTTCTCATGTTCTTTCCAGACTGCGATGACGGGGAACTTGTTGACTTGGCCAACAAGGCATATGGCAGTCTCATTGTCGGTCTTATACGTGGCCTCAAAAAGGACCGTCGCCTGGATGTTTCACGCTTTCCCTCTCTGGAATGTTTCCTAGCATCTGTTACCAGATTCTGCGAGTTCATGAAGGGACAAGGTTGTGAGTCGGACTATGACCGCGTCTGCAAAGCCGTTGGTAAACGTCTGTTCAAGAACAAATCAAAACATCGACAAGCGCTGGAATCATCTTGGGCACGAAATTGGTGGAACAACTGTGACGAAGATGTGATTGAAAGGCTTGACGATGAAGATAAAGACAATAACGACGGGAAACCTTGGTATTACGGGGGCACATATGTCGATGAGGACTTGAAAGACCCAGACTTCTCCCGAGAACGTGTGTGGAAGGAATACAAAGATCACCTCCGTGGATCGCTGAATTGTCCGTGCTACGGTCCTCCTTACTGGGACTTGACTAGATGGAGCGAAGATGACAAACGACCTTTTCTGTACTCGACGCCACGAGATGGTACTTTCTGATCCTTTCAGTCTGCATACTTGTTGATTCAGTACTTCCCGATACCTCAGACCCAGCTTGTAACTGTACTATAGATAATGACAATATATTGCCCTTACAATCTACATCCTTACTCAAATCATTCCGACGAAAAATGATCAAAAATGAAGTGCCCTCAGGAATCAGATGTACGTGTCACTAAGACGGCCGACAATATAATTCTCAGTGTTTACTGGCGGATACTTGGCAGGAGATCCACAGTTAGGCAGACATTCAATTTCGGCGTCAAAATTGGGATTCGAGAAGAAAGCAATAGATTGCCTTGTCGGCGTGAGGACTCCAGTTTCACCGATTTTCGTGGCAGGGGGGGCGACCACCCGATGGAGTGTTGAACGAAGGAGGTCGTTACTCCATCTAGCCAAGAGATCTCCAACGTTGATTACGATGGTCCCGGGCTATACACGCTATAAGACAAAGAAAATAGCATAAAGATGTAACGGCAAACTTACAATCGGAGTAGCAGGTATGAAGTTTCCGGTATGAGGATTTTGTACTTCGAGCCCGCCAACCTGCATTCAAAGTTATTACAAAAACCTCAAGAAAAGACAAAGGATTCCTGCACCATATCCTGCAAGAAAACTTAATCAGAAATCTAGGACCACTACTCTAGCGGTAAAACATATTTTACCTGGAATAAAAGAGTCAGAGTGCCATAGTCTATATAAGAACTCATCGATGAATATTCAATGTGAGAATAGATCACGACACACCACTATGAGCACCTACCCTTGCCTGCCCATCATTTTGCAGTAAGGATCGTTTCATTGGTGGATAAGAAAGGAGTCGAAGGTTGTGACATTGCTTGTCAATCTTCTTATCGAAGAAACTTTCTTGTAGGTCCAATCCCAGAGCAATGGAACGCATCATTTCAACGTGAAGGTCATGGCAAGTCTGTTATGAAAAATTGAACCTCAAATCCCTACAATAAGGATGAAAAGGAGGAATGTACCCGGAAGAATTGCAACATCGTGGCTTTGAAACCAGGTGCATCGCTCTCGCTGGGCCACATGTTCTTCCATTGTGAATCCCAATCTCTCCCAATTTCCATGCTTTCCTTGAAATCGGGTGCTTTTTCACGCAAAGCCGCGATTTCTGCTGCATCTGTAGACTGAGTTCACGCCCAATTTGCACATAACCGCGGTTTGAACGAGGGTCTTCCCATGCCAATTTTTGCTGCAAGCAATTGGTTTGATTAGACTTTGTGAAGGGCTTGCGATACTTGGAGATGTACCTTCATTTCAGTTGGCAATTTAAAGAAATTGGCACTCTGAAGCTACATTCATATACAGCAACGACGCGTTTGGAAGACACACCTTTTGGAATACGTTGGCCACAGTGTCTACAAGAGTTGAGCAACTACGGAATATAAGCTGAAGAACGTACCTGTTGGAATTCCGTGGCACTCGACATAAATGAATCCACTTTCTTTGAAGGCAGAAACAATCTTCTTTGCAGTAGATTTCTTCTCTGAATCCGACTTAGCTGCTCTGAACTGCGCGAAATTGATGACCGGAATGCGAAAATTATCAGTAGTGGTCGCAAGACCTCGTTTCCTGAGGAAAGCGGATTGTCTGCAGATTAAAGTTCGGACAGTTAACATGGGAGAACGGTGATAAAGGTTCTGATCAAGAGCTGCCAGTGCTATTTAAACTATATACGTTTCTGTAGGGGTATGCCACGTGAGGCCAGAACTCTTATTCCTCTCTAAAGCACGGTTTTGGGCCTTATGACCAGAGGTTATATCTAGGTTCGTAATGCAGATCTTGCGATTGCGAGGCGTAGAGAAATAAAGATTCTGTTTCACGTGACCAAAAGTGTATCCTGCGAATTGACATCCAGAACTACAACAGAGCTATGTTATATTTTGCCAGTCTTGTTGGAGGAATACAAGCATTACTTCCTCCTTACTGGGACCTGACTGAATGGAGCGAAGAAGACAAACAACCCTTCCTGTACTCAATGCCACAAGATAGTACGTTCTGATCTTTTCAGTTTGCATTCATGTCCCTTCAACCTGGTACCTCAGACCCAACTTTGTAAATGTGCTATGGTTTATAATATATTGGCCTTACAATTTACATCCTTATTCAGACACCTTGAAGAATCAATTATACGTGGCGCTAAGACGACCGACAATATAATTCTCAGTGTTTACTGGCGGATACTTGGCAGGAGATCCACAGTTAGGCAGACATTCAATTTCGGCGTCAAAATTGGGATTCGAGAAGAAAGCGATAGACTGCCTTGCTGGCGTGAGGACTTCAGTTTCACTGATTTTCGTGGCAGGGGGGGCGACCACCCGATGGAGTGTTGAACGAAGGAGGTCGTTACTCCATCTAGCCAAGAGATCTCCAACGTTGATTACGATGGTCCCGGGCTATACATGTTATAAGACAAAGAAAATAGCATAAAGATGTAACGGCAAACTTACAATCGGAGTAGCAGGTATGAAGTTTCCGGTGTGGGGATTTTGCACTTCAAGTCCACCAACCTGTACTCACAGTCATTACAAAAATCTTCAAGAAAAGACAAAGGATTTCTGCACCATATCCTGCAAGAAATTTTCGAGTCAGAAATCCAGTATCCCTACTCTAGTAGTAAAATGTATTTTACCTGGAATAAAAGAGTCAGAGTGCCATAGTCTATATAAGAATTCGTCAATGAAGGGTCAGAGTAAGAATAGATTACGACACACCACTGTGAGCACCTGCCCTTGCCTGCCCATCGTTTTGCAGTAAGGATCGTTTCATTGGTGGATAAGAAAGGAGTCGAAGGTTGTGACATTGCTTGTCAATCTTCTGATCAAAGAAATTTTCTTGTAGGTCCAATCCCAGAGCAATGGAACGCATCATTTCAACGTGAAGGTCATGACAAGTCTGTTATGAAAAATTGAACCTCAAATCCCTGCAATGAGTACGAAAGTGCGAAAAACGTACCTGAAAGAATTGCAGCATCGTAGCTTTGAAACCAGGTGCATCGTTCTCGTTAGGCCACATGTTCTTCCATTGTGAATCCCAATCTCTCCCAATTTCCATGCTTTCCTTGAGATCGGGGGCTTTTTCACGTAAAGCCGCAATTTCCGCTGCATCTGCAGACTGAGTTACACGTTCACGACCGATTTGCACGTAACCACGGTTTGAGCGAGGGTCTTCCCATGCCAGTTTTTGCTGCACACAGTTCGTTCAATTACACTTTTGTTTGCAATATCTGGAGACACACCTTCACTTCAGTTGGCAATTTAAAAAATTCGGCACTCTGAAGCCACATTCACATACGGCCACGACGCATTAGGAAGGTCGCTGGAGACACACCTTTTGGAATACGTGGGTCACGGTGTCTTACAAGAATTGAGCGACTATGGAACATAAGTTGAGTATAACTTGGACGCACCTGTTGGGATTCCGTGGCACTCAACATAAATGAATCCGCTTTCTTTAAACGCAGAAACAATCTTCTTTGCAGTAGATTTCTTCTCCGAATCCGACTTGGCTGCTCTAAACTGCGCGAAATTGATGACCGGAATGCGAAAATTATCAGCAACGGTCGCGAAGCCTCGTTTCCTGAGGAAAGCGGATTGTCTGTAGATTGAAGTTCGGACAGTTAACATGGGAGGAAACGGTAGTGAGTTTGATTAAGAGCCGGCCATTATATATCACGCTGCTGAGCTATTAGTGATAAGAGTTGCTTAGCGCTGATAGTAGATATGATAAGGGGCACATGGCGAATTGGCTCCTGAACACACGCATATATCTCAGTTCAAGTTTGTAGATACATCTAGAGCTATGTACATTGTAGATATGTAGGTATCACATTAGATTTTCTAGTCTCACTGTGCTCCATCGTAACACGCGTGCATCCACCGAGTCTACGTACGACCATACATTAAAGCAGTTGGAGACCGCAGACGGCGAAATAGGGCCATCATAGTTTTACCACCCTCTGCACCCCATCTGACAAGTTCAATCAAAATTCAGTCAGCGCTCGTTACCTTGTGAGGGCTCAAACGCAAAAAAAAAACTCACTCTCCACCCGCCACTTCTTGGCAGCATTGCTCAAACTCTGGTGAACATGAGACCTCATCCCATTTATCGACTACGTAATCCTATGCCAAGACTCAATTGGACGCATCGGCGTGAATTGGAATGAAGACCAACCTCAGTCATGCTATGAAGCTCCTCCCATGCTGAAGTTGCCAGTAAAAGAGCAAAGCTCGCTTGAGGTGTAATTGTGGACATCATGTGTTCTAACGCGAGGGTTTGCAAGGCTGGCATACCATACCTATGAGCAACTTGGTACATTGATAGAGCAGAAGCAGGTGGTGGAGGTACTGTTGGATGCGCATGAGGATCGGGAAGGGTGTTGGACGACCGTCGGGATCTTTGAGTACCAGTACGAGGCGAAACTGGATAATGTGCTGGGGATGTAAAATTTGAAGAAGGCACAGACAAAGGGATTGGCTTCGCCCTGGCACCAGATGTTGTGCCAGACATGTTGACAGGGACAGTGGGGGTTGCACCAGACTGGACTGGACGACGGGGAGGGGAGGGCCCCGTAGTGCTAGTCATATTTCGCTGAGAAGTAACAGTGCTGGAATTGTTTCCTCTTGGCGCAGAAGGCGAACCCGTTGTCCTCGATGTAGTTGCTGTGTTTCCAGTGCTAGATCGAATGGAAGTTGGATTTGATACAACTCTTTGTCCGGATTGAAGCGTATTAGGCTGGTTCACAGGCGATTTACTTCTTTCACCATGAATGCTTTCACCACTAGCTGCACTCCGGGCGTCCCCGGGTGGGCTATCTTCATTTGGACCCGATTTAGTGAACGTTTTCCAGTCCCATTCTCCACCCTGTGAATTAAGCCAATGTGCACTCCAGCCCGCGCCAACACCCTCGACAGCAACTCTGGGGTCATCCACTTCTTTGAACAGAAGCCAGTTTGCATAACAATATTTGAGTAACCAATAGATCGTCTCAAATTCAGCCTCCTCGACAACGATAGTATATACCTTGCGTTCTCCGTGCATTATGGTTTGATTTTCTGAGAAGGATGAAGCGAGCATGGTGGCAAAATAGTCGGAACGTCGGACTAGGATGTCTGAATGCGCGTAAATAATTCTCTTTCGTGCTGTCATTTCTGCTGCGAACGGCGAATACGACGAAGTTGATGACGGAGGTCGATGAGTGACTGGAGAAGCTAATTCAGGTGACAGCAACGGTGAGTTTGGGGTATCATTTCTCATCCTTTCTAAACAAACAAAGCGGACATCTCCAGTGTCTAAAGATTAAAGTATGAGAAAGCGGATGACGTTAAGTAACGAAAGACTAACTGGGATTGTCAAGGGAGGCTTCAAGCCCATCCAAAAGGTCTCGAGGCACGTAGTAAGCCGAAGGCTGCGAAGGGAAGAATGGTCCTATTGGACAATGAATTTGAACACATATGACCAGGGAGTCAGTTTCTCGAATACGAGGATTTTCTAATAGAGACGACAGAGAAGGCAATGAACAGGCTGAGAAAAAAAGAAAAACGTCAGCCTGGGCAATTCCGATTAAAATGATGGTCACTTGCCCCACACTTCACTCTCTTGTCTAAACGACCAATCACTTTGCCAGTGCTCCCATATCCAGTCAGGACGAGCTCCCCGTTCTCCAAGACGGTCATCTTGACATTTAATGGCAGCCATCATGGAAGCACTTATTTCATACTCTGCATGGGCGTAGTCTAGCATTAATGACGTGACATATAGTGAAAGTCCGGAAGCTTTAGTATTGGTGTCCGTTTCATTAGGGGGTGTATGAACTTGGGGACAGTTGGTCAAGCACAATGGTATGAACAGGCGTGAAGAAGACGCACCAATCTCCAGTTTGAACTTATTGTCGCCCATGATTGGTGAAAGTTTCAGAATCTCAAAATCGATATCTGCATTGCTTGAGCTCTCACTACTGTCTGTAGCCTCTGTTCCGACGGTTTCGACGTAGTCTCTTAGTTTTGCTACATTGCGAACGACCCATTCAAAACCCTAGAAACAAAGTACACTTATTGAGTTCGATTATACTCACGAGAACACTGAATACACACCATGAATGTCCATTGTCTAGTATTATCATCATTTCCGCCATAACTAGTATTCTGTTTCAACATTGACCCGCCTGCAAATGATGCTGGGCTCGCAGTTCCTCTATCCCAAGCGGACGCTCCGGCAGCTGAAGTGGTAGATCCAGACACAGAACCAATAGAAGACGTTGACGACCTGTGAGAATATCTAAAGCTAGAAGACGAGGACCAGGGCCACGCCGGACGTGAGATTGAAGTTGTACGACTGGGCGAGTTACCGAGAGGCGACGAAATTCTTTGAAGATCAGTCATCTGGAACGTGCATGCGTTCTAGGCTAACGTTAACACAAAAGACAACACGAGTCTGAATGGGTTCGAGTGAGAACAGGGGATAAAGGAGAATCCCCTTTCACGCACGCGATTGTTCTGATTCATTTCGCGTGGCGCTTGAGGGGCCTAACCGTTCTGGTCTGCCTCTATAGCATAAGAAATCGCGGAAAATACATTTTTATAAGTAATCTAGCAACTTTGGAGACTGTACAATAAGATGCAGCTATTCTCGAGAACCCAGACCGACATATACGCGTGCACTCGTGTAGTAGCCATGTAACTGTGGTTTAATGCGGTCCTCACTTCTTGCCTACGTTAATATGTCTCCCAAAAGACGTCGGGTAGCACTTGTCTCATCACTGAACAGATTTTAATACAAATATAATTCCAAGTAATTGAGAAACATACGCAGCCAATGATCGAAACCTTGCTCTTCTTGTAGTTTACCGAGCGGATTGTTTGAATCCGACAATACTGCGAGGTCTGAATCGTTGATGTATGACTTGCGGAGAACATCCAAGTTGACTTCTCTCTTGGGAAGAGTTTGAAACATATGTCTTGTTAGAAGGGACCCAACGTAGTCTTTTATAGACGGTTCACGGAATGTGAGTGGCTCGGAGGATAAAGTACAGAAATAAACCTGCAGATAGTCAGAGAAAACAAAGAGCTTGTGACACGACACGCACTTGGTTGGTGAAGTCTTCACTATAGTTTTCTTCTGCTATATCGTCCATAGAGTCATAGAAGGCCCTACACCGCGGAAACACGGACTCGAGAGTGTACAATACGAGTCTAGATGCCTTTGAGTTGATTTCTCCCGCAATATTGACAGCAACCACGCCAGTCGGACTGACAATTTTCTTCAGATCGTTCCAGAATTCCACAGAGTACAATTGCTCCGGAACACCACCGCCGGAGAAGCAATCATGAACAACAATATCATAGAGAGCCATCTTTTTACCAGATTCAAGTTCCGCGCGCTTTGCAGCAGTCCAACCTCGTGCATCTTCTAGAAAGACATTTTCGGCGCCGGGGTCCGGTAGACCAAAATATCGGCGAGCAGCGTTGTAAACAGCAGGGTCGATTTCGACTATAGTAAGATTCATCTGGTGTCTGTGGAATGCACTTGCTGAAATTCCCGTCCCCAGACCTCTAGAATGGAGTTAAAACATGAGCTGAAACAGTAAAGACATGAGTAGAGCAATGACCAACATTATCAATGCATTTTTCCAATCTTCCTTGGATGCTCCTTTGCCTGTACTGTTGACCAGTCGTGCAGCTTCCTGTAATACAAAGGTGCCATAAATAGAATCTCCGAGTGGTACGCCTCTGGCATCATACATGGGTGCTTCGTCGTCCAGCGAACGGACATTCGAGCCCACCCAGACTCCGCCGAGGATAGAATGAGCGGCCCGCAGATAACGAACCGCATGTACGGGTGAATCTGGATTTTCTAAAGCTTCGCCAACGACAATCAAACCTGTGGTAGATTGCACGGAAGAATGTATGATCAAAGGGTAGGAAGGATGTTTGAACGGTAGGCCTGCAGGAGGCTTTGGTTCTTTTGTCACCCTCTTCACTTCTTGATTCCCCGTAGGGGGATAAGGATGAGGAAGGACCGGAGACTTTAGTAACCTGTTTGAGAAAGACAACCAAAGTGCAAGGAATACTGCGAGTGCGACTGCTTTACGTGTAAGAGGCGAGGATGCCGAAGGAGGAGTTGCCTTTTTCCCTTTTATTGGTTTCGCTTTCGTGACAGCTTTTGAAAGGTCTAACAGAATAATTCCTGCATTTATCGCAAGGAATGCGTGTACAAGGAACTGTCTCTCCGTCAGTCTTTAGAGACGACAGGTCGCCGTATGAGACGTACAATCTGATCATCCGAAACATTCTTTAGAAAAGCAACTCTTGACCATAGTTTCTTTGACAAAAATGCAGAGAAAAACGTCGACGCCCCTGCTGCGCCAATACGGAGAACGATGTCGGAACCCGAAGAAAGCCGAATGCGACCAGATTTCTATACATCTATGGTAAATATTCACACTTCCCCATTGGACTTCATGCGTACCACCAAGTTCCCGAAAGAGAGCGCCAACGGAACCAGAACTGCCACATGGGCAAGCACTGGACCCCAATATGGATTCTTCCACCTTCGCGTCGTCCAAACCGGGACCCAATACGCGGCATTCGGAGCCAGGGAGCACACAATACCAGCAAAGAACAGTTTGTGCGAAGATTTCAATGGGAAGAAGGGGTTGACGAGTGCAACAAGTATCGCACAAAACAAGAATTTATCAAGCAGGAAGGCGGATGGAATTGAGGCGTAGAGCGGGTTCAGTGCACGTTCATATGTGAACACGATGAGGGAGAGAGGGATGATACCGCCTGCGGTCTTCAATGCCAGCCTATATGCGTCGGGAGCATTGGACATTGTAATTCGAGAAAAAGAAGGTTCCCTTGCCAGCGAAACATGCCTTCTCACCGTCAATCTCACGGCTTGCACCATCATTCACCCCTGTACACTGTGTACCTTCGGTCCTCAACGTCGACGCAACATTCAACATCCAGCTTCTAATGTCAGAACCAAGATCCGGCTAGTGTGCATGTGGACGCTACCCACCGGTACTAGACCAAAGCCGCCACATCATTTTCAAGTTGACGTTCCATTGAAATCCTCTTCGAATATGAGACCAGAGAGGAGCAAAAGAATCCTACTCCTCAAACATAACAGACCGGACAACGCTGGCCTCTGAAAGGTAGTGTAGACCCCACTCTGGACCCTGTCCAGTCAATCCAAAAACTTTTTCTTCGCGTTTGCCGGTAAATGCCGGCAGCCGCGGCTATTTCGTCATCTTTGCAATTGCAAGCATCATGCTCCGCTTTTTTTTTTCAGGCACTGTATAGCTCTCATTCATATATAACTCTCAATTTTCCCCTGTTTGCACCATTTCTTTAACTTTCACCATGTCCCGTTCAGCGTCTCGTGGCCGTGAAACATTGGTATGTTCCAATTCGAGTCCACTCCTGTTACAGAAGCCTTACTTCTCTTCAGACTTCGTCAGGAAGGGGTGGCTTAGGAAACTATATTCGCAGACCATCTGTTGATGCACGCCCAGAAGATGGACCGGATGATTTCTCCCCAACTCGAGGCAGGGAGCAGACTGTTCATCCCGACAAAGTATGTGATCATGCAGATCACTTCTCGATTCCATTCTAACCTCATCAAGGTTTGGTCTACCGGCCGTGGGGGAGCAGGAAATGTTAGATCTCCATCCCGTGATCCAGTGCCTGCAGTAGGCCCTGATGCAGCAGAACAAGAAGTCATTCGACAGGAAGCTCAAAGAGAAGTGGTGAGTATTAATCCGACACCATTGGTTTTCACAATTGAACCTTTGTTATCTAGTTCTCTACTGGTAGAGGGGGAATCGGTACGGTCCTTATTTTTAACCCACTTGCCACGGCTAAATCAGCAAACAGGCAACATGAGTCGGTCACGATCCAGATCTCGAGGCCCTATGGTGACTCCTGCTGTGCATTCAACTGGTCGAGGTGGTATAGGAAACTTCAAGGCAGGAGAAGAACCTCCGATAGAAGAGGTTGACCACCATGACTCTGGGGTGTAAGTTTCATTTGCAACTCCCTTTCACTCTTTTCACACCAACTCCCCAGGCATTCGACCGGACGAGGTGGCCTCGCAAATCACGCTAATTCTCCCGCACCTGGTATCGAGCATCAACTCCCTCACCAGCAATCCGACTTTGTATCTACTGGCCGAGGCGGACGAGGCAATCTTGTTGATCGTTCTCGTTCCGCGTCACGCGATCCTCAGCATCGAAGCTCGTCGAAAGACAAGGAGGGGGGCGTCGCAGGACTTTTCCACAAAATAGGGCATTTGGGGTCGAGGGACCCTTCACATACTCCACCATCGCCCTCTCGCGAATCCAACAGAAATTAAACGACTTTGCTACTTTCTGAAGACTGCTGTAAATTTTATGTTTATCCTATGGTCCGTTCATCTATTACCATACTGTATTTGGAGCTATTCCTGCCAATATTATCCCGTTGCTTCTGTGACTTGACTCATTGCTTCGACTCGTCCTCGAATAGCAGAAAACGGCCGACTGATGGATGAACGTGCAACGACATTGATCGCGGTGAAATCCTATCCAGTGTCCTATCTATGCTATCGACACAAGTTCTCCGAATGTCGCAATCTAATTTCGGCGTTAATTTGTCGTCCCTCGAGCTTCGAGTTGACTTTTGTTCGAGCTCCTAGACTGTTGTGCGTATAGCGAAAGTCCCTCTGGTTACTGAATGACTATGATAGATGGATGGATATGCCTAACCTTATCCTGGACCATCCGCTGTAGAATTTTGACCACGTCAAAGCGGAAATAGGAAGTGTTCCTCGCAGGATAAAAGGGAGGCCTTTGGCCTCAGTCTACTCCAGAACTCAACCTCACAACCGTTCAACTTCGACACAGGTGAAAGATTCGCTACTGTTGAGCTCCTGAACACTGATCCCCGTCACTATCCAGTTCACAGTCCGTACTCGACGTCTACCGCAATGGCAAGCAAGAAGACCCCCATGACCCAGTCTGCTGCTTCCCGTGTCCAGTCCACTCAGGTACGAGCTCAACTGCAGTCAAGGAGGAATAGGCCTTTCATGACTGTTTTCTTCCCCACAGGCCAAAGCCGGTGCTGACACTGGTAAGGGCAGCTTCCCCGCTCGTGCACAGGCCTCGGCTGCCAACAACTCCAAGGCCCCTACTGTTGGTGGAACTCCCTCCTCCCCGACAGCCAAATCGGCTCCTACCCCTAAATCTCCCAGCGGTGGCAAGTCCAAGAAGAAGTAGACTCGTGATTGTTTGGAAGCAGAATTTGTCTACACTTTAGAGTGCCAGACTGATTTTTGAGCATTTTGGTATCTGTACTGTACATTAGATGTATTCGATGGGCGCCTGGGCTCTCGTTTATCTTTGCAATAACACTAGCATATTCACATATTTCAAACGATCCATTCGCAAGCAAATTCTTGGAGACCTTCCGATGTCGGCCAAATTGGTTCAAGAAATACATTGGCATTAAAGTTGGCTTTTACGATACATGAGGGATAGATACCCAATATACAGGCAAAGATACATGAGTTTGAGAACTTTAACTATTATTGTCATGAGGTAGTACTTGGCAGTAGTCCAAAATCTAGATCACAAATTTCAGGTTCGTATCCTGTTTACAGCGAGTCAGTACGTGAAGGACTCCAAGAAGTACAAGGCGCACAATATGATGAGAGCTTCCCAGCTGAGGCTTCTGAGTATATTTGGGATACAAGATATCTCTGTTCGAGAGAAACTTTAAGCATGCAATCCCGGTGGAACAAGCAATATTTCTAACCTGACATCTTTCAGTAAAGCTTGATATGACTGGTTGGGTTTGTTAGCTATTCTAAATGTCAGCCAAAGAATTCCAGACAGCTTTCCAATGATCGTACTCAATGATTTGATAAACGCGTAGCTCATCGCGCCAACAGCAACCCCTCCTTTGAAAGTATCTAAGAAATATTGTTACGTTGAGACGTGGTCTACATCGGGATTGACAGACATACCGACGCTTTTTTGTCCATCTTTGCAGGCGGAAAATGAGATCTAAACCGAGTTTAATCCTTTGGTGGGGAAAGAAAAGGTGGGGATACATACAACATCTGCAGGACTAGCAAGGCGGTTTCGAGCGCGAGGGCTGACCATGTCACCTTTGAGTCTTCCGTGAGACGAGTACTACGGAAGTAGACTGATTGAGCATGTCTTTTGCACTAAGAGTGCTGAAAACTCACAATGAAAGGAAGATCTGCGGGAATGTCAGATATTAGGTATGGATAATATGCCATTGTACGCACCTAAGACTGTCCCTGAATGACAAGACTGGATTTGAAGGTAATGAACAACGGGAAAGGGAGCGCGGAGTTAATACCCACGTCAAACAAGGCCTGAGGATTATTGAGAAACTGAAAGTATGTGAGGACGAAACAGAATCCATACCGTCAAGCGACATCCAGGGGGAAGACTTTTGACCATGATCCGATGCATTTCCTATTAAAACGGTAAGATACCAGTCAAGTTCGTATGGAATTGCTTACATCGTCTACAATATGCCCGTTCTTGCGAAAGTCAACAGGGAAGATAACTGGTGAATATTAGCCACAAATTTACCATCAAACTGACAGGAAGCAGGTACCTTCATCCAAACCATCAATCTCGTCTCCATCC
The DNA here is from genome assembly GCA_037954225.1 of Stygiomarasmius scandens. Classification (NCBI taxonomy): domain Eukaryota; kingdom Fungi; phylum Basidiomycota; class Agaricomycetes; order Agaricales; family Campanellaceae; genus Stygiomarasmius; species Stygiomarasmius scandens. The sequence continues at coordinate 1,213,794 of JBANRG010000002.1, read as the reverse complement.
AAATCTTTCGTCTGTCCACCATGTCCAGAGTCTGTTTACGATCATTCATTAGATCTAAGAAAGTCGTGACATATTTTGGGTACTCACATTGGAAAAACAGAGAATCATGGGGCTGGGCGTCTTTCACCAACCAATACATGGCTTCAATCATGTTCTTTCTAGTGGGACGCTGACGGGGGTTCGACCTGTTGTCTGCAAGAAGAACTATATTTTCAGACCTGAAGTTATGGTTTCCTGTTAGCAGAAGGTTCAGTAACCCAATAAAAAGTAGCAAGAAAATACAAGGCCTACTGATGAGAAATTCTCTTATTCTTTCTGCATCATTGATACAGCCTCGAAGTTCGTTCGGTTGTCCGATATAGTTTATACCAATCTTCAGTCGCCCATCAGTAATGAATAGGAGTCGGAACGAACGGAACGGTAAGCGCTCACACAAAGGGCCTTCTTGCGGCCAGTACATTTAGAGTATTGAAACTGGGAGTGATATGCAGGATGAATAGGAAGTGGTCTGCTGACATGATGATGTCCCCCTGAGATGTAGTGTTGAGTATAGTTCTGTTCCGAGGGTCTGGAATGGCCATTGTGGTTTTGACTGTGACTATAGCTTTGACTATGGTGATGACTATGTTTATGGCTATGGCGGACGTGTACAACTGCCGGTAAACCCAGATGTAATGCTTTGTCAATTATCGGCTCCGCTGCGTGCTTAACGGAACTAGAGAAGGAGTGTCCCCGTGGACGACTATGGTGGTCGCCGTGTCCGTGGTGGTGGTGGTGATGGTGATGGCGGTGGTGGCTCGTATGAGGCTCTGGTGTTGCCCCGCGAGTTATCATTGGAGAGTAATGGCTAAAATTAGCGTTAATATGCATTCCATCTAGACGTTAACTAGACTTACTCTGCAGACGGAACAGACCTACGGAGCTCAGCTGCTCAGATACAATACACGCTAATGGGACAAATTATGACTTACAAATGCGAATGTGAAGAATGCGAAGAATGGAGAGATGGGGCGGCAGCAACAGGTATGGGCATGTATCCTTCCGTTGGTCCCCCAGAAATTGCACCAGGAGCCCTGTAAATTGTCAGTGTCCTACTATTATCCATGAAGCTCATAATCTTACGATACTGCTGTGCTAAATCTGCAAGACAATGTGAATCAGGATGAAACTCCTCGAGAGCGACTGCAAGAACATACCCTGGAGCTGGACTAGGCATCCTCGCCGGTGTATGAGAAGAGGCATGACTCGGCGCATGACTATGAGGAACATATCCAGACGGTGGGCCATTGAAACCAGTAGGTGGTACAGCGTTTCCAGCAGTGAAATCCCACATCTATGGCAAAATCAAGTAGTTTTGGGCTCGAGATGGTGGTGGTAGAGAGTCAAATAAGAATGCGGTGTACCCGTCGAAGACCAAGACAGCTGCTTTGATGCACTAAATAGGACTTCTTAGCGCTCGGACCTGGGATCCTTAGGCCTTCTCAGGAACGGTGTTCTGGGTGATACTTACCAGTAAGGAGTTTGCCCATCATTGTCTGTACGAGAATGCGCTCGGCGCGTCGACGTCGGGGTAAAAAGGTGATCCGAGGTGATGTCACTTCCTTTTTGAAACTCTGCTAGTTCATTTATTTCGCAACTCTAGTTCATTTACATTTTATGCCACTACTAAGCGTACATCCAATCCCAAACAGTCTATTCACGAAAGTCCAAAATAATATCTGTACGACCCATTTACATATTTCTTAAACAGCAAAGCGGAAAACGGTCAAGGTTTGATGGCTCCATCTTCTAATTCTTGGCAAGGACGAGACAAGTCCTAGTGGGTATGTAGACCTATCCAAGGATATGACGTTTGGATTGTAATCATAGAAGCGCCGCCCAAGACTCACCTGCAAAAAGTTTTTCCTCCCATTCCATTCCATCGGGGTGGTAAAGTACTTTCCGTCAAGCGAGATGTTGTTGAATCCTCCAAAGCGCGGTTCGTCACTCGTGAGGGCTACGTGGTATTCTCCAGCCTCTTCGACGCCGACCCGATAATCGGTAAAGCTTTGGGTAGGGTGGAAGTTGAAGATGAACAAGACGCCAGCACGCTCAAACACCAGCATCTTGTCTACCTCGTGCTTGAGAGAAACCCATGCCTGACGATGAGACCGTCAATAGTTGCCGAAGAAGAGAAATAGGTATATTTACCTGAGGTGCAGCGAGCCATTTATGCTTGTCTTCGAGATGATTCATAGCGGCGTCAAATTCATTTAGATACTTGTAACGCAAAAGTGGATCGTCAACCACGTTCCATTGACGACGAGCATAGTGGAAAGAGTTGTTGTTTCCTTCACGAGGGAAATCGAGCCACTAATGTCCAGAGTTAGATGGGTATTGACGTAGAAATGGAGACATCTACCTCCGGATGACCAAACTCGTTACCCTCGAAATTCAAGTAGCCCTCTCCACCAAGAGCATGAGTAACTAGGCGAATCATTTTATGAAGGGAAAGTCCTCGGGCAATGATCGGAGTCATTGGAGTCATGTCAGACATATGCGTATCTGCAGAATCATTTCAGTCGACCTGGAACATCTTCAGAAAGCTGGACAACTTACACATCTCCTTGTCCATCAGCCAGAATGCCAACGTCTTGTCTCCCACAAGAGCTTGGTCATGACTCTCGCAGTACGCGACGCTCTTTTCTCCGTGCCTTCTGTTCGTCAGAGTGTGGACGATATTACCAAAGTCCCACTCGTCGTCCGCCTTGTGTTTGAGGATTTTGATCCACATGTCGGGAATAGCCATCGAGAGACGATAGTCGAAGCCTACACCACCCTTGTTGACAGGTATACAGAGAAGCGGCATTCCAGAAACATCCTCGGCGATAGTAATAGACTGAGGATAAAGTGTGTGCATAGCATCATTTGCCTATGTAAGATGTTAAAGGAGGAATAGGGGCAAAGATGCCGAACGACTTACAAGCATGAGATACACAATAGCTTCTAGGTCGGCCGATTCACCAAAGTATTCGTGATATCCTCCAGAGAAGCCCGTTCCGATGCCATGGTGGACGTACATCATACTCGTCACACCATCGAATCTGAAACCGTCAAACTGGTATTCTTCCATCCAGAAACGCAGGTTGCTCATCAGAAAACGAAGAACTTCGTGCTGACCATAATTAAACAGACGGCTGTCCCAGAGCTGGTGGTAACCTTTGCTTCCGCCATGAAAGTACTGGTGGTCTGTTCCATCGAAATTGTTAAGACCGTCGAGGACGTTTTTGCAAGCATGAGAATGAACAATGTCCAGGAGAACGGTCAGACCCATTCCGTGTGCGGTATCAATGAGTTCTTTGAGGTCTTCAGGGCTACCATATCGTGAACTTGCGGCAAAGAAGCTGGTAACTTGGTAACCAAAGGCTGGATTTGACAAATGTCAGTCAATGGCGCAGATGCACCTAGTACAGAAGAAACATACAGGCATAGTATGCGTGTTCCATGATCGCCATGAGCTGAATGACATTATAGCCAAGTTTTTTGATACGAGGTAGTACATTTTGAGTGAATTCTTTGAAGGTGCCGACCCTGCCTTCCGGGCTGGAGATACCAACGTGAGCTTCATAAATCTTCGCGTCTACTGGTGCGGGAGGGCGGCTGTTCTTGAACTTGTACTTTTCAGATTCAGGAGGATTCCAGAACCTAGCGTCATAAATGGGCGAGACTTTCAGATCTTGAGTGACGCGTTTTATCCAAGCAGGAAGACGGTCAATGCTTTCTCCTGACGGGAGGATCATGTTGATCTATCATAACACTCTATTTGAGAATGAAATGGGACGTTGATAGTGAAAAAACGCACCTTGATCTTCGAATCATGAGGAATAGCGCATACACCTGGAGATTTAGGAGGGATAGTAATTTCCCAAACTCCAAAATTGTCTTTCTTCATCGGGTGCGACTTTCTGTCCCATTCATCTGCCAAAAGGGTTAGACGGCGCTTGGATGCAAAACACATAAAGAGTTCTAACTGAATTCTCCGATAAGGTATGCCTCCCTGGCATTGGGAGCCCACTCTCGATACACGACCTCTCCGTTGGGTGAAACGTTCAAGCCAAATTTGAGATAGCCCTGGGTGAAATTATCGTAACCACCTTCGTGTTGTTCGATGGTGTCCTTCCACTTTCTAAAGAGGTCGTGTCGCCTGATAATGTTGGGAACGTCAGGCTCGAGATACCCATCGATAGCAATTATCGCTTTGGGGTCGAGTTGTTCAGTGGGCATGATGGTGGTGCAGAAGAAAGTTTGGATTGGAGAAGTGGACACCTTTTGACCTTGACGAAGCGCGTCTTGCCGATAACTATGACGTATACGCGCGACAGCGCATGATTTCTGTTGTTACACTCAACATTGCCTTGTACAGATTCCTCAGATATTATTGAGCCTTAATGGCATACAGATAAAATACAACCATCCAACGGTTGAGAATCTCACAGCCAAAGTCACTGCAACGCTAATGTAAGAATCAGCTCCCAGCACAAATTTTTATATGACATGTTCCAAATCCTGACGGCTTCAAGGACATTTACTGCGCTGACCTTCCAGCGGCTAAGGAATTCGGTCGAGGAATACCGTTTACGAATGTTCGTCTGCACAAGTGATAAGGCACAAAAACATGACAATATCAGAATTCCTCACCTGTTGAGCACCAAGCCTTTCAAAGCTCGGATCTCTTTCTTCAATTCGTCTTCAATAGATAGGGGTGTACCGGGCATAGGCGGTGGTCGATAGGGAGCATATATTTGTGAGCTGAGATATCCGGTAAAATCCGACAAGGTTTTGAGAGTGTGTGAATGAGGATTGACTTTGGCCGGCTGATGAGATCTTAGTGCGGATGAGAGGTTCGAAAGAGACGACTGCAACTTGGTAGGAGGTTGCGGTTTAGGGGGAACGTAGCTCCATAAGACTTGGGGCGTCCCTTCCAAAGACTCTACGGTAGATGACTCGAAGCACGGCGCAGTGGACAAGACGTTCCATAGTCTATGCTGAATGATCATGTAGCATAAGCACAAGCCATAAATTGGAAGAATTATCACCAACCTCGAACCCAATTCCCTCTTCGGACGTAAGCCACGGTATCCTTCCCTCTAAAACTTGGAAAATCTCTTCCGTTCGAGGAAGTTCTTTCTGTTCCTCCGTCTGTTTAAGAAACTCTTCGATGGCACATCGCGTCTGTTTAAGAAACTCTTCGATGGCACATCGCAATAAAGTGACTTCAGGGAGATGATGTATTTCCAGTTTCTGTTTTTCTCCTTCTGACAGAACGTCGTTAATAGTATGAAGATCTGAGAAAGGAAGAGATTCTCTGAAAGACTGCAAGCGAGGCAGACAAGAATAGGATTCGCTCTGCGTTTCCTTCACTTTTTCCAAGGAGGTATTCAGTTTCTGTAGTAAACCAACGTGATGCTGCTTGATTGTATGTCTAGCCTGAAATGTGCGCGTTATTCGAGGGAGCAGGAAGCGCTATTAATCTATTAGAATGTGGGACAGAATACAAGTAGGAAATGGACACACGTAGTATATGAGTAGCAGTATAGCAGAGCCTCCGGCTGCCCAAGTCAGCAGTCTTGCCATACCAAGCAGCATAACCGGAAGACGAGAAGGTGGAGGTTGGGGATACGCCCTGGGAGGAACGGTAGGTAATTGAGGAGGCTATAATATGTCAAAAGGCGTGTTTTGATTCGGAATCGAACAACATACCAACTCTCGAAGCAAGAGTTCAATTTCGGGTTCCGTCAGACCCTTTTCTAGCAAAAATGACCTCTTTGCGAATAGGTCTTGATTCCGTACTTGGGGCGAAGTGAGAAATGTTCTTGCACGTGAAATGAGTTCTGTTCGGTCATCGGAAGGGGTTGGTAGAGAAGCGGGTTCTTGCTGTTGTGGAGACTGGGTCTCTGGTTGTGAGGAGCTAGAGGAGGAGGCTTCGTTGGACGACATGACGGACGAGAACAAGTCGCTGACCCGAGTCCATTCCGGCAAAAATGACGACCGGCCCGCTTGCACTTGGACGCGTCGATGATGTTGAGACGTTTCCTTCTGCCTCGTCATCTTAGTTGTCGTTACAACAGCTCAAGCACCAAGCCCTGGTACGTGACGACACCCATTTTCTATCCAAATGCTGGTCAGTCTATTCCTCGAAAATATAAACGAAACGCAACTTATTCTCAAAAAAGCTCCTCACATCGGCCACCTCTACTCCCTCGTCACGGCCGATATCTTTGCTCGATACAACCGTATAAAAAATCCCTCAAGACCTGTTGTATTTGTCACTGGAACGGATGAACACGGCCTAAAAATTCAAAAAGCGGCGAAAGCACAAGGACTACCTCCCAGAGAATTTTGTGACACAATAAGTCAACAGTTCCGTGTGTGTATTTGTCTTCAACAACGTGTCTACAGTTTACCAATGCATTCCTGCATTAGAGGCTATCCAAAGAAGCTGATATCAGCTATACTCGTTTCATTAGAACTAGTGAGCAAGCACATTATGACGCGGTTCAATCTATATGGGTATGTTTTCTCCTTTTTCCTCTGAAGAATCTTCCTCACCACCCTTCTTGAAGCGTGAGCTAGATTCTCAAGGTCTCATATATAAAGGCTCCTACTCGGGGTGGTACTCTGTCACTGATGAATGCTTCTACACTGATGCCCAAGTAACCCACATCCCCGAAACACCCTCTAGTCCTGCTCGTACTATTGCAAAGGAAACATCGTCTCCGGTTGAATTCTCCCAAGAGACAAATTATATGTTTCGCCTGTCTTCCTTTCGTGAAACTCTCCTGCAACACTATAGTACCCACAAGGACGCCATTTTCCCTGAGGCATACCGAACTTACATCCTTAGTATCCTCGAGTCCCCATTAGAAGACATCTCAATCTCTCGACCTCAATCCCGACTGTCCTGGGGAATCCCTGTTCCGGGTGATTCCGAACATACAATCTACGTCTGGGTTGACGCGGTGATATCCTACTTGACGGGAATTGGCTATCCTTGGAAGGATGCAGGTTTGAGTCAGGGCTGGCCCGTAGATGTTCAAGTCATCGGGAAGGATATTGTTCGGTGAGTGCAAAATGTACGCCTCTCAATCGAATTTCGTATCCATTTTTGCTTCTAGTTTCCACACCATATATTTGCCAGCAATTCTTCAGGCCCTAAAATTGCCCATGCCCAAACGACTCTTGACACATGCACACTGGACCTCTTCTCAAAAGAAAATGTCAAAATCTCTCGGCAATACGACAGATCCGTTCCAGGCCATGTCAGAATTTGGTGTAGACTCTGTCAGGTACTACCTCGCCAAGGTTGGCGGAAGGTTTCGCGATGATGTTGGCAAGTGTCTCCCCGATTCGAACACATTCAAATCGAGCCCTGACAATGCGTGATAGATTGGTCTCACAGCCAAGTCTCAAAACACGATAAAGAACTCCAAGCATTGGTTGGTAACTTGTTCATGCGAGTTACATCTGCCACTATGATGTCAAGAGTCAAGGAAGCATTGCATAATTCGGATGGCGCCGCAGAATTATCAGAGGATCTCCGTCTTGCATTCCGTGAATTATCAGATGCCTCGGCCGCGCTCGCAGGCAAGGTCAAGGGAAACTTGGACGAGATGGAGGTGGCAGATGCATTGGACTCTGTTGTGGATCTTTTGCGATTGGTTGGTGATATCTTCTTGATTCTGGTACTTGGCTCTAATGACAGGATATATAGGCAAACAAAGTCCTTAGTGACGCAGCACCGTGGAAACACCCTCTTGCCCATGTATCTCTCGAGTCGCATAGAGGTTGTCTAGAAGCATTAAGGGTTTCGGGTATATGTTTGCAACCTTTCATTCCCGGTGTCGCCACACGATTACTTGACGCCCTAGGCATTTCATCAGAAAAGAGGACTCTGGAATCTGCAAAAGAGACTGATACGTTTGAGAACGTGCAAGCTGGTATGAGATTGTTTGGTGCTAGAAAGTAGAGCGTACAGAAAACAAAACTAGAGGTTTACTATATGACTTTAGCCTATAAAAGTAATATTACGGATATTCCCACTCACCAAAACATCTAAAGCTACAGCAAACGTATGATAATACATAGCAACCCAAAGAACCAAGAAAACCGTTCTCCTAAACCCGTACAAATCCGCGGCACTCTTCAGACCCACACATGCACTCAGATGCTCCTTTGGGTATCCGGCCTTTGCCTTTGGAAGAAAGTTGAGCTGCGGATGGATCATAGTCGAATGTAAACTCGGTGCCAGCAGGAATATCCCTAGAGGCTACAAATACAAGGTTGGGCATCTTCATCTGAGTCACGGGATAGGTATCAGGATTCTTAGAGGTCTGTATTAGTTGTGCGGTACTCTTACCTCTGGTATCGTCGCCCATACAGCTTGGTAGACCATAACATTTGGAGAACAAGAGTGACTTGAAAAAGAAATCAATGAACGTTGAAATTGTATAAAGCATTGTCAACGCACTTCAAGAAACGCGTCCAATTGCCTGAGAGACGTCAGTTCGCTGCAGTGCCCAACACCATGAAACCTTACCGCAATAGCGAGCATCCACGCTGTATGCTTCATCCGACTCGTCTTCGTTGGGATCCTCTCTACCATCAATATCAAAACAAAACATTTTATTTGGTCCTTTGAGAGTTTCAGCTTCAGCTCGAGGTCTGCAAATAGAATTAAGGGGGCTGATGTTTATATTTAATAGACCACGAACATGAGCTTCCTAGGAAAAGGAATCGGCATGTTGGCTTAAACTTGAACAGCAGTAGTGAAAAGTATGCCCACCCTGAATAATGTCCAAGAACTCTTCCCGCCTCTATGTTAATAGTAGATCGTACACCCCATCCACAATTCCTTGTTTTGAAAATCTCTACTGGAAATCTTCGCGGTCTTTGGGCTACACGATTGGGGCAACTTAATTCGTCGTCTAGACATTTGCAATACTGAAGCGGCATATACAATAAGTCTGGTGAAGTATCACATTCTACGCAGCATACCTCGTTACATTCGATAACCTCAGTGCCTCCTGGGACATTAAACAAAAATAAACCCTGTCCAGAGTTGAGAACGAATCAGAGTCAGATTTTACCATGGAAAAAATTTGGTCCGACTTCGTCTGAGTATGCAAAAAGCTTGCGCCTTTTATATTCCTCGTCAAAGATTTCAGACGAATCCTGACAGTCACACCGTGTTGCGCTTGTACATTTTCTACATTCACATCTGGTGAAGACAGCCTGATCCAACAAGTCGATTTTTTCACTGATATTTTTGTGAGAGCTAAGTAAGATAAGAATTAATCGTGACCAAGGAATACGTGTTCACCAATGACGCACTAGTTATACCCTGACTCTAAGTATCGAAAATTGTCGGGTAAAAATGGTAACTCTTCATTGTCGACGGTATTCACGAAAGTGATCGATTCGGCGTTTTCTATAGCGGCGCATTTGGACCATCGCCTACTCATGTTTTCTCGCCTTGAGTCTAAAATAAGAAACGAGTAAATGTCGAGAGTAGAGAAACGCTTACTTGGATGAGACTTGCGAGTGTTCAAAAGCAAGACGGATAGTCCTGGGGGTTGGTAGAATGTCTGGCCGAGCACGTTCCTTACCCTTGTGCGATGCCGAAGCAGGATGAGTCGAAGGCGTTAAGGGGGTCTTGAAAGGTCTGCTACCGCTGGTTGGGTTTTTTGCTGAAGACTGTACTGAACTGAATCGATGATATTGAAGAAAAAGAAAGAATAACGAACATGAGGGGTACTTCCTGCTTGCCTTGCAGTAACCTTCGAAGAATTAGCCCTTGAATTGTATACATCTGCAAGTGGAGTCGGTGTGTTTGTTGATTGTCTCCGAGAGCTGCTGGTACCAGAGGTGGAAGAACGATTTCGGGATACGAGGGGTGTTTTTGACGATGAAACCTCAGATTGTGTCGAGTAGGAGGTTGAAGATGATGGTGGTCGTACAGGCGAAGAGGACGTCGCGATACTCGAGTTGGAAGAGATAGTCGAAAGGACAGATTCACTACGGATTGAGCGATGAGTATCGGACTCGACCGTCGCGGACCTGGTCTGCCGACGCGGTAGAGACGGTGTGCGGAGTTGTGGCATTCCAGCTGGGTCACCACTTTTGTCGTTTTTGTCATCCTTGTGCTTGGCGAGCAATGCGTCCATTCTCTCCGAAAGGTTGAGGGGTTTCCTCTTTCGTTCTCTGAGTTTTTCATCAAAGGCTTGCGAGCGAAGATAATCATTCTCGGAGAGAAGATCTAATCCAGACCAGACATCGATGTTCAGTGACTTCTCTGCTTTAGATTTCCGAAGAGTAGCCATCTTCGAGTCCCACCGCTTCTTTTCTTCAGGAAAATCATTGTTGGCTTGTTCTGGAGTCGCCCACGTATTCCTAGTTTTATCTGAGCGTTTCCAACCTGGCCAATCCACCTTATAATGTGTAAGTGAAACAAAGAGTAACAGCTCATATTAACATATAGATACCTCATAGCTAAAAGAGTCATTGATCAGCGCAGAGTTAACACTTGTAATGAAAGGGGACACACGCGAGCCGATTTCTATCCTTGACTTCCTCTCCAACTATTCTTACTTCCCAAGCCGTATCCTCGTCAAACCCTTCGAATAATTCTACCTCTGATTCGGAGGAGACAAAGAGGTCATCTTCGAGTTGGTCATCTTCGAGTTGGTCATCTTCTATGTCTTGAGCCTTGGGCATCAACGATCAACTTCAAGCAGAAGTGACTTGGTCATGTGATCGACATCGGCTCTGCTTCCTTCTCAAGTTTTTGAAGAGTCGGCTCTTTCTAACCATGCAGAGCGACGACGTAATTTGGTCTGTTATAAACCAACAATTCTGCTCCTACAAAGTCAAGTGAGGTGATTTCTCAGCTTGCCTATCTTTTCCTGATGTCGCATTGGATAGAACTACTACTCAAAATTTCTGCCGCAATGAATACAACGTTACTGGCCTTTGCAATCGACAGTCCTGTCCTCTAGCCAATTCTAGATATGCTACCATTAGGGAAAAAGAAGGTGTGTATCTCTTTATTTCTATTGCCGTGATATTTACCAAGTTCTTCAGGCGTTCTCTACCTCTATGTAAAAACTATCGAACGAGCACATTCACCAGCACACATGTGGGAGAAGATAAAACTTTCAAACAACTACACGAAAGCTCTTGAACAAGTTCGTATGCAATAAACTGGTCTCTACTCCTCCAATTTGTTAAATATCTGTCTTCAGATCGACGCCGAACTCATACATTGGCCCAATTTTACGATACACAAATGCAAGCAGCGTGTCACCAAAATCACTCAATATCTCATTAAAATGCGCCGTTTACAGTTACGGCAGCAGTACGTCCTCCAAAATTGTTACCCAAACAAATTATTCATATATAACTTCCTAGACCAAAACTAGTCGGCGTGAAAAAGAAGCTCGATAGGCGTGAAGCTGTTAGGGAACGCAAGGCTTTATCCGCTGCACATCTCGAAAAGTCTATAGAAAAAGAACTCATCCAACGACTCAAGTCAAAGGCATATGGAGATGCTCCGCTCAATGTGAATGAATCCGTCTGGCAAGCAGTACTGGACCGGGAAAAGAAGGACAAGGGTAAAGGCTTGGAGGACCCAGAACTTGACATGGTCGACGATGAGACAGACGAGGAGGATGAGGAGGAGTTGGAAGAAGAGATGGATGAGTGGGGCGACCGAGAGTTTGTTAGCGATATAAGTGGTGATGAAGAGGATGGTTTGAGCGACTTGGAGGATATCGGGGTAAGTCATGCACATACAGTTTGTGCATTTTTACTCATCTACGCTCTCAGGACGATTTTGGAGATGAAGGAGACGAGGATGAAGGAGATGAGGATGATGAGCCTTCAGATGCTGAAGAAAAGCAAAAACCGAAGTCCTCATTGGGCAAGCGCAAAGCACCAGCTATCCAACCCAAACTCCCCAAAAAGAGGCCCGAAAAGAAATCGAAGAGTAACTATCTGTCAATGATATTACAATCTCATATACTAACAGCCATCTATAGAAGGACCCAGAGTGGAAGTCGAATACGAGCAGGAGATGGAGACTGTACCTCTTTCAATATCAGACTGGTGATAGATCTATACTGTTGGCAATATACAATTCACTAGAACTGAAATGAGGGCAAGTCTTATTCCAATAGTATGTACAAGCGTCGTTGAAAGAAACTAAAACATATTTGCAAGTTTGCTTGCAGCCTCTCTGGCATCCAATCTCGGTCGAGTAGGCGGGATCCGTACTGAACTGGACATATAAGTTGGCCTGGCCTGCCCAAGTGGATCTAAATCCTGCGATGGGAGTCCGCTTATCCCACGATTGGTGTCGAAAGCGCTTGAAGGACGAGCAGGAATACCACCCATGAGTGGATCCGTATGAGTGGTACTGGGTGACTGGGTACCTGATGTAAGAGTGGATGAAGGCGGTTTGACAAACATCGATTTTGTGCCATCAGCAAAACGACCACCAAGAGGAGGCCCATCCTCAACCAGAGGTTTAGAAGGCGGACGAGCAAGTGACGGTGAAGAGGGCCCTGCTCCAGGTGATTGAGGCGGCAAAGGCTGCCTCGGAGAAGGCGGTGTCGATGAATGTAACTGAGCGCGAGCATATGCTTCTCTGGCAGCAGGAGGAACACCTGAAAGAGGATCCTGTCTCTGGAAGTTGTTCTGCGATGGCGAGGGAGAAACTGTGTTTTGAGACAAAGGTCCTGCAGCTGGCCTTTGAGGATGATGGTTATCAGACAGAGGATCATTTGGATTATACGACCGAGGCGATGGGGGTATATCTAATCCAGGTATGGGTTGCGTCTGTATTCTGGGCGGTGGTTGGTGATATCCGTTGGAAACAGGAGCTGGAGGTGGTGGTGGTCTCGAGAAATCTTCTAGAGGTGGAATGACAGTAGGCTTGGGTGCACCATTCATAGCAGGCATGACCTTGTTTGCAGCGCCGCTGACATCGGTCCTCAGGGCTTCTAGCTCTCGCAGAAGCTGTCGCTCATACATAATCGACGACCGTGCATGCTCTATCAAAGCAGCGGTGATGTCATCGTTAGCATAACGATTATGAGTCTCGAGTGCCCGATGCAAGTTCTGGGATATTCCATCCGCACGTCTCGCAAGAACTTGTTCATATTTGCTGGCCTGCAATACAGTCAGCGACATGGTAGAGATTTAATTATGAGAGAAACGAACCTCTTCTATTTCTTCGAGGGCTTCATCGACACGCTCTGGTCGAATATTCGAGCTAGCCTTGAGACGTTCTATCTGTCGTCTCTTGGAAATCGTTGTTTTGACTGCAGTCTGGTACTCTTCAAGAACACCGGTGCGCATCTGCAACGTTTCCTTGGCTGAACGAGCGTTCATGCCTTGGTATCCCAAAGAATCGCCAAGAATAACGCATTCGCTTATAGACTGGGCTTGATCAAGGTCTGCTAAACTATGCCATGTTCTCCCAAGTTTGCGGAGCGCATTACCTAGCGGAGCATGTGCTTCAGTTGTGGCGACATTGATGAGTTTATTCCCCATTTCGGAATGGGCAACGGCAAGCGCTGCATTCGTGTCAGAGTGTGACAGCAAAAATTGAGGCAACTACTCACATTTTCGAGAAATGGCGAGTTTATCCACTGCTTTTGCGGTTTCAAAGAATTGCCCTTCCAATTTTGTTAGCTCAAAGCGTGCTTTCTGGAGTTCTTCATCCTCGTCGGGCACATTTCGTCGGATGAGACTAAAACCTGAAGATGTTTTACGACGTGGGCGGGGTGTAGGTTGATATCCAAAGTCGCTTTCGATGAATGAACGAAGGTCTTCATCGTGAAGTAGAATTGGGTCATCGCACACGCGCGTGACCCATCTCTGCAACATGATCCTAACAAGACGGTCGTCCTCTTCATCGGTGGGAGCCGATGTTTGAGCAAGCGGAAGAGCTGGAACAATGGTCTGAGGGTTGCTGTGTACGATAGTATCGTAAAACTGCTGGAATTCAAAATAGGAACGGGAGACATTGCGATACGTGGTACCGGAGAAATTTGTCAAATTGGTCTGTAAGATGCCTCATTCTGTCAAAGATGAGTAAGTTGACGAGCACAGAGAGCACGCACTTGAGCGTCAAGCTTGATCAATATGTCCCTCCTGTTCCTGTCCAGCCCGGTAATCTTAATCCTCAGATACGGCTCTGGCTTCTCGAAGTTGGCCCCGTTCGAACCCACAGTTTCCCTCGGTGATATCAGTCCTGCCTCTGGTTGACCATATATCTGGGGTTCCTTTCCATAAAGTCCGGGAGTTGGGCCCTTGTCGGGAGTTGGAGGAGCAGACGTGGTTGCCGGACGTAGATTCGGTATAGGAGAATTGGGTACGTGGGGCGTTGTGGGCCAAGGGGGCGTTTCATCTTGACCCCAGGGAGAGCTGGCTGAGTTTAAAGGATCAAACATCGAGGATTCCAGGAGTCCTGTGGGCGACTAAAAGGCAAACGGACTCGCAGCCTGAGCGGCGAGAAATTCGACTTGTCCAAAGACGAGCGTGTTTACGTAATTACGGAAGAAAGTCCTATGCGTACGACATACAGCAAGAGTCCAATGTGCGAAAGCAACTGCCCAATAATTTACACAGCGGAAATCAAGGACAGAAAAGTATAGTAAGAGTGTATGTAAAGTCCCATGGATGTAATGACTGTCTGAATCCTAGAATGTCTCGTACTTGTGCAACAAAAATCCAAAACGGCTCAAGGTGATTGGCAATCGGGGATCTCAATGTTCTTGAGGGTCCTGTTGGAGTGGAAAAGTCCCCACCAGCCTTCGACACCGCCAAATTGAGCATCCTAAATGATTCAAAGTCAGCAAAGACTTGATATGTTTGTGATATTGAATTACAGACCTTCCAGGGCTCGTCAAAGAACTAATTGAAAGGTGTCAATGAACACGCTGAATATATAAAAAGGAAGAGCACATACCTCAAAGAAGAAGTAGCCTGTACCATTCTGATTTGCTTGGCAAACAAAGGTGTCCAAAAAGACCTACAGCCATGATGAGAACCAATGTCTTGGAAAGCTTGTCTAAAAAGATGACCCTTACTTGAAGATTCGCTTCCGATGCATCGGAGGCACCGTTGTTCTTGTTTCCCTCATCCGACGATTGCTGTAGAACAGGCACATCAGCGATTAGTTGATTCGCGAGGTATCAGACACTTACAGTTGGCCATCCAGTTTCAGCAATATACATTTTAGGCTGCCAGAAACTGAGTGCAAACTTCAAGGCGCACACGATAGACATACCTTATTGGACAGTAAGGCGGCGGGCTCAACATTAGTTTCGTCAAAGAATTGGGCAGTCCAGCCAGCAGCAGCCTGAGCAGTCGTATTGGCAAACCAGGGATGAACATTGGCCATCTAAAAGAAATTTTTCAGTAACGCAAAATTGAACCTGTCAGAAACTGTATTCACCCCATAGTCCGAGGCTTCGAGGACCTTTGTATTGAAGTAACTTCCAGCATCAGAATTGCCAACGGGAAGTGAAATACCCATTCCAGAGAGCATGCTTTTAGCATCATTAATATCTTGAATGAGTATCGCGGCGCCTAGAAACAACAATATGTGAGAAATAGTAACTCAATGACGATCTGCAACTCCTACCTTGATCCCCAATAGCGCTGTTAGGGTCGTCTACTCCATTAGATGTGAGGTAGCTACAGGCGAGAAATCAGTTATTATCGTAGAAACCAATGGACATGACATACTTGAGCATGAACTCGTTCCCCACAGTGATCCCGGCTACATGATCTGTTCCGTAAGTCTGCAAAGCCTCCTTTATGGTGTCGCGCTGTCTTTTGTAGGCGGCATGGTCATCGTCGGGGACGTTGTAAATACCAAGGTAGACGGAGATGTTGGTTTTGGTTTGTTGAATGGCTTCGAGCTATGCGAAATATGGTTAGCGGATAGTAAGTAGAATGATCGTGTGTTGTCACTTACGACTAAAGCGGACTGGTTACAGTCGGCTCCGTATAAACGGACCCTCGATGTGAGTTGGGCCATGAGCTGTGTAAGGATTTATCGTCGAGTCAACAATATCGAATGCGACATACGTACCTGGACGTCTTTGATGACATTTTCAAGCGAATTGCCGCAATCTGGAAGCTGAGAGCCTTCTGGTGTATACGCCATCCCATAGAATGATTGGTGAAGTCTTTCATCGTGGACAAAGGTACTAGGATCATTGGGATCCGTTTGTTCCACGCCGCCTTGAGATGAATCACTAGAATCCGAACCGGAAGAAGAAGCGCTGCTTGTGTTGTTATTATTGTTCCTGGTGAGACCAACTCCGAGCTTAAAAAAAAAAGAACATCAAAACATGAGGATTCTTCAAAGTGACGCGAGGATGGAAGACTGACGCCGACACCAAGACCAATCAATCCTACAAGACCAATGACACTTCCAATCACCTAAGAAGTTGATGAGTGGGGAAGAAACGTGGAAACAAGGTGTACATACGATCCATTTTGAACGTTTGCTGCGCGCTGCACTTTGTTCTAAAGCATAAGACATACTGGTGCCTTCGCTCTGATTAAAGCCAGTTAAGAGAGGAAGGAAAGGACAGTTGGGGAGTTAGAAAGGAAAGACAAGGGTCTGACAGTGACAAGGATCCTGGTTATACGGATTTGAGTATGCTATGCGGATTCGGATCTAACTAACCACTATATAAACCCCCCGAATGTCGCGGCGCCCAGCCCAAGCCGTTCTTGACTACATTGCTTGGATGTTCGAGTAAAGAATCAGTGCAACCGGTTGCTCTATATAGGGTAATTACACGTTAATTTATATGTTAAATTACTTCCAAACTACACTTGAAAAATCCCATTTTTACCATCTACTAGTGTCACATTTCACTGTTCTGGATCCTCTAACCATAACGGTAACATATGCCCCATTCTAAGAACTTTAGTGCGAAGGTACTTGTCGAGGTCTTCTCCGTAAACTGCATTCCCTCCGATGAGAGTGGCCCCAGCTACCCGTTCATCCTTCTGCTCGGCTCGTGCGATAGGGGCAGGTACTGCAAGATGAGGATTCCGTGTTTTCCAACTTCTCGGGATCATGGGTACACGTTCAACTACCCTGAGTCCCTCGACCTCCAATGCCCTGACTTTGTCGGGATTGTTCGTCAAAACTCTTACTCCTTCACCCAATTCCTCTTTGGATCCCAAACCTAAATCTCTTAAAATCGCCACCGCAATCTCATACCCTCTCTCATCTGCCTGGTGGCCAAGCATTAAATTAGCAGTAACCGTGTCATGACCCAAGTCCTGCAGATTGTAAGCCCGGATTTTAGATAATAAACCGATACCGCGGCCCTCTTGTCGCATATAGACAACGGCACCGCGTCCCGGGATAGTCCTGAGTGCATCGGACGACGATTGCGGAGGTACAGTAATTGGTTGCGATATGAGACGGATTGCCTCGTCGAGTTGTTCGCCGCAATCACAACGCATGCTCCCAACTGTCTCGCCAGTGAAGCACTCGGAATGAATACGAATCAGTGGAGCAGGAATCCGGTTGTTCATGTCAGTGGAATAGACATGAGAATCGACAGGTTTTGAGGCCTGCTGTGAATTAGCAGAGAGTCGACCGACGTAGGCTCCCCGCGTTATCCGATCCATCTCGGTTTCGTTCTCACTCCATACAGCATCAAGGGATTTTGAGCGGATGTGAGGAGGCGAATCGGGGTGCGGAGGTCCGTCAAACTGAGCGGGGTCAACAACGATGGCCATATGTTCTTTACTGTCCCTGTTATTGTGATACAGATGAAGGAATACAGGACCGTGTGGTGTGGGTATTCGTGTACGTGCCATACACTTGACTTGGAGAGGACCCGGGGGAATCTTTATAGACTCGGGTACCACGGAAGTCGTTCTTGACCGGGGCTTTCCCTCGCTATCACTGGTAATGACGCGTGACTTTGATGGGGAAGGGAGGTTTTCTGAAGGACTAAGGGGACCAGCATTCTCTTTCCCGCCCTCTGGCACGGTGAGACCCAAACGCTTACTCCGCGGTGCTTGTCTGCTAACATAGGCCATACGTTTGTGCTCGGATTTCGCAGAGGCATCCTGTCCAGTAAACTTTGTCCAGTCCCAAGAGCCCTCAGTTTGAGGGAGCATAACACCAGGGAAAAAGTCGTGAGTGTAATGATTTCGGGTTACATTTGGTCCAGATGCAGCAGCAGCAGCTATAAGAAGTGGGTCGAGAGCAGCGTCTCTGCGGGGCAAAAGGGTTTTCCGGGTCGGAGGTGCCGGGCCTGTGAGGGCTTCAAGTAGAGCAGCGTCTGCATCAGAATGAGAAGGGAACATGACGGGAGGAAAGTAAGATGTAGGAATGAAGACCGGGAACGGGTATATATTCACCTTGCTAAAAATTCAAATGGCGGTGTTACTCATGGGCAGGTGATTGTAGTCAGCAGGGTGACCTCAGCCTCTTCTCCTCTCAGACCCGCCGGAACGTCTAACTTTTTTCGCCCATACATCTGACTTCTCCATTGGCTGCTGATCTAGCTGTGCATTGGTGGGATTGAGGTTCGGAAGGAAGAAGCAAAGCCAATGTGAAAGCGTGCCTGCAGTAAAGCCCTTTATCATTATGTAAATGTCGGGAACCCTCGGTAACCTGAATTCAGTTCCCTGCGTCTGACAGTCTCCTAGAGGTTTGTACATGTCTCAAACTAGTACTAGTTGCTCTGCATGTCCAACCTCTAGGATTTATTCGCTGGGTATGTATCACTACGCCAAGAATTCTTTTTTTTCTGATGTCTTTCAATAGAGCTTGATGGCTGCTACAGTTGCCACATCAATCCACTCTCTCGCTGATTCATCTTCAGCAACCCAATTAGAAATCCATCCTACGTCAATCTGGTCCATCAGTCAGCCTACGGGGTTACTCTTAAGCCTATGCCTCAGCCTTTTCGGCGTTGCGCTCGTTGCTGGAACACTCGGTCTCCTGAGCGTCTACATTTCCCGCTACGTGAGATATCATCTCAGTCCCCCAATTGAGATCCAAATCATGATGTTGGACGACCCACCTGTATACTCACCGTAGCAGTTTTGTGTCAACTGATCAGTACTTTTGGCGCTCAGGCTCCAGAATAGACGCCGGATCCACCGGATCTGTAGATACAGTTCGATAGAGCCCTGGATTATGATTACAGGATGTGCCCATAGTGAATGAATTGGGTCTTTGAGAATGTGCTCCGAGTACGGAACACTGATAGGTGGTACGATGAGATTTACATTGTCGATCTTCCCGCAGTACTAGTGAAAGGGGGATTGATTGCCTCATCTCTGTCTTGTTTCTAGTTAACCATGAAGGGATTGCTAGTTCTGAATATGAGGCACCAGATGTTATGTGGTAGCGAGGACTGACGATGGGAACAGGGCATTCTGTGACTGAATTGAAACGATTAGATAACCTTGCCCTTTCACTTCTTTGTCCTCACCTCAAGATTTCACTGGCAGCAGCCCAGATTGAGCTCTATTCGAATTTACAATGAATTCGGCTAGCCTTCCACCTGGCTACGTTGCTCCTGTCCAGAATTCTAGACCAACCGCTGCTGTACACCCAAAGTTTGCCGCTTTTGTCTTTCATTGTTCTTCCTGTACTTACCCACACCCTTTCAGCCCAAATGTAGTTCATGCCTCCAACCCTTCCGAACATGCGCACGCCGCTGCTATCAACATTCTCAATGGTCATCTAAACGATTCAGCCCAAGAGTTACATCGCCTACGAGCCGAAAACGCAGCCCTCCAGAACGACAAATTCTTTCTGCAAAACCAAGTTACAAAACTTGAGGATCAGTGCGCGCGCTGGCAAGGCGAAAATATTAGCTTGTGGCAAGACAACATCCGTCTCAGCCAATGCCTAAATCTTCCCGGGGAAGTGCCTGTCGATTACGCCGGCAGGGTCAAGCTGCTCGAGGACAAGCTGATGGCGGTGATCGAAGAAGGAAAAATTTTGCTGGAGAAACATAAAGTGACTGTTACATGGTTGAATCTTCCATCTGAAGATCGCCTTCAAAAACTCTGGAACGATTATAATGCACTGCTTGCCAGTCACGATGTCGTCTACCGGAAGATGATCCACTACAAAGAAGTTCTTGATGATGGCGTGCGAAAGGGCGTCTGCCGTTTCATACCAGGTAGGTGTTCTTCAGAACTCGGAAGTAAGAAATATTTACGCGTCTGTGTCAGCTTCGAATCAGAATCAAGTGAGGAATATCTCTATCCATGTATTCGAGTTTCTGATAAAAATTTCCGATTTCTCTTATAGCGACCACAATATCTTCATGCAGTGCCATCTCCTTCATTAACTGTGCATCCTCAACCTCATTCCCTGACTTCACCGCCCCAGACCGGTTACGCTCACGCAGTGCCTCCCCACGTATCCCCACTTCACGCCCAGCCGCAACACTCAACCGCTGCTCCTCATTACACGCATACAGCTGATTCAAATCCCCAACCACCTGTCAACAGAACTAATCATCCGCCCAACAATGAACAAATCTCCCCGCCTATTCGACCCCAACTTCCATCTCCGCGGTATCCCGACCAACATCCAATGCCTGCTCTTCACCAAATCGATACCAACCCTCGTATATACCCTCCTCAAATCCAATCAGCTCAGATGAGCCAGTTACCTACCCCCCATTCGCCGGACAATAGGCACCAATATGACCAAAACCTACAACAACAGCGTCCTGTTCATGGCTGGTCTCCCGAACAGAAGAAAACCGAACAGAAGACATTTATTGCGCCGCTTACTCCCCCTCGATCTCACAAATCGATGAGTCCGGAGGAATCTTTACCTGTTGCTGTCAAACGAGGTGATTCTCCGGTATCTTTCCAGCAAGGTCCCGCGATGGCGTCGCCTCAGAAGAACGAAAACGGGATACATGCGTCGCCAGATGCTGCTATGGAATCGGTACCAAGGTTGAAGCGTCCAAGCCTTTCGGAACCTCATGAGGATGAATCGCCCAAGAGACAACGCCTGGATTCTGTGGATAGTGGCATCCAGTTCCTGGGCGAAAAGAAAAGTGGCGGGGATGTTCAGGGCGCTAGTTCCGAAACTATCCCGTTCTCCGATAAAAATGTTGTTGTAGAAGCTCGACGACCTGATATACCACAACCTGCTGACACTGTCATTGAAAATGCCCAGCCCGCGGTCGTCATTGAGAACACTCCACCAAAGCAGCAGCAGACAGACCAAGCGCAGAAGGAAGAAACAGATCTGGATGATGAACCTCAGCGTGGTCCTGACGGACTGTATAAAGAGATGGACGTCGTGGACTGGCTCTTGGTTGGTACCGCCGAGGATGAAGATTACGGAGAAGATGGGATCAAGATTTGTGTTCTATGCCGGTTCGTAAAGACTTCCACTCAACCTTAATACTAAATTTACAATGTGTCCTACAGCGAACGCGCCAGAAACAAACAAAAAGTTCCTCAATATGAGTTCGTGGATCCTTCGGACGACGAGCTCTTGTCGCACTTCCGAACTCACCATAAAACTGCCTTCAGCTCCGCGCGTAAAGAAGGCCCTACATATGTCTGTTGATGATTATGCCCTCGTTGTTTTCACATTCGTGTATGTTGCTGCATTCTTGTATGTTTGTAATTACATTGTATTTAGAGATTTTTTCACTGTGTCTGCATATACTTTATTCGCCTTGTTATGCCCTACGATACGTATATTCTTATTGTGACAGTCTTTGCGCGTTTTTACATACTATTTACATACACAGATCCGACCTCGCGCTTCCTCTCCACGCTTCCATTACTATTCTCTTGGTTATCCTCCGTACATACGCGCCTTTGTTGACCTTTGCACATCTGCTAACCTCTATACACATTCCCTTATCCTCCTTGTACAAATTCATGGACGCGAGTGCGAACGACCCAAGCTTCAACAGTACAAACTCAAACCATCCACACGATACTGAAGAATATGAACAAATACGCGGCTCTGTTCTCGTCGGTGGCATCGTTCAAGCGTTCCTTCTTGGTTTCATAATAGGCCAAGCCATCAAATACTTTACTCATTATCCAGACGACTCGTGGCGCAAACGGTTATTTGTGGGCACCGTCGTCGTGTTATCAGTGTACGCTTTTCAATGATCCATACCCGCTTTTTTGATTCACCTCTTGTTCTCAGATTGCAGACCATCATCGAGGAATTCAAAGTTTGGAAGGTCGCCATTGATTTTCAGCCATGGGTGAATAGATTTGCGCCACGCTGTGGTCATCAACTGACGTTGTCGGCTTGGTTCGTACCTAGGCAAAAAGCGCGTTTGCATGGACAGATATTCTTATCAACGGGTTTATAAGTTGGATGTGCGAGGCTTTTTTTGTTCGACGGTGCTGGAAGGTGAGCCGACGCGTTTTGTCTGCTTGACATGAAACTAATGGAATCATAACCAAGGCCACGAACAGGAATCGCTGGGTACTGGGCATACTTGGCTTTTTATCCTCTACGATCTTGCTTGTCAACGTCTATCTAGTCAGTCGTTTTGTCTATGCTTCTTTGGCAGTACTAGATGCTTTCTCTAGACAGTCAACTTGGCTCTCATTGTAACACAGTTCGATCGCGAGACGGAGGTAACTCGTTTTTGGTGCATGTTCCCTCTGCCATTCCTAATCCTTCTTTTCAGGTTATCAAGGGTGCCCACTTCCTCATGCCCTCCGTGCGTTGAATCTTGTCCGGCATTGCATCTTCAATAAACGATGTCTTTGGTTTCAGATACGAATCGCGTTCACCTACTGGATCAGCGCGTCTTTAGGTCGGTCGAGAATTTCTCGTTCTGTTAAATGTGCACGACTTACTCTTTACAGCTTTAGATGTGATCGTTGCTGCCATATGTAAGTCGTTCCTTCCAGATAATCGAGTTGATTAAAAAATGTTTTTACAACAGTGATATTCAACCTTTGGCATTCGAAAACGGGTCAAAAAAGCTCCGATCAGGTCGTTAATTCTGTCATTTGGATAACCTGCATCTCTACCGCGATGCCGTGTATAAGTATGGTTTGTGCAGTGTCAGTATATCATTCGGTATGTTGTTTCGACGATCCGCGCTTTTCCTTCGCTGAGCTGTCGCTTAGAAGAAAGAGAGTAATCTTGTCTTGCTGTTCGTCTTGCTAACAAGCAAGTTTTATACCTTTGGTTTATTGCGAACGCTCAATGCTCGTGGAAATCTTCGCCTTCGTATGAAGTCTCACGACCTTGGGCGAGTCACTCTCTCGGCGTGGCAATGGGATCAAGCGCAGAATCAGGGTGCCACGGTCGTTGCTGAGGTGACTGCACGTTCCATTTGAAAACGAGTGACCAGTGCTGATGAAGAAAGCTAGACCCCAGAACTCCCGAGCCCGAACACTGTTGATAAAGGTTTTTCGTTCCGGACAGCGTTTGGCCCAATTTCATATCAACCATCTTCGAGCACAACCACTGCTACCAGCAGTAGAAGCTACCTAACCCGGTTGGACGAAGAAATACCCCCTCACCAGGTCTCCGTCCACGCGTCCGTGGTCTCAGCCATGAGCCCCGAAATGCCATTCAGCAGTCCTCGTTTGGATTCGTTCGAGAGAGGTTATCCGATGCGTCGTATTTCCAGCATGACCAACAAATACCCTCATCAATCTAAATTCTAGTCGCTTCCATCGATATATCTCAACATGTGAGGGATTCAACACTGGCCTTATTTATAACTATGCCTCGGAGAAACTTGACTGTACATTCTAATTTTTACATTTCATTCTACTTCTGTAAAGACATTTCTATGTCAAAGAGTCTGTTTTAGCACTTCTACAATTTTGTCGCCCAATTCTACTGTAGATACTTTACCGCCAAGGTCGGCAGTTCTGAGTCCAAACCCACCAGTTTTCTCCAAGTCTAGCACTTTTCTGACGGCATCCTCAACGGCTGTGGCCGGTTTGCCCAAGCCCAGGGAGTAGCGTAGCAACATGGCAGCGCTAAGGATAGTACCAATAGGGTTGGCAATGCCTTTGCCTGCGATATCAGGAGCAGAGCCGTGAATGGGCTCGTATAGACCTGGTGTAGGCTTGAAATTCTCGGATGGCTGAGAAGGAGCACCTGCGAGGGATGCTGATGGCAAAAGACCAAGAGAGCCCGGGATTACACTGGACTGGTCAGAGAGACTAGGGTCGAGTTTAGAAGGATGATTATAGTTGAAACAGATGTGTACTTACATGTCCCCAAACAAGTTTTCTGTCAGGATTACACCATTCAATTTTCTGGGATTGGCAACCATGACCATGGCAGTCGAGTCGACTAACTGGTGGTCAAATTTAATTTGAGGGTATTCCTTTTGCAGAGTTTCCGTGACTGTTTTCCTCCACAGCCTCGAACAAGCCAAGACATTAGCCTTGTCTATCGAGTGGATTTCCATTGGTGGGTTAGTGGTCACTGCGATCTGAGCAGCGACACGCGTGATTCGTTGAATCTCCGATTCGCTGTAGATCATCTTATCCCAGGCCGTTCCGACATCAGGCTCAGCGCTAGCTTCTTTCCGTTCGCCAAAGTAGAGGCCACCGATGAGTTCGCGCACAACGATCATATCGACACCTCGAGCGACGTCAGGTCTGAGGGGAGTATACTCGAGAAGGGCTTCTGATGCAAAGTTAGCAGGGCGGATATTGGCGTAGAGACCCAACGTTTTCCTCAGGGTGAGTAGACCTGGTTCAGGACGAACTTTTGCATCGACGCCCCACTTCGGACCACCGATGGAACCTGAAGAACTTTTATAGAATGCTAAAAGAAAGCTAGTATATGTAACCCACCCATGAGAATGGCATCAGCCTCCTGACATGCCTTGAGAGTGGAAGGCGGGAGAGGTTCGCCAACAGCATCGATGGCTGCTCCTCCAAATAGATGTGTCTCCAATTTGAGATCGAAGTCGGATGAAGCAGCAGAAACAGTCTCCAGCACCCGAACAGCTTGCGCTACGACTTCTGGACCTGAAAGGGGATGTCACCATCTACATGATCAGATCCCAACTTGGAGATTTACCGATTCCATCACCGGGCAAGACAACAATTCTAAAACTTGGTAAAAGTTAGCACTTTGTTCGTTAAACATTTTGTTGCAGAGAGTACATACGATCTGGGGGACATGATGAGAGTCAGGAAAGCAAAGCTGCTGTAGTTAGGCGACTATAAATGATATTTCAGTGTTCGGATGATCGGAACTAGCAAAGAACGGCCGATGTCAGTTGGGATCAGGTTCTCGCGTAACAATTTTTTTGGCAGGTCTTTCCAAGAATGTCTTCACAAAAACCCAAATGCAAGCAACTGGTACTCGATGCCGGGCCACTTCTATCGCTTTCTCCCCTGAGAGGACTTGCCGAATCATTCATAACTGTTCCTCAAGTTCTCGCAGAACTGAAGGACAAAAATGCAAAAGAACACCTTGAACGTCTGGGACTGCAATTTGGCATCAAGATCGAACTAAAGGATCCTGATCCTGCAAGTCTGACTGCAGGTTAGTATAGATCACTTGCTACATGGTCGAGGAGTTCAATCTCTTTTGCAGTGATTCAATATGCAAAGAAAACTGGAGACTATGCCGTTCTTTCGCATCCAGATTTGTGTGTCCTGGCCTTGACACATACGCTACAGATGCAAGCACAAAAGAGAAAGGGTTCAGGGAAGGAAGATGAAGAGGCGAGTTGTTCAATCAAGCCATCCACGGTGAAATTAATCCGAGGGGTAGTAGGCGAATCAAACTTCTGAGTCTTCAGTCTCCCCAGATACAAACCCAGATTCAAAACCAGAAACCACAGACGAATCAACGGTGTCCTCACATTCCGAAGGTTCTGAACCAGCACTGTCATACTCGGAGGAAGAAGGTCCCGAAAACACCACAAGTGAAAGCGAAGCCGACGAAGACAAAGAGGCCCTCGATGTCGAGCTCCATCCTATACAAGATGAGGCTTCTTCCTCACTCGACCCACAGCCAGCTGGTTCTTCATCTAACGGACCCATTTACGACGATCCTTCCGATGAGGACGACGGAGAGGGAGAATGGATAACGCCTTCAAACGTCGCTGTTCACAAGTCCCGTGCTCTTAATCTTCTTCCATCCGAAAACGATGGCAGGAAGGGAAAATCTCAGGATGAAGACGTTGACGTCGGTTGCATGACTGCAGATTTTGCGATGCAAAATGTTCTGCTGCAGATGGGCTTGAATCTTGTAGGGACTGAGGGAAAGAGAATACAAAGGGTAAAAACATGGGTCCTACGATGTCATGCTTGCTACAAGTACGTTGGATATCATCTTACATATTTAGTTCTGACTTTATCTTTTGCGTACAGAATATGCAAGGACTCGTCGAAAAAATTCTGTCCATCTTGTGGAAACCCTTCTCTCATTCGTGCTTCTGTGACTATTTCATCGCCAACTGCTTCTGGTAAAGAACCAGTCATGCAAGTCCATCTCAAACCCAATTTCCAGTACAAAATACGGGGTACGAAATACTCAATACCAGCACCGAAGCCAGGTTCTGCAAAGACTGGATCGGGCGAGGGACTCATCTTACGAGAAGATCAGATAGAGTACGTGAGGGCAAAGAAACGCGCAGATAACAAGAAGGAAAGGGAGGAGGCCAAGATGATGAAGGGGGTCTTGTCTCAAAAGAGTGGCGGCGATGGTGTCGCGATAGGGAGCTGGATGGACCCTGACTGGATACCAGAAATCATCGCCGCAGGACCGGGAGGCAAAGGTAGAAGCGTCAGGAGTGGAGGAATGGATGGTGAGATGCCAGTGGTCGGTTACGGGCGAAAAAATCCCAACGAAAGGAGAAGGAAGAAGTAGAGTCCATTACACTGTTGTATTCCGTACTTGTATTGTGCTATATGAAATGATACAGTTGGCGTTCTGCGTTGATCTTATGCCCCTAAACTCCTGTTCATGAAGCGCCTCTTCTGGAATGACATCCACCACTTGCTTGGTACATCTGTTTGTCCGTACAAAACCTCGACCAGCCGGCTGCTCAATTCTTGACGGACTTGAGTGAGATATGATCTTAGATATTCTATCTGTGTGTCAGTTGCTATAGAAAAAAGGATACAATCTGAACCCACCGGCATCAGCGCGACTGGCGGGCGCAGCATAGTGGGCGTTAAGTGCAAAGTTGGCGTCACCGGGTATGGGGAAGTTGTCTACCGACAAGGTGTTCAGAGACTTGGTGGCTTCTATTTTCGTGGGGGTCGTCTTGGCACTTCCAATCTTTGCAAGACAGTCGGATATGAAGAGGATAAGGACAATAAGTGTACGATCAGCAGGGCCTTTGATTTCGAAGTTTCTGAACAGTGAATTGGCGCGAAAGAGATCCAGAGTTTCATCAACTATATCGGCCTGTGATGGATCCGCTGAAGATTGGACATGAGCACAGAGTACGACTAGAGTTGACTGAAACGCACCCATCGGTGCAACCCCGCGGAATTTGGTCTTGATGGGAAGAACAGACATATTACCGACTTGGCGGACATCGGGTTCTTCGTTAAAAGATGAGTGATAGGCCTGAAAAAGGATTTTTAGCTAGACAGTCGAACGCATCGACAATACTTACGGGCATGATGGTGGTAAGGAAATGGCAATACAGTCGCGAGTCGTCACAGCGTTACCACTTGTTGACGCGAAGCTATGACGTCCAACAGGTAGCATTTATTGGATTTTTGTCACGAACCACCACGACAGCAACATGCCTGGTCTCACCGTCCCGGATGATGCTGCAGACAGGCACTCCCTTGTGTCGGTGCAATCTCTAAAGCCTACCTCGGACACTCTAAGCAGTATGTACTGAAAGGACCATTCAATCTGACATGGCCTGACTTTCAAACAGGACTTGTGGGCAGGCTCCGTGCCCTCACGCTCAGACTGTTGCCAGTGGAGGTTGAACCAAAGGATCTATCTGCACCGACCAGCATGATCATTACACCTGAAGTCATTTCTGCGTATATGGCCTCTGCTGGAGATTTCGTTGAAGCAGTACGTTTTCTGTCTGCTTTCATCAGCGCTGGATAATTATAAGTATCTTGTAGCTGCCGTATTGTCTTCTTCGCGCACGGGCAGAATTTCTTTGGGATGCAGCTCACAATCCCGCGGATTACGATGAGAACTATGGTCGGGGTAAGTGAATATCCAATATTCTTTGACATCATTTCACTATTTGCAGCTATTGCTTGTGAGGTTCTTGCAAGGAGAATTGTTCACAAAATGGCTCCAGATCGCCTGAACGCGGTCATGTCGACGCGATATAAGCACAAACAAATCGACGGCGATGATAGTGATCCCGCTAGTGCACTGGAAATGGCTATCGACACTCACTGGTGCGTTTTGAGTTGTCTCCGGGATACTTATACTTGAACCATAGTTTAGTACAATATTCTTGTCTTCCACAGAGTCTCAAGATGGTGATTCATGCTAGGTCTATTTGCTCCAGGAGTCTCACATTCGCTGTTCTTAGTCGTGAAGGCCATCTGGAACGGTGACATTGTCCAAAAAAGCGAGGACGATGATGTTCACGACATAGATTGTACGAGAGAACGATTATCATAAGACGACCACCCTCTCATCATTATTACAGACATTCCTTATTCGGAAATGCGAACGGGGTCGTTTTGGGATCATTTGGATCCTTCACGGTTGAGTGTGCCTCGGTGAGTTTAAGCAGTCATGCTAGCTTGAATACCCACTCAAGCTGTTTGATTTCCAAAGATACCAGAACTTGCTCAGGATAGTTGTCTGGCTGTTCTTCCTCGTTGCGTATTCACAAGCGGGCAAGTATAGTTTTTCTAATATGTGCAAGACGTCAATTTGACGTTATTTCAGTACGTCAGCCGGTGGAACGCCTTGCGGATCCTACTTACGCCACGAATCTGGATGCTTGGGAAATTGTTTTGTATGCGTTAGGCTTGTCAATAGTTTTTGAAGGTAACGTTGTACTGTCCCCAGAATCCTCCTGGTCTAAATATCTACTGCAGATGCCCACAAGGTAGGGTAATCCAGCAAGATTACAAGTGTGGTTTGTTATTCAGTGTATTACTATAGTTCTGGAAGCTCTTGCGGTTTGTGACATGGAGGGCCTTTTCCTTCTGGAATATCGTCGCAATCATCACAGATTCCCTTCTATTGACTGCGTTTATCTTACGAGTTGTCGGACTGAAGGCTACGGGCGACCACTCTACCCAACTTCGAGTAAACAGTTTTCAAGTGCTCAGTTTCGTTTCACCGTTGATCTGGTATGTATTCATCTCAAATCAATGGAAAATTACTTATGCATAATCATGGTCAGGATGAGTATGGATTTTCCTCTTTTATCAACCAGTTGATGTTTACCTCTATATCAGAATTGATAACTGTTTTTGACGGATACCAGTATGTTTTTTTCCACCAAGGGCTCATAACAGTAATTGACCTTGATTAAGATATGTTGGCACAATGCAGATTTGCGTGGCACGAATGTTGCAGGAATCTGGTATTTTCTTTGCGGTATGGATTCACATTTATTGCATGTGCACATCGCTTATTCGGCGATACAACTAGCTACTATCAATTCTAGCCCTCGGATTTGTACAAGCTATGTATGCTTTGGATGCTGCTGACGGAACTGTGGAAGCACCTTCAGCTGTAATGATTTCTGCTGCAGTTTTGTGTCTCGTCTCACACTTTTTGTAGGTTGTGAATGCGTTGATACAAGGATTATTGGGGTATGTGGCAATTTACATTTTGCAACTAATAGTTTCCCTCAACTTTACTTCAGGTCCCCGGATTTTGAAAGATACATAACAAGGCATGGCTTGTAATCGCCTACTTGTTTTTACCTTGACTGACGCCGCCCTAACAGCCCATCGGGACTAATCATGTACTACTTGTAAGAGTAATTTTCTTTAAGAGAGGGACAAGATACCAATCTCCCTAGATGGAACGTGGTGACAATGATCATCCTGCTCAATATCCTCATTTCGTTGTTCTCCTCTGCATATGACGATGTAAGTTGTTTATCGTTCGTCGTATCTCTGCTCATTGTTTTGCAGGTGGTAGCAGATTCAGAGGCCGAATATCTGGCCTATTTTTCAGGAAAAACTGTTGGAATGATTAGAGCGCCAGACTCTTATGTTTATCCTGCACCTTTCAATCTCGTTGAAATCTTTCTGGTCTCGCCTTTCGAGTATGTTTATATCAACTATGACCCGGACTTTTTGATATTGAATGGCGTCTTTCAGGTATTTCGTGAGCAAGCGGACATATGCAAAAGTACGTATATTCCTCCAAAGCTGATAGACTTTGGTTCACGGTCTTCGTCTAATGTTCACAGATCAACCGTGTTGTTATGCGTGTTCTCTTCGCTATCCCGCTTACCATGATTGCCCTTTACGAGTCTTTCAGGGAAGAAGAGGCAGAGTGGATGAAAAATTGGCTTCATGGAACTGACCAGGGAGACGATAATTATGACAGCAACAGGGACCCTGAACCAGCCGAGGAGGATGCAGCCTCTGGATTGAGTATCAGCAAGGTGCCATTTTCAGAACTGGTCAAGGTTTTCCCAAATACCGCTCAAGTGAGTAATGATTGTCTGATCGTTTGCTTTTCTTAATGCCTCTATAGTCGAGTGATACGCTTATGATGTTGGAAGTCAAGGAACTGCGAGCCAAGCTTGATGCTATTTTGAAAAAATTGGATCCTGAGGCTTGAAATCTTCGAGATTGAACGACTTATACACGATTCACGATACATTTATTAACGGACATCCTAAGTACTGAAATGAAAATGCTCCAAATGATCATGAATGCTTGAACAAACTCGGAGATGTTCTCGATACATAAATTCACATATTTGAAAGTTCTTAAATCTCAGCGCCTTGGTTGTACGTCTCCTGCAATCCCCACAAAGGTATGCCTAAACGAATGGCGAAATTAAATGGGGATGTCCACTGGCTATTTAGCTTATTCAGTGGTATGCGTCTTCAAAACACAGAAACCTACGAAGCTCAAGAGTTCTACACCGAACTTCCTTTATTTGCAATCCTCTCGCATATCTGGGGAATGAAGAAGTCAAACTTCAAGACATACGAATGGGTCTCGATGTCGCCAAGTTCAAGTTTGAATGGACCTGGATCGACTCGGTTGCATCGACAAGTTGAGTAGCGCCAAGCTTTCTGAGACTATCAATTCGATGTACCAGTAGTATTTAGATGTGGAGATCTGCTACATCTACCTGAGTGGTATGAAAAACATCCCAGATCCGCATTCCGCAAATGCAGATGGTTTGAGCGTCAGTGGACGTTGCAGGAATCAAATGAGACTGTATTCTTAGATGAAGACTGGAAAAAAATTGACACGAGATCGGATTTGCGCGATGTGATCTCTGCTATTCCCGTCCAAATTCGACTGAAAGTGGCAATCCTACTGGCAGCAACTGTTCAACCCTTCTCCACAGACGGTGCAGTGGTACAGGCTACACCGGATAGCCAACTCGTAACGGTTTGAGCTAGTTTATATCATGTTACCATCTCCATTTATTGGTGCGTTGCTGTATAGTACAATATGAGCAGTATAAACGAGTCGTCTTCCGGAACGCGGTCCAAGACATTCTCTGAGCTGTATTTATCGATGTGATGATCTTCAAGCGAAGTATTTTGCAGCGACGATGTTGGCCTGCACCTGGTTCAACCTTGGATACCCATCATGAGCAGACTCGTTACAATCTAAGTATACAGCTTGACACAGTGTGCTCGACTAGGTTTCACCAGATTCTCGATATAACTGTTGTAAAATCGCCATTGATTGAACGAAGAAAGGTCGCACTTCATTAATCTCCATCGAACAGAAATTTGGAAGCTACCAGGTACTCGTGAACAGGAGTATGACGGAGAAAAGACCGCTCTTACACTGAATTCTCCCTGATCCAAGTTCGCTAAGCCCTCTCTACTCTTCGCCTGACGTGCCTCGCACAGATCTTTAAGAACAGACCGGATTTTTTCCGCGTCTGGTATGTCGTCTGACGCCCTACAAATTCGAAGTCAGGACACGAAGACACGAGTAGAAGACACGAACACGTCTAGCAACACTTTGGAAATTTCTGAAAAGCGAAAAGGGAGACGACTAAAGCCAGTCTCTGTAGTTTCTTCATTCAGCCGCGCTTGCAAGAATTCTAGCGTCCTTTAGAATTTGAACGAAAGCAAGACGCGTTTGATTACGCACCGACATTGAGCCAGTGAGGCGCTATTATATGGCACTTTTTCTTCAGTTTGAGATTGACGGCCATCCAAATAGGAATCTTCGCTCTGTGCGGAGGGCGAAGGGGACCATAAGCGCCCTGTATACTGGACGTTCAAGATGCAATTTAGGTCGCGTATACGAAGCCGGGTACCGAGATAAAAGCAGTTTTCTCCATTGCAATGAGAGGGATAATTTCGATGAGTTGCTGGGATGCAATGAGTTCTAGTTCTGTCGGTGTTACCGAGGTACGCAGAGATGGAGGAAGCGACATGAGGACACGACGATCATGTGACATAACAAGTTGGAACTTGCTCCTGTTTCTGGCGATTTTCTGTTAACATTGTACAGTCAAGGTGAATAATATTCTGCCTGATTTCTACACAGCTAAACATTGCAACAGTGCCAGTAAACCCGCTGGATCTCGCACCATTGCTACTCTTTCGCTCATTCCAACCTCTTTTATCGCAGCAGCTTTTGTGCTCTGCGTTTGTTCACTCGTCGGCATGCTTGGATCACGTACTAAAAAGGTCAACTCTTATGGGAAACGAAGCCAACGTATTGTCAATGTATATGACGACCATAATGCCTTGACTGGTTCCACGAGCAGCTCAGCCAGCATCTTCGATGACATGCCTCCAACTCAGTGGGCTCCCGTCGTGTCTAAAATGAAGAATAGAGAGAACCAGCTCACCAAGAAACCCAAACCAGTCAATTCTAAACCTATACCCGTAAACAGGAAGAAAAAGCAGCATTCACCAGTTGCTCAATCTCTCCGGCACATCATCATGCGTGTACAGGATGTCCACGGTACTCCTTCTCGCGTTCCCTTTGGAGTTTGCGAATCCAACACTCCGAATTCACCTGCTGTACTCGGGCTCGCCGGTACAAAAATGAAATTACCTTCCGCGAAAGGTACTCCGCTGCGTAAACCGAAAAGCCCCGTGGTCGAAATGGATATTATTGTAATGGATGATGATGGAAACAAAATCAGCCATGAGAGAAGGATATCTGGAGGCAAAGACATGGCTGGGAAGGAGTCAAGAAGGTCGAAGCTCTCCGACAGTGAAACCGACATACCTGAAGTGGTCAGGAAGCCCAAACGCATGGCCAAGCGCGCAAAGCCTGTCGTTGTCATCTCTGACGAATCCTCTGACGAAGATGATCTACCTCCTCCAAGTCCTGTTCCAAAGTCAAAGACGAAGGCTGTTCCTAGCCTTAAACCTGCTGTCCAGCCATCGAAGCGGCCTTTTACACGCGTCGAGGTTATCATACCGCCACCCTCTCCCCCTCTTGCTGCTCTTATCAAAGCAACGGCCCCGCCAATATCGCCAGAGATACCTATATCGTTTAGTCCCCCTCGACCCACTCAATACAAGCATACTCTATCTCCGCTGGTAAAACCCCGACAACTCACTCCTTACCGACATCGGCAAAAGAAGCTCTTTGAGCCTCCTAGTCCACCATCACCCCTCACCGATTCAGACTTAGATCTTTCAATAGACTTGTCCGATCCCAGTATCGGACTTCACCTCCCCAGCGATTCTTCACTTCAAGAGAAACCTGTTGTCCCTGAATATTTAGCTCCTTTACTAGAGGAATGCCAGCAAGGGTCTTGTGGTTTGCATGAGTTTTCTGCATTCATAGAGACCTTTCCCTACGACCCTGTCGTAAGGCGCTATTCGCAAGACGTTCCTGGACCATACAAATTCAGGAAAGTAGGGGAGGCCAGTTATTCGGAAGTTTATGGTATTGGTGATGTCGTTCTCAAAGTCATTCCTATTCGCAACGAAGATGACTCGAATTATTCGAGTGCTCGGTCAATGAAGGCTAGACCTAATAATTCTAGCTATGGTCAAGATGGTCCCGCTCCGTCTGATGCGAAGGATGTCTTGAAGGAAATTATCGTCACACGTGCGATGGGGGATGTTTGCGACAATTTTGTGAGGTTGCTCAAGACTTATATTGTAAGAGGGCGATATCCTCAGCTTCTCCTGGAGCTTTGGGACGAATATTTGGAAAAGAACGGATCGGAGAGTGTTCGACCCGGTTAGAACTTTCTGTCGGCTTCCAACAAGCTGTGCTAATGTTTTATTACAGATACCTTCAATGTATCCCAAGTCTACGCAATCATTGTCCTACCGAATGGCGGGCCAGACCTGGAGACATATACCTTCTTGCATCCGAATAAAACCGGTTGGCGACAAGCATGCAGTAT
Source organism: Stygiomarasmius scandens (assembly GCA_037954225.1). NCBI lineage: Eukaryota > Fungi > Basidiomycota > Agaricomycetes > Agaricales > Campanellaceae > Stygiomarasmius > Stygiomarasmius scandens. Next base: position 1,179,260 of record JBANRG010000002.1, on the reverse strand, counting down.
CTTCTGGCAAGTTGCCAAAAGTTTGGCGCACGCGGAGCAATTGGTGTCGTTTGAGGTAAGTGATTCTTCCTTGACTGTTGTCTTTTTTACTGAAAAGTATAAAGCACCGCGACCTCCACTGGGGACAAATCCTCATCAAGAATCTCCCTATGCCCATCGTTATGCCCATGCAAGAGCACAGTGTCAACGCGGCTGAGCGTCAACGCCAGATCACCAGGACGTCTATGGATGATTGCGTTCACGGTATACAAGCTACCGTAATCGACCTCGGTTTGGCTAGAATGGATGCTGGAGATGGTGCCGGTGGTGAGATGGTTCATTGGACGCCTTTTGATGAGGAGATTTTCTTGGGAGAAGGTATGCGTTCGCCCAGAACCTAGTTTTCATACTAAGATGATATCAAAGGTGATTACCAATTTGATATATACCGTTTCATGAAGAAATGCAACACCGGTAATTGGGAAGCTTTCAATCCTATTACGAACGTAATGGTGAGTAGCTTGGAAATCTGTCCTACATCTTCTGACCCACACAATCATGCAGTGGCTCCATTACCTTGTAGTCAAGTTGATGCGTTCAAAACAACTCAAGACTCCCCCTCCTCGTAAGACATCAACAAGTGCAGCTGTCTATAGTGAGAGGGAATGTTATGAATGTTTGGCAGACCTGGAGGCGTGGCTTGGTCAATGTATCAGCTCGATTTCAAAGGTAGCAACAAAAAGTGGCAGGGGCCGCAAGAAGGGACAGTCTGTGACTGCCACGACAAGCAGTAGCCCAAACCCGTCCTGTGCGGGAGAGATAGTTGAATACGGGATAAAGAAAGGTTGGATCAAACCAATCACATCGTAAACCTGCCATGATGTTGTCTACAGTTGCATTTCATCGTATCTTGGACATCCTTCAGTTTTTGTTTATTTGACTTGTGTGTGTGTGTAAAATGTGGTATATTGTTTACTAAAACATGGAATGGAGGACCCAGCTAGGCTATATCAATATTTCCTACAATTGTCTATGTATTAGTGACAGTGGTACAATGCAATGTCCATTATATAATTAGTTATGCAAATATCATCGCAGTCATTACGAAAAGGAGAGCATTGAAAATCTATGGTGGGTAAAGAAAGCAAGAAAGGTCCAACGGGGTCGACTTAACACGACTGAATGAACGAATTTTTGGGGAAGGTCTGTCCGAATTGTTCCCAGGTAGTGAGGTTAGCATTGGTGTATGCCTCTTTGTACGTGTTGATGTATTCGGCGGTAGGAAATTCTGAAGGATCACATCCAACGTTGATGGCCTTGGGATCTTGGTAAACTCTTATCCAATCGACGCTCATACGACTGATAGAAATGAGCTGATGAAACAGACAGAAAATGCAGGGAACTCACGCAGGGAATGTCAAGTGCGCGAGATCCACCTCGCCTGTAAGTGGTTTAGTTGGGTTGATCTAGTCACAGCCAGAAAACGCACCAAAGTTCTTTGACATGCCGAGGTTGATAAGGAGGTACTGCGCCACGTAACTCAGTAAAAAAAATTTTTTTTTTTTGCAATGAGACCGTCAACATACCATTGGCTCTTGAGGGACGGGACGAGCAGAAATTTCGACAGCAGAATCCGCACTTACGCCGTCCGCATTTATTGTCCATGCCTGTTTCGAATCAGACATCCAGCTGATGTACTGCAGGAATAAAGACACTTCAATCATTGTCGCAAACATATGAGGAGTGCCTTACTGCATTATCGAAACCCGGTTTGTATTCAAATCCATATGTTGAAAAGCAAGGGCTAGCGGCGAGTTCATAACAGTGTTGATTGGTTGTAGTAACTACAGAAGTTGCCTGCTGTGTGCTACCGCCGATGTAAGTGTTCAGACTTGAAATCGACTCGTCATTGATGATCAGGTTATCGGAAGTGTTCTTCCAGACATATTTGTCATTGAAGGGCTGGAGTCATGTCAAAATGGGATGAAGATGAGATATCAAAAAGCTTACCGCCCACTGAGCTGACTGAGAAACTTGTCCCTCTTCATTCGAGACTTGAGCTTCTAAAACATCGATTTCGGGAGCTCCCCTTCCGACGAAACTTCCATCTTTGTGCTTGGGTCCGGGGTGGGATTCACCGGGGCACGTACATCTTGAGAGTCTTTGACCAGGAAGGTACGAAAGAGCAAAGTTGCTGTCAGCCGGACCATCCTGAGCAGCAGCTGCAGGAAGTCCGTTGACAGTTTGATTGGGTGCCGCACCAACATCGCATGCATCATAGGTGTAAGGCCACATTCCGTCTAGAGTAGCTCCATACCTGCTTGCACGTTAACAGAAATGACCTTGGAGACAACAAAGTGCACGTACCCAGCCCTTCCCAAATTGCCCATGGCCCAGACAGCCGGCTTGATTGCATGTTAGAAGAAGCGGCGTTGAAATGGCACAATGCACGTACCCAAAGACCGACGACATTGTTAATACCGGGAAGCTGAACAGAAACTTGGATCATTCCACCGGTGAAACAAAATTTGTTCCTGTGGGTGTGATTGGTATGAAAAAACCATAACAGAAAGCAAAAGTAGTCACCAAGTAGACATCATCCCTGCAATATATCGGTCAGCATTTATCGACCACGACTAGTGTACCACGAACCTCCTTGATATTGCATACCGTGTGTTTCCTTTTGAGAAAGGGTGATCACCAAGGAACCGTCCTTTGTCGTGATTGCAGCTGGGTCGTACCATTCCATATTGTTGGTAGCCTACAGTGACAACAGCTTAATCTTCAAGAAAGTTGTCACGTATAACGTTTCAGCTCACCCAATAATGCAAATCTAAAACAATGAACAGAAGCTTAATCTAGAGTTGACGTACACAATGTTTAAACTCACCCAAGGCTTCCCAGAATGGGTCGTCGCCCGGATAAAACGTCCTTCCATCTACATTGAATTCATCTGAGAAGATCAACTGCCACTCTGAGCCGTCTCGGAGAGATTTCGTCGTATAAGCATCATCAGGTGTATCGAGATCGATGAGGCCCCAGTTGCCTAACGAAGGCACCTAGAAAGAGGCAACGATCGGTTAGAGACGGGTGGCAAAGAGAGATATGATCGACGCGCCTGGCCGGATGCATTGACACCAAGAGCAGCGTTGAGTCCATGTTGCTCGGCTTGATACTTTTGTACATATGTTAATATAGGGTAGCCAATACTGTTGCGATGTTGTTCAGGTGAGCGAAAAGGACAGCTTAAGGACAGCTTGGGATGATGCTCACAATAGCATCAACAAAGCAGACATTAAAATGAGCAGACATCCTAAATTTGCAAGAGCTCTGCCAGCAAAAGGGTGAGAGAACTTGTCTGGCCGGCGGGGATCATGAAGGTCATCATCAGCTTCCGATATGAGAGGAGATATGTTGGAGCCCCAATGACGAGGGTCGGGAGGTAGATACTGTTGAGTGGTATAAGCAAGCTGAAGAATGAAGGGTGTTTGAAGAAAGACTTGCTTGTCCAGAGATCGCGCCTACTCTGCTTGACCTCGCGGAACCGGGAACTGAGGAATATGGTGAGCCCGAGTGCTGTTGAAAAATTTTAAGCCAATCCATTTTGCTACTTCCAAAGCGAACGCACGTCAGTAGCACTGTTTCGCAACAAGCTAGAGCTTGAGCCAGCGCGACTATCATGTTGGTAGGACATGAAGAGTAAGAGAGGAAGATGATGGAAGGAAAAGAGGTGTGTTCCTGTGTGTTCGCACAGGAAGCACCACCTCAAATTCGCCGTTGACATCATAAATTCCGCATTTGGCAACTCCATATCCAATTGTGGTAACGGCATAGCTTCGGGAGCATGGCAACAACTCCACCGAGTAGAATGGACGGTTGACTAATATCACCCAGCACGCAACACGTTTGGAGCTGACATTTACGGTAGGCCGGACGGGTCAGGTTGAAATTTGACCGGACAACTTTGACGTCATGTGATGACCAGTCGCTTTGGGCACCATGTCGGCCTTCAAGCTTCAAGCTTCCTGAATTCATGCGCAAGCGCTCATCGCGAAGAGGAGGAGCAATTCCTGTGTCAACTCCACATAGTTGCATCTTTTTGATAGCAAATCTCCGGCGCAAGTCATAAATGAGATAAGATGGCCTTTAGCTACGCCGACTCGGAAAAGCTTCACTATTCGAGTCTTTGGCATGTTGTACCATTCGTAAATCTAATGTTTCTAATACCCACTTTGCCAAAGATTGCCTCTGACTTTTTAGAGGTGAATCCTTCACTCGGATCATCTCTGCTATATCCCCATCACATTTCATTGTCCGACAGGGATAAACAATGTTTTTGTTGTTGTTCGCAACTTTCTATTTCACACATAGCTCTATCCATTTCTCCTTGCTTGTCTACGCTCATGGTCAACATTTCTGGTGCTAATGGTCACGACAACGGAGTTGTGCCTTCTGATGACAAGCTTAAGAAAGCTTTATGGCAATATGCACGAGAAAATCTTACCCGAACACAAAAGCTTGCTCGCCTTGAGTCTGAATTTCAGTACAAAATCAGGTTGGTCTTCTATTAATATATGTCTTATGTCCACTGATTCCCTGGCAGTGAAAGTACCCTCAAACGCCTGCAAACCAAATTCGGAGTCCCGTCAAGCCGAAAGCCACCACCAAGACATGTGGCAGTTGGTTTGATCCTTGATGAGATGGCTCATGATCCTGAAGGTCGACGTGGTGCAAATACAGTCAAGTCAATGCTAGCTCAGGCAGATGTGCAGATCCCCAGGTGTGTAGAATTAAGAATCGCTCCATGCAATGCCTTCATCAGTCTTTTTATTCTATTTAGAAAAATAGTCCGTGAGGTTACAAGGCACAATGCTTTGGCTGAACAAGTTGATCGCCGCCAACCTGGTTCTCGTCAGAATATTCTCCGTGTCCCTTTAACAACCCCTGGCGTTAATTATGAGGTCAGTGGCGATGGCCACGAAAAGACAAATGCACAGGGACTTGACATGGGTGGTGTTGGCATGGACATTTATGGGATCGTCGAGAAATGTTCTAGTGCTATTCGTTACTTTGTCTTTGTTCCGTCATCTCGCGATAAACACACTGTTGGTCATGTCCATCTTGATTATATTGAGAAATATGGTGGTGCGTGCATTTAACCTTTGACTTTTTCATTCCTCATTTTTTCTATAGTAATGTCCATGCAGTTTTCAGTGGACGGTGGACATGAAACTGAGTTCATGTTTTCCCAACATATGGCACTTCGGTGAGATTTTCTGATATTCCTCGGTTACTTTTATTAACAAAGTGTAGAGAGCGATTTGCACCTGAATATAGCTTTCAAGAACATAATCCTTGGGACTCGAGGAAAAGTGTTCACAACCCCCGTTCTGAGGGTACCTGGAGACGATGGCGTGATCATACAGGAAAAACACTCCGTGAAGAAATGGTCAAAGGAAAGACTAATGGATTATACCATGCAGGAAGCTATGTCCGAAGGCAAGATTTTTTTGTACGTTCCTACCTATTCCCACTGCTAAAATCCTGGTTAACCTAGAAACTTGTTTCAATGGTTGTGGCCGAAGATAGGCCAAAAAGAGGCTGACATATATGTTAGTTGGTGGAATGCGCATCACATCCGCGGTCAAGCAGCTAAGTTACTTCCATCCTCCACTACTCCTAACATGGTCTTTCAATCACCTGAGTGCTATGGCTACCGTCGATGGGACATTCCGATCCCTCAGAGCGCAATCGATGTTTTGCGGAGTAAGATTCCAGTATCTAGGGATGAGGCATTCCGTTGGGTTGATGATGAATTTGACTTGGCAGCGCAATATGTGTACCAGGAAATTGGTTTTCCTGAGCTCCGTTGCCGCAATGGATGGGAGATTTATAAAGATATGCTTGATAAACTTCTGAAAATGTATGGTGAAGATACACCAGTATATCTCCTCTAACGTTGTCTTTACTTTTACTCTGGGATCCCGGCAGTATGCCATTAAATAAATTGTTACCCAAACATTTACTTTTACCTCGTTTACATGAATACTAGTTTTTGCTTATGCGGAAGATATATGTTAGAACGAATGCTAATCCTATATACTGGGTTGCCCCTAAAATGCTGAGGAAATGTTACGGGTGGTCGTACTGTTCCCATCCCGACAAGAACTGTTAATTAGGGTTATCCGGCAATGCGGCACCCATGCGGCAGCCCACAAAATAAGGCTACGTATCCTCTCGGCCAAGTTTTGAGACTAACGCGTCCTTCTGGCATCAAGATATTTTCTTACGAACACTGCGGAAGTCGACATTCATTTACTTATTCAACTAATAATACTCTAAATATCCATAAATATTTTTAGTTCTTTACTTACCGTAGATTTGGATCCCTTCTTTAGTATCTAACCATCCAAAAAACTCGTAGTATAGCAGCGTCGATATTTTGTAACCTACCCACTCGAAAATCCACTTCTCTCAACTCTCTTTACGGTTTTTAAACCGCTACTCGTTCAATCAAGCGTCAACAACGACATCCTCATCAATCATCTGTCAAATTATTTCCCTATTCATCTATAATTTATTCAACTCGACGTTGATTCATCCATCTAAATTCCGCGACAGTCGGTTCATCATTGGTCGATTGAAGACTTGTCTATCTACCACTTTTGGTAATCCCGTCTATATTCTGTTACGTAGCTAGTCTGCTTAGCGGATAATCCCTTACGATGGACGCCTCAATCCTCCAGAACTCTTGCGCTCAATCCTCCAACCCACCACTTATCTCTAAAACCAGATTCTTACATTTAATTCAAGATTTTTTATTATTTCGTCAACTACAAAATAATATGCGTCCTAACGGGAAACTGAATTTCATTTTGAACCAGAATCCCAGTGCCATGAGTGTATCATTTTATATTAGATAGTGAATGGGGGCAGCGGAAGAACTGTTGTGGTAGGGTCGATTACCCACCATGGGTATAATTATTTATGAATACATTTCTCTTTTATTCAAATTATTGTTGGTACATTTAAAGTCTCATTTTGAACTTATCATTTACACTCATTCTACCACCATTTGACATTCCTACTTAATATTATATTTACTATATTATTTTTCTCAATTACCTTTTTTGGTAATTAATTTCTCTTTACCATTTACCACCGGCTCCTTCTGTATTATGACATCACTACTTTCCTTTTCTGTCCATTCTCGAGTCTCGACCAAACTGGTTAAACGTATATTTCCCCTGAAGTTCTGGTTGCGGGTTTGATCAGTACGTTTAATTGTTTCCTTTATTCCATCAATCCTTTACACCTTCTCTCTATGCCAATTCGGCATTATTCCCTTATTTCACGCAGATCTCTCTTTCCTCAACGCAACCGTGAAACTTTTTGACATCGGATGTGCCAAGGTGACTTTGCTGGTGGAACCTATGACATTTATAGTAAATCTGGGTATGTGCGCAACTGTGGTGGTGGCTGTATACAATAGAACAATATTTCATTTACATCATTGTAAAGCAGCGACACAATATTGTCCATTTCAACTTTGCTCCGCCCTACAGTCTTTGACCTTGTATCTTCTGTGCATTATTCATTCTGCTTCCAATGAAACAAACAGGGACAATGACAGGATAACCTATATAATATCTACTTGGGTTTGATTCAATCCAGTTACCATGACTTCTACTTCATCTACCATTTCTAATGCCGCTATCACTGAAGATCCAAAAAAATGTCCTGACTGTCTTGCACGATTCGACTTCAAGATGTCTATTGGGCCTTGTGGGAGGTGCTTCAGGTTGAATGTGGAACAGGATAGTGAGAAACTGGAAAAAATAAAGGTGCGTTACTTTATGGTCAGTTCTTTGATTGTAGTACTCAGCCGCAGTTATACTTCAGTCATTTCCCATGTGCAAGGGCTGTAGTGCATGCAGTGAGCGCTTGGCCACGGAATACTGTGGTGATTGTGAATGTGCGTCATACTTCTGAATTCAAATTGGTTGATTTACTATCCGAGCCTTCCCCTTCTGTAGTAAAAGTAGCTGCCATTAATGCTGGAGCTCAAGAAGAAGATCTTCAAAATCTTACAACAACTGCTGACATGTGGCGCAGTCAAACATCTCAAGCTCGATTCAAGGGCAAGGACAGACCCAAACCCCAAATTCCCAATATGCCAACACCATATGCCATGTCGTCTCAAGCCTCAACACCTAATGGGATCCCAAATCAATCATCGACACAATTTGTTGTTCCTACTTCAGCTCCGAATGATTTATCCTCGCGCCCATCCGCTGGCCAGACCCGTTCACAAAGTACAAAAGATCCGCAGATTGGTTTCATTGCTCGAACCATGTTTAATAACAAAGAAGTTCCACGCTTTGGAAAAATCCTCGACTCTGCCTCTTGTGATGTGGCTATGCCAGGTATTTTTTTTCTCTTAGTCAAATCAGATGTTTCTCAAGATTTCCATATAGATGTCATTGATCGTATTCTTGCACGTGTCAATAATGATTGGGATAAGATCAGCCAAGAGAGCCTAGTCCGGTGCGTTGTGAAATTGACTGTAAATTTGATTTCTTCTACTAAGCCAACAATTTTTAGTCATGATGTCTGCGTTCGATTATTTGGCAATACAGAACCTCTTGAAGATTCTATGAACCACCCTATCGGAGCCTTCTACCAAATGCATTCAGCCCACTCACAGGCCCCTGTATATCTTAAGCGAGACCCAAAGTACAAGTTTGTTCCGGGTGCCTTTCTTTGTTTTGAAATTCACATTGATCCGCAAGCTGTGAGTTCTATTTTCTTTTTATTTGTCTAAATTCTGAGTCCTGATGAATTTCACGACTAGTATCAAGTCCGTACAGGCCATGATATCCCTGCTGAAATTGGCCCGTCAACTAAAAAGCGCAAGAGTGTTGCAAACTCTAGGCTATCTACACCTTCATCCCAGGCCACACCTTCTCGCATTGCCTCACAAACAGCCACTGGTGAGTTCGTTTTAATTTCTTTTTGTTTGAAACTAATTTAGAATTTGCCTTCAAAGTTTCTCGCATCGCTCTTAATAGCCGCTATCAGTTCAATGTTCCAGGGCTGAGAAATAGCAGTAAAATGTCTGCCGTTACTTTTGAAATCCCTAGTGGCAACATTGATGATCGGGGAAATATTGAGATGCGATGGGAGAAGTCCACTAGATGGACTGGTCAGTTGTCGGACTCACCTTTTGCAAAAGGCAAAATGAAGATGGCTTTTGAGGTTAGTTGATTTTTTGAGCCTTATTGTATACTCTCTTACTATGTTCAATTTCATTATAGTTCATTCGTGATGATGGTGAACGGTTTGTTGCCAAGCGCTTCTTTAATGTTGGGCAGGGACGAGATAGGACAGTAGACCTCAGTGAGAATACTAACTATCTACTGCAGGAGTACAGCAACATACTACGTGGTAATATGTGGCTTAGTGAATTCTATGACTTGGCAGATGAAGAAAACGCTGAAGTTTCAAAAAGTAATGCCCCTTCGCTCCTTTGAGTTTAATCATATATTGATCTGTTTTCAAATATATAGCCTTTTCCTTCACTGAATGCTACCTTGCTCATGAGGTTATATCTGATGACGGATTTGCATCTTATGCCTCAGGAGTCCGTGAGAAAAGCCTCACAGGAGACGACGAAGTTTTCTGGTTAATTGAGCCAAAACGAGCGCGCGCTGTTGATCGCTGGTCTGGCAGTATGGATCATCCAAATGTGTTAGGGAAACGCCATCAGACCATCATGGCATTTGCCCATTATACGCTTGAGATCAGTAAAGGAAGCCTGGTTTACGTCGATCTTCAGAGTAAGTCATTACTTTGCACTGAAATATGTGCCTTAATGACTTCTTGTTGTGTTTATAGGTACTCCAGGAGTTCATTCGCAAACTGGTCTTGCAACAGACATTCTTTTCGACGTTGGAACCCATTCTAACAGTGATGATCAGAGGTATGTGAATATATTCATGACATAATAACCTTGTGTGATGCCTCCCTAGGTTAACTGGTCCTGGTGATTTCGGAAGAATTGGTATTGAGGCATTTGAAAGACAGCACAAATGCCTGGGTATCTGTCAGAAGTTGGGTCTAGTTGCATTTGACGCAGATGAAGATGATGTTGATAATGAGCCTACTCGCAAGAGGAGAAGGTACTCTGATGGTAGCAACGCAGAGCTTCTTGACGATGATGAAAACTGATATCTCAAATGTACTTGTCTGCGCTTGTTCTCGCCCATCAAAAATATTAATATGACACTGCATTGATTGGACTCATTCTCGCCCATTCTACTAGTATACATGCCCTGGTTCTGATACAATATGATACATGCTACTGCAATATGTTGCAAATTGAGTATGTCCGGCGATAATCTAGCTGTTGGTCAACTTGAGAATATTAAAATTAAAGATATGGACCGAGCTTTTGAATATCCAATGGAAGTACATGCCGAAGTATGTACTGGTGAAGTTAACACGGATGCAAGCAAGTCGTCTGGAAGACCTGGATGAGAATGTCATTCCCATGGAACCAATGGAGGTGAAGTTCAAAGTGAAGGTGCCAGGTGGAGGAGAGAGGACGGTGATTCAAAGACAATTTCCCATGACAGCGGTGTATGCGTTTACTGACTACCGAGCCAAGGGCAAACGATTCCGACTGTGTTTGTTGACGTCAAGTTGACATCGCAAAAGTGCCATCAGGAACTTTGACGTTGACAGCGTTGTATGTTGCGCGTTCAAGGAGCTCTGGTCGAAACACCATTTGACTCCTTAGGGATTTTGATGAGAAAATCTTGATGCAGGGGATCAAGGTAGAGCTTATCGATGAGGATGACAGGCTGGAGCAGATGGATGTCACTACAAAGCAGTGGTGGGAGCAAATAAGCCAGACAAGTCGGTGAGGGCGAAAGGAATGAAGACACACCTTCAAATATCTCATTAGTGTAAGATGTAATATGTAAGAGAAGTTGTCCGCTGTTGAAGATTATTCAGTGTGAGCGAGAAGACAAGTAGTTGTGAGGACATACAAGGGTTACACATTAACAAGAACGGCGACAGCAACATCAGAAACGGGACCAAACGCAGTCAGGCAGTCTAGCCCATGTTTACGCAAGTAGAGAATGTAACCAGGGGGTTAGAGCGTAGAGTGTTGGCGACCGGCGCAACGAGCTTCTTAGGATGTAGAGAGTCGATCCATAAAAATATAAAAGGAAGCTGACATAGTAAAAGGTACCGAGCTTCCATATTGGGAACCATCACATGGTTATATAATCAAAACACTGATCCGTGACTTTGGATATCGGACCCGATTTTGTTTGTACACTTGTTTACGGAAAAAACGCCGAAGCTCATGAATTAAAGGTGGTAGAGCCCTTGGCAAGCAAGGGAATAATCCATGGTACAGTGAATACAGAATTGCTCCAGAGGACACAATGTTAGCGTGTCAAAGCGTCATCACATGACGTCAAAGTTGTTCGGTCAAATTTCAACCTGACCCGTCCGGCCTACCGTAGACATTATTACTGTTGATAATCACAGACTCGCGATCACCGACGTCGTCAGTGTCGTCACAGATAAAGATACTTAAAACTTGCGAACTGGCGCGAAAACGTAAAATTTCGAGTGCCTTCTAAAGTACACATCTTCCACTGTGAAGATTCTACAAATAATAGTAATGTAACAAAGTCCATGCAATGCGAACTCAAATGTGTCTAAACTTTCTACCTTTGCTACCGTACTTTTTGGAATTCCTTCCAGTTAACCGAGCAAACGGACTGTAACCATTCGCCTTGTTTCCTATAAACGAACCATTATGCTTCTGCTTTGCTTTGTTGCTAAAGAAGGAATTTGGTGAAATCGGATTAGGAATGTAGGGAGTGGCGGACGCTGGCCGAGGAGGAGTAGCGGCACGTTCAGAAGGGAGTGTTGACGAGGATGCAGAACCGTTTGGTTTGGTACTCTCTTCTGCAGGGGACTCGTCGTCCTCAGAAGCATAGTCTTTCAAGATGGACAATGATTCAACCGCTTTCAATGCATCAATCTTCTTTTTCACCGACGTAGCTTGTGGATCATCGTGATCTAGCTTCTGGCGTTTATTCGAGTCGGCCGGAGACGTTTGTGGAGGAAGTAGAGGTCCTATGAACGGTTTATCCACTTTGACGCCCTGATCCTCTCCTCCATCTTGTTCGTTCTCCTCTCTCGGCCTCTTCTTCTTCATCGCGGCAGCGACACCGGGTTTGTGTGCTGGGGTAAAGGATAGCGCTGAAGAAGTGGGTGTGGATGCAGCGTGAACTGCAGAATGCACAGCAGACTGGAGCATTTGCCCCTTGTTCCGTATATAGAACAAAATGTAGGCATTCCTTAAGCGTACTGGAGGAGTGGGAGAAACCGTCACAGATTCGTCGTTCATTTCGTACCACCTTTGTTCCTTGCTTTTGACATAAGCATAATAGTGTCCCGAATGGGGGCCACCTCCAGCATGGCATATCACCGCATATAGCGAATATGTACCACCGTGCTGACCTTGACTCATATAAGGACCAAGACTGAGCGTTTCTTCATAATTGACGAGTTGTGTTATCTTGTGTCCTAGTGGTGAAAAGCGTTTGAGTTGTACAGTCAAAACTGCAGGAGGGTCATGAATCGAGAAGCGTTTCTCAGCATTGACATGTTTTTTGCACTTTTCGCATTTGTATTTGTCGGTTCCTTTCAGATAATCTGGGGCCACAAATTTGCGCAAAGCGTCTCTGAGCGTTTGCGTATTATAGACGTCGACGCTGAGGTCAAGGATGCTGTCAAAGGTGTCGCTGTTGTAGCCACAGCTGCCGCAGGTCACGCGAGAACGCAATCGACCTCCGAATATCTTATGCACCCAAGTGGTCTCTGCGAGTTTGGGGTCGATTTTACTGAATCTTGATCAGCACTAGAGATGAGGCGATGATGTCTGATACGCACGAAGGAAAGCCAGCCAGACAAGCTTTTTGTAAAGCATCCACAGCATAACGAAGGAATTCATGAGAGTCCTCTTGTCGTCCTCTCCGCAAATGTTTGGCTATCGCTGCAGAACGTCAGCTGGGTAGAAACACAGATAGATTCCGACGTACTTGTCAGTCTGCTTGTTATTTGGTGGGGATTGAAAGCCTGCTTCTTTCCCGAGTGTGACGAGAGAGCGACCTCTTTGAGGCTACATGTCATACAGAAAGAGCTTTTTGCTTTACCTAAACTCCAAGGTAAGTAGTAAACAGGTGATGAACAGACTCAAAAACTTGCATGATTCGGGTGTATGTTTAACCAGAACTTGTAATAACGGCGGAGTGTGTAATAGACACTGTAACGCGCTATTGAGGAAGCAGGTATTGCCGGTATTGTAGAGACCTGATCCAATGTTTGCATTGATACTCCTCGGCCAAGAAAGGTCGATGTCTCCGGGATATAAGGAAGGGGTTTTAGGAGTTTTGGCGTTGGTAACTCCATTGACGGGAGGTTTCACGGGTTGAGATGGAGTTGGGGTAGAAGGCGCAGAAGAGGATGATGATGATTTAGGGCGCTAAATGTAAAGCCATTTAACACAGGTAAAACAGGGAAAAAATTGCTCACCTCGAGCTTCGAAGGTTTGGAAGCATTTATTGGTTCATATTTACCTTCAGCAACAGCAAGAGAGCTAGAGGATGATCCTTCAACAAATTCTACGGGAGGAGGAAGGAGGCTATTGAAAGATTCCAAGTCCTTTGAAGGTTTATGCTGTAAAGCCAGAGAATCGTCCGAAGTGGGAGAAAGAGCCGATTGCGGCAGGCGGGGAGCTACAAGCATGTTGTGCGCCGAAAGCCGTAGCCTAAATGTTGCAGACAGAAACCGAAAGGGAGGAAGCCGGGGAATGATGAAAGCAGGAACAAAGGTGTATGTATGGGCAAATCAACGGACGCGCCAATACATGCAAACAACGCCGGAAATTTTTCGATTTGGCGCGTTTGACGCGGCTAATAAGTATGCTCCTGTCGTGATGCACCTTTGGTGAAGACCCAAAGACAGTACACATTCATGCTCTAGCAATGGTTGCGAGATACTTTCGTGCCTTGCGAACTCAAACAAGTCTCATTAGTCTAGCAAAAAAACTAACATTCGCCATTGCCACCGCGCAAAGCATTCACTCTTTATTGCTCTGACCACGCTCACTTACAGGAGGATACCCATGTTCACCTTACCGGTATTTTTTGCGAGACTCGGTTTCGTTCAGTCGCACACGAGACCGCGTCGTGTTTCATTACAGTTACTCGCCAGTGAGCGATTGTCGCGTCTGGATGCAAGAGGATAAATTCATCAAGAGCGTTCCACTGCTGCAGCGCCAGCCAAAGTTTTTGACTTCGGATTCGGTACATGCTGATGTCGAAGAATAGTATCCTCACATCGACCTAAGAGATGTTTATTTCTTCCTGACGGCGTTTTTCCCTCGGATACACTGTGGACTCTGGAAGTCACAAAATATATAGCACATCCATCCAATATTCTCAGAAAAGGTGTACACAGTTAAGGATGCTGGTTATCTTAGTACAACCATCTGCCAATATTTGCTTCTCCAAGTTGGCGCCAGAGGCGGCTTCCTTTAAATAGTCGAGAGACGAGACAGGAACTCTAGGTATAATAAAAATAGTGTACGAGAGACTTGACCAGTATCTGAACCAAGCTGAACCAACGTTTTTCTCCGAAATCGTAGGTATCTGCCAAAATCATCCTTGAATAGCTGTCTAGATCTAAGTTGAGTACTAAAGCAGCGGTAGCGTACCGACGGCTTTCTCTTCCCTACAAATAGTATCGAACACAATATCGAACACCCCTAGGAGTCTTACTGAAGAAAGGCTTCCAGGATTAAATTTATCACGAACTGTCCTGAAGAAGCGACGAATATGTATCTGACCTGAATATCCTGAATGCTTTGGCGAAAGTCTGACCGGGTACGTCGGCCCGTTCCAGGATTTTCTCTTCATCCATTCTTCATCCCACCCATCCAGCCGTACTGCGACTTTCCTTTCTCAAGAACTCGTTGGAAGACTGCTTTTACAGCCAGCAGGGAGAATCGCAGCAAATTTTTGAAGGAACTGACTAGAAGTGATGGTGGAAAAAGGCAAACGGTAAATAGACAGTCTGAACTGTTCGTCGTGGTAGTCCTAATAAACCTCAGAAAACGAGTCGAAGTCAAAACTACAACTGAACGTAGCTCATCATCTTCTCTATCTGATGTTCCTCGTTCACCGTCTCCTTTACCTGCCCCAAAGCGAAGTACATCTCTTTCCGTCTCTTTAGTAGCTCCTATATTCACCTCGCGCTAGACAGACATCGAGCTGAGACGCGGCCTTGTCCAATCTGTAATGAACCCATACCATTACGTCTCCTCGCAAAACACGCAGAATTAGAAGCAAGCCGTGTAGACGAACTAATTTACAACGTTGGTTCTACAGAGATTTGGGTTGACCCCTACGAATTCGATCCCAATAACAATTTTGCATCCAGTTCTACCACGTCCTTGTCATCCTCTTCCACAACTACACGACGTTCTGCAGCTCGCGCAAAGAGCACCATTCGTAGAAGCGAGGCTACCATCAAGGACCAAACTTCCGATGTAACTAAAACTTTGCAAGCTATCAAACGCAACCGTAAACAACGACATGCTAGACTGCGCGAAATGACACGAGAGGATGATGAAGACTACTCTCATTCGACTGGCCGTGGAAGTCGCAGAAGTCAGGGGCGGGACTTCGTCTGCCCAGTTTGCTTGACGTCGCTCCAAGGGGATGATGATGTATTAGATGCACACGTTGATGCATGTGTAGCTGGAGAAGGGAGAAGGCTTGAAGAAGAGAGGGAAAGAAGGGCAAGAGAAGAAGCCGCAAGTCGAGCAGCGGCAATCCAAGACGAAGATACACGGTGGCAGGATGATGCTGGTGGTCACGTCGGTGATGTAACTGGAACTGGGTTCCATACGCGCGATCCCAATGCACGCGATGTTGAAGAAGAAGTGGACATTGACGGGGATGATGCTGTCATTTTTGGTGATGCTCAGTTCACTGAAGGAGATATCCTAGGGACTTCATCCGAGTCGGTTAGGACTCGCGAACCCTCACAAGATGATACGCAAGTCGATATAGAAGGAGATGAGCATGAGGCCGAACCGCCAGAAAAAACCTTAAGGGATCTTATTGCAGAGGGCAAAGCTACAAGACAGGGTGCCCCTTCAGACAGCCCTGAAGCGGTCAAACAAAAAGTGGAAGAAGTTATTGGTGTTGCCGAGTCAGATAAACTGGATCTGGCAATTTTGACTGCACGTCGCAGAGGCAATCAAGTCGCATTGATTACCGCGTTAGAAGACAAACTCAAACTTCTGGTAGGCTGTCTGTAGGCTTTTGCTTGTCGGTGCTTTGACTTTTCTTTTCTAGGAATCGATGCGGGTTTCCTCCTCTACTTCCCTCCTTTGTCGGATATGTCTCGATCCCTACAACGAGCCTACCGTATCCACTGGTTGTTGGCACACTTGTTGTCGAGAATGCTGGCTCAGATGCTTGGGTTCCACCAAGCTTTGTCCTATCTGCAAACGTATCACGTCTGCCATAGATTTGCGTCGAGTATATTTGTAAATTAGCCATGGCGTAAATGTTTTGTCTTACCTTACATCTCTACGTAGTCTACCATGTATTTGTGTAAAATGCCTACAATCTCAGTGACCGGCTGTTGAAGGTACTTTTACCGCATTTGTTCATCAACCGAACTTTGCCCGACATCAATTCCTTCTTGAACCAACCGCTTGACCCGTTGCATTCGACCTCATGACATTAGGTTCTGACGGAGTCAAAGTGCTTTTGCACCCACAGTCTTAGTCTATCTGTAAACTACTTTCGACTTTGTAAAACTCCAATGTCGTCCTTCAACATTGATGAAGCCCTCGCGAAATTGTCACTGCCCGACAAGATCAGGATGCTATGTGGTTTGGCAAGTGCTCTAAGATGGAGCAGTCTTTGATCTTGCTGATTTATAGGTAGGGATGGTGGCATACGGAACCTGTACCCTCAGCTAGAATTCCATCTATGCGAATGAGTGATGGTATGTCGTACCAGTTATTCTTCTGAGCGATGACTGAGCTACTCTAGGCCCGAACGGCGTTCGCGGTACTCGATGTAAGTTTCTCTGGATGATCATCCACTGGCAGCCTAAATATTCTCATACTTCTTCTAGTTTTCAACGGCGTACCGTCTAGCTGCTTCCCATCAAGCACCGGTCTTGGTGCTTCTTTCGACGTTGATCTGGCATATAAAGTCGGCGAGGCCCTCGCAGAGGAATGTCGTGCAAAAGGCAAGTGTATGTGAATGAGAAGTAGTCCATCCTGATCTAAACTTTCATTAGGAGCCCATATTCTCCTGGCACCCACAGTAAACACCCAGAGATCTCCCCTCGGCGGGCGGTCATTCGAATCTTTTTCCGAAGACCCGAATTTGAACGGACTCATAGCAGCGGCCTACATCAACGGGGTGCAGTCAAAGGGTGTCAGCGCAACAATTAAACATTATGTCGCAAATGATCAAGAGTTTGAGAGGTTCTCCATAAGCAGTATGTTTTGCTTCTCCGCGACTTGTATTTTATTTCCTCAAAGCAACTCTAGGTGACCTCAGCGAACGTGCCTTAAGAGAAATCTACTTGAAGCCTTTTCAGTTAGCAATTAAACACGCTGACCCTTGGGCATTGATGTCTTCGTGAGTGGCCCTTTCGCTAGAAAATACAACGGGCACAAACTATCTGTTCAGATACAATCGCGTCAATGGTTTACACGTTTCGGAAGATAAAAGACTTTTGGATGACATTTTGCGGAAGGTGAAGCACACCATGCGGTCTCTCACTACATCGTTACTGAACGCAGTTACAGGAATGGGGATATAAAGGTAATTCTTTTTGGTTCGTTGAATGACCGCTATGCTTACACTGCCATGTTAGGAATGATCATGAGCGATTGGATTGGGGTTTATAGTACAGCTGAAAGCATTAAAGCAGGGTTAGATCTTGAAATGCCGTACGTTACTTGATTGGCTTTCTGTCGACAGTTACTGACTGTGAGTTTTTCAGTGGACCCACGGTAATGCGTGGAAGAGCAGTTGAACGAGCTCTGATCGCACAAAAGCTGTTCCCAAGTGATATTGACGCAAGAGTCAGAAAGGCTTGTACTTTTTTTCGAGTCTAACTGCGTTCAAACTTAATCAAACGTATCTCCAGATTCTTGAGCTTCTTCAAAGAGCTTTTGCATCTGGTATACCATTTGACGCTCCAGAAGAAGGCGTAGACACACCTGAGCTACGCCAATTACTACGCACAGCTGCCGCGGACTCGGTAGTACTGTTGAAAAATGAAAAGAACATTCTGCCGTTGAAGACTGCAGTCAAGAAAATCGCAGTCATTGGCCCCAATGCGAAGTTTGCTATGACTTCCGGCGGAGGGAGTGCGAGATTGTTGGAATCGTGGACGGTTTCGCCCCTGGAAGGCATTCGATCTTGGCTTAAAGAAGCTGGTAGCTCTACAGAGGTGATATTCATGGATCATGAGCTAGCTCTTTGAGCTGACAAGCTTGCAAGGTCAATTATACCATTGGAGCAACATCCCATAAATATCTTCCATTGTTGAGCTCGCTTACTTTTCAAGATGACGGGTCAGTAGGAGGTGTCTTGGAGTTTTGGAATGAAAAGCCTGCCAAGGACTTTATGGATCCAAACGCTGATCTGAATGCACCAACAAAGGAATCTGCCTGGAGCTGCACAAGTAAAGTGACTAATATTTTTTTGCTTGACGGAGTTGTGAGCGGTTTCCTCCGCCTTGTGTATATGTACACCTTGCGCTAATCAAGCTTCAACAAGGACTCGGACAAAGTTGACCCGAGTTGTTTTATTCGAGTGTGTACCCCATTTCCACCGATCAATCTCGAATTCTAATTGACACTTCACCAGTACACAACTACATTCATCCCAGACGAGTCTGGTGATTGGAGACTAGGTTTGAATGTCTCTGGGACTGGGAATCTTTTCATCGATAATCAGCTTGTCGTCGATCTATCCACCAACCCCCCATCTGGTAATACATTCGTTGGATTCGGGACGGCCGAAGTAAGCAATGTCGTGAAAGGGCTTCAAGCTGGACAAAAATACAAAGTGGAGGTGCGAATCAGTAACGTAGAACTGGTCGAGAAAGGCCTGCCCTTCCCATGTTGGGGTGGATTAAGATTCGGAGGTATTAAGGTTGTGGAAGACGAAGCAGCCCTGAATGATGCTATCCAACTGGCAAAGGAGTCAGATGGTGAGCTGGCTTTTCTTGCTTATAGCACCGGAATTTTTCTGATTAGTGTCGCGAATAGCTGTGATATTGGTTGTTGGACTAAACCACGAGTATGTTTTCTCATTGGACATTTTGCCGTTTTTATTGACCTGAACTTTGATTTCCAAGCTGGGAGAGTGAAGGTTTCGACCGCACAGATATGGAGTGAGTTGTTCTTTTAGGATATATTGAGATGGGAAATCTAACCTCTTTTTCCAGGCTACCTGGTCTCAGCAATCGACTCGTATCGGAGGTTCTTCGCGCGAATCCGAACACTGTCGTAGTGAACCAATCTGGTTCCGCAGTAACAATGCCCTGGATTGATGAAGCGAGTACTGTGCTGCAGGTGGGTGTAGTCACGATGTCTTCACAATCATACTTAAACTAATATTCTGGAAGGCTTTCTATGGCGGAAACGAGTTGGGAAATGGTTTGGCTGATGTTATTTTTGGCAAGGTTAACCCTTCAGCAAAACTGTCTCTGACATTTCCGTCAGTTTCTCCCCGGACGTGAGATATATTTTTTCGAGCCTGACTTGGGATATTCATAGGAAGCGATTGGAAGACGTCCCATCACATCCTTCATACGGTGATAAAGGCCAGGAACTTGGGAAAATTCTCTACAACGAGGTATGGATGATCTTTCTATTTGGGTCCCTGTTCAGCAGTCAACACTTTTCAGGGCATCTTTGTGGGATACAGAGGCTATCAAATCAAGAATGTCGCTCCAATGTTCTCTTTCGGACACGGACTTTCCTACTCCAATTTCCAATACTCAGACTTGAAGTGCACACCAGTATCGGAGGCCGGCCAATTCACTGTCACGTTCACTATCAAGAACACTAGTAACGTAGATGGAAGAGAAGTTGCCCAAGTCTATATTTACCAACCTCGGTCTTCATTGCCGCGTCCAAAGAGGGAGATGAAGGAATTTGTCAAGATCGCTTTAAAAGCCGGTGAATCTAAGCAAGTCAGGATTGACCTTGACCGGGAAGCTCTTGGCTTCTATGACGATAGGAGGATGCATTGGGTAGCTGAGAAGGGCAAATTCGAGGTCTTGGTGGGGGCGTCATCCGAGGATATCAAGCTGAAGGGGGACACTGAATTAAAAGAAACGGTCACTTGGATGGGCCTGTGATGTCGAAGTTTGCAAGTACCTACGAATTACGAAAATATCTCTTTTGACGCGACTAAAGCATGTAAATCCCTCGGGACAAATTGGAATTGAAACCGAGCCTTTTTGTTTGACAGTAGCATGGGTTTGGAGTTGATTCCGCTAGAGAATAACTCTGATCTCGATTTGAAAAAGATGACAAGTTGCGAATTTATTCGCATTGTCAACCCGAGTAAGAAAGAAGGACAAGCGTGGACATGGCAGCAGGGAAATCAAATGCTAACTGTTGAATATACGTGAATGTAGGAGGTCATGCCGCGTAGCCAATATCTCCCCCAATGGCCAAGTGTTGGCCGGCCCATTTGCCGACTCGTTTACTGCATCGTCCAGGATCCCAGTCCGTAATTCCTTGCATCTATCCACTTGCGATGTGACTAAAGGACGAGACAGATGCAGAAGGATCTGCTGGGCGCCATAAGGACCGATTTCATTCAGTCGGACAGAAGCTGATAGAAGACTTCGTGCCTGCAGAAAAATGTGGAGGTATTGGGAACGTTCTGCAGAAATAGCCAATGTCAGAGATGATCAACAGTCAAGGCATTAGTACGCACCCAAAGACAATCCGAGAGCCGCGGTCAATATACCCCAGCATATGGGTAAATGGCCATGAGTATTGTCCTTCCTGATGTACAACTTGAATTGTGAAACCAAGTCGGAAATCGATGCAACGATCTGGTCTTCTTCTGCATCTGCAGAAATAGACGGAAGAGAAGGTGGTCGTGAGAAGCCCTTGGAATAAAGAGTGAGAAGAGCAACGCCTTGAGATTTGGAAGCTCGTCTGGCAACATGGTTCAGAGTCATAGTTTCGTAAAGATCGTCTAGAGATTGGAGTGAGGAAAGGACGGAGGACTTTTCGAGAGTGGTTGAGTTGCTGCGATAACGAGACACTAGTTGGTGTGCGTCTGATACGAAGGGTAGTGCGCTGCGAGCATATGATGCAAGGTTGTCGTGCATGAAGGAAACGGTCCTTTCGTAAGAATCTCTTGAACCAAAGGCATGGGTAATGTAGGACTCTAGTCCTGAGGAAGCTACGAATGAGCCAGTTGGAAGATTAGAGTCTGAAAGTAGGAATAAAAGATATGTCTCGTCCTCGTCGACTGCCATGAGCGCGTAATTACGGAGCGCAAATCCGCCAAATCCGCACGAAATTCACGTGCCTGTTTTTGTCAACGTCCCGTTGTTGCCGAAGGCGACTGGGCAGCGAGCAAGCTCCGATTCTCTTTATTTTTCTTGGTTTAACATGTCCTTCAACGCCGCCCGCAACGTTGCCTCAAAGGCCCCTCGCCGTGTACCGCGCTCGTTCACTAAACATTCTACTATTAGACCTTTCTCTCCATCAACGTCAGCGAAAGCCTATAATTCTTCCTTGGCTGCCCAATCTACAACTGCGTCTGTAGCATCTATATTGTCGACTGCTCAATCTATCACCTCACTACATTCAGATTCCTCTGCACCAAGTAAACGTGAGCCATCTAAGCTCACGTATTGTTATCTTACTAACGCGAAGACTAGATCATGTAAAGCCTCTTCATCACTACCATGGTCTCATAGAGTCTGGGACACTACGCGGAGATGAACACCAAACTCGAATAATACAGAAATTGCAAGATTTACACGATAGATTAATCGACTACGTACCTCCACCCATCTCGGATAATACCCCTTCTGAATCTTTGGTGAGAGGGAAAGACAAAATTTTGCATTTGAAAAGTGACCTTTTCCTTCGACCAGTTCTCTCGTCTCTTCTCGAAAGCGGAAACTGAGCCTGCAGGACCCCCGGAAGGTGCTCCGAAAGGCCTATACCTTTATGGCGATGTTGGTACAGGGAAAACCATGCTGATGGATCTGTTTTACTCTACCCTTCCTCCACACATCAAGCGCAAGCGTCGCGTTCATTTCCATGCCTTTATGATTGATGTCCACAAGCGACTGCATGCCGCAAAGATTGCTATGGGTTACAAGGGAGGGGATCCTATTCTGCCGGTAGCAAGAGATCTTGCGAGGGAAGCGTATGTTTTGTGTTTTGATGAATTTCAGGTGCAGAAACTCGGTCGTTAGGCTTCAAAAAAAAAGATGACATTCAATGCAGGTCACTGACATCGCGGACGCCATGATTCTCCGAAGACTTCTAGAGAATCTCCTCAACTATGGTGTCGTTTGTGTCATGACGTCGAAGTAAGGCACTTCATTGTTGTTGACCAGCTTTGTTCATTGATATCATCGCATAGCCGACATCCAGATGATCTCTACAAGAATGGGATTCAGCGTTCCAGTTTCATGCCTGCTATAGAACTTCTAAAGACGAAGTTCGACGTCACGGATCTTGACTCGGGAACAGGTACAGCTTCATTCATTGCCTTGCTTCCAGAACCCCTTTGACAGCCCCTTCAGATTATCGTCGTATACCCAGAGCTCTCTCTAAAGTCTTTTATCATCCTATTACACCAGCCAATGTTTCGGAGGTTGAAAAGATATTCAAATCACTTACTTCAGAAGATCCTAATGATCCTCCAATTCCGAATCGTGCTCTCAAGATATGGGGCCGTGAATTACTAGTTCCCGAAAGTACTAGCAAAGTTGCGAAGTTCCGTTTCGACGATCTCTGCGGAAAGCCATTGAGTGCCGCGGATTATTTGGAAGTGACGAAAACTTTTGGCACAGTTTTCTTGTTGGACGTCCCTAAAATGGGGATGGACAGAAAGGACCTAGTGGGTGCCTTGTCTGATGTCTTCCGGCCCTCCTTGTTGCTCACGTCTACGCGTCACAGGCACGAAGGTTCATCACTTTCATCGATGCTTGTTATGAGAGCAAGGTGAGCATTCTCTCATTTCTATTGCAACAGCCTTTCTGACGTCATCAAGACGAAACTCTTTGTTACCTCCGAAGTTCCTATAACGCAAGTCTTTGCAGGAGATGACTCTCAGTCCGACTCTAAACCAATATCGGACCACATGCGAAGTGTCATGGATGACCTGGTATGTGACATATTTAATGAGGTCTGTCGCATTGACAAACATTTTGGCCTCGTTTTTACTAGGGCGTCTCTGAACAAATTGTCGGGAAGAGTTCAATATTCTCTGGGGAGGAAGAAATCTTTGCTTTTGCTCGTGCCTGCTCACGATTAGTACAGATGGGCAGCAAAGAATGGGCAGAGACCGCCGGCATGCAATAGTATCATGAATACAAGGAAGATGTAGCGGTGGCATGATCTAGATCGGGCGAGAGCTTTTGATACTATTCAAGTGGATTTAATGTCGAGCTATGTATCTATTTACACGTGCTGTAAACACTGATGTCCTACTACCATTTAGACCCTGACTCGTGTTTTTTGGAGCCTGCCTTTCGGTGAATGGCAGGCTACTTTTTGAACACGGAGTCTTGATCAAAGCTACTACCCCAAACTGGTTCCATTTAGATGAGCGGTTGCAGACTGATCTCAGAACTGAACGAACTTTCTTTGCGGTCATTCAGTGATCAACTTTCAGGACCTTGGTACGTATTCCCGAGAATACAACATCGCGTTCCAGAATTCTAGGAACCAACGACACAGGGACTAGGGTCGACAAAAATGACAAGCAGGACCTATATAGCGAGACCGCGCTTGCATCAAGCTCCACTCTTCCTTGTCTACATGAAACAAAGGCGGCCAGCAGGTGGGTAAAAAGCGAACATGAAGCTTTCCTAAACCGTAGAAGTGATAGAAGCAGCTTCAACTTCTCCAAAAGATAAAAACTTCTCAGATATGCACACAGGAAGCTGGAAACAGACTTTGCGTCGACGAGGTGCTCTGTGTTCTGTTCGGGACCGCGGATATGGCATTATCGGGTTTAGAAAATGCTCAACACTCTTTTCCTTTCACAGTGGCACAGGAACCATGCACTCACGATGACCAGATTCCCCATGGCTTCATCGCATTGACGTGCAGCGCCACGATTTACAAAATGTCAGATCGCTAGATATGTTTTTCCTGCGGCGTTTGGGTGGTCCGGGGCGACATTGTAACAGTCGTAAGTACTCAATTTCAATCGTTTGTCTGACCATCTCTTGACACAACGATAAGCAACTCACTTACGTGACTTCGGTCTAGCAGAGTCAATTACACTCGGTTTCGCGGAGAATTTACATCAAGTCGTCCTGCAAGGTATTAACTTCGTTTCATTCGTTTCAGAACGTAGACATGATGGATGCCGTCAAAATTATTGTGACTGTCAAAGTTTTTGCAATTTCTTGATCGCGCAAGAAGCTGATCTGCATTTACTTTTGACAATGTGATCCAAAATTGTTTGATAGTCAACGCCTCCTACGTTCTGTCGCTTTTTGTGGAACGACCATCCCACCGTCTCATCGCTTCTTGATTCCTCCGACCCCTTCATGCTGTCCCAAAACGCCTTTCCAATGCAAAAGAACTCCCAGGAGCCCCACAGCCGCTGTCTTGAGCTCCACCTGAATATCAAGTTACATGACTCTACCTACCTTGTGGACTGCAAAAGACAATGGTCGGACCCTGCTCAATTCATCAGGAATGGCATAAAAACCTAGGACCAGTACCCCGAATCTTCACTCGAACACCAGAAGTCGCCGTTCTAGTATCAGCCCACCCTCACCATGCAATTCAAACTCGCTCTCGTCTCCGCTGCTCTCGCCACCCTTGCGGTCGCCACTCAACCTGCTAGCCAGTGCAACACTGCTCCCGTCCAGGTGGGTATTTATCTTGAGCTCGTTGACGACTATGACGTTAATATAAATTCTGTTCCAGTGCTGCAACACTGTTGGGAAAGCCAGTGACCCAGCAATTGCCAAAGAACTCGGTATTATTGGAGTTGTCGTCCAGGACGTGAACGCTTTGGTTGGAGTCACCTGTACACCTATTTCGGTCATCGGTGTCGGCGGTAACTCTTGCTCTGCTAACCCTGTCTGCTGCGAGAACAACTCGTTCAGTAAGTAATCGTTGTTGGCATAAATAACCTGCTTCTAACCATTTGTGCAGATGGCCTTGTCGCCCTCGGCTGTGTTCCTGTCGACCTTAGCCTTTAAGTTGTTTCCAGACTTGTAGGAACTGGACGACCTCCTAAGTTTGGGTCATAATATGGGTTCGCGTATCTCTTGACTTGGTCGGACTTGATTTCGTATAGTTTACACATCCAGTTTCTCAGTCCGTATGTTTGTATTTTCGTGGTTGGATGTCGAAGAGAAATTGTATGTTCTTTGAGATGTCATGAGTCGATTGATCGATTGTAGATTTGAACTCATCTTCAGAATCGGAATCTACGAAACGGTAAGAGAACAAGAGATTACTCTTCTCCCTACTTCGCAAATGATAGCCCACGTGCAGTCACTAAAGTTCGCAGGCGCAAGATAGAAGAATACTTATAATACTTATAAATAACAAATTAGTTCTACAGACTACTGTACGTTGAGTGAGGACTAGGAGATACAATACTAAAGGAATGACAGGGCATAGTTAGCAATGTTCATAGGGTAGGATACTAAAATAAGGGCATAATACGATGATTACTATATAGCTACAGTATACGTAGAGAGAAACATAAGAGTCCAAAGTCCGACATTAGATATCATGAACAAGTCCGGCCAGCGAAGAATACACGTGAAAATGGCTATTGCACAACAATGAGGCCTTGGTTATAGGTAGAACTGAACAGATCTCTGCCAGAAAGACCAAAATCTTGCATGAAGAAGTTCGGGTCCATCGGGATCGAATTTTGGTCCATGTAATAGGAATAAGGTCCTGGATTGTATTCGACAGAGGCCTTCTGTTCGACAGGGGCAGGCGGCAGAACTGCCTGGTCTACCCAGGCAGGTTCGAGGAATGGAGAAGGGCTTGAACGAGTGGAGGTAGAAGAGAGACTCAGTGCCGGAGACTGAGAGAAATCGCGAGATGTTGTAGGGTAGAAATAATTAGATGGCAGGGGATATTGCGGCTGCTGGGCATTATAATAGGTGTTGTCGTGGAGTTCTGGAATTTCAAAGGAGTACAAAGCCTGGTTGAGGTCAACTGGAACTTCAGGGACTAGGCGGTACAAACTGTGAGATCAATCCCCTTTTCGAAGCTGAATGGCAACTTACAGGATGCAGTAGGCTCAGCTGTCGAAAAAGAGTCTGAATTTGCACTATCATGGCGTCCGGACTTTGGCTTGATGTAGTCTTCAGGATCGAAGTCGATCATACCATGTTTCTTCAAATGGATAACGAAGTGCGAGCGACGTTTGATACTAAAAACGAAATTTGTTAATACGAGCCCTTATTATGATTCGTGCTGTTTACCAGGAATTGCAGCTTGGGCAGCAATATGCATCAGGACTATGGGTCTCCTTACGATGGCGCGCACACGAAGAGGGATCACTGAAGGCTTTCTTGCAACCATTGATTCCACACCGGTGAGGCTTCAACTTGGTGCTACGCAAGGGCTTAGAAATAAACGAAATACATGGACAATGTGAGGACATACTGGGTGTTGGTATGCGTTTTCAAGGCAGAAGCTTGAGCGAAACGTTTCCCGCAGAAGTGACACATGTATGGTCTATATGTATCATTTTGCCAAACTGGTAGGATAAGGCAATGAACGACATCAACATACCTCAATTTGAGGTGAGCAGCTTTGTCGTGGCGCACCAGATCTCCTTTCGTCCTAAAAGCTCCGTCGCAATCAGAGTGCATGCACTTGAACTTGAATGACCTCAGATAGAATCACGACTGGAAGAAAACATCTCGACAAACTTACCGGCTTTTCGACGGTCATGGCTACGAGGGGTCTAAAGTCGTAAGAATTAAGATTAGAGACTACGACGCTGGCCTGCAACGTGCGATTAAGGGTATGGGAGGGAGCTAAAAGGAAAATAGGAAATAAAGTGATGAAAAGATTCTTGCCCTCTTAAGTACAGATCCCCGACAAACGAAACATGTGCCACGCGTTCCTTTCAAGGCGGCAAAGGGACATTGTTGCTTTCCAGCCTGAAGCAAAGAAAGTTTATTGTAATTTTTTGTCATCAAAGGTCTAAAAGGGATAAGCGTCGCAACGAGAATCGGTGGTGAGATAAAAGAAATCGAAAAGGCATGTTCCGGCTCCCATTCCTTTCTCCATCAGAACAAAAAATAACCGGAATTTCTTGTGTCTCATCCAGATCTGGTATAACAAAGCAACTTTCCGATCTTGTTCTCACACGGCACAGTGGCAAAAATCTTCAAATTCTTATTTTAGTTGGAGAGCAACTGTCTGCGCTGTAGACTAAGTGGAATGAAAAAGGACCACGCAATGCACCGCACATACATATTTCATATTCCTAGTCCAGGACCGTCGATCCTCTGCGTTATTCTCTCCTCCATCCATGGTGCGATGGCCCACAAATCATCCCAAACGAACGATGCATATTGTGACCTTCCAGGTCCTAAAAGTAAATCCAGATCTTGTAACGGAGGCCAATCCTCCAAATGTTCACGCGTCTTGGGAGTAATCAGTTGAGCGACAATCCTACACAAAATGAGTTGCAAAGTTATCTGCATTGTCAACAACTAGCTCACATCAAACCTCCAACCCATTTTAAGCCCTCTTCTTCTACCTCACCAGATCCTAGCCAACGTTTGTCTTCCCCCCCAGGTGTAAACCATGGGTAGTTGGCGTGCGATCGAGCAGGAAGAGGATGAATCATGTGTTCGTAATCCAAGGATGGAAGCGATACTCCAGCTGCTAGTGGTAAAGATGAGTGATTTCTACGGTAGAACTCAGACAAAGAACATACGATAGTTGGGCGATTCTGGACTCAGTGGATAGACACCGTGGTCGGTCACAGCACGTGGATTCCTGGGTGGTTCAATATAGCCGTCCATAAGATTTGTGATACCAGGCGGATGGAGGAAACTGTGTGCATTGGGATTGACAGTGAGCGTACTTCGCGGGCTGTTTAGGGTCCCAAGCGCAACGATTCGAACATCCTGGAGCTGCACGACAAGCTGCTCAAGATTAGTCACTTTCCAGTTTGATAAAGGTTGACTAACCCTAACGCGAGTCTCTAAATGAGTGAGATCGTTTTGATGTCTGGACACTCAATTCAGGCAAAGAATGAGATGGAACATGAACAGACATACTTCATCTCGTTGAAGATTGCTAGCGGGGAGAAGGTCCGTGAGGACGCCTCTAGCTCATTGGCACTGCCATTTCTGTTCAAAACAATGTACCTGATTGCCTGACTTTAGTTGATAAAATGAACATGAAATCCGAGGTTACGCACCTAGTCCATGCCTCATCTGATGTACAACTTGTGCGACTACGATGCCAAAGCCTAGAGAGGACTCTTGATATAGGTGTTCAAAAACAAATCAAAAACATAAGGATGAGAGGACGTACTTTGTAAAAGCAGGCTTCCCCCCGTTGTCAGATACCCAATTCCTCCACCCAGGAAGAAAACGACGACTAAAACACTCTTCCCACTCACTAGATTTCAGGTTCGGTAGGGTAGCCTCGTGCAAAATGAAGTTTGGGCTTGCTAGGCTCAAAATTTCGATCCAGTTTTGCCTCGGGACAGTTGATCTAATGCTCAGGTGTTTCAGCGTGTCGCGATAGGTGTCTGCACGAAGGTCGCGAAGTATTGGTCTTCTCCAAGGATTGAGCGAGGGGTCAGATGCAATGTCGCGAAGTTTGCGAGAAAGATAGGATATTCGAATTAGTGATTCGAGGTCGAGCTCGCCGAGGATATCAGCTATCAGTTCAACAGGTAGTGATTCAAAAATAATCATCTGCGGTGAAAGTGAACGAAAGACGAGTTTGACAACGCGTCAGTGACAATTACCATTTCACAGACTTCTGCCCATGGAAGAGACTTGAGAAGAACTGATTGTCTAATTGTATTACGAGAAGCGCTCCAATATAAAGTATCTAGCATGTACTTTTACAACTTCGACTTGAGAGGCTCAGCCGGCGAGGGTGAAGTACCGTTTGGTCGATCCTCCTTAGGTTCCCACCAAATCACAGTAATAGTCATATCATCTCTATATCGCCTTGCGTACGGTGCAGGAATACTCATCTTCTTCCTCAGTGCCATTTCGTCTCCGCCACCCAGTGCATTTCGAATCAAATGTGAACTGACGTTTTCATCCACG
This sequence comes from Stygiomarasmius scandens, assembly GCA_037954225.1. Lineage (NCBI taxonomy): Eukaryota > Fungi > Basidiomycota > Agaricomycetes > Agaricales > Campanellaceae > Stygiomarasmius > Stygiomarasmius scandens. Next base: position 1,149,632 of record JBANRG010000002.1, on the reverse strand, counting down.
AATGCCCATAAACCATCCTTCTTTTTCTGTATATGAGGTTTCCCATCGAGACCAGCATTCGCAGTCGAAGTTGGCACGAGCGTGGGCAAGTCATCTTTTCGTATTGTTCCTTTTAAATCTGCCAGGTATCCGCCAACGAGACTAACAACTTCTTCCGAGCTGCCATCACCAGTAAGTTGCGATTTGGCAAAACATTACGAAGCTTACCTTAATTCATCCCAAAGACCATCAGTTGCAATGACCAGGAAGCGCATAGAAGCGGGGTTCTCAAAATCGAGTTTTCTGTGAGTAACAACAGGTTTGGCGGTAACGTAGGGTGGAGTCTTCAATGTAGTTGGTGCCTTTCTTAGGGGAGTTCCGTTTCCGACCATGTAAACTTGGTTTAATCTGTATCATAAGTGGAATCAGTGCCTAAAGAGCACGAGATTGCAGTAAACTCACAGCTCCTGAGTCTGGGCACTCCATTTGTATCTTGCATCTCCAAAGGCCCTCGACGGCTCCAGTCCACCAAGAATCCGACCATTTCTAATCACGTCTTTTGATTCCTCTGGAGGATGTTCGGATTTTATGCTGCACAATAACCGTGAGAGAGGGATGTATTGACAGGTGTCTGGAAACATACCGTTGTACTTCGCTCGGATTTCGTCCGGTTTGGTCCTCGGTCAGCACATCCACTTTCCAAACCCCTTTGCCGTCTTCAGTAGGTTCCCACACACCAGCGACTGCTCGACAGTCACCGGCAAGTGCAACATAAAGATCACGCTGAGCAGTGTCAATCAGAGTCATCAACGCACAGCTACCTAGTGCATCTAAGCTTAGACAGAATGGTTTGCAAGATTACAACTCACCAGAAACTGCGGCTAGCATAGCGGACATGCCTTGAGGATCATTGCTCAGATCTGGAATTGACATGTCCTTCAATGAGCGTCCCTTGAGATGATTCTGAAGAATGCTGAGTGGTGCATCCATTAGCAGCGAGTCTAGCTTGGCGAACGACTTTTCGATGGTAAGGGAGATGTTCTCTGGTGTAGGGTAAGATTGTGAAGACGTATAAGTACCAAAAAGCGTTTGCGTAAAGCTTTTGGTGTTCAACGCGGCGGTAGAGCCGACCAACTGAGAGAGTTCGAGTGCCACTGCATTTATGAGTACACGGGACAGAAGCCTAGATGTCTCTGGTCCTCGATGACCATCAAAAACATTGAAGAACAAAAAATCTCCCGGCGATGTAGCAGAAAATGCGTCGTCACGCTCAATGATTTGGTGTGAATGAGCGTCTTCAATGGGGTCATTAGAAGACAGAGAAGCAGTGGCATGTTTCCAGGTTATTCCATAGGGTCTTGACACTGTTTCTAGGGTAGCATCTCGACGAAGTCGTTCGTCAATAGTCTGCATGGGGAGGAGGGGGAGTACTTTCGTGGACATTTGCGTTTTGCCGTCAGGCCCAGCTACTTTGATTGGAAGTTCAAAGGTCGGACGACTGTACACAGAATAAATATAGTATGTTGAGCCTCCCACCGCGAGAGTACCCGCTAGTGGCTTGATACTTGAGCGAAGGACCTGCATACAAGACGCGTTCCGAAACTTGTGTGATGGACCGTGACGCGTGGCCTACGAACAGCTTACAAACGCTCATGTAAGTGGCTGTGCAGCGCGAAATTGGAGACTCGGTCCAACCAAGAATTTTGGACCTACACTGCCTATTGATATACCTATAAAAGATCTGTACAGAACTTTTTTTTTTATTGATAGCAATAAGAAGGTTCTGAGGCCCGAAAGTGCGTGTAGATCATGGGAATTTTGTATTAAGGGTTAGCCTCACGTGACTCTGTCGCGCTCGCGGCGGAGTTGGAATCGATCAACCTTCCTTGGTTGACTCGTTGGATGAGGTTATATTATTGAATGACCTCTTCACCAAACCCCAGTTCTTCAACAAAGACCCTTTCTACACACCCCAGTCAAGGGTTCTCTGCATTTTACAGCAAGCTTGCTTCCCAAATCACTGCCTTTACTACTGTGAGTGAAGAAATGTCCTCAGTACACGACGATGCCCATCCTCAAGCATTTCCAAATTACAAGTCAAATGATATCCAGCAGGCAGCCTCAACATCAACAAATGCTGATGCCCCGCAGCCATTAAGCCTCCAGCCGACTGAGCTTGATTACAACCCAAGCCAGTCTATCCAACCTCGTGTCGAAGAGTTAGAGAGAATGGGAATAAAAGTGAGAGATTTTGCATACGAAAGTGTGCTACCTCCAGTCCCCTCGTATCGCCGCCAGGCGCGTCAAGTACAACCTGGACCAAGACCTTTGAAACGTATCCGTTTGGATGGGGAAGATGACGAGCCTTCATCTCAAAGGAGTGAGGATGCAGACGAGCAGGTGGACCCTGCAGGAAATACGGATCGGAAAGTAGCCGAGTTGTCTGACCGTGACGTGAATAATCTCCCTGCACGAGGACGAGGCTATTCAGATCTCAATGCATACGATTATGTTGTGGAATCTCAGCAGAGCGAATGGTCTTCGCCTTCGCACTCGCAGCCTCCACTTGTATATGGCATCGAATCGCAGGACTCGGAGCCTTACATTTCCACACCGTTTGTAACACCCAATGGTTCGTTTTTTGCTCCATATCTTTCAAATTGTCTTCTGATGTGATTTTCCATAGGTTCTTTGCAATGGGAAGTGATGGATACGAGTGCTATGCCAGCCTCTCAACTCGATACCGACGACGACATACTGCCTAACATCGAACCGGGTCTTATAAAAAAGTTGTCGCTGCATACTTCGCACGATGCACTAGATCCTACCCCTACTCCGTCCCTTCGAATATCCCTCCCTTCTAATTCAGAAGCTCAAACGCCTCCCCCTAAAAAGCACAAACCAAACCCATCTCCATCCCCCCTTCGCACCAAATCACCTTCCCCTTCCTTACCTCCTTCTGCAGCTCCATCTCCACGCTATCAACTTCGTACACGCCGTCCTGCGCCCCCGTCCCCACCTCCAAGAGGGCGCTCCCGAAGCCGACCTACACGTAAGATTATATCCCCAGCACCAGATCTTTGTTCTGGTCCTGGCCCTGCTCCGATATCCGCTCAATCATCACAACGTCGTTCAAGGTCTTCTTCCAGGCCGAAAATCGCTCCTACGCCAGGTATACGTTCCAGCACACGTCTCTCTAGGCGCGAGAAATAAGGCACATTGCTGTGAACTCGTCGTTATCGTTATTCTCATGGTCTCAATGGTTGAATGTGTGTTGTATTTTTCAAGCCTGTACGCTACATTTTCCTTTGTGTTTCGTACAAAATCTGATTCTCTTTCTTCAGATGTTGCAGACTTGGCTTACCGTGTATTGATTATCTTAAGCTGCAAGCAAACTATCGTTATTGATCGTGTCTCGATACCTTTTCGGTCACTTATTATTCTACTCACATGAGTCTTCCCTCGCAATCGCTGAAGCTTTTCAAGCGCTCATCTCTTCGATCATTTCTGTTTCTATACATACTAACTTTACGCCCCCTCATTTTTATTTACTCTTCTCGCTGTTGCTAGTAAAAGTTTCATGCATCGTGTTGTAATAATATCACACAATTCTCGTGTATACCGATCGGGTCCAAATTTTTGTTGTTTATCGCCCGGTTTCTGGACGGATCCAATTACCTTCTATGTCTTGACTGTCCAGATATCCTATACCAGCATCTCTTCTGACATACCATAAAGGTTCTGGTCTACAGCCTCCATACCTATCACTTTCCTATCATGCTTTGATTGTTGTTAATCCCATTTCACCTCTGTACCTACTAGTGTGGGCACTCGTTCTCCTGCTGATACGTTCTCGCAGCGCACGTTCCTTCTACACTCTACACCGTCCATCATTGGTGAGTCTGTGCCATTACTGCGTTTGTTGTAGCATCAAACCTTTTGTCATATCTGTCCAGCCTTCACCTCAACAACCGCAGGCCTCTGTGAATCGTGAAGAGATTCTTATGTCTCGGCCCGACTCCGGACTACGAGACTCAAAAAAATGCATTTAGTAGAGGAAACAAATTTTCTTGACTAGTAAGCTACTTATGATGTACTCGAGCCAAAGATAACACTTGTCCCTTGCGGTTTTTCTCCTAGATTTACCAGCCCGAGATTTTCAAGCTCTCAGCAAAATCAGGCTGGTCTAGTTCCGAGAGGTCTTCGATAAGACGCACAGCTCATTCATTTTTAGCCTTGAAATCAATTTTGGGCTACTGTGAAATGAGAAGCTGGAAACGGACTCAAACCTTAATCTTCAAGTTCACAGATCCTTCATGATCCCATACACTTCGAAATATGTCGCTGGTTATCCCGAGATCTGGGTAGGGTAGTGATTTGGGTAGTGATTTATCAGACTAGGCTATGGTGTTGTGCAACAGTGGAATGATATCAAGCGACGTATTGCCTCCGGAACCAACAACCGCTGCAGGATCGATTCTGGGCGCTGGGGGATGTACCCTTGAAACTGTCAAGCCGCCCAAACCACGTTCCTCCGATCGTTCATTGAGACCAGTAAGCTTGGCGTTGGAAAAGAACTCCCGCATGATGGTCGCTCTCTCTGTAAGGAGGTTTGTAAACAACGAAGACAATTACTATTACTATTAGGCCTCACCTGTCGGTAGATATTCTTTAATCACGCTGATTCTCCAAATCTCGGGACCTCTTCAACGGTACTCAGGACCGAAACCCACCGAAATTGTATACCCCAAGAAATCTGCTCGATACTTTCCTTCTTCAGACTCGAAAACAGCGTGGCTATCAAGCTAAATGTAGAAGGGGCCCTGATGTTGTACGGCTTTTTTTAGGACAGGAATGAGAAAGTGAGAGACGCAACAGACGCCAAGTCGGATGTCGGTGCGTGTTCCGACTGTATGTCAATTCAGATGATAGCAGTCTGTTTTTCTAGTACCGACGTTCTAGTCAGACGTTTGATTTTCGGTGCTACTCAATCAAAGCCTAGACTTGTAGAGCTCTCGGGATCATTGGTTATCGTTTACAGTAGACCCGTACCTTGAGGTGTAATGACCCGAGGGAACTGGAGGCTATTGGCCGTAAGCTCCGCTGATATTTCCTCGCTGGAAGCGACGGTTCCTTGCTTCAAGCTTTTGTCTCCGTCCCGAAGGTCCTTCTTAATCCATCCCGAGCCGACTCCAGAAAATCTCAAGCGCCACAATCAGAGCCTCTAGTAATATTTGTACACATCGAAACCGGGTGCTATGTGGCAGGTGCTAGTTCCAGTACTCTAAAGTGTTATAGATCTCCGTGAAAATAGGTCAAGATAAACCAAGCCTCCACGAAACAGTGCCAATCTGTACTTAGTTTGGCCAAGTTTCGACACTCGGTCAGGAGTAATCTTGAAGTCTCAACTTGGTAGTTTCCGAGTAAGTGATCTATTTTTGAGTTTTACAAAAAGCCCGCGCTTAACTTGAAACGTTTCTCTCAGACTCGGACAAAAGGCGTATGTTCAAACTACTACTGTGACCGATTTAGGACTTAAGAGGGTCGGATACTATGTTTAGAGACGGATTACAGTACCGATACACCCGCTAGGAATCCGGGGCCGCGCACTGACATTCAATTACAGACTAACCTCGGAGCATTGCAACTTGGTTTTGTGGTGTTCATACAAATCGTCTTGAAGTGTTTCGCATAATCTGATTTCGTTTACTCTCAGAGCGTCGGCTTGATTTATATTCAAGGAATTTTAGTGACTCACCAGACGGGTTCAAGCTTCCTGTCTCACCAACGGTTTGAAGGGCTTGTTCTAGTCTATGCATAAGCTATTACCTGGTACTCGGCGGTCTACGCAAATGATATGAATGGACTAATGTACGCCACATAAGGTACAAAGTCTTGATGAGAGGTACATGACCTTCACCAACCACCACCACCACAACAATAATCATGTCAATTCGCATGCCTTCCGAACTGCTGTGCCCCGGATTACATATGCGTCAAGTCGGGTACAAATTAAGTTCAACGACTAGTCAGAGTAGACTAGCGCGCTTTCAAGTCAAGCTGCGATCGAGCGGTCATTAGATCGCATTTTTGATCCAGTGGAAAGGCCCGGAATCCCGACGAACACGGTTACTTACAGGTGGTCGAAACAACGAACAGGCGGGACAGACATGTTAAACTAGGATCCCGGTCTTTCTATTTATTGTCCGAGTAGCCCAATCTACCTCTTGACAGACAGTAGAAGTGACAATGTTTTATTTGAACGACCCCCCAGTCGGCGACCTGCTTATTTTGGTTAGACTCCTTCCCTATATGATTGGGAGCTATTCTTCGGACTGGCATTCAAGGCCTGTACCTCTAAGGATCGGTATAGAAACATGGCATTGTATTGAAATTGGGATTCCCGTCCTGAGAGTGCTATTTTTCGTGTACTCGATTTTCTTGAGAATATCTACCCACCGACGTCGGTGTCGAAAGGGTTACTTATAATTACGGCATTATGGCCGACGCCGGGCCTGGATGTCGTTATCATGCACTCCGGAAACTTAGACTAGTCGCGAAAAGGCAAGAGGCTTACTTTCTTTGAACAGACGGTTTTTTGAACGAACAGGCAAGCAGATCCCTCTTCCAACGTCGGAATATCTTTACCGAAACGAAGCAAAGTCTCGATCTGCGAACGAGTACTTAATGTATTGTCAGATAAGCATACAATTAGTCATCTAAGCCTTACATTTAAAACTAGAAGTCGAAAAGGTGAAAAGACTTCAAAGAGAAGCTTCTCACCGCCAACCCGTGTGACGCAGGCAAGACCGTGACCTTACATAGACGATGCTGTAGTCGAAGCCGGTGCTATCAAATGCAGCTACTCACGGCGTTCGTTAACCCAGCAGCTATGTGCAGTACACCGTTGTAACAATGAGAAAGGGCGAATATGTCAGGTTAAATAGGGAGACAGTAACTGGCCCAGGCGAGTCGGAATTATAGGTTAAGGGACTGAAAGAAAAGATACGCATTCTTTAACCGGCAGACGACTGACAGACCAAATAGTACAGGTATTCGATATGAACGTTTTACGACTGTCTTTGTTTAATGCTACTGTGCCATCAATGTAACTCTGCATACAGACGAATACCGAGGGTTATTTATTTGTTCAACAGCTTTCAACGCTCGTCTCGGGATCCATTTGAGACGATAGTGAATGAGTTTATGCCTTACTTCGATACTAGAAGAGCACGAATAGTACCAGGAATAGTGAAATGTGAACATCATTAAAAGACCTAGTGAACCCTTGACCACATACACAGGTGGACAAGTCTATTTGATACTGGGGTTAAAAAAAGCTGAGTGAGGTGCGACATCCGCAATTACGAACCAGATAGCGAGTCTATAAGCAATTCAAGTCCGAGGGAATACGCCTTACAAGCACGGACATCGATCATCATCGAGTATTTTACACTCGAGCAGCGTCACCTAGCTTGAGAATCAGATGCTTGATGGTCTGGATGGAGAGTCGCCGAGGACATAACTTGACGTGTCCTTCGAATCCGAGATTGAATTTCTCCACCTTGCATTCGAAGGCATCCTTGAAATCGTCTCTGAAGTTTGCGTCGAGAAAAACTCAATCCTTGCGTGAATTGCGCGCACCTCTAGCATTTTCGGCGGGATGTCGACAGGTCCCGAGAATGATGCTTAAATCACGAGGGGAATACATATATGAACCAGTGACGACAGAGAGAACTCAGGAACCGTAGAAGATCAGTTAAAAACAGACGAGAATTTCTGATTTGTGATGTAGCCGGGGTCGCCGGTGAAAAAGACTGCCTAGACACTGTCGAGAAGGATTTCAAAAACATATCATGTTAGCGTCTCTTGTGATTATTTTAGTACCTTCAAGGCCTGATATCTGGGAACCTAATACGAAAAGGGTTGATAGCAGGTGGAGACAGCCACAAAGGTACTCTATATGGCGCAGGTCTTGGAATTGCCTAGTCAAAAGAACAGGGCGGATCTAAGGTGCAGGCCATGTAAGATTCGATGCAGAAGCTCAAAAAGCCCAGTTTTAACTTGGCTTTGGCTAGCACGGGACGAATTTGTACGTGTGAGCCTCATGGAAGTTCAGTCCAATTAAGTCAAACTGCCAGAAGGGGTAGCGGCGGTGATATTTGATGAGATGAAGTACTAATGATAAGGATGAACGAGGATCGACGTCATTACCAAACGAGCAGCAAAGTATCGCTCGGAGACGGGATAAAGCCTGAGAGCAATGGTGGGCAGAAATGACAGTACTACGAGAAGGCAAAAGAGGCCGGGGCAAAAACCGGATGGATCGAGCGTGGCTGACGGAAAATGAGAACTTACATAACCGGCGGGTCGGACCGGCATAGGTAAGGGCTTGAAATATGGGGGCTGCTTTTTCTTCCCTCGAGTCATGTCCTCACAGTTCACCATTTCTCTAATCCCAGTTGCCCTCTCTCTCGTTACTATCCCTCGCTGCCGTCTAAAACAGCTCACTTCCTTCGTCATCCACCAAATCCTTCAGCCCAATCCTACCTTCCTCAACCTTACATGCAACGAATTAGAGCTCTCTATCTTTGCAGAGTCGACTACCCTCGACGAATTCCAGTCTATTGCTCATAGGGACAGGCACAGGCAACGAAGTAGCTCTGGGTCAGGCTCAAGTCGCAAGAGCTCTTCAGAATCTCGGCCTTTTGAACCCGTCGAAATTTCTGATGAAAAGTGGAGTGTCCTCCAAATTGACTCGCATAGCGACCCAATCGACAATTCAGGCGCTCGAGTCAACGAGCTTTCGGCTCCTCTTGCTGCTGCTGGCATATCCATACTGTATCAGTCCTCATATATGTGTGACTTCATCTTCGTCAAGCAGAGCAGACTCGGGGAAGTCATGACCCTTTTCGAAGCCGCCGGATTCGACCTATATTCAACGGATTCGGCATCACCTCCTGTACTCACACGTTCGCGCACATCAAGTGGTCATTCGTCTGTGGACAATGTTTCACGTGCAAAATCACATTCACCTTCATCAGGAGATGTGCGCATCCTTCCTCCAGATCTCACCTGTGTCGGTCTCGAAGACGAGAATGTCGAGAACTGGTCATCAAAAATCATAAAACTTGTTGCTTTTCCCGACCTGATTCCTGTGTCAGGCCACTCTTCTCCCTCTGCTTCTTCCATATTCTCACAATCTTCGTCAACGGATTCTTTTTCCAACTCCGAGGAGGGAGATGAAAGTCTTTCCCAATCAATATCATCTCTTTCTTCAGCCGACCCGGCTGACTCTTCTACACCTCCCAAATCTTCGTTGGTCGGTATTGGGGGACCGCTTGCTCCATTGTCGCCCATCATCACTCCTGAACCTCAGTCGCTCACGGACGAACCACGGCCATACACTTCTCCAGCATCTTCTAGTCCTCGCGTCCCCTTCTTTTCTCTTACTCGCACAAACGAAGGTTCTTCACTTACAACCGATGCAGAATTATTGGCTGCTCTCTTCCCTCCCAGTGACCGGTACATGATCATATGCGGAGGAGAATTAGAAGCCGCTGATGGAAGAATTGCTAGAACAAGGCAAAAGGAACGGGATCGCTGGACTATCGCTTCACTAGAAGAAGAGGTCGATGGTGATGTGAATGTTGATGACGAAACTCCCTACTCGGAAGAAGATGAGGCGGAAGATGATACTCAGGAGAACATTCTGAGTTGCCTCCAGATTGATTTGCGCAAGTTTGGATTAGGTCAGTCCTGAGTCCCATTGCTACGCCGTCATTCTGAATTGTGATCCTGTAGACAAACATGGTCTTGTGAACCGTTTTTCACGCGTATTAGATGAAAACGGGATCAACCATATGTATTCCTCCTCGTACAAAACTGCCAACCTACTGGTTGGTAAAAAGCACGCTATGCGCGCGCAACAACTGCTAAAAACTTGCTAAGCTCTTTCCTTACTGTTTATTGCCTCGTGTGCATACGAAGGCAATCACTTATGCCCGTCCTATGTCCCCTTGATGCCTCATGTCCTCCCCAAAATCACTGACATCACGACTCGATATCAGGCAAAAGCGCGACACTGTCACGCCAGTCATTCGGAAACATCGAATGAACCCAAACCAGCGTCTTCTTACGAACAGTGTGTATCGAACATATGTAAAATTGTGCATCAGCATACTATATGTATTTCATTTACCCATCACTTTGCTTCTTGCAAGTTCATTATGTACCTGTATTACCCCACTCATTTCACCGCAATCTTGTGTGCAATTGATTACTTATATCTCCTACATGAATTTCCATTTCCATTCTCTTCTTGGATTATCTACTCACATTCACTCATTCATCAACCCTCTTACCTTTGGCAATGACTTCTGTATTTCAGTGTATCTCCTATCGCATCGAGAATTATACTGCTCATCTTTATCCCCCATCTGTCTATTCAGGATGTACATCAGGGCTTACGGTTCCGATCTTCCTTCCTTTTCGTTGCTTCGCTGAATTGCTCCAAGTCGCGTAGACGGGAATGAACGACTCAATCGGAGGTTTGACGTGTGCTGGGATTCTGGAAGGCTTACTCTTCTCCCCTTCAGCTCAGCTCAGCAGCTACTCACTAGTGGTGGCACTTTTTATTGAAACACTTTGTGGAGTGTGCTGTAGTTTCGTATATGTCAGAATGTCAGTTCTAAATCCTCACCTAGCAGCTGTGGTTCTGCATACAGCATGTACAGTTTAATAATCATACAGTTGACTGCAGCAGGCCACGGCCAAGTCATTTTATGGCATTGAGATCCTCTTCATCTCCGAACACATCTTATCTTCAATAAAGTACTTCGGACAGTTCATTTCGCTTTGAGAGCCTCATCATTGATCCTGATGTTTTCTATAAAACACCAGTAGATTCATCTATTTCTCAAGATATCCCGATTTTTTAAGTCACTCTGATCTGATGGCGCAAGGAATTCACTCACAGTGTAAAAATGTGTATTCAAAAGGAACGGGTACTCGAAACCGTACACTGACCTCCTGACTTTTCTGATGATATATAGATGTTCACGGCGAAATGAAGGTGTGAAGCAATCAAGCCTAATTCAGAGTCTAAATCAGCTCGTATTACGACTCCCGACAGATCCCGACCTGATAGCTATAACTTCGATCCTATGTGAAAAGGGGTATGCATGCGCAGGGCTGCAGGAAGCTCGAATTGATTCGTAATGGTCATAAGAATTAAGATAGCTCCGTAAATACCCATTAAACGTTGATTGCTATTGTCCCGACAGCCACCGCCGGAAACTTGCGTGCTGTAAGTACGTTCTCGAGATCTCACTTTCAAACCCAGCGAAATTCGAATCAATGCCACATATCACTATATCACCAGTCAAGTCAAGCTCCGGCGGGAAATAACTTTCAAGTTGATAGTACTCGGTTGTTGTCCAATGCTCAGCCAAGCTCCCAGGCTACCCCATGCTTCTATATAGACACTCTGGGTCTAGTGGGTATATTCTGCCTGCCACTTCCCAAAGGCGACGTTGGTGACTTCATCTGAGAAAGCCCGATAGGTACTTGCTGACTGGCGGTTTCAAAGTCTTCCATTCTCTGAGATGCCATCGTTTCTGGCTTGTATTGAACCTTAAGAAATACCAATGCGTGGTCATAGGATAACTACTGGAAACTTGTGCTCAGCGAACCCTGGATCCCACTGTCAGTGGGACTGTGAGCAATCGAGGATCCGTCGGATTAGTCCCACACTATGTTACGCATCGAGATTTAGATTTGTATCCTTTCATTATTCCAGTGCTCTCTAACTCGACCACTAGCAGTATCTTGTCGGCAATTTACGAGTGGTTCTAAATAAACACTACCGTTTCAGAAAATATTCCGGATTTCTTTGATGATAAAGGCAGGCCAATGTATCGCATTCTATTTTAGCGTCAAACTCTTGCGCTCAAACAACTACGAGTAGGGAAGCTGTATCAGGAACAAGCTACTGTTCAAGATAGTAGAAGTAGTTCAATTATTTAAAACCATCTTGAGGAGTCTTGAGCATGTCTTTTTTTCATCCCCACATAGGGACAGGGGTAAGGAAGGCCCAGGCACTATATTACGAGATTAATTTTTTTCGTGTAGATCGGCAATCATAATCTCCGTCGGTATTCATCTATTGAGATACCGGACTGTGCACTGTTGTAGTAACAGCTTTCCACCTGTGCATCTCTTAGCAGCACCATGGATGATTACTTGTAAGCTGCATTCCTATGCTCACACTGGACCGTTTTATGCATCAAGATTTAGCCAATTTTCCAATCCTGCTGAAGCTCAACGGGCAGAAATCGTTCGCCTCAATAAACTTCGTTTCAAATCTATCGTGACCGAGCACGAAGCAGATAGACCGGCTACCTTCATTCCAGGGCAAATATCTCCACTTGACTCAAGTAAACGTCCCTACTCGACCGATATCAGGCCTAAAATCAGCGTTATAAATGCGGATAGCTTTGTTGCAGCCCGACAACTCATGGACGAAGTCGGTGGAGATTCAAAGGGAAGCACAGCCGTGCTCAACATGGCTAGTGATGAGTGTCCTGGTGGAGGGTATACGAGTCTCGCCGTGGCGCAGGTAAGTACAGCCCTGCAATCGAGTATGAGGGTACATAAGTTCCCACAGGAAGAGGCCCTCTGCTATACTTCTACCTTGTATTACACCCTCCTTCCACTCTCCAAACTCTACCCATGGCCTAATAAAGGCCCGAATTCGATCAAAGGCATATTTTCTCCCGATGTAGTCATCTTCCGCGAACCTCTTCATGATAGTTCTTCAAGTGAATTTTGTGCAGAACTTCCGTTCCCCGAAAGAAGGGTTGTTTCTGTTATCACCGTCGCCGCACCCAGATTCCCACTTTTGAATTCGACGGGCACTGATTTCGAAAACCAAGCCGATAAGGACAGCTTGCGTGAAAAAGTAAGACTGATCTTGCGCATGGCCGGGTCGAATGGGCAAAGATATTTGGTGTTAGGTGAATAGTGCCGACTAATTATTCACTTCGTACTGAATAACAGTGGTCGTAGGTGCCATGGGATGCGGCGCTTATCGGTGCCCCCCTTTTACTGTTGCACAAGAAATGAAGTCTATCATGCAGGAGCCCGAATTTTCAGGCTGGTTTAGATATATTGTTTTTGCGGTCTACAGCTCAGCTACGATAGGAAGTGAGAATTTCAATACCTTCAAGCAAGTATTTGAGGCGACTTGAGGTCCGTCGTATTCTTACGAGTAGAGCATATGATATTGAGCGGGGATAAAGAATAATAATGATATATTGCGCAGCCAACATCTACCAGATACAAAACGCAGAGTAATGATGCGAAAAGATGCAAGTAAAATGGAGAGATGCTGTAGTGATACATCAGGTAATATACAGTGGGGGTAATGCGAAGGAGTGCAAAACATGTACAGGAAAGAGGTGGTATCGGGAAAGAGTGATAGTTACCACATGCGGTATGGTATACATACCATTTTTCAGGAGTCACGAAAGGGCTATAAACAGCGAAGGGAACTAGATGGACTAGACAGCAAACACGGATAACAATGCAAAGAAAGTCTGTGGGCAGTCATCTAGAAGTAAAAAATCTAGTAGATTCTAGACTCTAGGCCTGTGTTTCCACAGCGCCTTGTGTTCTTCGTATTACGGACTGGTACCATTCATCATCTAATGGGGGCAGGTCTTCATCTTCGTCATCCCACGTAGAATGGACGGAAGGGCCACATCGAGTGAGAGAAAGGTCGTCTCGATCCGCGTCATCTCGTACGGGCGTCATCTTGGCCAACGCACGTCCAAAGAATGTCGGGAAGTCATCTCCATCATCCGGTGTCTCTGGAGGTGGGGAGTCCGAATCAGAAGAATCCATGCTGTCTAGATCAGCATCGGGGGCGACCGAGTCAAACAGGTTGTAGGACTCTAGTGTGCTAAGGAATTCTGAGCCATAAACATCTTCATCTTCATCCCACTCGTCGTCACAGTCATCGAAATTAGCTTGTGTGATGTCAATTTGGTCGCAGTTGGAGTAATAGTGGAACATCTCGAAATCCTGGGCAGACGGATTGACATATCCGTATCCAGGGACTGTGAGATAATTGCCGAAACCCGAGTCTTGCGGATTGGGAATGGAATTTATGAAAGACGCCCACAGGTCTTCGGGCGGTGGCGCGGTAATGATAATGTGTGGTATTCTGAAAGGACATGGCGAATCGATGACTATCATCTGAGAAAGCTGGTTGCCAAAAGACAACAGCGGCTATAAGCAAAGGAAAAATGTCAAGTTCTTACGTCGCCAAGGGAGTGGGTCACAACTTACCTCAGCAGGATCAGTCCAAGTAAACGGTTTCTCTAGGTGTTGGAAAAGGTGTTCATCGTCGTAACGCTTACGATATGTTGATGCAACATTGCTGGCCAGCGAAACCTGCGAAAAAATTGAGACTAGGCCCATGCAGTTTGACATGGGAATTGACTCACCGTTAATTTGCACTGACGTCGGTAGATTGCCATTACGACGTGAAACATTTTGAAGCGGTCAGAGGAAGAACGATCGATCTGCCAAACACAACACTGAGATGTGCGATGAGGAGGGCATTATCGCAAAACCTTACCATTGCTGTAAATCTTGAACGACTAAAGACTTTTTTGGGTGGCTGAGATATTGGAATAGCAGCATCGTGCGTTTCAGCATGAGAAGAGGGGTACAAAGGTGTACTCGACGTCGAGGACTCCGGTACACTGAGATAGTCACAGTTTTGCGGTTCCGTATAGTTATCCCAAGCAGCGCAATCGTCATCCGAGTTATCGCAAGGGGTTATGACCACATGAGGAACACAATGCGGCGAGGAGGAGTCGATGACCAGACTAGTTTTCATCCGATAACATGCACGTAGGTATTCCTGCTTTTGGGTGAGTACTGACGGTCGACAGAAATCTGTAAGATTTAAGCTGACATTGTCAAGATCGGCGTCCCATTCAGAATAGGTTGCAAGGCATGGCTTTGAAATAGGGTCAAAACATTGTCTATTAATTTGTAGCATTGCTACTCACCTCTTCTTCATCGGAATAGAAATCATTGGAATAGTCATCGACAACTGTCTTACGAGAGATATCGTCCCGCGATTCTTGAACAGTGAGATGACATTGAGAAGAGGAAGGGTCCTGAAAGCAGAAGTTGAGCTGATGTAGATGTGAGAATAGAAATGCCACACACCTGGGACCCTTTATGCGATATCTGACGAATATCGCTAGTGTTGTGGCACATCGCTGACTGTGTAGAACGACGCGTCGTCCACCGCGATAGACTCGCGTTTGATAAAGCATTGGAGTTGGAGTAATCATCGCTTGCGGATGAAAAGCTCATGTCCATCCACTGGACAGAATGAGTGATCATGGTGAAGGGCTGAAAGGAAATGGTCGTGCGACCGAGTGGAGAGAGACGAAGAGGTGGTTAGAAAAGGAGGCTGTAAAGAAACAGGTGTCGCAGAAATGGCGGGAGTAGATGGCGGTGGCAAAAGAAAGAGTTATATAGTGGCTAGAGTCAAGGGGCTGTCGTTCATTTGAGCACCGGATTATATTCGGAACCGGTCCTAAACATTCTCACGTGACCTTGCCTTTGCTTGATCCGAGGGATTCACTATCTTATCCCTTTTTTCTCTCAAACTTTCAGACGTTTTTCAGCTCAGTACAATGACGTTCTGCTTCTATTTCAAACACAGGTCCAGCTGGAAACTATACAGATTTGTCGATCGTTGCACAGTTGCGTTGTCGCACCCGGACTGGCAACATCATTAATATGATGTCAGTGATTCAGCCATCCTACTGTCTTCGCCCGCTCAATCACCATAGAACGTTCCGAGGCGGCCAATTTGACATGTACCCTACTCCGACTTCTCGTCTTCTCGCTTGCCAGACGTTTTCACAAAGGTTCTCATGCTGTAGTCTGCATTCGTAACCTGTAAGGTACCGTCGTCAGTCGACTACCCGAAAAATCCGGTGGAATGCTGCTTACCCACTGAGCAAAATCTCTGAGGAAACTCGGTAAATGTTGTACATATGGTTGCGCATTCACATAAAACGGCAGATAAACTGTTTGTGAATGTTGGTCATCAAGTGCCTGGATTATACTCTTGACCACAGTGATAGGAGGGATCGTGGGCATAAGGAACTTGTGGAATGGTGTCTCCGGGTAGTCCATCTTGGAAAATAGGGGTGTATCGATCCGGCCAGGGCATATGAGCGTTGTACGAACGGACGGCGCTCTGTGTCTGAAATTTGTGTTAGTATGAATGGGTACTGATTCTCATGAAACGAACAGTTTGTCAAGCTCGAAACGCAGAGCTTCGTGCATCATGTTTACTGCAGCTTTGGATGCACAGTAATCGGCTGTAGAATTTGTTAGGGCTTGGACTGCAGAGCAAACAACAAACATACACATCTGAGCTACACCTGAGATTCCCATATTTGAGGAGACTGTAACCTTAGGATATCGGGTAAACACGAGAGCCCGACAAATAGGATACGCGACTTACAACATGGCCTTGATTCTTGGCTATCATTGCAGGCAAGAATGCTTTCAGTGTCCAAAAGTGGGACAACGTGTTCACGCCGAAAGTTCTTTGAAGCTCAACACAAAGTGAAAGAAATACTGCTTTCTAAGAACTCACTGTTGAACATCCGTAGCAGTCAAATCGGTAATCAGTTTTCCTTGGACGACGCCGGCGTTGTTGACCACGACGGTTGGATCGCCCAACTAAAGACGGTTTGGGTTAGCATAGTAGCAGTAACAGCCCGAATTAAACACACTTCTTCCTTGATTTTCTTCGCTACCGCCTCAACCTCTTCCCATTTTGATACGTCACACTTGTAGTAGTTGATATTATCTGGACTCATTTCAGCAATTTGAGAAGAAAACCCTCGAAATGGACTAACAGTTTTCGGTGACAATTGGCTTGATGTCGAGTACAGCCACAGTTACATTACGGACCGCCAAAGTGTTGGCCAAGAGTTCGCCAACACCAGAGGATCCTATGAAGAGACATGAATAGGCCGCATTAAAAGTTTAGAGTTTTCCATACCTCCCGTAATGACAACGACCTGTTCTCCCCAATCAAATCGAGGTGGAGCAAAGAACAAATTGCCTTGATTCCTATACAACCTAGAGCTCCATTTCACAAACCCTGGCATGATGATTTCAATAACGGAATGAAGGATTCTGAAAGGGCCAGCATACAGAACAGGCACAAAATCACAAAATAAACGGAAGGATAAACCACAAGGGGATCTGTAGTTTTTGAACCTTGGAAGAAAAAGAAAATAGGAATAAAAAAGATAAAGAACGGGCCTAGGACGAAAACGTTAGCACGACACGTCAATCTGCGAGTTGTTGTCACATACCGAAGAATGTATGTGAGAGTACTTTCACAACGAGGTCGAGATCCAGGTTGTCGAAAACGGGAGTAACGTCTGTATCATGGTCCATCCTGATGGTACTTGCAGAAGGTTAGGGAAAAGAATGAAGGTGCTTGGAGGGTATATGCGCCGCTCAACGACGTTGAAATCAAGTTTTGATGCAATCACGCGTTGACAAGATCCCGGTCACGGCCAACTTCCGCCCCATACCTGTGCATGGCATCATTTGTCGGCCCGGATCAGTGTACCAAAGCTGGTTCATGGATTGCCTGGTCTGGAGCAAGACCTGTACTTCAAGTTTATACTTTACAATACTTTTGGAGAGACCAGAGCAGAGGAGGAGAAACTGCGAGAGAAAAAATGACAACTAATTCGAAATAAATGACATCCCCCGCGTCTGTGGCTTTGTCGCTTCTCGAGGTTCTTTCTTTTAGGAGCGTCCACCAACTTCTTCTCAATTGCCATCTCTCTGTATGCTATTCATGCAATGGGCAACGTGAACGAACATCCACCTCTCGAATACGATACTAGCAGGTTTACTCGACGCGAATGCCTTACTGGTGTCCAGGATCAAAGGAAACTAGTTGAGGTAGTTTGTTTCGCAGTACCTTTTCCGCATATTGACGCTGAGACGTAGCCTGTACTGCCCAATAATGACACGTCTGGCCATGGTTCCACCTTTGTTGACGCGACTGAAGTGAGTAGCTCGCTGTGTTTTCAACCTTTTTCTTTGATTGACACTTGAACTACAAAGAACTCGACCCTAGCAGCCAACCCATATCAGCAAGATCTAGGTATATCCGAATGCTCCTCCGAGTATTACAGCAAAGTTCGAGCTTCCGAGTGGCCAGACGCTATCAGTCCGATTGAGGATTTCAGCGAATCACTTCTCATCTCCAATCAGATTTTCGCGCGTATAGTTCACTTTCTTGCAACGCTATCAATTCTGACTCTGCGTGCAGAACACCTCTAC
This sequence comes from Stygiomarasmius scandens, assembly GCA_037954225.1. Taxonomy (NCBI): domain Eukaryota; kingdom Fungi; phylum Basidiomycota; class Agaricomycetes; order Agaricales; family Campanellaceae; genus Stygiomarasmius; species Stygiomarasmius scandens. Next base: position 1,131,236 of record JBANRG010000002.1, on the reverse strand, counting down.
GCCTCAAACCATTGTCCAGGAAATTGTCGATGGTACGAATGTACAACCGACCAACATTGAAATCAACGTCAAGACGTCCGTCTCTGTACATCGAGATGCGTGCCCTGCGAACGCGATTTCTCATGAAGCTTTCAATATCGTTACATGTGCTGATGCCACGAATGTAAACGCCCGATACCTTTTCTCACACTTATGACTGATTTGTGGCCCAGATTACTACTCGCCACCCAGAACTAGCTCCCACCATCCCCACTATGCCTCTTTCTGCATGCGCAACCCCATTCCAAATGGCTCAAGGACTCCCTTCACGCGCAGCCACACCCATTCTTGCTGCCGACGTTCCAGATTGGGCTCACACACCTGAACCAGATCCAGTAGAATCCTCTACTTTCCGAGGCCGGGGAGACGGTCGATGGTCTTCTTCTGCAACTCATATAGACTGGCGTCGTGATTCCAGAAGAAGAGGACGAGGATCCAATCATCGTGGACACGAATATCGCACAAGCAAATTTGCTCTCCATCTTTCTCCCAAGCAACCCTATTCGATTGAGAATCCCTGTAATGCGTGGGACAGTATTCCAGCTCCCGCGAACTCATTGTGGGCTGTAGATCCCCATTCACACGCTGTGATTGAAGCGAATTCTACAAAGGTAGACGGAACCGAGAGAATTTATACTGGACCCGATGAAGACGTTGACAAATGGTTATTACCTTCGGAACAACGGAGCAGCTCCAATTCTCGTCGCGGAGAAGCTTCTCGGATCAGCAGTGCCCTCAGCAATGCTATCAATTCAGATTTAAACTGGTCTGGGGATGGTCCCGAATATTATAGACCTCGCGATGCAGACAGATGGTTCGTACCCAATGTAATTCGACCTAGCCAAGTTCGTCCTCGTAACAAGACAAGCAATCAGGCTCCAAACCCCATCGATTCTTTGCCCATCTATCTCGGCCCAGACGAAGACGTTACCAAATGGCTTGGTCCAGTCAACTGGAATAGCATTGAAATTCAACAAAATCCCGTCAATCCTTCGAATCCTCCTGGTAGAACTCGTCATGAAACAGATGTCTATCTTAGCGGTCAGAAAATGCAGCAACTTCAAGTTGAAGAAATCGTCCGTAATCACTCAGCCGTCTCGAATTCCGTAGCGGACTGCTGGCAGAATGTTCATGATCCTTGGACGGGGCACGACCCTCTGCAATTCGACCATTTTCCATCTTCCTATACAGAAGCAGCCCCTTGCAGCAATACTCGCCTGGAAGGAAAATCTAAAGGCAATTCAGCGTACCGGTCACGTGACAAATACAAGGAACCCACCAGACGCGGAATACATGGCCAGGGGCGCTCGTCGTCGGGAAACCCTAATATTACAGTAGGAGACGGGATACGTGATCTTCCTCCACACCTTTCCTCCGTGCGTACCCACCCGAGTCGCAACAAGCCCCAGGGTCCTTTGCAGGTGGGAGCCAATGCTTTCACACCCCAGCAGAATGTCCCAGCGTCTCCGAGAAACGTTGGAAATCCGTGGACAAATCTCAACGATCCCTGGAAGCATGAAAAGGCTATGCACTTGACAGGAGAGCATGGCTGGGGTGCAAGAGATGTGTCGCCAATTGGTTCTACAGAAAACTTGTGGGAAGCTCGACCCGATCCTTGGAGCACAGAGCAAATGGAGAGATCCAGTGAACTGATTTCGAATGCTAGCCAAACTCAAAGCTCTGTTCCTTATACTTGGGGATCCTTGCGCAAGTCTGCCGTTACGCGTAACCTACGTTTGGAAGAAGTTTCTTCTACCTCAGGCAATACAGAATCTGTACATGGCCATACGCAACAAGTATCCTGTAAGCCGCCACCAACCTCTACGATTGCAACGAATGACTCGGAAGAATTACACATCGATTCCCAAATAAACGCTGCCGTCAAGCATGAGCCCCCTTCGAGCATCCGTGGTGAAAGTGGAGGCAGGCAGAAACGGCGAGTCCATCAAGTGAATGAACTCATTAAAGTCACGGAGAGATATCTTTCACTATCGCGTTCTAAATCTGAAAACTCAAACGACAATAAAGGCAGAGCCACGAGTGCCTCTACAATTCCCGTCAAAAATCCTCACGAAAATATGCTTTGCGTCGTGTCCCCGACTCCGGTATCTTCTCCAAATACCTACAAGCACACTGTATCCCTTTCGTCGGAGATCAGAGACAAGTCATGCACCGATTCTCCAAAAATCCCAGCTGTCATGGATGCACCCAATAAATACGGTCTTATCAACTCTGGAACTCCCCCTCCTCGTCGTTCATATACCCGCGAACAATCTCGCCTGGGAGAACGTATCAACACTCCTCCCCCATCAGATTATAAGTACCAGGGCTCGGGCAGATACGACCCGCGAGTTGAGTCTGGTGCTCTACCGAGAGAGGAGCTTGGAAAAGAGAATCAGCTTCAACGGTTGTGATAATAATTTTGCGACATCAGTAGGTCTTGATATTCTTCCGACACCGTCGGAAGTGCTAACTTTGCTCTTCATCAAGGCATTCTCGTCTTTCCTATCTTTCGCCATTGAAAGTTTCGTTCACACCAAGGCTCTGGTACCATTGTATCGGATGCAAAGTTTACCTTGACCATTTTCCGCAACTAGTATACAGTCATGTAGAGATGTCCATAGATTCCGTGTTGAACAGTAATTGCGATCAATCAACAACAAATGAATGGATAAACGACAGCAACAAAAATAAAATGACAGGTTATTTCAAAAACAGATGTGAAGCTCTGACGTCAAATATAGAAACTTCCAGCGATAGCAAGAGAAGGGAGGGTCACCGACCACAGAGTAAGTTAAGTATACAATCCGAACCCAAGCTGCCTCGAGCAGACCCAGAGTCCTGGATGAAGGCTCTAGGCCCGATAAGGATATGATAGAAACACTGGAAAGTTTGAAGCTACACTTGGACGTTGTCCCTGAGAAAATGAAAGAAGACGGGGCATTGAGAGAAGTTCTTTGCTCCACAGGATCTAGACAGGACTCACTGGGCTTCACCAACTACGTTACCCGGGGGATTATAGAAACAGACATGGAATGTGGCTTCTCCCTTGGAGGGATCAAAGATGTTATTGCACTTGGCTAGCCCACAGCCTAACTCAGTCGTGTTACGCCAAACGACTTGTGTGAAATGATTATAGACGGGATGAGCGGGATCGTATGCAGCTAAAATATATCCATCTCAGCATCTGAACAAAACCAGCAGAGGGGCATTAAGCGCACACTGGTCCGAAATGAAGGTCTGTACAGCGGCAGATACGGGGAAATCTCCAGTAGCTGCTACCATATTTTCGCCGTAGGGCTGTTCCCTCAGGATTCCACCTGTCGAATTGAAAACACACGAGTCTGCCCAGAACGAGGCCATGTTGGCCAAATCCCAAGACCAAGTCAAATTTTGGGCACCGTGTTGGACGCGAATGGTATTGTGAGCATCAATATATTCGAAGATTTGGCGAAATGAAGCAGTCCGAGGGGACAAGTGGTTGTCATGAGGTATGAATAATCCGAGAGAGAAAGGAAGGAGAAGAAGGAGAGAGGTGATGATGAAGATCATGTGTGACATGAATGAACGTAGGGTAGCGAGCTCAAAAGAGGCAAGCTGCTCGAGACTGAGAGTCGATGATGGAAGAAGGAAAACAAGAGCGGTTGGCTCATTAAGCCCATCAGAAGTCAGGCAACCAACCAACCAACAACCGCCGGACTTGGCTGTCCGGAAAAAAAGGTGATCGAAACATCAGTGTGCCTGAGCTATATACATACTGTGTCCGTCAATGAATGTTGTGCACAAGGCTTCTACTTTTTCGAACGCTCCCTCTCAGCTCATACGGATTAATGGAAAGCATCTAGCGAGCATGAAATCTGTAGTATTGCAAAGTGTAGAAGACCTGAACAAGAACCTGAACTCTACAATATGAAATAGCTTAGCCAAATTCCGATGGTGCACTTGCAATGTAAATGTTCTGACAGGAATGAACGCGAGGTGATGCATGAGGCCAAGGTTTCATTGAAGAGTACATGATGTTGGGATGGAAACAAACATGCATCCAAAAGAGGGCTTTGATAGAATCTCAATTCCGAGTCATCATCTGTACGAAACTCGGAAAGCCCATACTTGGGAATGTAGACAGGAAGTCTCGCAAAGAGGAAACTGCAGCCCGGACACTTGTCCCTAGGCTTTAACCAGCCGAATTTTATAATCCTGCTTGAATGTATCGAATTCCTTCTCTTTGGATTGATACTGGTCTGCCAAACTTTTAACCGCTTTTCGTATCTGGCAAAACATGAGAAGAGGCCGGGGGTTTCGGAGAAGCATTCAGAAAACGTACCCCATCACGATTAGTTTGCAGGGCTGGGACGACATCTTTTACCGTTCTCTCGACAAGAACTCCGCCAATGAGACGAAAACACTTTCGATCCGGCTCCTCTGCCAGAACATCTGTCAAAGTCGAGAGAACAAGGCTACAGGGATTGGGTGAGAGACAGCGATGGTCGAGATCAGGGCGCACACCTGTGTTCATCGGCCTCTGCTTCTAATTCGCCAATTTTGCTTGCGAGAGTCTGGAGATCACTTTGAAAGCGCGAATAGTTCTGTTGTATTTCTGTATAAAGATTCGCAAACAGAAATACAATGCCAGGCGTGTATACCGACCTTGGTTTGTGAGCGGGGCGGGTTTGGACATAGTTTGAGTTGAGGCGCTGCTGATTGGCTAATGAAGTGTTCCGTATGGTAGTGACGCGTGACATTTCTCTTCAACGTTGGCCATGTCGTTTGCTCGACACCAGCTGCTCGTCGGGCTAGCCCCCAGACTAAGGCAGTTTCCTCTCTCTCCTTCGCTTTCCATTATACAAAGATCTATTTCCACCTCTCGATGTGCCCATGCCGAGCACCACGAGCATCACCGCACCGAGTCCTTGCACAGTGACATGAAGCTTTTGCACAACCGCAAAGGAAACAAAGCTCCCCTTTGGGCAGACCGCTCTGCTGATCTCGAAAAGTACAAGCAAGGTCCCAGTGCACTTGACAAGGCCGTTTCCTTGTTCTTCCTCACTGAAATCTTCCGAGGTCTGTTGTCCAATTTGATTCCTACGCGTCTTCTAAGTATTTCCCAGGCATGTGGATTGTAATTGAGCAATTCTTCAGACCTCCATATACCATCATGTATCCATTCGAGAAGGGACCTCTTTCTCCGCGATTCCGAGGAGAGCACGCTCTTCGACGTTATCCTAGCGGCGAAGAGCGCTGTATAGGTACGACATTCCGTCCTTTCGCAAGCGTGTCTGTGAACTGACTGATAATTTCCTCTTTGGGACAGCCTGCAAGCTCTGTGAGGCCATCTGTCCTGCTCAAGCGATCACCATTGAAAGCGAAGCTCGTATGGATGGTTCCAGGAGAACAACGAAATACGGTCCGTTTAACCAGTCTGAAGCTGTTTATTGGTGTCTCTGAATGTCGTTGCGTCACAGACATTGACATGACCAAGTGTATCTACTGTGGGTTCTGCCAAGAAGCCTGCCCTGTTGATGCAATTGTCGAAAGTGGGTCCCCGCGAATCGGCCTATGTAAAATATACTCATACATCTTCTATCTAGCTCAAAACCAAGAATTCTCAACCGAAACGCGTGAAGAACTCTTGTATAACAAGGAGAAGCTTTTGGCGAATGGTGACAGGGCCGAGGCTGAAATCGCTGCAAACTTACACGGTGAGTATCTCTTCGGTGTTTTTTGAACGTTTATTCATAGCTTATGGAAATAGCCGATCATGTCTACCGGTGAAATTAGATGCTAGTGGACTTGTAGCTTCTGAACAAATATTATGTCTCTCTTCATCATTGAAATGGCTTTGAAATGAGAAGTTGAATCTGACCCAACTCTAAAAGTGGTAAGCTTCTTCGTTCTCTGAGGAGCCGTTCGGACCGGAACCGGACGTGAAAGGATAATTCGGGCTTGCAGTCAAAGCCACAGTAATAATGGTAAGAGTCTGTTATTTGCAGGATATCATCCGAGCGCAGACCAGGAACTTTCCAAGTTCCAAGAGGATAATCGAGTTTAACAGTGATCTGTGACGCTTCATGTATAATCCTTACAATGACTTGGATTCCAATCTTCTTGCCGGACTATCCTCTGGGATAACTAATGATCCCAAGATTCCGTTCCGGAAAGCGTTTGGGCCTCGGAAGTACGCTTGTAAGTACGTGTTCATTTAGAGCCATCGATGCCCGCTCATCTTTCCATTCGAGGTACTCAACAAGCCACCCTGAACCTGGTTTTCAGAAATACGTAGACCGACATCAACAACTGTATGTCGCTTCCTCATGTGGTCATGGTTTTCCATTCTTACATTTCATATTCATTTGAATGACAGGCCTACCTGTTATAGATGCTCGACCAATTCAGTATCCAAAGTCGCATATGTGCACTCTGTCCTATCACGCGTATAAGCTGAAGTGCCGGTCGGTCCTTCCTTACTAGCCTCACTCTGGCTTCGAATGACTCGAAAGTATATAAAACTCTCATGACTATACCGGCATTGTTCCCCTAAAACGAAAAGCTGTGATCAGCCAGCGGGCGGTGTGGGACTAAGAGGCGCGGTATGAAGATAATGGGTCAGGAGAGTGAATAGAGATGCTAAGCCCACCAAAGTTCATGAACTACAGACGCTTCTATCTTGCTATCTGATTCATCTTGTGTTTCTTCATACGACTGAGTTTCATACAATTTTGGGGCTGTGGTGGGGGGTTGCTGAAGTGATCGGTGTTGACACATGGTTATGGCGATCAGAAACACTGGCCTGTAAACTCGTTAGTCTTCTACCACCACATTCTAATATTCTTACTACTATTATGGACTTTCACATCCTTCTTTCGGACGCTCAATACCCCAGCAAACCTGAGAAGCGCGGGCTTGACAGCAGGTGAGATTCCTCCATCTTCCCATTGACATCATTCGAATTTATCAAATCCTCATTGACCTTGTGCGGACTCCTCAGTGCATCTTGCCCGACCATCTCGTCCATTCCTTCGAATTCGGGGCGTAGTCGTCATTTGCGTTCTTCGTCACAGAAACCTGCTCAGATTCACACTCCCAAAGGCGGCCCTCGACTTGGTACCAGAATAATGACGTCCTTGCCTCAGTCTAATGAACCCCTATTTCCGAACTCGACGCCACAAAGTCTTTCAGAGTCGACTTCTATGAAAAGACACATCTCCACGACAACTACGACTCGCAAAAAGCGAAAAGCAGATACTTCCAACGCCAATGACAGACATCGCGTAGCAGCTAAACGCTATGTCACCAGAAGTACTAATGGCGTTGCGTCTTTGTCCTCGCAATCGTCCTCCTACTCCGACGACGAAGATTACGAACCAGATACCCAGGCGATGCGTGGCTCTACTCGTAGCACTCGAACTGGAACGCGGGCTCGGTACCAAAGCACCGTTCCCTCTCAATCCCAGTCCCACTCTCACTCCCACCTTCGCAAGTCCCTCAAACTCTCCACTACACTTCCTCTTCGCCGCGTTCCCTCGATCATGGACATCTTTCTAGATGCCCGTTCCCCCTCTATCGACTATGATGAAGAAGTATTTCTCGAAATTGCCGAAAGGAGTACTTGGGCTTTGCGCCGATGTGACTTGAGGGATTACCAGTTTCTAGATGAACACTCGCTCAGGGTCTACTGGGCCGATCAAGGCAGGAGGGCGAGGATCTGGCTTAGTCTCGGTGGAGGTAGCTCGAGCTGTACCGGCCCAAATGCGTACGCCGGAGGGTGTAGACCCTTGACACAGCTGCCCGACTCGTTTGAGCGCTCCACTGCTGGCTGGACAGATACCGACGTTGACGCTAACCCCGACGCCGGCACAGACACGAACTCCGATGCTGCAGAGTGCTTGTAGATCTCGACCGCCTTTTTGGGCAGTAGGATGACGATGCATTACGTGGGGATGTAATTGTGCCATTGTACGGCGGCGGTGATGGGACAAGCTTTAGATCTCTATATGGGGGTGACAATGAGGTATTGACAATGGTAAAGGAAATTGCCACTGTCAATCATCATCATCTCGACATCTTTCTCTCTGACTTGGGTTGTGGCCAGGACAGGATGAGCGGTTCCGGAGATCTGAATCTGTTCGTGTCCGTCCCCGAATCCCGACGAATTATGATGCGATGGGTGTCACCTCAGCGCCTAAGCGTACGTCTTTACGCACTGCATGCATACCCCGCGGTAATCTTATTTCTGATTTATTTCTCGGACTTTGAGTCATTTCTTGTAATTGTAATGGATTTTTCTTTTTCCTTCTTTCGTTCTCATATTTTCTTCACGGCATCTATCATTCCAGGGGGGGTCCTCGGAGTCGAAATCGAATCGGGGCTCGGACTCGGAGCAACACATTACACATCTTATTGCATTACTACCACAAGCGTTCCTCATTCCGAACAACCACGTCTCTTGTCAATTAGTTTCTCTCCTTCATCCATGATCATCATCATCTCCTAAAGGGGTGCATATATTTCATGTAGTAATACCATCATCTCTATCTATTCAATGCATATATACACTATACATATCTCGAGCTATTTACAAATTACTGGAATTCGCCCCTTCCTTTGCGATCAATCATGTGTGTGGACTAGTCTTCTCTCAAAACCCTATCATATCGTCCTAGTTGCTCGATGCCGAGACGACTCGACCGGTATATTGTGACTGCAAGCATTCTGTCAATCGGGCAGTCGACTGCAAGTATGTATAAACTTGAATTCCGAATCGGTCCCTAGCCGGTCTATATGCAAGAGATGGTCACGTTGGGTACTACTGATGCACTATGATAATACGATACAATACAATACAATACGATGGGATGGAATGGGGTGTGCGGGCTCGTTTGTTCTTTCTTTGTTATAGATTCAGCTGGCTCGAATTGAATTCCGTCTCTGACGGATTCAAAGTAGTACTACATACTATATGTACATGTACATGTAACACGCGCGCGTGCGCGCAAGCTCCCTTGTGGCTCCCTAAAGTTCGGTCTATACGGATGGATGATCGATCGATGATTTATGTGCTGTGTTGGTGCAAGATACCCGTAACGAATTTCGAAAAGAACAAGATTCCGAGAAGAGAAGGAAAGATGGACGTTTGCGCACGAGCTAAGTAGGACTAGGCAATGCTACATAGGATTTTCGGAAGGGAGTTTTTGCTTACTGTGAGGAAGAGAGTAAGTTTCGGTAAGAATAAGCACTCTTATTCAGAAGGATTAGAAATTTAAGAGTAAGAATAGATACATAGGCTGCGACCTCCGAGCGCTAGCGTGTCCCAAGTAAACTCCTGAGTACCAACTGCGCATGCGGAGTTCGCTGGGTATCCTGGCGTTAAACAGTAGAATACTTAGCTCAAACACGGTCACTCGGTCATATGGAGATCTCAGCCATCTCAAGGTACCTGAAAGGCTAGCTGAAAGATAGTATCGCGGAAAGAAGCCCTCAGCTCAAGGAGAGGATTCGGACTCGGTCCCGTTCTCGGACCTATCTTCCATCCTATCCTCCAAAAAGAAGTATGTACTGCAATGCAAATTTTTGTCCTGTTCCGGGGTCGTAGCTTTGGGTCTCTCTTGCTTACTTTGTAACCAAGTATGTACGATACGCCCGTCGTCCAAATGTCAGGTTGAAATTATTCCGGTGCGGTCTCTCATTACGATGACTGTAGGGTATACGTAGTTTGTGCCTAGGTGTTGGTATATTACCAACATGTCGAGCATTCTGTGAGAAGCGCTCTATATACGTATCGCGAGAAAGACGCGGTCGGACCTGACCAGCACTTACCATCCAGGATAGACTAAACCCGTACCTTGGCGCGTTGGAATACAGTTGATATCTACAGTCCACGTAGAACGTGTCAGCAGACAACGGAGAAGATATTTGAGCTCCAATCAATATGGATATATCAATCAGGTTGTTAGTTGACGTGGACGCTTTGTTCCTATAGGTCGGGTCGAGGGAGTACTTGTGGAAAAGGAAGCACATAGAGTTTACAAGGATCAGAACAAAGTTCAAGATTAACTATTGTCATTTTTTGATGGAGGCAGGGCTCGAGGGGGTATCGAAACTATAATCTTGTGCCACGAATGTGTTTTTTTGAAAGCATTTGCAAGGACGAAAACAAGACAGGACAAATAAGTAGACGAGACGATACAACAACCAATAAAATATGTAGACGGAACGAAAAGGAAAAAGAATACGTATGTGTAATGTATTTTTTGGTCAAGGAAAATAAAAAAAAAAAAGGATTTTGCTCAAGGCGGGCCCATCCGAACATCGTCGTCTCTGTACCTCGAAGGATAAGAATCCTCGACCATGGGAGACATGTCTGCTGCATCACTACGAGTACGTTTCCTTCCTCCTCTCTCCATCTCGCGCTCTCGCTCACGTTCACGATCTCTAGACTGAGCCTGATGGGCCTGAGTTCTCCCATCCTCATGGACAAAGTCCAGTGCGGCCTGATCTCGTTGAGAGGAAGATCCAGGCCCGGGAGCTTGAGGAGGTTCTTCAACGGGTCTAAGACGGTATTGCGCGCTTCTGTCCCTGTCCCTGTCCCTCTCGAGGTAAGGACCGCGCGAATCAGGTCTGGAAGGAATTTCGCCTGCAGAGGCGGACGCAGAGCCCGAGTTGGGCGTGTCTGAACGAGAGACACGGTCTCTGTCGCGTGCAGCGCTTGTTTGAGGGGCGACTGGTTGTTCGAGGTAGTATGGATCGCTGCGTGCAGAGGAGAGGTGGTGTTCTGGTCCATAGTGAGGGTGAGGATGAGAGTGGCGAGGGAGGACGGGAGAGCTTCGTTCTCTTTCTCTTTCTCTTCGAAAAGCGGCTTCACGCTCCCAGTCTATATCGCGTTCGCGGTCGTGGGCATTGATGTAGGTCCCGGGACCTAATCGCTGGTGGTTGTGTACACGAGGAGGCGACAATGGAGCGGGTCGTGTGCGCTCTCTGTCTCTGTCTCTGTCTGCAGGAGGACTGTATTGGTGATGCTGCATTGGAGGCAAATTATTTTCTGGATAGGCGTGGTAACGGCTGGAACGGGGAGAAGGGGGTTGTGGTGGAATGTGAGAGTGAGAGAGAGGAGGGAGATGACGAGGGTCTGTGGCAGAAGAACGGCGAGGAGGGTCGACGATTTGTTGGCGGGGAAGAGGACGGGTGTTGGGTTCTGGAGAGGGAGGAATGCCGGAGAGACGTTCATAGAGAATGCTGAAAGAAAATTAGAAGGAAATAAAATGGTTGCAAGGGGCACTTACGCCCTCTCGAGCTTCATTCTCTGAATGTTGCGTTTTGCCTGGAGGACTTTGAACTGGAGCTTGTCATTGTCCTGCTCGATTTCTTTTACTTTTCGTTTGAGCTCTTTGTATTTCTGCTGGTACTTGACGTCCTCTGCGCCAGCGGTGATGCCGAGGCCAGGCTTTTGTTTTACGCGGTGGGAGGGCCCTGGGGCAGGGGAAGGATGGCGGGACATGTTGACAGAGGGCCAAGCCACGTGACAAAATATTGTTTCACTCAAACCAGTATGTACAATGCTCTCTCATGTTTTTTCCTGTGATATACTGACTGGAATGATCAGTGTCGGCACCATTCAGACAGTGGGTAACAGAAGCTTGGAAGAGTATTTGAATTCTGATTGGCGTAGGGATATGCCTCCTGCGGGAGGATTCGAGGCAGTCAAGTACAAGCGGAACCTGCCATTCCGAGGCCCTGGAGGACTGGTGTTTCTCGGCGGAGTTTTGGCAGTGTCTGGATTTGGGTTTTATCGATATGGACAGGGAATACTTGAGAAGAGGTGGGTACTGTATTGAAGGTCAGGTGGAGAGTGCTATCTACGCCGCCCGCGAAGAAACGTGGCAAGATGGAAGATCCGACTGCCTGGATGGTTCGGACCGAGAGCTGACTGTGATTTGCAGGGAGCTGCAGCGCGAAAAGGCGTGGTCGAGGATCCATCTTGTTCCGCTGCTGATGGCGGAGGGAGACCGCGATGGGTACCGGCGACAGCAGGCGGCGCTTGCTCGGGAACGGGAGATTATGAAGGATGTGCCGGGATGGGAGGTACCCCCTCTGGTTTCTGATTTGGAGGACAGGATGCTAACGATTCCCAGGCCGGACAGAGCCCGTATCATAATGCCAAGTATAGTTCACCGAACATTGTCGTGATGTAGCTAGAGTTTACGTAAATGTAATCCTGAGATTGCTGTGAATCTCGATAGAACCAAAATCTCTTTCCTGAATCATGTTCAGATCTTCACTCGTCTTCTTTAAAAGGGCCTGCACGAAATGGCACAAGTCTTCAATGCCCTCGCTGCTCTTGCCAAACATGCAGGAAGATTTGTTTTCTTTTGATCTCGACGACTACCACCATCACCAGCAGTCCTTCGAGACAACCCCCACCTTTGACTTTTCCTCCTGGATAAACCCAGAGTACATCCCCTCACCATCCACCGACCCCTTTTACCCTTTTGATTTCACCGTTCCCTTTCCCGCTTCTTCCCCCGACGATGTTCCCTCCCTTTCCCCCTCGACCACCACTACCATGTCCCCCGAGTGGCCTACCCAGGAATGGGTCGATCCTGCTCCCTCATGGGTCTCGGGTCTCTTTGACGCTCCTTCTCCCAGTGTCTCTCCTCCAATGACCACTGCCCGTCGTCTCTCGCCCGACGCGACCCAACGCGTGCGCATAAACTCGTCTTCGGCCCGACGTCCGTCCATCACTTCCCCCACCCTCTTCCAATCATCCTCTGCCCCTTCATACTCTCACATCCAAACACGCGCCTCTTCTTCCATGGCCAGTCGCCGTGCAGAGTCTGTATCCCTCTCTTCCATCGATGTAGACCGCGACGCCACACTCAGAGTCCGCAGACGCAAGGCCTCGTCTTCCTCCGTGTCTGCTGAAGACTCGGACTCGAAACCCGACCATCGAGAGTCTGCTCCCACAAGGTCCACTCTGAAGCCTCCAAAGCTTGCACCGTCTGCCTGGCAGTTGTATTTCACAGACTGGATCCAGCGTCAGCAGGCCATGAACACTCGCAAGCTTAATGTCGCTCAGGCTGCCAAGGAAGCCGGCCAAGAGTATGCTTCTCTTTCCCCAGCAGAGAAGGAGGTGCGTCCTGCCCTTTTTTAAAAAATCTAATTCTAACATGTACTCTAGCCATACAAACGCCGCTCTCAACAAATGAAGGAAGCCAGAGAACGCGAACACTCCGCCTATATGCGCACTCTCACCCCAGATGACATCAAACGCGAGAATGCATTCCGTACGGCCCAACGCAAAGCCGGCAAATCTCGCAAATCCAACATCAAGGACCCCAATGCACCAAAGAAGCCTCTGTCGGCATATTTCATGTTTTTACAGAGGATTAGATCAGATCCAGTTCTTGTTAGAGAGGTGTTTGGCGAAGAGACCGAGACCACAAAGCAGAGCGTGTTGGCTGCAGCGAGGTGGAGAAGTATGACTGACGATGAGAGAAAGGTGTGTGTCCTGGCCTCTTTTATACATCTCTTGCTCACTCGTCTCTAGCCCTTTTTAGCTCAAGCAGAACAGGAAAAGATGGAGTATGAGACTGCTCGTCGTCTCTATGAAGAAGGCACCACAGGCTATGGCACAGCTATTAGCTTTTCCATCTTGCCTGGAGGTAGCCCCATCTCCAACTATGTTCCCATCGTCAAGAGCGAGTCCTCTGCCAGTACAAGCGAGAGTGAGGGCGAGGGTTTCCAGAAGAGCTTGTAAACGTAGAGTGTGTGCACGCTGGACGTTGTTATGCCTTTTTTTACTTTTTTTTGTTTTCCCCCTTCTTGTTCCCGTGTGGTTTATGCCTTCCTTTTCATCGACGCCGGTATATCTCTTGGGCTTCGGTTTTTCTCTTTTTGCTCACGACCCCTCACGACCTTTACGCAAGCTCTTGCTACAGCTCTTATCTTATTATGCGCACGTAGAAAAACCCGAGTCATATATATAAACGACTCGTGCGTTGTTTTCTTACGCCTGACATGATACCAAATACCAGTACCTACAGTTACAGCTTTTACATATCTTATTCTATATTCTTGATAGAACGCTCAATCGGACTTGTATACCTATGCACGCATCTTTCTGTTCTGCTTTCCTTTGCGTTCTTCTTGATGTCGATGTTGCTGTCACCGTTATCGCTGACGTCGTCCTTGTCTTCCCCACACCTTTTTTCTTTTTTCGCTACCGACGATCCTCCTTCCTCTTACTCTTTTTGACTCGACCCCTTGATCTGATTTGACTCAAACTCAACTCTTCATCGATATCATCACATACTATTTGCTGTATTGCTAGCGCTCCGCCATCCCCCTCTCTTTCCGATGCCGTATGCAATATGCATTCGCCCCAGATCCCTCTACATATATCGGTATCGATACATACCATCGTATACGGTACTGTCGTCGTCGTCGTTCTGAATATTACTTATTACTTGCTACCATTGGTTGTAGCTACCCTAGTCTGATACATACCAGAGATGCTTTAATAATATTATTGTATACAGGCTAAAGAAGAAGCGATTTGGTTTGGATTGCGTGTATGACTAGTTTTTTCTCTCTCGTATATACACTCTAGTTATAATTATAGCTGTACGTACTATGTATCAATCATATGAATCAATACCGTACGTGTCGAGTCTTTGGTTAATGAGCGCTAAATGAAAGACTGCTGTTGTTAGTCTGCGCAGTCCTACATTCCAACATGAACTGAACAAGGTAGGTACGGATGGATAGAGTTTCAAGAAACACGTCTGACTCTGACGCTATTTGCTATTGGCCCCACCTCCGAACTCTTCAAAGTTGACCCTCTTATTGAATCTTCTTTTCTAGACCCTCGTTCTCCTGGTTGACTAGTTGGCTAGTTGTTTGGATTCCCAAGTACAGAGTACGAGATACGTGGAAGAATTGAATAGAAGATAGAAGTACGAGAGAAGCAGAAGCAGAAGCGCTGGCACTGGCACACCGCCACAAGATCCACCCAGGAGCATACATATGTCGACCAACTGACCACCGGCAATGTATGATATGAATGAATGATCAAGCGAACAAGGTGTATACGTATACGTAGGCGGTCACGGTAACTACTACAAGTAGAGCCCCTTTCTGTCTCGGGGATTTACAAACTTGCTGCGGGGGTTGGAATGAATCATCGGGTTGTACGTTGTATAGAGTACTTTAGTAGGTATGGTATAGGATGAAAGAAAGAGAAAGATGGACGGAAAGAGGGCAAAACTCCCATCATGGACTAGAACTAGAACCATGGCATAGATACGCATAATCCACCTATCATCTGTCAAGTACTCCATCCTTTCAACAAAATAAATAAATAAGCATCAGAACCCTTAAACTATAAAATAGACTGCAAAGTGACTGTGACCGTGTGTATACCGGGACCAGTGAACGAGCGAGAAGCTACTGCTGTGAAAAATCGGGAGGGACCTGGACCAGGGAAAAATCGGGAGCGCTCGAGAAACCCAGTCGATTGGTGCACAGAACCAGAGCTAAAAACAGAGATTGATGTGCATTTCGGGAAAGCGAAACAAAGGCAAAAATCGTACCAAAGGTCGGGAAGAATCGCGTCGTTGTCGGCGAGGGTACGTAGATCAGCATCAGAATCAACATCAATATCAGAAATCTACCAAGTACACAGATACCCAAAAGTATAATAATAGGTATGCAAGGCGGTTAAACCAAAATCATCATCCAGGATCACTTTTGGGGGAGCACGAGGCTCGCATCTTGATTGGGACTAGTGCGTTACGCGTTATGATTAGGGTCCCTCTTACCGCAAAGGCAAGTTCAAAACCATTTTCTGATGTGGATCACCATCTTCGTCGAATTCGGGGCCCTGTCATGCAAAATGAGTAAAGAGTAAAATAGTTTAGGTAAAGAGTCAGAGTTTGCGGCAAAGAGGTGATGATCGACGACGGGGAAGTGAAAAACAGTAAAGCGCATGGGGAGGGTGCAATAACGAGAGGACCTGACAGGACAGCTACCGGGTACCACTAGTCCGCAACCCGTCCCGAGTCGAGAGGTCGAGTCATTATGGTTGATCATGATGGCTGATCATCAGAGATAAGTTTTCAGCAGATCTGACCGCCACCGGCATCGCCTGAGAAAAGAACGGGAGAAAGGAGAAAGAGAAAGCCAGTGTGACTGGCATTGAATTGGGGGATAGAGAAGATGGATATAGACTTGGTTGGTGATGATTTCATTAAGGCAGGGGTTGCGCAGGCCGAATTGCCGTGCGTGCACACAAGGATGTATACGTGGAAGGAAGTGAGAAGCGTACCATCGTGTGAATGAATAGCCATTACAGTTGCGATGAAAAGTAAGGTGCATTAGGATAGAATCACAAGGTCCACTGATCATACACACAAGGTCACCAAGGGCATGAAAGGAAGTTCCAAGCCTTCGAGTAGTGTACAGTGGGAGTATGATCGTGATCACAGCGAGTGTATGAATGAATAAATGAATTGGTAGATGGATCATGGATAGAAGGAACTGGTGGAATTCGAGATATGCAAATGGGGGGATATGTGGGAGAAAAGGCGGGGGAAAAGCACAAGCTTCGGGGCTTACCTCGGGAATGTAACCATACCTGGCAAAAGGAAGACGATAAGTAAATGGCGTATTTGGACTCGGAGGTGATAAAAATACGATGTGGGGAATCGAATAGAACTGATAGAATAGGAAGGAGGGGTCGGGGACACCGTAATGACATTGATAATGAATCAATTAATGAGGTAGTGGTATGTTGAATCGCGGGAGAATCAGAAGTCTTCGTCGAAGAGCAGTATATGTTTGTTGAGATGCCGCGGAAAATAGAATAGAGAAACCGGAGAAGGCCGAGAAACCGAGGAGAACAAATCAAACAGGAGAAAATGAAGGGAAATGAAATGAAAAAAAGGGAAACAGAAATGAAGGGAAAATCGCCGACTGGTAACCCCTGCACATGATTACTCACTTTGCATAAAACCCCTTGACGGGGATCTGAGAGTGACACACGACTCTGACCGATTCAGCCGTTCCATCCAAACCAGAAGCTTTGGCATCTGCAATGATCCAATCGTGTAGAGTGCCGACGAGTTCGCGGCCGAGTTTGAATTTGCGGTAGGATTTGAGAACGGCAAGCCGGGAGAGTTTATAGTATGTTCCATCTGCAGAAGAGTGTTTGGTTCCACGAATGGTACCTATTGGGACCGGAGCAGAGTGAGAGGAGTCTGAAGAGTCTGGGAAGTGACGTAGAAGGATATGAGTGGCTGTAGGATCGAAACTAGCAAATGAAGCTTGAAAATTTGCATTGATCTTGCGACACAGAAAGAGGATACTTGCTGATCAATTTCCGTGTCTAGAGGAAATCCTTGTTCATGATGGAAGACCTCGATGCGCACATTGTAGCAGTCCTCGATTTCCGCCTTGGTTTTGGCGACCACAATGTCGTGCATGGAAAAAAATGGTTGAAATCATGTGACACGTCACAAATTTTTGGTCAGCCAGCCGAGCGTTCACGTCGCCGTCGACACATACGTTGTTGATTTTCTGTTCCCAATTCTCCAAGTATGTCTGCTTCTGTTCTTCTGTGAATACGGCTAACTTTATTAAGAACTGGAGACACTCGTCAGTCTAGGACGAGTTTTACATGCTCGAACCTGTTGCCGCGGTCATACTCAACACCGTCGTCCTATGTGGCCGCTCTCATCCCGAGCGTTCAGCTCCTCTCCAGTCTGTCGTCAAAATAACAAAATCAACTTCCGGTCGTGCCATCACGTCCGACTTTTTCATTCCACAACCAAGACGCGTCAAGGGCAAGGAAAGGGCCACCGGGTGCACAGATGACGTCTGTCACTCTTCTCAGTGCAGAGAATGGTCCTATAATGCGGTGTCTATTCCCAGTGAGTCCCTGCCGTCTTCTTCATGTGGGAAATAGTCTGAATCCGGACGCAGAAACCTGTCATTGGGTTGTAATGAAAGAAATCCATCCAACCAGGGATCGGCCCATTAGACGTCCCTATGTGCAAAGAAGTACCCCCTCTATACGGCGTCATGCAAGCTCCAGCCGCATATCTGGTCGACACCTGCATCCTATTGTGCAAAGACGCCATGTGTCTGGGATGCCTGACGGGAATGGAGATGCTTCAGACAACGATTCACCGTCCTTTTCGTCACCAACCTCCTCTCATTCTTCTTCCCCTGACCCATCTCCGTCTTACAAGCCCTCTAATACCACGTCTTCGAGAACGGGTCATTCTATAGACGCGAAAATCGCTGCTGTCGATCGCTTACGCGGTGTCATTCGTGCTCCAACAGCTGAACTAGACATGGATAAAACATGGCGAGCGTATGAAGCTGTCATTTCTACTGGGGCAGAGGAACTTTTGAACGTTCCCGACATTCTTGCCTTTTGTGACAAAGTCTTGACTTTTGCTGAAGCCAAGTATGACGCGAATGTACAGGTTGACACATTGCATGACTGGGGTCGGCGGCTTCGGGACATGTTGTTGAAAGTGAAACCGCAAATAGCCCTAGAGTCGCTGTACGACTATTGGCGGAGGTGTTCACTTGCTAGAACTTGGACATTGACCGGTCAACCTGATGAAGCTATTGCTCTGTTGGAGGAAATTCGAAAGATTCCTCTGGTGTATGAAGAGGCTTCCCGTACAATCCACGTATACAGAGCCATTATTTCCTCTCTCTATCTCTATAACGGTGCACCGGCTGTTGTAGATTTTCTTGTCCAAGAATGGGTTCACATTGGATCGTACCTTTCCAAAGCCAACAAATGGCATCACTCGGGGCATTCAGAAGCGGGACATCTACTCCGAAAAACGACACATGAGCTGATCTCGAGGATTGAGAGGCCCGAAGCTCTCTTTACAGATCGGGAAAGGCAAGATTGGGATCCGGAGAACCGGAAGATTCTTGGAGAGCTACTGATCCTGTGCTACTGCGCTCAGAAGCTTCCCTTATCGGCTCTGGATGTCTATCATGAGATGGAGAGACAGTCTATCCAAACGCCAATTAACATTAAATTGCTTATCGTTCGGGCCTTGGTCCAGGAGGATGCTCTCGGTCCCGCCAAGGAGTTATTTGCGTCTATTCCCGACACGACCTTGTTCAAATATTATCTCCAGACTGCACTCTATTTATTCGCCCATGATGGCGATAACGAACGTGCAGAATCCTATTACAATGAACTTGTTGACCAAGGTTGGGTTAACGAAGTTGATGTAGCGATGCTTCTCCATTCATACGCCACCCAGGGGCGTACTGAGCAGGTCTGCACTCTTTTCGACTCCTTCTTTCCTATAGGCGAAGATGGCAAGCGGTCGAATTTTCCCAACAAGTTGCATTTTTCTATCGTTATCTACGCCCACGCCCAAATCGGTGACGTCGTAGGAATCAACAAATGGCTAGAGATCATGGCTCAAGCGCAAATGTCTCCCGATGTGTACGTCTTCACTATGATTCTGCAAGCCTTTGCAAAGCGCGGTGAGATGAACCATGTTGGGACAATCCTTAGCCAGATGCGTGAATATGGTATTCCGCCGAATGTGGTCACATACACCAATATCATGACGCTTCTCGCGCACAGGAAGGATCCTATGGGTGCCGAAGTCATGTACAAGCGTGCCGTTCGGGAGGGTGTAATTCCTGACCGACGCATGATCAACGCTCTCATGAACGCACACGTCGAAGCTGGTTCTTGGAAAGGTGTTATCCGGGTTTTCGATTATATCCATTCAAATCCAAAGATCAATATCCGCCTGACCGTAGAAGTTTACAACACCCTTTTGAAAGCTTATATTCTTATAGGCGCACCGTTCCGGATCGTGCTTCGCCTTTTCAGCAAGCTGGAGA
Source organism: Stygiomarasmius scandens (assembly GCA_037954225.1). Classification (NCBI taxonomy): domain Eukaryota; kingdom Fungi; phylum Basidiomycota; class Agaricomycetes; order Agaricales; family Campanellaceae; genus Stygiomarasmius; species Stygiomarasmius scandens. The sequence continues at coordinate 1,111,310 of JBANRG010000002.1, read as the reverse complement.
ATTCCAAGGTCAAACCAGATACTTATACGTACGCGCTACTTATCCAGAGTGCGTGTGACTCGGGAAAAATGGAGATCGCGTCGGATATTTTTCATGAGATGGATCAGAGAGCAAGCTGGCAGTCTCATTTACATATTGACGTCTACATCATGACGATTCTCATGGCTGGATACCTTCGAGGTCATTATCGGCAGAAAGCTCGGGCTGTATACGAGGAAATGCAGAATCGGGGAATTCAGCCTACTGCGGTCACTTTTCGGGCTATCCTTCATGCGTATGGAAATGAGCGCTCAGAGAAGAGTATCAAGGTCGCAGAAGACTTTGTGAATACTTTGATGAGCTCTGAACACAAGCCTTGGATCACACCTGCTCATGGACGTGCAACAGCCCTCGAGTTGATCTATGGCCCATTATTGAACGGGTACACGAAGAAGAGGCGACCTGAGGAAGTGGAGCGGATATTCCAAGAGTATCTCGATGCCGGCGGCAGTCCTACGCTGGGCACGTTGACATCCTTACTAAACGTTTATCGCAAGTCATACAACATCGACAGCTGTCTCCAACTCTGGCCGCAAATCTTCGAAATGGGATTAAAGCACACCACGGATAGACCCTTGTTCGACTCAACTGATGGAGATGACGACCCTAGTCGTAATAGACTCCAAGCCAATATCCTTTGCGTGCCACTTTCCATCTATGTCGATGCTCTTTCCGCGGCGGGAATGCACCTCGAGATTGCAGCTGTCTGGAAGCGTTTTCAGGTCCATGGGTTCTCCTTTGATTCGCACAACTGGAACCATCTTGCTATCGCACTTATACGCGCCGGTGAACCCGAACGTGCCTTCCAGATCATTGAAAAAGTCCTACTTCCCTATCAACGACAGTCTCGTTCATTGCTTCAAGCTAGAGACATGACTCCAGACTCGCCACTTGCCTTTGATGAAGAGCCAGATCCCGCAGACGTTGGTGGTCATGAGCAGCGGACATCGGCGTATAGGCGATACATGAAAATGTGGACGACCAGCAAGAAAATACGAGGTATTACGGAGATCGAGGGTGACCCTGAGACGGGAGAAATTCCCGATCACGACAATGATTTTGCGCATCCTTTGCATATTCTTCACCAGCTATCACCGAGTTGGAATTTGTGGCGTCCGCATAACTTGACGTTAAAGATCTTGCTCCATGCCTTTAACCGACTTCGGGCAGGTTATATCATTCCTCCTGCTGTGCCCGGCAAGCAGGTGAGTAGTGAAGAACTGGAGAATCCGCAGAACAAGCAGACTGCGAGGGAAATTGTCGAGCGTATTTATGCGGATAACCCCGAGACGATTGCGCTCCTTAGGAAATTCGATGCGCGCGAGCGCAGGCGACTTGGGAGGAAGTACGATTACAAGTACACTTATGTGTAGATACGGCATGGGGGCTTTTATTATACTTGACCAAATAATCTCACAAACATAGCGGCGACAGCAGAACGGGACAAAACAACAACATAAAGAGGAATGAGAAATAAACAAGAAAATAAAGGTTGTTCTAATTCTTCTCGGCAACTTTCACTCCCCTTCAGAATCCTCCTCATCTGAATCTCCCCGCCGGCGACGTTTGCCAGACGAAGAGCCATTGCGGTTGCGCTATTAGGACCTGTCAGCATCTGCAAAATGGAACGCCGAGGAGGTTGGTGTCTCACCAATGGTAGTTTCTGGCCCTGGTTACCAAAGGCAATAGAAAGAGCGGTGGTATCTAGAGGTGTATCAGCGGATTTGTCCAAAAAGTAGTAGTTTATTGTATAATAACAATAATAGCTTTCGACAAGGATAAAAAGAAACAATAGAGTCATTTCCTTACCTGGAACACCTGGGAAACGTTTTGCGGAGAATACTGTAAAAGGTTCTGTGAAAGTTTGAGCCAGGACAGGGGATACGCTCGTGTGAATAGACAGTGCGCCGGCTTCTGGTGCGGGGGGTCTGTACAGAGCACAGCGTAAGCAGATTGGACCACGATAGCTTGAGAAACAAGTGCACTCACGCGCCAACATTCATTAGACGCATGCGTAGTCGGAATGTACCTGAAGTAAGAAAACGAGTTAAAAAGGGCATGAGAAAAGCCGAGGAGGACAAACCTTCGGTTCTGACTGATAGGTCTTGGAACAGGAAGAAGATTCCTGACTTGCGGTGTTCGTCTAATAGCTTCGTAGCATTCGCAGATAGAGGTCCAACGAGGGTTCTGGTATATGTGTGACGTGGAAGATGTATTGCTACACCACCAGTGGGAGCCGACATTTGACTGTTGGTCTGGGATTGATTACCTGCGGATGGATAATATGAAGATTGAGACGTTGCTGTGTTGTAGGATTGACCAGAGTTATTGTACACTGAATTGTCATATTGAGATGGAACTTGAGGTGAAGAAAAGTTATCTGAAGAACCCGAGCAATCAAAGCATGAGTACGGCTGACTCCAGCCGTTGAACAGTTTAGACAAGGCTGAGAATTACCGAATTCTAATCCAGTGTATGAAGAGTCTGTTCCGTTCCATGCGCGATAGGGGAGATCGCCCTGACTGCTAGGGTGCCATGGGTCGGCTGCGTTCTGATTTATGCCGGACGTTGTAGAATTACGACCAAAAGAATGTATAGAAGGTAGGGCTGGTGGAGGAAACTGGGCATTCCGTTCCGTTGACTGTGGCTGGTATCCCCAGGTAGGATGTCCGCTTTCTGACGGTGCAGCGGAGAATGGAGTAGATGGTCCATAAGAAAGGGTATCTGATGAGGCGGATTGAGGTTCAAAGTAGCCTTGACTAGAGGAGAACCCTGGAGGTTGAGGAGGTAGCATGGGTGTTGTTATATTGCTTGGCTAGAAAAACATTAGATGGGAAAAAACGCATACTTTCCCCACTCACATTATCTGCAGAGCGATAATGAGAAGGGGTCGGAGTAGACCGGGAAGCCGGTGTCTGATACCCACTACGTTGCTGAGGAGCAGAGATACTAGCACCGCGTCTTCTGGGTTTGGTTATGTGGGGCGGGACATAACGGTCGGCAGAGGATGGATGTAAAACAAGGTTCATTTCCGATTTTCCATCGGCGGACCAAAGATCCACTGTAACCAAAAAGAAGGAACAGTCGATGTCACTGGAATAGACAAGTACGACATCATGAGAAGGACACGTAGGAACGGGAACAGAGACTATTACTCCACATCCACAATACTGTTGTCGTCTCTTCTGACTATCATTTTGGCTACTGCTGCGGGAGCAAGAGGACGGCGATCCTTGAACAAAAAGTCAATCTATGAATTAGCAATAGCCTCGAGTCTAGACCTACTTTGTCACCAAAACCACACATTCGGGCGCGGATAGGATGCTGAGTGACTTCCAGTGAGTAGTGCCTAGAAGACAAGACCAAGAATTGAGATTAAAGGAATCCAAGAATAGCGAAAACGGCTAACTTGCGACCACACCACTGGCTCCAGACCTCTGGGCTATTTGTTTCGGCGACGGGATGGGCAGGCGCAGGACGACGAACGGAATTGTTGACCTGGATCATTTGTGAGAGGTGGTGGTAGGGGGAAGAGGAGGGAATAGGCTGAGAACGAGGAAGAGACTTGGTGGGATATGTTCAAAAGCAAGCAGTGTACAGACCCGAAAGAGTGGAATTGCTATTCAAACTTAATCACGAAAAGCCCTGCCGCGATTCCGGTTCTTCTCATTGTTTCCAACGACGCCCAGAGCCCTCTCCTCGTCGTTCCCCGCGTTGACCAGCTGCACGTCTTTGCCGTGCTCGTCCAATCCATCACAGATTATACACAGCCACATTCGCTTGCACGTTCACATCGCCCGCCGTGCTTCTACCACTCTTCTGGCAAATCCAGTTCAGTGGTCTCTCCAGAAACCCATCAAACAGTGTCTATTAGCAGTACACATCTGTTCCCCAGCGCTTCAGCATCAATACATCTTGCAGTAACTTTCGCACGCGCTCCTCTTCCTCCTGCCATATATAAATCATGGACCACAAGAAAATTCTTCAAGAGCTTTCCAAGCGTGACGACCTCAAAAACAAGGTCTGCAGTGACTGTTCCAATCCCAATCCCCAATGGGCATCCTTGAGGTGCGTAGTCTACGCCCCAGTCCGCCCATCTGTTGATTCCCGTTCAGCTTTGCCGTCTTTATCTGTCTTCAAGTATAGATGCCCGATTTCCTGCTTTACTTTTTACTGATACTGGAATCAGTGTGCGGGAACTCATAGAGGATTCGGCGTACACGTCAGGTATGGAATTTCATGTGTTAATTCAGGCCAATATCCTGATCTTCGCCAAGTTTCGTGAGGTCCATCTCAATGGATACGTGGCAGGATGATCAAGTAAAGCGTATGCAGGTAAGTACTCTGCACTTTGCAACCAACCCGAGATGCCCGGCTGACTGTTCTCAGCTTGGTGGAAACGCGCCTTTCCGTGAATTCATGCGCTCCTATGCTCCTGCCGAGCAAGGTGGTTACAGCGACAATCTTAGTACATATGACACTTACCATTGCTGGGCAGCAACACAATATCGCGAAAAAGTGTGTAAATTTGCCTTTTCACATCGATGGCTAGTTCTAAATTGTGTTTTAACAGCTAGACGCGATGGTAGCCGGTAAAGACTGGTCTCCCTCTCCACCCTCAGAATCAGCTGCACCAGCTCGTCCATCTTCTGCCCAAGGCTTGCGAAAATCGCGCACCACCTCCAATCGAAGCAATACGGGAACTTCCCTTCGAAATGGTAGTGGTTCTTCTTCCCCAGCATCTTTTGGGAACACTTCCCCTCGAGGAACTCCAGATCTCGGCTCCGTCGACCAAAAGACCGCCAATGAGAATTACTTTGCTTCTCTTGGTGCTACCAACGCTAGTCGTCCTGCAGACCTTCCCCCTTCTCAGGGTGGTCGTTACCAAGGATTTGGTAGCACGCCATCGCCTTCTGAGCATCCTTCTTATGGCCTTTCCTCCAGAGCTGCCCCTACGCTGGGTGAGCTTCAAGAAAACCCGATGGCAGCATTCAGCAAAGGATGGTCTCTTTTTTCTTCAGCTGTTGCAGGTGCTTCCCGTGCAGTCAATGAGAATATCATCCAGCCTGGAATGGAAAGAGTCAATGATCCCAATCTTCAGGCCAACGTGAAGGGATATTGGACCGAAGCTCAGAGGCGTGCTGCCGAAGCTGGCTCAACCGCGAATCAGTGGTCGAAAAATCAATTTGGAGTTGATGTCGCCGATAGGTTGGGAGGTGCCGTAGGTTCGGTGAGGGACCGAGTTTCAGGAGGACCGACCAGAGCTGGATACGGATCTTTGGCAACAGAGCATGATGGAGAGACATCGGCATTGTACCATGACGAAGATGACTTTTTCAATCACTGGGACCAACCACAACAGCAGCAGTCCTTGTCTCAAACTCAATCCTCTTCGGTTTCAAACACCAAACCTGCTGCTGCCGCGCCAAAGAAGACTACTTCGGACTGGGATGATGAATGGAAGGATTTCTGATAGATAGATTTGCGCTATTAATTTATTCCAGAAAAAAATTGGATAGAGATTTTGTAATTTCACAAGCGCGGACTCGAGAAGTCCCGAGTACTCAATTCCAACCCCTAAGATTCCTCGCTCAACCAGTTGCATCTTAGAGCTGCGGGATCCCCATCCTTTGCGTAGAGTTTTTGTACTTTTGTATTCAAGTATACCTTTAACGAAGGAGTTGAGCTTGAAGAGTTTGTCGGTAATTGGCTCCAAGGTCCGGTCCGGTTCAAGATGAAATTTCCCCGCACTCGTTCTTGACGTCCTGACCCCGAGTGTTCGACTTTGACTACTTCAACCTCCTACACCTCTACCTCGGTCTTTGTCCTTGTTCAAACCCTTCCAATGCGTGGCCAGCTCAAGCTACCCAAATCGACTGTCCTGAGGCGAACTCAGCTTCATTCAACTACTCCCAGACTTCTTCTGAGCTCTGAAAGAAGCTCAAACTGGAGGACTCATGCTACGTCCGGATCTAGTCATACCCTCGGACGAGCACAATATCATGCATCTGTACTCCCATCCCTCATATCAACTGCTTCACCGGAATTCGTAGCGAAATCCCAAGCTATGGACGCGCTGGTAGCGGATTTCGAAGCTAAAACTGCTGCTGCGCGGTTAGGTGGTGGAGCAAAGGCTGCAGAGCGGATGAAAAGCAAGGGTAAAAAGCTACCTAGGGAGAGGTTAGTTGTTTCTTTGAACGCGTGATATCTGCTAGTGGGCTGGAATTGAGACTAACAAACTCTTCTACGCAGACTTGCGCTCCTCCTAGACCCTCATACCCCGTTTTTGGAACTTTCCGCTTTGGCTGCAGATGGGGTCTACACAGACTCAATTCCTGGAGCCGGGCTTATTACTGGAATCGGGAGAATCTCAGGGCGAGAGTGCATGGTCATTGTTAATGACGCGACTGTTAAAGGCGGGTCGTATTATCCTTTGACGGTACGGTCAATGAGGATCTTGAGTTTGTGACGCGTCTTACTGATTCACGTTGTGCCTGCGTAGGTCAAGAAGCAGCTCCGGGCTCAGGAGATTGCCAAGGAGCACGGGCTTCCATGTGTCTATATTGTAGAGTCTGGGGGTGCAGCACTTCCTCATCAGGCAAATGTGTTCCCAGACAAAGAGCACTTTGGACGGATATTTTACAACATGGTAAATCTTTTGTTTGCGCTCTGGATAACTGTTTATTCCTAACATGTTTCCTGGACTAGGCACAAATGTCAGCTCTAGGAATCCCGCAAATTGCTTCGATACACGGTATTTCTGTCGCTGGTGTGTAATTAATTGGCTTCTCAAACTTCCCATTCGTTGAGACAGAAGATCTATAGGTGGTGCTTATGTCCCTGCAATGGCCGATGAGAACATAATCGTCCAAAATCAAGGTCGGATCTTCTTGGCCGGACCTCCACTCGTAAAGGCTGCAACTGGTGAAGAAATCGATGACGAGAGTCTCGGAGGAGGTAGAATGCATTCTACTGAGAGCGGTGTCACGGACCATCTTGCAAGAGATGATGAACACGCTCTTGCTATCGCTCGAGGGATCGTTGGTGACCTCGGTAAAGCAGGATATCAAACCGGGCTAGTAAGCAAGTTTCTGTATAATGAAAAGCCTTGGCCATTCTAACTGAACTGTGGTTCTTCAGCCATCAAAAACACCGGAAGACCCGTTGTATTCAGCTTCTGAGCTTCACGGTATTGTCGGTACCGATGCTCGCCAACCTTTTGATATGCGTGATGTCATTGCTCGTATCGTCGACGGCAGTAGGTTCAGAGAGTACAAGAAGGAGTATGGGCCGACAATTGTAACAGTAAGCCTACAAAGTTTCAGCCCAGTATCGATAATTCTCCTGAGATCTAAGACCAACCTTCCATGTAGGGATTTGCACACGTTCATGGTTATGAAGTCGGGATTATCGCAAACAATGGCATCCTGTTCTCTCCCTCGGCACTGAAAGCTTCACAATTTATCATGCTGTGTTCACAACGGCGGATCCCCCTTCTCTTCTTGGTTAACGTGACCGGATACATGGTCGGGTCTAAAGCCGAGAAGGGAGGAATAGCTAAAGACGGTATAGACGCCACCACAATCGGGATATGGAGAAGCTGATCTGTCGATCTTCTAGGTGCTAAAATGGTTCGCGCCGTGGCTTGTGCGGACGTACCTAAGCTAACGGTGATTGTTGGGGGGAGCTTTGGTGCAGGAAATTACGGTACGTTCATCCGTTCTTTGTGATAGATCCTTCGTCAATTTAAGTGCTCAATACCGTCTTGATAGGGATGGCCGGGCGTGCAGTGAGTGAAGGGTGCTGTTAAGTCCTAGCGTCTTCTATGCTGATTTTTGACCTAGTACTCGCCAAGATTCCTGTGGATGTGGCCGGTAAGTTTAGATTCCCGCACTCAATGACTCTTCTCAATGACCTTTTCCAGAATGCTAAAATCTCCGTCATGGGGTCTGCGCAACTGTCTCAGGTGATGACATCAGTGTCCAAGTATGTGTTGAACCCCTATGAAAGAACTTGAAGACTTACGATGTTTGTCCCCTACCCCGTAAAAAGGGATCCCGCTCAGCACGCATCCTTGAAATCGGAAATAGAGAACCAATCTACGGCAATGTACTCGACGGCGAGGTTGTGGGATGACGGTATCATCAAACCTACTGATACGAGGGATGTGGTTGGATTGGGATTAGCTCTTGCTGCTCGGACGAGGCCGTCTTGGTCTACCACTTCGACTACCTGGGATGGAGACGGGAAAGGTTTCGGTGTGTTTAGGATGTAGGTAAAAATATTGAATATGTAAATTAGATTTTCGGACGGATATCTATACTTAAGCTTTTCGCCAATAATGGGCATGTGTGAAAGTCGTGGTGTTACGTCATTTTCAACCTCTTCAACTTGTCCAAGTCGACCTTCAAAGAAAATAGCAAAGTATCTCTTGAATCGCTTCATGACCAACTCGAAGTCTTGTACATTACCTCTTTATGGCATATATTGAGCGCCTCGGAAATGCCACGCGTGCCAAACTTCGTTCCACGCAAATACTGACCTCTTTGCCTCAGGTTGTCTCCGAACTTTTTCAGAACTCTCTTGATTCTGGAGCTCGGAACATTGAAATAGGAGTGAATTGTGAGGAATGGATGTGCTGGGTACGCGACGACGGCCACGGCATGAGTAGGGATGATTTAGCTGCGCTTGCCAAGAGTCCAGACGATGGAAGATATGGTACGTCAAGTTTACCGCTGTCCAGATCATAATTTACGTTTCTTTTGTCTGCCAGGGACTTCGAAAGCATACTCTCCCGATACGCTGAACATTCTTTCTACGTTTGGCTTTCGTGGCGAAGGTGCTTATTATAATGCTACTCACAAATCCAATTGTAACCACTACGATTCAACAGCCTTGGCTTCTGCGGCAGACCTGTGTTGTTTGGAGATATGCTCTCGTACTGCTAGGGCTCGAGAGACGTGGTCAATTATCTTAAAAGTATGTGCTCACTTTATCTTGTTTCCAATATTCCAGTATAACAGGTTTGACAGGAAGGTCAGACTTTGTACAGCGGTCCTGCCGTTCGCTGGCGTAGAGAAAGCCATGGTACTACTGTCTGTGTTCGGGACGCCTTCTACAACGTGTGTCACAAGCTTATTGATAGATCAAAGAGAGGAAAGCTGACCGAATCTAGCTCCCAGTCCGACGCCGTGCTCATCCTTCTTCGACGCGAACTTTGGAACTCATAAGACAGGAGGTAGAAGTGTATGCTTTGATGTTTCCAGGTGTATCTTTTTCTCTCGAAGACACACGAGCCAAAGAAAATGGTTCTACCAAATATAGTATTTTACGAGTTCCAAAGGTAACATCTCTTATTTGATATTTTTGCTGCCGCTTCAAAGTCCTACAGATGCCCTCAACTTTGAACGTCTTCCGTCATATCTACGGTAGAGCGCTGTGCCAGGTCACTGTCATTGTCTTCTGTTCTACGCCAGTTCAATTTATTTTTTCCCCCAGAACATTGAGGAGATCAACTTGGCTTGTGGAGAAATGAAACTAGAAGGCTTTATTAGCCTTGAGGGTGCCTTGTCCAAGGCTTATCAATTACTCTGTATTTTCAATCCATCGGCTTGAAACTCATCCTCTAATATCCACGCCACAGATGTTAACCGCCACCCAATTTCTTCTGGCGATTTGCACCGCATCATAGATTCTCGTTTCGCAGCCAGTTCCTTTGCAAAGAATGTGAGCAGGTTCTTTGTTTGTTGATAACTAGATCTGTGACTCATGTTCATTGCTCAGGCATTTGAGGAATCCGGAGACGTTCCGCGTTCAAGTAATTTCTAGCTCTAGAATGTTGCCGATATCTTGTGAATTGAACTAAAGACTCAGGTTCAAGGCGCTCACCTCGCAAGACAGAGAAGAGGCCCGTTTATGTCTTGAATTTGACCATCTCAGCTCACCAAGTCGACAATCTTCTGGAACCAAGCAAATCTACGGTGCACCTTGAGGTACATAATCCCGATCATAACAATGATACAAGACCGAGTCTGATATTCTTTTACCATTCTAGAATAAAAACTCCGTCACAGCTTTCTTATCCTCCGCTATTCAATCATTTTTAACGAAACACGGATTTTCCACGCGTGCTGCTGATTTCCCTCGTAAACGCAGGAGAACGGAAGAGTTCCTAGATGATTCTGGTTATGCTGAGTATATGACTGAAGAAAAAAACTCAATAAGATCAAGCGGAGAGGCCGTCGAAGCGTCTCTTTATATCCGTGGCGTATGTTGTCCACGAGTCGCCGCAGTAATGGCAGTATCTGATCGATGTTCACAGGACGAACGGGACGCGATCGATGAGTGTAATATTACCTGGACTGACCCCACTACGGGCGAAACGTTTATTGTTGATGCTCGTACGGGCCATTCTCGTCCCCAAGCATTCCGGCATTCCGACGACGAAGTTGTTGAAGAATTGAACGAGTTGAGGCTTCGAGGACGACGTACCTTACCTAGAATTGTGGAGAACGAGGCCAGTCAAGTACCATCATGGATTACAGAGGCGCTGGCAGTGAGTCATTAAGCGTTACTCATTCAGTTCCAGTTTAACACCTTCCTGGTTAGGCCAATAACGCGTACGCGCTCACTGAGAAGAGAATACCAACCCTGACTACGGGTGCTAGGCATAATAATGGGGAAGACAGCTGTGCCCATCATCATCTTCAGCATGAACATTTTGCGCGCGCCTTCTTGTCGGCGCAAGGGAATGGTGAATCGGGCGTGTTGTCACATCGACGATTTTCAAAGGACGACCTCTCCAACGTCAGGGTCATCAATCAGGTTGACAGGAAATTTATCGCTTGCCTCATCGACGAGCATCCGAAGCAAAGTGAAGGCTCTGAGATTGGGGGGGAAGAATGTTCTACCTCTGCCCTGATACTCATAGACCAGGTATGTTCGTCTTCCCGATCTGAATCTTAGCCACCGGCACGAATTCTGTTACAGCATGCAGCTGACGAACGAATACGAGTCGAGCGTTTCCTGAAAAGCCTTTGTCTGGGCTTCTTGCGTCCCGGAGGACAGGGTGAAGGTGAAGTGGAGATTCGTCAGCTGACAGTGCCCAAACCGATTCTCCTTACGCGACATGAAGCCACGCGGCTCGCAAGCTCTATGGAGATCCAGGATGCTTTTAGAAAATGGGGATTTCGATTTTCTGACCTCGCTGGGGTTGCGGAGGTAATTTCGAGTATGACGAACACGGAAGGGGATAGCTATACCCAAGTGTCGGTTTCGTGTATACCCGAAGTGGTAGCTGATAAGGCAAGTATGGAACACTATGGAGTTCTTCGTCAGTTCCGAACTGTTTGATAAAACAGAACTGCCTTTCTAGCTTCTATTGGAGAATGAACTACGAGATCTGGTGAAAGGGTACCTAGTACAGGTGGAATCCGACATACTTGACATTTCGCAGTTTCGGACAACACATTCCGAATCAAAGATTCGAGACGGAGATGATCGTCATGGGAGGTTTGAATGGTTGAAGGCACTTAGATGGTGTCCCCGAGAACTCCTTGACTTGGTTAATTCAAAAGCTTGTCGAGGTAAGTCTCGAGGGAGTTTGCCGTTAACAAAAGACGCTCATGAACCCACGATGCCTACCAGGTGCAATAATGTTCAATGATTCGTTGACGAAAGAGCAATGTGAACGGCTGGTTAAACAGCTTTCAGACACAGCTTTCCCATTTCAGTGCGCACACGGAAGGTTTGTCGACTTGTTCATTCCGCCGGTTCCTCGTTTACAAATGTGTCCCTAGACCATCTCTAGTACCACTAGCTAATATTGGAAGCCATTCGGATGGTGGGAGAGTGAGAGGATCGCGGATGAAGTGGTCTGCCCTTTCGGAGCTCAAGTCGCTCGATTAGGGACATCCATTGTGATCCTTTGGGGACAACTTTGCAGATTCTCTATTGTTCTAATTTTCACTGTATCACTTGAATTGCCTTATGTGCAGGCCTAGTCATAGTGCTAAGCTGTGTATCTTTATTTTCTGGGATTCACTCTGAGATTTTCCGGGGTTCTACTGGTGCTATATTGCAATCAACTGCGCGCCGAGGGAAAGTACCTATCAAAAACTGGGGGCGAATATATCAGGTTTTCAATGCTACTTTCGACCTATACTATGGTCTTGATTTGTAGACATCACGGCACAGAGTTGATTACCGTCGCTGAATGGGGAAGGTTTGAAGCTTCCATGTAAGTACTTGCAATTTCCGCGGGGGATGATTCGATGTGGTGAGCATTTTCTGCTAGTGCACTGCCCTACACGACTCCCGGGTTCCAAAACTATGGTGAAGCAATATGAGCTCCCATTTTTTTGCTCGCTCGGGTTGTACTTGGTAGAGCAGTGGCGTCCTTGATGTTAAAAACCATACTGATGCACATTGTCCATTCTGGGACTTGCTAAACACGAGTTTTGCTATCCTCATGTTGATGCAGAAGTTAAATTTTATTGAATGATAGGTGGACTCGGTGCCTCGATAAATTATGTACAGCATCCGAATATGATCATCGTGCCTCTCGACTTGGGTGTGGGGCACCACCACCTGCTGCTAGCGCTCGAGCTCCATCGTGAATAAAAGCAGGTGGGGGACATAAACTGGACTTCCTACGTGCACTTTAAAAGGGTGACTTTTTGTCTCGCAGTGTCCTTTCCACAATCCGAAGAAAAGGCCCTTTGTCGGCTGGGAGAGGCGTCGAGCACCATGAAGAGCGTGGACGAGCCATCGATATAGGTGTCGCGTGACGTCAGATGACGACTCCAGACGACGTCATGGCCAGTGCGGGGGTATAAAGGACGATATTCCAGACACCTCTCTTCCTTTACTCTTTACAACACCAGCATATCAGACTCTTATATTCCTCTCAGCATCTACCACCATGGGCAAACAACTCACCAAAGTCATCTACAAGCCCGACCCCACGAAAACTGAGGAATACATCGTCATTGTGAACCCAGAAGAAGTAGGCCATGTGCAGTTTTATCTACTTTATAATCGTTTTAACGATCGTGCTTTCCTTAATCTAGTTTAAGAAGTGGTCTGATGGAGGTGAGTTTTGAGCCATTGATGTTGCTCGATGTTTCAGTACGCTGACTGGCGCTTCCAGACACGTAACTAGGTTTCTCTTTGATCATTTTTGCAAACTAACGTGCATCTTACCCAAGTTCTATACCCCTTGTGGAGGTCGTAGACTGTGCGCTTTCTTTGGACTGTCAAAGAGGCTTGATCTGATCTTTCACCTTAGCCTTCCAAGTTTTCTTTTCTGAGCAAGGCTCACAAGGCCTCTTGGGTCATGCATCTAAACAACAACTGGAGAACACTTTTGGGACGAGCAAGGACACAGAGGTTGTGGAGCAGATACTTAACAAAGGAAAATCGCAGGCGGGAGATGCTATCATGACCCATACTTTCGTCAAGAACGCTGCAAAATCCAGTTTAGTGATTGACAATAAGGGCAAGGGATTGTCGGGCATATGATTGAAGGAACCGAGACGGACGGAAGTATTGAAATCACTTGTATTACCATAATGCAATTGCTATCGTTGCTTGCAGCTCTACCATTCTACAAATACCATGTTGACAGACCTGTCATTGAAAGTAATACGAGACAGAGTGCCTAGGCTCATACTTGTTGAGGTAAATGTTTTCGTCTCGGAACACAAACGGTCTGGAAGTATCTAGTGTAATCGGTATGTCGCGCATTCCGTTTCCAACCCTTTAAGTATAAGTATATACAAGTTCGGTCCATTACGCTGCAACTGGGGTCTCCATGCTGTACAATAGCTTCCTTATGACTGGACAATGGTAGTCAATGTTAGGTTACAAAGACACGACGACTCGCAGGTAGTACACCGCTGAATTTTGAGTGGAATGAGATTTCAAGCTCGATAACGTCAAAACTCACGACTACACCAAGGGGCCTGGTAATAGGGTGTCTTATCAGTAAGACGAATATGTCTCGTACTGACATAGTTGTGTTCACTTTGGAATTCTCCGCTATGGTCGTCGGACAACTGAGTCAGAATCGTAACCGGGTCCCTGTAAAGTTCCGTAGTCTCGCCGTGATGCAAATTTTGAACAAGCCCTTTGTTAAGTCTAGTATGTCAACAATCTTCGAGTGGGAAGAGTTTTCCATAGACAAAGTCTTCGTAACGTTGAATTCGGCCGTACTACCAACGTTCTTTAGTTTGAAGGTTCACCTACACCCGAGATCACACGAAGAAGGCTACCCCCACACAAATAAGATCCAGGCCATTAATTCTTGTGCAGCGGATATCGGCACTTCGGTGTTGACAGAAGGGAGTTGCTAACCTGAGAACAAAGATCAAATGCCTTAATATCACGAGCTCGAAATAAAGGTGAACACATTGAATGACTGCTCGAGAAAGGTCAGCGACTGAGCAGACAAAAGATAGCAGAACAGAAAAGTGAATCATATCTGGCCTAGTCACATCCTCATGTGAACGTCGGTAGATAAACCATGAACAGGTTACAGCGACCAACGTGGCTACTCAATTCAAAAATGAGAGCTCAATCGGGATACACCGCTGATATGCGGAGTAACACCACGACATATAATCATAGAGGAGGGAGAGTGCAGAGGACAGCTCACCAGTTGACTTTGCCGACAACGACGGTAAATAAGGTTGAAATGGAGGAGTCAGGCTTGGGCTGAGTAGAGTTTATAGCATTGCTTGGATTACACTATGATTTAGGAAGACAATGTACGACAAAAGATCTGGGTAGCTAGAACATCATGCCAATGGGCTGATCAACCTACGGTGCGGGTCAGTAGTCGCCCCAGATGAAGGGCTAGTCCAGAGAACGTACTTGATCAATGAGGGCTGGGGGTTACTCCTCGTGAATCCAACATAAATGATCATAGGTATCCAAGCATAGTGGAAGACAGTCTGCAACGAATGACACGACGTCAGCGGCTCAACGAAGAAACAAGTCTCTTGCTAGCAACATACTCGACCAACTTCAATGACCTTGGCAATGCGTTCCTGTGAAGCCACAGGTAAGTAAAAAGCAACGGAAGGAGACATAAGACGGACTTTGGTGTCTTCTGAAGGCATGGTAGTTGGAAGTTTTTTGGATGAAGTGGATTGCCTAATTGGGAACTGAAAACTTTTCTTTTGTGCGTCCACAAATTAAAAATGCCTCTCGGGCCTTCCTCCTCAGCCATCCAGATCCAAAATTCTCCCTCTGCAACTACTGGTCAAAATGCGCCGTACGATTATGCTTGCTCGAGTCTTTCTTCAGATCACTAACACGAAAATATACAGCCGCACACCGAGAAGAATAACCATCCATCCTGTTGCCCTCTTCTCCATCCTCGACCACTACCTTCGTCGCAAAGATGATCAAGACCGCGTTATTGGGACTCTTCTGGGAACTCGTACTGACACGGAGGTCGAAGTCCGCTCTTCGTTTGCAGTCCTTCACAACGAGACCAGTGAGCAAGTTGCCGTAGACATGGAATACCACAGGTCGATGTATGAATTGCACCACAAGGTTAATCCAAAGGAGGTCATCGTTGGATGGTGAGCTTGCATGTCATGCCGCTCGAATGCGTCTTAACCGCTAGTATAGGTATTCTACAGGATCGAACCTGAATACTTATTCTGCGTTGATCCAAAACTTTTATTCGCAAGAAACTGCGCCATTCCAAGCTGTACATGTATCTCTAAACACAGGCGTTGAAGAAGGTGGACAGGCTGGTGTGAAGGGATACATCAGGTGCGGTCTACGTTTTGTCTCTACACCATCCGCTCAAATCTTTATAGTTCACCCGTTGGCGTCTTACCAAAACCTGAAAACACAGTTTTTGTCCCCGTTCCCGTCGACTTGCAATTCCATGATGCGGAGCGAAGTGGAAGTAAGCATATTCAGACATGCCCTTTTATCAGCTCTCACCCCTGCATTTTAGTCGACCTACTCGCATCCACTGCTTCGTCGCCCAACAGTACTTCTTCTCAGCCCGTAGCCGACCTTGAGATCTTAGAGTCGGCCATTCAAAACGTATCCAACATGCTTGATCGTGTTCTAACGTATGTTCGAGCTGTCCTTGCTGGAGAAACTAAGGGAGACCCTGCTGTCGGAAGATATCTCATGGATACTCTTGGGGCAAATACGGAAGATCTCGAGAAAGGAGGATTCAATGCAAGATTACAGGTCCGTTCTATGACATACTTCTCGGCCTCTTTACGAAGCCTCACTAAATTTCTTGCGACAGGATACACTCATGGTTTCATATCTTGCGAACCTCGTACGGTCGCAAGCGGAAGTTTCATCACGGCTGGCACTTATCAATGCTTAAAATATGTACACTACATTTGTACTACCTGAACACGATGTATCTTGAGACTTTGCTAAACGTGTTGTTGTCAACGGATAATAATTGGGACTGACACCTATCATAGTACCGGGGGTTGCTTATTGGCAAGAGTTTTGAGCACGCAGATATTTGAGAAACTTAAAGACGTCAATCGACTTTTCAGTACGTACCTGTGGCTGGTGCCTGTGATAACACATGTACACCGGAATTCGACGATCCAATACTAGTACTAGCAATATGAATACAAGATACGACGACACGAAAGCATCGGGTAGTACAGACACCGGAGTCACCTCAAGGCTTCGCAGAGCACAGGGCTAGGCACTGTCAATCTTCAAAGACAAGTTCAACCCCTTCTTCTCGAGCACGCTCAATGGCAACGCGCTCTTTTTCGTTAGCAAAGGCGAGAACAGAGTCCAGAATGTCGTGTTGGCCTACGCAATTTTCAAACCGGATAATGGTCGGAGAATAGAATCACTCACCTTCTATGTAATCTTGATACATCTTCACTACATCAGGTCTTACTTGTGCTGGATTAAAGTCTTGCTTCGCCGGGGGTAGACGGGTTATCAATGATCTCACCATATCTCCAAGGACAGATGATGCTTCCAGTTCATCTTCATAAGTCGGTGTTGAACCAGTTTCCTGAAGTAGCGAAACTATTTCCTGCCAGAGTCCATCCATTCCCTGAGCAGAACGACCGATTTCCCATTTCTTCGTATCTTGACCACCACCACCAACTTTAAGAAGTATGGTATCGTCGGGATTGTCAGAGATTGAAAAACCGTAGCCCAAAATAAGTTCGGAGTTTGGTTTAACACCATAGTTGTTCAATAGTTCTTCTCTCGGAGCCGCAGGATAACGAAGAACGAGAGAGATCTGCGGTTCCAATAGATTCGTGGATGCATCGGGGTATGAAACAGTCCACGTAACAGGTTTTCCCCGTGCATGGTTGAGAGAATCAACACCAGGAAGCAAAACAGGTTCTGCCGTAGGTGATGGTTGTAAAGAAGGATTTGGAGATAGGAGAGTGGAAGGGAAAGCGCGCGAAGAGATATACGTTGATGACGCAAGGAATAATTCCCTGTGGTAACGTTCGATTGAGAGACATCCTCGGATAAAGATGCTCCTTACCAAGAAAACTTCCTCCCCCAGTCTTCGTTGACTGCAGAAATCACTCCCTGACACTTTATCCACTCCATTCTCCACTCATTTTCCCGGTCATAGATAGCACCATATAAATTTGATCCTTTGAACAGCTCACGTTCTTCGGGAGTAAAATGAAGAGCAGTCCGAAGTTTGTCGCGCGATGGCAACATCTTCACGTATGGGTGATGCAAAAGGTCTTTGCAGCTAGAAGCAGCTTATTGTAAGGTGAATAGGTGTTTGCAACTTGATGTGCAGTCACCTTTCTCCGTCAAGGATAAAGTGAAAGCCAATGTAAGATGCGATACATTGCCTTTCTGACCACGAATCCAAGTCGGACTGAGGAAGGCACAATATTTTAAGCAGGGCTTCTTTGGCAAGTTTTTTGGTGACCACCAAGCTAAACGGACAGGAAACCACAGCTGTATCGGAGGGAATCTCCGTTTCTGCAACGACTTGGAATCCAGACGGAACTGTGTTCGTTAGAGTTTAAACTGGCAAACCGACGAGAAAAATAATACCTGAAACAAATCTTGCCCTCCTATCAACATCTCCATGATTTCTCCGGAGCCAGTCCGTGAAAGAGACTACAGTCGCATCAGGTTCGAGAGTCATGAAGCAAAACGCGTCTGGTCACGCGCTCTATTCAACCCACCATTTTGCATACATCCAGTGTCCAGATCATCAAAGATCCTCGTAAACGCCCACGCTTTCACAAGATAGGAAGATCATGGGACTATTCAGTTACCGGAGTGACAAAACTCTCCGAGAAACTCCCGTGAAGGCGAGGTCCAAGTCCTGTATGTCGTTCATCCTACTTGACTCGACTTGAAGCAGATATACTCGAAATGTTCTCTCATTATCTCTTCATGTAGGGAATATTCAGTTATACCAACAATTCTCAATCTAAAATACTACAGTACCTCGAAAAATTCCGATTCTTCTATATGCCTTTCTCTTTTTTCACGGGCCGCATCAACTGATTCAAGGTACATAATTTTGGCACCTATGGGACCGAAAGCTTCTGGTATAAAAGCTCGATACGAGGGCACGGCCACGCTAGGTCACCCTTCAGATATCCATTATGCCTGAACTTCAACGACCGCTCGACTCTCCGGTTGACGAGAAAGGCTTGGACACAGTTTCCGACCCCGCGGTCGCCGATGCAAAAGTAGTCGAAGTCAATAATGCTGAACTCGCAGCAGCACTTGAGGCTACTTCCTTGAACCCCTGGAGTCCGTCCTCTATCAAACTTTTCCTCATTCTTCTGGTCGCATTCATGGGAAGTTTATCCAATGGATTTGACGGACAGGTACTATCTCATTTACCTGTAGTTTTGCGTTGTGCTCACACCACCATGACAAGGTTATGGGTGCAGTAAATGGGATGAAGTGAGCTTTGTTCTAGTCTTCTGTCGGTCTTCCCCTCATGGAACTCTTAGCCAATATCTGGAATACTTTGGACTGGTTGGACAAGATTCCGGAGGTGGAGTTGGAACCCCAACTGCCCTTATCTTTGGCATAGTATGTCTTCCTCACAATTCTACCGAGTTCTGCGAGTTGAGGTTGACTTGCTATCTAGTACTCAGTTGGTATGAGATTTTTACAGCCTTGATCATTGCCACTCCTGAAATCTTTTATTTAGGTCAAATCGTTGGTGTTGTTGTAGCTGGTCCTTTGGCTGACGGTAAATTTGGTCGCCGAGGTGGAATGGTATGTTCGACCGACCAGTGTCCTGCTGTCAACATTAACCATTCAATTTTTTTAGTTCATTGGTGCTCTCATTATTGTTGTCGGTAAGAATCACATTCTCGTATCCTCCTCTAGACTCAATCTCCCCAAGGTGCCGTTGTTATTACCGTGGCCAAAAACCGCGACTATCTTCTCGCTGGACGTTTTGTTTTGGGCTTTGGAGTCTCCATCACGACCACAGCATGTCCTGCATACGTCGTTGAAATGTCTCCTCCCCAAGTAAGTGCGACTCCTGTATGCTCGTCTTGAAATAAACTTAAAATGCTGTAACAGTGGAGAGGTAGACTGACTGGACTGTAAGTTTATCCTTTATGTGCATTTCTCTCAAACCTGATCCTCCCTTATTAGATACAACAGTGAGTATACTGGTGGCCCCATATCACCCTGATTAACAGCACCTTTAGCCTTTTATTATTCTGGCTCTATCTTGTGCAGTGAGTTAACCTTTCTCTATCCTATGATAAATAGACATTGACGTTTGCGAAGCTGGTATTGCAATTGGTACTGGTAAATTGCTTAGCACCACATCCTGGAGGGCCCCATTGGCAATCCAAATCGCACCTGCATCTGTGTTGGCACTCTTTGTCTGGCTCTTACCAGAGGCAAGCGTTTTCTAGAAAACATGGTTTATTCCACATTTGGAGCTGATCCTCAAACTAGTCTCCCCGTTGGCTCATGGCTGCAAGCAGGCCTGAGGACGCTAGAAAAGTTCTTGTCAAATACCACGGCGCAGGAGATGAGAATGCTCCTCTGGTCGCCCTTGAAATGAAAGAATTCGAAGAATCCATAAAGATTGATGCCTCTGACAAACGCTGGTAGGTGCCACCTACCTGACTTAGTACTCAACTATACTGACTTTTCTGTAAAAACAGGTGGGACTACTCGGAATTAGTCAACACAAGGAATGCACGCTACAGAACATTCATGATGTTGATGATGGGCTTCTTTGGCCAGTGGTCTGGAAATGGTTTGGGGTGAATCAAGACATTTTTGTGTCAAAAATTTAAGCTGACACGTCTATTTAGCTATTTCCTCACAGTGTTATTCGCAAGTGCAGGTGTCGAATCCCAAGAACGTAGGCTCGTTCTGAACTTCGTCAACACGATTGTGTCCGCCATAGGTGCGAGCATTGGCACGTCCTTGTGTGATACAGGTACGTGCAATCTGGTCATCGGTCGTCGACTGTAAGCAAAATCGGCTTCATTCAGTTGGGCGACGTAAAATGTGGTTCTGGGGTACTGTTGCAAGTGCCTCGATGCTCGTCGTTGTGACAGGTATGCGGTTGGATATGTTGAAGTCATTATGATGCTCATTCACTATACAAGCTTGTACGGCCCAGTTTGGTCAGGATGGAAGCAACCCCACAGGTAAATTGGAACATTTTATATCTATTTTCTTGTCTAATAATCTTGGACAGGCGCGAATGCGGCAATAGCTTTTATCTTCCTTTTTGGCTTTGTTTTCAGTTTTGCATACACCCCGTTACAAGCTCTGTACCCGACAGAATGTCTTGCCAATAACACGCGGTAAGTTAGATTCCGCTCGGATGGACAAAGCTTACTGAACCGTTCATAGTGCCAAGGGGATGGCCATGTAAGTCAATTCCGATCATCCATGCATGTTTGTTCCGCTCAATCCGACTGATTAGGTACTCGTTCGCTGTGAGCTGCGCAGGACTTGTCGGTGAGTTATACTTGCTCACTACCATAATGGTTACGAACTAAAAAAAAACCTCAGGCACTTACGCAGGCCCTGTTGCATTACAGAACATTACTTGGAAAGTAAGCTTGAGTTCAATCGATTTCACTCAAGAGAGCTGACTTCCGCTAAAGTACTACATCGTGTATATCTGCTGGGATATATTTGAAGCCACAATGGTCTACTTTTTCGCTGTAGAGACCCGTGGTCGGACTCTGTACGTGATCTAAACTTAGAGGCAATTGTCTCCCGCTGATATTTTTACAGTGAGGAATTGGATGTTCGTAGCATTTTTCCTTGACTTATGAATTTCAATTTGACGCCCACGGTTCTGCTTACACAGGAGATATTTGAGGTTTGTGGCTCTTTTACTCGGAACGCTGGAAAGATCTGATGATAATCGTTTAACTCGGTTGCAGGATCCAAATCCGGTCAAAGCCTCGCTACGCAAGCAAAAGGTCGCTGTCATCGAAAAGGCAGGCAAGGTGGATGTAGTCGCCGTTGATGAAGCATAAGATTCATAGCTGCGAAATGAATTCTGCGTCGCCATATACCTATGTTGAGGATATACGATTCGAACTCATGGGATTCATCATAGATTACTTGTACCTCGTCACTGGTATGACCAGGCTTTCTTATTTCTATTCTACAAATTCGATCTTACGCATTGGCAACTTCACTAGCGTTCGGATGCATTTCTATGTTGGATATATCCGCTATACCCATTCCGATCATGTTTGACTGAGTTGAAATTAATTTCTGCCATATAAACGATGACCAGTCTTGCTCTTTTTCATCGCCAATATGTTCTCTCCCGTATACTTTGCATTATTTGCATACAGTCTCTCCTTTGTCCATGCAGCTAGTCCTAAGGTTGCCACAGCATGGTTCGCTGGCTGGCACACCGCTAACTCGACTCCTACTTTTGGTGTAAACGACGTGAGTTGGGAGAAATACACCAAGCTCACCTATGCTTTTGCGTCAGTCCCCTTTGTATGCTATATGACCGAGCACTGAACACCGGAACAGCGAGACTACCGAAGATCCCAGTAAACTTTCACTCGAAGGTTCCTTTGGGGAAAATCTGCCCTCTTTCGTCGAAGAAGCACACAAGCATGTACGTGCGGATATATTCTACCTGGTACATCATATTTACGCTCTATAGAACGTCAGCGCCGCCATCTCCATAGGTGAGTTATACCTATCCGCTACTTAAATTATTTTACCAACAACTTTGAAGGCGGTTGGACAGGCTCTCGCTTTTGGTCTTCTGCGATTGGATCTCCAGAAAATCGAACAATTTTCGTTAAAACTGTCACCGACTTTGCTACTCAGTATGGTCTTGATGCTCTTGACTTTGACTGGGAGTACCCAAACAGGTTCGTATCGTGTCCAGTCTCCCGTCCTTCTCGACTCACTACTGCAACAGACAAGGTCTCGGTTGTAACGTTGTAAATGCTAACGATACGGCAAACTTCCTCGAATTCCTCAAGGAACTCAGACTCGATCCGGTGGGGTCTCAGCTTGCTCTCTCTGCTGCTGTTTCCATTACTCCCTTCAATGATGCTAGTGGCAATCCTTCCACCGACGTATCCGAATTCGCCAAGTATCTAAACTATATTGCTATCATGAATTATGACATTTGGGGATCCTGGAGCAGCGCTGTCGGACCAAACGCACCTCTCAATGATACCTGTGCTACATCCGCTAATCAACAAGGCTCCGCTGTTTTTGCAGTTAACAAATGGCGTAATGCCGGTTTCCCGTTGGACCAGATCGTCTTAGGTGTCGCTGCTTATGGACATTCTTTCAGCGTCAGCAAGGCAGATGCATTCGCCAATGGCTCCTCCACTGAGCTCGCTGCATATCCTCCCTTCAACGCCAGCGCCTTCCCTCTTGGCGATTCTTGGGACACCAGCGCCGGTACTGTCGATAAGTGCGGTGTCCCCCAGAACAATGGCGGTAATTGGGACTTTTGGGCAGTGGTACAGGCTGGATTGCTTGACCAAGAAGGCAAGCCCGTCGATGGAGTTCCCTACCGATTCGATGAATGTAGCAAGATGGTAAGTCCATTTTTCCCCCTTGCAGTTCTCCAAGCCTGATTTGCTCTCAGCCCTACGTTTACAAAGAGGATAAAGAAGTTATGATTTCATTCGATAATCCCGAGTCCTTCACCGCTAAAGGTCTGTATCGGTATACCTTCCGTGATGTATATGCTCACCTTTGATTCCACAGGTGAGTTCATCGGCGACATGGGCTTGGCTGGATTTGCTATGTGGGAAGCCGGAGGAGACCATAATGATCTCTTATTGGATGCTATTCGAGAAGCAGCCGGGTTTGAAGATGATTGTTACTAAATGTGTGCAAAACAAGGCCTATTCTGTATATACCTACCTCCCACACTCGTTTTTCTGTTTGAAATAATTTTTATACACCTACGCACGCTTTCTGAAGAGTTTGAATTGAATCTCTATCTGCAGATGTGTGAAATCTTTGTCCCTAAAAAGTCGAATCAAAACTCTGAATGACTTCTGTTCATCTCACTTAGCACAAGTATGTATATTCATCAAAGTAAATGTACGGAATAAGCAAGATACAAGTAAGAGGTAATTTACACATCACAGTTGCAAGACAATTCTATACTATCGATAAGTAAAAGTCGATAAAGGGGACACGGTGGTAGACTAGGAATATGGGGCTAGTAATCGTCATGACATCAAAGACGTCCGTGACTGAAGATGCCTCATCAATAGTTCATATCTATGGCAGAAGATATGAGTGAAAATCAATTACGACTAATGAGGTGATAAACTCACGTTAGCATCGTCACTGCACTATTTGGAACGGTACGAAGTAAGTTTATGGACAAGCCTTTATATAGACTTGTCCACCCTTCTTTCCGAATAAGTTTCTTGGTAGTGTGTATAAGACCTCGTCCAGAATGTCTTCGTATCATCCCATCAGATGAGGCATCGTCGGCTAATGGTCGACGCTGAGTTTGTAGACGCGTTCTAACTACTTCATGCGGGTATGTGGCCATTGATGCTACCATTTTAGCAAAAGCTGAGCAGAGAAGGATGGTTTGGCTTGATAAATCTTCGTCGGAATCACCCCCTAGACTATGACATCAGTGCTTTTTCAATAGACGAACGACAAATATCACGCACTGGCCCATATCTTCAACTGCTCATATAAAGGAAACTGTACCGCAACATGAGCAATCCCCAGTAGGCTGGGCAGTAAACCTCGGTAGAATGCTCGTATTCCTTCCGTACGATAAATAGTAACGGCTGCATCTAAGGTATGACGATATCGGACCTCCTCCCTAGATTGCGTCTAGAAAGCAGACAGAATAAGTTACAGCTCTACAAGACGCATAGAAGGAAGCACACCATAAACCGGGTTTTGATGACCCATAACGGGTTCGTGCAAATCGTACTGGTTGCGCCAGCCGCCATGGCCGACAAGATATGGAGAGACCAAGGGTGCTCGCGCATCGCAGGTTGATAGCCTTTAACTTGTGCGGCGGGGTAGATGACGTCGGTAGATTTTGTAGCTGGGGTTCCTAAGGGAGCTTCTCCAAAGGTAGACTTGATTCCGTCGTATACGGCAAAGTAGATAGCCCATGTAGGGAGATAACCCAGTATTGTCGGCCCCAAGCCACGATAAAATCCGCGAAATCCATCATATTTTGCGATTGTTTTAACAGTTCCTAGTTCCGGTATGAGTTTGTGCAGAACTGCCTCTAATAGTGAGCTCACGCACCAATGATTCCTTGGTATTGCAATTGTCCTTGAATGTATCTCTGAGCCTGCAACTTGGTTTTAACGACATCCAAGGGACACGTCGCCACGCTGGCAACGAGACCGCCGCCCGCCCCAGCTAGAGAGTGAACGTTTGAGGACAAACTTGTCGACGAAGAAAACGATAAAACGTACCGATCATA
Source organism: Stygiomarasmius scandens (assembly GCA_037954225.1). Lineage (NCBI taxonomy): Eukaryota > Fungi > Basidiomycota > Agaricomycetes > Agaricales > Campanellaceae > Stygiomarasmius > Stygiomarasmius scandens. The sequence goes on along the minus strand of JBANRG010000002.1, from coordinate 1,086,346 downwards.
CTGTTTGCAGTCCATTTGGGCTGGCCCGACTGCATATCTTTGCCCCGCAGATGCGCGGGGTCCTGACGGGAGGGCTTCTTGCGGTCGTTAAATTCTGGCAATGCGGTTTGTCAACAACTTTAACTGTACAGTGCTTTGAGTAGGCAGTCCCGGAATCTACCGGAACCACTGCTTTTTTCGATTTTGCCTCGGTCGGCGGGCCGAATGACTCGGCTTGAGGTCTGACGCAAGTTTTAGATAAATCCAGTCTATGTAACGTGTAGCTAAAATATGCAAGACATATATATCCATTCATTGCTCTCTATTCACGTTTATCATAGCTCAAATCCTGCAAAGTGAAGGAGGGTGGCAAACTGGAGAAAGAAGCTAGTCAGCACAAAGATCATATAATGCGTAAGTCTCCGACCTGAACTTTGGCAATCGATTTGATTTGTTCAAAGTCATATCCCGGACGGTCGGTCAAGTCACCGCTGTTGTGGTACATGGGGTCAGCAACTAAATCAATCTGTTAGTTCCAGAGACACCGACATTGTCTAGATGACAGCACTCACTTGGACCTGCTCGTTCAAAAACCTGCGTGGCAGGGTACCCATTCTGATGGAAGCTCTGTTCACAAGTTAGCTTTGTTGTTTGCTTGGACAATCAAAAACATACCTGGTGATCTGAGCAACAGGCCTTCGCAAGTATCAGCTACAATTTCTAGTTCCTAACTGCAGACTCGCCTGGGTAAAACCAACTTCTAGCTCGGGGCTGTACAGGGCAGAAATGTTCGCAACAAGCTGGGCTACCTCGGGTGTTCCAATTCTGTCAAGGCAGTTTGATTAGGTCAGTAACTTGGTGCCGATCTATCTGAATACCTATCGGGAAGCCCAAGTTGAGGATTCTCGCCCTCCTTATGATAACCTAGCATATCGGCTTGAATCATAAGCGTGATATTAGCACCAGCCGCGCGCAAATCCCCTAAAGATACAGTGTTCAAGGTATAGGTTGCCATGGAAATCACAAAACACCAACCAGAGTAATATCTAGAGCCGAAGAGGCCTTGTTCTTCGCCAGCGAACGCTACCAGCTCAACATTCTGATGGAATTTGACTCCGTTGCGCCCAATTGCACGAGCAATATTCAAAAGAGCAGTTGTGCCTGCAAAGCGAGGCGTCAATCTATCGGGATTACGATGTTAGTAATTAGAACTCACCGGAACCATCGTCATCTCCTGTTCAGTAATTTCATCAGCAATGCTGTAGAAGAATTCAAAGTGTATGCTCACCTCCGGGTGCCCTGTAACCACGGACACGACATCAGTCCCGCGGCTGACATTAAAGGTTTTGTACTCACCTGGTACTACCAAAGGACCCGCGACTATCATAATGAGCCGAGATCAATACCGTTCCATTGGTATCGACCACAGAATCATAACGACTAGAACAAGAATAGATAATAAGAGCGTGCATAACATACAAGTGAACATGTCAACTGACCAAACAACGTTTGGAGCGAAACCTTGCAAGAAGGTCTTGAGTTCACAGGTTGCTCCTGTATCCTCGAAGCGCTCCTTGAGCCATTGGGCAGCCACTCTAGCACCTGAAGAGAATGAATGGCGCGAAACAATACCCGACTTTTCATCCTCTCCCGTAAGAAAGCGAGCGTCATTTTTCATCTGCGGAACGGAGATGCTGTTTACAAGACTGTCGACAGTAGGGTTGAATTTGAGAGTGGAAAGGGCCTTTCTAACTGGTTCGACAGCGGAATCTGGTACCGGAATAAAGGATACGGGAGATGAGGGCAAGACAGTAGGCTTCCAGTACTTAGGCAATAGCGTATCCAGCCGATATGCCATGTCGGGACTCATACTAAGAAGAGCAGCTGTAGCAGTCCTATGAAGTAGCTCGTATCCATAGAGTTGGTCAGAGTTGAAAACTTGTTGGGCTTGTGGTGCCTGGTCGGGACGGGTAGACGATAAACGCTCTAGGAAGTGTTCGAATTCATTTCCAACGGATGTGGCCTTGACCGAAGAATCAACCGCTTTCTCTTCAATCCATACTAGTTGCTGAGGACCCTGCAACAGAGGTGCGACGGAGGCCGACGGAGCCAGAGTCTGTGAAGCCCACGAGTTGATACAGCTTCCGTCAGCTATGAAAACACTATTCACAGTGTTCCCATCAAGGACATTTCCATAGTAATTCTGGGAAATGCAATCATCCTTGCCAAACAATGAAGAATCAAAGGGAGTGACGAGCAGAAGAAGAGGGATTGCAGTCTTGGCCATGACGTTGTGTCGGAAAAGCGGAAACCAAGAGCAAACGTTACACAGCCACTGTGATGTTGCTCATCCTCAGGCTCTATGTAGCTGACCGACATTTTTCTTCAGATCATCTTCTCTTTGATTTTCAGTTCTACAGCCTAGATAAATGCCTGCCTTGAATCCTGTATTTCCATATGGTCTGTCTGTCTCAAAATTCTTCTCAACGGGAGCAGTTGCTACCATTTTCGGGTCCGGTCACGGGTGCTATTATTGATATTGTTTACTGGACATCTTTCTCTGGGTCGCTATGTGTTTAGGGGAAAGACCATAGCAGATCATGTATCCAAAGGTCTGGTAAGACATTTCTGGCTCTGCATAAATAAGACTGCACCGTGCTACGAAGAAACCATCACCAGCTGTGCTGTTTCTTACTTCGCGAAGCTTTTTCTACATTCCAAACGTTTCTTCGGCCATTCTATGTATTCTTTTATCGCGTCCCTCCTTACCTTAGGGCTTCTGGTTCCCGCTTTTGCTGCACCCACTGCTATGCGGAGGGCTGGTGCAAACTGTGCTGATGTTATGGTCTGGCTTCTTCTCGTTGCTGCGAAAGCTCCACTGAATGATGGTTTCTTCAAGGTCTTCTTTGCGAGAGGAACGACAGAGGCTCCTCCAATTGGAACTGTGGCTGGGGTTCGTTTCCCTATACCTAATTCAACTGTGATGTTTCTTATTCTTCTCGTAGCCTCCTCTCCAAGCTGCGCTCAAAAAGCAACTTGGAGGTCAGTCATTGTCGTTCCAAGGAGTCGATTATCCCGCCGACATCCCTGGATTTTTGGAGGGAGGCGACAAAGTAAGTTCAATATTGGTGTGAACTACTTGGTATACTTACCACGCACATAGCAAGGATCACAGACAATGGCTGATGATGTGAGTGGTCTTTCATTTCGGTGGCTCTCGTCGTTACTTGACCAAGTGTTCTAGATCACGAATGCGGCTAGTTCTTGCCCCAACGTACGTCCTGATCCCTCGTGCCTTGATTTCTTTCAATAGCATGTTTCTTAGGCCAAAATCGTATCTGTGGGCTACAGCCAAGGTGAACAGTTTCTATATGGCTCAGGGATATCCTAACTTTTGCTTCATTGAAGGCGGTCAATTGGTACACAATAGCGCCAAATTGCTGTCGTCAGATGTCCAATCTCGTGTCAATGCAGCTGTAATCTTCGTAAGTTGTAAAAAGATTTGTGCTATATATCCTGAGATTTTACATGGCACTCTCAGGGTGATCCCGACAACGGAGAAGCTGTGGACGGTGTCGCCGCTGCCAATACCAAGGTTATTTGCCATACCGGGGACAATATTTGTGCTCACGGAGACCTTATTTTGCCACCACATCTGTTCGTACCCATACTTTTACCAAGTTGTTTCTGCCTCTGACACTCTACTAGAACTTACGGACAAGACGCGGGTTCAGCTGCTCAGTTCATTGCCTCCAAAGTCAAGTAACGAGTCGAATAGATTTATTTCTGTAGCGTTGTTGTACATACCTGTGTTCTTGTAACGACAGTGGGCTTTCACAACAGTGGCCGGTGAATATTTGCGGAAAAACTATAGGATTTAAAATAAGAAGCTGGTTTACTTTCCGGCGGATATTTGCCTCTGTTCTCGCATTGTGTCAAGTGCTCTAACGACCATCTTTTCCTGCAAACATCGTAGAGTGAGTAAATTGACACAGCCACGAGCACTACGTGACGCAAAGTCAGTGACGTCCTTTGTGCATTAGCGCACTCATGTTCGGTCGCAATATTTTTAGTCTTTACCTATAAACCATGGGTACGTGAATAGTTTCTATATTGGGAGGTTCTTTTCCAATGTTATACAGATTCTGCGGTTTCAAAGCAATTAGTGGACAAGATCTACGAGAAACGCAAGGCTGCGGCACTTGAACTCGAAAAGTGAGTCAGTATCTAGTGGGCCATCATCTCATACATCTCATCGTACCCTAGGCAAATCCGGGAATGTCATCAACTAGGAGAGGACCGGCGCATAGCCCAAATCATCGACCAGCTTGTGGACATGTTTAATAACCCTTCTAATCCCTTGCACGTTCGGAACGGTGGTTTGATTGGTCTTGCCGGAACAGCCATTGCATTGGGAGTAGACGTTGCGCCTTATATGGAGAAGTTTGTCTACCCACTTTTGGACTGTTTTGTCGACCCGGAGAATAGGATTCGATATTTCTCTGCGGAATGTTTGTATAACATTGCCAAAGTATCGAAGGGCGAGGTGCTGGTATATTTCAATGAGATATTTGATGCTCTCAGCAAGGTGCGTATTCTTTTCTTCTCCGCGTTTGGTGCTTATCCTGTGGTTAGCTTGCAGCCGATTCAGAACTATCCGTAAAGAATGGCGCCGAATTGTTGGACCGACTCTTGAAGGATATTGTGGCCGAATCTGCCTCTGTGTATATTCCTATACATGCCGAACACGAAAAAATTCGAGACGAAGACCACGGTGTTTTGGTACCACATCCTGTCCCTGGTGAAGACGTCGGCTCGAAGAAGGCCTTCTCGCTAGCACATTTCATTCCTCTCCTACGCGAACGTATCTACGTCGTCAGTCCGTTTACAAGGAGCTACCTAGTTTCATGGATCACTGTCTTGGACTCTGTTCCCGAACTCGAGCTTATCTCATATCTTCCGGAATTTCTTGATGGTTTATTGCAAGTGTTTATTTGCGTAACGGCGTCAAAAGGCTCATAATTTGCTTAGGAAATATTTGTCTGACCCTACAGAAGATGTTCGAGTAGCGACAGAAATCCTCTTAGCTGATTTCCTTCGTGAAATACGGGATGTAAGCGTGGTTCGAAAACGGACGGAAGAGAAACAGAAGAACGCTGGTCAAGATGCAGAATCGTTGCACCGATCAGACAGTCCGGCAGATATGAATACCCAACACATAGAACGAGCTGCTTTTCTACCTGAGAATGATGGTCATCGTCCCCATGAGAACCATGACTCTAGGGAAGACTTTGGATCAGATGTCGATATACGAGAGACAGGAGGTTCTTGTTTTATTTGAGAGGAATTGTCAATTGCACTGAAATATGTTCCTTTAGCTTGGATGCCGGGACAAGGAGTGAAGATTGATTATGCTGCGATTGTTGAAATACTAATTCAGCAACTGGACGGAGAACGTGAGTTCAGGGACATGTTGATTAAAATCCTTCACTCATGTTCGCAAAGACGACGAAATTCAACAATCGACTGCCCTACGATGGCTAGCTGAGTTCTTGACTTTCGCCTCAGACGTGATGGTTCCATTCACTCCAAGGCTAATACCGGCTATTCTTCCTAATCTCGCTCATCATGTTGCCATGATTCAATCTGCGGCTCTACGTACGAATAAGCTTCTTCTCAACGTCATTCAAGCACTTCCATCCCCAGTGGAAGCAACACCACGAGCTCAGGAAAAACAACTAGCAAATCGTGTTCCTTCGTCCCCTACTCCCACAGCTTCGGCTTCCAGGCAATCTACCCAGTCTTCTACTGGTGGCAAGGATTCTACGCGTGAAGCGCCTTCGCCTGAATCGGTCACTGAATCGCCTACAGCTTCTCAGACTCTTACGAGGCCACGAGGCAGTGGAGTCGACATCTCTATGACTCCCAGAACCCTTCCTTTGGCTGATGTTCCTCCCAGTTCAACTTCAAGTCGCCCACATTCTCCTGTATCTTTCTTAAGTCATTCCGGACATTCCGCGCCTCTTCATTCTTCGATCATTGAGGAGGAACAAGATCCGTTTGACTATCAAGCCACAGTGAATGAATTGACAATCCAATTCTTAAGCGAGTTTGAAGAGACCAGAGTAGCTGCGCTAAAGTGGTTGATCATGCTGCATCAGAAAGCCCCCAAAAAGGTTCGTGGATTTTTGAACATGATGATGATAGAAACTTATCGTTGAATAGATTTTGGCGATGGACGATGGCACGTTCCCTGCACTGTTAAAGACGCTATCAGACAGCTCTGAAGAGGTCTGTTACATGTACTCCAGATTTCCGTCAATCTTAACCGCGAAACAGGTCATCAAACATGATTTACAACTTTTAGCTCAGATATCCTCCAGCTCAGAAGAAACTTACTTCAAGGCGTTTATGATGAATCTGCTCGAGCTGTTTAGCACGGATAGACGGCTTCTCGAGACCAGAGGCAGCCTCATTATCAGACAACTCTGTTTGAACCTGAACACCGAACGAATTTACAAAACCTTTGCTGAAATATTGGAGAAAGAGGACGTGAGCTTGTGCGCTTTCTATCTCCGTTAAGCTCTACTGACTACATATCAGGATCTGGAATTCGCGAGTGTTATCGTCCAGAAATTGAACATCATCCTCATCACGTCACCGGAGCTTGCAGACTTCAGAAAACGTCTGAAGAGCCTTGAGACAAGAGTAAATCTCCTTTTAGATTCGTCAGCAGCAGACCCGGCTGAACTGAAGTTTGTAGCAAGATGGGCAGGCGTTGTTTACGACGTTGTACCGGTCGTGGTGTCACAATGCAGTTGCTGTCTTTTCTCTGTGTCTTCTTGCACAGGCTTACGAGCACGCTTCAAACCTGCTTTACATATTGTACGCTTCATATGGATTTTTGTGAGTTTTTCATCTGACGTCTGTCTCAGCGCAGACCTGGAAATCACAGTGCCGATGCTGGTGCAGATCGACAAGTTGGTACAACTGATCGAATCACCTGTATTTACTTGTATGTCAAGGTTAACCATCTACCGTCTCCGTTCACTCATGCCTCGTATCAGATATTCGTCTTCAGCTTCTGGAACCTGAGAGATATCCTCACTTGTTCAAATGCCTCTACGGGCTTCTTATGCTCTTGCCTCAGAGTTCTGCCTTTGTTTCACTTCGTAGTCGACTCAACGCAGTCAACTCTGCTGGGTTCCTCCACATCGCACCTAAGCCGTGAGTTCTCTTTCAAACGTGGTCCAAGCAATATATTCAATTCTGGACAACAGAAATGCAGGGCCTCTTTCCGGTCGTTCTAAACTAGTTCGAGACGAAATCAAATGGCAAGAGCTGCTTCAGCACTTTCGATCTGTACAATCTAAGCACGAAAAGGCGAGACGTCAAGCGCTAGGAACAGATATGACTTCTTTTTCCGAATTCCCTGAGATGGACAGGCAAAGCGATCAAAGTGAGAGGACGGGGAGGCCATCTACCGTCACCCGACCAGGAATGCGAAGGAAGGTTACAGGAGGAGACATCACTGTACCGCCCAACAACACTCCTAATTCTCCCGGGCCGACTTCCAGTTCATTCAACCTTCGTGCTGGTGCGCTGTCACCTCTCAATCCTAGAAGAGGGCAAGCAACCACAGCGGCGACAAATCCTTCTGCGCTTAGCCAGCAGGCCCAGAAACAGAACCGTACAATAAGCCTCACTAGGAATTTGAAGGGGTGATCCACTATTCCTCGTTTTATGGGACCATGGGTCTATGCTCCTTTACTGTATGTAGCCTTAATTATACCACGGACAGTTATACCGCACGGACGATATCGTGAATTCCTGGTCTCAATCTATGCTTTTATATGTCAGACTGGACATACTATAAACGAGGTCTACTAGTCAAAGTGTAGTTACGAATAGTACCAATGTCTTCATCAGTCAAGAGAGCATATTGCTTTACATATTCTTCTACACCTCCATATTTATCTTTGAGCATACCGAGGAAAGCTACCATTGTTTCTGGACTGTGAAAATCTGAGCTGGGGCTGGGCTTTAAGAAAGGGATTTCGTACCGGCAGGTGAACATATTCAGAGCAGCTTCGCTGTTGGAAGCGAACAGAGGCTCTTTGGCCAAACGTTCCATAATCATAGCTCTTGCTGGCTCGCGGCCAACTCGTGTCAGTGCGTAATCTTGTGCGATATCAGCGTCATCAACACCAGCAAGCTGAACAAAGAATCTTGAGTGACAATTCTGAGAATTGGAAGATCGTCTCACCTTCAGAAGAATAGCAGCAATGATTCCTGTTCTATCCTTGCCGGCGGTACAGTGAAATATACATCCTTCCTCGGGCTTGTCGCGAATGTGTCGGAGAATGGTACCAAACGCAGGACCGCCGTGTTCCAGTATTTGTGAGTATAGTTGCATGAAAGCCTGGGATGTTGACATGGGCGAGAAATGCCGATGATAAACGTGCAACGACGTACCTCAGTTTTCCCGCTTGCATAGAGCTGGTATCGTCTACGAAAAAAAAAAGTCAGAACAAACGAGCAAGGTGCATTGAGAGATGCCACGCACTCACTTCGCCATCATCTCTGGACTATAATCTTCCTTTTGGAATACTGGGGTTCGTACAATCTCGACGCCTTCAATAGTTGGCAGTGGCGCACTATACTTCTCCATCTCTGTATCTGATCTCAGGTCGAACACTTTGCGAATCCCCAAATTTCTCAGCTGCTCTTTGCCTGAGTATGCATAAGAAAAAAGCAAGATGAATGTGTGTGAGGATGTGCACCTTCTTCTGTTATATTTGAAAGTTCCGCCGAGCGGAAAAGAAAACGAGGTCTGGTGCATTTGTCAGGAAATTCTATCGAGGGGTATCCACCCAAGTCTCTAACGTTTATGACTCCGGGTATCTTGATGAAAGGAGGGTTAGATAGGACATTTTCTACGTAGGATGGATCGAGTGGCTCAAGGTCATTCATGGTTGGGGAAAAGCAGAATAGTCATATGATAAAACGAAATAGCCGATGCGCGTAACGCGTCTCTTTCGTAACTTTGCGATATTTCTTTCGAAAGTGCCTCAGATTGTTGAAATGAGAGCATTGAATTTTTTCACTGGGAAAAGTTGAACGAGGAAATGCACAGAGGACAATTAATTAATGTCAAATGATGGGTTGAAACCTGTCGGACGTTTGAGGGTGGCGGAGGCATGCAAGACATTGTCGATTCATAAGACTTGGAATAGGACCTGGAACACCAGTGCACCTTCTATCCCTGGCGTTATTGGGCCCTCTGGCAATACTGACTCGGACTTGCGCGCTTAGCAACTGCTCGCAGCTTCTGACGTCATCACCGATTTATTTGACCACGTGCGGTGGCAGTCGTCGCTGGACTGCCTGAAACTGCTCTTATATCCTTTCTGCCGGTCACAATTACCCAGATAATTGGCCAGAAATTGTCAATGAAGATCACTCTCTCACTATAACCATTCCCTTGACACAACTGGTGACGAGCGACACCCGCAGTCATGGCTTCCTCCCTGATTGTACCTACGATCCTGATTAGCGGATCTTTGCATTTCGCGGACGTTGCGGAGAATAGCACTGCCCAGGATGTTATCGACGCTCTGCTTAAAGTAGATGAAGTACGGTCAGAAATTCTTGGGGATTTAGAGGACCAGGGCTGGGCTTTACAGAAGATGAGAGTAGAACGGAATGGAAGACCTTGGGAAGAGGAGGAACTAGAAGCACTTGGTGATGGTAAACCTCAGCTTTTCCTTTGCAATAGATTCGAGCTAACATGAATATTCTGGCTTACTAGGCACCATAGAACCGACATCCCTTGTAGCCCCTTTGCTTAATGCTGCTTCCAAGCCGTCCTCGCAAAGGCATTTCTCATCCTTTCCAATGACATCTCATTTGCACAACCCTGCCTTACGGCTGGTCTCTCTACATTCTTCTCTTTCCTTAAGCCTTACATTCCTTCGAGTGCCAGAAATACACGATACGCTGCTATACAAATGCTTTATTTCTCGTGATATGACTGTTTCTGACGTTGTCGATATGGTAATCGAAGAACTGGGGCTTACAAAGACATTGCCCGTACCTGGTGGTGGAAATCTGCAGTATGTATTGGAAGAAGTATGGTCTGACGAAGGATCAGAGAGTATGTGTCTCCACTTGTCAATTTCCATGCTGTCCTAAGCTTCATTTTCTCAGAACATGTACGGCTTCCCGGATCCACCCTTATTTTCCCAATAGTAAAAGCACCGTTCTCTCCCAACCCTTTTAGCTCTTCGGCAACTCGTCGCTTCACCCTCTGTGTACCTGATGAATGGTATCGTCGTTCAAAGTCAAGAACCCCATCGAACGCTTCCGTAGAACCTTCTCAGTCTACTATTAGACGACTTGCAGCACTTCAAGAGTCGGAGGAAGAGGAAGACGAGGAAAACGAAGAAGAGGAAGAAGGAACAGCGAAGCTGAATGATGACAAGACAGCCAAGTCGCACGGGAGCTCTGGCAGTGGTGACTGGCGTACGCAGAACAGGCTATCCACACTCTTCAACTGGTCAGCCAGTCCTAGTCGAAACAGTGTAGTCTCAGCCGCGGAGAATCGTAAGAGCATTGTCAGCGAACCTCGTCCGTTGGAAAACAACACTAGTGGTGACTCTGCCACCGACGAGGAATCTGACTTTGATGAAAGTGCTTTCAACTCGTTCTTGGTTTGTAAATTTCGGTTCCCAAAAAAGAACACTTTCTCATATCGCTTCAGGATAGTATGAATATGAAAGGAGACAGTCGTACAAGAATGGTCAATCTCCCACTTCCGCAGAAAAAGGCTCTTCTTCTGCAGGACAAACAGATGAAAATGGGCAGCACAAGGATAAGGCCAGCAGCCAGGAACCAGACATATGGCCCTTCTAGTGGAACGGGAATTATTCCGCGTCTCGTCCCTCAGTTGACTGGAGACAGCCTCATGAAACGACTTTCGATATCTGGATGGGGTGGGGCTGTGACTCACGTCGAGCAACCTGTTGCTACAGGTTTTGATTCGATCCCCGACGTTAAAGTTCATCCGGAGGAAATGCAACCGCTTCAGCCTCAGAGCACAGGAAGCCTATGGTCAGGATGGTGGTCTTCAACGAGCTATGGCAACACTCAGGAAGAGAAAACTCCCAAAGAGTATCTCGACTTGTTACGTGTTGGGAAGACGAAATATCTTCTGCAACTACGGGTTCATCTTTCTACCGCCAAGATCCTGTGGATTCATGAGTTTATCGAAAATGAGAAGGGAATGGATGTCCTCGGGAGCATGCTGGCAAGTCTTGTAGCTAAGGGAGGCAAACGCAGAGTGTTGACAGAGGCCGAGACGATGAATCTGCTGGATATCATCAAGTGTTTCCGAATTTTGCTGAACATTACCGTGAGTTTTTCTTTACAGAGATGCATTTGTTCCTTATACCGTTTTAGTCTGGATTCGAGAAAGCTCTGCAAACTCCCATATGGATCACACATCTTGCATACGCCTTCCATACACCGTCTCCCAAGATCCGTATGCAGGTCGCCGAAATACTCGCCGCGTTATGCGCCCTCGAGGTTCCACAGGGTTTGAAGATAGTCATGGCTGCCATGTCTGATTTTCGAGTAGCTTTCGATGAAAATTTCCGTTTTGAAACACTCATTGCGTCTTTGCGGCTTCCGGATAGCAACAACACCGATGTTCCTGACAACGACTATGCGTTCGGAGCGGACGACGTTGAGGCTTGGGATGCTCGAAGGGGCGTAATGTTGCTCGTCAATGCCCTCACAACTTATCCTGAATCATTGGAAGACCGAGTCATGTTGCGAGAAGAATTCGGCCGAAGGGGCTTAAACGAAGTCATGGTGGTATGTCAAGTTCTAATATCTTGTCCGATATACGTCAATGACCGCCTTTTTCAGACGTTGCGCTACGTGAAGCCGCCAGAAACGCTTGTGAAACAACTCGACTTTTATTCTGAAGAGAAATTTGAAGATGAAGAAGATATGCGTGACAGGACCCGGGCAATGATAGCACAACAAGCGGGAGTAGACAGTAATCGATCCGAATCTGAAAGCACCTCGGAGGACCTTTTGAGAATAGCCAAACAACACGGGGAATTGTATCCTGTCATGGTCGATATCATGAATCACTATGGTCAGATACTTCAACGAGACATTAACCTGTAGGCCCTGAGCTTTTCTTTTACCACACCGAAATCTGAACGCTTCTTAGACAACTCAAATCCGATCTGTTCACTGTCCTGGACCGCTTCGTGCAACAAGCTGCTATGCTTGACAACTTGTGGGTCTATACTTCGCTTCCTCTTTTCAGACGACTAGAATGTTTGTTATAGCGACGATAGTTGGTTCATTTTCATGAAGCGGTTTGCAGCTTCCGTGGAACATATCACTGGCCAGGAGTTGGATGTGAGAGCTGCCTCTGAAGATGGTTCTATGACCGTGGTGGAAGAGGAGCTAGAGTCTTTGCGAGCCAAGGTAGATGAACTCAGTGACGAGGTGAGCTCACTTTACTTGCCCTTTATCAACTCGTCCTCTGATCGACTTTCAGAGAACAGAACTGCGTGATCAACTGAATCAGCAAATTGCTGAGATGAATACCTTCAAATCTTTACCTACGAATGCTCCAAGCTCTACTGGAAAAGCTGGTGGTAAGGGTGGTCCCGAGGTGAGCTTATTGTAACTTCAGTCCACATGATATTAACATAGTTCCCCAAGAACTTTCATGGGCTGGTGCAGCGCCTTGTTCAAAAAGAGAAACAAGTGCTATCTCTTCAATCAGAACTTGACCGTTTCAAGGCGCAGCATCCTAATGAAGGACGAGAAGCGGTAATTGCATTTCTGTTTTTCTTTACTGTAACTTAGTATGATTTTACAGGATGAACGAGCAAAGCGGGAGCGGGACAAAGTCAAGTGGAATACCTTGATGGACGAAATTGCAAAACTCAAGATAAAAGTACGCCTCACCGCCATCCTCAAACGCAATGACTCATATGCTTTGATTAGGCTGGCGAACTAGAAACTACTGTAGGGATCAAAGACAAGGAAATCAAGTATCTTAAACGGAGTCTCGAATCCGTGTACACTCGATTCATGTCCAGAGAAGAAGCTCGGGAAGAAAGCCGTGAAGCTACATTGGATGCGGAACAAATGGCTTCACGTGCAATAGAGAGCTTATCACAGAAGGATGACCAGATAGCTTCACTGGCTGCAGAGGTAGCTGAACTCAAGGCCAAGCTGGAGACCTTGGAGACCAAACCAAAGTCAGAGAAAGAGTTCAAGATGCGTTCTCCTCCTCCTCCTCCACCTCCCTCCAAAAAGCAGTCGGGATCGTTCTCTGATCTAGCTAGACGAGATTCTTTACCTCCTCCACCCCCTCCACCCCCTCCGCCGCCGCCTAGGCCATCATCTGCATCATCTATTCCTTCTTCACCACCGCCACCGCCACCGCCGCCACCACCTCCCCCATTGCGAAGCAGTTCGTCAGTAACAAATGTTTCACCTTCGCTTTCATCTCCGCCTCCGCCTCCACCACCTCCGCCCCCACCATCTTCAGTGCCTTCTACACCAATTATTTCTGCTCCACCTCCACCGCCTCCACCGCCTCCCGTTCCGTCTGCTCCTAATTTCCCAGGTGGCCCGCCACCACCTCCTCCTCCTGGAGGCCCGCCTCCGCCTCCTGCATTCAGAATTCAAACGAGAAAGCCCGCCAAGCGACTGAAACCGTTTTTCTGGAATAAGTTGGCCAATCCTGCGGTAGTATCTTCTATATGGAACGAGACGTCAGTATCATTAGAGTTTGACCTCAACGATCTCGAGGCTACATTCAGTTTGGAAGCTACTCCGCAGACACCCTCCCAGATACAGTCCAGTCCAGCAAAGAAACAGACTGTTACTACCTTGCTAGACATCACTCGTGCCAACAATATCGGTATGTCGAATTTACTGCACTTGGACACTACTGACCTTTGATGCAGCTATCATGCTCTCTAGGATCAAGATGGATCTACCAGACATCAAAAGAGCGCTAGTAGAGCTGAATGATAGCTTGTTGACTATTGACGACCTCAAAGCTATCAGCAAGCAACTACCTACTCCGGAAGAGGTAAGAATGGTATTCATGTTGACGGAAAACCTTTTTCTTAGCTTTTCCCAGGTAACACGTATAAAGGACTTTGATGATATAGGCAAGCTAGCGAAAGCGGATCAGTACTTTGGTCAGGTATGTGTTGTCAGTGCCGTATTGTGAAGGACCTACTAACAGCAATACAAGATCACGACAATACCTAGGCTTCCCGAACGCCTTGATTGCATGATATACCGCAGGAAATTGGAGATTGAAGTCGAAGAGATCCGACCTGAATTGAAGATTCTTAGGGAAGCGTGCAAGGAGCTTCGGAATTCGGAAAAGTTCAAACAGGTTTTGAGGGTATGATCTTTGCCTGTTTCACTTATGCCGCAGTATTCCGATCTTCTTTACAGGCTGTACTTGCTGTCGGCAACGCCCTGAACGATTCGACTTTCCGTGGTGGTGCACGAGGATTCCAGCTGGAAGCTCTACAAAAGGTACATGAATTTGCTCCAGAACTTCATGATCTAATGTGCTACCGTCCCTCTAGCTGAGAGAAACCAAGACGGCTAAAGGTGGTCCAGAATGTCCCACTCTGCTTCACTATGTCGCCAGGGTGTTACTACGAACAGATCCTTCTTTGGCGACTTTCATAGAAGATCTTCCCTCGTTAGAAGCAGCAGCTCGAGGTGCGCAAATCATTGAATCGCTTGAACGGAATATTCATTCGCGTTGTTATTAGCTTCTGTGCAGACTATAACACAATCAGTCAACTCTCTCAGTGCTGGATTGAAGCAAATTGAATTAGAGATCGGTTACCTTCGCAAAACCAAATCTTTGCCCGAGAATGATCGATTCCTCAGTGTCATGCAGGTAGCTATTTTTTCCTCTTCCGACATGTTCCCTCTACTCATGTTCAATTCAGCCCTTCCTAATCAAAGCCACTCCCACCATTGAAGCGCTGAAGAATATGTCCAGTAGCGTTGAAAACGACTTGCGGTCATTACTGATATACTACGGAGAAAACCCGGACTCCCCTGATGCACCCAAACCTGAAGACTTTTTCGGCCTCATTCAATCGTTCTCCCTCTCCCTTCAGGTTAGGCTCGAGGCAATCTTAGTCCCTTAAACATGTTTACTGACCGCATTTATAGAAATGCGCACTCGAAGTACACGATGCACAACAGAAGAAGGAAGAATCTAAGCCCAAACCAATTGTCAGCGAGCCGATTCAAGACAACGTATGTCCTTTATTTTATTCAATAACGATGATGCTCAAATTCTCGCGATATCAGACCGCCAAATCACCCAATCTCTCTGCACCGTTCTCGCCTGCCTCTTATGGACGTTCCGTTGGACGTGGCGATATGGATCAGGCCATCCGTAGCATGCGAGATGGTAAACGAAGGGCTCGTCCGAGTCGTCCCGTGAGCAAGATATTTATGGATGGCGCTCCGCCGTCAAGGCAGAGTAGGATATTCGCTCCAGAATCGTGACGGCATTTCCTGTGAAATATGTACCAAGTACTGATATTTGAACACTTATATCTTTCTGTACATCTGTAAAGACTGTTGTTTAGAAGCATTCTCTATTTTTGCAATCTACATGGACTCATGACATGGTTTCAGACGTGTTCTACTGCTCTTGTATTGCGCTGGAAAATTCTGAGGGGCCGAAGATGCATAACAAGTACGAAATGTGGTGGGATGTAACTTACGTCTGGAGAGAATCCGGAATATCTACGGATAACGGGAAGCCGTTTTTGAACTGTGAATAATTGTTGGATAAGCAAATACGGAAACAACATTCAATTCCCTCTTTACTTTGTACGCTCAGCACGTATCTGCTGAGGCACCATTCAAGCCTTCAAATCACTGCGACATTACACCACGGCCTCAGAGGCCTGTTTGCGATGAAATTCGGAAATTGTAGCGGATGGCCTCGGACCCTCCGTATCTCCGTTAAAGTCGATTGTCGATGTGTGCTACCTCGTTGCACATGCCCAAACCCTCTCAGCTGTCCCAGTCCACCAGTGCAAGATCCACTAGGCACACGTCTTATTTTTATCCTCTTGGTATTGTGCACATCAGCTGTATGATATACGTTGCGCATAATCATGTGGTTTGGCCGCGTTATCTCGAATTTCTGCAACAAATTCCAGCTGGAAATGGTATCTGACTTTCTCCTTGAGGCTTGTCTATATGGTCCCTTGCCCCTCGGCTAGAAGAAATCTTCTGATGTGCCGTAGGACCTCCCGTTTGCTTGGACATTGCCACACAACTGATAGAATAGAATCGGATGCTGATTTGGGTGGAGAAGTCTTCTGAACCAGATGGTTCTCTTCTATTTGCTCCGTATGGCTCATTGACACCTTAAGGCATAAGGTTCTTTTGTAGAAACGTATAAAGGACATGCTGGACGAAATTTACTGGGTGCTCTTCCAGCGGATTGCCCACCATGCTCCTTGGATTCGCGTCCCTTTTGACTCTGTCATGCCTGTTAGCGGTCTCCGCTACCTTACCAGATGGAAGGAGGAATGCTAATATGCGGCCCACTCCTTCAGTTCCTATCATTAGTGCTTTCGACAATGCACCCGTCGTCTCCCGCAATGGAACACAACTTCCTCCCTATAGTGAGCTGCTCCAAGGGTTTACTACACTTCGTCGGTTCTTATGGAATCTCAGATTTCACTTATTACTTTGATCAGCTTATTGATCACAACAACCCGTCGTTGGGAACTTTCAAGCAGAGATTCTGGCATACTTATGAGTTTTATGAGCCCGGTGGTACGTTTGTTCGGAGTTGGTCGTATATTACCTTTCATTGAAGATTCTTCTCAAATGAAGGACCGATCGTTTTAATGTGCGTGTTTGGGTCAAGATCATATATGCTGTTCGCTGTTATTGATACTATTCATAGGACTCCCGGAGAAGCTAATGCACAACGTGAGTTTCGTTTTTTTGACAGTATCCGTCATCTTCTAAGTTGGGTCGATTATGAAGCATACTCTGGTTATTTGACGAATAAAACGATTACCGGAACGACTGCTCAGAAGAATAACGGCTCTGTTATCATATTGGAGCACAGGTTCTATGGCGAATCTAATCCTAAACCCGACCTTTCTGGCAAGAACTTGCAACTCCACACCCTACAACAAGCCATCGATGATTTAGAATATTTCGCATTCAACGTCAAGCTTCCCCAACCAGACGGGGACAAATTGACCCCCAATGAAGCCCCCTGGATATTGGCCGGAGGCAGTTATTCTGGCGCTCTAACCTCGTGGACGATGGTCAAGTAGGTCTGCATATACGTTCTTCCGAACCTATCTGAATTATCATCTTAGTAAACCAGGCCTCTTTGCCGCTGGATATGCTTCTTCCGCTGTTGTCGAAGCTATTCTGTATGTACATCATATATGTGTGCCATTTCTCATATGCTGATGCCCACATGATTGGTCTTATCATATAGTGACTTCTGGTATGTACAATAGCGACCATTCTCATTACCATTTTGTGTCAACGCGCATGTCAGGGGTTACTTCACGCCTATCCGCGAGCATATGCCCCAAAATTGCTCCGCTGATGTCGAAGCTGTTATCTCCCACATCGACTCTGTCTTTACGAGCAATGACACGGCCGCTATCAACAAGATCAAGAACCTCTTTGGCCTCGCGGCCTTGTCACACCTCGATGACGTCGCTGGTGGTAAGTAATACCAATCCCAGTATAATTCACCCTATCACTCACGTTCCTTTTTGATAGCTCGTGCGTAGCATTACTTATTCGATAATACTCTGATCCTGATTACGCGATTAGTTCGCAACAACCTTTGGGACTGGCAATCCTTGCAGCCCACCAGTGGTCCTAACGCACAGTTCTTCCAATTCTGTGACACACTAGAAGTTTTACCCTACAACGGCGCTGTAGCACCCGCTGAAGGATTTGGTGAGGATCAAGGACTCATGCGTAACAATAATGATTTACCCTCTACGTAATAGGTCTCGACCACGCTTTGAACGCTTGGGGTAACTATTGGACCTCGACTTATCTCGAGAATTGTGAGTCGAACTTTTTCGAATGTTCATACTGCACGCTTACAGGGATCTATAGTATGTGGAGGCTCAAGTATTGAGTAAGCATTTCATTATTTACACTAAAGCCAAGCTAATACTTTGCTGATAATAGAGACTGCCTGTAAGTGTATCGCTGTCTAGCGCTAACGTCCGGCACAACTCACCTATTTTATTCAGGGGTACTTACGATCCAAATGCGGACTTTTACACTGACACGTCTCTTGACAATGCCGGGCGATCCTGGTTCTGGATCGTGTATGTACAATTTCGAGGCCAGAGTCAGAATACCGCTAACCGTATTTCCAGCTGCAATGAGGTTGGATATCTCCAGGATGGACCTCCAGAAGACGTTCCCGCTCTTGTCTCTCGTCTTACCCAGCCAGAGTCTGACATTGTGAGGGATTCGTTTTGCCTATGGCTTGTCTTAAATTAACCGTTATGCATTCTTCAGCGTCAATGTGAACTGATGTTCTCGGATGTCTTCTCTTCAAGCAATCCTCCTAAAATGGCCGAGGGTGTCGCAAACACAAATGAACAGTACTTGGGGTGGAATGTTTCCATTGAACATCTCTTCTTTGCTAACGGTCACAGTCAGTATCATCCGTAATGTTTCTTGTTGACGATGACTGACTCTGGGGATGACCAGGTGATCCTTGGAGAGAGGCTACCGTTTCTGCTAACGGTGTAGATGTCCAGAGTACCCCCTCTCAAAAGGTCCAAATTGGCGACGGCTTCCACTGTAATTTGCAAACCTGCTCTTTACAATAACATTGAACTGACTCCTGTTACAGGCAGCGATCTCTCTATCGCAAGTGGTCAAGTTGATTCAACAGTGAAAGCTGTTCAAGATGCATGGTTTGCCACCGTGCCAAGCTGGCTGGCAGAATGGGCGCCCGGAAAGGCCAAGATTTCTCGACGAGAGCAGGTCACGAAACGTGCTGTTAGCTCCAAGAAGGCTGCGAATCTTTTCTTCCGGGAACCAGAAGTAATAGCATAACACACATCTATTAACTTGTAAATCTTGTTGGACTGTGTACCTTACGATGTTGATTAGGTTGTAAACGATAACAAAGACGAATTCAATGTAGAGTCTATATGCGAAGATCAGCAGGTGAACCGTATATACATCTAATAGCCTACGTCAACTGTGTTTATTGAGAGGCGAAAAGGCATCACATTTTGCAACGCTTTCCAGCAGCATTGTAAAGAATTTCTCAACCTAAAAGCATATTAGCATCTGGCAACTGTAGATGTCACGCATTTTCATACCTGCAAAGTCTCAGTCACCAGACAGTTCTTTCCCTTGATCCCCCAACTGTCATCGCATTCACGAAAGTTGTATACATCTACGACTGTTTCGCCTACGGTATGATGCCCGTGCATTTCAACGTCCACCCTGAAGCGTTTTGCCTTGAACATTTCTGGGCAAGACACATATGCAACAGTAAGAGCATCATGAAGGGGTGGTCCATCGTTGAATCCAAAGACCGTTTTGTACGTGTCTGTAAAAAAGCTAATCAGGGTTGAGAGCATGTGTCGAAGAGCAGTCTTTGCGGCAGGCAGTGACGGCGTTAAACCGTCAGATGAGCTCGAGGTAGCTGTGAGGAGATGGTGGTGGATGGTTCTGGTGACGATCGCTTGATGAGTTACGTTGATAGGAACCATTACAGTTGGGACATTTGCATCTAGGACAATTTGTGCTGCATGTGCTGTTGAACAGTCAGAGTTGTGAAGTATCTCAGGACAAACACCTCTTACGATCGCACATGATATTGAATTCTGAAAACAGAAGTGCTTCAGTCCACCAGCCAAGAAGTACATAACGTCTACACACCTGCCGCTGGATTCATATTACCCAGCCCTACGCCACCTCCCATGAAAACAAATTGTTCTACAGCATCTAGTAATTCGGGATAGACGGTAACGAAAAGCGCGATATTGGTCATTGGACCAGTAGAGATGATAGATACTTTTGATCCTGTACCATTCTTCCAGGTATCCTTAATATGTTTGTGCATTCCTTCGAGCGCACGTATATTGTGACCTTCAGAATCTTTGGCTATCCGATTGAGGACTACAGGGTCATCGACAGCAGGGAGTCCCTCGACACCTCCGAGACCATCAAGACCATGAATTGAGGGAGCATGCTGGGCTTGAAGAATGAGAGGTTTCGGGACACCGGGATAGACACGAATACTATCATTTGCACCAAAAGCAACGAGAGAGCGAGCGGCATTGATGGCGCAGTAATGGTGACCTGCATTGCCATGAGTCTGCACCACGAAAGATCAGGATACGGACGGGTCGAGTCAATGGTGTAAATACAGTCGAGATTCCTAAAAGATGGATATTGGGGAGATACAATGCGAGTAAGATAGCTGTCACATCGTCATGGCCCTGGCCAAAGTCAGTGCGTTGATATCGACGCGGCTGGTGAGAACGCACTGGGTCACAATCAAGCCATATAGTTTTGGTTGTGTCGGCCATGGGAATATTTATAGACGCGCGTCTCAAGTGCGGGTAAGTATCAATCTTTTATAACCACAGCGGGCGTGTAAATATTGATTCTTGATCGATAGCTATAGAGTGGTAGATGTGAATCAAACCACCTTGACTTTGCCACTGTACTCTGATGCAGCGAAAACTTAATTCGAAGGAACTCGTGGACCACTTCATTACCAGTCATAACAAGCAGGAGGACAGTCCTTTCTTCAAGTTCTGTGTAATAACCCAAGGCTACGGGAAAGGATATTCTATCTTGCATGCCAGAGCTCTCCATGCAAAGACCAGCCCTATCCTCGCAACTCGTATTATTATCGTCCTGGATACGAATTCCCGCAAAAGGCCTATACAGATCTTCTCCGGATGTGTCGTCTTGTGTGTCTAAAAACCCGTCTCCTTCCTATTAAAGTCAACGACTCGGAACTCTTTTGGTGTGAACGTGGTTCCCTAGGCAGATACACAAGCAATCCTTCCGGTTATTTTGGCGAAGCACATCGATTCACTAGATGTCATGGACACGGTGCACATATTTACTCAGCTATAGTGGCTAGAAGGCAAATTTCCGTCGCTGTGTCTGAACGGAGGTATAAGGACCGGGAGAATTCATATTACTATCTATCATTCAGATTGGGAGCAAAACAAGCCTCTACACCTGAAGCGAGAGTGGTTGGAGTCTTTGAAGGAAACCAAAGGGCTGGATACTCTCATTCTGGAACTGGAAGCTATAGAACGAGACAAGGATTAGGTGCGTTGGCTTCAGCTCGAGCATCCACCATGAATTACAACAATATAAGCTCTAGATGCATACCATAGCAAAGGGACTCAAAACACGGGAAATCGAGCTTCAAAATGGTAGCACCCTTATCGCCAGTGGCAGCTCTATGGATCAATGGAGAGGACCCTCCAAATTTGAGAAGCAATGGTGTTATCTCAAAGACGCGAGTGTGTGGTCTCGAAGGGACTCATGGCTAAGAGCGCAGGGACCAGATCCTGGTTTGGTTCATTGGTGGAAGGTGCAGTAAGAATGTCAATGCATGTGTTGAAAGGACGACTTTGAATCTGGTAGAAATAGTGATCTCATGACTGCTACTGACGCGTTGACTTATTCTTGAAAGATTGCAACAAGACTGGAGAGAGCGAACGGCATTGATGGCGCAGTAATGGTGACCTGCATTGCCATAAGCCTACACCACGGACGCCTTGATATCAAAATGGGATGTGAATAGTCGAGATTGTTGGGGAGATACGAGTAAGATGGCCATGTCCCTGGCCAAAATCAGTTCGTTGATATCGACGCGGTTGGTGAAGATGCACTGCATCACAATCAAGCCATATAGTTTTGTATCGGCCATGAGAGTATCTATCCCGGGAGGCTTCTGGTGAGTATCAATCCCAATCACACAGCAGGAGCGTGTATATTGACTCAGTCACTTGATTTAGAGTATCGACAACTATAAAGTGGGATAGAAAGATGTGAATTAAGCCATCTTTGCCATCGTACTCTAATGCAGCGAAAGCTTAATTCGAAGGAACTCGTGGACCGCTTCATTATCAGTCATAATAAGCAGGAGGACAGTCCTTTATTCTGTGTAATACCCCCAGAGCTACGGAACAGGATATTCCATCTCGCATGCCAGAGCACTCCATGCAAAGACAAGCCCTATCCTCGCGACTCGTATTATTATCGTCCTGGATACGAATTCCCGCAAAAGGTCTATACAGATCTTCTCCGGACGTGTCGTCTTGTGTATCTAGAAACCCGTCTCCTTCCTGTCAAGATCAACGAACACGCCTTTTGGTGTGGACGTGGTCCCCCAGGCAGATACACAGGCAATCCGTCTGGTTATTTTGGCGAAGCACATCGATTCACGGAAGGGCAACTAGATGCCGTGGACACAGTGCATATATTTACTCAGTTGTGGTGGCTAGAAGGCAACCTTCCATCTTTGTGTCGGGACGGAGGTATAAGGACCAGGAAAATTCATATCACTGTCCGTCATTCAGATTGGTGGTGGTGGGAGCAAAACAAGCCTCTACACCTGAAGCAAGAGTGGTTGGAATCTTTGAAGGAAATCAAAGGGCTAGATACTTTTATTCTGGAACTGGAAACTATAGAACGAGACAAGGATCAGGTGTGTTGGTTTCAACTCGAACATCCACTATGAATCACAACAATATAAAATTTAGATGTATACCATAGCAAATGGACTCAAAACACGGAAAATTGAGCTTCAAAATGGTGGCACCCTTATCGCCAGTGGCAGCTCTATGGAGCAGTGGAGAGGACCCTCCAAGTTTGAGAGGCAATGGTGTTATCTCAAAGACAGGAATGTGTGGTCCCGAAGGGACCCATGGCTGAGAGCGCAGGGGCCAGATCCTGGTTTGGTTTATTGTACGGTTATGTTGACGTGGAAGGTGCAGTAAGGTAGAGCTTGTGTATAAGTAAATGATGGTTTGCGATCTCATGACCGCTAGTATGCTACCGACGCGTCGCGTTGAAATGTCACGTGTTTCTAAAACATTCTTTTCGTCGCGACTCCATGGGCGTTCCAGGACTCTGGGGTGTACGTTCGGACTCTCTTTCGCCTATACGCAATCTAAATGATCTACAGCTGCTACAGTCTGCCCAATCTACTACTACACTGACTGCACTTTCTCTGATCAAATTCAACACTCAGCGTCGTGGCTACCGCGTAGGCATAGACGCTTCTATATGGTTCTTTCATGCAGAATACGGGAAAGAAGGGGAGAACCCCGAGCTCAGAACACTCTTCTTCCGATGCGCACAGTTAATGAACCATGGATTTCTTCCCCTGTTCGTTTTCGATGGTCCCAAGAGACCCGATTTCAAACGTGGCAAACGAATTAATAAAAGCGCACATAAGCTAGTTACGGGGATGCAAGCTATCATAGAGGCATTTGGTTTTGAATACAGAACCGTGTGTGGTTTATCTTTTTTTTCTGGTGTTGTGCTCACGCTATTGGTGGCAGGCCCCTGGTGAAGCTGAAGCTGAGCTTGCTTGGCTTAACCGCATTGGCATCATTGATGGAATTCTTTCCGACGACGTTGATACTTTTCTGTTCGGCGCTCGCACTGTCATACGCAATCACTCGTCTACTCATCCCTCCGCGGCAGGCTCCAGCTCCATCGAGAAGAATATGGTCGTAATCTATAATCTACCACAACCGGATAACTCTGGCTTCGATCCAGAGGACCTCATTTTCATCGCTTTGTGCTCTGGAGGCGACTACGATTCTACCGGTATTCCGTCATGCGGTATCAAATTCGCACACGGACTTGCACAAGCAGGTTTTGGAAAGACACTCCATAAGGCAGCACTGGACTATGCCCATGGCGATGATTCGGAAGAGGATTTGGAAGAGTTTTTGGTCGGATGGCGACGTGACATTGCCCATGAGCTGAGAACGAATGCGTCTGGCTTTTTGCCTACTAAAAAGCCTTCATTAGCAGACAAGATTCCGTCAACATTCCCAAATGTAAAGGTTCTGATGTCCTATGTGTGTCCAGAAACTAGCGAATCACGGGGTCGTGCGGAACGTTATAGGGACCTAGACAAGGATGGAGGATGGCTCAAAAAAGATCCTTCCTTGCCCATGCTTGCCGAGAAATGCGAATTCTACTTTGAGTGGGGTTTTGAGGAAAGCATCATCAAACGCTTCGGAACCGTCATCTTTCATGGCCTTATCCTCAGGATTCTGCGTCGTGTCATTCTATTTCGGGATAATAATCCAGAAGACGACTTGGATACAATCACTGATACTTTCCTTCAGCAAAATTTTTCGTCTCCTAGTTATGAGCTCGCGACGTACGCTGATGCCAGTCTCCCTTTTGTGAAGAAGATTCACTCCACACGTCAACATGCTTCTACCTCACAAACCCTCGAATATCGATTAGAGATCAATCCGAGCTTCCTTGTCAGGCTGATATCTAGTGGAGTCAAGGGGATCCGTCGGCCGGATGATGTGGACGAATGGGCTAGCGATGATGAAGGGGATTCCGATGACACGAATTCAGACAATGAGAAAGGGAAAACTAAAAAAGGGAAGAAAGCATACAAGGACCCCCTTGAGCCGCTGCGGATTTGGGTTCCTGCCGTGTTGGTCAGAAATGCCCTTCCAAAATTAACGGAAGATTTCGAAGAGGCTTTGCGACGAAAAGAGGAAAAGAAGGCTGGAAACGGAAGGAAACGAAAAACATCACCTTCGAAATCTAGACCCAAGGCGACTACTAAAACGAAGGCGAAGGAGAATCTACCAGTGGATGCTGCAGTACCTAAACTGTCCAAGAAAGGGAAGGACAAACATAAAAGTACCCTTGATGTTGGTATTTCGGATGGGGAATATGACCTGAATGCACTCCAACCTCCTAGCGCTTCCGCAGCTTCTTCCAGTAAAGCGAGACTTTGGGCCTCGTCGGACGAAGAGGAGCCACTTTCTCGCACCTCGAAATCTCTCAACGCAAGGCCGCAATCCAAAGGCCCTGTTGCGAAGAGTCAAGGTCACGAGATCACTTCTTTCTTTAACGCCTCTAAACCAAATGCCCCTCTTCAAGGCAAATCAAAAGGAACAAAGAAAAGTCCCTCTACTGGCTCTACTTCCTACGAACCGGCTTCGCCCTCCAAAATAGTTTCAGCTCTGAATGTCATGTTATCCCGACGGGAAAAGCCTGCCGTTGATTCCTCTGGAGATGAAGGCTACAAAAGGCCTCAACCGGAACCATTTCCAATGCTGGATCCTCTCGATGACGATCCCTTTCTTTCTGACGACATACCACCTCCAATACCACCTGAGACCCCATCTACCCGTGATGCATACCCTGATCCGTCTTCGGACGATTTATCCGATACTTTCCCTCCTTCTGAACAGCTCGACAAATCCCCACGCAAGTCAACCTCCCATTTACCAAGGAAGCCTTCTGCCAAGGATGCTGCGGATGACAAAGTGCAAGTCAAACGGACGATAAAGGACGTACAGCACCCTGCACGAGTTCAATACAGACGAGCGGCCTCTCCGACCCCCGCGAGTAGGACGCCAAACAAAACTTTAGTTTCTATGAATGGAGGAACGAAGATTCTTTCTGGACGGTCGTCAAGTCCCATTGATATCTCCGACATTGCGTCTGATTCGGATGGGGAAGCACCCGTTGCCCCGAAATTCAAACCAATTCCAACGACTATTCAACCAGTGGCAAAGGAACGGAGACGAAGCGTCCTTTCGAAACCAGTACCGGCTGCCAGTAATCGTTTGGCTGCCGGTCGCAAGGACCGTAGGCCTCTCGAAGTTGCTAGGGCAAAGGCGAGATCAAAGACTGATGCTCCAGTAAGTTTTCACATCATCCGGCCAAAACACGAAAGCTGAAAAAAAATTTGGAGCAGGCGTTGCTCGATATTATCGATCTGACTTGACCATCTACCCTTCTATAAGAGGACGCTGCATAGATCGTAGAAGATTTATCATAAATATGTGTATTTTAACAAGACACCCACCTGTAGAGTAATTATACGTAAAAGATAATTTCTTTTGTCAGTCAGGCACTTCGAGTAAATGAACTTGCCGTAACTGACCGAGTATTTGTTGTAAGTTGCTTAAAGTTTGCTCCATTTAGTATAACGTCCCATGAACACGGCGAGTAAATAAGTAAGTGGTTTACCCTCGTCTTTACCAAGTTCGTACTACAGCAATGGGTTCTGTAGCAGACCCAACGGACGAGTCAATGCGAGAGCAAATCTCTCAAGAGATTGATGTCGACGACAATGACGACATTGAGGAGGTAAATAACGCAGACCCTTCAGGTGAGTACCTCTCCGAGTCTAGCTACTCATACATTTATCCCGACCAGGATCAGCCAAGAAGAAAAAGAAGAAGAAGAAACCCAAGAAGAAAAGAGTCGAACAATCCGATCCTCCGCGAATACCACTCTCAAAGATATATACTGATGGAAACTATCCCGAGGGGGAGATCCAACCGTACAAGGACGAGTAAGCGTCCACGTCTTACTGTACTTATATGGTCCAACTCAGATATAATCCCCCGAACCCTCTGTAGCAATGTCTGGAGAACTACTTCCGAAGAGAAACGCTACACCGAACGAATGGTTGACCAGAACCCGGAGGAAACATACCAGTCTATTCGAAAGGGTGGAGAAGTCCATCGACTAGTACGACAACATGCCAGAAAGCATATTCGACCTGGAATGTCCTTGAAGGAAATTGCGGAAAACATCGAGGACGGTGTACGTGCACTAGTCGAGGAAAACGGCCTCGAGGCTGGGATTGCTTTCCCAACTGGATTGAATTTAAATCATTGTGCTGCGCATTACTCTCCAAAGTCACTGGATACGACAGGTACGTTCTCCTCTTACATAGATGGCTTTGTTATTCAAAAGCTACAGTCGTTTCCCAGGGAGATGTATTGAAAGTCGATTTCGGAGTCCATGTCAAGGGACGGATACTAGACTCTGCATTTACGATGAATTTTGAGCCTACATACGACAAACTTTTGGAGGCTGTCAAGGCTGCCACTGACACTGGCATACGGGTTAGCCCACTATCTCTCGCGCTTGTCCGCAGTTCTGACTTTTGCATAGGAAGCCGGCATCGATGCTCGGCTAGGAGAAATAGCTGGGGCAATTCAAGAGACCATGGAATCTTACGAAGTAGAAGTCAATGGGAAAGTCTATCCTGGTTAATATCGGATCTTTCTGTTCTATGACTTCAAGCTAAATATGTTCCAGTGAAAACCATCGAGAACCTAAGTGGCCACTTAATCAAGCCCTACCAGATACATGGAGACAAATCTATACTTTTGGTGAAGAACGACGACCCAAGAAAGATGGAAGAAGGCGAATATTACGTGGGTGCTGTCGTTGTCCTATCTATGTTATTTTTAACCTCTCCTTTTCAGGCTGTAGAGACGTTTGGGTCTACAGGGAGAGGTAGGATAGTTGAAGGGGTGAGATGAACTGTTTCCTTCTTCCCGCCTCCAAGATAGGCTGATTTTATATGTATCCAGGGCGAATGCTCGCACTTTGCAAAGAAAGTAGATGCGCCGAAGGTTCCCCTAAGGTATATCCTCCAAGATCTTCCCTAAACGAAGCTGATGCGATTGCAAAAGGCTCACGACGGCAAAATCGCTGTTAAATACTATCAACAAGAACTTTGGCACACTCGCATTTACTCAACGGTACCTCGATAGAGCCGGAGAGAGTAAATACATTTTGGCTGTGCGTTTTCCAGCAGCCTTCGAATTATCTTCAGCTTATCTTTCCCGTTTTAGCTCAACCACCTCATTTCTCAAGGCATCGTCGAAGAATATCCTCCGCTATTCGATCAGCGGGGTTCAATGACAGCTCAATTCGTGCGTGCTTTTTTTTAGTACAGCGTATTTGAATACTCAACGCGATTCTAGGAACACACTATCCTCTTGAGACCCACCGTAAAGGAAGTTGTAAGTAGAGGAGATGATTATTAGTTGTCAAGGATATAATTGCGGATCCATGTACATTTACCATAGCATTTACCCGTATCCCCCAACACGGACATTGGATATACGTGCACGGTGCAATGTTGATAGCAATTACACGCAACTCAGTAGTACGACCAGAATAATAGTGCCATAGATCATAGCATAGACTAGACGAGATGTCGTACATGTAACATATAGACTCTAAAGCTCTAATGGACAGGACCTTCAAAGGGTACCACAGGAATACCATTTTTTTTTACAATTTAGTGATGTGGGCAGCTGCAGGGTTCTGGCCAGCAGCTTTGGCACGTTTGCGGAGCATCTGGGTAGACTTGTTGCCGCGAACACCTCCACCCCATTGACGCCTGTGCTCCTCGTACTTGTCGGAGCTATGAAGGATTTGATGAGTACTTTCTTCTAGCCAGAAGCAGGACTGCACTCACAAATTGGCCTTGGCTGCGCTGACGAGGGTGGCGAGTTCCCTTTGATCTTCAGATTTAACCTCTTCGAGGGCAAGTACGGCCGCGGTCTTCTTGTGTACAACAGTACCAAGACGAGCTTTGCCCTTGACAATGACGTAGGGGACACCCATCTTGCGGCAGAGAGCAGGAAGGAAGACAACGAGCTCAATGGGATCAACGTCGTGGGCAATGACGACAAGCGACGCCTTCTTGGCTTCGACGAGAGCAACGATGTGATTAAGACCGTACTTGACGAAGAGAGGCTTCTTGGTTTCCTACAGAAACGACTCGTCGTCAGCTAAAATGTACGAGTTTAGCCAAGGGTACGTACGGTCTTGTCCTTGCCTTCAGCAGCGGCAGCGGCAGCTGCAGTCAAACGCTCTTTCTTCTCAACTTTGGTCTCGGGACGGTATTTGTTGAGCAGCTTGAATAGCTGAGTAGCGGTGTTTTTGTCGAGAGTGTGAGAGAACTGGGCGATCGAAGGAGGAACCTTGAGACGCTGGTTAAGGATGACCTTTTGGCGTTGAAGGCGAATGTATTCAGGCCATTTGACGAAACGAGTGAGATCCGTCTGGGGTTGGATGTCACCGCCTGCGATATATAAGTAAAGTCAAGTACCAGTGATCAAGACTTTCAGTACGCACCAATACCAAAGTTCTTGGGATTAGCCTCGAAGAGAGGGTTTTTCTTCGCCTTGGTAGATTTAGAGCCGAAGGGGGCAGCGGCGGGTTTTTTGGCGGATCCAGTCTTGGCCTTGGGCTGGTCATTGAGACGAGGTCAGCGTCTGTCACCGCAGGCATGACATTGCGCCCCGGAGCTCTAACGCTGCATTAAAAGCAGCCCAGCATAGATGTTTCATTGCCAGAAGGCTCAACATCATGAGAAATATGTATTGCTGGTTTCTATTGAAAAATCGTCAGCTGGGAATGATGAAGGTCATCTGACAGAAGGACGTACCATCCATCTCTTTTTAAAGTTCTTTGGAACTCAGAGAGGCATAGACGAGAGCTCCGGGGTGCGATAAGAGGAGGAGGTCTCACCATCTTTGTGTCTTGAGGGTCTTGAGGAGCTAGAGTCTTGAAAAGCTTAAGTCGGTACGTTGAGACAAATGTCAATTTTTTAGAGTTTGAATATTTTCAAGCTCCGCCTTAGTCACTTAGCCGATGCACTTTTGCTTTTCACCCCTATGTTCGCCCCGCTGAACCTCCCGGATGGCATTCTTGCCCTGATCACGGATGAGCTCCCTTCACCGGCAGACTTTGTGCTGCATCAAAGTCTTGTCTCACATCTCAAACAATCCACCAAAGACCACAAACGAAGAGTCATTATCCTATCAGTTTCCGAAAGCTGGAACAGATGGCAAGCTATCTCTGCGAAATCTGTAAATCTACGCATTCTGGTATCTCATGAAGAGTCCTCGAACTTTTTCTCTCCAGAATTTAAACCTAACCCAGCTGTCGAGTTCTGGATCGCTGCATTTTATCGACGTCGTGCCAATGCTCGGATCGCCAGAAAACCCTGACTCATTTCGTACTCTGTTCGAGCGAGTCAATACAGTTCTCGATGCGACAGAAACTTCAACTGAACCCACACTGGTAATTCTCGATGATATCACCACTCTTGAATGGATTGGTTATTCGGCATTGGCTACTACGCGTTTCTGCCGTGCCTTGCGTGCTCTATGCCTGAAAGTTCGTTCTTGAATTGCTTTTCCACATTTACAAGGTTGATCCAGTAATAGAAAGGTGTTACTTTTCTCGTTCGACACCATCTGGCCATGCCAGAGGAACCTGGCACCTTGTTCAGGCTTCTCTATCAGATGTGCTCTTACCACATCGATGTAAGGCCACTCTCGAGCGGAAGAAGCGGTGCCGTCAGTGGGGAGGCGTGTTCTACTCACTTTCAGAGTCTCATACCAATTCTGACAAACACTAATCTATAGGTCGCCCTTCACGCTGGTCCGAGCTTACCACCATCGACGTCTGTCAAATTGATACCCAGGAGTGTTGCATTACAGTATCGTCTGACGGAAAGCGGGGTAGTCTTTTTCGAACGTGGAAGTAGCCGTGGAGTACTATAAGGCAATGGCGATGTTAAGTCATGTATTATGTATGCGTGCATTGCCCGAAATTTTCTTCTAGATTAAGAATACAATAGTACACGAGTCGTCGCTCATTTCTTCCCAATTGCGTCAGTGACTTGGATCCATTTCTTTGGCACACCTTTGCCAGTCAGATAATCGACCACAGCTTTGGACTGCTTTCCTTGTACCAGAACTTCCATACCCGAGTTTGCTGGCTTTCCAGGGACAGGTGAGACTTTGCAAGTACGTTAGCATTAGTTCAAAGCAAAAAATATACCTCTATAGGCATAGATACTCACTCGAAGTTGCCCCTGCGCAAGCCTTCCTCAAATCTTCTGCCATCTCCTCCGCATCTATATAGAAAGGTTCAAACCCTGTGATCAAAGTAGACGCCTTTCGTCCTTGACGCATTTTCATTGCAACCTGGATCGGGTTCAATTGGCCCTTCCTGCAATTGGTTCGTAAGCAAGAAAGGGT
Organism: Stygiomarasmius scandens; assembly: GCA_037954225.1. Classification (NCBI taxonomy): domain Eukaryota; kingdom Fungi; phylum Basidiomycota; class Agaricomycetes; order Agaricales; family Campanellaceae; genus Stygiomarasmius; species Stygiomarasmius scandens. The sequence goes on along the minus strand of JBANRG010000002.1, from coordinate 1,055,186 downwards.
AGTTTACAGACAAGGACTCACTTTATTACGGTGTCTTTCCCTTCAGCTCTAACTTGATACCACCGTTGCATCTTTTCTACAACATTTTTGCTCAGTTCTTCCCGTCTCATAAACTCGGTTTCCTGAGTAGCGGGTACTTTATTCTTCCCCTTGGATTTACCACTGCCTTGCGTTGATAGAATGCACGAGACCAGCGCTGCATCCAGATCAATGAAAGCGGGCTCGTGCTTGTTCACTAGATCTTGGGAGGCAATGTAAGAGTTAAGAAGAGTTCGAACTTCCTGTAAGCTGTACAGATTCGATGTGCTGGAAGCTTGGTGAGATTTCGTTCATTCTAGGATTCCGACAAAAACATACCTTCCGCCCATAGCCTGGAACAAATCCACGCTAGACAAATGAGGCTTCCATAACTCTTTGACTTCCACCTCAACGTTTGCAGCAGCTTGTCTCTCCTTCTCTCGATCCTCTCTCATTGCTTTCTTTGCGGCCTTTTGCTCGACATCGCGTACAGTCACAAAGGTTTTGTGCCCTTGGACATCGGGATGAGATCCATTGACCGACGTAATCACCAGTTCCCCTTTCGGTGGTGCTTTTGTCGTTAGTAAGCCTCCCTTCTCGGCTGCTTTGAGGAATGTGCTCAGAGATTTGTGAGAAGAAGATTTTATGGTGATATCTTGAGGACTGGGACCATTGTACTCGTTGGAATCGGATGGTGGCAGACCGGCTGCAGGTTCGAGAACAAGAGCTGGGAAATTGGGTCGATTGGGAAGGATGTGGGACGTGTAGAATGTTGCAGCAGGTATCGGGAAGGAGGAAGTTGGCAAAGAAGCGAGAGTTGTCGCAATAGCATGTATCAAGGCTTTGTTCAGTAAAGAAGTGACTTCTTCGGCGGCGTAAGTGGGTACGGGCTGCAGTGGCGCAGATGCACTAGGCACATCCTCTGAGACGGACAATGAAGCTATTGCTTCTGTAGCTGACTCTGTCACCGTCCCAGTTTCTGCAGATTCGCTATTTGCATCATCTCCATCGCTTCCGGGATCATCTCCTGCAGTTAGGGGAACATCTTCTGGTGCATCGATCTTGGAGCCCATGCCCCATAAGTAATCCTTCCAGGTATGTAATATAAGAACACCCTTGCCCTTTTCCTTTCCTCCATCATGAAGTTGGTCGCTAGATACCGCCATAGTTCCAACAGCTAGCGGGGGTGATAGTGTTGGGGTATCGCCTTTACGTTCATATTTGGATACAGAAACGAGTTGGCCTTCTCTAAGAGACGTAGAACAATGGATAACTATCTTGGGTGTTAGAATCAACTTTAGTAACGGAAGATGAGGATATGATCGATAGGTGATTAGGACTCACTTCCAGGAATCATCAAATCAGCACCTCCAACGAGAATTGGGATGACTGCTTTGGGTGTGGACACAAATGGGAGTAGCTTGGTATTCTTCCACAGGGTGTAGACAGTCGGAATAAGGTCCTCTGAACCTTTGCCAATAGTAAACCACACCGGATCTCCATCCGGGGAAAGATATGCTACCTACACATCGAGCTGTAAGTTCTAATTGCAATAAAATGGAAAGACAAGCAGACCCCGTGCTCATCTAGATGAGTGCTGAATTTTATGGATAATATACCGTCTGGGACGAGAACATCTGCATCCTCTGCAGATATCGAGAAAGAATTTATCACTCTTTGCTTTAGCTTTCTCCTATCCGAGCTTCTAAGGGGAGCAGAAGTCTTGAGATTGTGCAATGGCTTTTTGAACATTGAGCTTAGTTCAGAAATGAATGACGTCTGAAATACGAATTTCCGGGCGGTTGTTTGCCAGCATCCCTTAAAGTAAACAACTTGTTGCCATTTTGAGCTTCAAATTTTCTGGGCAGTCCTATTTTCTAAAATGCCCCGAGCAACAACAGATCGGTTCTCTCGCGCACATCAACCCTCTGCAAAAGCCTCTTCATCAAAAAACAAAGAAGGGGGAGAGTCTTCTGCTGTTCGCAACCCCATCTTCAACACTGAACGATTCGGTCAACACATTCTCAAGAATCCTCAAACTGCACAAACGTGGGTGCTCATTGCATAGTTCAAATTGACTTCAAGTACTGATGGACCTAAAGTATTGTTGAAAAGGTAATGCTGTTTTTTTCCCTCTGTGTCAAGCAATGAAACAAAAACTCTACACTAGGCAAATTTACGGCCGACAGACAAAGTTTTAGAAGTGGGTCCTGGAACTGGTAACCTTACAGTGAGGATATTAGAAACAGCAAAACATGTCACTGCGGTGGAAATGGATCCTCGAATGGCTGCAGAGCTGACAAAACGAGTACAGGGCAAGTGCGTATTTGCTGCTCTGTTTTGCTTTGAGATAACATCTCATCAAATGCCTAGACCTGAGCAACGCAAACTCGAGATAATAATCGGCGATTTTGTCAAGGCTGATCTTCCTTATTTCGATGTCTGTATATCCAACACACCCTATCAAATTTCCTCACCCCTCGTTTTCCGTCTTTTATCCCATCGACCCCTTCCTCGCGTCTGCATCCTCATGTTCCAACGTGAATTCGCATTACGACTCACTGCAAAAGCGGGAAGCGAGCTGTGGTCAAGACTTTCCGCCAATGTCCAACTCTATGCAAAAGTAGATCATATTATGAATGTTGGAAAAGCCAATTTCAGGCCACCACCAAAAGTTGAGAGCAGTGTTGTACGGATTGCACCACTGGACCCTCCACCGCCCGTCAGGTTTGAGGAATTTGATGGTATGAATCGGATATTGTTCAGTCGGAGAAACAAAACGGTGCACGGAAATTTCCTGGCGAAAGGTGTGATCCCGATGCTGGAGAAGAACTGGAGGACATGGTGCTCGGAGTCGAACCAGGTGCGTGGCTCTGGAATGTTGTTATACGATCCGTGTTCATCTTGACGGCATTAGATGGTTGACGACACTGTGGATATGAAGCTTAAAATCGAAAAAGTCCTCGAGGAGACCGGCAATGCCGAGAACCGTGCAGCCAAAATGGATGTCGATGATTTACTAAAGTAAGCATTATGACTTGCGCGGTTTTCACGTTGAACAACTAGTTTAGATTACTCGCGGCCTTCCATCAAGTCGGAATACACTTTGCATAGACTTCAGTGCTTCCAATGTATTTACTTGGGATCTTTGTATCATACACTTTGTATACTTAAGAATGAGGTTATTTTTTGGGCACTTCAGTTGACTATCTTTGGTCATGCACATAGTTCTAGAACGAGAAGCCAAACTCAGTTACGAAAGGTACATAAGTTACTAGAAACCCAACGATAAAGCTACATATCCCGAGCACACTAAACTACACGCTGACATACTAAATGTCTATCCCACAATTGTTTTTACAAAAGCCACACATATGTAGCTCAGCTTTCAACGTTTTTGTTATTCACGTTGAATTTTCTTCGTCGGCAGACCTGGGAGTAGGATAAGAAACCGGTTCAGGAACGGAGTCTGTGTTCAGGCGGGGTGAATCCCCAGCACTGAATGGCACTGACGTTAACGCAGACAGCCCTGGAGGCGTAGGGAACAGGTCAGATGTGGTTCTGATAGTGACGGGGGAGACGTGTCTAGACAGGATGGATTCTGGGGCACGAACACCGCCTCTACGCAATCTAGGGCCCGTGATAATTCGTTCCTCACTCGTTTCAGCGTCATTGTCCGGAGGGGGGGAATCCATTGCGAGCCACTGAGGAGGTGATGGTAAGAATGGTAACCTGTCCTCCGGTTCGCTCTCGGTGAGATCGTTCCAGACGTTGAATTCACCTTCGCTGCGGTGGCGCCGGGGAATGACGCCGGATGCAAAGAAACGCCTAGTACTAGGACGTATGTAAATGCTTTCTCTAGATGACGGTTCACGATCATGAGAAGTCGAAGGGTCTGATTCCGGGCGACTACTCAAAGCATCTCTGATACTAGTCCGTCGACGTGAGCTGAAGGAAGCAAAGTCATTGAAATCGACAGCTCGAGAACGGGAAGGTCGTCGGACTATGGAAGAAGATGGAGCGTGTCGAGAAAGCACCGCGCCAATGTTGTGAAGATGAGTAGTAGAGGCACGGGACCAAGGTGCACTCGAAGAACCATAGGCTGGCATAGATACCGGCTCGTCCGAACCCGATACTGGGATGGGGCTTGCTTGTCTGATGAGCGGGTATCCAATAGAAGACGTAGACCCGGGCTCGTACATATCCGTCCGAGGTCCATCGGAAGTGACAGTATCTCCGTCAGTCAAATTGTCCACAAAGATCTCCTCATCCTCTTCTAAATCGATGTCATGGGGGGCTGAGGTGATGTGTTCCATTGGCCTTCTTGATGAAGAGCGTCTGGAACGGCCCCAATAAATGCGGAATGGAGAAGACAGGGTACGAAGATTTTTGGCAGTACGTTCCGCGATAAGACGACGATCGCTAGCGCTGGGGCGACTACGTCGATCGGCCAGTTCCTACATGATGAATGAAAAGGAATGAAGGCATCAATGTTTCAGTTCTCATTTCGGATACCAGCTGAGCGTATAGCCGTGTTGGGCAGAGGTCGTACCTTAACCAGACAGTCTATAATCGTCGACGTAAACGAGTCCCCTACATCCAATTCCTCTACAAAATTCTCATAACTGATGGTGGGCTCGCCGGTTTTCTCCAATCTGGCCCTTTTTATGGCACCGGAACTGTAAGATCAAAAGAGGGCAAGAACATGCGGTTTATTTTCGAACATCTCAAAGCGATATTTAAAAAGGTGACATACACCAGACTTTTGATTTTAGTGTTGAGAACCTGGTCGTAATAGTCCGAGGTCCTGTAGATACGAGGCATGAGAATTTGCGCATAAAGCCGGCAAGATGACGTCAAACACCCCACCATTTGCCCATTGCTAGAGAAGGACTGGTTTGAGAGGTTGGAAGATATGGAGGAGAGGCGCTTGGGGGAGGGAAGCAGCGGACGACGGGGAGAACAATGGTTGCACAGCAACCTCCGAGCAAACAAAAGTAAAGGTCACGCGGTCACGCTGGCGGCTGTCACACACTGCACCGCCCGAAACAGCGACGTCTGGCGAGGTAAAGCAAAACATGAAATCCAATAAAAATGCGATCGTAAGCTAGTAGAGAAGAACCTATGAACCGCTTTCTTCTGTGCCCCCGACTCCATTTGTCTTTGGCCTGGAACCTGCACCCGGCTTGTCCTTGTTTCCAACCAACAAGCTCTGGAAAAAGTTTTGTAAAACTTCGTGCTGTGTCTGACCACCTGTAGGGCTAGGAGTGGCTCCATTGGGAGATGGTTGGCCGCGCCCAGGTACGGGTGGAGATGCCGACGTTTGCATTGGCAAACCAGGCGGCCTGTTCGCAGCACGCCGCGCACCTCCACCAGTTGATGAAGACAAGTTACCTCCAATACCGTTCTCCATTTCGGAAAGTGCACGCTCGACATTCGGAAGATTGAAGCTACTGCTTCCAAGAGGACCGACAATACCAGCGGCAGCGCCTTCAAGGTCAGCCGGATTTCTAAATGCACCTCTGGGATCTCTGTCTGCCTTTTTGGAGTTTTCATCATAATTTTTGGCAAGGAACGCTTGTTCTGGGATGGGATTGTTGAAGGGAGGTAGAGGTGGTGGCTGCCGAAATCTTAGACAGGCATTTATATAGACCAGAAGAACATGCCCTCACCTTAGCACCTTGATCAGGTACAAGCGCGCTAAACATAGATTTTGCACTGGGACCATCGCTATCACCGTCTAAATCTCTCTCCCAAGCCTCGCCCCATGCTTTGGGATCAAATTCTCTTAGCACCGAGATCTTTCCCCAACTATCCCATCCTGCAGGTACGACGACATGGTCACGATCCAGAGTGTTTGGTTTATGCTGGAAAGGGAATGGATTGCGTGCCGGGGCTGGGGCATCTGTACCAGGGACGCTAGGTTGAGGTGCAGGAGGCACGAAGAGCGAATGCAAGGCGTATTGCCTTAAAACTTGCAACGTTTCTGGTTGTGGAGTGGTGTAGAAAAGCGCAGCTCCGTCTGTTACACACAGGATTAAGCTTAATGGTAAGAGCGGAAATGGAGCATTGCTTACACTTTAAGGAAATGGTACGCAGAATCTGCATTACTCCATCTGTTCTCTCTTCCCATTCACCTCCTGTGCCTTTTACCATTCCACCCATCCCGGATGCGCCGGCGACTAAATCATGGCCCTCGTCAATCAAATCAGCCTTGGTACATGCAACAATAATAGGCACTCCAGCTGAATTATGTGTCAGAGTTCCCGGCCCTAAGGGTAGTACTGTGTTGGACAATGTTGATGTAGTAGGAATTGGATCTGTTGATGGTTCCGTGTAATGCTGCAAATGTGACTGCCCTGTAGACGAGATAAAGAGAGGAGTAGAATGAGAATCAAAGAATAGCCTACATCGTTCTTTGTTTTCCTCTCTGACAATTTCCAACTCTCTCGAGCCGTCGCCCTTGGCCCAAGTTTCTATCCATTGCAACCAAGTTTCTAATTCTTCCACAAACGTCCAAGGGCGGGTCCAATCCAATACGACCACGACCAAGGTATGCGGTAATGCTGTTCTAGGAGGGAGGAAATGGGGTAACAAAGCTGTATATGAATGGACCGCAGAAGGAACTGTGTAGACTGATAGACGTGCAATAGTATCTGCATTTCACCGTTAGTTGAAACTAGTAAACTCGATACCTCGCTCACAAACCTTCGTCTGCGTCGTCTCTGACATCAGCAAAGTCGTATCCGACTGCAAAATCGATCTTGCTTTCGTCTTTACTATCGTCTGACGCGGGTTTCTGGAGAAAAGCAGACGTTAAAGTGGACTTTCCGGTGGATGGTTGACCGAGAATAAGAATTTGCTTCGAAGGTATAGACCGTGTAGATGATACACTATCGAGAATAGAAGACCACAAGTCCTGAGGAGGTGGTTCAGGTGAGTTGGAGCGGGAGTCCATAGCAGAACGAAAGATAGAGTGACTGAGTAAAAATGCAATTACTTTCCCATTCAAATTCCGACCACCACCAACAAACTTCTGCCCTGCGTCCACAACGTCTTCAACGACGAAGACACCTACTCATTTGGATGCAATGACATCCGCAGCTATTGCTACTCCGCCTCACAAGCTTTATGAATCCCCCAATTCACGCTCCGTCGAGCTTTCCTCGTCAGGATGGTTTATCACTGCCTCTACAAATCCCATCTCCAACACATCCGAGTTAGATGCTTTGCACGAGTCTATTGGGATTCCGTTACCGGAAATGACATTTGGAAGCAATTATCTTACGCTGGAACATCGGCCTAGTGGGTGGAAGTACACATTTAATACAAAGGAAGCTCTTAGGGGCGTAAAGAATGGCGAATTGGAGGACGGCGACGGCGGCGTCAAAGTCGGGTATGCAGATGCATGGTTGAAGAGTCGGTAGGAAAACATCGAGCTCTTCATATCGCGTCCATCTAACGTGTCTCCCCCGTACAAAGGACAGGCCCATCATCTACTCTTCCAATGCCCCAGACTGTTCCTACCAAGCCTTATGATTGGACGTATACCACCATGTATTATGGGCACACTGAATCCGCCCCTGGGGAGTCTTCAGAAAAAAATTTTACGCCTACTTGGACCCCAGCCAATCCCCAAAATCCTGCTCATCAAATCCCTCTTGCTGAATTAACGCGTCCAGATCCCATCCTTTTTTATGCAGAAATTCCGTTATTCGAAGATGAGCTGCATGATAACGGTTCTTCTGCACTCCTGGTCAGAATAGTATGTACCTTATTCCTTCCCCTGATCCATCGCGTCAACAACCGTCGATTTGTAGCGTGTAATGCCAACGTGTATATTCATTTTATCCCGCTTCACCCTTCGCGTCGACGGTGTTCTTTTCAGAACATACGACACGAGGATGTATCATTCATTCACTTCTAGTCCACCTTTGGTCGTTCGCGAGACAGGTGGCTGGGAAGCGCCCTATGACATGGTTAAAAACGCAAGTCGCTTTTCGGTCTTCGATTACCTTTCACTCACTCGATTCCACAGTTTCTCCCGAAACGAAACGACCTCACGCCTTTAACAGATCCTACATTCATCGCCAAGATCCTCTCTACTGATCTACCTCCAGCAATCACACAGCAAGAAGGCGCAAAAACAGGATGGAGAGGTCTAGGACGGAAAGTAGAATATGCTTTACTCGCTTGAGCACTTATGTATTTCCTCATGTATCATACTCCCTCAAATACCAAACCAGTGTATATTAACATTGCATGATGACTAGAATACAATTTGCAGCCTCTATTGTACAAGCACGACCAGAAACGTAAGATAGCGATAACCAACCGAAGTTCAAAGCAACTTCGCATCCCTCTTGGCCTGTTGAACCTGGGCCAGCCTCTGGCTCCGAGTCGTCATATGGGAACTCTGAGCATTCTTCTTTTGTGAAGGAGCCTGCGCCACAGGGGCGACTAGAGATTGGGATAGAGCAAGTCGAGTATCGTCAGAGGCGAAACCAGGGATACGAATATTGTGGTTCCGTTCTGTGGCAGGGACGGTCAGTGACATGTCGAAACTGGGATGGGGGAAAGGACTTACCAAGATGCAGTTGTAGATCCCTGACTTCCAATGTATCGCCGCCACGGTGCTTGGCCAATCGACAAGCAAAGTTGGTGACAGAGTCTATGAATTCATCGGCTATGGACAACAAAAGCTGCAACGATGTCATGAGCGAGAACATAGCCAAGTAGCCTTGAACACATACATCCTCGACATCTGGTTCAATCTTCACATTGGGATCGATACTAGACACTAGGTCTTGTATCGTCCGTCGCATGCTCTGATCACCAGGTGTGTTCTTTGGTCGTGAGCGATTATCATCAATAGTCAACGGCAGCGACTCCTCAATTCGAGTTTGCGCGGGAGTTCCTGTAGTTGAGTACACGCACGGTGCCACCGTAAAAAAGTAGTCTGATTAGAATGACACAATAAAACACACCAGAAACGCGTCCACTAGCTATTCCACCATTCAAACTCGGTCTGGGTTGAGCCCAATTGACAGCTCCCGGATTGGTTGTATTGAGAGTGGCAGAGATCGGATACGCGCTCTCTTGGGTCGGAGTAGATGCAAGGCTGGTCAGTGTTGCGTCTACACCCTGTTTAAAGGCAGCATTATTTGCGACGGGCGTTCCTGGAGTTGGCGTTGAAGGCTTCATGTGGCAAGTGAGCAGACTGGATCTTATAGATGGAAGGACAAAGAGGCACCTTTGAAGGACCGGCGGTGGCATTTCCATTATTAGTCTGGATACCGCTTGTCTTTGCCGGGTTCTTGTGCTTGTCCGCAAATTGTTTGAGCTACATCCAGGTGACGTACGTCAACTTACATTCAACATCAGTATCTAGTACAAATACCTGTTGGATCTGAGTCTGAGTGAGCTTGCCCTGCTGAACCAACGTAGCCATGTTGCTAATGAGCAAATGTGCCATCTTTTCGTTGGACATTTGTTCTCCGGTCTGAGTTTTGAGAAGGTTGCCTAGGACATCGATCATATTTGGCGGAGGCGTTCCATTAGATCCACTTGCAGAGGCAGAAGGGCTGGCTGCAGCAGCGGTCTGGTTCTGGGTGTTGGCTTGCATGTCCAAAACCTGTAGCGATTAGTCAGCTAAATTTCTGTTTTTCTTTCCAGCCATGGATGTTTCTGGCATTTTGGCCTCACACAACGCAAAACTGTATGTTTTTTTCTCTTTCCGGTTATTTCGTTCTAACTGTCTACAGTGATTCAATAAAAGTCGAAAAAGAAACGCCTCTAGATGTTGATGCCGGTTTCCTGACCGTAACCGATCCAAATCCAATAGATGAAGATTCCTACAAGTATTCCTACTTCTTACACTGGAACTAGTAGGTTCTAAAGTTCAAATTACAGCTCAAACCTCGAAGAACACCTACAAAGCCTTGCGAGAGACGGCGTACAAACACTCTTAGCATCTCTCTTCAGTTTACCTACTCTTCCATCCCCCGATGGCCCACTCGCGCAATTACCCACACCTAAAACCCAATTACCTCGAGCAAAACCTCTACCGAAACCAAAGCCTCTAACAAAGTGGGAACAATTTGCCAAGGCCAAAGGCATACAAAAGAAGAAACGCGACAAGAAGGTCTGGGACGAGGAAAGACAGGAGTGGGTTAACAGATGGGGCAAGGACGGCAAGAACAAACAAGTGGAAGAGCAATGGATACACGAAGTTCCTGCTAATGCTGGTGAGCTTGGTCGTGCTTTTGTCGGTTTTTTTTACCTCTCATCTTTTATCAGACGTGGACTTTGATCCTCGCAAAGCTGCTCGTGACGAGCGAAAAGCCCGTGTGGCCAAAAACGAAAAACAACAGTTGGCAAATGCTGCGCGCGCACAAACATCTGGTTCCAACTCTCGAGGAGAGCGTAAACAAGAAATAGATCGTACACTTGCTTCTTCACGAATCAGTACAGCAAGTATGGGCAAATTCGACAAAAAACTTGATGGAGAAAACAAACTGCGTGGGGTTAAGAGAAAAGTAAGTTGTTTTTCGCAAATGCAAAAGCCGATGCTGAACCAAGGTCAAAAGTTCCAACCGAATGAAGCCTCTATTGACGCAGAAACAAAAGCATCGCTTGCTCTACTCTCCAAGATGGAGAGTGACTCCAAAAAGATGCGCAGAGATGGCCCTGTCCCTGATGAGAGTGTACTGAACGTACGGAAAGCAGTTCGCTTCGCTAGTAAGGGACAAGGTGGCGTAGCTCTAGGACGACAGGCTGCAGGAGGGAAGGGGAAAAAGGCTGGAAAGAAGAGAGGTTGAAGATCTTGTTGTACTCCTCCTTCGTTGGCCCTGCTGTATTCACGAGTCTTCGTGAATGTCTTTCTGCGTACTATTATTTGACTGTACTCGACCTTCAACCAAAATGCCTTACTACCTGAAAGATACTGTCACGAAAAAGATCCATTGACCCGGTATGAACTAATGTAGTAAGTATGGCTAGAAGTAAGCAGGTGTGCATGTATGTAGGTGTGTTGTAAGTATGTGCGGCGAGTCAATAAATACGTATAGTTTTACAAAGAATGCAAAGTTTACATGGAACGACAGGACATTCATCTTGTCCAGACAGAAAAGACAGAACGGTATTGACATCGTCCACAAAGAAAAAAGCCAGCAAGTATTATACATACCCAAACTCACCGAGAAGGCATCGAAGAATCGATGGGAGCAGGCAAGTTGCCCATGTTTGCCTTTCCATTCTCAATCCATTCCTTCTTGACCAACTTTTCCTTCTCTGCATAATATAACCGATAAACCAGCTTGATCGTGCCCTCGCTGACTCCAGCAACATCACCAATGTCTTTCAACGATTTTCTCTTCCCCAAGAGGTGACATGTGAAATAAATCGCTCCGCCCGCGATAGAAACTGGACTTCGACCATCGGCGATACCATGTTCACGTGCGGCGATAATAATATCTGCGCAAATGGACTGGACGTTGGCAGGCAAGTCTAAATGATTACAGTACCGCACGACCAACGTCTCGGGACCTGTAGAGGGTGCATGAGAGGCGTGTGTGGCAGAAGCGCCAGGAGTCAGATTGAAAGCCTGCTCCAAGGCCTTGTAGCACTGTCCTAGAGCCTTTTTCGTCACGTGTGTCAGGTTGCAGATTTCTCGGAACGTTCGAGGGACATGGGCTTGTCTGCATGCGATAAATATACAAGCAGCAATGATAGCCTCGAGGGGTTTACCGCGAAGAAGCTTTTCTTCGTCAGAGCGTTTGTATAATTGTTTCGCAATGTCGGCGATGGTTTTGGGGAGAGAGAATTGGTCACACCAGGTGGAGATGTCGCGAAAAGCAGTAAGGAGATTTCGTTCGGAACGAGAGCTTTGAGAACGGGACGCGGCTCGTTGGAGTTCACGAGCAATACCACTACCCCCGTCTTGGAAACTAATCACCGTATCGAGCTGCTCGATACCCTCCATGAGAGGATCTGAAGCTGCACCGACACGAGAAGGGTCGTCTCCTTCGTCATTTGCAAATGTCTTTTTTGCGAGTTTCAGTCAAGAACAGACAAGGTAGAAGTAGAGAGAAACATACACGCCATTCACTTCGGGTGTCTACAACCCTATCACCCAACACTAGACCACAGTTCCCACAAACAAGATCCCCACTTCCAAATTCTTCGACGATATTAGGGTTGGGATCTCTACATTCGGGACAGATGAGACGGACAGCAAGATCCGGCGCGAATGTCTGTTGAGTGTTTTTGGTTTGTGGTTGGGCGAGCGGGAAAGGCTGAGAGTAGGCCATGGCTGATATTTAAAAAAAAGTGGTGTAGTGCTAATGACAGGAGGGCGCGATGGGTGGTCTATCAGTTTAAAAAGCACGCGCAAATTCTGCTTTCGCTGCTGCTGCTTTGGGGCCCGGTTTAGAATAAGTACAGGGGACACCTTTGGGACAAAAATTCAACAAAACCGTAAAATCGCTACATTGAAAAAAATTAGCAAGTTTTTAAAGCCTACCGAATCAGTCTGTTATATCAACAAGATCCCTTTCTTTCTCAGGCAGACGAGTCCGAAAACGACAAAAAACACTTGTCCCTTGTCTAGAAATTTGAACTGAATCGAATTCTTCGAGCCGGGCGACACCACTGGGAGATAGACGTCGACCAGATGGTGGTGAAGGAGAAGGTGTGGCGGTGAGTCGGGCTGTCCATTGTCCGCCAAATGAGTCAGCAAGAGCCTTTCTGACAAACAAAAGACCAAATAGATGTTTTCGGATTGCCGGGTCAATTGCCGTCGAGAAGTACTACGTCTTGAAGGTTCTTCTTTCCGTCATTCATTCACATTGGAAAATTCTGCGTCATGGGCTTTAAGCAAGCTGCTATTCTCGCACCGGTCTCATTCTTTCTCGGTCTGTTTTTCTCTATTGCTCATTTCCCCTGCCTTTTTCGTGAATGAGGAGTCGACGTGTTTCGGTTTTACAGGCATACTATTCATTTGCTTCAATATTGACCATCGGTTGTTGTGGGCGGACCTTACGGATGAGATTGTAGAGGATGGATTCCAGTTTTACGCTATATTCTATAATTCACCTCCTGCTATCAAGGTACGTTGGTTTTCTCCAAGCTCAATCTGTATACTTGGTACTAACCTGGAAGGTATACAGGCGTTAATCCATGGAATGATAGGTGTATGCATCATTGGTTTGATGTCCAAACTACACAAATGGGATGACAGTGCAATGTTTTTCGATGGGTCTTGTCTCGGTACGTCTCTGACCTTTTTCCAAATTCGTCGTTGGATATGAACTCGTCATGCAGGCATCTTCATTTTCGCCATCTGCGTCTACATATCTGTTATCATACCCATGTTGGCTACGACCGCCGAGCCTTTGGAAGTGGACTCCAGAGCAGACCGTGTCGAGGCTATGCGCGTACTTTCGGCAGCGAATGTCATCGTTATTGTGTGTCTGGGCGCTATACTTGTTTTACAGGTGCGTTTCTATGCTCAAGGTCTCTGCTGTCTCTGTTGCTGATTTTGCTTATCTTTGCTCTACATCAAGGCCGGCCAAGTTTACGCACGACGCGTCGAGGCAAAAGAGCTCAGTCAAGTAGAGGCAGAAGAAAAGGCCAAAGCCGCCACGCAGAAAAAGGATTTATGAAAAGAAACCATAGCCAGTCAGACGCAGGCTGTGGCTCGTTCTAATTGGCTACTAATGGGAACCTCAGCTTGGCCAGGGTACCGAATTGAGCGTACCCGGTGTGGGTTTGACAGTTTTGATGTTGATGACGCTTGATGCAGATGTCCTTGTTATGAATGAATCTGGTAGACGTTTTCTTTCACGTTCCGCATTTCAAGACGTTTGTATGTAGTACTTTATGTTCTACCTATCTTGGGCTGTGCGGGCTCTGTAACTTATCCATCTCTTCTCGCATTTCGATTCGGCTTGAATGTAAACTGCATATCTACTGTCCTCACAATATCACAGCTCAAACTTGCAATACCCAAGAACGTTTATTGGGATACAATGTAATGATACATGCTAATCCGAAATCCACAGCAGTTACAGATACATCCAAAAATCTTTACACGTTCAAAGTGCCGCTTTTGGAGGTCTTGTCATCAACTCCTCCAACCACTCTATAACCTTCTCTGTTACTTCGTCTTTCGCCTCGACCATGACCCAATGACCACGTCCTTCCAGAGCGATGGTTTGCAGTCTTGAAACAAACTTGTGGGATTTAGCGATAACAGAGGTTGTACAGGTCGAGTCTTTGGTGCCGTACATGAAGAGTACTGGAAGGTCTTCACGAAGGGAGGAGGGCAAGGAGGCTTCTGCAGAATGCGTAAATTGTGATTTCTTTAGTACTGAAGTAAAAATGGACCTTTTTCTTCCTCATAACGGAATTTGGATGTACGGTAATAATTGAGAGGCTGGTGCATGCCTTTTTTGAAGATTTGCTGATAGTATGCCAATTCCTGGTGTCGACGTGAGCCAATCGAGATGAAAGGTCACAAATTAAACACACCTGTGGGTTCAGAATAAGATCTGAATCAGGTATGTCTATTTTGGCCAGATTTTCGGGCCCTTTGATGAGATCGTTGATTACAACTGATTTCGAGTCTGGTTTTTGGAATATCACGCGAAGGAATTGAGTGAGCTGAGGGATTCATCAGAATAGCTAAAGGCAAGACCAGGAAAGGAAAGTACGTGAGCGTCAAGGTCCTTGGTCGAACGTGGAGAATCAAAGTAGGCTTGATATGCAAGGTTGGGAGCTAGCTTGGCTACTTTTTGTATTGACATGTATTCTGGCGTCGGCGGAGTGTATGGCACCGAAAGGCTAGAGTGCGTCGGCTTTGGTGCGAGTCGAAGAAAGAATTACACGTACATGACTAACGCATGTAGCCGGTCAGGGTGCCATAGAGCAAAGCGACCCACTGTAAAAGCACCCCAGTCATGGCCGATGACAACCTAGGGAAGAATGAGGAGAAGAAGACGGGGCAAAGCTAGTAGACACAGACAGCACGCTGAACACCAACAAGGTCAAGTAATGCGGCAAGGTCAGCACAGAGTTTCTTAGTTGAATATTCCGAAGCATCTTGCGGTCTGTCTGTATCTCCATAACCAAGCATGTCTGGGACAATTACTCTAAAGCCTTTGCGCGTCCAAGGGCCTATTTGGTACCTCCAGCCATACCAGCAGTCGGGAAAGCCGTGAACACATAGAATAGTCGGGGTGCGCCTAGGACGGTAGTTTTCAGGAATTTGGTCTACAAAATGGTAAGTACGACCGGTCGAGAGCTTGGAGACTCTGTGGTTGAAGGAGGTAGGATGCATTGCCGGTTATAGCGCAAAGCCGGAAAGGGGTGCGTCAGTTCTCGGCATGTTCCGCGGCAGAGTTTGGTTTGTCAGCCAAACTGCGTTGTGGGCTGCTCTCTCGACAGAGCTGTCTCCAACTTTCTAAAGACCTTTCATTCCGTTTTTACCATTCCCCGTTCTTATTTTCAAGTAAGGTCTGCTTTCTTGTTTTCTCTTCTGCTCACTTTGTTGACTTTCACACAGTCGTCCATGCCTGCTCCCGTGTCCTCATCAGTGTCTGCCCGCACAACCAGTAAATCCGCAGCGTCCAAGCAAAATGGTACCGCAAGTGAAAGGAGAAAGACGAGGGTTGTTAGGCGTCGAGGGAGAGGCAAGGCTGATATGGACAGCGACGACGAGATAGAGAGGGAGGTCAGGACTGACTCGGAGTCTGACAACGACGATGACGATCTGTCCTCGTTGGACGGCTCATCTTCGGACTCGGACACGGAACCGGCATCCGAAGATGTTCTGCCCAACGGCCATGCTCGTGTTTTTACTCCCAGCACCAGCCAGAGTCCAGAGGAGCCCACAGAAGATGTCCAAGTCAATGGCAACGCGAAACATTCCTTTTTTGACGCTTCCGCAACTTGGTCAGAGATGGTGGCAGAGGAAAATGAAAACGGTCCCGCAGAGCTTCCCGTCATCGATTTCGCTCAACTCGATAGCCAATCATTTCCTGCCACTACATCTGCACCTGCCCGAAAGTCAAAGAAACCTACAAAGAAATCTCGACGTCCTTCAGCCCCGTCTCCCGTTCCCACACCTTCATCAGCAGCGCCTACAGTTCAAGAAGACACCCCAGAGCACCTCGAAAATTCCCCTCGAGCTTCTGCTTCGCCCCGTGGTCGACCCTTTCCAAGAAGACCGCAAGGACAAACTGCACGTCAGGCTTATCAACAGCGTCTCGAGGCAGATCCGTCTTATGTCCCTACCGTAGGAGAGTTTTGGGGTCACGATGACAGGTTACTGGATAAGGAGTTGAGGAGCTTGAGTAATTGGTGGCGGGGCAGGTGGCAGGGCAGGGGTCGTGGTAGAGGTTTTATGCGTGGCAGAGGTGGTTTTGCTGGGTTTGCAAGACAGGAAGACCAGGATGTAGAGGATACATCTCAAGTACCGCCCGTTGATCGTGCTTGGACTCATGATGGTTTCGAAGAGATGAAGAAAATGGATGATCGGAGGCGTGTTCCGCAGGAACAGCAACAACGACCAGTCCATTCACCGAATGGTCTCCGTGGTGGATTTGTTGGGGCTCGTGGGAGAGGTGGTTTTATGGGCGCTAGAGGCAGGGGTGGACGTGGTGGATTTTCGCCATCATTTAGAGGACGTGGTATGGCACATGCGCATCCTCCAGACCGTGTGTGGTACGCCATGAAACCCGAGTTCATGTGGACCAAACAACATGATGCATTCCTCTACAATGAACCTCATTCCAAATCCCGACCCAATCAACCGACAAACGTCCGTGTCAAACTACCAGGAGGAAAGAAGGAGACTGTTGTAAAGGTAGCACTTGGTACACCCGCCCCTGCATCGACTTCAAAGGCACCTGCTTCAGCTGAACCTGTGGCGTCCGCCAGTACTACTGGTTCAGACGTAGGAGAGAAGGTCATGGTCGTACGCTTGCCTAAACGCGAAGCAACAGCAAAGGTTGCCGAAGAAAAGGTTGCCGAGTCTACAGAACCGTCGATTGACGAAGTCTTCATTGTCAGGCCTCGTCTCATTTCCCCCAAACCTATTCCTCTTCCAGGTCCATCATCTGCAACGGCCCGCCCTTCGCAACCTGCTGCTAGCGTGATGCCTATGGTAGATCCCCTTGTACAACAAAAACTCGAACAGGTATCGATCGAGCCTCAGGAATCAGACCCTTCGCGTATAGAGGAAGCCGTGCTCCGTAACCCCCCTTCGTCATCAGAGGAACAGCAACCTCTTCCCCAGCTACACCACCCTGTTCCCGAAACCCGTCCATCTCTCTTACCTCTACAAACTTCCTTCGCCCCAGGTCCGTCTTCGCCTGGCTATGGGTCACCATATGCTTATCCCGCATCTCTACCTCACGGTGTAGCAATGAACCAAGCTGGAATGCCTTATGAAATTGCTACAGGTCGACCAGTTTTCCTTCCCCCACCTCTACCTTCGATGTTTACGCCCCCACCCATGATACAACCTCCCCACTTTGTACCAGGCCACATGCACCACCATTCAGCCATGTCCTCTTCAGAGTTTCTGCCTCCTGGCACTCCTGGATATATGGAATATGTGCATACACCAAACCAGATGGCTCCACCCTTGTTCTCCTATCCTAGGCAAACATCTAGGATCGAGATACGTGATCCCAGGAATTCGGGAGAGAAGAAAGCTGCTGCCGACCAAACGCTAGAGAAATCGAGTGCAAACTCTCATTCTTCTCGACTGACGCATCTAAGGCACAACGCCGCTGTGTTTGAGCCCTCGAAACTATCTTCTAGCAGCTCTGGAGGTGATGCCGATAACTCTTCCCAAGCGCCTCCAGAGTATTTCCCTCAGTATGATTCGAACACAGGCTATGATCAGGGAGCATACTCACATGAGTATAACGAAGGGATGGTACCAGAGGATCAGCAAGAGCAGATGGTGGGCTATCAATCGTATCCTCCGCAGTATTACTACCCTGAAGCGTATGGATACAATCCATACCTCGACATGTCCCAGGTTGGACAGTATGAGGGATACACGCCTGACCAAGTTCCTCATGGCACGGTGTACTATCATTGATAAGCTCAATCAATGACTTCGTAGCTTCATTTCTTCTTTTGGCTTTCGACTTCGATCTTTTTTTGACTGGTCTGCGCTGAGACTGTATTGTCATAATGATAATCTTTTTTTGTCTGCCTCGCCTTCTTGCTTCTTTCATTTTCGCAGCGGATTTGGTTCACTCTTACTGGACCCCTGCCCCTTTTTCTCTCCTCTTCTGCCGCCTTTCCTCCTACTGTCAGTTCTACTAGTCGTCATTTCTGTTTTTCTTGGTTCCATGGGCTCCTGCGTGTGTCTTATGTCTCTTATGTCTTGCATCGACCTTCAATCCTATACATACAATTTCGTTCTACGCAAACAACCTACATAGTATCATCTACTTACGCCGTACACATATGAATCCTAGTCTTGTTTCTGCCTTGCTATCCACATCCCATCCCGTCACGAACCCCTACTCCCTCTCCTCAATTCCTCATTGACTTTTTTATGATATCTGTTCAATACACTGTCTGTGATCCTCTATTCATCCATACTAACTACATAGTACATATACATACACATTTCTATCTATCATGCTGTCGTCTTGTCTGTCTGTGTTCACTTTTATTCGCAAACCAACTTATTCTTTCTTGATCTGATTCTAAACCTTGTTTGGTTCTTACGGTCTGCTTTGCCTTGTCTTATTTCCTTTACGTTTATTCTTACTCTTGCGCGCATTCAGGCTACCTCGTGCATGTACTAGTAGGAGTTTTACGATGAACTCCAAGTTTTGCTAATAATACCTTTTACTTTCATTCGTTGGCGTGAACTGGCCGTTTTGACATTCATCAAAGTAGCCAGAAGTCAACAAGGGACTAAAAATAGTACGTGTCGCGTGTCTTATGTCATCCTCCTTGTTCGCTTCTCCCTCTTTCTTTGGCCACCGGCGCGTTTGTTATGAGCCGCCACCATACTATGCTATTTCAGGTATCGATTGCAAATTCTACCTGTCATCATACAAGCCTTGACTTTCCGTTTTGTGAACCGCACTGCTTGCTCTCCAACTGCGGCTCCGACATGTCGTCTACCAAGCAGTTGGCAATGCTCTTAGTAGGCGGAAACCCAGTGTAGTCTCTTTGGAGTTCTCCATGCTTTACGGAAAGCAGGTGGAGTATCTGCGTACAGACAGAAATAGATTCACGTTTCGTCAAGCCGCTATTCTGGTGGCTATTTTTGAAAATCTGTCCTATCCGACTGCCGGGGTTAAAGTATGCCTGTGTAGACTACTTAGGCGTGGTCTTGTCTTTTTCCGACACCACCTCTGTTCAACAGACCCAAGCCCACTTTTTTGATTACCCCTCCCTTCCGCAGTCTTTTTTGACTGACTTTTTTTCCTGGACCTCGACCAACTATATCCAATCTTTTAGTCTCAACTATGCGTGCCTCCAAATATACCCTCATCCCGCGCTCTGCATTAGCCTTGATTATCACTGGCTCTCTCTGGTCTGGAGTTTTCGCAGCGGATCGGACGAGTGAAGCTGGAGAAGCTGAGATCACTGGTATGATTTTTCGACGGATATCATCTAAAGGCGATCGATGTGCAATAACTTTGCTGTAGATCCAACAGAAGAGTGCACAGTATACTCTTATCAGCCCGTCCTCAATGCAAAATCTGGCTTCCCTACCATCTGGCAGCCCGCCACTATCGTATCTACAGATACAGAAGCATTGGAGCTATGGAACAACATCTCATCAAGTATACCGACTGATATCGCCGTCAAGGTCTGCAAAGAAAATCTTTTTCAACCCGCGATAGATGGCTGATGGATTCGATACACGTAGGGAACTATCACGGGAGACTTTTCCAACACGACCAGCAACTACTCACATTCGGATCCCGATTGCTGGTGGTCCTTTGATCAATGTGTTACGCCCAAATTGGCAGGTCTGCCTATGGATATTGCTGGTGTCCCCGAGGTACGCCGGCTCTCTATCCCCGCGTCCGATGTCTGTGCTAATTGAATAAGCCTATGACGATGGGATACGGATTTGATGACGGTCCCAACTGCTCTCATAATGCCTTTTATGATTACTTGCAAGAGCAAGACCAGAGAGCGAGTAGGTTTTGGTTCTTGATCTTGCCCGAGGATTATTCGCTCATTGCTTATAGCCATGTTCTTCATTGGAAGTAATGTAATGGACTGGCCTTTGGAAGCCCAACGTGCGTTGGCTGATGGTACGTTTTTGAGCCGCATTAGCCACTTTATGCTGACATTGCCTGAAAAGGTCACGAAATCTGCGCCCACACATGGTCTCATCATTACATGACCGGATTCGTCAGTCAAGATGCATTTGCAGAGCTGTATTATTGTAGGCACCTTTTCTTATCCGCTAGGACTGCATTCTGATTATCGATTCCATGTTCAGCTGTACGCTATAATTTGTTACCCTTTTCTACCTTTTTTGTTCAAGTGCATACACTTGACAGATGAAAGCCATCAAACTTGTCACCGGCGTCACTCCAACTTGCTGGCGACCTCCCTTTGGTGATGTCGATGACAGAATCCGAGCTATTGCTCATGCTTTGGGTTTGCAAACCATCATTTGGCAGCACGACTCTTTCGATTGGGAAGTAAGTGCCGGCAAGGTAACTCCAGAGCAGGTGGATGACAATTATAATAATTTTATTCAACTTGCTCAAAACGGCTCACTTGACACGGTGTGTATTTTTTGGCGGATCTTTCTACAATTTCTCAAGATGTGTGTCAGGCCGGGTCCATTATGTTAACACACGAACTGAACAATTTCACAATGTCCGAAGCTGTCAAGTACTATCCCCAACTGAAGGAGGCATTTCAGGTAGGATTGGATTCTCGTTGTATCTGGGACTACTGATCACTTGGATACAGTACATCGTCCCAGTCGGCGTGGCGCTGAATAAAACTCAGCCATACGTCGAATCAAACTACTCGCTACCTACATTTGAGGAATGTGAGTCATCCAATCTTTCACGCTATTATTACTCTGATCATTTTCAGACATTTCGGGCAAGACACAGGTGTCCGGTGGTTCAAACAGCAGCAACGGTGGTGGCTCATCTTCGTCCTCATCAGCAACATCATCTGGTGACGATAAAAATGCTGCTACTACCATCTTATCCTCGAACTCTCTGCTTCTTTCTGTTGTCTCTATTCTTGGAATTGTTTTCACGTTGTCCTGAACTCAGACTCCAGACTTTACGATTACAGCTTTGTGGACTGTTAGCATATATCACGTACATTTAGTAGATATATTATTTGTCGTTTCAATCCTTATAAAACAATATGACAGTCTGACTTGACGTCCATGTCGAGCTTGCCCTCCAACCAAAGTAACAGTACTACTCGATGAGCCCAAACAAACTGACAAAAGTTGCTGGAGGTGGACCACCTTCCCGTGGCTTGGTCTGTCCACAATAGGCCAGAACGTATTTTGACGGATGCCAACTTACTGTTGGGGCAGGCGCGAGCGTCGGAATACGATGAAGGGGTACCCCAGTTTCAGTTGCACACTAGAATAGATTCCATTAGGCATGCATGAATCGCGAGCGAATAGCATTCTTACGATATCAATATAATTTCCAGCACTCGCAATTGCAAGATATTCACCATCATGCGAGAAGCTGAGGCGTTTATAGAATGCCTGTCGGACGTTATGGTCATCAGCAGAAATAACCAAGGGCCAACAACACAGACTTACTCGCAGGCTGTAATTGTCCTCGCACAAATCCACTCCAAAGGATCGAACAAGTTTACGATAGAGTCATATCCTCCCGAGGCAAAGTAACTTGCGAGGAAAAGTGTTATGAGCCAAGGAAAATAACAAGAAAAAGTGAAACTCACCGACCACGAGGATCCATTGCTAGAGCTATACACCCTCCAACATGAGCTGCAGGCGACTCTCGTGTTATCATGCTAGGAAAGTCCATGACACGAAGCGTGGATTGTTCTTGATGGCTGAGGACTAAACCATCTCCGGCATGGTTGAACACCGCTGTGCTTCCAAGGACCTGTTGAACGAGATGAGATCACACAGCGAGTAGGAAGGAAGTCTAGAACTGACTGCTTCTTTATCTGACATTCTCCATTGCTCTTTCCCATCTTCTTTCTCCTTTCCATACTGCATAACGTATATTTGACTTATCGTGGACGCGAATATCAACGATTTTCCATCTGGAGAGTACGTGGTGAACACGGGGGACGCCTTTAGGGATAATGATTGAATGTTTCTGCTTTCTAGAATACACCATTAGAATATCAATACTACAGAAGTAAAAACCCATACGTCTAGCATCCCAAAAGACTATCTTTCTGTCCTTCTGACTTGACGTGCAAAACAATTCTGGGTGGGTCGGATTCCACGAAACATAGTCAACATCGTCCGAATGTCCTCCAGAGAACATTTGAGCTGATCTTGCTTCCATCTGCAACGCGACATTCGTTCTACATCACCAAAAACGCGAGAAACGCGAGAGGAACGAATACATACACTCTTTTCGGGTTGCCAGACCCTGGTGACCTTGTCAATTCCTACAGCTGCCAGCTTTTTCCCGTCACAATTCCAAGCAACATGATTCATAGCTTGAGTGCTGGGCATTCGGTAATCCCGAGGTTTGAAGGCTGAGAATGTCGGAGGCTTGTATAACAATCATGGAGACATGCAAGCAATAGGTTAGGTCCTGGAGGTAGGGAGTGTGACTAACCCTCGTACATGGACGCCACGAGCAGCAAAGGTTGTATGGGGTGGCGGAGAAGGAGGGCGCTGAGGGGGTTGGATTTCTTCATTTTCATCTTTTCCTGGAGCGGACATGTTGGACGCAATTGTTGAGTATAATCTTAGGTAATTCAAATAGAGGTTGATAATGATAGATTCAGTATGTACAAGTACGATACGTGCTACGTACAGTACATCGCAGTAATGCATATCAAAGCATAGATCAGAGTTCCGAGTTCGTCGAGAGCAAATCGAAAACAGTAACGACAGAACAGGCACGAACGATAGCATAGAAAGCGTAATGACAGAATACACGTTAAGTTCTTTGTCGTAGTTCTTAATAGAACGAACATCAAAGCGTAATAGGTCGATAGCAGAGTTCAAAACAAGTAGACAGATAGCGATAGAGATAACAATGGATAACAAGAAAGCAGGAAGAGCAAAGATAGCAAGATAGCAACACGAGAAAGGAAAGAGTCAAGTAGATACATTGCAAATAAAGATTTTACCTCTTGTTTCGTGTTACATCGTCGAGCTCAGTAGTGGGGGGATCGTCAAATTAACCACGGAAGGTATAGGCATACGCCTGGTGATCAGTGGTCGAAGGAGGTCTAACAACCACATTTGGCAAATCTTCTTCCTCTCGCAAGATGCCTCGCATCCTGCTTGTATCAGTCCTAGTAAGCTTCAACGGCTTCAGATTGTGCTGTTTTTTCAAACGGGGCTGTTCTGGGCTATTTTCGTCTCGGGTTTTGCTAGATGCAGTTCCCGGCGCCATGGCTTTCCTCGAGTTTTGTTTCTTCCCGAGAAACAGGGGACGTGTTCCCTTCACGCTCACAGTCGAGCTAGCGCTGGGTTCATTGGTGTTGGGGTCACGGTCCTGGAGTAGAGAGAGTGGTCTCAGACCAGAGCGAGGAGATTCAGCCTTGTTGGCGGCTTTGACGGCAGGGTCTACCTTGGAAGCCTTGCGTTGTAGTTTACTAAGAGGTCTAACCGCTCGGGAAGACCATTGGGCAAAGGAAGAAATAGAGCTGGAGCTGTTGGGCGCAGCGGAAGTTACTTGGTTTGGAGGCGTAACATTAGTGGCATCATCAGATCGGATATATACAATACTTGAGCGTCGGGATGAACGAGGGTTGTTGGTCGAGTTTCTGAATTCGTTGGCTGAAGGAAGCGGGGGAACATCTCCCGAAATGCGTTTGTAGGAAACAGTGTTATGAGGAGTACTCTCAGCCTGTGGCCCAGCAGCCAAAAAGTCCTCAAAGAGGGTGACAGTAGAGGCGGCAGAGGCAGGAAGTCTGTTGATTGAAACCATGGAAGATCGGGCAGTGTCAACGCCATGTGGAACTTCGGCTCTGAGACCAAGAGATCGAGTAGACATGGCCCTTCCGAGGTTGGCCGTTTTGGTAACAGGTTCAGGAATGCCGCGTAGGTTGGATAAGTCGTTTGCAACAGATTCCCCACCAAAGACAGTCTTTCTCCTGTCGACATCGACATTACCAGGAAGAGCAGTGTAATGGCCGATATTTTCAAAGGCCCGACCAACTTCGCTGGTCCAGAGGGCAAGGGAGTGGACACCGTCTTTTCCAAGGCCAAGACTATCGCAAAAAGTCAGTACTATTCTATGATAGAAAACATACAGAAAACATACCTTGGCAAGCTCATGTGATTCCTCTTGTGAGCTGAAGTCTTTCTGGTTCGGGGTTTGCCAACCTTGTTCCTAGCGGGGGTCGAGTGGAACTCGGGAGAAGAGAACTCTCCTCCGAATTCATTCAAAGCATTCAACAGCTTAGCGGCTTTACCTTCGGTTCTGCTCTGGCTGCGACTACGACTACTACTGCGGGTTGAAGTCTGACCTTCAGCCCTTCCACGTCGACGCCAGGTAGCAGGAGGAGAATCTCTGATTTTCATGTTACCGCCAACTTTGAGACCTGGTACCAGAATAGGAAGGACACCAGCGGTCAAAGCATCAATTTCATTCATGTCATCGACAGCGTTGAAAGAGAACTTTCCAGCAGAGCTCGAAGAGAAACTCCTCTTGTGTTTGGCTAGGCGAGCGGCGCGAACGTTGGGAGGAGTAGGAGGCAGAGGGAACGCAGGTGGTGGGCTAGGACTGGGAGCAAAACTGGAACCAGTAGGAGTCTGAGGACCATTGACAGAGGTTACAGAGCGAGTTCGGAGATGCTGACTAGGAGCACGGCTAACAGCCGCTCCACTAGCTGCGACGACTTCAGAGGCGTTGTCTGCGGGCATGAGGTGGCTACTAGTCGACTGCCTCTTCTCAGGAGAGGCCTGAACATGAAAAGTCTGGGCAAGGGCAGAGTAATGTCTTTGGGCAACCATGATCTTGGAAGCAAAGGCTACGGAATCATCAGCCCCAGAGAAAGAGCTGGCCTTTGACTCAGTACGAAGTCTACCAAACTGGACACTGCTCTCAGACTGAGAACGGTTGTGAATGCTAACAGGGAATGACGAATCACCGTCCTGAATGGGCAGAGGTGGCGTGAGTTCAGCGTCATCATCTTCAGGCGGGAGCACAGAAAGCTTGGGCATAGGAGACATCATGCCCAGTGCACGGCTGATTTTGTTTTTGCCATCGACTGCATCTCCGTTAGACAACCAAACGTCACCGCTACGACGGCCCTCGACAACAGTGACACTACCACTTCGCTTGTACTCGTGCGACCATTTAGGCTTGGGGAGAGTAGAAGTGGAGGCTCGAGCAAGGTTGCTTGGGATATCACCACGGACATCGAAAAGACCAGTAGGGATGGGGAGAGGAGAGAACAGCATATTAAGTGCCAAAACGGGAGAGGACATCATAACAGACAACGTGAGCAGAATAGAGCTCGACATAGCGACGGGGGTGTTCTGTAAAAGAGCGATTAGATAAGGGAGCGAAAGGCCCTAAGGAAACAAAAGATTAGCAAAAGTCCAAGATACTTTAGATAGCTTGACTTACAAGAGGAGACCAAATGAGAATCAACCAACCGATTGAGCGATAAACAGATATGTCGAGAGAGGTCCCGGCAGGAGCAGCCAAAGCAGAAAGACCCGACTCCGAATCCTTGGGAGCATAACCATATCCACCCAGTACCTTAGCATCTGCCATAGCCGGTGTCGTAGGACGCGAGACTGAAGACGGAAGAAGTCCAGCATGAACACTAGGAGAGCTGCCACCATCATGGTACGTAGTAGGATAGGACCATGCAGACAAGGTGGTGTGCGATCCGTGAGTGGATGTAAGCCATGAAGTTTGAGAATCCAGACGTTGACGAGGTTGCTCAGATACAGGAGTTGGCACACGGCGGAAAGGATCAGGTTCTGCGAGGCTCTCCGAAGTGGGAGACAAAGGACCATAAGGAGACGGAAGAGGAGGCACGGGAGGGATGTTGTCAACTGCTGGCGAAGAACCGAACCAGAAAGATGACTTGGCTGGGACCGAAGGGTGAGTGTTCTGTGGCTTTCCATGGTGTGAAGTCGTGACGGTGCGGTGAGTCGAGAACGACCATGCAGAGACGGAATCGCGACGAGATCGGGAGCTGGCGTTCGAAGTGATCCATGAAGCACCATCTCGAAGGACGTCAACCTCTTCAGTGGTGAACGACGGCCTAGGTTTCTCCTCCATCTGCGAAGCGGGAGGCCACGAAGACGCATCCTCGTTTAAGGAGCCCAAGTTGCGTTTAATGTTAAGAAGGGTTCCAATGAGACAGAGGAGCGCAACGGAGCTCAATGCCGCAACAGCAGCAGAGTAGGCAGCCAAACCGGCGAATAGAGTAGTCATTCCAGCAGCAGCAATGATGCCTGCCATGGCAGTAGAGGTAACCACAAGAACACCAAGGGGTCCCCATATCATCCAGTGCCTACGGCCAAACGAGACGGATCGGGCAAGACGAACATGGAGGAGAGTCAATCCCAGGATGATGAAGAGACATGTTTGCTTGATAGTCATCGAGAACCAGAGACGAGCAGCAGCCAAAGGTTGATCAGCAATTGCAGCACCAACAGGGCCTCCAGTGGCTTCGCTAACAGCCTCCCAAGCGAAGACAGCTACGGCGATCAAGTCCAAAGATGCCAACCATAGATGACTGTCGACGTATAGTCAGAACATGAAACAGGATAAAAGACATGAGACGCACCTCTTGTCGGTAGGAGACAGAGAACGAAAGTTGGGCAATCCGAATTCAGCCTGAAAATATATGTCACTACAAACTGCCTTGAAAAGCAACAAAGTACATACAGGAGAAACCCGTCGACTGAGTGGTCCAGGAGGTAAAATAGGGATCACAATACGAAGAATAACAAAAGCCGAACATATGAACGAAAAGAAAGCAAGTGCAAGAGTTGGAATAAGAGGGATCATTTTTTATTTTGATACGTAGACGTTGCAGAATCTTCAGAGAGCGTCGGTGCGTCGTGCGTAAGCGTAAGGCGGAAAAGCTTGAGCCTGAAACAGGCCAAAAGCAGTGGAAAGAACGAAATGCGGACAGTAGGGAGAAGAGGACAAGGCAAGTATTTGGTTCGATTTGCCTTTATAGGCAAAATACGCGTTACAACTTACGGCGCATCAAGAATTACATCATTTCCAACATCACGTGGCCGCGAAGTTTTCTTCCGTTTCAAAGCCCTTCAGGTTCTTGTTCTCGGGCTGGCAAGTAGAGCTACATGTATATACAATCGTGTTTCTATGGTACCGGTACGACATGCTAGAGTAAATTACTGATGCTATAAATTACAAGAACGGGACATTCTTCATATCATCTGCAGCTAATAGATCCTCATCAAGAGCCTGCTCAGCTGCCTGCTCGTCTAGCTCGTCCTCTTGCTCTCCTTCATACTCGTCATCATACTCCTGGTCCCCTTCATCATTATCTTCAACATCAAACTCCATATCGATATCTTCCAGTGACCCTGGCATACTCGTCATACTCCTCCTTCTCGTCCGTCTCCTACTACCATCCCATTCCCATTCAACCTCTTCATCTTCTCCCTCGGAATCATCATGATTAGAAGACCTCGAGTCGGGACTCGCACTCCTCGAGGAGGAGAACCCAAGTGTGTTACTAAGACGCTCAAATGATGACATTTGCTTCAACGTCTCGCTCCTTTGCGGAACACCAGAGTCGTCACCGGAAACACTTGAAGCAGACGAAGCAGGGATTGATTTCGGAAGATTCGAAGCCCGGTTTCCGACGAGACTAAAGTTTCTCAACCTGGAAAAGGTAGTTGAATCCGACCGCGCACTAAGCGCAGGTGAAGGTGGTGACAGGTCTGGAAGGGGGAAATCTTGCATAGGTGTCTTCCAATAATTGAAATCAGTAAACTCGGGTGCCCATTTCTTATGTATGGGAGGGAACATTTGGTCAACCAGATCGGTCATATGAATGTACCTGTGTACGATCATCAGTCATGATACACAGAAGATGTCAAGAGGTTTAATTACGAGGATTTGTATCCAGCCAATTCCAAGAGCTCCAATTTAACTTCGCCAGTGGAGTCAATGGTGAATATCCTCGAGCTTGGGACATTTACACTGCGATAGGACAGTGCATCCGTTATTCTGTTCCCGAATCCGGCATAAAACGGATTTCTGGACTCGCCAAAAAGTCGTTGGATATCTCGGAGACATGCCATCTTGAAAACTTCTGGCTTTCGCATAATCACCTCTCTGTAGGGGGGTCAGACGGCCGGTAAACATTTGGAATGCCAATCCATCTCACCTGTGTAGTGATGCCATAAGACGGTCGGGACTCATAATAACTGGGCCCTCCGGTAGTTGGTAATCGTTCTGCTTGATACCCTTCAGATATCCCCTAGTCGCGTCTGCTTGTCCGATGGCTCGCGATGTCAAGTAGAGTATCTTGTAGCCATTCCTGCAGATATCTGTATACAACTTGGCAACTCCGAGATGTGTCCAATCGCGTCCTATCATCGCAAAGACATGTCCCAATCCATCCGACCTTGAGAGCATTTAGTCACAAAGTAAGCCAGGTGAGCGCTGTCAACTCACTTAGTGATAGTACCATCGATATCAGAAATGACAACCAAGTCAGTAGAGTCCCATACAAATATCCTTGCTGTACAAGCGATAGCGCCTGTCATCGACAACGAAAACGTGATGTTATTCGGACCGGGCTTTAGGTTTAACGATTTCTACATCGACAGATGAATCAGACTAGACCAAATGCCTGAAAACTATTCCGACTCACCAGCTGGTCTGAAGTCAGCCGAAGCGTCTTGACGTATTTCTTCCCTGAATCTGATTTATCTGACGGTGACACAGGTGGTGTTGCATGGAAATCTATGGGTTTTTGTATAGGTGTCGATGGTACGGGAGCTGAACCAACTACTGGTATGTCTATCAGCTTTCTTGAAACCGCTGGCGTTTTTTCCTGTTCATGTAAATGTCAGAAAATTAGATGTAACAGATGAAGGAAACACTTACAGGTCTTGGTGGTTCTGAATGCGTCTCCTTGAGCTCCGGTCTCCCTTGAATCTTCTGAGCTGCATTAACAGCAAGACCCGCGTTATTTCCACCAGATGATGTCGAGGCTATCGTACTGTTTCGACTCCGACTCCACCATTTGACCCATGACGATGACGTTGGTGGCTTGCCTGCTTGCGCTGGCTGAATGTCTTCAGGTGGTTCAGATTTCGATCTCTCCAACAATCTACTATGATCATCTTCTTCACCACCAGACTTCGCGGCTTCGTCTTCTGATAGAAGCCCAGAGTCGGGTACTGCTTTGGCTTTCTCTGCAGCTCTGCTGATGTAGGTGTCTCGCCAGATACGAATGGCTTCCATCAACGGCGAACCATCGTCCCGAGTGATATACCTAGGCAAATTAGGAGCATAGCCAAGCTTAGGTTGATTGAAAAAAACTCACTGGTCTCCGGGCCATCTAATAACCAGCCGAGGGTCCTCCACGACATGATGATCCTCAATAAACCTCTGAAAGGTAACCTTTCCCTTATCAAACAACCTCGCCGTCTCAAATTCATCTATTCCTTTCCATCTTCCGTCAGGAGAATATACTCGGACCTGCGCACCTCTACGCGACCCTGCACGGTCTTTCCGACCCCTATTCTCTTCTTCTTCCTCTGCATGATCATCCTCGTCTTCCCTTTCTACAATGATATTATCATCATACTGCACCAAACTCAGCTCAAACTCGACCTTTCTGCCCTCGATCCTCACTCGAAACTTGGTAGGATCTGATTTGCTTCCACTCAAACGACCACCAGCTCCGTATCCTTCCGAAAATGCTTTACCCTCGTTCAGAAACTTTCTAGCAGTCCTAGGACTACCATTTAACCCTGGGGGCACGCTTCTACTCCTTCCTTCATCTTCACTGTCCTCGTCCAACTCCAACATACGACTCTTCCCTTTCGGGGAAGCTGTCAATTTTGAGCTAATCATAGGCCCGTGACTTTCATCCTCTCCAGCACGTCTCAAGCTTTTGGGGAAAGAAGCTTTCATCGGTGAAGGCTGAGGAAAGGCACCCCATTCCCAAGAGTATTCTTGGACAGGCGTTAGGATGGAAAGTTGGTTGGAAGTTACTTTGGGTCTCGAGGACATTATGGATCCCGAGGATATTGACGGAGTGGGCAATGAGGACGGATATGAAGGATCCAGAATATCGGGCGGTGGTTCTGAAATTGCACGCACAGACGGAAAGGGAATAGTAGGAGTGCGTTTGTGAGCGTCCTCCTCGTCTGATTCAGAGTCGGAAGGCGGGGATTCGGAACGGGGGAATTGGACTGAAGTGTCATTGTCGTATTCGTCATCATAGTCATCTCCTGCACGGATGGTCCGGTCTGAACGTTCGCGATCATGATTTGTTCTCTTGACTTCTTTGGCTCGTTGCTTATTCGAGTGATAACCTTCCGTGTCAAGTGCGACGCCTAAGTAAATAATTAAGCATCGTGTCATGTCTTTACAAATTGTGCATACCGTCACGAAATTCAACTTTGGGAAAAGAAACATCTTTGCCGGTCTTCCTCTTCAACGCGGCATCCACACGCTTGTCTTGTTCTTTTGTCTCGGGTGAAGGCGAAGGAGGTGGTGAGGGAAGTGGGTTTGAGCGATCCTGGCTCTCTACCTTTGGTTTGGTCGATTCCGAAAAAGGTGGACTGGGAGTTATTGGATGTGTATGACTACTCGAGGCAGCTGCGTTCTCTTCAGGGTTTGCATCGAGCTCAAAATAATCGGGTTCTTCATCAGGCGAGGGCTGGTCGTCTCTCGCACCGAATCTGCCAGGCGTTGTTGCATCTTCACCGGAGCCTTCGGGCGGAACTTCCGAGGATGTGGGTTTTAGGACAGGAGACGTTATGAGGTCTTCCGGAACATCGTCCTCGGTCTCGAATACAAAGAATGCTTCACCGGCCTCCCCAATTTTCATGTCAAATGGAATGAGGTGGCCGTTCACCGATACGTTGACCTGGGTACGCTAAGGCCCAAGTGGTATAGAGTAAATCAACAGAGCACGCACCTTTTTGTCCGAAGGTCTTAGGACCTGCCATTTCCCGAATCTGACATGAAAAGGTGAACATGCAAGTTCTGTACCGCCGTTGGAAGTTGGACGCTGGATGACGATGACGTCGATAGCCCCAGTAAGAGTTGACGGGTTGATTGGAGGAAGGTCCTTGTAGTATTGGTATGGCGCGCTGATAGCACTGACGGCGCCACGAAGATAGTTCATTGAAGATGAAGGGAAAGAACAAGTCTATAGGCTGAAGCAAAAGAGCGGCATCGATTTCTGACAAGTCCAGGACTGCATCTTTCTTTCTTTGGGGTTGGGCACGTGCAAAACGCGATCGGGCTTTCACATGCTTCGCACAAGTCTCAACTTTTTCAATCGGTTTTTGTACGGAATTTGAACGGACCAAAAGTCCTTTTCTCCACTATTCAGACAACTATCTTACACACTATCTATGGAAGGACCATTGTCTCTAAACTAAAAAAAGTCTGATGGGATCCCCTGCGGACCCAAGTAAGCACCACAGCCTAGCACAGTTAGTTGAGAACCGTAATGAATGGCCAGCGTTGTTGAACAGCAGCTCAGTGAGCATCAGCAGCCAGGTGGTCGTACAGAGGACCCACAGGAGGCTACACCAGATTTTACGTCAGGAAATGTTACCCATATCATGCATCCAAACTTACAGGAATATTGCGCTCCCTGTACAAAGGATATCAGTCCGAATTCGATACCATAAAATCACATGGACATACCACTTCGTGCCCCCAGGGTACAACGGTGCTTTGGGCCGGTAATCAGGCCAAGGCAAATAATCACAGAGGAACACTTACAGATGACGGGGTCAGGGTGCTGCCTGCTTGCCAGTTCAGCCTCAGCCTTCTCCAATAAAACAGCTAGCTGACGCGGGTCATGGACGTGGCTTGAACAATCCTCGTCAACACGATTGATCGTATGATAAATATCGCATTGGAAAGTCCATACCGGTTTGCCTCAAACTCGGCTCTGATTTGAAGCGCCCTTCTGCGCCAGACATCGCGACTGACAGACCAGTTCAGAGAGTCAACAAGCATGCGCTTGTAGAGGGATTTAACGTAGAGTCTGTGAGCTGAAGAGAACGACATGGTCGGGTGAATAAGGAAAGGTTGTCTGAAGATAAGTCTCGACCAGCTGATGGTAAATCGAGCCCAGGTGGCGAATTCTTAGTCATAAATTTTTTCGTCTACGCGACCACGCCGGTACCGGCCAGTGTCATCTTGACATGGATCCCCACTCCCGCCTATCCCAGTTCGATAAAAGAGCTCCCAAATCGGGCCCACAAGCTCAGAATCTCCGTTTTATGGACCCCCAGCAGTCAAAACCGTCGTTAGACACTTTCAAACAAGCCAAGAAATCTTCTGCAAGCCGTAATGCGGTTGCATCTCTACTTATTAGACGTCCGATAGCCACAAACTCGAGGGTCAAGCAGGAGGAAAAGACAAGAAAAGACATGTTTTTAGCCTTTGTTAACAATGCATTGCAACAAAAAGCAAATGTGCGCACACGACTGATTCTTCCAGTGGCTTCACTAACTTTTTGTTTAGGGAAACTCTGAAGCTTTCGATGAGCTTGTAAATGAATTCAACCCCAAAAGATCTGCTGCAGAAACACCTACACCCCAATCAGCTCAACTTCGATTATGGATTCAAGCCTTGTCCCATGTAGTATCACGCCTTGAACGCACACACTCTGCACTCGTGGAAGCAATCGTCAGCATGCCCTGGGTTACTTTGGACACCGCCTCTGTTAAATCATATACCGTTTTTATTGGTATGTTAGTCTCCGCTCGGCCAGAATATCTGTCGACTGTCCTCAGCAAAATTGCACATGGATTTACATATCGTACGCCACTTCCTCGCTCTATATAAGCTTCAACGCTTAAATACTGTACAGAGGCTAGCTTGCAGGCTTTGGATATGTCACAACCTGAAACTTCTTCAAGTCCTCTTACCCGGAGAGTTGTCTATGATAGGCTACATTTCCTCCTACGACACCTATTATCGCTGATACCTACCTTGCCGTCCACTCTCATGCCTTTGCTATCTCGAAACTTTCCTCACAAACGGCAGAGTATACTGCACCAATCAACATATATTCGTAATTTGCTGAGGGTGTCGGGTTACTGCCCGGAGCTGTCAGACCAAATATTGTCGACGATTGTGGACAGGGCTATACAGATTGACGTATGTTTACACATCTCCCCACTTTTTCTGCATTCTCATTTTGGAACAGGTCGAAATCCAAGTCGAAATCGAGGAGTTGGAAGAAGCTGAGGAAGAAGAGAATGACCAGGAACAGGTTTTCGAGCTCGATCCCTTTGACATTGTTGTTGGACAGGAAGGATCCGATTCCTCAGACGACGAAGATGATTCTGATGGAGAAGACAATTTCAGCGATCTGTCTTCAGATGCGGGACTGGAAGACATGGATAAAAAAGTTCCTGAACTTCCCATGGATGTTGCACACATACGAGAAATGGTGAAAAAGTTGGATACTATTCTCAAACTGATATTCGACCATTTTCGACACATGCGTCAGTCTCTGGTGCCATCAGACTCCCTTTCTTCCCCAGAAAGACAAAACTCGTCACCATTACCGGAATTACCGCCTCTACCAGAATTCGAGTTTTCGTTTGGTACCCAGCCACTACCATCCAATCAGGCTGTGCTATTTCGTCCTTCTACACCAACAACTCCAACAATACTCACTGTTCCTGAAAATGATGTACCATCAACGCCATCCTCTGGTAAACCATCCAGAATCTCCCAAAACTCCCTTCGCCTGCAATTCCACTCTCTTTTGTCCATATTTGACAGGACAATCCTCCGCACCTTTAAATCTCGTTACACACAATTCCTCCTTTTCTGGTACACCTCTTTAGATCCCGAATACGCCGATATCTTCCAGGGTATGCTCGTCGATCGAGCTCTGTTCCAACCCACGAATGCTACCGAGACCCCCACGCCTGTAGTCACACGTGCTGCTGCGGCATCTTACCTCGGAAGTTTTGTCAGTAGGGCTCAGTTTGTCGATAAGGAGGGTACAAGACGTGTTGTTGGTGTCTTGTGCCAATGGCTGCAAGCTCATTTGGATGGTGTAGACAGTGTTCTCGCTGCAAGCGGCGGAGCTACGAGCCTGGCGAATATGAGTTCCTCGACGTTGAGTGTTCTTGGAGCACAGAATACTGTCTTCTATGCAGTTTCTCAAGCATTATTTTTGATATTCTGCTTCCGATGGAGAGATTTGTTGGAGGATGAAGACAGCTTGGAAGAAGAGGCTGATAACGACTTTTTCGGCTCTGGTGGTGATGGTCTGAAGAAGGGGAAAAAGTGGATGAAGGAACTTGGAGTTGTGCAGAGGGTGGTCAACTCGGTACTCAATCCACTCAAGGTGAGCTCTCGGAAGTTTCCAATCATAACATGCAACTGACGTACCCAGGTATGCTCGCCAAATGTAGCCATGCAGTTCGCCCGAGTGGCGCAAGCAACAGACTTTATCTACTGCTACACCATCCTCGAATCAAACCGACGCTCCGAGTATACGGGCTCTCAAAGTGCCGACACTACGTCACGACAAACATCTGTCCACCTGGCTCTCCTTGGAGAAGGCCTAAATAACGAATTGAATACTTTCTTCCCATTTGACCCTTACAAACTACCAAAATCCGGAGTCTACATTCAAGATGTATACCGAGAATGGGCTTCAGTTGCTATTGATGATGAGGATGACGAGGAAGACGAGGAAGAAGACGAGTTGGAAAAAGATGGTATTCCTCTTATGACGATCACTCCTGCTGCACCAGAGGATCAGGAAACTGGGGGATTGGGGGCTTCGTTTGATGCTATGAGCATCAGCCCTGCAAGGCCTGGCGTACAAGCCGCTGCGCTAGCATTTGAGGGGTCTGGAGTTTAAAGTTTTGCATTTACATGTTACATAGGTTGTTTACACGGGATTTGGATTTAGTCTAGCTTTCGCTTTTACACGTATATTTTATCGCTCTGTATATCGAGTGCTTCTAAAAAGGTTGTTGCCTATATTATCAACCGTTGAGTCAAACAGTTTCACGCACGCGTTTGATAGACGCGACCATGTTGCCTTCTGCATCCAACAACCTTCGGCCTGATTCCAGAGCCTCCCAACGTCCCGTTTCAAGTCTTTCCCATTACCAGTCTGGCTCTACACAAAATATCTCAGCACGTCCTGCATCTAGTGCATCTATTCGACCAATCTCTCAAACATCGCACCGGCCAAAATCAAGACAACAAAGAGTCACATCCGCAAAACTCCTACCTCTCTGCGTGAAGCTAGTTAAAAACATTCTCAATGAAGGAAAGGAAGAGGACGACTTAGTCGAGAGCGCAGATGATACTCCAAGAGAAACTCTATACACCAATTATGTGGATTATGCTCTCAAGGCTCTCGGTGTGGATGGATCTATCAAAGCAGCTGTAACACTGGATATGGAGAGTGTCGAGAAAATGATTTGTGGGTGGGTTTCCGTGAACTTTTGCCTTGAACTTTCTCTGATTTGAACGTTTCCAACAAAGACATGCAGAGAAAGCGCGTATAAAGACGAGTGAAACGTTGGCTACTGCTCTCGAGGAAAGCTTCAAGAAGCTGAAGGATATATCGGAAAAAGGACATGACTTGGACTCGGAAATCAAGGTGTGTACGTGCTTTCATGTAGACATTATACTTTCTGATTCTAGTAACATATGTAGAAATCGATGCTTCCGAACCATGTTCAGTTTCTGGTGAGTTCCACGACCCTTTTGTCGCCATTTCGACGCGTTAAACCGAATGCCACAGCTTGCTCTGTCTTCTCCTCCAACTCCTAGCACCCTTACATACGCCTCTCTACGCTTGAATGAACTTGAAAATCCTACCGCAACGACGGAATCGGATACATTAACATGGAAGAAAATTTTGGAAGAAGACCCTTTTGAAGGGGAGCATTGGATTGGCGTTCCCGGTGGTATTCCACTACCAGGTAAGAAAACGCGACATGACGGAGACGATGACTTGGGGGACTCGGACTTGGACAGTTCACCATCACTGTCAACCTTAGACTCGGACGAACATGATCTAGAGCTTGACGATACAGACTCTGAAACCAGTCCAAGTCCACGCCCGGAAGCGGAACCACCGTCTTTACTCCTGGGACTCAACTCAACAAACGGAGAGATATCATTGCACGAGACTCATGCATATAGAACGGAAGTAGAGTCTTTGAAGAAAAGACAGTATTGGCGCGAAGATTGGAGAATGGATCCTGACATTACTGTGCAGACTAGAGGGTCGTTTGATATTGGCGATGCTTCAACTTTGGGTTCGTTTTTTTTTTAATATAGCCTGACTTTCTTCGACTAATACCTTCCAGGACCAACACTTCAGCGGGTCCTTCGGCAAAATGGGACTTCTCCTGTGTCGAGTTCGTCACCTTCACTTGATAGTCTTCCCCTCGAATTGCTGGTTGCTTCCGAGGTAAGTCAATTATTGACACTATCGTAACACTTCCTGCCATTTCTGTGTTTAGAGATATATCTATGAACAAGACGCTGTACGAGAAGTTCTTATGGCGTTGCAAGGTAGGGAGAACATCATGCTTGAATTCAAAGCGGGGCAATATATGGTACGTTTTTCTGTCCATTCAACGGACCAAAACTGATGTGTAATTGACTTGCAAGCCTGCGAAGAACACCCCACGATTACTTCACCTCTCCTTGGCCGCACAGCAATCAATACTGTACTCGTTCTGTAGAACGTGCACAACGCTTCAGAAACTCCGTAGTTTTGTGGCTTTTGTCGTACACCACTCTACCGAAATGTCTTCAACTTTGTCCTCTGCCCGACTTCGCACAAGTGGCAAGATGACGCATACATTGGAAGCGTTCGCAGATGCCATAGATAGCGAAATCAGAAGTTTAGATTCTTGGTGCGCACTTCGAGAAGAGGCGTGGTTACGTGCATTGGGCGGTGGACTGGACGAGCTCGATGATAATGAAATTATCGCTGGCAATCCTGGTCTCGTCGTTAGCCTGCTAGCGACCGAGAAGGCTTTCCGAGATCAATTTGAAGATAGTTTCCAAATTCTTCTCGATGTCGTTCACAGAATCGTCCTGGAATCAGAATCAGGCATATGGACAATACCTGTCCGATCTCCATCTGTAACGACTGCTCTCCTATTGGACACATTGTTTTTCTCTATACAACAAAGGTTGGAGAGAGGGGATGCTGTCACTGCAGATGTTGTAACGCGTGTATTTGCGCGTAGCGCCGAACCTGTATGGAAAATGGTGGGCAAATGGCTAGGGAAAGGTTTTGACCTCAATGGAGAACGTTTGAATGAGGAATTCTTCATCGAGTCCAACGGCATTGGACCGGAGATCGGTGTTTTGGGATTGCTGGATCCCGATTTTTGGGCAGACGGATTTGACTTGCGAGATGGCGAATCGGGAAACCTGAGCCCAGATGGTGTTAACGAGCAATCGCAAAATAGCGTTCCGAGCTTTTTGCAGCATGTGGCTGTGCCGATTTTGCAATCCGGAAAGGCAGTGGGACTGCTGAAAGCTCTGGACAAGGATGTGGGAGAAGGTTCTGAAATTTCCATTTTCCGGAACTGGGATTGGGGGACATTCCAGCAACTTTTCACTTCCGAAGTATCCAAGCACACGATTGGAATGGTCTCTTCTCCAAACGAACTTGGCACCCAAGATGCAGGAAGCTTATTCTCTGTGTCCATTGACAGACTCGAGCGACTCGTATATGAGAAAGTTGAACCCTATCTCCTTGCCGCGGGCAGTTTTCTCGCCGATGTCGTAGTTGATGAATGCGATTTTTGGTTTCATCTCAATGTTATGGAAGGTCTCTTCTTAATGCGAAAGGGAGATGTCATTTCTGACTTTGTGGATGTCCTATTTTCCAAGGTAACCTCGGTTTTTTTTTCCTTTTGAAGTGTTTTTACACAAGTTGATGGGCACAGATGGACGCGCGGCAAAATTGGAGTGATTTTCATTTTCTCAATACAGCATTTAGCGATGTCGTCGAGCCTAGCAATAACATTAGCGGCGGAAAGCCTTGGATCCAACTCCCTCTCGTTCGTCTCTTTTACCGCGGAGACACACTTAAAGAACAATCTATCGCAAGGACAGTCATGGCTATTGACGGACTGTTTGTCGAATATGCCGTCCCATTCCCCCTTACCTACATTTTTACCCGACAGAATCTACAAATATACGACGAAATATTCGGGTTTTTACTGCAAATAAGAAGAGCAAAGAACGTACTGGAGAAAACTTTAGTCAAAGGAGAAGATAGAAAGGCTAGAAGCGGCGCAGGTTTGAAAGCATTCTATGCTATGCGTAGCAGACTCAGCTGGTTTATCAAGTACGTTCTCTATCCTCATTATGGTTTATTTGACTGAACGTGATTTCAGCACTCTTCTGAACTTCCTGACAACTTATGTGAGCCTGCTTGGATATACTCTGCGGTCGAAAAGCTGATGCTGTGTTGATCAGGTCGTTCATACTCAAGTCATAAACTTCCATGATATCCTAAAGGCCGCAAATTCGCCATCCTTTGACCAAATGATTGATCTTCATGACGAACAGTTCGTTTCTCTGTTTTTGTTTTCTTTTAGTCCCATTGATTATAGATAAATAGCCTTCGGAAGATGCAAGAGCGCTGTCTACTTCAAAGCAGGGTATAGTGCTACTTCTCACTTCTACATTCAGTCTCAATAAATTATTTCTCATAGACCGCGTCTCTTCATCGTGCAATCCTGTCTGTCCTTGATATGTCAATTTCCTTGAGCAATGTTTTCGCGGCCCTAATTGGGAACGCCAATATGACGCGCGAGACATTATCACGTTCTTTGGCCCTCAAGCAACACCGGAGCCGCCGACAGAAACGTCGGCGTAGAAATGTGGTTGGGTTCTCACAATCCATAACTTGGGCTACCGAATCTTCAGATTCTGAGGATGAGGTGGATATAGATGGATTAGGTCTCAGAGGCGATGAATCAAACTATGATGGCGGAGCATTTTCATTTTCAGCATTAATGGGTGGTTCTGAAGCGGGAGATGTGGACCCTTTCGGTCACCTCAACAAGATATCGACAGAATTAGACGGTCTTGTAAAATTTGTACGCAGGGATGTAGAGACACTAGCGGGAGGGACAGGAGAGGCGGCTTCAGTGTTTGGAGTTTTGGCATTTTTACTCGAGGATTGGGATTTGTTTTGATACACTTCTGAAGTCAAAGCAGCAAAGCTCGGAAGATAGATAGTAGATCACGAGACTACCAACCAATCGCAAAAATGCTTCTCGCAAATCTGCCGCATGCTCTTCCCTTCTCGAAATTCAAATTCTGAGCGACGCGTATAAAAAGTTAAGGAAAGGTCTTGGTCCCTTCCTACCCTCCATCATCGAGGATCCCTCAATTTCCGGTATCTGAACTAACATGCTCTTTCTATATTCACCCGTCACCTCATCTTCGTTCTGGAAACAGCTTCAACAATCCAAGTTTATCAACGTTACGCTCACACTACTATCCACCGACATTATAGACATTATCACTTGATTATAACATTCCGGGAATTTAGGTACGTCTCTTTGTGAACGTGTATCACTAAGAAAACCTCTCGTTTTCAGGCACTGCCCGCGTCAAATTTACGGTCTCTTTTCATTGCACTCCCTCAACCTCCCTCAACATCCCTCCTTGCTTCCCCTTGTCATCTTGGCGGCTCTTGGCAATCTGCATATCGCTCCATCATAACAAATTTACGGGTCTCATTTTTCTCGCGGTTATCGCATTCATGACCACTGCGCGACGACTAGGCAAATTTCTGTTGCCTTTCGGGACTTTTTCGAGGCACAGGAATATTCTCTTTCGCTGGTATGGAACACTCAAGACCTTCTCAACAGCTATCAGCTCCATTGGTCCTGATGCCGCGAGCAGTAAGCATATGGTGGAGGTCGGAAGGGTAATTCTATAGCCAAAGCAGGCGGACTGGAGTCTACGGGTCACATACATAAGGGATTTTTGTGTATTTACCTTTCTCCTTGCCAACACGTACTTTTCTCCCATTCGATATGTCCCGACAATGGCTTACAGCTACTAGTTGGCATGGTGCGCGCGCGCCAAATCCCAACTCGACGTCAATTCATCTTGATCAGCTTTCTGAAGAAGAGAGAGCGCTCGTCCTATCAAGATATCATTATGTTTGTTTATTCCTCTATTCTTAATCATTTACCAGACTGAACATGCGTACAGTACTACACTTCTGACTGGGATTGGGGGCTCCCGACCCTTGGGTTCTTCTGTGCTGGGATTGGTGTCGCGGTCATTCTTAATACGATTTTCCGTATTCGCAGTTGGCGATCAAAAGCAAAGGCACCGGTCGACAGTGCTTCCATTAAACCAAATGTTTTGGACAGAATTACTGCTGCTGCGAGATACAGTGTAGCGCAACAATACAGGGTTCCACTACTCAACTGGTATTCCCCCGCCCTGGCTGTTATTATCGCTCTCGCTGGAATGTGGACTTTCCTTGTCGGTCTGTCAGGATTGTCACCTCCTGTACTGCCGAGAATAACCCTTCTTCTAGGTCTTACGCTTTCCGTCCGACCTTACTACTGGACTAATCCTCTTATGGGACACAGTCCACCTATCGCCACAAGAAGCGGTTGGATATCCGTTGGTATCATGCCACTTATGATGTTAGTCTTCTGACCGGATTCTTATGTTCACGCACCAATGCTGGTAACCTCAGTGCCTTCTCGACAAAGGTTAACTGGGTCGGTATGCTTACTGAAACATCTCACGAAAAGCTTCAAGTCTTTCATCGTTGGACAGCACTTTTCATGTGTATGTTTCTCATTCCGTTGAAAACGTCGCGTGGACTCTATCTGCTTCCTAGATGTAACGAGCTTGGTCCACACCTTCCCGTATATTATAGATAGAATTCACGATGGTACAATGGAAATAAATTGGAGCACTGGTACATTCTATTGGACTGGCGTAGCAGCGCTGGTTCCCCAGGTATGGGTTTTCTATGCTCAGGTTCGCAATCCTATGACCTCTCCGTACAGACATGGCTGATTTTTATGTCGTGGGGTGTAGTCCGGAATAGATATTATGAGTTTTTCAAGAAGTAAGTTTCCCCACGTTCAACTTATCAGCAGTCCTAATCTCTATGCTCGAAAAACAGACTGCATTTCATGTAAGGCACTCACCAATATATAATATCTGTTCTCTGACCGTATCGTACAGAGCTGCAGTTGTTTTCATGGCCTTTCTCTTCATTCACGTTAATGGAATGCTAAACTCCTGGTATCATTCTCGCTTTGGCCCGTTTCAACTGCAAGTCTCAGTCAGACGTTACTCATAGGGATTATTTTGCGGCCACATTCGCACTTTATTTCCTCTCTTTCTTCGCTCGTAACCTGAAGACCTTATACAATAGCTCTTTCGGTTTCGGGCTTCCCGCCTCCCTGCAAACACTACCTGATGGAATGCTCCAGGTCAATATCACGACACCTCCGCACGTCAAATGGGCTGCTGGACAACATTACATTATCCGTTTTTTGAACGTCGGCATTCATGCTTTCAGCTCTCATCCCTTTACTGTGGCATCAATCCCATCTGCTAACGGAGGCAAGAACGATCTCGAGCTGGTTTTTGCTGTACATGGAGGCATTACGAAGAGACTCAAAGACGCGGTCGAGGGAAAACCTTCTAAAGCTCTCAAAGTTTGGGTCGACGGGCCTTACGGGGGACCTCCGGCACCAGTCAATCAATATGACCACGTTTATCTAGTAGCTGGAGGTAGTGGTAAGTTGAACTTGACTTTGAAAGTCCTGCGCCAGATTTAATTATGTTCATAGGTGTCACCTTTACGCTTTCCCTGCTCAGGGACCTGGTAAGACAGATGAATAATGCAAAAGGAATCAAGTGCAGCCATGTCGAATTCATCCTCGCCGTCAAAAGCCCCGGTAGAATCAAAGGTTCTGTCTTGGTAATTTGCGTCTAAAGATTTCATGAATAGATACTATCTCATGGATGGAAAACGAGCTTGCTGGTGCAAGGGATCTTGGAGTCAACATCCGATTGCACGTCACCCAAGGGTATGACCTGAACGAGGAAAAGACAGAAGATCCAGAGGCGGAAAGCATTGATGATAAGCCTAAGGTAACTCAAACTGTCGCTCTCGGAAGGCCGGATATTCCGGCTATTGTACACCAGGCTTGCCGTTCGAATATTGGCTCTATGGCTATCGCCGGTTGGTCCTACAGATTAGGCATGTCGTTTTGAGGTACTTACGTGCTATGCAGCTTGCGGTCCAGAATCTTTGCTGTATGATCTTCGGACTGCAGTGGCTGACTGTCAGCTGGCAATTGCTGATGGTTATGGGTCGTGCAAGGATCTTTTTTTGCACACTGAAACGTACAGGTAGGTGAATATTGCTTGACTTGGGTTATAACTAATAGCTCGATACGAATAGCTGGTGATTTTTTTCGAGTATCGGGAGATTATATAGGATTTGATATGATAAAATACGTATACATGCACGTAAGGTTGAGGTCATTCATATCCAACCAACCCCACGTGGCTGTGACACGCGTTATGATCCTTCCAAATTGGGCTCTACTGGAATCTCTTCTAGTATCGTTTGAACGGTATGAGGTGTTTTCGACACATCGGTGACCATAGAGTTGTTTTAAATGTACTCAGGAATATATATAGTGAATGATAGGAAATAAGATTAAGAATTACGGCCTCTGATATCCAATTACAGCAGTTTTCAGTACTAAATCTGTATCAGAGGTACCAAAATGGATTAAGATGATATTTTCCTGTACATTACAATAATCCTTGCAATCAAACCAATGATTCTATGGACGAGATTAAGACTGGCGGGGCTCGGGGAAGCAATTGATTGATGAAAAGATTTCTAAAGTATACGAAATGCCCATTTTGGTAGTCACGCTTGAGCCACGTGGGGTTGGTTGGATATGAACGACCTCAACCTTACTTATATAGATGAGTACGGCTGAAGACTAGAACTTCTGATTACGTAACAACTAAGCCTTTCCACTCCGCTCATTGTTACTTCGACATACTA
Source organism: Stygiomarasmius scandens (assembly GCA_037954225.1). NCBI lineage: Eukaryota > Fungi > Basidiomycota > Agaricomycetes > Agaricales > Campanellaceae > Stygiomarasmius > Stygiomarasmius scandens. Next base: position 1,011,704 of record JBANRG010000002.1, on the reverse strand, counting down.
CCCTCCTATTATTGCCATGTTTAAGAAGAGAACACGACCAGAGATTAGAAAGCGCGAGGTTACTGAGGAATCAGAAAAGGATGAAATTACTGCAGAAGAGGAGGAGGAAAAGTTACCGTGGGTATTCAGAACTCTCCCTAAAGCCTTACGAACACTGTTCTCGCCAGGTTGGCGGAGCTGTTGGAACTCAGAAAACTGCGCCAGTCCCGCTTAGGGATAGATTCGACAAAACTAGGCAAAGGAGATGCCAAAAAGAAGCGGAAACGCACACCGAATGAAGAAGAACAAGGTGGACTGAGGAAGGGAGTGGTTGATGATGACGAGTATGTCCTGGTTTTCTGTTTTATTGGATTCTTTTGAACTTGATGTAGAGATGAAGAGAGAGAGAAAGATAGCAAGGCTCGTCGCGTTGTTCGAGCCAATAACTTCACTCAACAGACTAATGCGCTGGATGTGGACAAGCACATGTGAGTTTTAATATATCTTTATTGGGGAACTCATACTTATGCTCTCATATAGGATGGCTTACATAGAAGAGAACTTGAAGGTTCGATCTAAACCTCGAGAAGAGCAAGAAAAGAAACCTCTAGATCCTCAAGAAGCTCTCTACAATATACCCGAACGATGGAAAGTAGAATCTCAAAAGGCTTCCAAGGAGGAAGGCAACGTAACGAGCAGTCTGACAATGCTCACGGCCATACCTGAGGTTGATTTGGGGATGGAGTGCGTCTTTCTAACATTGAGAGATTCTTCGCTTCTAATAGTCTGATTGTGCAGTACACGTCTAAAAAATATTGAAGAAACTGAGAAGGCCAAACGGGTTGTAGCAGAAGAACGACAAGAGAGGAAGAAGACGAATAATGACGAAGAGCATCTGGTTGCTTCACGCTGTGAGCGAAGATCTTCTGTTCAATTATTCTTGCCCCTGAAGATTGCTCTAGTTTACCGCCCCAACCTCAAGATGAAGTCGGACGCGGACATTATGCGAGATGCTAAGCTGGAAGCAATGGGCCTCCCTACACAGGACGATCATCCTCGGCGCACTCAGGACAAGCCACAGGTCGCCACTGACGAAATGGTGTGTTGTTTGATTCTCCACAGGGTCGTCGTTACTAATCTTTGGACTTCAGGTCATGGAACGTTTCAAGAAGAAGCATATGCGCAAGTAGTAAATTCTTTCTTTCGTGGATCGGTCTGTATAATGTTACATATCTCTGTATAATCATCTCAATATCCAAGTACTAGATCCTTCAATTTGCCAAAGTTTGGAGTTCCGAGTCCTAAGCAAAATGGATGAGTGTGAGATCAACAAACCAGTGAGGAGATTTACCGGTCACTGCGTCCCAGCCTACAGTTGCGTTAAAACCATCAGTGCCACAGCCAGGATTGTTTCCTATGGTTATGTCATTGAACCCTTCGGGAATCGAGTACAAGAGGGGGTTCAAGAATCCTAGTGGCGGTTGCCCAGCCTTGAGCCTAACGTCATTCAATAATGCGACAATGCCTGTGAATGCAGGACTAGAAGCACTCGTTCCAGCCACAGAAACAGCCTGTCCTCCGACGAATACTCTGAATCGTTCACCTTGGGCGGCAACGTCTGGGATAGCCTGGGACAGCTCAATCAGCCGATCGTTCAACTAATAGCTCTTCCCTTCTTACCCTTCCATTACTGTGTACTTCATCGTCAGTTAACAGTAATGCACAAAGTATGTGTGTACATACGGATTAAAAAGTCCTTTGAAGGTGCCTTTCGGTAGAGCGTCTAAGAATTTCGTGACTGCTTTATCTTGGTACGAAGGTCGGGCGAAAAAGTTGCTAAAGCCTCCACCCGAGAAGAAGACAGCAATCTCTGGATTGATGAACTCGGTACCTCCGACCGCAGTAACACTTTTGGTTGTTAGCCTTATAATTTACCAGAGAAAAGGATGCGCACAATGGACAAGAGGCAGGGAAGCCGGGAATAAATTTTGTCTGATTTTTCCCGTCATTTGTAAAACATTCCTGAGTTGCTGGGTTAGCATCCCCGTCGCCAACGCCTCCATCTCCGCTGCTGAACATTAACGAGACTCCGCGCGCGCCTGCAGGTTGACAGGTTTATAGAAATGCAATCCTGTGACTTTACTCAGACGTACCAAGTTGAGCAAATCCCGCGCAAGCTCTTCGAGCAAAATTTTCAGGAACTGCTGGGGTAAGTATTCGTACATGTATACAATGCGTATACTCGTACCGGTCTGTTCGTCGTCCCCGTAACTAGTGGAAATCGCGAGTGGTGGGTTTTCTTGCGCTAAAATAAAGTCCAACCACTAAAAGTAAAGTCAGCGTGAAATTGATCTCGAGGGGAGCTCAAATACCTTTGTGTATGGCTCATTAGTGTCGGTTGGAGTGCCAACATCCGCAATGAAAGGTGGTCTACCACCTGTAGAAAAGAACGTCGACTATAGCAAAACTCAGCGGAAAGTCGCCAGAGGGGCACACAGGGAATTTACGTTTATCGGGAAAGAGAGTCCGAAAGCGAACTGCACATCAAGATTTGCTTCAACACCAGCTTCATCAGCGCTTTGATTGTTCAATCCTCCTGAGAAGTAGTCAGAAATTTGGAAAAAAGTGTTTAGGCAGACTTGCCATTGACTGAGAAGAAGTTGAATGTAGAGCCGACAGCATCCGGTCTCTGATCGGCGTAAAAAGTCTGAAGATCGTCACGATTTGCAAACTGCTCCTGTACGAAACGGTCAAAAGAACGTCATCACGCGATTTGGCTCAGACGTACGAGGTATCCTGTGATTCCTACCGAGTTGCCCACATCAGCGGAAGCAGTATGGTTGCCGACATTGTACAGTTGCTGGAGGCAACTGATAGTTATAGTTGAATTACAGCTAGGATCAATACCCGAATTCGGAGCAGAAGTGACATCCGAGGAGCTCACTGGCGCCCTGTCAACATCGTGGATGGTGGATTTGTGACCCTTCCAGCGAGCGAACATGGTGGTAGGCTGGATGACATCAACATGCTCATGCAGATGCTCGGGCAAACTGTAACTAGTTGTTCGGACGACGGAATCACCGCTGGACTCATGAATCCATATATGATAGGTCTGTGAAGTAATTGAATAAACTGACAGTGAGCTGGAAAAGACAGCTTCCTTACCGTATCCAACATCTTCTCCGCCAATCTAACAGGAACTTTGATGGTCACCCAATCTCGGGCAGGTGACCGAGTAAAGTCTTCCTCTCGGATACCATGAGAGGCTAGCCACTCGTCGACTAGTGCTAGACTCTCGTCGTGAGGAGCAACGAGAGCTTCAACTTCTTCCTTGGATAAGTGTTGCCCATATCGTTCGTGAAATGGATCCGACACTTCGTAGAGATGCTTCTCTAGAAGAGGGAAATTGGGTTGAGAAAGACCGATCTTGAGCTCGATGTTATGGTTCGAAGGCGCGACAGAACGGCGCGTCCATCCCCGTGGGGGAAGGATGCTTTCTTTGACTTCATGAATGGTGGAAGCGGCAAGAGCGAACCCAAGCGCAGTCGAGAAGAGCAGACCTTGAGAGAACCGCATAGCTAGGAAGCCTGGGATGGTAAGACGACATCCATTTCCTCCGGCTTTGATTTAAGTACCTCCAGCAAGAAGCAAGAACGACAGACAGCATTTATAATTAGCATCGTACCACATGGAGACTAGAATAGCGTTGATTGTTACGTGCTGCTTTCTCTGATCGTCGGCAGAGTAAAATCAACGCATCAGAAAATGACGATTCAAATACACTTGGAGGTGAAGGACTCGGACGAATGCCACCAGGACTCATTCGCATTCGCGGAAGACCTGAACCTAAATTCCCAAGCTGATACGAGGATTTGACACCGGATGGTATCAGACTTGTGGAGAGGACATCTCTCTCTCACCAGATAAGAATACTCGATGACTATTTATTGCAAACGCCAATCATGTACAACTTCGCAATCACTAGTATTGAAGAACGACATCCTTCAGCTTCTGGAAGTCTGGGGTGCCTAAGCCTGCAAAAGAATGACATGAGATCACACGACTTAGCTGTGATTTCAATAACCAAACCTGTCACTAGAAAGAAGAATTGCGTGAGAAGAGCGACTCCTTTTCATATTCAACAACTAACCTGGATCCCATCCTACGGTAGACTGAAGAAAAGAAGCCGAACTTGAGTGACAGAATAATGATCTCTGCGGCGTAGAGACTTACATTAAACCCTTGTGTGCCACATCCCGGCTTGATAAAACACGCTTTTAGCTATGGGTGAGCAAAAGTAAGAAGATACTCACGTTGTTACCGATAGTTATATCATTGAAGGCATCAAGACCTTTGCTATACAACAGAGGGTTGAGGAAACCAAGAGAAGGCAAACCCTTTGCGATACGAGCATCGTTCAACAAGGCGACCACACCTGCGAAGGTGGGGGAGCTCGCTGAAAGGCAGCAAGTCAGTGCAGATAAAGCCGAATCTTCAATAATCTTACCACTCGTGCCACCAACAGAAATCGGTTGTCCAGACACCCAGACACGGAATCTACGACCTTGTGCTGCAACATCGGGAGCAGCCTGATTTGCGCACTAGTGAGTCCTAGCCGGTTCTGCAGTTCAAGAAACACTCACTCGTCCATATCTGGAACGTCGGGAAAGGTTAAGGGTGGCCCGATGCATGTAACGAAAACTTACGGATTGAATAACCCTTCATAGGTTCCTTCTGGGAGATTTTTGAGATAGTTTGTTACAACGGCATCCTGGTACGCAGGTCGGGGGAACTAAGGAGGTCTTCAGAACACAACGATTCCATCTTGAAAGCAGACACTAACGCTGAGGAAGTGTCAGTTCTCATTTGGCAATAAATGTAAAATTACGTACAAGTCGCTGAACCCACCACCTGAGAAAAAGACGGCAATTTCGGGAACGTTGTTGGTTCCTCCGACAGATGTAACACTCGGAAGGGCATTATGAACTAGTCCCATCACTTGCAGAAAGAAAACTTACAAAGGACAAGAACTGAAAATTTGGCAAAGCCATTAACTTGCGCATCAACAAGATTGCATTGAAAAATACCTTGGGAATAGAGGCATGAATCTAGTGATATTTCGTCCATCGTTTGTGATGCAAGTCGTAGTTTCCGGGTCACTGTCTCCATCACCAACACCTAGTAGAAATCCAGTTGAGGAATGAAATGCATGAGATTTTTCCAGACGCTATTTACCTCCGTCTCCGCTTGAGAAGGTCAGGGTCACACCCCTTGCACCTATTCAAATAGATAATCAAAAAAAATTCGGACATTGCGTGTACAACCAAAATCACCAAGTTGCATGAAACCAGCGCAAGCACGTCGAGCATAGTCTTCAGGAACTATACGGAATCCCACCATCAGGCAAGCTTTAACAGAGTTTTTTTCGTTTACATACCCGTTTGTTCGCTTTCACCATAACTGGTCGAAATAACGAAAGGAAGTTCTGGCTGTGCTAGGACGAAGTCGAGCCACTGAGTCAAAGACTAATAAGCAGATGCTGGGAGTAAGCAGAAATGAGACTCACGTCATTATACTAAAGAGACAGATTGAAAGTTAGGATATGGAGACAACAAGCATTGAAAAGGGGGACAAAACTTACTGGTTCATTAGTGTTCTCTGTCAAACCGAGATCAGGAATGAAGGGAGGGCGACCAGCGGTTGACCAGTAAGTTCCAGGTGTAGGGAAAGAAAGACCAAAGGCAAATTGGACATCAAGGTTAGCTTCTACGCCAGCATTGGAGAGATTCTGATCGTTTAATCCGCCTGCATGATAGTTAGTTTGCTTTTTACATACGAGTTACTGGCTTCACCTTTGACAGAAACAAACTTGAAATCAGTGCCAACCGCCTGGGGTAACTGATCGGCATAGAAAGACTGGAGGTCGGCTAAGTTGGCGTTCTGTTCCAAATACCCGGTAATTCCAATAGCATTCTTATCCGGAACCTGAGGAGTATATCCTTCAAGGTTATACAGCTGTTGCAGACAACTGATCGTGATAGACACATTGCAATTTGGATCAACATCAGTGTTGGTTAATTTCTTTGCAGAAGCAATGGATGTTTCTTCAACTTCATTGTCCGGCCAGTAAATAGTCGACTTCATCCCTTTCCAACGAGCAAAAATCGTAGTTGGCTGAACAAGATCCACGTGTCCATGCAAATGCTCAGGGAGACTGTAGCTTATCGTGCGGACAAGATAATCCCCATCATCGTGTTTCCATACGTGATAAGTCTGAAATAAGATGAGCGTCGCTTAGGAGATTGTACTACACCGGAGCTTACCGTGTCGAGCATAGTCTCTGCGAGGCTCAGCGGGACATCGACAATAACCCAATCACGAGCAGGCGACCGGGTAAAGTCTTCTTGGATTCCATGGGAGGCTAACCATTCGTTGACTAGTGAAAGACTCTCGTCGTGGGGGGCAGCGAGAGCTTCTACCTCTTCCTTGGTTAGGTGTTGACCATATCGGTGGTGGTCAGGATCACTAATTTCTAACAGGTGCTTTTCGAGTACGTCGATGTTTGGCTGAGCCAGACCAATCCGTAACTCGATACGGTGATTCGGAGAAGGTACTCCTTGCTTCGTCCATCCGCGAGGTTCCCTGATACTGTGTTTGACCTTGGAAGTACGAGCAGAAGGTGCAGCGGCCGCGAAGGAGGACGCACAGAGCAGTCCGAGTCCGACCCAGGTGAACTTCATGGTGTCAGTAGAACCTAGTGAAGTGGACAATGAATGGTGCGATCACGGCCCTTATATACGAGAAATCGAGCAAGTGGTCGTAACCCACGGGGCACGGATGGCCTTGGCAAAGGTATTCAACATCAACGTTACGCATGCTTTAGTGAGGAAGCAAAATGATAGGTAGATAATGAACATGTGGTCGTGCAACCCTGTAGAATATTTTAGCGTAAGTTCTCGAGTTACGCCGGCGGACAGGTAGAAGGTCATATGCGTTCCATTTGTATAGTGATAATGACTTGTCATTTACTCGGGAGAAGTCGAGGAAGAAAAGACGTCCCGCAATCAAGGTACAAAAAGGGGAAAACTCCAACGAATGCTTTAATCAGTAATTCTTGGGCTCGGGCGATAGGAAGCCTGCCTTCGGTCATTGATATTGAGCGCTGAGCGTCGAGAAGATTGTTGTCGCATCCACGTGATGACCGAATCTCTTTTCAATGACTTCTAACGGGTCTGTGGGGCTTTCTCTGAAGGGCATCCTCAATGGAGACCAGGAGCCGATAGATACATCCGAAGCTGGGGATGGCCAAGCAGCAGAGGGTTGGGATGAAGAGTCGACAGAAAAGCCCGTGGCAGAGGGTTTTTGCATAGAATGCGAAGGTGCGTGTAAAGTTTTGCCATACATGAAATAAATTGATATTTTCACTCCAGATCAACCAGCTCAGCTTTTCTGTGAATCATGCACGGATGTATACTGTGAAGTTTGTTTTGCGGCGCAACATAGAAAAGGAAGCCGGAAATCCCACAAAACGAAACCGCTCCCAAAAACTGCAGCAGCCAAGTCGGACGGGGTTGCAAAGTCGCAAGAGGGCATAGATGATGAGGTGCGGAAATCCTCTTTCTTGACTTGGTTTGAGTCCTTAATTACGCTTGCAGATGGTTGTTGACGGTGACGAAGATGTAGACGACGAACTAGAACGTGTTATTACCGGGAAACCTCAAGAACCTTCCAATTCCCAACCAGCTATAGGCGATAAAGTGGGAGAGTGGTTTGTCGAACGTTCTCAATACATTCCATTGCGGCTCGCACTAGGAGAACGCAAGTATCTACGACTTTTGGAAGCCGCCCTAAACGTTTCCGAGTATACCGACAAGATTGACGTCCTCATCTTTGGCCAATCAAAAGCGAAACGTATAGTTGCGCAAATCAAAGAGTTGTGCGCCATCATGTCTGGACTACTTCTCGCTGCCGACTACAAGCAAGGTCAAGAGCTCTTCGAAGACCGTGATTTTCAGGCGAATGAGGAATTCTATCAAGCTATTTTCGAGATCGGCCGGAGGCACAAAATCATGAATCCGGATAAAATGCGTACGACATACGGAAAGCTCATCTATCTACTTCAGGTATAATTTCGCATACTCTCCGCGAGATTGATGCTGAAGTTGTGTGTTGCTTAGGATAGCCAGTCTCCTGAAGTTAAGGACCTCTTAAACTTTACCTGTGTCAGTCCCATCAAAACTGTCCATTCCCTCCTCCAGGAGCACGATGCGCTGGACATGCTCCGCGATGAACTCGTCACTATCGCCACCAAAGAAATTTACTCTGAAGGTCGTTCCCGTCGAGACATTCAAAAAGATATCAAGAGCAAGGAGCGTGCGATAGAAGTTTTGTCCTCTCGTTATGAGCGGAATGGGCTGTCCCAGGAGAAACTCAGACAGTGTTTGTACAGTATTGGGGATAATCATGCATTCTTACGAGTCAACCGAGATCCTTGTGAACGCATGATAGCGTATTTGAAAGAATACTTCCACCCTACACAAACCAAGGACAGTAAGGCTAGTCTTGCTATTCGAAGTGGAAAGGGAGGTGCACGTCTAAGCCATGACCACCGTGAGCGAGCCATTGTGGGGTATCTTCCCTTTCGCTAAATATCATAACAGAGAAGCAGTATGCATATGTTCTGCAAAGTTTAACACTTTGGAGAGAAATTCTGCACGGTAAGCTTTTGAGCTTTTTATCAATATTGTACTCATAATCCTTGCCAGACATGTTCCACTTATGGTCGCTAGCCGAAGAAGACTTGCTTTCCGACACGATTCCTTACCGTTTGCGTGACACTGGCCAAGGACTGAACCGTGTTCAAGCCTCCCCCAAAACCTCCCGTATGATGCATAGTATTCTCCATAAGGCACAGAAAAGTGTCGGTTCCTGGGTCGGATCCAGCGTCATCCACATGGGCGACCATAACGTCCCCAACGCTCTCTTGTTCATTGACAAGTACACCCAAATCTACCGAATCCTCCTTCCGATTTGCAATACGCTTTCCCAGATCCCTTCCTTAATGAATAAGCCCGCTCTTCGTTCATATATCGAGGACGACTTTGGGTCAGCAGAAAACCTGGCTCGAGAAATTCTCGGCGACTTTTTCCGACATGGTTTTGATGGGTCTGGAGCCGACAATTTCTTTGACGCCGGTAGTTGCATTGATGGGCGACTTACGAGCGCATGGAATTGGTGTTCCATGTTGGAAAAGAAGAGATTTTTCCCCGTCTTTCTGTTGACCGGTATGTCGTTATATTTCTTCTAAATGATCCTTTAACTGACATTCCCGCAGGGTTTGTTGGCTTTGACGGAGAGTGGTGATGACATTATTTAAAAAATAGCCATCTTACATGTCATATGATCCCTAGACGTATACGTACTTAGAGCGTCTTATCCTCACCTGTGTAGACGTTAAAATACATAGATAGAGATCTTACAGCTGCACCAGCATGGATAATACAACAACGGGAAAACATCGTGAAATATCACGCTCCCACAGTGGCAACTGGGGCCTGAGATGATACATGTCCACCTTGTCTACGAGCATTTGCTATAACCTCTAAAACACCGCTCAATCCCGATTTCCACGCAAGAAGCCTCTTTTCCAGTACCTCCCATTGTTCACGTTCAAAGGTACGCGCTGTCGAACGAATTATATTCAGCGTCTGTTTTGTCTGTGAGAGTTTTCCAGATAGAAGGCCTGCACGGATGACTGTGGGTTGTGTTAGGATGACGCTAGATAGCGAGACGAGGGAGCGAAGAGAAGAACACTTGCCATCAATCACCCATTTCTCGACTTGCGATACGTCGACCTGCAACGTCTCGGCAATTTTGGTGTAAGGAAGGTTTTGACCGACATGTTTAAAGCCGAGGGAAGCCAATGTTAAAAGTCGGATTTTGTGCTCGAGCTGGGCCTTGTCAAGGTCTATTTTCATGTCAGAGGGAAGAAAGTTCTGAGTGAATACTACTGACTGTACTTGGCAAGGACACTAGGATGGGCTTGATCCCAAGCTGTAAACTCGGCAAGACCATCGTTCAAGAACACTTGCAAGAGGGAGAAAAGTTCGTGGTCTTTGGCTTCTACGACAGCTTCGAGCTTGAAGAGCGGATCAAAGTTGAAGATGAATGGAAGACGCAAGGCAGTCGCGATTGCGTCGACAGAAGCTGCTTGTGCAGCATCTGAAGTAGGTGGCAGTGAGCGGATATATGTGAGGGTGTATTCGTAAGAGTTGGATCTGCGAAAGTGCTTTCAGAATAAGAAACATAAAGTGGGATAGGAAACATACGCTTGACCTAATTTTGCGTACGCATCTGCGATGCTTTTCAAAAACGCGCTCTTTTCCTCCGAAGAAATCTCCCATTCTTTGAGCCAAGTTTCTACATCGGCACGATTGAGGGACAAGACATTGATTTCATCTCTTGATACTGCGATATTCAAAAGAGCAGTGTAAACCAAAGGACGAAGTGAGGAATTTCGGGGGAGGGCATTGAAGAGATTGGATAGACTTTGGGCATGTAATTGTCAGTCAAGGATTGGAGAGCAAAACATTTTCCTTCTTACATGCGGTATTTTATGGATGACTGTTCCGAGGGTGCAGAAGAGATGGTTTGCAGCAGTGCATCAAGGTGTTGTTTTGCCCCCGGGGTATCAGAAGGAAATAGAGTAAAAAGGTGGGCGTAAATGAGGTTGAAGAATCCCTCGATTTCTACAAGAAATCTAGGAATCTCCAAGCGAAACAAATAAATTATCCACATACCTTTTTCGTTACCATCACCAAGACCTTTTACTTCAGACAGAACCATGGCAAAAACCTTTTTCTTCCTCTCTTGATCTTCTTCCATTGGCTTTTGACCTTCCCCTATTTTCATGGCATCTTGGAATGGATGGATAAACGCAATACGCTCTTCTTCAGGTCGGGTTCTAATGATATAGTTGACCAGTTCTTGGATCTGGGGATTTTTAATGTACAATTTGACTTTGCGAAAAATGTCCAGACGTACCTGTTCCTCAAAGGTACCCTCCGCAAAGACGGAGACCGAGTCTGTAGCTGACATTTTTGTTGGTACAAGCGAACCTCCGAAGCAAAATTTGGCAAAGGAAATGGGCAACAAGAGCAAATAACTTACTAAATTGGGACGTTTTATTAGCGAACTTTCAACGCTCAGGTTCCATGTATCGGTCTTTCTCTTCAACCGCTGACTTCTTGTTCCAACCTATAGATCGGGGGGCAATATCCTGACTACATCGCGCGTCACTGTTTCCTTAAACTCTTTAGCAGCATTGTCATGTCGAAGAACGAAGAGTCTCGTCTTTGAATATCATGGTCAAAACATCGACTGTATTGTTACTCGAGTTAGCAGACGAACAAAGACTTTCCCCCTGGCTAATCTTCCCCACCAGACCCAATGGTATTCATGACGGAAAGCGGAATCCTATTAACTTTGGGTTTGAAGATATTCTTTGCAGCTGTACATGTTACAGCATTAGGACATCGCACTGCAGAGAATACTTGTCTTTAGGAAACTCGTCGCAATTACATGGGCAAAAATATCGAAAAGTATAGTCAGCAAAGACTCAGGCTAAGAGGTACGCTATGGATGATATCGGAATCGGAATGTAATCGCAATCAGGCTGAGGACAATGCACATAAAAGAAAAGACATAGATGCAGAGCTTTTGAATAGAAGAACATGAGCACCGTGGCTTGAGTGGCTGCTGGCGGATTTTATTTACTAACTCCTATTTTAGAACGACGTCTTCAAGTCCAAATCGACGAGTTCTGAGCAAAGCTATGTATCAACTACAGCACAAGCATCCAGACTTGTCGTTGACCGGGTTTGTAGCCAGTCCTGCCAGACGAGTGAGTTCATTTTTAGACGAAATGGCTGGCACCAAGACTAGGGCGCGTCAGTTCTCCAACTCGCGTGTTATGTGAAGGGAGCGCAGTTATCAGCGTCACTGCTGCGGCTATTCTCTTTCCCGTCGTGGGAAAGGAGTTTCTGAAAGAGATTAAGAAGTTTTGTAACACGCAACTACGCAGTACCAAAAAACAATCAAACTATGAAAATTTTTCCTTTGTCAAGATTGCCGATTTGCAAAAATTTCTCCAACAGGAAACACTGGTTCAGTTTTTGTTCTATCTTTTTTCGGCAAAAGAGTTATTGAATTTATCACCTTGATGGCAAAAAATTTTGTTCCCCGAAAATCTCTTGTAGAAAAATTTCTTTATACAGTAACAATGGTTACTGTATAGAAAAAACAAAGGCAGAAAAAGTCTCGCCAAAAATTTCTTTGTTTCTTTTTCTGTTTCATTTCTTCCCCGCTGCGTTCAATTATTTTTTGTCGTAAATTTAGCCTAAATTTTTTGGCTAAAGAAAACTTGTGAATCGGCACTCCATTTTTTTTTTGATAAAGGGAAACTTTAGAACGTGAATTGTTTTTGATCTTATCCATTTCTGTATCATGGAAACTTACCAATCTCTTTCAGAAACTCATTTCCTGTGATAGGAAAGAGAATAGTTGCAGCAGTGCGCGTGTATCTCTAGACATCAATAGACAATATAGTATACTAATACAATACAATAAACCGAGAACATCAAAGCAAGGACAAGCTGTGACCCAAAGAATTCCCGATACTATGATCCAACGGCCGGTGAGCTCTGAGCCCAGACGTCCTGAAGACTATCCTTTTTTGCCTCCATTCGACGACCTGTCCATTCCTCTTCGCCAACCCTATTTGCCCAATCATCGGAATCCTCCCAAGAGTCTGCCCAGTCGTCCGAAGATGGTTTTACAGGTTCAGGCTTTACGGGTTTTGTGACTTTGGGTGTAGGCTGGATGTTGCCTGTCACCTGGGGAGAGTTGATCGCTGGTTGGTGGACCGGGTTGATGTTTAGCGGACTAGGAGGCCCTCGTTTTTTTTTATTGAGTTTTTTCGCTTCCCGGATGGGAGCCGAGGAGGTAGAAGACATGGAAGAATTTGTCGAAGTGACGCTACCAGAGAGACTCGGTGGATACGAGTGAGCATCTAGGTTTTGTCCGGGTGAGCTGGAAGCGGTTGATTTATCGTAAGGAGTGCCTGAGCCGGAAAGTGTTTTGTCAGGAGAATGTGAACGAGTGGTGTTGTTTAATGAATCTGAGCGGCGAGGAGGAGGATTCTCTATGTCATGTCGTCTCGGATATGAATGGTCATCGTCTTCGTCGTCAGATGGTGCATTGAAGAGCGGTTCCCGGTCGTGCTCGAATCGACGGGGAGACTCGGCGTCTAGAGCGACAGATGGGCCCGAAGCCTTGACGATGGTATCAATGATCCAGAACTGAAGAATATTCATGATGATGGGGAAGATGCCCATAACACTGGACGCGTAGGTACGTAAGTATACCACCATAGAAACATGAATAGAGTACTCACACTATGACTTGCATAGCATCGCCTTTGCTAGTCCAGGTCCAGCTAAGTAGCCATTCACCTATGGTGAAGAGACCAGGGAAGAGATATAAAATTCCAATGACCAGGAATTTCATGGTGGTTAGAGCGACGACGTAAATGACAGCCTGGCGACCCCAGTAAGCAATTGAGGGAGGATCTCCGTATATACCAGACTCGAATCCTTGAAGATGAAGTTTTTCGGAAAGGATATAGTTGAGAACTTGGAGAATGACATAGAGAAGCGCGACCCCTAGATAACCGTTCAATTTTGCGCCAAGTGGCAGAGGAAAGCCACGTACCCAAGGTGGTGTCGACGAGAATATTGAGAAAATAAGATACACATGCATTTGAAGCATCGATATGTGATACCAGATCAGAAACGAGGACATTGACACCATGAACGAACATTTGGCCAACGACTTGTTTGGAGACATCAAACAACCTGAGGGATGTTGGTATTGGTTGTCAAATGAAAGCATGATACACACCATATCTTCCATGGTCTTTTTGGGGATTCTCTATGACGTTTGTAGAGCAATGAGAGAATTACCAGAATTCCCATGAGCCCTTGGACAATCTAGACATGAGCATTAGAACTGTGAGGTGAAAACCGGGCGAAAATGAAAGCAAACCAAGGCGGTTGGACCGAGAAGCTGACATGAGTGCCTGTCGACGTTTGGATAGTTGTCGTCGTCGGTGAGCATCCCAGTCGAGTTTGAGGATGGAATTAGTTCGTCGTCCATGGTTGTTGGTGAGCTCATCAGCCAAGCCACGGCGCCCAGTTAAAGAAGCGTGTGAACCACTTTCCCTTTTCGTGCACAACAGCCTCGAGCTCCTGTTGCGCAGAGTCCACGTACTTACTTTATCTTAGTTCTTGTCATGAGCTTCTTTAACAGAGGAAACAACACTCCTCCCCCGAATCCATCATACTCCCGTGTTCCCAACAATTCCCTTCCATCCGGTCCCCGCGGAGGCGCTAGGCCGTCTCCCCAGTCCATGCAGTACAATTCACCTCAAAATGGATACAACGATCCTTCATCTGCGCTATTCGAGAAACGTGGAGGGTACGACCGCAAACCGGCTCCGTCTCGATCAGGAGCTGGGTGCGCAACTTTTATATTATCTGCCTGACCCGCGCGTATTGATGCTTTATTCTCTCAGTTACTCTGTCGTAGCTTGCCCTAGTGATTCCCTAGCACTATCAAACTGCCTAATTGTCCATCCTTCCGACTTTCAACAGGGCTCGCATGTTCTCGTAAACGGATCCTTTGTTCTGACTGCAAGGTACTGATATATACCGTCGTTACTATCATTTGCTCATGGGCTGTGGCTTACAGACACGACAATACAGGCACTCTCCAACCAGGATGCATCGGTGCCTCTGCGACCCAGCGCTCATGGATCGGTCTTTCTGTTCAAGGAGATCATGTAACTATTGACACTCTTCCTCCTCCGCCTCATCCATCCGCTCCATCATATCTCCAATCCATAGACGTCGAAGTTGGCTTCTTCCGGCCCCGTATGGAAATTGCAGAGCAGTTTTCTGCAGACGATATTGCGCGCCACTTCATCAAACTCTTTAACGGTGTCGTCATGTCGACAGACGAAGTCATTGCGTTCGAGTACCATGGTCAAAATATCAAGGGAACAGTCAAGGGTGTCTCGTTACTCGAGTTGGCGGATGAACAAAGGCGACAGGTTCCCCCCAACCAATCTTCCCGAGGTCTTCAGACCTATGGTATTGTCATGGACAAGACCGACGTTACGATAATGAAAGCGCCCGACAGCTTGATTAAGATCAAGTCTAGTGCTAAAAAGTGTGTATATGTCTGTTCACACTCGCACTTGATGACTAACGTGACTCAGGGCTCCTCCAAATGCAATCCTCGCACCAAACTTCAAATTTGAGGATATGGGTATCGGTGGTTTGGACACGGAGTTTAGTGAAATTTTCCGTCGAGCGTTTGCTTCTCGAGTCTTTCCTCCAGGCCTCGTAGAGAAACTCGGTATCCAACACGTCAAGGGTGAGTCATTTGACGCGCTTTCAATTTCTTTTGATACTGACCTTTATGCAGGTATATTGCTTCATGGACCTCCCGGTACTGGAAAGACTCTGATCGCCCGGCAAATTGGGAAAATGTTGAATGCTCGTGAACCCAAAGTTGTAAACGGCCCCGAAATTCTCAACAAGTACGTTGGTGCTTCAGAAGAGAACATTAGGAAGCTGTTTGCGGATGCGGAAAAAGAGGTGTGTTTTCTTCACGACGACACTCAATCGGTCTAATTGGTTCTCAGTTTAAAGAAAAAGGTGACGAAAGTGGCCTACATATCATTATCTTCGACGAGCTGGATGCCATTTTCAAACAACGTGGGTCCACCAATAGTGGAACAGGTGTCGGTGATACAGTCGTCAACCAACTTCTCTCCAAGGTCAATTCTTATCTTTTTCTGTAATCTGCGATCCTAAACCTCAAGCAGATGGACGGTGTCGACCAACTCAACAACATCCTCATCATCGGTATGACTAACCGAAAAGACATGATTGACGAGGCTCTCCTTCGTCCGGGCCGTCTCGAAGTGCACATGGAAATTTCCTTGCCAGACGAAAAGGGTCGTTACCAGATTCTCAACATCCACACGAACAAGATGCGGACAAACGGTGTTATGGACGATGATGTCGACTTGATTGAGCTCGCAGCGCTTACTAAAAACTTTTCTGGTGCTGAAATCGGAGGTCTGATCAAGAGTGCGACAAGTTTTGCGTTTAATAGGCATGTCAAGGTATGTCATCCCTCGACTGTTGGAGGTTTTCTATGATGCTCACAGCCCGGTGAATAGGTTGGGACTATGGCTGGCATTTCAGACGATGTGGAGAATTTGAGGGTCAATAGAAACGACTTTTTGAATGCCCTGGATGAGGTTCACCCTGCGTTTGGTGTGTCGGAAGAGGAACTCGAGCAGGTTATCCAGAACGGTATTATTCACTTTGACCCTATTGTCGACGTACGTTTTCTTTGCTTCATACCATGTTTAGCCTCACCTTTTCTTCTATAGGAAATCCTTCGTTCTGGCCAGCTATTCGTCGAGCAAGTCCGCACGTCCACCCGTACTCCTCTCGTCAGTGTGCTCTTGCACGGTCCTTCCGGGTCAGGAAAAACAGCACTCGCAGCTTCGATCGCTCAAGCATCGCAATATCCTTTCATCAAGCTTATTTCCCCGGACACCATGGTTGGATTCTCAGAGTCACAAAAAGTTACTGCTATCAACAAGGTGTTTGCTGATAGTTACAAGAGTCCTTTGAGTGTCATTGTTGTCGATAATCTAGAGCGATTACTAGGTTCGTATTGCTCCCATCCTATGAATAGCGGGCTGACGTGTCTTTGATAGAATGGACGCCTATCGGACCTAGATTTTCTAATGCAGTTTTACAAGCGTTGCTTGTCTTGTTTGCTCGTCGACCACCCAAAGTATGTTCCTTCCTCTTAAGTACCTGAGGACTCTTACTCACGCATATACATTCTTCAGGGTCGCCGTCTCCTCGTCCTAACCACCTCCTCACTCCGCCCCATCCTCACCGAAATCGGCCTCTCAGAAGTCTTTGATTCCGAACTCCGCGTTCCTCCCATCTCCAACCTCGTCTCTCTCGAATTCGTCCTGCGCGAAGTCGAACTCTTTGCCTCGAGTGAAGAACGCCGACAAGCTGTTCGAATGTTGGAAGATGCTGGGTTTGCGCCTACGTCGAAAGAGGAGGATTCTTCGAGGATGCATATCGGGATTAAAAAGTTGCTTAGTACGATCGAAATGGCGAGGCAGGAGCCGGATAATGTGAGTCAGAGGTTGGTGGGTGCATTGATGGGGTTGGGGATGTAAGATAAGACAGGTATCAATTGTACAAGAGACTACTATTCATTTATACATGTGTAGACGTAGACTGAGAACGGGATTCTCGAGAAATGAATACTTTTCTACGATCCATGCGTGATTGGTAGGACTACTCTTTATCATTTACCGTCAAGCCAATATCAATTCGGTCGTTTCTACCACGCATGCGATATGAGCAAAACCATATTTCAAAAACAGTGTATACACCTACACTCGATCCTCCGTCATGGAGGTTTCCGCTAGCCCACTCTCCTCATCAAACGCCGGCTTGCGGCTCGAATCCCAACCAAACAACCAATATATTCCGGAAGATAGAATAGTCCTGGGTAATTGGAAGAACCACATAGAGGATCTGACATTGCAGTCGAAAACGCCTTGTGAACGAAGGTAATACTCATAGATACAATCGCAGAGCAGATACACAGGGAGAATGAAAGGAAGTGGAAGCCTATTAACTCTGGGTTCGACGATATTCTTTGCAGCTGTATATGTTTTAACGTTAGAGCATCGCACTGCACAAGCTGTTCAAACGAACGTACCGTAGTAAAGAGCCATCCAACTACCCGTAAAGAACTGCAGAAACATGACAGGTGCAAAATACTTGTCTTTGGGAAACTCGTCGATGCAGTAAAGGGGCAGAAATATCGAAAGATATAGCCAGAAAAAACTCAGGTTAAAAGGGCCCCTGTGGCTGAGAACAGAATCGGCATCTAATTGCCAGAAATATGCAACCAGGTTGAGGACAGTGCATATAAAAGAAAAGGCATAGATGCTAGGCTTGTAGATAGGAGAGCATGAGGCCCGTGGTTTGAGTTGAGTGGAGGAAGTCATCGTCGCGAGAGGCGTGAGACGTAGCTTGTAAATATTTGTAGAATTCGAAACTGGCAGGATCCAGATGAAAACTAACAGCTATATAAACATTTGCTATGTAACTCCTCTACAATCCGTAAGACCGTCTCAATTTTACCTCTTGGTACGCGAGCTTACAATGTATGGCAGGACCAAACGCAAGTGTCTGGTTACAAGTATTCGCTGCCATCGACATCGCTCCTTTCCTTTATATCCGGTTCGTCATTTACACAGTCGGATACACGTTTGAAGAGGTCGGGGTACCAAGGTCGGTGGTCGAAGTCATGTCCCAAATGTGTGAGCAAACTATCTGTATGTTCCTTGATCATTGCCTGCTTGTTAGTCTCTTTTCTCCGCTAGTCACTCCTCGTTCTTTCTCATGGTTCCGTGGGAGAAAGCCCTCAGTTTGTGAATGTATTACTTCAACTTGTAAGGAGTGCAATCATACTTGGGCTCGTCACCAGCCGCTTTTCGAACTCCGCAAAGCTTCGTTCAGAGCTATCGGGATTAAAAGGTTGCTTAGTACGATCGAAATGGCGAGGCAGGAGCCGGATAATGTGAGTCAGAGGTTGGTGGGTGCATTGATGGGATTGGGGATGTAAGACAAGACAGGTATCAATTGTACAAGAGACTACTATTCATTTATACATGAGAACGGGATCCTCGAGAAATGAATACCACGATATTCCTTTCTACGATCCATGTGTGATTGGTAGGGCTACTCTTTATTATTTACTGTCAAGCCAACATCAATTCGGTCGTTTCTACCATGCATGCGATATGAACAAAACCATATTTCAAAAACAGTGTATACACCTACACTCGATCCTCTGTCATGGAAGTTTCAGCTAGCCCACTCTCCTCATCAAAGGCCGGCTTGTGGCTCGAATCCCGACCAAACAACCAATATATCCCAGAAGATAGAATAGTCCTGGGTAATTGGAGGAACCACAGAAAGGATCTGACATTGCCGTCGAAAACGCCTTGCGAACGAAGGTAATGCTCATAGATACAATCGCAGAGCAGATACACAGGGAGTATAAAAGGAAGCGGAAGCCTATTAACTCTGGGTTCGGCGATATTCTTTGCAGCTGTATATGTTACAACATTAGAGCATCGCACTGCAAGCCGTTCAAACGAACGTACCGTAGTAAAGAGCCATCCAACTACCCGTAAAGAACTGCAGAAACATGACAGGTGCAAAATACTTGTCTTTGGGAAACTCGTCGACGCAGTGTATGGGCATAAGTATCGAAAAATATAGCCAGAAAAAACTCAGGTTAAAAGGGCCCCTGTGGCTGAGAACAGAATCGGCATCTAATTGCCAGAAATATGCAACCAGGCTGAGGACAGTGAATATAAAAGAAAAGGCATAGATGCTAAGCTTGTAGATAGGAGAGCATGAAATCCGTGGTTTGAGTTGGGTGGAGGAAGTCATCGTCGCAAGAGGCGTGAGACGAAAATAGCTTGTAAATTCGAAACTGGCAGGATCCAGATGAAAAATAACAGCTATATACCCCGCGATAGGGGTCATCTTCATCCCTTCATGGCTTCTCCGACCGACCCCAAACCAACAAAAGCCGACCGCTTGTACCGACTCACCTTTTACAGTATCTCCCTCATACTCTCGGCTTGCAATCTGACCGTCTATATCCTACAACTAATCCCAGAAATCAAATGGCCCGAACAGGTAATCAAAGTTGTACCTATCCTCGGAAGCGTCCTCTGGACGAGTCTTCCAATTATCGTGCCCATGATTTACAAAAAGGGGTTTTCAAAGGATAAATACTTTGGTCCCTTCATGGTTTTGCAGTTCATCGTCGGGGCTTGGCTGTCCCTGGTATACAGTATGTGGTTTTCCCTCGTTTGAACTTCATCCATTAACGAGAAACAAAAAATTTGGTACGACTCTTAGCCTTCCCCGAAGAAGACAGATCCAGAGCCGATATCCTCGTAGACACTATTCCTTCTTTCGTACTCGCCTACGTGATCTTTGGTTTGATGTATACTATCTACCTCTCGATGTTCGGAATTCTCAAAGACGACGAAACTGACCGCTACCTTGTATGGGTTTGGACGCCAATGATACTGTGTCTTGCTGGAGTACTTCTTTTGGGGATATTTTGGCTATTTGGCTGTGGGTTGCAAGATATGAGTTCGTATGATAGGCAGCGTGATGCTGTTACTACTGGTAGGGGACAACAGGTAGCAGTGGCTCCCAGCGATGTGGAGAACCAGAACCAGAATAAAAGTGGAAATGGGAACGAGGTGCAGGCACAGGTACCACGGGAGAGATACACTCACTTGGGAAATGCAGGAGAGACCGAGCCTTTGATCAATCGTAACGCGGACGTGGACATAGAAATGCGTGTAATCGATAATGATCCCGGACACTCGAGTCAGAATCTCGAAAACGGCGGACGAGTCGGAACCTGAGGAAACCTGTAGCCAAACTAGTGTCAGTATGGTATATGCGTACATACTACCCCCTCGAGACGGGACCTTAATGTAATGGCCTGTAACAAATCGAATTCGATGTAGGATGAATGATGATATACTTGAGCTACTTGGATACAACACGGGACCGAACCAGAACGAATGGACAAAGCAAGACGACGTAGACATAAACAATGCATAAACATAGAAAGAAAAGAGAGGAGATAATAGTAAAGATCCTAGCAAAAAAAAGTCGTGAAAAGATCCCAAGAAGCTACACAAATAAGATAAAACGCAGCACTGATACATCAAATCAATAGTTCACTCTTCAAACTTCATCGTACACACCCACCTCTCCCCACATGCTACCGTTTTGGCGTATTGCCCCTTCTCGGCGTCCCAGGTACCCTTCTGGGCGTAGGCGGAAGCGGTGGAACACCCGTAAGCCTCCTTCCCTCTACTCCAGCACCAACTCCTCCCTCCTGTTCCATCCTCTGAACCTCCCTTGCCGCTCTCCTCGCTGCGTCCCCGATCTGCGCTGGTGGCCTCTCGGAATCTACGCGTGAGAGCGCGCGGAAGAGGGAGTGTGGGCTTGGGTTGACGCCCGAAGCCGAATCTGTCGCACTTCTTCCTCCATTGCCAGAACCAAACGGACTTGGAGACCCAACGCCCTCTCTCTCCACAGCCTTTGGCATATAATTCTTCAACAGTCTCGCTGCTCCACCCGCTTCCGTTCCAGAATCCAAGAATCCGGGAGGTCCAACTCCCGCTTTGGCCTGCAATGCATCCGAAAGCACCCTATATCTCTCATCAAGCATCTCTTCAGCTACCATCGTCGCTGCTCTTCCTACGTTGACGTATTCGTGGAGTTGGGAGAGGGTGAATTCGAGGTTTGAGAGACGGGACGTTAAGGGATCTTTTGAGGAGGATGGGTCGCTTAATGACTGTCGTGATGAAGAGGATGAAGAGGCACCGATGCATAGCACGGATTTACTTAGTGATATAAAGGCGCGTGAAGATTCGCTGAGATGGGTATCGGAGGGTATCCATGACCAGTCTTCCTCTTCTCTGGGGTCATTGTCGTCGGCGTCTTGGTCGGGAGAGGCTTTCTGCTTACCCTTGGCTTTTGCAGAAGGTTTAGGATTATTCATCTTGTTGATGATTTCTCTCCTCTTTGCCATCTTTTCCTTTTCCTTCTTGATGTACGACTCGTAGAACTCGCTTACTCTGCCCCAGGTCCTGTTTTCTTCCTCCATTCTGGAAAGAATAATTTAGTCGTCTAATTGTAAAAGAGTCTCGAGACGTACCTCCGAATCTGATCCGTATAAGCAGCTTCATAACCCCTATTTGAAGCATTCTGCTCGTTCTCTTTTGGCGGCGGAGCCCTGCTACTCTTTCTCGGCGGTGTCGCTGAAGGATTCGTCAAATCAATTTTGTTCTCTGCAAGTAACCGAATGACATTTTCCTGTGCCTTTTTGAGCGTCTCTGTCTCTTGAGCATTTAAAGGAGGAAGATCGGGTTGGGGGACATATGAAGGAGATGAAGGGTCGAAAGCTTGTGCAGCACGGTAGGAGCACCAGATGAGGAGACGGTTAAGACGTTCGGGTTCTGGGAGATCGGGGTCGATGTGCTTGTAGAAAAGGTTTTCAGAGACATGCTTGTGCGGTTGAGCTGCGAGAAAGATTAGGTTACAAGGAATGGAAGAGGCATGAAGAGCGCACGTATGAGACCTAGTTCAAAAGACGAACTTATCCTCTTTCCTCGACCTATAGAACTCTTTCGCCGATGTCCACTCCCGCTTGGACCGACACTCTGCCGCCTTCCTCTGTCTTCCTCCTGATCCTCTCTTATTGCAGCCATAGCACCCTCTCGTAACCTCTTGTTCTTTGCAATTATCGGGCTCTCTGATATAGGCACGGGTTGATGTGTATCCATGTTAACAGACATGGAACGTCGTCTAGAAGGGTTTGGTATAGCAGAAGGAGTTTGGAGTAGAGCAGGGTCTAGTCTGCGCGCACGAGACTCTCTGCGAAGCTTGTCTGCTTCGTCGTCCATTGCACGGACATCTTGTTCGATGGATTCTTCTTCCTGTGTACGCTGTGGTGGTGGCCGTTGTGGTTGCGGTCGTGGTTGTGAGGAGGAGGCACGGGGAGCGTCGGCCTTGAACTTTTTATTGGAATGTGGAGGATTTGACTGAGAGCGTGATGGTGGACGTGAATTTGGGTCTGTTACGCGTACTATACGCATTCCACCTGGGAGTTCCTCTGTATTGTCGACTGGTCTCTTCATGAGCGACGCGTTGAAGAGAAAGAAAGAGAAATTGGAGACTCACGTTTGCGCTTGCCTGCTTTAACCTGAAATTGTTCAACAAACGAAAAACAAGGAAAACAAAGAACACACATGGTCTGTTTTTGCCCTTTTTGCAGCATTTGAGAGGGGATTGTCGTCGTCAAGAGTGCGTTTGTTTTGCATTCCAATTTGGACCAAGACCGTTTGCATCAAAACGCTTTCAACCACAAATGCGGAGTTTCAACACTCGCACGTGACCTACTTACCGTTCTAGAAGCTCCACTACCTCTTTGCTCTCCTCCAATGTCCACCGAAATCATTCAGGACCCGCCCCATCTACCGCCCCTTCCTAGATCGGCATCCAATCCCAAACCAAAGGGAATTCTCAAGAATGCACCTCAAGCTCCAGGATCAGGACAACAGTATGTGTACAATGGCCCTTTGCCGCTTCACATCTGATATCTTCTATAGTAATCTACAATGGGACGAAGAAAACATTGCACTGACAGAGATCCAGAAAGACAGCTTGATGAAGATTACAGAGCCAAAGACCCCATACGTCAGGTATAATGCCGAGACTGATGAGATTGAAGGAGGTACCCAATCCAAAACAATCTCTATTTATAATTTATTCACATCCATCTAGACATCCCGGCCCTCGACCTCAATGGCCGCTACATAACACCCAACTCTCCTACTCTATCCACCTCCCCAACAGCCGCAGAATCTTCTGGCCCTTCCTCGCGTCGCACATCCATTTCTAGCACAGGCAGACCTCCAGCTTCTGTCTCTGGCCGATCGACGAGCAGCGGTCAGTCTAGCCGTAGCACAAGCTTTAACCTTCCTGATGAAGCAAGGAAAGGCATTCGAGCGGAACCGGGCGATCCTGGGGAAGAAGTCGAGTTTGGCGAGGAGATGGATGAAGAGGGTCGGTGTCTGTTTCGTATCTGTCCGGGAATACATGTGCTAACTATACCCGTATGTGTATCAGCTGCCGCGAAACACGCCGCTTTTGTACGTGCTCGTGGACGACACTATTCCAACGAAGCAGAAGCTATGAAGGTTCGTGGAGCTCATTCAAAGACCGACAATCAGTTGACTCGCATTGTTTCCTCTAGCGAGCGGCCAGACTTATCGCAGAAGAAGATGACGATGATATGAACGGTTCTGCAAATGCAACAGATGACACCGATGATGTTGATGAGACACTCAGAGAAGCGGCGACCAAGGTGAACATCAACGGTACGCACTAAAGGAGAGAAGAGAAGAGAAGAACGATTATGCCTTGTATCATCATCTATCATACTGAACGCTATCGTCTACTTTTTTGCAGTTTATGTTTTCTTGTCTAGTCTAATACACACATACACTCGAATACATGCATCCATTGCTGACAGGGGCTGGACCACCTAAATGGGGATTAGATAAGATAAGATGTAGATAATCGCGTCCCAAAAAAGTTTTCGAAAAACTCTTTCTTCTCCAAAATGACTGATCCAACACCAAACCCAAAAGGTCTCCTCCTCAAAGCGGATCCCATCGCCTCCGTCTTTCAAGATGAAGTCAAAGCTACCCTCGCTCTCCGTACCACACGTCCTCGTCTCGTTGGGATCCTCTCGACTTCTTCAGAACCTAGCAAGATGTATGCAGAGTTTACTAGGAAACAGTGTCAAGCGTTGGGAGTTGACTTCGTTCTTAAAAAGACGGGAGCTGCCTTGGAAGGAGAAGGGTTGAACGAGGGAGACGGTGTTGAGGAAGCTATTATGGAAGCGAATGAAGACGATATGGTGGATGGAATCATGGTGTATTTTCCGATTTTTGGGGCTACGCAGGTGTGCATTCCCATTTTTATTCTTTTCTTTTGGCTGACGCGTGGCAGGATCAATACCTTCAGCAGGTTTGTGCGGGCCAGTACAGTTTAAGTACTTGGATTAACGCGTTGGGTAGCTCGTCTCGCCATATAAAGACGTCGAGGGTCTCCATGTCAAGTTTCATTTCAATCTGTATCACAAGTGCGGCGCTTTCTTCATTCTTTTCCAGCCATTTACTCCTCACTTTCTAGCATCCGCTTCATATCCCCCTCCTCCTTGACCTCTCCCTCCCGAAATCCCAACTTGGGTTTCACAACAGCGGCAAACGACCAACCTCCACCAGGAACCGTCAAATCCATCATCCCATGTACACCTCTAGCAATCGTGAAATGCTTAGAGTATGTAGGGGTTTATAATAAGATCCTACCCTACGGTGATAGGGCGTACGGTAAGACAGTTTGTGTTGTTAATCGGTGAGTGTTGCTTTTATTCGAAAACGTTAACGATTGACGCATTTTCTGGTTCCTATCTCGATACCACAGCTCAGAAGTCGTAGGAAGACCCCTAGCCGCGTTACTCGCGAATGACGGAGCGAGAGTCTTTTCAGTTGATATTGATTCTATACAGGTATATTTCGTTCCCATGCCCAGTCCCTTCCTCAACTCACTCCTCTTAGGAATACACCAAACGTCCTTCCTCATCTGAGAAAGATTCAACTCCAACACGAAAATACTACCCCCAACA
Organism: Stygiomarasmius scandens; assembly: GCA_037954225.1. Taxonomy (NCBI): domain Eukaryota; kingdom Fungi; phylum Basidiomycota; class Agaricomycetes; order Agaricales; family Campanellaceae; genus Stygiomarasmius; species Stygiomarasmius scandens. The sequence goes on along the minus strand of JBANRG010000002.1, from coordinate 986,243 downwards.
TATCGTCCGCCCCTGTCCAAAAGAATCGACAACTCTCCAATCCTGCCTTGCGCTCTCAGACGTCGTCATATCCGCCGTTCCGAATAAAGATTTCAAGATCAAGACAGAATGGTTGAAGGATGGGTGTGTCTGTGTGAATGTAGCAGCAGAGAAGAATTTTGAGGGGGATGTTAGGGAAAAGGTGAGTTTTTTGGGTCGGGAATGATCTAACGAGCCTACTTTTACCTGCGGTTTACAGGCTTCGTTGTATATTCCTGCGGTGGGAAAGGTGACCATCTTGATGCTTTTGAGGAATTTGTGAGTTGTTTTCTCTGTCAGTCGACCGCGTTTATGGGATCTTGTATAGGTTGCGGTTGCAGCAATACAAGACTTTGATCGAGACTGGGGCCGAGACAAGTGCCGAGTCTGTTCAGTAGAAGATAAAACGAAAACGATTTGCAGATCTTGTGTAATTATCCAATAATTATCCTCCGTACGTGCAGAGCAGAAATTAATTATTGAAAGTAGTCACTAGAAAGAAAGCTAGAGTTGACAGCAGCACATGTAAGTAGTAAACTCGTATGTAGATTAGAAAATAAGGAACGAAGACAAGAGAAGCAAAAGGAAAAAGACTTTCTCGCAGACATTATTGTTTTTTCCGTTTTAGTATGAACAGGAACGCGGTCTATGTATGTAGAGAACGTTTGGTTAAATACACTGCGTTGCGAGATTTGACACGAATAAATGTCCAGATGAATGGATATGCATGCATAATGACGATGACCAACAGTGAGGGATGAGATGTGGAATGATGCTGTATATATTACTTATGCCCAAGGAATCTGAAAGAAGCACTCTAATACGTAGAAAGCATGCATTAACGATCCCTAAAGTGTTCTTCGGTTATAATCACAGGAACAGATGACCTTGATGATGACCTGGATATAGTCGGCGTACTTGCTCCAGACGGCGGAAAACTTGCACTTGTGGGTGTGGCGATGCTTGAGAGATCGTCCTGCATGAAGCGTACGCGTTGTCGGTGGAACTGAGGTAGGACAGATATGGTGAGTGAGATGAGATGAGAATATGCGTACGTGTTCGCGGGCACGAAAATTCCGAGACTGTAGCCCGGAACACCGCACGGGAATCAAAACTCACCTGGGGTAGCTTTGGAATCAGGACGAGGAAGAGCGCAGTAAAGTTGACGGCGAATAACCATGGGTTGTAGTTTGTATAATGCGTAGAGGCGAGGAAGCTGAAATTCACAACTGTGAGAGCCAAGAGATATGGGAGCACATGGAAAGTACTGACAGTACACACGGTACAGAGAACAACCATTTCTTTGCAGGAGTATATTGTGCGCCATCGTCGATTTGTTCCCAGAGAGTGAGGTCGTCGTATGCTCCGCCGTGCATGTCGCTTTGGAATGGGATACCGGTTACCCAGTGGAACATGAGGTAGGAGAGCTGTAGCAGATTGAGAATTGGAGTGAATAACGAGGACTTGGCAGACGTACTGCGAGGTAAAAAAGATTGACAAGAGTCCAGCTAATTTGGGGTGACATGCCAGGCATCGTGTCGATGATGATTTTACCAACGCAAATGAGGACGACGTGAATTAACCAGGCTCCTAGAGAATAATGAGAGGATGCCAGTAGATGCGCGCAAGAGACGCACCCTTTCCATTGACCCAGTTTGCGTTGTTGTTCACATAGGTGTTCTGGTCGAGTACATCCTCCACTGAACGGTCTCCAACCCGCTCCACCTTGACTATACTTGGTCTTCTGGGTCTGGAACGGGCTGAAGAGGAAGTGTTTGAGAGGTCGAGGGCAGGGGGACGGGAGGGACTCATGGTGGAAGAAATCAAGGATTCCAGGACTGCGGTCCGTCTTTTGGTCACGACATTACTCGACTCTTTCCTTATGAAACTGCTTCACTGGTGCACCCTCCAACCCAAATCCTCGTCCGGTCTCGCTGCAATCCGGTTTACTGCGCCTGTTCGTGTTTCCAAAATCCGTGTATTCCCCAATGGTGCTCGTCCATTTGTCCAATGTCCAGACATAGTCGCGTACGCTGCTTATTTTCATTCGCTTACCAGTCTCTCAAGTCTCTACAGCCAGACACATCCAGACTCATTCTTTCTTGATGTCTTTTTCAATGCAATGCCCATCAACCCCGCAGAGTCCAAGGACAAGCAACGGGCGCCAAATGCACTAGTCCCAACCACTATCGCATACGCTGGCGGTCAAGTCGACTTTACTGTCGACTTGGGAACTGAAGTAAGGTCTGGTCTTTCGTCCTTTCCGTGTCTTACACTCGTCTCTTCTAGTATGCCTCGCGTCTCATGATAGTCAAAGGCCAATTCGACGCGGTCTCCTTGGCCATTTACGGCGATGTCGTTTCCGAGATCCAGGTTTCCCGCACCGAACCTCTTGCTCATAAACCAATCCCCGTTAACGAGCCCCTCCCGCTTTCTAGAGCCCTAGACCCTGCCAATGCAACAGATCCCACTTCCTTGGCAAAGAACTTGCTATCTATCATCGAAGATGCTCCCCCTCTTTGCCTCGTCTCCCGATTGATGTTTTGTTTGAAACCGGCTAATGAGGATTGGGATGAGAGTAACTTTCCGTATCTTTATGCGGACCTGGAGCAAGCTTGCACTGAGGAGCTTACCCTGGACGCTGCTGTCGAGTGTTTGCTTAGGCCAGTATCAGACTCGGTTCCTGAAGATGCCTTGTCCAAGTTTGTAGAGTCGATATCTGCTGCATTGGGCACAAAGGTAAGACCTTGTACTGGGTTCATTACGACGCTAATTTTTGAGGCACAGGATTCCAATCAATCTTTCCTTGTAGCCAAGATATTCAGAATCTCGGCACCACAACTCCCTTCGTTTGGTCTGAAACTTTGTGTAAGGTTTTCTATTCCAAAATAATGAATGCCTTTCCTGACATGCATCATAGCACCATATAGATCCAAGTAGTGTTTTTGATGTGAACTCGGTGGACGAAGACACCCTACTCGAGCTACTCGACGCTTCCGCAAACCCCGATATTGCTCGACATCTAAATACTCCATCATTCCTTGATACACTCCGTGAGGTCCAGGAAAGCGCTAATCACGACAAATCTACTCAAGTAGCCGCCCGTCGTCTTTCCTCTCGAGTTTCTGCTTGGGCTGCTTTCGAAGATGCCCTCACCAATACTAGAGCCGACTTTACTGAAAGCATCACCATGCTCAAAGAAATAGCTGCCGAAGAACAGTCTCTTGGCATCTGGCTAATGTCCATGACCCAACACGATGACATTCTCACGAAAATGTCAGAGAACCCGATATTTTCGAGTACGCATACGTATCCACGATTGCTTTCGAGCATACGCAACGTCAATTCGAGGAGTGGGGCAGTTTCGCATGATGATTTTATCACGTTTATTAGGGCGTTTATTGGAGTAACGTCGGTTTTGGCAGTATGGGCTTGGGCGGATAGTCTGGCGCACGATCTGTCGAGAGAGAGGGTGTTGGGTGTTTTACATTTGTGGCAAGGGGTTGACGGATATCGTGAGGTGCGTCTTTTAGTTTCATTTTTGGCACAGGATCTCAAGGGGCTCTAGACTGTCAACTATCTACTGCTTCTTCCTCAACTCTCCAAGCGTCTAGGGTGGATTATATCCGACAAGGTTGAGGTACCTCGGAAATCCACCATATTTGGAGAAAAGATCTTGCTCGAGCTCTGCAAAGACCCTGATGCGTTTTTGCATTATGATCTAGTTGATACCATTCTCTCTATCGAACCTCCACTCTGTTTTATCCAAGAAACCGAGAGGTTAACCATCCGCAAGATTGCCTTGGTCGCAGATGACGGTCTGCATGCAGCAATAGACGAGCTCACATTCTCCAGTGACCATCCTCTTTCCCTCCGTCGATTGCGTACTCTCCGAGTGTCTATTGGTGTTCTTGACAAGGAACTTGACGGTGGCGACGACAAGGGCGAATGGAAGATTTTACAAGCCATTTGGGATGATCACTCTGTTGCACTTATTCCACGCCTAGTGGATGTTTTCGTTGAGGTTGCGAATGATCTCAATCAACACTTTGTCGTAACGGCCCCACCTCCTACAAAAGATCAAGTTCTTGTAGACCAACTATTTCGCACCGCAGAGGACCTTCTCAGATTGCTGTCCCGCCTCTCAACAAAATTCTCATTAGCAGCGCGTTCTCTACGCATACTGACACTCGGTATCGCCGATGTCTTTGCCTGCACAGATATAGCAGATACCATCTACTCCCAAAACACCTCTGCATGTGCTTCTGCCCAGTCGATGAGACAAACATGTCTAGACGTTGTACGCAAATTCTCGGAACCAGGGTTCACTGTCGAACCCGAGAAACTAGGTGCTGAAATCATCTTGCGCACGCTTTTTGATCATGGAATTGGGGATAGTCATGGTCGAGATCCGGCGTATCACTTGTTGCAAATGTTCACCTTGGTCGATCACGTTCTTCCCGAACCGTCTCAGCATCATCAAAATGGTCTCAAAGACGAATCATGGGATCAGCAGGAGGAGAGGGAGCAATTAGCTCATTGGGTCTTGTCGGTCCTTCCAAACGTGTTGAATGAAGCACAAAAGTTTTTCAGATCGTTGGATGTTGAGAATCGGGTTCATTTCATGCGGAGGCTTGTCAAGCTGGATAAAGATGGCCTTGTGGGACTGGGAGAATGGCTACTCATCGAAGAACTTAAATACCTCGTGCAGTTCACCCAATCATTGTCGGTACCAACGACAAATCCAGATGAACGTGCTGTTCTTCAGTACCAAGTCTCGTCTTCGTTGCAGTTCCTTTATCTCCTCGTCAAACCTTCGTCAAACATTTCAGAATGGTGTATTCAAGCGATATCATCAACACCGGATGTTTCTCTCAATCTAACAACGTGTTTAAAAGAACTCGTTATTTGTCGAGTGGTCTCGAGCCATCTCAACGATATCACGGAGATTTTGGCATCTCATTCAAGCTCTTTTAACGAAGAGCTAAAGAACGCCATCGTACTACTTACTCTGATGACTCTTCGACAGGATCCTCTTAAAGGCTTGTGGCCCTCTGTCGCAGATCTCTTGAAGGATCTGACGATTGAAGAACCCAACACGTTGAGAGCCGAGCTCGGAGATGCTTTGGCAGCAACTGCTCATGGCCAAGCTAGTGCATCTGTGGATGTCAGCTCGGCGACTGCCATCGTTTCAATCTTGGAGTGGCTTGTGGCCCAACCAGATACCAAATACACTATCCTTTGTGGTATCAAACCTGATGATCTGGCTAGCCTCTACGGATCTTTGGAGGGAGCTTTATCAGACCCAGACTCTTCTCGACTCAAGACGCTGAAACCGAAATTCAGCGTCGATGAAGACGAGTCGTTGACTGGAGCATCGGATATTGTAGTTTCAGATAGACTTGAGCTTACTCTTGCCGGCATAGAAGATCTTTTACGACCTCCGGCCCTTATGCAATTACCTTCTACACCAAAAAAGGGCACTCCAGACCTCTTTGGCCTCGTGCTTTCGCCACCTGCAGCACTTTTGCGCTCTACAACAGCGACAGGTCTCACTAAAACATATCTCAACAATGATTTCCGCGAGCTTAGGCAGACGCCTTCTGCAAGGCAAAACACGAGTAGACTTCCAAGTATGCATGGTATGTGCCTTGTCCTTTATATTGCAAATGTACAACAAATGAATGACATGTCTGTGTGTTTGTGGTTGTACAGTGGACGTAGGTATTAGCGGTCAATCGACCTAATTATACTACTGATAATCACCAACCATTTTTATAATGGATGGTAATAGGATTTCGAGTTCAACTCTTCGCCCACTTTGATCCCAATCTCGGATGCCTTTCATCCTTTACCAGTGGTGCCACTATTCCATACACAGTGATCAGAGGAATAGTCCAGAGAAAAACAGAACAACAGCAGAAAGAAAAAATGTGATAATGATACACCAACCAACATATACATATATTTAATGAGATGGGTAAGATCAAAAAATTGGAATAAAAACAGCACAGATCCTGGAAAAAATGAAAGGACGACCCTTGACGGCCAAATAGGAGGCGAATTTATTCCGGATGAACGTATGAAGAGCGTAGCCGAAAATGATTGGGGCGGATATGACCCTGTTGTGGATCGTTGACATCATGGGCAGCGCGAAAATAACGATCCATATCTGCCACGTCGATATCAAATTCGGACGGTGGGTCGGTAGGTAAGTGCGAAGAATTGGGTTGATGGGGCGTGCTTGAAGGAGAGTCGGGAGCTAAAGAATCGGGAGACGTAGGGGCTGCCTTGGAATTCTGACCACCTAACCGATAGGTTCGCTTTCGTTTCGCTTTGACCGGTTGGCGATCGGCGGGATTCGAGGATTTTGAAGGTCCACCTGCATAGCGTGGAGGGCCACTGCGAACGGTGAAATGTTCAAGAGAGCGAGTGTATGGGGACAATGTATGATTGGAATGAGATAGGGTGGAGAGATGATGCAAGCTGTTGTTATGAGGCGAGGGTCGAAGAATGATTCTAGGAGATGTGTCGTCCAAGTCGTAAAGAGTATGATTCGATGGAGATGTGCCAAATATATTTGTATTATCACCTCCTGCCGAAGATATGGATGGTCGTCGTGATGATGGTGGTTGCGGGGGAAGAGAGAGGGGTATAGATTCTCCTTCTTGAGGAGTTTTCACTTCGCTAGTAGTTCGTTGTGTCTCTAAGCTATCTGGCGTAATGGAACGCCGAGATGAAGTCATATTTATTACTGAAGGTGTTCCCAATCCAAGAGGCGTGGCCATCCCATGTAATCCGAGTGGAGTGCGTGCTCCCATAACAGGTGATGGTTCTGGAAAGTATGGATTGAAACCAGGTTGACGCAAACCGCCTAGGCCAGGCGACATCACCTTACCGGCATGCAAAGGAGAAGCAAGGTTGTCAAACGACCTGGACAAGCGCTTGTTGCTTTTCAGCAAAGGCGAAGGTGAATCGGGCGTTGTGAGCATTGATTGGGAATGCACGACTCGAGGACGAGTTATTGTGCCTCCACCAACAGCCGGTATCCTCTCGTATTCCACCGGATCTTTGGGACTCTCTGAGTTGCGTTCACTACGTTGAGCAAAAAGAGACATCCCATCATCCCATTCCACCATGTCAAAGGTCGTCGAAGAGTCGTCATAGTCATAAGGACCAGCTTCATCATCTATTTCGCTGACTTCTTCTGCTAAATCTGCCAAGCCCCTGTTAGGGGAGAAGAGGTTTCGGAAGCCTTTGAATACGCTCTTCGTGGGTAAACCTTCTGGCCTTAGACCATATGTAGGGTCATAGTTTTCTAATTCGGGGAAGGTACTATTAGAGGTGTCATTGGCGGAGGTAGGAGGCGGTGAAGCGGGTCGAGACCGCGAAGGACCTGCAGTTGCTGCACTTCGGCGAGAGTTTGCAGACATTCCGGAATGCGGGGAACGTGGCCGCCGGAAGCCTTCGGGTTCGGAAGAAACATTATGATGGAATGGAGGCTGTATGCTTGGAATACCTGCAACATTACGATGGGACAAAGGTGCTGGAGAGGAATAGACTGTCGCAGGGGGAGCTGGCCTTTTCGAAAGATAAGGTGCTTCGACTTTGGCTTTTATCCATTGCTGGCTAAGCCTATGGATGATACCGGGGAGATCTTCGCGAAACATTTGTCGCAGCTGTCCCTCTATCTCGCGTTGAATAAATTTTTGAATGACGGCGATGGAGTCAAAGGTACTGTTGATGTCAACATTTTGGAGAGGATCCGTTTTGAAAACAAGCGTGATTCCCTTCTGTTTTGACACGACCAGTACGACGATGGAACGTAGTTTGAAATGAGAAAGTCGAAGTAACATGGGTACCACGAGAGGTTGTCTTGCAGCAAGCATTCCTTTTGTTCCGGACATGAGGTGAATATCTGGTTGTTTATGGTTCAATGGATTGGCCTAGAGGAGGTTAGACACGGCCAAAGCGTATTTTTCTACAACATACCTGCACTTTCGTTTTCAACACTAAATGCGCGTCTCCGGAATATGACAATCGAAAAATCCCCCGAAACTGGTCCATCGTGAGCTCTCCAATCTCCCGAATCTCCAATTCCGGAGGCTTCAGCAATCCTATATTCAGCACGAGCGTTTCCACTGTCCATCAAATATGACATACTTCGGTACCCATCTCCAGCTCGACGACTTCAATCTTGTCTGCTATGACGGGCGGTTTATTGCCCTTGTTGAGAGCGTTATTGAGCATTTGGATGGCATCGTAGTGAAACTGGTCCGAGAAACGAGGCCAGTTGAAGGTGAAAGACATGACATACTGTTGCCGGTTTGGCGTTTCCTTAGCGGCAACTGAGACGCCTGCTTATTTGCCTCCTCCCTCGATATCTAACAGCTGCTTTTCCCCTTCGGGCAGCCTCTGTGATCTAGCAAAGCATGAGGGTTAAAGAGAGTATATATAGTAGTTAAAATACATGCGTGAAGTGTATCTATAGATGCGATGCAGACCAAAAATACAAGATACATGAGCAGCAGTGAAAGTAAAAAAGAGCCGTCCAGGGAAAAATAAATATTAAGGAAAGTAAAGAGGATGGAATGAAAAATGTGTCCATGAAATGCAACGAATGTAATGACTCCTACTTCTTCAAAGCCCTTATTTGGGCTCTGAGCTGCCCGTTCTCTGTCTGCATAGTATTCAACTCGTCCAGTAATGCGATACGCTGGCTCTGCTCTGAAGAACGCATCGCGTCTATTTCCTCTTGTGCAAGCGCGAGTTGTTTCTGAGTCTCCGCCAGCTGGGATTCGAGTGACGACTTGAGTGCCTTTTGAGCTTTTGCGCCTTCGTCTGCAAGGCCAAGAACCTTGCCACTAAGTGTGTTATTGGCTTCTGTGAGCTGCCGACATGTCTCTGCTTGCTCTGCAGCCTGCATTTCGATTTCGCTCTTTTCCGCAGATATCCGATCGACGGCTTCTTGCAATTTAGCAACATCGTCTTGCCTGCATGACTATCAGCGATGTTAATATATAAGAAGGGATAGTTAATCTTACGCTGCAGCTTGTTTGGTTGAAAGAGTCATATTCCTCTCCTCCAACATCCTCACTTGCTTCTGGTACGTCTCCAATGCGGTTTGGCTCTCTTGTGCCAATTTCTGTGCCCTCTCCGCATTCTTCTTGAGTAGATCGTGCGCTTGAGCAAATCTCACCAATCTCTCAATCAGAGCCTTGTCATCTGCGATCAGCGCTTGTATGCGGGCAACAAAGCTTTCGATGGTGAACATTCCTGGGTTTGGAGTACTCGGCGACCCAGGGTGCGAAGGTCGATTCTCATAAAGAATCTTGAGCGAGCGAACATCGAGTTCGGAGAGCGATTTGGCCACTGTACTGTCTTTGGCACCGGGACTGGATGTGGGAGAACCAGGGGTACGCATGCTACGTTGTTGACTAGCGAATCTTGCAGCGCGCGCTTCTGGAGAAGGAAGCGAAACCCAGAGAGGTTGCAAGGCACTGACAATGGTTGCAGCATCTCCAGTATACTCTGTTGGTAGAGGGAATGCAATGCTTGGGGCAGGAGAGAATGTTGGCTCGTCCTAAAATCGAATAAATAAGAGGGCGAAAGATATAAAATAGGACGCTCACTTTGAATCTCGAATCCCGAGACCTCACCTCTTTTCGGGCATCTTCTCGCTCCCGACGAGCTTCCTCGAGCTCTCGACTGAGAACCTCTCTCTTATCAAATCCGCTCTTAACGTCCTCCTCCAACTTCTTCCTCAACGACTCCCATTCACTTTCTGCTTTGGCACGTGTCTCCAAATGTTCATCAACAGCAGCAAGTAAACCTCTCAAAGATGTATCTCGCGAGTAGAGGGCTATACGATGCTTCTGCATCAATGACTGTAGAGCCGCCAAAGCATCATCCAACTCCTTGTTGGCATTCCTCAACAAGATTCCTTCGTCTTCTCTTGCCCTGTCCACTTCTTCCTGCAACCGCTCTAGATCCGCCATTCGGTCATCTTCTAACTGCCTTCTCTCCTTATCCCACTCTTCCCGTTCTGCTTCCCGTTCTGCCCTTAACCGCCTTAACTCTTCATCTTTCTTCTCGAGCTGCTGCCGGCTCGTCTCTTTCACCTCGGCCAACAGGGTATCAGCTCCTATCCTCTCTGCCTGACTCGCTTCCATTGTGTCCAGTCTCTGTTGTAGGTTCTCGACTTCACTCTCCTTATCCGAAAGTCTTCTTCGCTCCTCTTCCCAAGTACGCTGTTGCACCCTCAGCTCTTCCAGCTCTTGGTCCAAGCCTTCCAACTTTGGAAGTTCCTTCTCCAATGCGCCAATCGTCTCTTCAGCCGTTTGCAATTCCATCTGCAACATCGTCACAGCCTCCTCTTTCTCCAGCCGAAGCAGAGACAAATCTCTTGCCAGCTCTGCCTGCTTTTTCCCCGCTGCAGTTAGAGATTGTGTCGCATCCTTGAGCTTTTGTTCAAGGGAAGCTATCTCGGCGGCAGCATCTTCCGGTGAACGTAATCGAGCGGGAACAACGGCATCTACATGTCCAGCAAAAAGATGCGCACCGTCGAACCGAGTCTTGTTGGATGCCGTCGACCCTGTCATTATTGACATTGACGAAGCTGGCGACATGGGTGTGCTTCCATATCCACTGTCTCCGTCGCTCCCGTTCATCCCGTATCCATTCATGCCATTAGATTGTGGTGTCATCTTTTTCTCCATACTCCGCACAGAATAGCTTAAGACACCCGCGCGATGTTCCACGAGCTTCCGGTGGACTTCTGCTGCTCGTTCTGAAACCCTCCATAACTCCTTTTGCGCAACGTCAACACGACGATTGGCTGTTTCGAGTTGTTCTTCAGTCTGTTTGGAGACCTTCTTAAGAGGTGCATTAACTTTGCTGAGTGAAACAGCAGCGTCGCGAATTTTGGTTTCAAGGGAAAGCTTTTTTGTCATTGCACCAATACGAGAAGAAAGTAATTGTTGTTCCTGTATGGTTATTTAGAATAAAGCCCAGGAATAAGATTCTGGAGACGTACCTTTTTGAGTTCGTCTACTTCTTCTGAGCTAAGGATCTCAAAGTCCCTACTATCCACGACTGCTTCACTAGCCAACAGACTGAGAAGCAGTTCATCCCTAGTGTTCAAAAGACCCGACGTCCGCTTGAATTCGGGATCGACTTGAGTGATGGGTTTTCGTGTCGCGGGCTTTTTAGAGGGGGTTTGTGGTGATGATGGTCCAGCAGTTGGTGATAATGGCTGTCTTCGCATTATGGGTGAAGAGCTGACTGAAGAGGACTGGCTTTTTCTTTGGGCTGGGGAACCGGGGGCAGATTGAGACGAACGACTGGATCTGAGAGGGTTGTCGTCGGGAAGTGGGGGTGGTTTTTGCTTGTCTTTACGAAGGAAGAGAGCAGCAGTGGTAGTCTTTGGGCTTCCATAGGGAGATGGAGGTTGTTGCTGTGTAGGAGATTGGGGAGGCCATGTTGGTCCAGGCTTTGCGCTCAACGGTGGTACAGAGGCTGGCTCTGACTGGATTGGTGGAGGCGGGTCTGGAGGCGATGAGCTCGTCACAGACGCCGCTGCACCTAGGAACCTACGGACACCGTTCATGGCTGGTCCAGAGGGAGCGGGTGCTATTTAGTTTAGTGTTGGCAGTGGTAATCAGCCAGTCGGCAATTGTCGAAGATCTTTCTTGCCGAATCCGTTCTTGTTGACTACTACTACGGACACTGCTATGGAGACTGTGCTACTCTGCTTCTGATCTAGTACTGCGGACTCAAACTCGGTTATATACTTTACTGTCGTCTCTTCACAAGGAGGAAACATTTGTGTTACCCAAAAGACTGCTAGTTGACTTGCAGGGTCGATCTAGAAATGAAGATCAGTCAATTCTGACCAGGACAACGTACCAGGTTTTCGCCTTTCGTCGATTTCCTCCAGCATCAACATTCGATTCAAACCCCAGTTGTACTAGTCCGGTGAGGAAAGGTTTACCAGCCCCAGGAAGCTATATCTAGTGACTACCCTCGCTCTCAAAGACGTTGAATACGTACCTTCATTCGGTCCGCTTCTTCAATTGCTGCCATCAGACACTTGTTGTCTTTGAGCTGTGGCTCGACATCATATTCCTCGTCTCGTTCTTCAACCAGACCTTGTCGTTCAGCAGCAAATACTCGAGAAGCCACATATAACCCGCGGACAGCCCTCCCCACCGTCTATTCACCTGTGCCAACGCATAGCCCCGTTTGTAGGGCTTACTTACTCTTGACCTCCTGCATAGACCCATTTGGCGTCCTTGCCTGTATCAAAACGCGTGGTTTGTCCTTGTCCCAGTTCTGCGGCTTGAACGTCCAGTCCTTGGTCAACCCAAGAGGTCCCCAGGTGTATCTAGCAAAGTACTCTCCGAGACTAGCACTTCCACTGAATCATTCGACAACGGCACCAGTCCAATCGATAGGAAAGCCGTAAAGAAACCCCTATCCAGGTTCAAACATCAATGGGAACAGACTGTGATCTTGCTGGACCGTCATCAGAAGATAGATGACGCACAGTAAACACGGTGATTACCCACAAGTGTCCTTCCTTCGGTAGGTATCTTCATATCTCGCTGCAGTCGAGAGTCCATGATACCCGTAGGATGTAGCTATATTACTTCTAGCTAAGTTTAACAAAACTAGTTCCAGACCACAACTCATTCCCGAGGAATGCGTCAGATGCTTAGGGACCACCAAACCCTCGGCCGGGAACACAAGCTCTAACGTACCTTGGAGTCATCTTATTCTTCAAAATCGGCTTTCCCGTGTCTTCCTCCAAGCCTTCTAAAATTCCGGGGCTCTTCCATTCCGTCAAACCCCGACCGATATCCTCGTCGAGACCCACCAATCCTTTTTCGACCATCTGCAGCGCAGCAACGCTCGTTACCAGTTTGGTACACGAGGTGATCCACATTGTGCTGTCGAAATCCACTGGATGAGAGTTGGGTTCCGTGGAGAGGTAACCATAGTGCTCCTTGATGTCGAGAGTATCTGCAAGAAGATCATTGCTATCGACACCTTACCATCATTCACGAGAGAAAGAAAAAGGAGTGACATACCAGATACATCTTTGGTCTGTATAGCAACTGCGGGGATGACTTGTTTTGATCTGTCTGTCTCTCCAGTTGCGCCGTGTAGCTCTTTTCTTAGAGCGTCTATTGCATTCTGGGTCGGATGATAAACGATTTTAGCATTACTACATACTTATGTATCGAAGAAAATGTCTCCTACTAGATCTATTTGGGCGCCAATAAATCGATTCCTCGGAATTCATGGTTACAGCAAGCAATTACTAAAGTTCATTCGCCTTAATCTCTTTCTTTCGACTGCAAATCTACCAGTGTACAAGGCGTTTAGAAGATCTTCTGAGCCGAATATACATGATGATACAGTTGTCTAAATTTCCTAGCATACTACACCCTCTCTTCACAATCTCTGCTTCTGATTCGATTCTGTGTATACTGCAGATTCGAATTTGTTGATATATCCTACTGTCGTATCTTCAGCAGGTGGGAAGATTTGCGTTGCCCACAGGGCTGCCACTTGGCTTGAAGGATCAATCCACCTTAGAGAATAAATATCAGGAAGATATGCAGCGCCATAAAACGAATAGCTTGCCAAACGAGGGTTGGCATACCGCCCCATGTAAGTGTGCCAGACTTTCGTTTTCCATCCAAATCTTCTACTGTTAACATTCCACCCAAACCCCAGTTATATTGGGATCCTAAGGGTAGCCCACAGAGTAAAGGATTCCCAGCGCCAGGAAGCTGCATCTGTCATGAGTGATTGTTTCATTTCTACAAGGCTCAAGGTACACACCCTTCTGCGGTCCGCTTCTTCAATTGCTGCCAGGAGATACTTGTTATCTTTGAGCTGCGGCTCGAACATCATGTCCCTGGTCTCCTTCTTCAACAATATTTCGTTATTCAATAACAAAGACTCCAGCAGTTTCATGTAACCCGCGGGTTTCATGAATAACCCTCCTCCTCCACCGTCGTATTCACCTGTACCATCGTATAACCCTGCTTGCGGCAATGGTATGTTTTTCACTTCCCGCATGGCCCCATTCGGTGTTCTTGCCTGCAAAGCAACACGCGGTTTATCCTTGTCCCAGTTCTGTGGTTTGAATGTCCAATCATCCCCAGTCAACCCAAGAGGCCCCCAAATGTGTTTAGCAAAATACTCTCCGAGACTAGCACTTCCACTAAGTCGCTCGACGACAGCACCGGCCCAATCAATAGAGAACCCATAGAACCAGCCTTCTCCTGGTTCGTACACCAATGGAAGAAGACTGTGATCTTGCTTTGTTAAAGGTTTTCGTTAGGTATGGATACAGGAGTACTAAGCACAAGAACTCCTTACCAAAGACCTCCCTCCGGGAGCTATCTTCATGTAATTCACGTACTGCTGAAGCCGAGGATCCATGATACCTGTAAGACAACCGGTTAGATCTATATCTATCATCATCAAACTAATTCCGAACCATAGCTCATTCCTGAGGAGTGCGTCAGTAAGTGCCTAGAGAATTCATCAATTTCAGTCTTCGGCCGAGAGCTCTTAAGTACGCACCTCAGAGTTATCTTATTCTTTGCTGGCCTCAAAATGGGTTTCCCGGTCCCTTCCTCAAATCCTTCCAAAATCTCGGGGCTTTTCCACTCTGTCAAAACCCGACTAATATCCTCATCGAGATCCACCAATCCTTTCTCGACCATCTGCAGCGCAGCAACGCTCGTTACCAATTTGGTGCACGAGGCGATCCACATTATACTGTCGAAATCGACTGGGGGCGAATCAGGTTTCGTGGACAGGTAGCCATAGTGTTCTTTGATGTTCAGAGTACCTGGAAGACACCAAGACGTCAAGTAGCTGCGCCTTGGGAGAGAAACATTCAGTACCGGATGCATTCTTTGCCTGTATAACGACTGCAGGGATGGTCTGCTTTGTTCTATCGGTTTCACCAGTTGCATCGCGAAGTTCTTGTCTTAGAGCGTCCATTGGGTTCCGTGTCAGATAAGAAATGAACGACGGGTGCTAGTGTGGGCCTTTTGTAGGGTTTGATATGGACGGCCACGGGTGCGTACCTTGAATTATTTACTGTAGATTTGTTTTGATCTAGTCCCCGCGGCCGGCTCAGGATAACCGACGCTGTGGAGATGTAAAAATATGTAAGTTCTTGTCAGAGACGAGTACATGATAGAACATGTGAGTGACACTGGGTGCAAATCACTGTAAATCATCAACATTTCAGTGAAATTACAGGGGAATTATCCTATAGATTTCAGTATGTATTTCCTCAAACATTACAGAAAAAAATACAGAACACCCACTTTTGTTTTGACATCCTATATGACCTCTGTAAATCATGAAGATATACAGGGAACATTACAGTGTGACAAATAGTCATAGTAATTCTGCCTGTAATGTCTTTGCATTTCAATAGGAAATACACAAGAAAAAATCAAGTAGCCATTTCTGTAATTCATGTGTAAATTCAAGTGGATTACATAGGAAATACATAACAGATAGTATTGTATTTCATGGAAAATACAGGGTGACATGCAGTCACATATGTCATCCTGTAACACCTTGAAGTTTTTTCAGTATGAAATACAGGATAGATTTCAGAAAGGCTCTCTGTAATTCTTCTACAAAACACAATGATGGTACATGGAAATACAATAAGTGAATCATATAATCCACATGCATTTCAGGAAATTATGGGATATGTAATGTCTTTGAAATTCTTCTGTAAAGCAAGGTGATATATACAATAGGGCCACCTTGTAATTCACATGCATTTCAATAGGTAATATAATACTGTAATGTTTTTGTAATGTTTTGGTCATTGATACAGAATTACTCTGTATATTGCTAGATTGTATTGTACTGATAACTACAAGAAAATTACTATGTGACTATCAGTCACACAGATATTATGGTAATGTTTCAGTAATGTTGGAGGAGATACAGAGGGAATACAAATCCAAGTATATAGTTTATTGCAATGTATGGGGAAGAATCAAGGGGAATTACAGAAATATGTTGTGAAGTCAGTATGAACTTGTCATGAAGTCAGCATGAAGTTGGTGTGAAGTTGGTGTAAACTTGTCGTGAACTTGGCATGAACTTGGCATGAATTTGTTGTGAAGTTGACATAAACTTGTCCTGAACTTGTCCTGAACTTGTCCTAAACTTGTCATGAAGTGAAGTTGGCATGAAGTCAGTATGAAGTGGGCATGAACTTTTCATGAAGTTGGCATGAAGTCAGCATGAAGTGGGCATGAACTTGTCATGAAGTCAGCATGAAGTGGGCATGAACTTGGCATGAACTTGTCATGAAGTTGGCATGAAGTGGGCATGAACTTGTCATGAAGGGAAGTTGGCATGAAGTCAGCCTGAAGTGGGCATGAACTTGGCATGAACTCATTGTGAAGTCAGCATGAAGTGGGCATGAACAGCATGAACTTGTTGTGAAGTCAACATGAACTTGTCATGAAGTTGGCATGAACTCATTGTGAAGTCAGCATGAAGTGGGCATGAACTTGGCATGAACTTGTTGTGAAGTCAGCATGAAGTGGACATGAACTTTTCATGAAGTTGGCATGAAGTGGGCATGAACTTGTCATGAAGTCAGCATGAACTTGTTGTGAACCTGGCATGAACTTGTCATGAACTTGTGGGGAAGTCAGCATGAACTTGGCATGAAGTCAGCATGAATGAAGTTGGCATGAACTTGACATGAACTGGTCATGAACTGGTCATGAAATTGGCATGCAGTCAGCATGGTGAACTGGTCATGAACTTGTCATGAAGTCAAATTTTGTTCAGAGCATTGATTCATTAATTTCAATTGATACAAGTTCATGCCCACTTCACAACAAGTTCATGCCCACTTCATGACAAGTTCATGCCAACTTCATGGCAAGTTCATGGCAAGTTCATGCTGACTTCATGACAAGTTCATGCCCACTTCATGCCAACTTCATGACAAGTTCATGCCCACTTCATGCTGACTTCATGCTGACTTAACAACAAGTTCATGCCAAGTTCATACCCACTTCATGCTGACTTCATGCCAACTTCACAACAAATTCATGCCAAGTTCATGCCAAGTTCACGACAAGTTTACACCAACTTCACACCAACTTCATGCTGACTTCATGACAAGTTCATACTGACTTCACAACATATTTCTGTAATTCCCCTTGATTCTTCCCCATACATTGCAATAAACTATATACTTGGATTTGTATTCCCTCTGTATCTCCTCCAACATTACTGAAACATTACCATAATATCTGTGTGACTGATAGTCACATAGTAATTTTCTTGTAGTTATCAGTACAATACAATCTAGCAATATACAGAGTAATTCTGTATCAATGACCAAAACATTACAAAAACATTACAGTATTATATTACCTATTGAAATGCATGTGAATTACAAGGTGGCCCTATTGTATATATCACCTTGCTTTACAGAAGAATTTCAAAGACATTACATATCCCATAATTTCCTGAAATGCATGTGGATTATATGATTCACTTATTGTATTTCCATGTACCATCATTGTGTTTTGTAGAAGAATTACAGAGAGCCTTTCTGAAATCTATCCTGTATTTCATACTGAAAAAACTTCAAGGTGTTACAGGATGACATATGTGACTGCATGTCACCCTGTATTTTCCATGAAATACAATACTATCTGTTATGTATTTCCTATGTAATCCACTTGAATTTACACATGAATTACAGAAATGGCTACTTGATTTTTTCTTGTGTATTTCCTATTGAAATGCAAAGACATTACAGGCAGAATTACTATGACTATTTGTCACACTGTAATGTTCCCTGTATATCTTCATGATTTACAGAGGTCATATAGGATGTCAAAACAAAAGTGGGTGTTCTGTATTTTTTTCTGTAATGTTTGAGGAAATACATACTGAAATCTATAGGATAATTCCCCTGTAATTTCACTGAAATGTTGATGATTTACAGTGATATGCACCCAGTGTGATGTATAATCCACCGAAGCGAAGATCGTGACGCGTCGAACGCGCCGATCCCGAACATTCTCATGGTGGATTTGTCCGGCTTTCCTCAGTCATCTGCTTCGAATATCTTTCAGACGGGCAGGGTCGAGTTATAGAACCAGCAATTCCAAGTCTTTGATTGGGGACGCAAAGAAAAATCTAATCATACAAACTTCTGGGTTACACTGGTATTGTGGATGCCATGATTACTACGACCCAAGTTTCTTCAGCTCATCATACGCCGCATATTCCCATTCAGAGTTTAGACTTGTTACTGTTGGTTCCCCTGGAGGTAGAATTTGAGTGGCAAAGTATCCACAAACTTCGCTGGTTGGGTCAATCCACCTAAAACCGAATTAGAACTCGAATTCGACGCATTTCGCTCAAAGAGACGAACCAGAAGAGATTTGGATATCCTGCCCAAGACAGAGTGCCCCTTTTTCGTTTACCCTCCACGTCATGCATGGCGAGCAAGCCTCCGAGTCCCCAATTGACTTCAGTATCAAAAGGCGTCCCACACATCATTGAATTCCTCAAAATAGACGGTTTCGTCTGAATATACTCCACCAACTGTTTCGGATTCTTCAACTGTGGCTCGAACATCATGTCCCTCGTCTCCGGTTTCAGTACTTTTCCATCATTCTTCAGAAGCGACTCCAGTAACTTGATATAATCCGTAGGCTGGAGGAACAGCCCTCCTCCCCCTCCATCATACTCTCCTGGGTATACGCCTACTTGGGATTCAACCATAGACCCATCTGGATTGCGTTGGTATAGTTGCACAAGGCGGTCCCTAATGTCCGTACGGTGTTGGATGCGGAATGCGGTGTTGGACATGCCTAGAGGAGACCAAATATGTTTCTCCATGTACTCGCCTAGGCAGGAAGAATTTGTGAGGCGTTCGACGACAACGCCGGCCCAGTCGATGGAGAAGCCGTAGTGCCAGTCTTCCCCTGGGTCGAAGAGGAGGGGAAAGAGACTTTGGTCTTGCTGGAAAACAGTTAATGGCCCGAATAAGACAGAGTTATTATCAAAACTCACTAGAGAATGTCCTTTGAGTACATGTTTCGTAGCCTGCATGTATTTTTGAATTTGTTCATGCATTATCCCATATGGCATTCCGGATGAGTGCGTAAGTAGATGCCTGAAAGTGCCTTAGCACAAGATAAAACAAAGATGTATTGTAAATACCAACCTCAAAGTCATCTTGGTCTTCGGTGGTCTAAGAATCGGCTCTCCGGTCTCCGCGTTGTAACCATCTAAAACCTTTACATCCTTCCACTCGTGTAAAACCCTCGTAATGTCCTCATCCAGATCAACTAGACCTTGCTCGACTACCTGTAGAGCTGCTACAGTCGTAATGAGCTTTGTACACGACGCAATCCAAAACGTCGAGTCAAAATCTACTGGTGCTGCGTCGGGCTTCGTCGATACGTAGCCGTACTTCTCTTTGATATCGAGTGTGCCTTTGAGAAAAGAACGATGAGCTACGCATGGATAAAATAAAAGCTGGCAACGCACCGGATCTGTTCTTTGCAAGAAGGATGACAGGTGGGATCGTTTGTTTCGACCTGTCGACTTCACCCGTGGCGTCTCGTAGTTTTTGTCTTAGCGCTTCCATCGTAGTCAAAGTAAAGCAGGGTAGATGTGACGTTGGGAGCTAGTGTAGTCATTGTTTTGACTTAACCTGCCTTTTTATCTGGAGCCCAAGAAACAAGATGGTGGAAGAAAGACAAGACTGCCGAACCGCCGGATCAGTTATATAAATGACGTTTGATTCAGTGCGTTTGTCCGCGTAGCCCGACAACTCCAAGGTCACTAGTGCTAACGTTTCTGTGATTTCTAGTAATTCAAGCAAGTTGCCCATCACTCGAAAGAGTCTTTTGTACATATTTCTGCAGACACATTCCTGGCCCTTGTTCGCCTCAAGCAGAACAAGTGACTTGACAGAAGCTTCTCTGACGGTACTGGGCGCTCTGGATGCGTGCTCGTTTCGTGTGTATCGGAAGTTCTACTCGGATACCCCGCTTTCGCCGTTGACGCGTCGAATTTGAAACGTCCGGCCGCAGGTTTCTCGAGCATTTGATTAATTTGCGCCACACCGCAAGTGGAGTCTTGTTCGCATTAATGCACAGTATAGGACTGATGGTGAGATCGTTGTACTTGCGCGCGCAAACCAACTTATCCCTGCAGAATCTAAACAGATTCGACAATCACCTCAGACCTAGTAGCAGGCGAGTACTAAAGAGTAGTATACTTGTTTATGCAGCAGGCCTTGCGGGCATCCATACCTTCCACCTCAAATAAAACAGGAAGCCGCGGCCATTCAAAAAGTGCTGTGAACAGACGCCTGAGTTCGAAGTATAGCAACACGTATTTACCTTGGTCTTACTTTTATTCTGAATGCTAGTGGTCTATTAATGGTCATTAGAATTCAAAGAGTGCTATATCCGCCCGTCGATTCTCATCGATATGTTCGTTCCGGAAGACGGCTAGAGGTACATGTTGGTCCAGAACATTGCGCATTCGTGCTTGCCTGGATCTGAATTTAATAGCTGTCAGAGGCTGTCTCGGTGTCATTTTTGACTTATGTTATTGTTCTCCTGGATAATTACCAGCTGTATAAGCACATAAAGCAAGCCTCCTTAGTGACCGTTCTAATGCATTCGCTCAGGCCATCGAAAGTATCCGTCTTCCTCCTTCTGCTATGGCATTCGAGAGAAATCTGGCCATCCTCCAGCGGAGAAGATATCTATTTGTCGCACGGAGCGATGATCCGGTTATTAAGATGGAGAAGTTTGCATATCGAGAAAATTGGCAGAAAACCAGCATAATAGCAAGGTGGATTTCACCATCTGTCGTGGTCTTGTCAAATCTACCTTCATCGAGGTCCGCGTAGCTAAGTGGTATAGCGTGAGATTGCAAGTCTGCAATATCTTAAGGTCCCGTGTTCGATCCACGGCGCGGACTGTGGCTTTTTTTTGACTTGGAATGCAAAGTGCCAAGCGAAAGTCTTGATTTTGAAGAGTGACGTAATCAGCTTTGGTTGTTTCACCGCGATGAGTGACGGGATTTTGTCCTCCTCACCCTCTTCTCACAAGTCTAGCTCCCCTGTGAGACGCAGAGGGAGCGCTAGTGCTAGTGTTGGTGAGGACAGACCCAGACTCTCCCCGACCCTTGCCCGCACCACTGCGTTCAACGACAATGACCTTCGGGAACGTCAACGGGAAATGGACCGCGACATGGCCATGGCCATGCAACGCTCCAGAGTTCGCAGAGATACTGTCTCTGACGATGTAGAGCCCATCGTGGATCTCCGAGACCATCTCAACCCAACACAAGATCCGACTCTTCTCGTAGGACACAATGACGAGTCTACGATAGCTTTACCGACCTATCAGCCCATACAATCACCCGTTCAACCCGTTCCATCCAGTTCTGTATTTGACTTTGCCCACATAGAAGAGTTTGCGTCCAAGGAACGTGCAGCATTGCAACAAACTCAGGCGGCTGCTAAATTTAGCATTCCCCCTCGAAATCAGCAAAGGCAGTTTACGGACGAGGTACATCGACCTCAGGCCGAACCCATTCAAGCCCCAGCAGAATCCGAACAGTCGCAGCCACAAATTGACCCTCCTCCCTCACATCCTACTCCTTCTCGCCGTCTCAGCGAATCCAATGCCTTACCTCGTCCTCGTCAAAGAAAAGGCATTGGAGGCAAATTAGCCATGTTCGAGTCCTCCAATGCCGGTGGTCACGAATCAAATGTCAATTCGTTCCTTGGGATCCCTCCACAAACCGGTCCTTCTGGTGCATTGATTAGCACCGCTTCTTCATTCGAAAATCTACCTACAGTATACAACTCGGGTGTCGTTTCGAAATACGGTTTGGGTGTACAAGATCAACCTATAGCAGGGACATCTGCCGCAGGAGGCATGCTCAATACAGGGCACGACAGGCCCTATAGATTTTCCTTCTATTCTAATGCTTTATCTGCAACTATTCATGCACGCAGTCTCCATGAGCTTCCGGCCGAGGGTCAGTCATTTGAAGAGTTGTTTACTGGTATCAAACCTGGTACTCAGGATCAGGAAGGGCTGGGCAAGGGTTCGAACGAATTTTCCACTCCCAAAGAGAAGGAACGTCCGTTATCTACGGGGGCTGGTAGGGGTTATTTCGCCTCCAATATGAAGCCCCGCAGATCAGCGCTGCTGGGAGGTGGAGCTTTCGGTGGTTTCACGGGAGGATTTGGGAGCTTGGAGGAAGAGGCAGAGGCGAATACGTGGTGGTTGGATGTCACTAGCCCAACCGATGAGGAGATGAAGATTTTGAGCAAGGTGAGTGCTGCAACTTATGATTCACCACTTCATATCCATGCGCTGTCTTAGGTCTTCAATATCCATCCCCTCACTTCGGAAGATATCCAAATGGAAGAAACTCGAGAAAAAATCGAGCTTTTCAGAAACTACTACTTTGTGTGTTTCCGCAGTTTTGATCAAGATCCATACAGTCCGACGCACTTGGAACCCCTCAACATGTACATCATCGTGTTCAGGGAAGGGATTGTCAGTGTACGTGTGGTTTATTTTTATCCAGTCTCTTTCCACCAAGACGTTCTTTTCCTTCTACTCAGTTCCACTTCCATCCAACTCCGCATCCTTCTTCTGTTCGCCGACGTATCAAACAACTCAAGGATTACATCTCAGTCACATCTGACTGGATTTCATACGCGTTGATTGACGACATTACGGATGCCTTTGGACCGTTGATTCAAAGTATAGAATATGAGGTCGATTCCATCGATGAGTTGGTGCTGATACTCAAGGGTAAGTTTTTGTGGTTATGAATAAAGAAGCACCTCATGATTTTTCTGACGTAGACACGACCTCTCAATCGGATATGCTCCGTCGCATCGGAACGTGCCGCAAAAAAGTCATGGGCCTTCTACGTCTAATGGGATCCAAGGCCGATGTCGTCAAGGGTTTAGCAAAGAGATGCAATGAAAACTGGCAGGTTGCGCCTACGAGCGAGATTGGGTTGTATTTGAGTGATATCCAGGTAAGCTGTTTTAGTAGAATAAAGATAAACTTTTAACTAATCATGCTCTAGGATCACTTGATAACAATGACCCAATCTCTAAACCACTATGAAAAAATCCTTTCCCGTTCCCATTCCAACTACCTCGCTCAGATCTCTATCGAAATGACAGAAGCCAACAATCAAATCAACGACGTCCTTTCGAAACTTACTGCTCTTGGTACAGTCCTCATCCCTATGAATTTGGTGACAGGTTTGTGGGGTATGAACGTTCATGTGCCAGGACAGGATTCGGAGGATGACACGGGGACGTTCTACTGGTTTGGTGGGATCGTGGCGGTTTTGGGTGTCTTTGCGATTGTTGGGGGGTATGGAACGTATAGGTTGTTGGTAAGGGGAAGGGATGCGGAAAATGGGAAGTAGGTAAGAGTTTTGTTAAGGGATGTAGTTCACTATTGGTCTCTTTGGTGGGTTTTACGGTCATAAATACGGAAAAATGGACTTAAAAAAGTCAACAATGCATCAAAATTCAAGAGTGTTGATAACACAGGCTGGAAAGAAAGTAATTTAGTTATACTTACAGTACTACGTATTTCATGCATACTCATGCAGTTAGATAAATAATGGCTTGCTTTCTCTCGATCTCGTGTACGTAAGAATCACCTCCATTCTCGGTCGCACCAAGATTCTTATCCAGTATGCTGACTATGTAAATTCGAGTCCCTTCTTCTTTGTTTGCTTGGGAGTGATACGCATCTGAACATTCCATGGATTCATTCCGAGACGAGTTGCGCCGTGCAACAGGCGAGACAAGTCGTGGAGAGCAAACGCTCCCTGGTGTTGTCGTAATTGCCGGGAATAAAGATGGTGAGTTTGAGCCATTCCAGGTCGTTCAAGAGACATTCACCTCCATCTTGCAGGTCCAATCTTTCACGAAACCTTTGGATTCCAATCACTGGACCCGAGTTCTCCGCCAGTTTCGAAAGAAAACACCTTCTGGATCGCGTCTTGTACCAAACTCATCACTGCCATCGCTGTTCTCCAAATCGTTGAACGTGGCAAGGTTGATTTGGATGAGGACGTTACAAAGATCATACCAGAATGGAAGGATCAGGAGGTATTGTTAGGATTTGATGAAGCCGGAAAGCCGATTGTGAAGAAGATGGAGGAAAAGATGACTTTGAGGTGAGGTTATTAGTTCCTCAGGGGAAGACGTATAATTTCATGGATATCCAGGCATTGCTTGACGCACACTGCGGGCATGTCGTATCAGTATGATATGAACCTACCCATTTCAAAGTATAAGAGAGCTATGGGTCTTCCTGATACGTCAGCTAGCCATCTCACACTGGTGGGTGCACTCAAACTGGGTACATATCGGTCCTTACGTTCTTCAGGCCGAACGTACCCTTTACCCTCTACTATCTGAACCAGAAACTGCCTGGGAATACTCTCCTGGAATGGACTGGGCCGGTGTCGTCGTCGAGCGGCTTTCTTCTCAACGTTTAGAAGAGTACATGTCCGAAAACATCTTCAAGCCTCTTGGGATGAATTCGACTACTTTCAGGATTAACGATCGCGTCGACGTCAAAGAAAAACTTATCGACCCTGTGACTAGAGAATATTCCGACCCGACTGTGCCAGGTAAACTCAAACCCTTCACGGAATACAGCTTGACCGGATCCTATTCATACGATGCTGGAGGTTCGGGGCTGTATCTTCCCCCTTCAGATTACGCCAAAGTACTCCAAGCACTCCTAAGGAACGATGGAACCCTCTTGAAACCAGAAACAGTCGAAATACTTCTTAAACCCCAACTTTCTCCAGAATTGGTCAAATCCTTTGTTGACAACGCAAGAAGCAAACCGACTGCAGGGTTGAGAGCTGCAATCTCGATGAATATTTTGGAGGTTGAAGAAACAGGGATGAATTTCGATTCTGGAGTGAATTGGGCGTTTGGTGGACTTTTAACCTTGGAGGATGTTCCTGGAAGAAGGAAAAAGAGGAGTTTGGCTTGGGGTGGTATGGCAAATCTGCAGGTAAGCATACGTCGAGAATTATTGATCAAGCCGTAACTAATGAACCTGTGACAATACTTTTCTCAAATACTCAGTGGGTTCGTATTTTATTTGTTTATGGCCTAATCGATGACAGACTAATAATTTTTGCAGTGGGTCGATCCAACAAGCAATGTTTACGGAATGTATGCAACTCAGCTACTACCAATTGGTGATATGCCTTCTGCTGTGATGCAGTCCAGATTTGAGAAGGCAGTCTACGAAGAGCTAGAATTGAAGTAGTTATGGAGTAGTCTTCTATGTACTATACAAGTGCCTTGCTCGAATCTTATCACCCTTGAGTACTCTTGTACCAGTTTAGCCAGCGGACGTTTGAAAATCCTCTAGAATCAAGGGTGTTTTCTCAGCATAACGATGGTCACAAAAGAACGACAGTATGTCCCTTCCTGGTAATCTCTTCAGTCATCTTATTTGTTTATAGGACGAGAAAGAAGATGTAAGTATCGGTTCTCTGTCTTTGATAATACATGACGACGTTCTTCAGTCCACCGCTTGCAGACCCCAGTTCCAGAATTTTTGATGCTAAAAGGCCTCCATTATAGCATTATAGGCATTGAACAATCTCATTTCATTTGTCTCATGTATAAACTGAGGTAGTAATGCTTCATCAAGTTCAACCAAGCCTCGTTCTACGCACTGCAAGGCCCATCACTTTCATACAAGAAGTGGCCCAATAGCGGTGTTCAAGTCCAGAGGAGCAAACTCTCGATACACTGCTTCCTCAAAATGAGAGAATAAATCAGTCGAAGGTATATCGCCAAACGGTTGGATTTGCGTAGCGTACAACCCGAAAACGTTACTGGTACGGTCGATCCACTAGAAAAACCTCAGATCCCGTCCAGAAGGTGCTAGGAACATATACTCACCCAGTGTCTAGAATTCCGAAGAGAAGACACATACATGGCGTTAGCATCATGAATTTAAAGAAAGATTGATCACTTGCAGATTTGGCAGTCCCGACCAGCTCAAGGAATACTTTTTTCGTTTTCCGGGGACATCCTCCATGGTAAGTAAGCTCCCTAATCCCCAATTGTACTCAATGTCGACGGGAAGCGCAGCCAACATGGTATATCGGAAGGGATTGGCTTTGATATACTCGACGAGATATTTTGAGTCTTGAAGTTGAGGCGTAAACATTAGATCAACGGTCTCTGGCTTCAGGATAGTCCCGTTATTTCGTAGAAGAGCTTCCAGCAGCTTGGCATAGTCGGTGGGTTTGATGAACATCCCGGCCCCTCCACAGTCATAACTGAAGGTGTACAGCGCCTCGCTTTCAACGGACACCTTCAAACGATCTTCCTCATCTCTAGTCAACATCTCTACCAGGTGAGAGCGGATATCGTCGCGCTGTTTGAGACGAAAGGTCGCTGTGGTGATACCAAGGGGACTCCATACATTTTTGGTCATATACTCTTCCAGTTTTCCATGACCCCCGAGACGTTCGACCTTGAAAATCGTCAGTAATCAAGGCGACGATGACCTATCGTTCCGAGCTTACCACCACTCCGGCCCAATCAATAGAATACGAATATTCCCATCCTTCACCAGGTTCGAATAGCAAAGGATAAACACTCGATTCTGCCTGTAATGAATATACTCGTTAGACAGAGTTTTGTCACACAAAGATAAATTTATCATACCAACGTTTCACCAACTCTGGGAGCCATGCCCATACTTTGACGATACCTTTGTACAGCGGGGGACAGGGGTCCATACCCAATGCCTGATGAATGCGTCAAGAGTTGTCTACATGCAAAGAGTCAGGTTCTTTCGTGTCGCTGTAGCATCTAATATACGGTTTACCTCAGAGTCATCTTATTCTTTGCAGGCCTAGTCATGGGTTTACCATCTTCGTCGAAACCGGTCAAGACTGTCGGGTTTTTCCATTCATGCAAAATACGTGTGATGTCTTCGTCGAGGTCAACCAATCCGCGTTCGACCAGCTGCAGGACTGCAACTGTGGTCATAAGTTTGGTGCACGACGCTATCCAAAACGTCGTATCCAAGTCGATTGGAACAGAATCTGCAGCCAGACACTTGAAACCGTGTGCCTCTTGAATCAGGGGACCTGAGATATCACGTTGAGTGTTAGCCTGCATTAGAGTCCGAACGTTCATACCAGATTTGTTTCCGGCAACAAGGACAGTCGCTGGAACGCTCTGTTTCTCTCTGCCCGACTCTCCTGAAGCAGCTGCAACTTCGGTTCTAAAAGATTCCATGATATGTTGACTAGGCCTGACTTTTCACTTGCTTCTTAAATACCCAGAATTCGCATAGTCATTACCAATCTTCCTGCCAAAGGGTTTGTTCAACGACTGATACAAATCTCTGCTGACGATGTAGACACGTATCGACTTCGACTACCAATCCGTGTCAACACGTCGTCAAGAGCGAGGAGAAGGTATAGAAAACTCGGTCCAGATGGAGTAAAGACATCGCAGTTCAAATTTGAGGGAATTAGCAGGCGGCCGGGCGAGAATCCCAAGTATTCTTGAGTATGGAATTGAAAAATACATTGATTGATACAAGTAAAGCTAGTCTAATGAGTTATAAGTGTCATAAAGATAGCAAGAACCACAGCGTTAACGAAAAAAAAAAACGTACAGGGTCAGATGAAAAAACAAGTTAAGAAATTGTTAATACTCGGCTAGCAGAAAAGCCTTCGCTTCACTCATCAGCACCTGATCCCGATCGACTTGTCCTTGGTTCAGACCAACTTCGGAGGAATCTCGTACGGTAAACATTTCTCTCAGCTGACTTTGATATCCCCCGACCGACTTGGCTCCCCGGAGAACACGACTGGAGGTGGGTGGCCTGGGTGCTGGTCTGGGAGCCTCATATTCTATTTCCGGAGGAACCCAAGGTTTACGAGACTCTGAAGGGAGAGCTGAGGCCCAATGTGAGCTGCTTTGATTCCTGACAGCATCCTGCAGTTCAAGTGGGAGAGCGTTTTCGTATCGAGAAGTGTAATGCTGGTCCGAATGTGAATTTGTGGGTGAGTATTGATGGCGTAGCCTTGAGGATTGAAGGGAAAATTGAGAAAGCAAAGGCGAAGAGGCTGAAGTATATCAGAACGAGCGGGTCCCTTCAGCAACCTATAGAAAAACGCACGAGAGTTTCTGAGCAATTTCTTATCTTTGACGGTGACGCATTGCTGACGCTCCGTATCCTTCTTGCCGTGGAGAAATCCATTCACCGTTCTCCGAAATTTCTCCCCAAACTTTTCCTTGTCGCACTCGAGTTTGTCGTCCTCGAACGCGCTAACCTGGAAATCCCAGGAGCATAGCCTTGGTGTTGCACCAACGTCAATGGTTTGGGCGCGCTGCCGTCGATAGGGAGAAGACCGAGGAGTATTTTCATGAACATGACCAGGTAAGGACACAGGAATTTGGGGGTAAGTCATGGACCGGACAGGAGCGATGGTAGCGTAGTCGCGTCGGGACCTAGTACTCGCTCCATGGTAGTCGTATACGTCTTCTGAAGGAGCATAAACCGAGACTTCGCGTCTGCGCCTCCGCTGGTGTTGTTGTGTCGACATTAAATCTGACAGGGAAAGATGGAAAGTGAAGAAACAAGACCGACCTTTAAAACATATCAACAGCGACAAATTCCAAAGGCTACATTGGTGACTCGAGCTTCGTGGTTTCACGTTTTCAAACAGTCTATGCAACTGAAGCGAATGTGAAAATTGCGTTAGAACGAGAAGTAGTCGTAGCGAACGGGAGTAGTCTGCGAGTCAAATTTCGCAAACACGTGAGGATTGACCAGCCGATGAAACACATTCTGAATCTCAGTCAGCGGAGAACAGGTTTCGATATTGCCAGGCTGATGTCTACTTCGACGGACGGAGCATGATTAATGCATGATTAAGAGCTCGCAAGACCACTTGAGCTCACAACACCGTTCCACCATACAGCCTCTGACGTTATTCTGGAACACGATCATGATCAACAGACCCGCGAAAGCCAATGGTTACTTATGACCTCACCGACGTTCTCCTGGATGATTACGAGCCGTATAAGACAAGTGTTAGGCGAACCTCCTTTCCGGGACGCAACCCATGTATTCAAAGTCAGATCCTCGAAAGGTCCCTCTACCACTAGTAGAACTTCGTGAACTCAGATTTGGTCGTGATAATCTGATCTTGGCGGAGAAGATACGCTGTTGCGCGCCGGTGACAAAAGGGAAGTTCTATAAGAAATCAGCAAGCTGGAACGAGAGTTGAAAACCGACATGAAGACGAGGACTGTGTTGTAAGAGTCTGCTTGCAGTTGTCGCGCCTAGATTGCTAAGGTCTATGCACAAAGCTAGTATATTATATTCACTTGATTGTACCCGCGCATTTCATGTACATAATCGAGTAATGAGTTGTTGAAAAGGAATACCATCAGCGTCATTGACTCGAGACTCCTACAGACCAATCGGTTCTGTGCCTTTCACAACTTTCCCATTGAATTCATCTGAAGATATACTTAATCACACGAATGGCTCTTCTTTCCTTTGCCTACTCTACGGGAACCCACTGAACACACATCCGAACACCCCATGGATTCATTCCGAGACGAGCTGCGCCGTGCAACAGGCGAGACAAGTCGTGAAGAGCAAACATTCCCTGGGGTTGTCGTAATTGCCGGGAACAAGGATGGTGAGCTTGAGCCATGCTCCTGTTCGGGTTCTCCAGTCACCTTCATTTTGCAGGTCTAATCTTTCACGAAACCTTTGGATTCCAATCACTGGACCCGAATTCTCCGCCGGTTTCAAAGGAGAACACCTTCTGGATTGCATCCTGCACCAAAGTTATCACTGCGATCGCTGCTCTTCAAGTTGTTGAACGTGGCAAGATAGACCTAGACGAGGACGTTACAACGATCATACCGGAATGGAAGGATCAGGAGGTATTGTTTGGATTTGATGAAACCGGAAAACCGATCGTGAGGAAGATGAAGGAAAAGATGACTTTGAGGTGAGTTTACATTGGTTTCTGAAAGGAACGTACGTTTCAACGAAAAGGTGGACAGACATTGTTTGACGCACACTGCGGGCATGTCATATCAGTATATGAACCCGCTCATTCCAAAGTACAAAAGTGCTATGGGCCTTCCTGATACCTCGGCCAGCCATTTTACGCTGGTAAGTCTGATTAGCACATTTGCTTGATAATCCTTACGTGCTCCAGGCCGAACGCACCCTTTACCCTCTCCTTTTTGAGCCAGGAACTGGTTGGGAGTACTCGCCCGGAATGGACTGGGCTGGTGTCGTCGTCGAGCGACTTTCTTCTCAACGTCTAGAAGAATACATGTCTGAAAACATCTTCAAGCCTCTCGGGATGAACTCGACTACTTTCAGGATTAACGATAGGGCAGACGTTAAAGAGAAATTAATCAGTCCTGTCACTAGAGAAGCTGCTGAAAATGCGTTTCCTCCAGGCAAACTCAAACCCCTCAAGGAATACCGCTCGACTGGGGCTTTTCCATACGATGCTGGAGGTGGGGGACTACACCTTCCTCCGTCAGATTACGCCAAAGTACTCCAAGCACTTTTGAAGAACGACGGGACCCTTCTGAAACCAGAAACAGTCGAATTGCTCTTTAAACCCCAACTATCTCCGGAATTGGTCAAATCCTTTGTTGACAATGCAAAGGGCAAGCCAACAGCAGCGTTGAGAGCTGGATTTTCGACAAGTATCTTGGAGGCTGACGAAACAGAGGTGGATTTCGATTCCGCAGTGAACTGGGCATTTGGTGGACTTTTGACTGTAAAAGATGTTCCTGGCAGGAGGAAAAAGGGAAGTTTGGCTTGGACTGGCTTGCCAAATTTGCAGGTGCGTACATCGAAAACTGACTCAAGTCATAATTAATGATACCTGTGTCAATACTTTCCTGCAGTGGGTTCGTATTTCACTTTTGCTTGGTCTATGAAATAACCGATGATTTTCTCAGTGGGTCGATCCGACGAGCAATATCTACGGAATGTATGCAACTCAACTACTGCCATTTGGCGATATGCCTTCTGCTGTAATGCAGACCAAGTTTGAGAGAGCAATTTACGAGGAACTGGGCCAGAAGTAGTACTTATTATGTATCTGCTAATGTCTGCTTATTAAGTGGTAGTGTAAAGGAATCTGCATTTGTATGTACCAGGTGACTTGTTCGCAAGAAATGAAGCTAAAGTGTGTGTACTGAATCTCATCGCAGTCGCAAAGTCACATCCAACCCTTCATTGCGTAAGACCTCTAGGTTCTCAAAGGAGATATCCCAGGTAGAGTTCATTTCGAGCTTGAACGAGCGCAATTTCGTTATCTGGACAAAATCATAAGTGGGTATCTGATCGGGTATCCTCCACCGGGATTCCACCATCTGGACAAGTTTTCGAGTGTTTGGTCTGGTTCCGGGGGAATGGTACACGCTCAACGTTAAATGTTCCAAATGAGGTAGAGAATAATACGAGTCCTCCCTGTACTCCAAAACCTGAAGAATAACATCGAGATCCGTGATAGTGTGTGACAACTCCAACTCGAGAGTGAGGACTTCGAGAGTAGAAAGAGTATCTGCGCGTAAGATACTTGAAATCTCGTCGGTTGCGAGGCACGAAGGTAGGGAAAGAACCTTCAATGACCGGCAGGCAGATATAAATGCATTAAACGATCCCTTTTTGATATTTGATGCGCTTACGTTCTCAATCTGAAGGACCTCGAGATTCGGTGCACGGATCGATTCCAAGGCAGCGAACGCTGCTTCGTATAATTCCAATCTTTGTAACGTGTTCAGACGTGTTACACGGCGTCTATTCCGATTGTCGTCACCTCTTTTCGTACAGCGTCGTGAAGACAAAGAGCACTGCACAATATTGGGAGTTTTCTGAAGGACAACCAAGTGGTCTTCTAGTTTGTCCTGGAAGCCACTGTAGCTTGTCAATTGGGGCCATGGTAAAGCAAGGAAACCTGCAAAATTTGGAAAGTCATTTACAGAGACGCGGCACAGTTTCGGTGAATTGGAAAAGACGTCAATCTGTGCAGGTAAAATCTGCGTTGAAGAAAGACTGAGCTCTTCTAGAAGATCTAGTTTAGACCGAGCTGGTTGGAGAGAGGGGAGCATCTGAAGGAGGAGCTTTGGCATGTGAAGGGTTTTCCACCGATGTGATCGAGAAGCCAAGATCCCCAACAGAGTCGCACTGCAGTCGGTGTAATGCTTTGAGTGATAAATGAGGTGTAATGGTTGATCTCCCGAGCGATCCATATAAGTCATCAGGAGCGGGCCCGCATTTTCTAGCCTTGGCAGTGAATAGCTCAAGTCGATATTGAGTCTGGACCACAAATGAGTCGAGTTGATCAAAACGTTTCTCCACTTCCTGCAGACCTGCGCCATGTACCAAGGTCCTCGTGAACAATCAAAGACATCTATCGATCCATTCTCGATAGTCATGAAAGCGATCTCCAGAACAATTTCAGCGGGAAGGTGGCGGGTAGTACATGAGGCAATGATTCTTTCATGCTCGTATACTACTTGTGTGATAAACTGGAGGTTTCTGCGGTAGGTAGATAAAGCGTTTTCCATATAAGAGATTCTTCTTTCCAACCA
Source organism: Stygiomarasmius scandens (assembly GCA_037954225.1). Lineage (NCBI taxonomy): Eukaryota > Fungi > Basidiomycota > Agaricomycetes > Agaricales > Campanellaceae > Stygiomarasmius > Stygiomarasmius scandens. The sequence goes on along the minus strand of JBANRG010000002.1, from coordinate 953,464 downwards.
AAACTTGTCTGAACGAGCGTCTTCGAGGTTTTTCCTGAACGAAACCGTTTCTTCGTAGTCAAGAGGTGCATTGGATTGGAGTAGATGAGATGGAAGAAGAGGATATTGTCGTGAGACACCCTGGAAAGTTGAGTGTGTTTCACGATGACCACAACGAGAACACGGAGTGCCAGTCTGCATGACTTTGACTTGAGGTTGCTCAGAATACAACAGTGGTCTTTAAATAGTCTGGAGAGAACAAAAGAATCCGTACGTGAGTCAGCGCGGTACCGGTTTATTTAAATAAGGTTGCACTACATGCCACCATTTTGTGAAGCTTTGATCATATTGACTTTGTGAAATCAAGGATGCAAACATTTCGAGTAGAGATTCGTAAAGCCGTGGGTGAGGAAGGAAGAGAGAAACAAAAAATGACAGGCGTTGTTGTGATTTGTGGAAAGGGAACATCGTCCGGTACGTTCATTGCCATCACTAAATCGGGGAAACTCCGGTAAGCCCTTGCACTCGTTGCTAAGCCATCAAATTCTGGCGAGATAAGATATGCCCTTTTGATGCCATGTATTCTCACTGCCGTGTTTACATCAAATTATAAGCCATTTCCATCCACCCGCCGATAATATAGTACATGAAAAGACACGCATCATATCCCCAGAATCCGGTAATGGCTTGTAACCTCTTTGCCATTTTGATAGGGTATGGTATTTTGTTAGAACCTGGCTCGACAATTATTTTAGTGTGTATGGTCTGATATTTCGAACATCAATATAGAATCAGGAATAGCCCAAAGGTCGGGATGAGTGATCACTCGACATCCAGATGACTCCAGTATAAAATCAAATTTCTAAGACTCTTCGCGCGACGCGCTAGGACGCGCTATCATTCCCCCCGAGTAATAAATGCCAAATCAATCACATTGATCCATAGCCGTTGTCCTCGTCAAGATCTTCCCCGTCATCGGGCCCTAATTCCTCATTTGACGAGTCAGGATTATCACTTTCCTCATCACTCTCCTCGGACTCGGAGTCGTCAGATTCCCTTCCACCATTCAACCCTGATTCTGGATCTAGTTCATCCTCGCCTCCTGCAGTTTGATTCTCCTCTCCGACATCTTCTACACTGATTGTGTCAATATGACCAATACCACCACCAAGATACCTCATAAACATGTCTCGGTCAACAAAGCTGTTTGAGTCAATTTATTTGGATCAAGACACAAGAGAACGGACGAAGAAATACTCACATCATCACGTAAAAATTGGCCCAATCATCGGTCTCTCCTGGAGCTCGTGCTGCCGTGATTCCTGGAGCCCGAAGTAATTCTGATGTTCGTTTATTCGCAAAGTTAGGAATCAGATGGCAGGCACGGATGATTAAGGATGGGTCCAGAAATCCAAACGCAAATTCGTCTGTATCGGGAACAAAACCCACTTTTGGGAGCCTGGCAAATTTAAAACCATAACGATAATCGGGTTCCTCCCCGAGCCAACGGACCCATAAGAAATGCATTGACTGAGATTTCCGCACTCTGCCTTGCCTAGTATCAAACCAGACGACGTCCGCATGAAAAATGCCTAAAACTCGTGCATACCAATAAGGATGTGCATGAGCTTGTGAGGCATTAGGGGAGCGGACCATCACCGTACAATGATCTGTCCGCGGATTAATGACATCTTGATCACGACGAACATCGTAGGTTGTGTAGTTTATCCGCAAGGTTTTCACGGCGTAGATTTTATCGTTGACTATGGAAATTTGCATCCTATCGTCATTAGTGAATGTTTCATGAGTATCACCGTCGAAATCTCGTTCCAGGAAACGGCCGAGTAAATGATCTTGAAGCTTCGGGTAGAAATCCTATAAAACGGTATTATCAGAGCTAGTGTGAGACTCGTGGATTCGGGCCTTACTCTTTTGGCTGGATCTGATTCGTGCCCACTCACATGAAGAAATTCTTCCAAATGAATGGGGTGATTTCGGCTCTCCGACATGAAGCAATGGACGTCAGGAGGACTTCGCAGATCTTCCAGATGTGTACTTGATTCAAAACCAACATGATGGGGGTGCTTGACAAGCTCGGACTCGGAAGTATCTGATACTTTCCCCTTTCCTTTCTGAGATTTCTTGATTGTTTGAAGTTTTCTTTCACGTTTGTACCGTCGAGCAATTTGACCAGTCGCATTTCGTTTGTTAGTCAGACCATAGTATTGTTTTACCAATCGATGGGCAAGTTCCCCCTGTTATTCATTGATGAGAAGAAAGTACATCAGTATGTATCACCTTGAAAAAAATTCAAAAAAGTAACCGTTTGAGTTGAATAATTATCTGTTGTCCCAAATAGCTTGATTGTTGATACATAATCACCGAGAGCATGGAATTTATACGTTGAGATATTCAGCTTCTTTGCCTTCCGTTGTGATGTCACCGCAGAGCGGCCTCTGTCATTTGTAATTTCTGTGCCCGATGACTCTTTATTTGACACATCCACAGGTTGCCGGCGTTGAGCATCAGCACGTTGTTGACGGCGGGCTCGTGCTTGTTGTTCTCGAGGGAGTTCAAAAGTTGAGAACTTGGAAGCTGACTTATCTCGAAACTCGCGCATCAGCTTCCCAATATCGATGGTAGCCTTGTCAAGTTGCTCGAGCGTCGACTCTGTATGAAGACGAAGCTTAGCCAGAGCATGCCACTGAGCAAGCCGGAACAAAAGCTTCATGAGACGATCGTTATGTTCACTATCAAGAAGTCCTTCGAACACAGGAATAGAGCACTAAGGTACCTTTATTTAGCGCAAGGTCCACAAGTATAGTAGATAGATACTTGCCTGAAGCAAGTCTTCATAGTCTCGAGCAGCAAGCTTTTTCATCTCGGAAGCATTACTCGTAAAGTGTCGAATCGTAGAATTTCCAAAGCCAGGAATCTGGCGAAATCTATATTTGCATAAGAACATCAGTCAAGACATAGTACTTGATTAATCACATACCTTCTGTCCAACTCGGCAACTTTCTCGGCGCCATCAGGGGAAGCATATAACATACGAATAAGGTGTGTAAACAGAGCTTTCCAAACGCCAAGCTCAAACTCATGCAGCAGATCAACCGTAAGCATTTTTGATGGGTTGAACCAGTCTCCGAGTCGAGCAACAAATGCATTCTGGACCAGGCCAGTCAATTGAGCTACAAATAGTATAGTATTCATAAAGAAAGCTTACGAAGGTGGGAACAGAAGATGTTTCCTTCAAAAGATTATCAACGTGAGTTCCACCAATCGGTGACCCAAGTTCGTATATAAAGCGACGAGCTTGAAGGACTGAGTCCTTCAGAAAGATCCGAAACTTGTCGAAACGAACGCGCAGGTCACGTATGAGACCTAAGCGATCAAGCAAAGACTTGCTGACCAAACATCGAGGACACGGACATAAACCTTTGTCTCGAATAGTTGCGAGGAGAACTCTGTGATAATAAGCTAGTCAGAAATGAATTATACTCAATAATAATCAACTGACTTCTCAGGATAGTCGGCCGAATATGTGAAGAATCTGGGATACACCCGCCTTTCAATACCATCTGAGCATTTGATGATAATACCATATTGATAGGCATGTACGAAGTCATCATCAAGTAGAAGTCTCCAAACTGCATGCATAAGCTCACGACGACAATGAGTAAGAATGTCACCCTTCTGTGTCTTCCATTTGCAGTGAAAATTGGAGGCGAAGTCATGAAATGTGTCAGGAAGCTAACATCATGATTTAGATCAATTTCACATCAAATAAAACTGTAAACCTACTGAAGGAATATAGGCAACATGTTGGCAAGCTCCAGAATTTGGCATTGACCGGATATACTTGGAAAGATTTCCAAACATCATGTAAATCGGCCAAAGTTTTGCAGTACCGAAGTTTGCGAGATGTGTAGAATCCGACCAGACCATCAAAGCGGCAACAACCTTCTCGAGTTTACACTCAGCATCACTAGGATGAAGTGGTGCTCGTTGCACTTTGTCATGTTCTTGGATGAAAGCATCAGAATTGTACAGTTCTGAAAATGCACGAACCACATTTTCCGAATTCGGAAGCTGATGGTAAAGTTTGTATGGGGAGAAGTGGAATTTGTCGGCGATTGGCTCTGTAAATGCGGTTTTGATGACAGAGAGAAGATCTCGATACATCAAGCCAGGTACAGGGAATGGCTGTGAAGGTATATCTTTGTCACCAGAAGGAATGTCGATCGTAACAGTGACTTCCTTGAAATTATCGAAAAATCCAGTGGGATCTTTTGAACGATCCAATCGGCGGTTTTCTGTCTGTGCGCTGAAGGTATCTGGGAAGTCGTCTGGATCAAAATCATCGGCCTTTATTACCTCCCTCACAAGCCGAGTACCCTCGGACTCAGATTTTGTGCGACCGCCTGTGTTCAACCATTTCATGAGGCGCCAAATGCTCATACTTGCAAATGGCCATGGAGGTTCATGCTCCTCCAAATCTCTGTCTGAATCAGAAGCTGCTTGCTCTTGATTTTCTGGTATGACAAAACGAGACTGTCGATTGCACAAGTCTTCGACAGGTATGCTGGAATCTGGGTCCCGCGAAGGCCGGTGTAGATAATGACGGATGAGGCGAAATGGGTTCAGGCTTGTTTTCAGCTGATCTCGTACGATGAGAATGACACGAGGCAGAGAGCGACCAGGAATTGAAGTAGCACTATTGTCAACAACCACTGGAGGTGCTTGTGGAGGCTCATCCCGAAATCGCGCCGGTAATCGTGATACTCGCCCAGAGGAAGTCACCCTGGTCGGAGGATAATTATCCGGATTTGATGGCGGTGCTTCCAGTGTATCCATGGCTTCAGCCAAAGCCTCGTCATTAACACTTATTTCAGGTATCAGTGGGGCTTGTAAGAAGTCGGGAGGCTGCGCAAAAATGTCTGAGTAAGTGCCTACAAATGATTCAAAAAATCACCTACAGATGCTGGGGAGCTTTGCGATATATCTAGATTTGCCGTGAAAGCTATATTCTGAGATCCCGATGGAGTAGAAGCCTTGAAATAATCAAAGACGTGGTGAGTTTGTTGCCAATACACTTAGAAATATCATACCGGCTGGATATTGCTTATTCTTGACTTCCGCTGATTGAGAGTCGGTTTTGGTTTCTTGAGACTTTGGCTAGACTGCGACTGGCTGAGTACTCTCTTTCGCTGAGTCTGTCTTGCTTCAAGCTCCTCAAGAACATGTTGACAACCCTTTTGATGGATTTCGAGACCGCGAAATTGGTTGAATGTCCTACTGCAATTCTTAGCAGAACACTCAAATCCGGGCATGGTGAAGTAGGTCGAGGATAGAGGCCAGGGGTAAAAATTTAAGGGTCAGTTGTGGAAACGAAGCACATGGAACAGATCTTTTTGGAGAAAAAAACAGGGAAAAAATGATATTGCAAATGAGCTACGACATATTGGGATATACGCTGAAACACGACCGAGCCTAGAAAAGAGTGACTTTGTTGATTTCAGTTCTTCAACCTCGACTACCACATACCTCTCGTGATGTCGGACAACCATCGTAGTAGGGACTCGTCTCGCCATCGCGGTAGGGATTCTTCTCGCCATCGCAGTAGGGATTCGTCTTGCCATCACTCTCGCCGCCGCAGCAGTCCTAGACAAGGCCGGGAGCGCAGCTCAAGGCGCCATTCCCCATCCAACTTGAGCACGACTCGTCGTGACAGCTCCTTGCCTCCATCCAGTATACCACCTAGCTCTAGCCCTGCTCGTTCTCGTTCTCCAGACCACAGCAATGTACATATGAAACGTACCATTGACCATCTCACTCGAGAGCTTGAGAAGGTTCAAGGCAAGGGTAGATCGAGAGGAAAGACGTAAGTACCACGCGCTATTTGAACACGCTACTGCAGAAATATTGAGGACATATCTTATAGGAACCGCACTCTTGGCCGTGGCATCCGGAAAGTTGCTGCTCTCTTCAACACTATACCAGCCCTTGTTGCTGAAAGTGACCGCCGTGCGTTGGATGATGAAGGGGAAGACCAGTATGAGAGTGAACTAGATGAGGACACATTGACAGATAACCAGAAGAATGAGCGTCAGCAGAAACGCGACTTGAGACGAGTGTAAGTGTTGTTGCGAACCCCCTTCGTCTTCTAGTTTTGACGCGTCATTACGTGTTTTAGACAGGATCGTAAATTCCAAGGGTTTCAGTTGCTCTGCGAGACAGTCCCAGGATTCAGAAAGATGATAGATTCGGATGTCCCGGTCTCTGAACTCCTCAAATACTATAGCGACGTGAGTGCACAAGCTGAAGAAGGAAAGTAGCTTACCTAATCTTTTTGCAGCTTGAGCAAGGCGCTAATGCTGCTCGCAACGACGACGTCAATAATGCTAAAGAAGAGATTGTTGACTGGCTGAATGCGCGGCCTAATCCTCCTCACCCTCCTCTAGCTCGTAAAACTCGTGTAGGGCGTGGTTTTCGTAACCTCGTTACGGGTCGTCTACTCTGCCCCATCGATTTGGACTGGAACGATGCGCAGTGAGTCAATCTCTTATAAATGGTCTACGTATTGACAATCAGCATTTGCAGGACGCGTGCGGACATACAGAGACGTAAACTCTCTGTCAACAAGACCGAATACTTCTTTTGTATTCGAGCTCTGTATCATCGTGAAGTCGGCGATCCTAATGACGTAGAAGGGGGTTTCTTGAAGGGAGAGCTTTTGGTCAAGGTGAGTACTCAGGGCTTTACTCTTGTTATTCTTTCTCTAACAAAACTTCACATCCAGATGTTCAAGCTAGTGTTTACCTCTGCAAGCTCTAATGATGAAGTCAGCACCAATGGCTTTGAGGATAGCGAGATCGACAACGACAACGATGATTGCGATGAACCCCCAGCCAAGCGCCGAAGACCTACACGCAAAAATGTTGCACAACTCCTCAACATGACCTCGGTGACACCCCGTGCAATAGCATATACCGCTGTTATGGTAAGTGCTGCATTTTATTGTAGCGGCCTCAGCCCACATTTCTTTTCAGCTACGATTTGCATTATCGGATGCAAAGTCCTGGGGCTCCGACCGTTCGTTCAATTATGAAGGATTCTACAATGCCATTGTCGATTACTTCGAAGACGTAAAACCTGACTCCGACGAACAGCAGTCAGTCAAGGAGCTCTTGGAATGGTGGAATCGGTATGTCGTTAGAACCATTCTTTTTTTGGTATCGCCTAACTGATTGCTCAACAGGAAAATTTTCCCTGATTGCGATGACAATGCGTCAACCTCCTCCAAGCCGCTTCAGGACTTCAAGAACATTCTTGCTGCTCAGCGCGCTGCAAAAGCTGCTGCCCGCAAAATCGCTGAACAGCCGTCATATTCCAATGATGGATTTACGAATCCTCCCGCGACATCTTGATTCCTCGATGCTACCGTATTGACATGATGTATATACTACTTTACAAAATGAAATATTTTTTCTCCTACATATAACACCTGGTTATCCAGATATCAGAATGAATGATTTTGGTGCAAAATCAAGGGCTTGTCCAAGTACTGCAGTTGCACGCCATACAAAAACATCCTTGTCATGGATGGAAATGGCCCATCATCCTTATCCTTTATCAGATGTTTATATCAGTCTTATTCCTCTTTACCTTACAACACCGTTCATGTATCTCCGTACCTTATTCTGTCCTTACGATACTTACTTTGCTGGACCAGTATGAACGGTAGCATCATACAATGTAGTATAATTATTGTATTGTTAGGGGTAACTGGATAATACCATACAATTCGTTACCATTCTCCACAATTCCTGTGCCTATATTCCATTTCTTGTACCAGACGATAATCAATTATTCGTGATGATAATGCATTATCGAAACTTCACCGATTTAGTGATGGCCAATCAGCTACGAAATCTTTGCTAAAACTTCCACGGTCAGAACCTTCCATCCAGGAAAGCTACGGATATCGCTCTCTTGATTCAAATGACCCCATTGATTTGCAATCTACCTTTTGGTTCGCGTCATGCACAAAATTATTCTCTGCAATTGGTAGAACGCGGTTCAATTGACCTCGACGAAGACATCACGCGTGTCCTACACGAGTACAAGGATCCGCAAGTTCTAGTTGGGTTCAAGGATGACGGAGAGCCTATTACCAGGTCTGCGAAGAACAAGATGACCTTGAGGTCAGTTACCCCAAGTTTTAAAGACCCGGCAGCCCTTGTTAACGCCGTGTCAGACATCTACTCACGCACTCGAGTGGTATAGGCTATGACTTTCTGAATGCCGATTTACAACAATACAGACTCCACCATGGACTGTCAGTCCCAGGTAAAGGCGAATCTCTGGTTGGTACAGAAGCTTTATCGCTCGGTTTCTTTCTTTTTTTTTGCTGACCTTCGGTTCTACGATACAGACGGAATGGGCATTCGTTCCACTTTTATTTGAACCGGGTGAAGGATGGTCTTACGGCTATTCAATGGATTGGGTTGGTGCCGTGGTTCGTTCACTGAAGAGTCATCGCTTCGCTTCTCGAGGGTCTCATGGGCTTGCCAGGTCGAACGTATTGGAGCACACGGAACGCTCGAAGAATACATGTCTAAGAACATCTGGGAGCCTCTTCAAATGCATTCCACCACATTCCGCTTCAAAGATCGCCTAGATATCAGTTCCCCGGAGCGCTTGGTAACGCTTTTAGAACGGAATTCAAAAGGCCATATAGAAGTTGCTTCAATGGATCCTACAACTAAAACCTTTCATTTCAACGGCGGAGGGTCAGGCCTTTTTTCTTCACCCACAGATTATGTGAGCCTGCTCTCTTCCCTTCTTCGGAATGATGGTATAGCATTAAAGCCCGAGACGAGGAATTTGTTGTTTGAACCAGTACCTGGGATTGGTAGATTTGTAAAAGAGTTTTTATACAAGGTACCAGAAAATGTGAGAGATGGGTTCTTAGGCGGTTTTACGTTAGAGCAGGAGTATACCTGGGCTATGGGAGGACTTTTGGCAATGGAAGATTTGGCTTTTGGTAGAAAGAAAGGGTCACTAAGTTGGGCCGGCATGCCGAATCATAGCTGGTTTGAGTCCTTCCGTGTCGCTGCATACTTTCCTGACATCTATTTCTACAGGTGGATTGACCCTTCTAGTGACCTGTATGGGCTTTATGCGACGAAGTTGTCCAAGCGTTTGCGCGAAAATTCGAAGCGGCTGTATATCAAGAACGAGTCTTGAGCTGACTGAATCATGGTATTCGTTTGGGGTTCAATACCTTGAGGAGTCTTGTGCTTATTTGCAAGATTACTACCTCAGTAACAGTTTATACGAGTATGCTAAAAGGCAAATGTAAAAATGAGAAATGGTATAGTTGAGTATATTGTTACTCGGTCGTGTTTCGATAACCTTATAACTTCTCGAAGCTAGTCAACACCGTGCGTATTTGCACGAGTATGAGGACTCTCGAACTCTCATTATTTGATACATCTATGGTTTTCCCTTCTTTTTCAGTTCGTGCGTGTAAGTAAAACATCCCACACTCACCTTACGTGACCAGACACGTTAGTTGGCCAAACTTCACAGTTCTCAACTTGGCTGTATACTAGATCCGGAATGGCTTCAATGGTAAGCTCTACCGGTCGCTGTCAATCCTGGTGTTGGAAGTAATTGGCGATTGCGCTTGACAAGAAAAAGGAACGCGCCAATTAAGACGATATAACAAGACCTAAACGCGATGAGGAAAGTACGAATGATTTTGCGGGACGTTCAAGAGGTCTAAAGGTCCAAAAGTCAATAACAAGGATGTAGTGATGGCAGAGAAAAGATCGGTGTCGAATTTGAAGATAGGATCAATCCTAAAACATGAAAATTGCACCTGGGTAGATAGGCATGCAGGCAAAGAGGGAAAATGGCAGGCGGAGGAACGGCAGGAGGCACAGTGTCCACGGGCGTGGAGGTCTGGAAGGTAGAGGCGAGGCGTGCCAGGTAATAGAAGGACGGATAAGGAGCTAGAGGGATCGGGAATGATAGCGGTCCCGGTTGTGCCGGATACGGAGTTGGCGGATAGGGATCCGTTTGTAGGTGGGCTTGTAGGAAAGGGGTTTGCGGACGTCTCATCAGGGCTCATATATGTACGAGTTAGATTTTGAGGGTCAAAGGCAGGAGAGGTAGACATGGTCGATGGTTAAGTCACTCTCAAAGACGCGTCTGATCGAAGATGTCATGTGATGGTACAGCCACGGCAGTCTCGAGTTTCCCTAATAGTAACACTATGACTTCCGCCACCCAAGATAAACCGAGAGACTCAAACTCTCGCATTCGCCGACTCACCATCTATGCTCTGTCCTTTACATTCTCATTTCTCACCGTGGTTGTGCATATCTGTCAATTAGACCCAGAATGGCCTCAGTCGGATATCAGTAAAGTCCTAACTGTCGTCCCAAGTGTGGTCTTGGCATACATTTCAATGGTTGGGCCCATGTTTTGCATCGACGAGTTCCCTAAAGACAGATACTTCGCACCTATTATGGTTCTGCAACTTTTTGTAGGGTCTTGGCTGTCTATTTTCTACAGTACGTCGCCGTCAAAACTACACTGCTCTTGTGGTTTTACTAAAATTCCGGTGACAGTCGGAAAGGGAAACGCTGAACTAGGGATCAACAACAGGGTCCTTTTTCTCATTACATTGCCCTTGTATCTGGTCTGCGATTTGTTCTTCGAATTCTATCTTCGTTCCTACGGCGTTTTCGATGGCGAGGTGAAATCCTACCTACGGTACATTCGATTACCCAGAACTATCTTGTGCATCGGAATATGCTGGTTGTTTGGTCGGAGATACAGGCGCGACCCTGTCGTAGACGAGGAGAGTAGGCTCACTCTCGAGTCGAAAACGGATGACCTGAGTAATCCGGTATAGTTACATACGCCGTCATTGATATGTGTGGATATACAGAGTAATAAACGTTTACTAGTCAACTCTGCTCTCCTATTTAAGCAGTAGTGTTTGACAAAGTCAATATATTTCTTTCATCGAATGCCAATGCTGTCCTTGACCCAGAACCAGCAACAAGCGCTAGCGAAGTCAGAACTCAAGCGTTGCCAGAAATGTCTTATTTCTATAACATTATATTTTTCATCGGAAATTACCAGTGATTTTTATCATAATATCACGATCTGGTGCTCACGGGCCCAGGTGGCTTGTGGACGTTATGATAACAGAGCTGACTGGTAGAATCCGTAGGCCAGTTGATGAGGAGATCTAGAATGGACTTGCAGGAACTAATTTCAAACCCGATCGAATACGTATAAGAGTAGTCCTAGATCGTGGAAAGGAACATGATATCACGATGTTCAGCTCTAGAGAATCCTGTTTTCAATCTTTTTCTACGCATGCACGAATGAATAGCAGCCTCTTATACAATTAATATCTGTCTTTCCAACCCATCAACCCACCAACCTCTGATTCACATGGCTCCTGCCTCGCCACCTCAACTGTACTAGGCAACTTCCGATATGCATCCCCGAAGAATCCTCCTCTTTCGACGTAGGCGCAAACCTAGCATCTTCTGACATTCGAACAGCCTGTCAGCGTTCTTCACTCGAGGCAAAGAATTCGGATTCATGGGGACAAATCCGAGAGAGACGAGGTTGGAAATGGGAGGTACATGAATTTCGGAATCGAAAAGGCTGATTTCGGTGAATGTGGCGGAGTGAAGAGAGATGGCCGCCCCGAAGAGTACGCATGCGTGAGCAAGAGCCCTTGTGTAAGAGGAAAGAACATACCTTGGGTGATCGAGACGGGACAAGCAACGCTTGTAAAACTGCACTAAAAAATCTACGCCCGATAGGAGTCCATTCTTAGGACGAACGTAGTAACCGCTCTATATTATCGACAACAACAACACTCTTTTAACATTCAGCAAACACGTTGATAAAAGTGACTTTTTGTGACTCTGAAAATCCAACCATAGAGACATAGGCTTGATGAAAGGATATTGTGATGCTCGAGCGATCGATGCGAACGCTGTTTTCTCGACCCAGAAGGACGTGCAAGAGTATACTGACGAGAGCAGTACGAGTAGAACTTGTCCGACGAATAGCAGTGACCAGAATGAAGAGCGCTCGCGGAATACAAACGTTAATGCGGGTATATTGCAGTCGTAACCGAAGAAGCGGTATTGATTGATGGATTTCGAAGCAGATATGGGACAGGTCCCTTCCCGTATTTCCAGGACGGTAAAAGGAGGTCAATACTCGGCAGGAGCAATTTAACCAGACGAAGAAGTGGCATCGAGTAGGGTGGTCGTGGATGGTAGCGCAATGGTACTAACAGGCTCTAGTAAAGGCGGAGTTGTCGGCGGAGCAGTGGTTGCTCGATCTATGCTGACATATAGCGTTGTCATTCTTCCAATGACCTCCTCTGCTCAGGATAAACCGAGATGCTCAAAATCTCATATTGTCCGATATATCGTCTATGCTTTATCCTTCATATTTTCAATCCTCAACTTGGCTACATACATTTTGCAGCTGGACCCAGAATGGCCTCCATGGGATGTTAGCAAAGCTGTCCCTGTGATCCCGAGTTGGGCTTGGATCTATGTTACAATGCTTGGGCCCCTCTGTTGCGTAGACGAGTTCCCTAAAGACAGATATTTTGCGCCTATCATGGTTCTGCAATTTTTCGCAGGGTGCTACTTGTCTCTTTTCTACGGTACGCTACAACTCTAGAAACTCTAGAACGGTGCGAGATGTTAATGTTTTCCCGATAACAGTTGCAAAGAATTGTGTCGAACCAAGAGTTAACCGGGTCCCACTTCCTTTCATATTGCCCGTATATCTACTTTGCGATTGGATCTACGAATACTATCTTCGTTCTCATGGCGTCTTCGACGGCAAGGTCAGATCACACCTGCGGTATGTTCAATTGCCCAGGATTATTTTGTCTACCGGAATTCGTCGGTCGTTGAGTTTGATTCCGGGACATGAGCGGGTACCTGATGAGGAGAGTGGCCTGACGGAACATCTCGAGACAGATAAGTTCTTGGTTGACCCAACGTATGTATAGACATCATCGAATCGACCCTTCCTTATGTTTCACATCCAACAGAAATGGCGGGTCGCAAACGAAAGAGTAGTTCTCTCTAGTCTCTAGGGCAGCAGAGTTCAAACTCGAGAGTAATATTTTTTGGGAACCCCGTACAGTCTACTTCTGGACATGTTCAAATGAATAATAGTGTCTTGTACGATTAATACTGTCTTTTCTTACATACCCAAACATCCGCCTCCAACATTATCCCGCCATCTCAGTCGTACTAAGCAACTTTTTGATCCCAATATGCATCCTCAAAGAATCCTCCTCTTTCAGTGTAGGAGCAGGCATAGCACCTTCCAACATTCGAATAGCTTGTCGGCGTTCTTCATTCAAGGCAAAGAGTGACTCCGTGGACAGATTTGGCTGACGAGGTACACGGGGTTTGGATTCGAAGACTTCCGAGAGGCCGATTTCGGTGAGGATGGACGAGGAGGCGGCGACCCTAGAGATATGCGTAAGTAGAAAGAACATATCGTAGGTGGTCAACGAGTAAACAGCACAGGCAACTTGCAAAACTGCATTAGGTCTGATAGGCATTCATTCTATCAAGGTCACGTCAGCACGTTATTCACAGTATAGTCACAATGCAAACCTAGTAGTTGCTCTAGAACAACAACAATGTTCATAGGACTCTTTTAACTATCAGCAAACACCTTGTTGATAGCAGTACTTCTCTCATTTCTCCAGATACCATGGTTGGATCATCAGAGAGGGTATTGTGATACTTGATTGGTGCTGCGAGTGCAGTTTTTTCTGACCCGGAAGGATCGTGTAAGAGTACACTAACGAGAGGAGTACGGGTAGAAGTGCGGACTTGTAAAACGAATAGCTGACCGGAACGGAGGATTTCCTATGGAAGAAAGGATGAAGCAAAGTATAACGAGGCAAAGAAAACATACGTCGACAATAGGTTCAAAGTGGATGATACCATTAGATAGTAAGTTGTGTAAGCGAGAGCGCAAGAGTGCGATGAAAGGAACTCACCATAGGGATTCGGCGCATTCCATGAGAACAGGTCTCGAATCGTCATATTCTTCTTCTTTGTGGGTAATTCCTCCGTAGATGTACACCTCTATCGCATCACCAAGGATATGAGTCGGTTGGATCTCGAAATGAAGGACACCGCAGCCTTTGCTACGGGAACAAAGCTATGTTACGCGGTCGCCGAAACGAGCACCGAGAGCGATAATCTCGGTCTGCTCGTCGCCGCCAAGTTGGCATATCCACTATTGTGCATACCAAGCATGTGTAGACTCTTCTCGTTGGTCTCGTCGAATGCACCAAGACCTTGGAGAGTAGTCGTCACGGGGACGTTGCCCCTTTTCAGCGGACTCGGCGAGGAACTTGAGACCCTATTGCCAGCATCGTACAAACGATGGTTTTCAGACGCTCTATGCACGTATTCTCGTGACTGGAAAGGTCATTTTTTGTGTTAAAGAGTGGTATGTCGGGGGCCGTTGCCAAATTTCAAAAGGAAGGTGTTTGTTTGGCGGGAGAAGAGGCGTTGCAGAGTTAAACGTGGTGGTCGAGATAGGAAGTGGAAAACAAAGTCAGCTAGCAAGTATAAACGAGGGGGGAAAAGAAACACGCCAATAAGACACGAGAAATTAGGGTCGGTGGATGAGAGCATCGGAAGTATCTTCTATGACGCGCCGCCGGTACGCGTCTGTTTGTTTTTATTTCGTTGATTGTTTCCCTTCCCCTTCACCGGAAAACCGCTATTCTTCTCTTTTCTGTTTTATTTATCTTTCAGCTTAGGTTTTCTGATCTACATTAATCTGTAAGTGGATTGATGTCCTTTTATTTCTGAAGTTAAAACCCTTCGCTGCAGTTGTGAGGATATCTCTGGTACGTTCTCTGACATGAAGGACGGTAGCCGATCGACCCATGCTGATGGTTACATACAGCGACTTCATTTTACCTTTCCTGTCCCGACGCGCCCAATCGTTATCAGCAGTTGACTGTTAATGATGCCTACTTTGGCGGCTTGGTCGATCTTCTAGTCCGTCCTCCAGAACTCCGACTTCAAGCCTTTCGTGGAGACCCACTTGCCTTAGGTATGTGTCTGTACCGTGTTTCATTGTACATTTGTTGAGTTCTGTGTAGTGGACATCCGCCCGACTTTGGCTCTGCAATTTTCATCTCACTCAAGAACTGTCGCTCAGCATCTAGTCGACCCGTTCCGGGAAGTTTGACTCGGCCGACGTCGCCCTCTCTTCGCGGGTCACTGACGCCTCCATCGAATTCAAGCAAGGAAACTACTGCGACGATTGAATTTCCAGCGAGTATGTATTCCTTCTCCATGATTCAATCTATTTTAACGTCTTTCTTAGTATGTGCGGCTGTGAATCCCGATTACTCTACCAACACCCACCTCACGACTACTGGTAATGACAAGTATGTAGCCCCCTTTCGTTGGTCTTGCGCTTTACCGATTTTTCATTCAGATTCGCCGAGTCTTTGAGGAGGAACCCTCTCCACCGACCCTTGTTTTTTTATCTGATCTTGTACATTTTTTTTGTCAAAGCCTTGATTCTTACCATCCTTATAATTCTTATCAGATGAGCTTTACTCGTATCGCTCAATGTATTTTATCCAATCCCAAATTCAAGGCTACTTGGGATTTTCGCCCGGTCACCTGCATATTCATTTCAGCTGCCGCGACCGAATTTTATATATCTTCTGTTGGATCGCTCCTCGGTCTCGAAATTTTATTATCTCTCGACGACTCGTTGACACGAATTAGCTGCTGTCAGCAGAGATTGGTATCAGTAAACTGTCAGCAGGTGCTGAACAAGCCTTTAGCAGAAATATTAGTAATGACCATGCGAATTCCAGGTATTTAAGGAGCAAGTGGAAATTCAGGCCTAGTCGACATATAATGGAGTCTTTCAGAGCCGAGATCGCAACTGCTACAGGAGAGTCGGGCCGGGAGAAACAGAACGTTCCAGCGACTGTCCTTGTTGCTGGAAACAAATCTGGTATGAACGTTCGGACTCCCTAATGCAGGGTAACACTCAAAGTGATATCTCAGGTCCCCTGATTCAAGAGGCACACGGTTTCAAGTATCTAGCTGCAGATTCTATTCCAATCGACTTGGATACGACGTTTTGGATAGCGTCGTGCACCAAGTTGATGACTACAGTCGCAGCCCTGCAGTTGGTTGAACGCGGATTGGTTGACCTCGATGAAGACATTACACGTGTTTTGCATGAATGGAAAAACCCGACAGTCTTGACCGGTTTCGACGAAGACGGTAAACCCATGACTAGGCCCGCAAAGAACAAGATGACTCTGAGGTAACTGTATATCAGATGCTATGGCGACGCGCAAAGAATCTGACTCTTTGCATGTAGACAACTCCTGACGCATTCATCAGGCATTGGGTATGATTTCTTATCCCCCGCTATACAAAGGTATCTTCAAAGTATGGGCAAAGTTCCCAGACTCGGTCAAACTCTAGTGCGATACATTTATCTCTACGGGACAAAACCCTGTCTAACGAGTGTATCGTTACAGGCAGAATCGAGTGTCTATCCTTTGCTATTCGAACCTGGTGAAGGATGGGAATATTCGTATTCTATTGATTGGGCCGGAGTGGTGGTAAGTTCGGAATGATAGGTCATCATCATCACCTCGATCATTGATGCTTTCCAAGGTCGAACGTCTAGGGGGTCACGGAAGGCTAGAAGAGTACATGACCAAAAACATATGGGGTCCCCTTGGAATCACTGCGGCGACCTTTCGTCTCAAACAGCGCGACGATATCCGCTCTCACCTGGTAGAGATGTTGACTAGAGACGAGGAAGGTCGTTTGAAGGTGTCTGCTATAAGCGAGGCGCTTTACACCTTTAGTTACGACGCTGGAGGGGCCGGGATGTTCATCAAACCCACCGACTATGCCAAGCTGCTGGAAGCTCTTCTACGAAACGACGGGACTATCCTGAAGCCAGAGACTGTTGATCTAATGTTTACGCCTCAACTTCAGGACCCAAAGTATCTCGTCGAGTATATCAAAGCCAATCCCTTCCGATATACTATGCTGGCTGCGCTTCCCGTCGACATTGAATACAATTGGGGATTAGGGGGTATTCTCACCCTACAGGATGTCCCCGGAAAACGAAGAAAGGATTCCTTGAGCTGGTCGGGACTTCCAAATCTGCAAGTAATCAATCTTTCTTGAAACTTTATGACGCTAATGCTATATATGTGTCTTCTCTTCGGAATTCTAGGCACTGGGTGAGTATATGTTCCTAGCACCTTCTGAACGGGGTCTGAAGTTTTTCTAGTGGATCGACCGTACCAGTAACGTTTTCGGGTTGTACGCTACGGAAATCCAACCGTTTGGTGATATACCTTCGACTGATTTACTCTCTCACTTTGAAGAAGCAGTGTATCGAGAGTTTGCTTCCTCGTAAATTTAACAGAGCAACAGAGCTGTATAAATAGAATTGAATTGACCTTATTGCTTGATAACAAGACTCGCTAGAATCTCACGGAAGTCTGACTTGACCGAATGTGGAACGTTTCACTCAGGGGGGACACTCATATAACGGGAAGACCACTGCAACCGAAGACCCTTGACCTCGTACACTCCCGATGGAGCCGTTGAAAGCAGAGTTACGCAAAGCTACCGGCGAACTTGGAAGAGAAGACCAGATAGTTCCTGGTATTACCTTGCTCAGCGGTAACAAGAATGGTGCGACTGCCTGATACCTGCGTTGGTTTTTCATCTGTGAAGCTCGAAAATACAGGACCTGTTGTGCAAGAGACATTTGGTTTCAAATCGTTGGCTCCCGATGCAGCTCCTCTGGACTTGAACACCAGCATTTGGGTCGCGTCTTGTACGAAATTGATGACCACTGTCGCGGCTTTGCAGTGCGTGGAACGTGGCTTGGTCGAGCTCGACGAGGACATTACTCGAGTCTTGCACGAGTGGAAAGAGCCAAAGATTCTGACTGGCTTTGACGAGAACGGCATACCTATTACCAAAGTAGCGAAAAATAAGATGACATTGAGGTGGACTTTTCTTTCGCTCTTATAATAATATTGATATAGTAAATGTTGCCTTTATATTTATACAGACAACTATTGACCCATAGGTGCTTCTGACTTTGAATATTTCACGTACAACTGACACGCTGAGTAGTGCCGGAATGGGGTACGGCTTTGCAAATCAAGACCTGCAAAGATATAGGCAAGCCATAGGGCACAAATCACCGTCATGGGGACCCGCGGATTCCATAGTAAGCGATGAAGAGTTGAAGTAAGGCTTCTACTTATAAAATACGACAATTAGATGGACGTGTACTTTGACCCCCTGCTGTATGAACCAGGAGAAGGATGGACTTACTCAACATCTATCGACTGGGCTGGCGTTGTGGTGGGTAACACAGCGTTTTCATATATCTGTCTCACTTTTTTTGTAGGTCGAACGAGTGGGAGGATGCGGAAGACTGCAGGAATATATGGATAAAAACATTTGGAATCCACTCGGTATGAAGGCCATAACTTTTCGTCCTGATGAACGACAAGATATCAGTTCCAGCATGATGCAAATGTTAATCAGGGATAATAACGGCGGATTGACAACCTCGAAGACAACGATGGACACATCTAATTTCAAGTTTGATGCAGGTGGTGCGGGGCTCTTTTTACAGCCTACCGAATTCACGAAACTACTCTGTTCTCTTCTGCGTAACGACGAGATCGTACTGAAAGGAGAATCCGTTGATATGATGTTCACGCCGCAGGTCCAGTGGGTCATATTCGAAAGATTCTAATCGTTGACGCTCGTAAATAGCTTCCAGATGCAAAGTATCTACGTGCGTTTATGGACAGCAATCCTCTGAGCTATTCTCTTTTACGGGGACTCCCATTGAGTATCAAATATAATTGGGGCTTTGGTGGAATTGTGACACAGGAGGATGTCCCTGGAAGACGCAGGAGCGGCTCGTTGATGTGGGGAGGACTTCCAAATTGTAGCGTAAGCCTCTTTTCTTCTTGAAGTGCCGCTAAGACTGAACTCGTTTGCAGTGGGTTAGTTTCTTTCCTTTCGTGTGAAGGCTTTGACTGAAACTTAATCCAGTGGATTGATCGGAAAAGCGATCTTTACGCCCTATTTGCCACCCAGATTCTACCTACTGGAGACAGGCAATCGCTCAAGTTGGCTATCAAATTTGAGAACGTGCTGTACCCGGAAACGGAGACTGCGTGAGGCGCAAAGGAACAGGTGTTGTGCCCGACAATCTAGTATTCTTAGTCAAATATAAGAGACCAAATCTCTTTCATGTATGTATGTAAATCATACAACATAGTAAGCTGTCTAGCGTAGTGAGTTACTAGTACAAATATGTAAAGTGAGCAATATTTAACGATAGCTACAACATAAAAAGCGAAAGACACCCAAGGAATACCCAATCTACATGTAGTCCAGAGCTCATTTACCAGGAGACATCATAACCTTCCGGACAGGCGGTGAATTGTGTAGATCTATACCATTCCCTGTTCGAATCGGGGGCGGACTGTTAGCATGACCATTGCGCACTTCGTGATTGTTTCTAATGGGAGGTAACCTTGGGCTATCTCCTAGACCGCGCATAGGTGGGGAGTTGAGGATTTCTACACCTCCATTGCGTAGCGGAGGGGAAGCATGGTGACTTTCGAGTCCATTTCTGGCAGCTGGATGTGGAGAAGAACCATATAGAGGTCGTGGTGACACTTGGTCAACAGGAGACATCAATTTTGCCAAGGAAGGAGATAGAGTCTGAACAGGTGAGGGCTGGGGAGGTGGGGCGAGCACTGGTGTGTGAGGTTGAGATTGTGTTGGGGGTATCTGAGGTGTGGGAGGAGGTAGAACTACTCTTCGTTTCGAACTGGGCTCTGCTGGTAGACTAGCCATTGGAGGGTAGGTCTCTTCGGGTTCTTCAGGATGCTTTCGTTTACGAGATTGGGGAAGGTCAATGGTTTGTCTACGCTGGGTTGATGGAGGTCTCGAAGGAGTTGCCACTGCTCCCCATCTTGACCAGGGCGGAGGGGGGACCTGTGAACTTGATGGGGGATATGGCATGGCGGGAGCACCCGGAGGAAGTGGGGCTTGGTGAGTTATCGGAGGTGGTCGATTTTGTGGTGAATGACTACGTTGCATAATGTGATGGCCAATTTCAGGTTGACCAGGCACGTACTCGACCAACTCGACGAACAACGTTTCTGTGTACGGGTTCGGCAGAGATATATAGATCACATCCTGGCTACCCTGCTCCAGCATCTCCTTGACGTTGACATACTTGTTGGGCGGATGACTTTCTACCACTAGTAAAGATCTCAGTACAACATCAAGTCAAAGTAAGTGAATTCTTACCTGGTGGCGTGACTCGGACTTCGGACCATCTGTAGGGCTTGTTCTTACGAAGGCAGCATAGTGGACAGACATAAGGTTCAGGCTTGTGGTCTAGTGGATAAAAGACACATCCAGCGTGATACCGTCTCTCACACTGTGTACATGCTACTGAAGGATAGTTGAGCAGGTAAGGTGTCCGTCCCCTGCAAATGCATCGGGTCTTATCGCTCCAGTCCTGGTCAACATCTTGTCCAAAGACGAGTTTGGCCTTGCGTTTCTTCTTGGGTCGTCCAGCCAAAATACGGTGAAGACCAGCTAGATCGAGACCATAGGAGATCTCTGGATGCGGCGAAACTGCAAACTGGATTTTGTAGAGTTTGCGCATGTAATGTCGCACCTGATGAATGTATGTGGGATGCTGATTTGATGGCTGAGAGGTGTAAGCCAAGAACTGGCCAATAACGGTGGAGAGACGATCAACTCTGTTGACAATGGTCTCCAGATTACGCCACTCCTCCGAATACCGTTTGGTAATATCTGGGGCACTCATCAAGATGTTAGGAAGGAAACAGAAATGATAACTGCGATCCTTGCGAATTTCTCCATTCCAATGGTGATGATCGCAGAATGGACAAGATCCACCGTTTTTCGCACATTCACCATGGAACCGAGCAAAGCAGTGATCACACTGCACAGCATCCGACTGGCTGCCTGGTGGAGGAGGGCGGACTGGTTGGAAGCAGATACAAGTGAAGTACTCGTCATTTGGAGGTTGATCGTCGTCTGGATGTGTTGATTCCATCACGTCTTGTAGAACCGAGTTACTGTGGGGAGCCTGGTGGGTTTGGCAGTACCAAGGGAGGTCAGTTAGCCAGTGCTCGTGAGCTTTAACTTGTGCCTCGAGCTTTTCAAAACTAGGTAATGAGAAGATGCTGAGTAGATGCTCTGCAGCATAAACCTTCCATTCCTGAATAGACTTGAACAGATCTTCATTTGTACCACGGGCATATTGGCCTTTGAGTACCTGTTCAGACTGCTCTTCCAGCTCTTGGGCAATCTTAGCCCTACTATGAGCCTCCTGAAGACGGACGATGCTGAAATCTGATGCTCGCTTGGTGAGCTTCATGACATCCATTGGTCTCGGTTTAGCAACACCAGGCTCAGGGCAAAGCCAAGAAGTAGCTATCCGTTCGTATTCCTTGGCTTTGTCGAGAGTAGCAAGGATACGGTCAACGAGGGAAGGATCCAAGGGAACACTGTTATCGAGATTGGCAAACTCTTCGAGGTCTTCAATAGTTTTGACGGGCTGAGCAAGGACAGTCTTCACCCGTTCTTCCCAACCAGAACCCTCACGCAAACGTGCATCCAAAAGCTTGATGTACTCATGCTCTGAACTGAGGTTGCATTGATGAGCTCGACTGAGGTATTGCCGGACTTCATCGAGGTTCAGAGTCATCTTCGAGTCTTCCAACTTCTCCTCCAGCTCCTTCACCAACTGCTCCCGATCCACAATCTTCTCAACCTCTACAACTTCATCAATTAGGACGTTGAGGGAAGAAGCGTCGAGCACAAGGCTCTGTGCTTTCTGCATGAACTCTTCCTTTTCCTTCTCGACGCTGGGTAAACCGAGTAGAGCGACCGCTGCAGCCTTCAAATCCTCCGCCTGTTGACTCAGGTTGCGTAGCGTGGCGATCTCGGGACAGTCGAAACCAAATTTCTCTACTTCCATTAATAACGCATGCAAATCGACAAGTGTCTTGTCGGGCCTCTCCAAGCCTTCTTCCAGGTCATTCTGAGCCAAACGACCTCTCGAACGACGAGGCCGCTTCCGTCCTTGCTTCCGAAGAGTGAACGAGTTTGCAGTCTCAACCCACTCAGTAGCCCGGGTGACGCATTTGCGGAGAGTATAAATCTCAGGGAGGTTGAAATTAAGGTGGATACGGTCACCTTCGGCAAGCAACGCTTTGAGGGAACGGAGATGTGGTCGCGGACTCTCTATCAACAACTTCTTCAATTTGTTCTGCCAAACAGACGGAACCGCCGCACGCTCCGC
Source organism: Stygiomarasmius scandens (assembly GCA_037954225.1). Lineage (NCBI taxonomy): Eukaryota > Fungi > Basidiomycota > Agaricomycetes > Agaricales > Campanellaceae > Stygiomarasmius > Stygiomarasmius scandens. The sequence continues at coordinate 930,988 of JBANRG010000002.1, read as the reverse complement.
AAACCGATCCCGTAGTTCAAGTAGTTCCTGGTCCTCGAATCGCTTGCGAAGAGTCATGTCGTTACCAGGATCGCATTTGTCGCAAAGAAGGCTCGCATGTTCCACACAGACAACCTTGTTGTGGAAGTGGTTGCAGGTGATCTGGGAGAGGTAGCAAAAAACTTTGCAGATATTGCATTGGTATTGCTCCTCGGGCTGAGGACCCGTATTGCGATCAAGCGTCTCCTTGAGGCCCATGGCGCGAGCTTTCTTTCGGACATCCATCTCTCTGTCGGTCATCTCGTTGAGGCTGTCCGACAACCTGCAACACCAGAGCTGAGTATGGTTGGTATCTCGACGAAGAAAAAGGTACAAACCATAATGCTGTTTTGATTGAGGAAGAATGTTCGGTTATGGTAATCAATAGTTCGTCGTGGGAGAAGACGGGAAGTTTCCTGAAGACACGGTATCTCTGGACACAGTCGCGGCCTTGTGGCAACCAGTCTGGAAGCGCAAAGTTGACAGCTTCATTGAAATTAAGCTGAGTAGGAGACCATGAGTTCTCGAGGTATACAATAATAAAACAAACAAAGAAACTTACACCGTGATTAAATCCAGCATGATATGCCTTGGGGAAAGTAAGAACGAATTCTCCAGCCCGTTGATTACACGCATATACTCGGACGCCAGACTCAGTCAGGCGCTTTGGGTTCATGAGCGTGACCAACTGGAAGAGCAGATCCGGTTGAAGCTCAAAGAGATCTGGCGCCTCATACTGAATGGCAGCCTCGAATTTCTCTGCATCTTCGCCTGGAACTCCATACCAAGTTTTGGTCTCCCCCCAGTGCACTGAAAAAATACAGTCAAAGATAAGCCTAGACGAAAAGAAATTGACTTACTGAAATTTACACTGTAAGTGTAATGATCCTAATTGAAGATAATCAGTCAGCTGGCAAACAACTCTATTAAAAAATCTCCCACTTCATTATGCCAACAGAATGTAGAAAATGTCATTCCGACATAAGTCCAAGGCACTGTCATTCCCGAGATGTCCGACTTGATGTAACGAAGCAGAGACTCGGAAAGGACGGGAATATTATTGAGATTCCAAGGATCCTTGGAATAAGGATTGAGCGGGAACGTCTCCAGCGTAGGCATAGCACTATACAAAACAATAAGAGACAGTTTTCCCGAGCCAGGTAATCAGTTTACCTTCCATGAGTAGTCGAGTGGATGTCAGCACCGTACTCAATCTCAACAGTCTCGTCCGGTGACTGAACGAGACGCCAAAATTCATTCTCTACATCATATTCCGTAATCGTAACGTCTCCAAAACGACTGACAGTCGGGTCATCAACCTTCTTGCCCTTGACTGCAGAAGGTGGCAGGTGAGACTTGAACCAGACCTGCCGGAATTCTCTATCCCGAGCTTGGAAACTAGAAAGGCTGTGTTCCTCTCCCTCATCAAAGCCAAAGTCTCCGCCAGTAGACGTAAGACAAGGGTGACAATACCACTCGTCAGCAGGAATGCTTTCCAGCGGGGGGTCCAGACAGAACATATGAAATCCTTGGATACGTCATTAAATGCCATCAATTATCAACGACTATAAGGCGCTTACCAAGATCACATCCGTCGCACAAGAGCATTTTTGGGCCGTTGTCCAGTTTGCCACATATCTCGCAGGGCGCCTATTCACCAGATCAATCGATAAACCAAAATATGAAACGAATGGTACCTACGTCATCCAAGGCCGACTTGTCTTTAGACTCGACCTCTGGCTGCGGCTTACAATCGTGGAAGACTGGAGTGGCAAGTGGCGTCGGCTCTACTGCAGGCTTTTTAGGAGTTTCTGTAGAGGACGTGAGTGTTACCGTGGTCAAAAAAAGAATATTCACCGACCTTGTGACATCCGTCGAGTACTCCTTCGCGGACGAGCATTTGCTACCTGCTCTTTAGACTCACTCTCGTCTGGTGGTTCCGAGAGTGGACTAGAAGACGTAGTCAAAGGACTTGACGGCGCGCTTATGTCTCCATTTTGAGCAGGGTGCACAGACTTTCCGGGAGTTCCATTCACTTGAGGCTTGCTCTGAGTTCCTCGTGCAGGCGATGTGGGACTATTCCGACCTCTCTCGCAGAAATCTTCATACGGGAGAATGACGCGAGCATACGCGTGGCGGAGCTGGCTAGGGAGTGTAGGCAGCCCGATATAACCCATCGTTCTGCCAATGTCAATCCATTTTCGAGCTTTGTTGACCTGCATAAAACCAATATAGGAGAAATAAATACGAAAGCATTTGAGTTGCTTACAGCATTAAAACCACCCTGCTTATGAACCTCCTTTCGTAAAAGCCAAAGGTCAAGAGGCTTTTGATTGATCGTCGGGACGACCACGCGAGGATTCCCTTGTTGCTTGTGAAAACGGTACAGTTGCTCTAGAAAGTTGAGTTTGGCACGTGAAGACGCCTCGATGTTGTTTAGGCGCTGCAAACGAGTTTTGAAACGGAAACGCTAAAAAGTAGCAGTCTTTCGTCACTTGTCCAAAACCGGATTATGAAGCAGCTACTGACCTCGGTATCGGTCATAAAGGGCATTTGCCAGCCTTCAGGCGGCACAATCTTGCATATGCCATATTGTTTGGCCTCTTTAGATATAGAGGTGATATATGCCATCGGATCCCTAAACTCTTCGTCGGTAGGATAATACTCGGGACAGTCTTGTAACCCAAAAGGTCGTTGGATATTCTTTGGGTGCGAAAAGTGTCGAGGAGCCGTAGTTCTCACTGTCGATAAATCAAGGATTGGGTCGACAGGAATAGGTTTGGCGTTTCGATACATTTCGGCCAGATTAGCAAGGGACAAATATTCCTCGTTATCGTCCGTGGACATGGCGTGATTATTGAGTGCCACTAGAGCATCGGTTTTGGATTTGCGCGGTGCTCGCTTGGGTTCGTCGGGAGAGGGCTGACTGGGGGGAGGTGTGGGTGCAGCGTTTGCATTGTCATCTCCTATAGGAGTTGCACCTTCTACAGGAATACTGAGGCATGAGAAGAATGAATCGGTGGTATTATTTGCGGCGTCGGGTTGTGGAGGCGCAGACGACTGGGACGCACTCGGAGAGGCGATCCTTGGGGATTTCCCTCGACGGGATGGGGTTCCACGTGGTGTGGTAGATTTGGGACTGCCATGCATGGTCAGCCTAGAGAAAATAGATTTTTCTAGGGGATATTGCGGTAGTTCCAGTCAACTTGAAGAGTTGGCTCTGCTCGAAAAGTGGTAGTTGGCGATTGAAATTCAAGTTCCGACAGCCTTGATCGTTATACTCGTATTCAATTTCTTCCCACGCAGAAGCATCCCCGCTGGGCTCTCTTGTCCAGATTTCCCGTAGCCGTTGCCACAACTCCCCGAGAGTCCTCCAATATTCAGGTCTCTACTCTCCTAGTTGGCATCTTTCTCGTGAGGCCCCCGAACGATTTTTTGTTTCACTGCTGACCACTCCACACGCCTCACCGGTGGATGCGAGGTCGCTTACCCGATCAGGTCTTGCCAGGGTCGGCATCTAAATGCATATTGATGACCCAGCATGAGACCACATAAAGGAACGCTGACAAAATTTTGGTCTGGCCTTTCTAGCTGAAAACACATCAGCCTGGCTTGATGAAGGATTTTCTTCAACTTATTCGACCCGACCCACGATCTGGGAAGTATGAGAGAACATTGTCCAAAGAGTCATCGCCGCGGAAGGTTTACGTGAACAAATCTGTAATTCAGTCAAGCATGTTAATCTCAAGAGTGTGCTACTTGTACAAGAGGTCCTCAGCTACAGCACAAAGTACCCATGCCATTGTATGATGTATCATATTGTATGCAAGATACCTGTACACAAAGAAGTTGACCATGTTCTAGAGATCTCTTACGCGAATGTGTAACCGGAGCCAATCTGAGATCGTGCCTATAATTGATCGCCACGTGATGTGGGAATTGACTCCTCTCTTCAAATGAATTGCCCGACTCATCTACGCTTTGTCCAGGAAACTGCGCCCCAGTACTTTGGCCCAATACGTACGATGGCTAGAATAGCGATAGCTATTCTCGCAGAATCGAAAACATGATATGTTTTCCTGGGTCCCACAAAGAAGGCTACTCCCGCGACTAGTGCAAATACCCATTTGGCGGAAATGTACTTTTCGAAGCTGACAGAAAATGCATTTGATCAATCTCACGAGTCACAAAAGCACCCATCATTAAGCATCAGAAGACTTACTGGTGTTTTTGGAACAGTGGACCACTCGTCCATGAGGCGAAGTCCACCAGGACGAGGAACGGTGCAACGTTGAGGAAAAAATGATCACCGTCAAAAGGGGTAGTCAATCCAGCTGTGGCGAGCGTCCTTACCCAGACCACCAGCACTGGCGCGGCTAGAGGGAGTAACCAGGTCATCAGTAACAGTAGATGCATGCTATGATTGATATTTTTTAGTCGATAGTGGTCCTTGATAGACCGCCGGGAAGGCCGCCCTGTTGCATCTTGCGGGCTGCCCTCATCTCTGTCACCTTCCCTTTCCAGGAGAGGAATCGCCACTGGTTCCGTAGGCGTTGATTCTGCCGGCTCGGCACCATCATATCGTGCAGATGCAGTGTTGTACAGATGTATGATCCAACAAGAGAGATATGCCACCTGCCATGGTATGATGAAGAATACAAGAAGGGAAATGAAACATATCGAGACTAGCGTGCTTCTCCGTGCGCTAACGATGTCTTCCCGCTGCCTACAATGTAAAGATTAAACGAATCACGGAAATCACGAGGTCAGGGTGATAATACATACCGTCCTATAAATAAGGAACTAATCTTTGCGATTGGCCACATTAAGATCACCAATACTAACCAACTTGTGCATACGAGGCCAGTTGCCAGTAGAATAAAGAAAGGCGCTAAAAGCGCCAGGGCAAGGTTCCCACTGGTCCCGATAAAATACTCCGGTGGAAACGGGACGAGGGCTGTCACATAAGACGCCAGCAAAAGTTTTGGAATAGTCTTGCGGCAAAAGGTGTTTAGAGATTGCTGTGGCGACGGTACCGAAGCTGATCCAAATCAGTATAGAGGCTTGGACTAGAAAAAAAAACAACGCACTGCTGGCATCGTTTTCAGTGCTATCGAACACCTGGAACAAGATTATGGATACAATGCCCACCGCCCAAGAGGCGATGGTAGTGAAGTATCTCGTTGGCCATCTTCCGATGGTCGCAACCCAGTCGATAGCGAGGTAGAAACCAGAAAGGGATGAAGAGCATCCAGAACTGCCTGAAGAGTAGATTACAAAGTCTAGGCCTTTTGATGACGCTGAGGTCGATGACACGTAAGGAGCCCAACCATGAGTATGAAGGAGTATTCTACGATCAGGGTAGAATGTCAACGGGAAATAATGTGTTTCCGATGGATGGGATGTATGCATTAATAACGGTGGTAATAAAGGGTCTAAAACAAGACACGAAATATAAGTCTGCTATTTTGGGGACATTTACCAGAAAGACTCGCCTTTGCATGCTACATCTGAATACTGTGGCGTCACTCGATAGACGACTAGGGCATGGGTCAATAAATTAGGAAATCGCACGACTGTCCGTAGCGCGTTAGAGTCGGTTAAATTGACTACGGGGTTCTTGAATAACATTCCTGAGAGGGAAAAAGATTAGCGAAAAACACCCTCGTTGGCAGGAAACGTCATACTTAACATGGAGACGTCGATCTCCAGGACATCTTCAGTAGAAAATCCTCCGGCGACCCACCCTTCACCTCTAGCGCTTTCGAGGACAACAGCTACCCACTGCTCTGAGGAACTCGTAGGAATATTTGCTTCAAATAGAACCACTCCTTCGGATTCATCAGATCCTTCCTTTGGGACAGGGAACACGCGACCGGGAATGGGATTGGGAATGAGTTTCTGTGTCGTAGGGTGGAGAGCTTCACATTGGGCCGAGCTATCGCACAAGTACACAGAAACTTGCAGCGAATTAGGATTTTGTGGCGATATAGGTGGTATAGATCCCTGAGATACGAATAATGTAAACCGGCGAGACGTAGAAGGAACCGGAAGGAGATACGAAGCTGGCCCTCTCGGATGTTTGAGTATGAGAGGCACTTTGGGTGGTAAAGCTTCATAGTTCTCAAGAGAAGCCGATTCGTCATCTGGACGAAAAGGAGGAAGCGTATGACCGTCCCTCAGCCATCTGTCCAATATCAAGCCTCTTCCGACGGCGTTAAGACCAAGAGAGAGCTCCAAAGCCGCTCTAGCTACACGCCAACGGACTTGATGACACCACACCATCTCTCGGTGTCCAACGCCGGTCCAAGCACCTTCCAGGGCCGAGGAAAATACTGTGCGTCGGAATGGAGCATTTTGAGCGTCAGAATTATCCGTGCTTGGTAAAATGCAGGATTCAGAGGGTATCATCATGTCCGTAGCTCCTCCGCACAACGAAACGATAGGCGTTGTGTCATGGAGTAGTATTTGTTGATTATGCACATATAATTGGTCGATACGTTGGTCGAAACGTGCTGGAGGTAGTGTATGTGGTGTAGACATTGTTATAATGGACGAGATCTTTTCCGACGGAAGTAGAGACGTTGCTACGACTCCACCCATGGAATGTCCCATGATTATGATGGATGTATTGGGTGCATACATGGATAGAATATAGTCTATAGCTCGTGAGCTGTAGGCAATTTGAGATTCGAGCGTTGGCCCGTGAAATGCCGATAAATCTTCATTGAATTCAACTAGACAATACAAGGCTTTAGAAACGCTCTACGACACGAGTCTATATTCTTTACCAGCGAATATATCCAGTGGTTTCACTCCACGCGATGTAAATTCGAATGACGCGTCATTTGGACGCGAAAAGTACTGTCTTGCGGCGGACGATGCAATGGAACGCACTTGCTTATATGATCCAGCATTTCCTGGAATGAACAAGACTGGAACACCTCCATGAATCTAGCAGCGTTTTGAATGAACAATAACAACAAAGATAATGACCAGGCGTACATGATTGGGCTCCCATCCTGCTTCTCGATACAAGAACAGCGAATACCGCTGTGCTAACGGTGTCCATGAACTATCAAATCCAATTTGTGGAATGTATGCTGGCGACATGTATGACATGCGACATCCTTGAGGAGACAGATGATCCACGACATCTGAGACGGTGAACAGGAACAGATAGGCGACAGAAACAGAGAACAGGCCAAGAAGAGTAGTTGGAAATCGAGTAAACATTCAGTGTTTAGTCACCGTAGTGGTAGACGTCGTAATACGAGGTTACATCACCGGAAGACTTTCAGATTATTTCACGATCAGATCACACTTTTGTTGCTATCAAATTTTTAATTATTTGTATTTCACACAATAAGAAAGCCATGCAATGTAGTAGACAGTGAGGGTCAAGTAATCGTATAAACAGCGGGGAACCATGCAGAGTGACCAGGGAGGAGGTGTGGGGTAGGGGGGGTAAGAGCATGATGGCGGATATAAGGGAGGACGATGCGTAGTATCAAGAATACAATAAGATAAAAAATCTACTCTTCGGCGGGTGCGTCGTTGGTTTCTTCCTTTTCTGCGGGCTTGTCTGCTGATACAGAGATTAACAAAGAACATGGAAAGGTGACGATTATACACACCAGAGTCCTGCATGTCGGAAGTCCATAGGGTCAAGTTATCACGGAGGAGTTGCATGATAAGGGTCGAATCCTTGTAACTCTCTTCTGAAAGGGTATCAAGCTCGGCAATAGCGTCGTCAAAGGCTTGCTTGGCAAGATGGCAGGCACGGTCGGGGCTGTTGAGGATTTCGTAGTAGAAGACGGAGAAGTTGAGGGCAAGACCGAGACGGATGGGGTGGGTAGGAGGAAGCTCTGTGACGGCAACATCGGAGGCGGCCTTGTAAGCCTCCAACGACTTGTCTGCGCTGTCTTTCCTCTTGTCACCGGTTGCAAACTCGGCGAGATAACGGTGGTAGTCGCCCATCCTACAAAGGCTATTAATACATGTTTAAGGGTAGAACAACAGACAATACTCACATCTTGTGGTAAAACACCTTGGACTCGCCAGAGGCCGCTGAAGGAATGAGGTGCTTGTCAAGGACATCGAGAATGTCCTCGCAAATCTTGGCGAGTTCAGTCTCGATTTTCTCCCTGTAGCCCTTGATCATGGAAACCTGAGCCTCGTTGCCCTTTGACTCCTCCTTTTGCTCGATTGAGGAGACGATTCTCCACGAAGCACGGCGAGCACCGATAACGTTCTTGTATGCAACGGACAGCAGATTTCTCTCTTCAACGGTCAACTCCTGGTCGGACGAGGCGACGCGCTTCATGTTCTCGACCATCTCTGTCAGACGACCGATTAGGGGACATTGAGCGACTGGACGAAAAGAAACCCACCTTCGTAGCGTTCGGCCTGCTCAGCGAGCTTGGCGAGGTAGACGGAATCTTCACGGGACTCAGGCATCTGGGCGGGGAGACAAAGGGCTCAGCACAGAGCGGCGCGTGACGACGACGCGTACGGGACTCACGATGATGAAAGATAACTAGATAGGAGAACGCTGTGAGGACATCGTCGACAACGAGGAGTGCGAAACACTTACAAAGGATAAGGTAGTGGTGGTTGGGGAATGGGTTGGTTGAGATGATCGTTGTTCTGGTTAGAGGACGATAATAGAGACTGATAAAGGTATTTGAATCTTTTGAAAACCCTAAGCCCACACTAGCCGGCTGTGCCGCTGACACATCATCTTGATTGGGCATTTGCTGTCACGAGATTTTACCCTCAACCCTTCCAATCGAAGCTTCCATCGTTTACCATATATGTCAAATTGACGGAGCACAGGATGAGGGTGATGGACGAGTGCGTACAGACCTCAGTCAGTAGTACTAGTAGTCTTTCCAGAGCGTCTCAGTCTTCAAGATATCGATGTATTCCATGAAAATTTGCATGACATCAGTCACTCCAATCCCGCTGCTCCAACTCCATCGTTGTGTGTGTCGGCAATTCCAGCGAACAAGCGCTTGAAAGCCAAAGGGCTTAGGGTTCCTGTTGAATCAGGTCTCTGACGCTTGAATACAGCGGTAATAAATCATGCTCCTTCAATGTCCGAATAGCAGTACTTCGCAGTCGAGACTCTGCCCGAAAATGTACACGTGGCTACGGGACGCGTCTCCGAGCCTGCCTGTAAGCCATACTTGGACTGCTCTCCAATGTCAACAGCTCAACAGAGAGCTCCGGCTCCTGCACGCGCTCCAAATGGCCCAGGCCAACAACAGCAGGAAGAATCTCCTATCCGCAAGTTTTTGGGTATCGCTCAGGTACGACGTGTATCAATATATTCAACGTGAGCTCAAACACACAACTTTACATAGCAAATTTTTCTAGTATGGATGATATCTCAGCTCGGTGTGTCTTGTCCTTTCTCATTTGCTGTTTCCATTCAACAATTGCATTGTTAGTCACGAAATACTTTGCTCCCAAGCCAAATACTCCTGCTGCTCCAACCGTATCTCCTGGACAACCTGGATATGTGGACCCGCGAACAGTACCTCCTACTACTGCACTACCAGAATGGAATCTCGGTGACAACCTTTCCATGCATGTATTCTTGTCCACAACGCCACACGGAGACGTGTTTTCCAAGCAATGGACTTCTGGATACCGAAAGGACCGGGACGAGGGTCTTCCCAATTTCGTCTGGGAGAATATTACCTATGGCAACTACAAGGACTCTAGAGTTGAAGAATTCAACATTGTCTTTCCCGAGGTACGACCCGTTTACAGAGTCAGGTTTAGTTATCAACTGCAAATAATAGAATGTCCTACGCAATGGCTCCCTATGGGCAGATGTATTCCTAACCAAGAATGGCGCAAGTCCGGATCCTCAAAGTCCCGAGTTCAACGTTGAAAATATTCACCATATCCGAAAACGTATGTTTCTTTGTTACTGAACTAACAATACACTCAAATATTATCCAGTATTGACTCCCTACCTCCCTCGCGTCAAGATCCGTAAAGAAAAGAAGCTGCTGAGTGGAGATGACAACTCCGAGACGGATAGTGAAGTCGAAGAGGTAATTCACAGTTATACTCAGTCAACTCCAATTAACTGGCCACTACACATGTAGGAGGCCGATGTCATTGTACCCCACTGGCACACCGTATGTCGATTCTTTCCTATCACAAGCTATATCTGAAGCGTTACCCAGAATGTCACCCTTGCTCTGGTTTCTGACGCAGTATCTGTACCATTCTCCACACTTCCGCCCCCAATCGCTGAGCGTACGTACACATATTTTTACTCTCGGATGCTTTTAAGCTTACCCCGCACAAAGACGTCTACTTGGTACAGGGGAAACGCGATGAAAGCGGCACCAAAGCGTTATACAAGCCCATTATTTTCCCCAACGAGTTTTGGCATCTCCGATCGCACTATGTCGAACTCAATCAAACAACGCCATCCATGCCTCTTCAAATAACCTTCCAACCCATGTCATTCATGAAGTTCCAAATGTTTGCATCAATGACTCACGGCTTCAAAGAAGCTGCAAAACAACAAGGTGCTAGCGCAGGAGCCGAACTCGACGAGATCAAGAGAATGCTTTTGGAGACCAATCCTTACTTCCTAGGACTGACTGCCTTGGTTAGCGTGTTACACATGGTGTACGCTTCTCTTTGTGTCGCTTTACTTGCCAAGACTGACAGATCTTTCCCTCGCAGTTTCGAGATGTTGGCGTTCAAAAATGATGTGTCACATTGGAGACAAAAGAAGGAGATGGTCGGAGTTTCTGTCAGGTATGTCTTCATTCTGTTCTGCTTCTCGTTGCATGATCGCCCACCTGGCATATTGATTCATTCGATTAGAACCGTGAGTCCTCTTTTTGCGGATCATGCCCAAACATAGCTAAGTTGGATGAGTAGATTGTCACGAATGTCGTTGTCCAACTCATCATTCTGCTGTACCTCATCGATAACAACGAGAATACCAGTTGGATGATTCTCTTTGGTTCTGGTATGGGTGTTGTCATTGAAGCATGGAAGGTGAAGAGTTGTCAGCGTGTGGTATGTTCCTGGATGGTGCTGAGTGAAATTTTTGTAGATCACAAAAGCTGTTGATATCTCCATCGTCCCCGCACCCGCCGGTTCACTCCTTCCGTACAAGCTGGACATCAAAGGTATATTCTTTTCCGCGATTGTATGGACATAAGGTTAAATCCCCATTTCCATCAGACAAACACGTTTTGAGCGAAGACGAGAAGAAAACTCAAGAGTAGGGTGATCATCTCAATAGACGTCTGTCTGCTGACCCCTACGTTTCTGCAGATACGACAAGCTTGCTTTCCGTTACGTTTCTTATGTCGCCATTCCTACGCTCGCTGGCTACACGGTGTACTCTCTTTTGTACGAGACTCACCGTGGATGGTACAGCTTTATCATTTCGACCTTGACATCTTTCGTCTACATGTTTGGATTCGTAAGTATCAACGACCTTTTGACAAGCAAACGTTCTTCCTGCTTAAAATTTTCCAGGCCCAACTCGTACCTCAGCTCATCATCAACTATAAGCTCAAGAGTGTAGCGCACATGCCCATGAAGGCTATGATTTACAAAACACTATCTACTGTCGTAGATGACCTGTTTGCGTATGCCCTTTCATTACTCCGAGGTATGAGCAAGACTGACGTCAATTCGCACTCTATTCAGCTTCTGTATCAAGATGCCATTCCTTCATCGTTTAGCCTGTTTCCGAGATGACGTGGTCTTTCTCATTTTCTTGTACCAAGTGAGTTGTCCCGTCCGGTATCATATGTATCAAACTTAACATGGTTTTATCAGCGATGGATTTACAGGATCGATCCTAAACGAATCAATGAGTATGGTCAGGTTATGGAGGATGTAGATGCTGTCGAAGATAAAGATGGCAAGGATGTCAAGGAGACCAAGAAGGACCGGTAGTACATATATACCTTTGGATCCTGTTTCTCGATAGACTTAGTTATCCTCATTTGGGATTGAGCTGTAATTGGTTTCTGCTACAATTATAAAAGGCCGGTACTATCACTGACCCAGGCAAAAGTAGAGTTCTCGAGTCACAAAGTTGACTCAAAATTTGTCCGGATCAAAATTAGAAAAACGCCGGATGTCTTTGAGTTTCCTCTTTCTACTAAATCACCATGGGACGCGATGAGAGTCCCCAAAGCACTCTCTATGCGTGCAAATGCCTCAATGTGAAACTCCGGAGCACACCACTCGTGGATTCTCAACCAAACGTACCATCGGCACCAGAGTACACTCCAGTGTACGTCGGCCAAGACGAGGACATTGAAATTGTAAGAAAAATATTTCTTGCTTGCCTCTCAAGAAATCTAGGCCATGATAGATCTAACCTTGACGCGTATCTTTCCAGGTATACCCTCATCTCACACTCAGAACCCGAAAACGGGGACCTTTTGTACCGGATCCAACCCTATGCGCCCGCTACACGTCTCTGACATGCCTTTGTTGCCAAGTTCTCGTATATCGGATCCATCAAATCGTTTCTACTAACGACGAGTTCAATCTAAAGGAAGGTCCTATCATTACAAAGGGTTGGGCTGAGACTGTGGTGTTGAGGAGTAGTTCAGGATGGGTGGAGGTTCATCATGATGTTTTGGTGAGTCTGTTACTTTCCATCTTTTACACAATCTCTTTCTTCGAGTTCTAATGGGTTACTATATGGATACAGACAGGCGAAGCTATTCGTCGTCAGGAATCGTCTCCCCAATATTCTCAATTGTTCAAGATTGTCCTCCCAACGACGCCTACGTCACCACCACCCACAGAAACGCCGACAGAACAATCCTCCTCGATATTAAACTCTATTCCGAAATATCAACTACCCCCTATTCCACCTGTTTTCCCTGAAGCTAAAGCTACACAATCACTATTTGCCGTGCTTGCATCTGTCGCCACTCATAAATCGTCATCTACAAGATCATCTGTGGAAGAATATATCGATGGGGTTGTCAGAGAGAAAGTCGCAGAAATAGAGCGTACAGAAGCACAGTTGAAACGGGAAGTTCAGCTATTGCTGAACAGGTACAACGAAGGCATTAAAAGAGCGGAGCAAGAACAGAGTGCACTGGACCAGCAGAATGCACAAGCGCCCGCAAGTGCTAGTACGAGTAATCACGTCCCAACACCTACCAGCCCGAGCAGTCCCAAGTTTTCCGGCATTGCTGCGTCAGTTATTCGCGACTTTGTCCCCGTCAGACCTCCCCAACATTCCCGAAATGTATCAGTGCCACCTGTCGCGCAAAGTGCTCCACGAGTATCTGCTCTATCAGCGTCTTTGGCTACTTCCTCGTTTCATCATCCAAGGGCTCAGCACGACGCCCAAAGCTTCGACTCGGCTTCTGCCCGCAGTCGTACGCCCGATACATCTTCGTCCATCACTCTCACTTCACCTCTTGCTAATCCCGATGTTCGCAATGTCTTTCAGTTTAGAAGAACTGCTAATGATGATATCAACACTGCTGCGAGTTACCGGTACTTTCTGCTCGAAGAGGAGATGGAGAAGCGGAAGCAGGCCGAGAAGAAGCCTGAAGAACGACCGGCTGCAGCAGGAACGTCGTCTCAAGCGGGTCCCTCGACTACCAAGAAGAAATCCAAAGATAATAAGGGCAAAGACAAGGAAGGTCAAATAAAGGAGAGCAGACCCTCTGTAGTTAATGGCGACCAGACCCTCAATGAATCTTCGCCTTCGCCCAAATCAAAGGGTAAGCGAAAGGTGACTTTTGACATTCAAGTCAACCATGAAAACGTCGAAAGGAAAGTTGATATCATGGACAACGTAGATGCAGCAGGTAATGTCCGAGTATTCTTTGTCGCAGACTATCATTGACTCCCGTCTCGAAACAGAAATGATGTTTGACCTTGAGGAAGAGATTGGTGGACAGTCAGATGGCACAAATGCTGTACTACCTCTTGTCGAGCAGCCCATGGCCCCCGTACGCCATACACGTCCCCGGAAACGTAGTAGTGCTGGTCTCCCTCAGTCTTTCACTGGTCTTCGGCCAGAGTCGCTTCCTGCTCCTTCCAATTTACCTTTACGGTCGCAAGCGCAGATAACTTCCCAATCTTCTACGTCCAATTCTTTTATGGCTCAGTTGGATTCTCTGGACGACGATATACCGATATCTAGCGACATCGTACCGAATACCGAACAAGAGGAGGATACTTTTGCCGACGAGTCTGCAGGTGGCATGGAACGAGTTCATGACGAGAAGATCTTGAACATGCTTGCTGCCAGTGTACCTAGCCACAGGGCAGCGTGGAAGAATGATAATCAGCTCTACGAAACGTTTGTTAGACGGAACAGATTGCTTAATGACGACGAAGACAACTTTGATGAGTTTGACGAGGAGGAGGTAGTTGAAGATGAAGAAGGTATGCCATTTCTTTGCGATGCTATCAGTGTCTAGATTCTTGACGTGCAATCACACAGATGACGGACAAACTCACACCGGCATCCCTGGTTCTGTCCCAGTCCAGATCGTACGACGAAGTTCCAAACCCCAACCTGCAGCTCTCAGCCTCGCATCTTATCAACCAGACAGTCTGCTTTCTTCGCAATCTGTCCCAGCTCAATCTTCCCAGTTGCAAAGGCGACCGTCTTCTACGATCCGTCGAGCTGCGTATGCTGAAAGAGATTTAGAACGAGGTATCGATCCCGGAGCTCTTGATTTCGTGGCCGAGGAAGAGAACGAGGATGATCGAGATGAAGAGAGCGCTGCTCACACCAGTCGTGAAAAGGCGCAGAGAATATTGGAAGCTCGGAGTCAGGTTCCTGCTGATGGAATGTTGCATAGTATGATCTAGACTGATATCTCAAATGTAATGTACGCCCATTAAGCACATGGGAGGAGGAGCACTAATATAGTATCAGAATAATGTATATACTCTTTGTACTAGATAACGCTGCAAATCTGCTACTTTTTCTCAACAGGTTGTGTTCCTCTACCTTGTGTACCAGCAAATGTACGCATATTCTATATTTAATATCCTCAGTCTCAGCTCGATCTTCTAAATGAAAAGCCAAACGATATCCACGCTCATCCTCTGGCTATGCACTATTCTGTTGTGCCATGTCGACATCGCCGAGTTTTCCAAAAATGATATTATGATTTTATAAACTTTCCCCTATTCTAGTCCTCAGAATAACGCAGGGCATTGAAAACTTCAAAGGAATCTCCAAGACTATAGACATTCAGAGTTGAGAAACTTCACGAACCATGGAAGTTCCTTTATGCAAGTTCTCAACATGACGACAGCCAGAATAAATGACGCTTTCACACTAAAGCTTCTTTATATGCACAAGTACTTATATTGCAACAAATAAATCAAGAGCAATGGTAAACTACTACATATCAGAGCTTTATAGTAGTCAGAACTAAAAGAGAGAGAAAAAGAAGGGGGAAAAAAAAGTCAAAAAGAAAAAAGAGCATTCAAGCTCGAAACAGACGAAAATACGTATGCGTATGTAGGTAATATACAGAGCAGGATAGCCAGAAATGATATATCATGTGGAAAGACCATGTGTGTATGTCAATGTCGATGTATAAAAAAAAGAAGTATGTAGGTGTATTGTGTTGTGCAGTTTGCGATTTGCATCCTTGGACAGATAGAGAGACGGAGAAAAGAGAGGCTAAATAAACAACTATGTATGTATGTCATGGACCATGCATATGGTAGGATGGAGATTGGAATGCCAAACAGAACAACAGGAGCAGGAGCAGGAGCAGAACATACGGATACGGATACGTGAGCGGGGAGACAGGTAGAGAAAGAGAGAATAAGAGGCAACGAAACGAAAACGAAATAGACAAAGCCTGCAGGACAGGCAAGTGAGTAAGAGTAAGAGTAGGGGCGAGTAATAAGAACGAACAAACTATGAAACAACGTAAAAGTAATAAGTATTGAGCTGTATTTGTGTATCATCGGGGCAGAGAGAAAAAAGGAACGAAGCAAATAGATAGTAATACTTGATATAGGAATTGTGCAGGTCGACTTGTCCGGGGATGTGATGGGATATACCAAGAACGAAACTAGAGACCAAAAATAATTGACACATATGAAACGGGCTGGGGCTGGTTGCTGTGGATCATTGATATAATGCAGGAGAAAATGAAAGTGTATGGTGCGAGTGACGTGGAATAAAGAGCAGGCAGGCAGGCAAAAAAATAGTGAGGGAGTTACATAGATATACTTGCAAAAAAAAAGAAAGAGACTGCGGACGGTATGCGTAGAGTTTGCGAGAAAACGAAAACGAATAAGATAAAGCAGACAGAGAACGAAAACAATGGTTCAAAACCCACACTCGTGAGTATGCTTCAACCAGCCCTAGCGGCTTCTAAGTTGTGTGGTGACAATGCGCGTGGAATAAAATGCTGCTGATGATGCTGATGGTGATGAGGATCAGTCGAGTTCTGATCGGGTATACTGCCTCGATGGACGGCGACAGAGCCCATGTCAAAGGGTGAAAAGCCAGAAGATAGTGGCGGCATGTCGTTATTGTTGGTCGACGTCAATCTATACCCCGGCGTATGCGAGTGCGTGCCGAGGTTGGCACCAAAGAACGCTCCGCCGTTGGCAGGGAACGAACCAAACGCCGGCGCTGAAGGAGAAGTCGAGAATCGTGGTGGAGGCGGCGACATTGGAAAGTTGCTGTGCGAGTTTTGCTGTTGACCAGGGCCTTGATTATGATTGGCAAAACCCGCTCCTGGTCCTGGTGGTGGTTGCTGTTGCTGCATTGCAGATCCACCACTCGTTGCGCTGGTCGGCGTGCGTACACCCAGTGGGTTCTTGCTGTACGACAAACGAATGCCGCCGCCCTTGACAAGACCATTCAACGTATGTCCATATAGTTCGCTGATTGTCCTTGTCGCAGCGTTGACGTCTTCAAACTGTATGAAAGAACATCAGTAATGATCTATTAACCAACACGTGCAGATACATACCTCCACAAAGCACATGGGTCCAGAGCTCTTTTGCTTAAAAGACAAGCGCCGGAAGCCGGGTCGCAACCGGAAAAGTTCTCGAAGACTTTCCTCTAGAATATCTTGTGGGCAATGAGGTGGTGGTGGTGATATCGGCAGATTCCCAACGTAAAGGGTGTTGATCTAAGCGAGGGACATATATATAAACTAATCGTTCATCAGAGAAGAAAAAAACGACTTACCGGTGGATTCTGATCGACTCCATTCCTTGTGCTACCACCAGAACTGACACCGGATTCGGGAGAGGGCAATTCAGGAGAAGTATTGCCATGATTAGTCGAAACCGCAAGATTGCTTACGGCTCTCGAGAGCTCACTGTCGACGGTAGGTGGTGCTTTGCGAGGTCGATTATGGTCGATAACACTAGAAGAGCGCGAGTCGGTGTCTGACTGAGGTTGGGAGATTTGCTTGGATGGAGACGAGCGACCATCAGACTGAGGATTGGAAGACGAGGTGGTGTTGGACAAGTTGGAAGGGTGAGGCGGCGACGAAGACCTTCTCGAAGAGGAAGGTGGCCGGTTCGGGACTGATCTCTGCACATGATCCCACGGTCCAACGACTGGTGTGCTCTCTTCGGCAAGATGGTTTAGTGCGGCGCTAGGCATAGGCTGAACCAGCCCAGAGTGGACAAATCCGCCATTCTCGACAGGCATCATTCCAGAGGAACCACCGTAATGGAAAGCTTGCTCAAAAGCAGAGCCTGCTCGGAGTCGAAGAGCATCCTTGCTCTGCCTCTTTCTTTCCTTTTGCTCCTCTTCTTCCAACGTTCTTCTAGCAGGACCGTGACCGAGGCCCATGGCGTTGATGGCACCATCTCTTCTCCTCTCTTCATCACCAACGTTTTCTGGCCAGAGGCGATTACCTGAAGCAAGACCCATCGCACCAAGAGCAGCAATATCACGTTCACGGGCACTCAGGACCTCGTAATCTGGACCGAGGCCAAACGGCTGTAGCGACGTGATACTTCCGCCACTACCAGGACCGATAAAACCCTGAACAGCAGCACCTAGCCCTCCCATACCAGCATTATTAGCACCACCAACACCAGGTCCGATAGCACCACCACCACCAACAACAGGACCAACACCTCTCTTGGTATGCAAGTTTTTCTTGGCCATTTCCGCCTTTAGCACGGCGCCTTTTTCGATATCGACCCGTCGGCCTTGTAGAGCGTCTCGGGCGGCTAAAGCTGCATCTCTGGTCCGGAACTTGGCGAAACCAATGATTTGCTTTCGGGGAGGCATGTTGGCACCGGGGGCACCGCCAGCTTGCATACCATTGTAAAAGTGATTGTTGCCTGCAGCGCCTCCAGTTTCGTCCATCGGCACTGCTGGCCAAGATGCCATCGTTCCGTCTCGGCCACCGTCAACGACGACTCCGCCCTGATTCACGGTGACGAGATTGTAAGGATCGTTTGACCCGGTATAGTTGAAATTGGAAGCACCACGGACAGCTGAAGATCCAGCGCCAGCGCTAGCAAGACTACCATATGACGTGTACTCTTTATTTGGAATCTTGAGAGTGGCGGCTTCAAAGCCTTGCGAAAAGGTAAACATGTTCTGGAACTCGCGTTCCTGAAAAAAGACTATCGTTAGTACCTGAGACCGATCAAGAACGATGACGTGTACGTACCTGCATATCGTCCGGAAAGCCAACTACAAAAATAGTGGAAATATCTTCCTGGGGCGCATTGTTTCCGTTGGATCCCACGGTACTAGTCCCGTTCGCCAAACCATTTCCGGCTGCCATTCCAACTGGATTGTTCGGAATATGAGGTCCGTACGGAGTCGCAGAGGACATGGGGTAGGAGGAAGGACCCGAACCAACAAAGCCGTTGACGTGGGGCTGTTGCTGTGATTTGGCGCCCATTGAATAGGACGTGGGCAAAGGGTTGGAAGCATATGGGTCCGGGACGAACGAGTTTTTATTGCTCGAAAGGGCGGGAGCGTTGAAATCAAAGCCGAGCTGCTGCATATGAGCCTGAGAAGGCGATGTAAGAGGTGGTTGATACATATCTGAAGGCTGGAAAAAGGTAGACGTGGAGTTGGGTGTTTCGCGAAAAGTCGGTTGATTGGAGTTGGGCAGCGCAGAGGAAGAGGAAGGATGATGTCTAGATACACGAGTGGCATTTGGAAGTGAAGTAAAGGATGATCTGTGGATGGAATTTGGGAATCCGTTTATTTTCTGTTTCTGGGTGTCGACAAGCCCGTCAGAGAAATCAACGGCCGACTGGACATGGTTTGTGGGAGCACCCGGAGCGAATGGGCCATTCTGCAATGGCCTAAGAGCGAATGCTGGATCCTGAGATTGAATATGGTGGATCATACTGTGAGAGCCGTTGTCGGATGGCGAGTCGGGACGGGGATGTGGCTGTTGCTGAGATTGCATGGAGATGTGATATGGAATGGCGGAGGAGCTGCCTGGTGACGAATTGGAAGCAGAGCTTGAGAAGGAGGGCGTTGGGTGCTCCGAGTCAGATGACGACGAGATGGGCTCCGCGTCTGCCTGTGCGTCGAGTTGGTCTAGAAGCGACT
The DNA here is from genome assembly GCA_037954225.1 of Stygiomarasmius scandens. Lineage (NCBI taxonomy): Eukaryota > Fungi > Basidiomycota > Agaricomycetes > Agaricales > Campanellaceae > Stygiomarasmius > Stygiomarasmius scandens. The sequence goes on along the minus strand of JBANRG010000002.1, from coordinate 911,403 downwards.
TGTTTATATAGTCCTCGTCAAACTGAGGAGCTTGGGAAGAGATTTGGGCAGCCAGAGTGGGCAAAAGTGAGGTGTGGATACGGGATTGATATGTGTGCGAGGAGGAGATTTAGCACATTCACAGAGCAGGCAAGCAGAGAGAGGATGATTCGAGAGTGTAGAGCAGAGTAGGCGTCGCTGGAAGTGGGAAAAAAGAAAAGCGGGGGGGGATGCGGGGGACGACGAGCACGGTATGGACGACGCGTGGACCGAGACTGATTGGAATTGAACACGCAAAGTGAGGAGAGTATAGATGTGTCAAGAGCTGTGACTCGAGTCGGGGTCGGGGAGAAGGAGGAAGGGACTATGTGATCGGTGTTAGGGGAGGGAGCAAGAGCTTTGTTTGGTCCGATGGTTGATTCCAATTCTCGCTCGGTGCGCACGGGCCACCTCCTCTTTCCCACTCCCACGCCCCGGCTTCTCGGCATCCTCCCCCATTGTTGCCCCAATCCATCCCCCATTGTCTGCTCGGTCTCCTCGCTGTCCACAGTCCCTCCCAGGTCCAGCAGCTGTCGTCTCGCGACAGTAGTCATCACGTCCAAAAAGACCCGGTAGCCAGCCAGTGCGAGCATTGCAGAAAAGAAGTGCCTCTGAGCCCAAGGTACTGTAGAGATAGTCGTAGATGCAGAAAGCTAGGAGACGTTGTCATCGCGCTAATATACATTTGCCGGTCCAAGGTGACCCTTGTGAAAGGTTGCAAGGTTGAGAGCTTGATGCTACCGAGAAGGACCAACGCAGATTGTGGTTCCAGTCAAGAGATGCCTGTCTCTCTGCGCTCACTTGTCTTGTGTGTGTGTGTACGATCATCCAGTCCCTGTTCTACGGCCGGCACGTCGCCCCAGCTGTCATACATTCACGTCTTCTCGGAATATATACTTTACACTACCCGTTCCTATGGTCCTACTACTCTACTCCTAACGGTGCACAGCTCCCCATAGCCTCGACGCGATCAGACGCGACTCTCTACGCGTTCTACATGTCTAGCACGCTCAAGAGACACCAGAAAACTGTCCAAGGCAATAAGCTATAACCTCGGGGCTAGAAGCCACATCTGACAGCAACCGACCATACATCATATCACCAATGCTCCATCCAAGAGAAAAAGAATGTGTTTATGATACAATGCTATACACCGTCAGCATCAAGTTCCAGAACCAACAATCAACTCACCAAGATTAGATAGATTAGAGTAAAAGCAAGAAAGCATGCATACGAAAAGAAAAACAAAAAGTCCTCAATCTCAATCATACCCCCTCCCCAACCACTTTACAAACGCCTCCCACCACGCTCCCACCCCCTCCATCACCTCCCCAACCTCTTCAACCAACGGATCAAACCAACCCTCCACAAACCCCCTCACCAACACCCCAATCAAAACCCAAACACCCAATACCCACATCATCGCTATCAAAAACCTCTTTCTAGCTCGAGCATCCGCTCGCGAGATCGAGTACGGAGAGTGTGGATCATAATAGGCGTAGGGTACCTGGTTCTGGTTCTGGTTCGCATTTTGACCGTGTTGGAATAAAGCCTGAGAAGGTGTGGGTCCGAATCCGTGTCCACGAGCACCATCCCATCTTGGATAATTGGGAAACTGGGGTACGTCAGAGTATGCGTAAAAGCCTTGTCCTTGGGTTTGGCCTGGTTGGAGGAGAGGCTGGCGTGAACTAGACGCAGAGCTAGAGGGAGCAGCCCAGGGATTATTATACGGATTGTACGGGTTGTATGGGTCTAACACTGGTGGCGTAGGCGCTGGTGTTGGTGCATGGCTGGAGACAGAGGCAGAATACGCTGGAGGTGCATCATCGTGTTTAGAGTTGGAGCTAGAGTCCATCGTCGTCGTCGTCGTAATCGATTGTAAAGGCGAACAGTCAGAGAAAGAAAGACGTTGAAACGACGTGTGAGTGGAGCTCTGCACAGTTGACGGTGCGAGTCTCCAGTCGAACAACTTTGGAACAAAGAGTGCAAAGAGTTACGTAAATGCACGCTGACGTCTGCCTTTGTGTACACCCCAATCACTGGAACTCATCTGGGTTTCCTGAAGAGGATCTAGGCCAGTCATTCATCACTCGCAAATTGGGATGAGGTGAAAGTGTATACTCTTGGGATATATAGAGAAAGTAAACTTCTAAAACTTATTATTATTCGATTTCGAAAGCGTACAATTGCAACCAACCAACAATAAAAAAAAAAAGGTCCGCACAACAGAGCAAAGTGAGTATGACTAGTCTATGTAAGTATGTAGCTACAACCAGAGACAGAACAACATCTCTGAAAATATAGACGTATAATATGTAAGAGCAGGGAGAGCAAGTACACTATTAAAAAAATAAAAAATATAAATAAAGCAGCTATCCCGTATCACCATCCTTGGCACCAGGCTCTGAAGGAACAGGCGACGGCGACGTTGAAGGCGTCGATGAAGCAATACTCGCCGCTTTAGAGCTGATCAGCTTGAGTTTAAGCTTTTTTGGCTCTTCATTGGGTTTTACTCGAACTGCCGAGGCCTCCTTTGCCTTGCCATCCCCAAGATCAGGCTTCTTGGCCGACCTAGACAACCTCTCTAAAAGCTCCTCATCTTCATCCTCCTCGTCCCTCCTCCGCTTCTCACCAGGCCGCATAGGTCCTAGCTCATCCAACGAAGCCATCAACCCAGGAGCAGGAGATTGAGGTCTCGAATTAACGAGAGCCTCCAACATATTGTCCCGCTCATCATCATCATCATCGTCATCTTCCTCCTCCTCCGACCCAAGACGCTTCGGCGCAAGCCCATTCGGCGAACCAGAACCAACTTGCCGGTGGGAGAGTTTGGGACTGGAGGGAGGTGCGTCCTCTTTATCCTTATCCTTGTCCTTGTCTTTACCATCAGGAGAAGCACCACCAGCCTCTTCCTCATCATCATAATCCACCAACGGCCCCAAAGTCCTCATCTGAGGAGCGTGATTCTGATTATTTTGCGGTCGAATACCCCTACTTGCAAGAGGTCCCGCGACAGCCATGCGTCGTTTCCTCTTTAAATTATTGTTGTTTCCATGTTGCAGAGGTGACGGTCCATTCGTACGAGGCCAATGATGACTGATAGATGGAATGAAATCATCATCGTCTTCGCCGTTAAAGTAATCTTCCTCTTCTGCATCGAGTGCTCGACTTTGCACGGGCCAGCGTGGGTCGATGGGTCTGGAATACCATGTGAGATTAATGACATTGTGTAATGTCCAGGTTACGCACTTGTCCTTCATCTCCACAGGTAACGGCTCATTGTTCATTTCCCATCGGCGAATGAACATTTGGAACCGCTGACCTCCTAGCGGTGATTTAGCTAGTGCTTTGATCTCTTCTTCGTGCTTTGTCATACAAAACTTGATGAGATCTTTCATGTTTTCCTACAGAAACATGAGCCTGTCACTTTAGAACGTGTCCAATAAGCTTACCCGACGCATATGCTCAAAATATTCTTGACATGAGCAGCTGAGGAGATTATCTCTTCTCGACTCACGAAGTGTCAAGTCGAGAATGGGCTTGAGAATATCATGCTTCATGATTTGGGAATGTATATTTTGATTGTTTAGCTTTAACAATAATCGGAAGAATCGAAAGGCAGCTGGGGAATAGAAGAACCAGCGTGAGTAGACAGGTGCGGTCGCCATGGAAGAAGGACAACTCACCATGCCGCAGATGTTTATCTTTGGCTTTTAACAGTGTCGCTACTCTGAGAACGATATTGGTAGACATGACGAAAAACACGCTCCGGTGCTGGTGCTGGAGTGTAAAATTGTACAACAGATCGCACAGATATACATAACGATTCGTCTGTTCTCGTGTGAGCGGAAGGACGGGATCTGGACAGAGAAGAAAGGGTATAGTTAATTCCGTGCAAATCTCTGATAGATGGACACAAGACGGACCCGAAAAGTTCTTCCATTCCTGAAGTTCACTAAACGGACTGAAGAGGATCTTGACACATTCCTGGTAAAAATAATTCATGAAACGTTCTGTTCCTGGGTCATCTTTACGCCCAAATTTTGATGCAAGTGCCTATAAAGAGTTGTGGGAAAACACGCGACAAAGCAAGTCAAAACCCTGATATGAGATCGCAGACACATATAAAGCGCCACGCACTTGTGAAGCTTCTGTCCCCATTGCCGACACAATATCTCCACCACCTAAAGGAAGGTCCAACCACACCCTCAGAGCGTCTCCGACTTGATTCTGGATGGCCATGTCTCTACTCTGCGCCATGATTTTACAGCAAAGCTCCATGATCGTCTCTGCCTTGTCGGCGCCTTTCGTTCCCACTCCGCGCTCTTTTTCGATTACTATGATCTGCCTCAACACATGCCCACGAACACCGTTGACGTCGTGATCCAGTAAAGCAGCAAGGACCTCTCCTCCAGCGCTGATCACGGGTTTTGAAGTGATGTCCTTCTCTGGCCGACTTAAAGCCCACTGGACAGCAAACAGGATTCCTCTGTCGACTAGACTTCGAAAAAGAGCCATTCTTGCGGGGAGTTGGACGTTTTTGCCCATGATGCAGAGTTGTTGAATGAGAAAAACGACTTGTTGACGATGGGTGATTTGTTCCTCTCCGAGGACATCGTCAGGTGGTGCGAAAAAGTACATGATGGAGGGGGCTGATGTCGAAGAGGATGCACCTGGCGTAGAAGGAGGCAAGGCTCCGTTGGCGAGTTTAGGAGAAAGACCATTGACCGGTGGACTTGCTTCACGGGATTGCAGCGAAATTGTCAGCGGTCGTTGTCCCATTCGTTGTTGTTGTTGTTGCTGCTGCTGCAACTGCAGTTGTTGGTTCCTCCTGGCATGATGGAGAATCTCTTCGTCGACGAAAAGCTTGGCGACGTCCAGGAGAAAGTGATCATCTGCCTGTACATGGGTGATGATGTCAATCTGGTTGAAGATGATGCACGAGTTGAGGACGTTGAAGGTAGAGTCGTCGAGGACGCGTGCGAGCACGACGTCTTTGAGGAATTGGAGACGATAGGTATGGTGAATTTTTCGCTGGATGTCTGGATCATAGATGTGTATGGGTTGGTGATATCGGGTAGATTGGTGAAGAAACTCTCGGTAGTTGGCCTTGTAGGTAGGGAACTCGGGGTCGTCTGCGCAGAGGTGAGTACTATTATGCTTGCAAACAAAGCTCGACGCACATTCAAGCATTCCAACAACGTCGAAAAACAGCTCGTCTTCGAGGATGAGTTCGTAAATGGTATGATCATTTAGCATGACTGTGGACGGAGATTAAGGAAATGAAGAGCAGCTGCGGTACGCCGACTTACGTATGGTCTGCATAATGCTACAGAGAGCGTGTAGATTTTGCAGACTCTCCGCTTGCTCGGCTGAGTGCATTACTTCGACTAGCTGCTTGATGTATTCCTAGTGATATCAATGACGCATTCGGAATTAGCCTAGAGCCCGCTGCCAATCGAACAACACCAATGTATTTGCCAAAAGAAGCATAGTACATTCTACACAAAAAAGAGACTGGAACGACACGTACCTCTGCTTGTATATACTCGCATATCTTTTCTTTTACTTGCTGAGTCCGAGAGAGAGCCTTGATGGCTCTATCTATTTCTCCAATCATGCCCAGGGTAGGGGAAGGTAGGTGACCGGTACGAATGATGGCAGAGGTAGCTGTCGAGGATTGTGCTTCTGGACCTATGAGTGGGGAGGAAGAGTCGATATTTATGACCGAGCCCCGCTCCTCAGCTGAGATACCCAATAAGAGCCTGCCCAGGAACGAACGATGACGACTCACATATGCCGTTGAGGTGCCGCTGAACATCCATGATAAAATTCCACACTTCTGCACAACCTTCCGGGTCCTGAAAACTTAGAGCATAGTCGACGCCGTCCGGTTCTGTCCACACGATCAAGGTATCTGAGAGAGAACATGTTTGAGCCGCGTGCCAGGACTTGAGCGAGGATTTGTGCAAACCTTCCTGCCGGGTGTAGGTTTCGTTGTTGCGGATGACAGTTGAGAGGATGATGTCTTCTGGAGCCCTTTCGGACTGGGCAGTTAGCAAGGCTTCGGAGCCGTCTTCTGACAGATGGCCCATGCAAAACGCTGTTCCCTGATCTAGCCAGCTGGAGCCGACTAATTTGTAGACCTGGAAAGAAGCAGAAGCAGAGCACGAGGACGCGTTTGCAGGAGGATTGAAGGAAGGAATGAACAAGTGTGCGAGAGAAAAAGGGAGTGCGTGTGCGTACCTTGACGCGCTTCATCTCGTTTGAGTCAGAGGCATGGGGATAGTCGTGGTCCTCGTCGCTGATCACACCGTTGACATCACCGGAAATGCCGGGAGTCTCGTGGACATTCTCAATGAGGTCGACGTGGGTGTTCACATCCAAAACGGAATCGTCGGGGGAGGTTGGGGGGATGTCGTGGGGATCTGCAGGGGGAATGACGATGAGAGAAAGGGATTCATGTTGGCCGCCGTCTTCGCTCATGGGGGAAGCAAGGGACTTTTGTGGGAGAATGGATCTAGTCGAGGTCCACTTTGGCAATGTTGACCGGAGTGGTTGAATTACATAACCCTTTTTTCTTCCTCTACTACGATGAGCTCGCGCACGTCCAGCATCATCACCATCGCTGGCGTCACCCTTCTCGGCCTAGCTGCCTATGCTGTCTACTTTGACTACAAGCGTCGCAACGACGTTGGCTTTCGCAGAAAACTTCGCAAGTCTTTTTTCAGACGTCATCACCCATGAGCTCACCAGTTTGCAGGCAAAGACAAGAAACGTGTAGACAAGTCTATAGCCTCTTCCAAGGCTGCAGTAGAGACCGCCTCGTCCGACGACCTTCGTGCTGCCCTCGAGCAGGTCAGGAAGGAGGAGGTGCCAGTGGCACCCGAGCAAAAAGAGGCCTACTTCATGTCCCAGGTGGCAGCCGGTGAACAAATGTCCATTCAAGGTGGGCACTCTCCAGAAAGCTGTTTTTTTTTTTTGCTTCTGACTCTCTTCAGGACCCAACTTTCACCTGCCCGCCGCTTTGGCCTTTTACCGTGCTTTGAGGGTGTATCCTTCACCCGTGGAGCTCATGGTCATTTACCAAAAAACCGTCCCCGAACCCATCTTCAAAGTAAGCTCGTCCACTCTTCCCTCATTCTACTCTAACACTGCTTGCAGCTCGTCATTGAATTGACCAATTTGGACGTGAGTGAACTATCCCCATCAGACTCTAGGGACGCCCAGGACGATCTTGATGACGAGACTAGCCCGGTTAGAGGCGGTCCTCCATCCGAGACGTCCTCGCAGGAGTGGGACAAGGTCACAGACCCTGCTTCTTCATGAACTGTAATGACTCTTGCCTGTACTCCTTCCCGTAGTCAGGATCCGACCATGTCTTTCTCATCTTATCCCCGCTTAATTTCAAAAGACATGTTCTAATAAAAGTGCTTTTTCTCTTTCTCTGCATGCCTTGTGTTTAGGTAAAAGACAGAGTCGAAGGTGAGCCCAAGGAGACGCGTCTTTTAAGAATCAAACTGAGACTGGAAATCAGGTTATTACGACCACTTCCCTCCCAAGTCTCTCGGAGTCGCTGTCGAGACACGTAAGATTGATGACACCACCTCCAAAAAAGTCCTTGTCGTCAAAAAGGACGTCAAAGCAGGAGAGGTCATTTACAAGGTTAGACGTCAAATTAAACCACTTTGGCCACTCACTACAACTTCTTGTTCAGGAACACCCTGTCGTCTCGGCTCTCGATTACGACATCCAAGATGCAGGAACTCACTGCTCTCACTGTCTACGCGTCGTCGACCCATCTACCGCTATCAAAATTCCCCAAGACCCTATCAACACTGTCTACTGCTCACCAGAATGTCAATCCGCCGCCAAAACCCAATCTCACGCTCTCCTCTTTTCTCTCGAACGTCCCCTTCCCGCTGAAATCCCCACAGAACCCATTACCCCCGTTCAACTCGAATCCCGTCGTAAAGCCCAAGTCCTCTACGTCGACCACCTCAAAAAAATCAGCAAGGCCGCTCCTCTCCTTGTTGCCCGTTTCATTGCCCGTCAGATTGCTTTGGAGATGAACAAGCTGATTCCTGGAGCTGGTGAGAGCAAGAGTGGGGAAAATGACTTTGTTGATTCAGATGGTGGTGATTATCTGTTGGCTGATCATCTTGAGAGGTTGAGGTATCTCGAGGTCACAGCGGACAAGGAAGAGATTGAGCTGATTACGAACGTTTTGCAATCGGTTTTGCCTGGGTTGGAACAGTTTGTCACGGAGGAGAGATATGCGGTGCTTTTGGGTAAGATGGCGTATAACGCGTTTGGAGTTTACTTTGATGGTGGTAGGGATGACAAGGTGCGGTTCCTGCTATATACTCCTACTTCACAGACTCACTCTTTCCATTCAGCCCCCCTCCGAAATCCGCCCCGAAGACCAAGAAAAAACCCGTACACCCGTCGGAACCGCTCGTCAAGTCGGCACTGCTCTCTACACCGTTGCTTCCTACCTCTCACACTCTTGCGATCCTTCCGCCCGTCCTTCCTTCAACAATGGTACTTCGGAATTACACCTCGTCGCTACTCGTGATCTCAAAGAAGGCGACGAGCTTACTGTCTCTTTCGTTGACGTCACTCAACACGAAGGTGAAACTCCCGTGGAAGCTAGGAGGAGGAGACGTATGGAACTTGCTAGAGGTTGGAGGTTTGCTTGTGGATGTGACAAGTGTTTGGAGGAGGCCAAGACTTTGGACCTTGGTGCGGCGAGTGAGAACGAGGAAAAGATCAAGGATGAGTCAAAGGTGGAGGATTCGGTTACCAACTACCAGGAGAATGAAGGGGGTAGTGTTTAGAGAGGTGAAGAAGGATAAAAACGATTTTTTGACCGACGTTCTTTAAGTAGATAGATAGTAGCGTACGTATTTACTACAGACACATACATGTCTCGAGTGTTTAATTGAACAATCCTCTGCTCAACATTCATTCTGTAAGTGTTGTGGGACAGCCGAGCTCTTGTCTTGGTTCAACCTCCGCGTGCAACTCCCAGATAACCGACCTCACAACTCAACACCAAAACTTCATAGAGAATCAGCTTGAGTGCGAAATGACTGGTATGAATATTGGTGAGTAAATTGTTAGATAAAATTGTGCTGTGAATAAGTAGTCCACTAATTGTCTAAGCTGAACTCGAAGGTGGCCAGGAACGGCTGAATATCTTAGAGCTCTGCCACGTGGATGCGGTGAAAATTTCAATCTCCGACACGGCATAGCGCGACAGACCGGGAAACCGCCCCTATTAAATGACTACTCACCTCAAACCAAAGTATCCGAGTTCTCTTGCTTACCGACTTACTTATGTTCTATCCTTTACAATTTCAATCGTCAACCTGGTTGTCTTCATCTGGCAATCAAACCCAGAATATCACAAATGGCCACAAACAGCTGTGATTGCACCCTATGCAGCAAGTCAACTCTGGCTATTTTTCGCTCTGTTCGTACCCCCCGTCTCGTGCGCCGATGAGTTTCCCAAAGACAAATACCTTGCACCCATCATGCATTTGCAATTCATTTTGGGGTGCTGGTTGTCGGTTGTATACAGTATGGAACAACCCTTCTGCATTGACTTTTTCGTTGACCTTTTTCTACAGTTGGAAAGAATATCAAAGAACCTAGAGTCGATAGGGTGCCTATCTGGCTTTTCATACCCGTGTACATTTTCTGCGACGTTCTCTATATTATCACTCTCGACGGGCTCGGACTTCACGTTCGCAGAGTCAGGCGTCATTTGCGGTGGGTCCATATGCCTACCTTTCTCTTGGGCCTTGGGTTGGCTCGGTTGTTTGGTTGGGATCTTAGTATGAAACCAGTACATGATGAGGAGCTTGGGATGAAGGAGTCAAAGATGAACTTGGAGCAGTCCTCAGACGACTCAGTGCCTGATTCAGTGGAGTCCTTCGAGCCAGAGACAGAATCTTCGGTGGAATCAGCTTGAGGTATGTCATCGAAAATATCCTCAGCTTTGCGCATGTTCAGAATTTATTCTAGATTATAACGCGTTATTCCTCGAGCTTCTGGTACTCTGATGAGCGGGGACATCATGAACCTTTTCTTTTATCTTTTATTTTGAACCTTTCACAATATCATCAGAGAATGGTAGCATATTTACTACAGACACAAGTACTTACATGTTTCATTGACCAATCCTCTGCTCAACATCATTGCCTGAAAGTAGTATAGATAAGGCCTTCTGATTTTAATGTCTGTTCAAGCTTATGTGAACAACAACTACGCAATTGGACTAGATTAGAAGCATGAATGTGTGCGAAGCTGGTAATATTTTGACGACATGCCTTAAACCGATCCGACCCAGCCTCGCCAGCCACCGACTCGTCTGAAGATCGGGTTTGCCTTCAACTCGGAATATTCCCCCAACCCTAGCCCTAGCTCCTCATCGCCTGGCTTTCGACTAAAACCCCAACCAAACAGCCAACACAATGATTTTGTGCCGAAACAACGGCGTTTATCGCAAAGAATATTTGACCCTGCGGTCGAGAACGCCAGCCAAATGAATAATAAGAGCATAGAAGAGTCCGCAGACGATATATTGTCTTTTGATCAAGCTGAACGTGCATAGGTTAATGTATAAGCGCCGTTTATTCTTTCCTTACCATTAGCAATGGCTATCCCGCTCCAGAGGACATATGCAAGTAAGAAAATAGTAGTGAACGAATGAGCACAACAATAACGCAATAAAGTTCCTTACACGATCCGACAAGATACTCCTCCATCTCCAGGATCTCCCTAGAGTCCGAATCAACCAGAAACTTTTCCAAATCCGTCTCCGATTCTTCGACTACCGGATTGTCAACGGTCGACTCAAAGTGTGTTATCAACCCAAGTTCCTCGTCGTGTACTGATCTCTCAGCAACAGGCCTATCCTATCCAATAGCCGGTTCTTTCAAAGTCTGTGTGTCTGAACTTAGCATTGCTTGTGCCTGTTCCAGCCACGAACGAACAGACCTATATAATATAAAGTTGTCAACGGCCCTGAATCCTGAAAAAATGAGCTACATAGATCCAATTTTCGTTCAAGGCGAGATAAATTGCAAGGAAATTTTCATAAAAATACAGATGCAGTAACCCCAATTTACGTTTGACTTTCATAAAAAACCAATAATTTTGAAAGAAGAATCCATCACTATGATGTTCCACCGCGGCGATTAGTATAATTGAGGAATGACCATTTTTATCCATTCCTTGAGGTCGTGTAGTTCTTCATGCACAGTCCTGTGTCCAACTCCTTGATAATAATTGTACGAGATATCCGTCTGTTCGACAACCCCACTGTTCACTTTAAAGCCAGCGTTCTTCAAGACATCAAGGGACTCGTTCGTAAGGGGCAGCTTGACAATAGGATCGTTGGACCCTTGACCCCAAAAGATGGGTGTTGACAGAGCGGCTCGAGATAGCTGTTGACATATCGGATGCAGAAATGAATCAAATTAGATAGGGCCGACCAATGAATAACTCACGCCTTTAAATCTATGCCGCAAAGGTACCCATCCACTCAAAGCGACGACGCCTCGTACGTTGAGGTCTTGAGTAAGTCCTGTTAATAACGCCATTGCTGATCCTTGACTAAAGCCTCCTATTATGATACGACTGGGCGGGATACCAGACTCGATCTCTTTCCTGATGATCAGGGACAAAGATTCCACCGTCTGCATCATACCCTCTTCGTCCTCGGCCGCTCTGAAGGCGAAAGACTTGATGTCGTACCTGTAAACGTAGCTTGATAATGCAGTGGATTCTGAGGGTCATAGAAGCAAACATACCAAGATGGCATATTCATTCCCAGATTAGCAGTGACTGGACGCGATGGCCTGGAGTTTTATGCGTGAGTGAGTCGAAAAGGTATATGGCTAATACGTACGCATGGGGAAAGATCCATTTGATGTGGCTAATACCGGAGTCAGCCCGAAACATATCAGCAATGGGCCTGAAACCATGACCAGAGTCACCCAAGCCCTAAGTGGTTTTAGAGTAGGATAAAAACGGAGTTTTAACCACCATGATGTAAAGCCCTTACATGAACGAAGATGACAGTGGCCGTATGTTTTGTTATAGCGGGGAAAGTAACTGCTTGCAGAGGAAACGGAGGCGGCATCCTTTTCTTTTGTTTTAAATCGCGGATTTTGGAGGAACGACCGTAGGGGTGGAAAAAGTAGACCGCAAGAAATCCGACGACAAATAGAATGAAAGGAGCGAGTAAAGACAAGAGGCTGTTGAACCATCGGCATGTTCTAGGGGCCTTTTTACCGGCAGTAATCGCCGGTCTTGGTTTAATGAAGTCTTGAATTATCGGTCGCTTTGAACCTTTCCCCGCAGACTTCGATGCACATCAGATATGTTTAGATGGAATGAGAGAAAGCACGCACTAGAATAAAAAAGTAGACCTGTGCCCGGCCCGAAATCATTCCGAAATCGTGGGATTCCAAGCGCTTTTTCCCTCTCATTCACAACACCGATGGATGTTGCAGAGGATGTTATCATCGATTCCAAACTCGAAGAGACAACTATAGAACAAACCGCTCCCGAAATCGCCGACTCAACCACAAATTCACAAACAGAACCTGCAACCGCCCCTAGTAAAAAAGCTTTGAAAAAAGCGAAAAGGCTGGAAGCAATCCGGGAAAACAGACTTAAGAAGCGAGCACAGGAAAAACAAGCAAGGAAAGAAAAGAAGAAAGAAAAGCAACGGAAAAGGGATGCTGGTGAACTCGATGATACTGCAGAACGAGAAGAACGAGCTGCAAAGAAGCAGAAAATCTCTGGGTTTGGTGGAAAGGTAGTGATAGACCTTGGGTTTGATGATCTTATGAATGAAAAGGTATCTTATATGGTTTCTTCCAGTGAGAATCTTTCTCATACTTATTTTGCTACAAACGAACAGGAAATCAACTCACTATGCACACAACTTGCTTATACTTATAGCAATAATCGGACATGTGGTTTTCCCTTCGATCTCATCTGTTCTTCTCTTGATGGTAAAACCTATGATCGCCTCGAGAACATCGGGGATGCTGCGCATAGACGATGGCAACGTACGGAATGGTGGACTGATGGGTACGACAAACTTTGGTCGACAATGACGCCAGAGGCCAGCATGCAGGATCTCGATGCAATAAAGCGGAGTGTGGTGTATCTCACTGCAGATTCGGAGGAAGAGGTTGAGGAGCTCAAACCGAATGAAATATATGTGATTGGAGGAATTTGTGATCATAACAGACACAAGGCACGTCTTATTGTTTTCGGGGGAATATCGTACAGCTCAATCAACCTTTCAGAACCTCACACTCAAAAAAGCCAATGAACAGGGCATCCGTACTGCTCGTTTACCCATCGGAAAATACGTGTCTTCACTTCCTACGCGAAAAGTTCTTACCGTTAATCAAGTATTTGAGATAATGGTCAAATGGGTCGAGACTCGAGATTGGGAGCAGGCTTTCTATTCAATTATACCTCAGCGCAAATTTCAGAAGGACAGAAAAGGGGTGGAAGGTGGAACAAGGAAGCAGAGTGAAGAAGATGGGGCTACAGTTGTCGTCACTGAAGGAATCAATGAAGTAAAGGACGAGACATTGAATGTTGATGCTAGTGTGGTGGAGCACCTTGAGCAGAATACAGTAGAGGCAGGCATGGAAGGGGCGGAGCCTGAAGAAACGGTCATGAAAGTGGAAACTGTTGAAAGAGAGAATAGTTCTTCATCACATAAAGTAGCAGCGGTTGCTGCATAAAAGGCCCTGGGACGGGATAACACGATGTAGTATTTTCTACCGGAGTAACGAAGTGACGACACTACAGAACTTCTTTCAAGCTTGTTTTACCTGAGCCTCGTTCTAGGGGTTTTGGTTGAGATGGCGCAGGTTTCCATCCAATCTATCGATAACCACGAGTCATTATGTGAGTGGAAAGAAAGGGACCAAAGCCATACCATGAAGATGACCTGGAATGTAGCTGGCACGGTCCCGTCCTCGTTACCATGTAGCTCTAGCGGCAATAGAAAATGAACAATTGCAAGAAAGAGTAAAACGATGGTTTACCTTTGTAGATTGCACTTGCAGCAGCCAGTGTATCACGGTGAATGAATTGTCGACTAGAAGGATCACTATGAGAACAACCAGCAAGGTATTATCGAAAGGTGTCGCTCACCGGCCTAGAATAGCATTACTTTCTCCCATATCACGCAGGTCGTCCATAAGCTCCCACATAGAGGGATAAGCAACTTTGACTTCGTCGACATCCACCGTAAGAAGCGTGAATCCAGCACGACCGAGCAGGTTCGAGACGTCTTGTGTTTCTGTGGGACGCTCGTTAAATTTGACTAAAAGCAGATGTACGAGAGCTCACCTGTCATTGGAGATATATGGGGCGAAATACCTCCTTCACGGTCTATTTCTGCAAGTTGAAGAGATGTTCTGCAGTTTTCTACCAGTCAAAAATGTACAAGAGACACAGAAATAGGATACCTCAGTTCAAACAGCGTTTCACCACCAAACATTGCACCCAAAAACAGTCCATCCGGTTTTAGAGCTTCTCGTATTTGTACCAGAATACCTAGTTCGTCAAGGAGTCGGATCCAATTCTAGGACATGGAGGCAAAAACGGACCGGGAAGGTCATTTATCCAATGTAAACTAAGGCATGAGACGATAGCTTCTTGTGAATTGGACTCGAGAAATTGAAGGAGATTCTCTTCGTCGGCATGTACGCGCTCGACGTGGACTAAGAGGGACGTGAATTATTTATCTCGAATGTCGGATGAGAGTTACCTTCAAATTCGGAGTCGGGGTCTCTATGTAGGGTTTTTGCTATGAATTAATGAGCTTATGAACAAAGGTGTGGAACACCACGTACCACTGCTGTCAATCATGATAGACTTTTTTGTTGTTTCGGGATCTAGCAATTTGGTAAAATGACCAGCACCAGAGCCCAGGTCTACTATAGTCGAGAATTTGCGTTTAATGTCCTGTAATGAGTTACATACGCATTAGACCTTGTTATCGCTGAATACACACCTCCAACCTCTCCATCATCCTGTCGGCGACTTCATCTCGTACATAGTCAACAGTCCGACTAGATTCTCCATTAGTCTTGGTCGCAGCGCGGTCTTTTTGAGATATCTTGGTATTTCTATCAAATATCTGATATGGACCTACGCTACCGGGGGATACAGATGCCAATGACCGCGTCTGAAGCGGAAAACGTCGCGCCACGGACAGAGCTCGGAGGTACATGGTGAAAAGATCACGTGAATACGGATTTGTCTGTCGTTGACAGCCACTCTCAAACACGCTCGTTCCTCGCCCATTTCGTACCAGACGGCTATGGCTAATGGAGATCCCATCGAAAAGTTCATGCGGAATATGGCCAAATTAAACAATCAACAACGCATGCTGGATGCCATGATGAAAGGTCATTTGGATGAGTTGCAAATGGAATTGGAGGATCAGGTGCAAGCAGGGCAGATAGCCAGGTTCGTTTTACAGTCTCGACTGCTTGGTCTAAACTAATTCTTTCTTAGTGAAAGATTAGCACAGCTACGGACCAAGTAGGAGTACTTCACTCATCCGTCTTTCAGTATCCTCATCCATCCCCATAGTCAGAATGTTCAGAGTGTTGTACCTTTCATTCCCAGGCAGCTCCCTGCACCTCAAGAAGACATTCCCATCACTGCCACACTGAGAGAGGTTCCTTTCGACGTGCGTGTCAGAGCAATTAGCTATTTTCTTATTTCACTAATTTACCGCACATAGACCACAGTGACAAGTTCTACAAACCAGACTGCACGAAACTATGCACTTCCTCAATTCAATAATATTCAGCCTACTACAGTTGGGGTGATCCCTTACAACCAATCCAATACTTACCAACCTTACATGTATGGAAATAGTGAGTTTGGGTCGGTTCTTCCCATTTACCAATAGTTGATATTCCCAAGCTCCCGTTGCTTTGAATGTACACAGTTCGTCAGGAGGAAACACGGTATGCTATTGTCCTTCTTTCCATCTTTCAAAAGCGATTGACGAATGGACAAAGTACCAGCTCGCTTCAGGCTCGGCGGCTTCGAGACCTCACCAGTTTTCGGGAAACTCTTCAAGTGTGCAGGTTGGTCATCCGATAATTTTATACTTTACGTAGATTAACAACTTCTCTTTACCACCAGCACAGCTCTCTTCGGAATCAGAGCTATTCCATACCCCAATCGCATTCCTCTGCTACGGTTGCGGCTGCTGCCCCGATATCTATGTCTATCCAACAGTCGCATTTGGCTCGCTCTAGCGCGAGTGCGGCCAATGTCTCGCATACTCAATATCGCCCTCCTAGCAATCTCAGGCCGTCTTCTGTAGACACAAATGATTCCTCTGGTATGGTCACAGCTGCTGCCCCGATATCTATGTCTATCCAACAGTCGCATCCGGCCCGCTCTAGTGCGAGTGCGGCCAATGTCTCGCATACTCAATATCGCCCTCCTAGCAATCCCAGGCCGTCTTCTGTAGACACAAATGATTCCTCTGGTACGGTCACAGCTGCTGCCCCGATATCTATGTCTATCCAACAGTCGCATCCGGCCCGCTCTAGTGCGAGTGCGGCCAATGTCTCGCATACTCAATATCGCCCTCCTAGCAACCCCAGGCCGTCTTCTGTAGACACAAATGCCGGAGCTTCAAACACTTCTGATAATCACAGTTCTACCTTCAATGTAGCACATAATTCATCAATATCACTTCCCAGTGCGTCTACCTCCAGGCCGTCATCTGTGCATTCATTTGGCGATACATCGACACGTTCATATCTTGACAATTCCCAAGCTCGTATGCTCCAACAGTATTTCATTTGGGCAAGGGAACTTGCGAAAAACAGCCCGCCTGGTTCGCATGTACCTTTTGGAAAGAACGGCATATTTATCCAAAAGGGAAACACGAACGACATCACTTTTGTTGCTTCTTCAACTGATGGATGGAGAACGATGACCAACCGAGAATTGCTGCAGAGGATGACGGAGCCTTCTAAGCCAATATCTCAACCAACATCTCAGTCAACATCTCAACCACGAGACGCTCGACCTCAGTCATCTGTGACCAGTTTACCGTTGCAGACCTCGACCTCCCAACTTCCTGATCATATTCAACATCTTTCAGCACCAGTTCGGAAATCCACCCCTCCTCCGACATCACAAACTCTCCCTTCTATTCAGCCTCAGCAGCCCATTCCCGTTCATCATACATCTGTCAGACGAGAACAAGTTTCCACTCTTCAACCTTCCAGTGGTGCCCAACCCAATCATGCAGTCGCTCTAGAGATGGTTCAATCAACAACTTCCTCAGCGAGATCGACACCGGTCTCTGTGAAATCTTCAGGGACTAGCTCGTCTCTTACACCACGAGACGCCAATAAGAAGAGCTTAGCAGCGGATATCTTGCGTGCATTTGGAAAGAGACCAAGGACAGACGATGCGGCACTTGCTTTGGTCAGCGAAAGAGAGAGCAAAAGACAAGCGCTGGATCGGGTGATGTCTGTGCCGCCAGTTCATTCCGAATTGCAGGGCTCAGAAGCATCGTCAATCATGCAAAGTTCGGAATCGGAAACAAAACCACTCGCTATTCCCAATACAGTCCATTATTCGCGAGCGATTAATTATTCATCACCTCTACCACCATCTCGGTTGATGATGATAGCAGAGCCCTCGCCCTTCGGCAACACTATAACTCAGACTCAGGCTGCAGCGTCCACAAACCAGCCAACTCTAGATATCTCATCACCCGTGCGATCACATGATAATCTAGCGAATCCGACTACGCCATCCTCATCTTCTATGCCGCCTGCAGGCAATGATCCTCTGTTCTTACCTTCGCCTCCTTCTTCCCCTGCAATAAAAGTTGACATAGGATCACGGGATTCGGAAGAAGAAGTGGTCGATTTAACGGTTGATGAACCTCCTGAATCCGAAGCAGAAGACATACCGAAGTTAATGGCAGAATCTGCTGGGAAAATTAGGTTTGATAGAAGTAGAGTGTGGGTCGAGGTGCCTCCTGCACCGGAGTACATAAAACGATGGAAAGCACAGCAGAAAAGGAAAAGGTTTGATCAAGTCGAAAGTGATGACGGGGTTGAGATCATCGAGCTTGAGATACCGAGTAATCGGCTAAAAAGCGAGGAAAGAAGTGAGGCAGGTATGGTCCTCATTTGAACCTCTCCTCGGTGCCGATACTCAGTGCCTTATGTATTTTATTTAGCGGATGTTCATAGTGTACCATCATATTTTGGAACGAATCTAGAAGAACTCGCGGTAGCAAACCAATCGATAACACGAATACGAGAGATGCCTTGTCATTGGGGCAACTGTGATGTCGTTTTGAACACTGCGGCAAAACTGGATAACCACATCAAAACACATTGTCAAACCAACAAGAAGATGGCAAGTACCCATCTGTCCTGCTGGCTGCAGCTTGATTGATCTTTCTTTGATGGAACTGCTCCAGGGATTCAAATGTCAGTGGCGCCAGTGCGGTCGTTATTTTCCTTCCAGCCAAAGGTTTCTTCATCATCTTCGAAGTCACGCGCTTTCTAGTCTGTGGTGCCCCTATCAAGGTTAGTCGGTATCTTTTCCCTCTATTTGACCGCGTATGAAAGATCCCGTTTACGAATCTAGGTTGCGAAGAGACTTTTCGTTCTACCCGAGAACTCCTTCGACACAAGGTGAAATCTCATGCCAACGGCACTTTAAAGTCTTCTGCGGAGCCGTTTGTTCCAAATCCTGTACAACTTCCTGATGCGCCATCACGAGTACCTTCATATATGATGGTATCGAAGCCCGTCATCCCACATGAAATATCCAAAGAGCGTCATGACCTCTTGAGTGTTTGGGTAAGATTCTTTCCGTATAGACATCATTGCATGCCTGATCTTCCTACCAGGTCCTGAAAAACATGATGCCGCCTGCGAACGTCGTTGTGGGTCTCAAACTTATAGGAGCCAAGCGCGGGAGTGATCCGCCGGTAGCAACCAACCAATACGACTTTGTGTTATCTAGACAGTCGCGATCGTGTATGCCATCGCGACCCGCCAAGGTCCGGGATCTCGGAGATCTCAACTCTGAAATGATTTCGAGTTGGGCAAACAGCGGTGCTACTTTGTGGAAAGTGCCGCCGTGATTGATGGAGTAGAAAGATATTCATGATAGATATAGTGGGAAAACCTCTACTGTCCGTCCGTTGTCAGTACATAGCTTGTATGTTCCAAGTGTGCTTCTTGATGAAAGGAGTTTGTGGTCGCTAGTGTTGTAGGATTGATGAATTGATAGGCTCCTTTATTTATGTTGTTTGATCATATGAGGCGGCCCTGAGAATATTTTCAGATTGTGGTTTCTCCTGCTCTGTGTCGTTGCAGTTTACGCAAAGGGACATCTTGTCCACAATTTTCTAGGTTCTCGATATGCCTGGGACTCTTGAAGACCGTGGTGAGCGCTGCTGCTATTCGCTTCCACAACATGCCCTTCATTCCCCCCTTAGGTCCTTCATACATATCGTCTCACTCTGCAGATGTCATTCTTTCCGACATTCGTCCTATAAAGCTCAAGATTGATGCTTTGAACTGTATCAATGTCCTCCTCGACGAATTTCTCTACAACATCCTCACCGCTTCCCGCTCTCTCTCCACGGATAAACTCAGAGCGGGTCTCTTGGGCGTGCTTCCAACTTCTTTGGGCAAGGAGGCATTGTTGGAGGCTGAAGTAGAGTTGCGGGCATACTGGGATCGCACAAAACATGGAAAAGGTGGAAATGTCACACTTGACGATGATAGCGCTACATTCAACCTGCAGTGGTCCTTCGAGGTGTGTCATAACGTGATCCAGGGTTGTAAATGTCTAAATTGCTAACATACAGCTCTTGCGACTCAAATGCGAGGCATATTCGACTCTCAACGAATCGGACGAAAACCAAGCTGCGGAGTCGAGACTTGCTGAGAGAATGTCTACTGCGGGACCCCCTCCAAAATCCTCGCTCGTCGCACCGGCTGCTCTGTATCTTACTGCAATCCTCGAGTGCGTTTCAAATTTTGATTTTTCTCTCATAGCTAAAATTCTAATATGACCGTGTATAGGGCCATGTGCGAGTGAGTATTTCATTGCATCCGTGTGTGTATGGAAGTTGCTCAACTCCTGCTTTAGGCATATTCTTTCCAACGTTGGTCGCGTCGCATCTCGTGATAGTAGTCGTAACACTGCGACGGTGAACGATGTCTTCGTCGCTCTGTGCGAGGACGAATCTATATATGGCCTCTTCAAAACCATGAATGGTATTTCAATGCATTACGGCACTTTCCGACCGGTACTAACGACCTGGCTATGCAGTATATGAACAGATCGAGCAGCTATCTCAGGCCCCAAAACCTCGTCGCAGCAAATCATTCTCACGGGGAGACAAACTATCTAGGACTTCCTCTGTTCAGCAAGATCAATCGTCGGGCAAGGATT
This sequence comes from Stygiomarasmius scandens, assembly GCA_037954225.1. Lineage (NCBI taxonomy): Eukaryota > Fungi > Basidiomycota > Agaricomycetes > Agaricales > Campanellaceae > Stygiomarasmius > Stygiomarasmius scandens. Next base: position 890,862 of record JBANRG010000002.1, on the reverse strand, counting down.
CCCCAACACCACCGGCCACAACACGAGTTTCAGCCGAAGCGTCAGCAAACAACCGTTCCTCGCTTGAAAAGGCCAAGTCAATGAAGAAGTTCATCTCCGGTAGCCGCACCTCGAACGATGGAAGCATGAATGGTCATGGTCACAAGAAATCGGACTCTGTCCTGAGTGAAGAAATTAAAGGGACATGGAACCAGATTGATCAGGACGTAAGCGGCAGGATCATATATAATGCATGGCCAGGTGCTCAAACGTTTTTTCAGGACGCATCGCTCCAAGATTTTGACGATCTTATGCGGTCGGACTCAACAATGAAGGTGTCCCTAACGCCTGATCGTCTCAAAACAATGGAGGTATATCCGCAGCCCCTTTTCGTCCCGATACCGAGCTAAACTTTTACCAGGTGTATAAACAAGAAAAACAGCAGCGTGGAAGTCGAGGCAAGCCAGCTCCTTTACACTTAAACTCGGACGATTCTCTTCCCACTCGAGCAAACGGAAGACGTCCATCCGTTGCTCAGGTTGATTCAATTACAGAAGCAGACGAAGAACCCGTTTCCAAGTCTTTAACCTCTCCGCCCTCGCACCATCGTCAGCGCCAACACAGTGTAGCTACGCCTCCGCCACCGAAGGTGTCTTCTAACCGCACTCGTTCTGCGTCTACATCCACGCCACGTCTAACACGCAAGTCTTCTAAAAACAACGTTCCTTCGCCTGTGATGTCTCCACCAATGCCTCCACCTGTGCCTTCCATGCAGACTCGAGAGTTTCGCAAAGAGTTCAGCCCTGACTCTTTCCCTCCAAAGACCCGGAAAAAGCAGGTCAACCGTGAATCCCTTGACTTGGACGATGTTATGGCTGGCTCCGACGGTGAAGATGATGACGTCCCCGCAACAGCGACAACACCATCGACCCCGAGGCGTCCTGCCAAAGGCAAAGTTGGTGGTGTATCATCTTCGACTCGTGAATTGATGGACTTTTTGAATGAAGGGCCTCCCGGTGATTTTGGTGGTGGGCCTCCTATGTCTAAAGCCAATAAGGATCTCGTTGACTTTCTGGCTTCAGGGCCCCCGGATGTTGGCTTACCCAAGTCACCTCCCATGGACAATGCAAAGAAAGGGTCGGGGAGACTGCAGAGAATGATGTCCAAGATTGTGATGGGCACTTCAGACAAGTCACGCACAACACAGATGCAGCAGGACGACTTTTCCAGAGGCCGAAATGTACCCCCGTCATCGTATGGTTCCCCTGCAAGGTCACCACCTGTATCAATGAAAATGTCCAGTGGGAGTTTGAACGGAAGTTTATCGTCCCTTGCCAATCGACCTGTACCTCCCCGTCCATCCCAAATGATTTCTCCGCCGTCGTCACCTGCTGAAGATCATTTACCTGCTAGTATCTCACAATCTCGCCAAACATCACAGGCTTCTCTTCGTCGACAGTATCAGAATGACGACACCACTACAGCGACGACCGCTACCTCCGACACTTTACCTGCTACACCATCGGTTACGGAGCGTGTTGCAAACGGGCATGCAGCTTTATCCCCTCCTCGGTCGTCTACACCTCGATCCACACATACAGACACGACCAAGACAGTAGAGGAGCAGGCATTGAGCAGTCTCTCTCCCAAGTCTGTCACAACTGCAGAACTTTCTCCCAAGCTCGATCCTATTTCACCTCCTCCCAGAAAAACTTCCCCCAAGCCAGCCCCGACTACACAAGTATCCAGAAAACCTACCCCTCCTGTTCCCTCTGAACCGTCCAGTACTACTTCTGGTATCTCAGTGTCCGACGCACAAGAAATGAGACGCTTGGTGTCAAAAGCAACCAGTGCTGAGGAATGCCGTCTCATTATGGACATGTTTTTGACTCGAGCCGGTGTTCCTGCAGAGACTACCGACTACGACGTTCCATACCCATCTCCTTCTCCTTCTGACATTGCCGAACCACGTCCTTCTGTTGATACCACTCTGGAGATATCCCTGGTAGAGTTGTTCCTCGGTGGTGAAACCGTCAATGAACAGCCTGCCCCTCGAAAGAAGAAGTATAGTTCCAAGAAAGTTCCGCCTGTTCAGATGATGGCTGTTAATAATGGTGTTGTTGCTCCTGACGTTTCTGTGAAAGCCTGAGCCAGTCTCTGTCAATCTTTTCCTTTCGTTCATTCGGTTCATTTGTATTTATCTGTAACTGCTGGACCTTGCTCTGCTTCATTCATGTTAGATTATTGATTACCTTTTCATTTGGATTTCTTATGTTTATAATTATAATTACATACCTTTTTGTTCGCCCACTATGGTTGGGCACTCTATGCAGATCTAGGTTATATACGTGTTGTTGGATTGCGAAAAATACAGTATGCAAACTAGAGTATATATCAAAATTGCGAGACGATACTTTCTACGAGCGGACCTCTAGAGATACAGCAATGCCCATCGATGCAAGTTCAGCACAAAGATAACGAAAAACATATGGTATGGCCACAACATCAAGATCCCCACCACGAGAAGATCGACCGAGCACATTTTGGGAATTGATCGCGACAGAAAGACTGCCCTGCGGGCGCTGGAGATGTTGACCCGTAGCCAGTGCCTGACGCTCCTTTTCATCCTCTTCATCTGCGGTGGCCCGACATACTCTACAATATTCTCCGCCAGGTCCAGTAGGTTTCAAGGAACCCGAAGGACCCGTAAAAGCTTCACCCAGACTTATATCGTCGTATCCAAGCGAGATAAGACTGCCACAAGTTCGACAGACCCACGCGGTGGAATAGTCTGAGCAGTTCATCAATCTGTCTTGGAGTAAGAAAGACGTCCCATGTGCAATAAGAGCATCACGTTCCATCTCTCCGAAACGAATACCACCAGCACGTTTTCGACCCTGCAAAACCCTCAGTTATTTGAAGTAGGAAGAAATTGATTTGACCCCTACCTTAACCGGTTGCCGTGTTAGAGGATCAACGGGACCCGTTGTTCGCACTTGGAATTTATCAAGAACCATGTGTCGCAGACGCTGGTAATATACAACGCCAAGGTATATATCTGCAGCGAATTCTTGACCAGTGATCCCAGAATACATAGGTTCATTCCCGTAATAATTGTACCCGGCGGCCTTGAGTTGTTTACCAAAGTAATCTATTGCCGTGTCCTTTTCAGAAAATCTGAGCAGAAGTTTAAGATTAGTATCAATATCATGCAATCAACATTCAGGGCGAGAGACATACGTGAACGGAGTCGCATCTTGAGCTATACCATGCATAGCTCCTGCTTTCCCAGCCATGCTCTCGACCAACATTCCAATAGTCATTCGAGAAGGGAATGCATGGGGATTAATGATCACATCAGGCTGCATTCCACTTTCACTGAACGGCATATCAATCATTGGCCATTTCTGCGAACAGACACCTTTCTGTCCATGTCGCGACGAGAATTTGTCTCCGATGACAGGTGAACGAGTGATACGAAGAGTGACATGTATTTTTTGCAATTCAGATTCCCCAGTATCTTCGCCTGTGTTTGATATCAGTACAACGAATGACAGATAGACAGTACACGCATTCTTACCTAGCAAACGAACTTCGTCGACATATGCCATCTCGTCACCCTTGTACTTGACAAACTTTGTTTTATTCGTCACGTCGTCGATATATGCTGCTATAGGATCTCCAGATGAAAGTTTAGCCCCGACGAAAGGAAGACCGTCTGGATCGAGAGTCTTGATGCAATAATGCGGCTTTTCTCCATCTATCCTGATATCACGTCCTAGGCCGAAATGTAATGTCGGAGTAGTTGAGTTTTTTGATGCTCCTTTGACATCCTTCAAGTCAACAGTCTGGGACTTGTATACGGTACCATACGCGAAACCACGTTCGTGAGCAGATTTATTGAGAATCATAGCGTCTTCCATATCATAACCTGTATACGAAATGACAGCGACGATGGCGTTGGTACCGTTGGGAAAGGCATCCATAGCATATGTGTTGTGTAATGCAGGACGGACTACAGGACTCTGGCCACTTTGTAAACGATAGAGTTTGTTGTCTGTTCTGTGCTTGATTGCAGTCGAAGGGGTCCCCATGGTTTGTTTACCCATCTGTTAAGTGCGTTGAGACGATGAGGGTCATATCGATATCGGATATACATACTTGACACTGGTAGATATTCCGGGGGCTCTGGGGGAGGTATCAGCACTGGAATCTGACGAAAACTTGACTCAGACTGACCTGATTGAAATCCGAAAAGGGAGTGAGATTCGCAAGGATAGACAAGAAATTGGTGGGTTTAAGTTCTACATGTGTCGTAACATCATCCTCAATCTCATCGGGCTTAACTGCGATATTCATGTAAACCTGCTCAAAAGATCCAACAGAATCGTTCTTTCCATTTGCCAAGTATTTCACGGGTCTCATCATCCTTGACCGTGAAGAGAACAAGAAGAGGCCTGGATACTGTCCTCCTTCTGATTCAGGCACCAGACCGATTTCCAAGTCCATGGGAATCTCGTTCTTACCCTCCGTCTTCCATATCCGAAGATTGGTTGCAAGTTGTTGAGCTACAGAGGAAGGTGCCCATCCAATGATACGCCCGTCGAGTTGAATGCAAATGTTTCTCCGACCATCTACAGAAGGCGTAAATGCCTGGGTCATTCCATGAGCCGCTAAGAGCGCAGGGATGTGGGCTACGGTAAGGGGTTCGGTAATGATACGACACGTTCTGGCAAGATGGTTAAGCAAACCACAAGGAGAACCATCGGGTGTATGAACGGGACAGAGAAAACCCCAGGCTTCAGGAAGCAACTTTCGCACTGTGGTCGTTTTGAGCTCGGCAAAGAAGGCACCACGATGAATGCAGCGGAAGTGGCTGATATATCGTTGCCAATTGAGTTTTTCTGCTACGATGGTGAACCCGGATGCTTGCTGCAGGTCCAGGCCTGTTGGCGAGACCAGGTTTCCTGTAGCGAGGAAATTTTGGAGTTTGGCGCCAATGTCAAAGTTTACACGTGAGATGACCTTGTTGAAATATTTTTCTGCAAAGGGCATGAGCAAATTTAGTGAGGTTACTTGGAGTTCACTTACTGTCATGAAAGTCGACATTGACGCCATTACGAACATCGATATTGATGTTGGTTCGAATTTGGTTCAGGATCTCTTCGAGCCGTTCTTTGATAATCATACCATAGAGTGTTCCGGGAAGTAGTACTTCCTGATGCTGAGGTGAATCAGGATTGTCCGCACAACATGCACCAGAGACCAAAGAATACAACTTGCGTAACATGTATCTAGGAATATCGTGAGCTGATGCACGAAGCAAAGAGTAAATGACACGGACAGAAGCATCCGATATTTGTCCCTGGGCGACTCTAAATGAACCAACACCATCTTTTGAATCAGGTGTGCACCTAATGCAGAATTTGTCCAGTCTTCCGGCATACCGAGGACGACACGGAATTTGTCTCCCAGATATTCGAGAGTTTGTTCTCCAGTGCGCATTGTGAACATTTTGAAACTGCGCAGTAACAGTTCCACTCGTCCAGTCAAAAATGTGTTGTCGTAATCTTGCATGATTATTCCCTCGAAAATCTCCTTATCCGAAGCACCAACTAAAGCTTTGAGGACAAGCATGATGGGTATAACATATTCCTGCTTTCTCCAGCTAAATCTGAGCATGGCGTTACCATTAGCTAGGTAATGAAGAGTATTTGTCACACTAGTTTGGTCTGGTCGAACACATCGAATTTGAACGGCATATTGGGTATATGAAGGTCCACGGTTGGCGAATGAAGGTCGGAGGAGAGAGATGACATGGTTTCGGCGGGGAAGGATAAGATAACGGATTAGACGTTCGTTCCCGTTTATCACAAAATAGCCACCAAATTCTTCAGGTTCTTCATGGTGACGAACAAGTTCGGCAGATGACATGGAACGGAGATTACATCGAACTGACTAGATGAAAAAGGTGAATAGGCACGTACAGAAGTCCAAAAAACTAATATGGACCTACCCGAACCATGATTGGAACAAGACCACATTCTTTTGTCATATCTTGCTTTTGACCTTCAGGATCCGTCCAACACAGTTTTATGGTCATACGTCCACGATATGAAGTCAGTCTTTCTCGAGCCTAAAGCAAATTAGATTTCTGGCTAGTCAAGAGATCATCTATTACCTCTGCCGGAAACACCCTTCTTTCCTTAACGTGCTTATTCCTATCCGGAACCATAGGTCTAGCAATAGTGAACTGTTCAATCCATACTGGTATTTCATTAGGACAATCTTTATAGGATGTAGATGAGAACGCACTTCTCATGCGGTTGCCCCATCCGTCGGTATTTCCTGCTGTCCCATCAAATACAACGCGTTCTCCAATATCCTTTAGACCAAGAGAGATCAGGCCGTGGCCATCCCCGTCTCCGGAAGGTAAACCAGAGTCATCGAATAGAGCATTGAAGGATTCGATATGAGGGGCCACAAACTCGTTCAATATCTTGTACGTCGAGCCGTTTTTGGGGGGGTTCCTAAAGAGTTTTTCCCGTTCCAAAGTATTGAAGGTAGGAGACCTGTGAGTTTTTTCCGAGTCGGGCATGGCCTACCAATTTTTTTGCGGACTTCAAGTCGGACTTGACGCCAAAAAATTACAGTTGCACACGTGATTCAGCATGAGCGGTACCGGTGGCTGTGCTGCTGAGTCAGTGGTCCCACGGATCCGTTCACTGTGAGTCTGTGGTGTTCAGAATCGTGATAAAAGCAGGCTTTTGCTGGGCTCCCGGTCTCTACTTCTGCCACCATGTTTGGCAACGCGATAACTTCTTCGTGGGGCAATAACCAACAGAACCAACAACAACAACCTGGTGCTTTTGGCCAACCAAATACTTTTGGTTCGACGACGACAGGTGCGTGAACTTTCCGCGTGTCATACTATTCAGTTCTCATTCCAAGAAGGTTTTGGAAGCGGTTCGACGAGTGCTTTTGGCCAGCCACAGCAGCCGCCTGCAAATCCCATGTTTGGCAACTTGGGAGGGACTGGAACGACCCCAGGGACGAGTGGTTTCGGTAAGTCTTGGCTCGTGTTTCTTTGTTCACGTCGTCATTTTTCCGACAGGCGCGTTTTCAAACAATAACAATAGCAGTGGCTCTGTATTCGGCGCACCCAAGCCAGCCACGGGCTTTGGCGCGTTTGGAGGTGGTGGAACGAGCACTTTTGGGGGTGGTACAGGTGCGTTTGGTGGAGGTGGGGGGGCTACAAGCGCCTTTGGTCAACCATCTACGAGTACCAACACTGGAAGTGTATTTGGCGGAGGTGGTGCTGGTATTTTTGGACAAAATAAAGGCACATCTGCATTTGGTTCTACGACCAGTGAGTCAAATTTTTCAATTTCAAGGTAATCTCGCTAATAATTGGCTTTGTACTCTCAGCTACAACTCCGACTTCCAACCCTGTAACTACAGGCTCCTCTAATCCCCCTTATGTCGTTCATACCGAAAAAGACCCATCTTCTACAAACATAACCTTACAATACCAATCCATCTCATGTATCCCAGCCTATCAAGGCACATCTTTCGAGGTGATCAGACCACGTTTATTGCTTTACTCGCTTTTACTGTATTCTAACTCTTTTTAAGGAACTTCGATTCCAAGACTACCAGCAAGGTCGTAAAACTGCTCAGGCATCGACAGGTGCTTTCGGTCAATCTTCAGCCTTTGGTACACAGCCGCAAACGAACAGTGTGTTTGGTCAACCACAGACCCAACAGACAAATTCTGTCTTTGGTGCCCCAAAACCTCCCACAGGCTTTGGAGCTTTCGGGGGTACCAATACCAACACTGCGGGCACATCAATTTTCGGGGGAGGCGGAAATACCTTTGGTCAGACCCCGCAACCTCAGCAGCAGCAACAAAGTACAGGTTTTGGCGCATTCGGTCAGACCCAGCAGCAGCAGCAACAACAACCTCAGCAGCAACAGCAACAAGGAACGGGGCTGTTTGGTAATACTAACACTGCTGGAGGCGCCTTTGGTACCGGTAGGTGGTAATTTGATCCTCTCTTTTATCCTGCTCACCTGTGCGATTGTCAAGGTGGATCTACTTTCGGCAGCGGTGGTGCGTTTGGTCAACAACCACAGCAACCACAGCAACAACAACAAACCAGCATCTTCGGTCAACCTCAGCAACAACCATCTACGAACACGGGCTTCGGTACTTTTGGAAGTATGTCTATTCACTATCACTCTGTCGATATTTTCTAAATGACAGTCCAGACAATAATGCCAGCAAGCCGTCAATTTTCGGTCAACCAGCCCAACCAGCCCAAAATACCACTACAGGGTTTGGTTCCACTGGTACGGGACTTTTCGGGAATAATAACCAAACTCAGCCGGGGCAGCAAACTAGCTCGATATTTGGGAATACAAGTAGTACAGGCACAGGGTTGTTTGGGAATGCCAACAATCAGCAGCAGCAGCAGCAGGGCGCTCAACCAGCCGGGAGTTCAAGTATGTTTTCAGTTTCTGACGAAGAGCAAAATGCTTAACCCTCTTGTGTAGTATTTGGGAACACCCAAAATCAAAACACTGGTACAGCTGGCACTGGTTTATTCAGCGGCGGAGGTGGCGGCGGTAACCTCTTCGGGAATAATAACCAACAGCAGCAACAACCTGCTCAAAACGCATTTGGAACCGGTCTATTTGGCAATAAAACCACAACCCCTGTTGGAAACACTGGCACTAATCCTTTCGGTTCGACCTTTCAAACTCAACAACCGGCAAACAATGCCCAGCAAGGACCAGGATTGTTTAGCAATTTAGGGCAGTCGACCAATCAGCAACAACAGTCGAATCTTGGTGCAGGGATGTTTGGTAATGCCAACAAGGCACCCGGTCTTGGAACCTCGACATCGACAGGAGGAACAAATTTATTTGGTTCCACCCTTGGCGCTTCAACGAATACGTTTAATGCCTCAGCAGCCGCCCCCGGTGCTCAAGGTACATTGACAGCGTCAATATCCCAGCCCATTAGTACCAATCTTCCCATATTCTCCATGCTACCTCCTGGTCCCCGCTCGGTTGACTTGGATCAATCCACCAAAAAGAAACCCGGGTTTTTCATTGACGTACCAACTCGTTCACCTGTGCCTCGCGTCCAACTTGGATATACTCCTGCGAATTCTCGATTGCGAGGATTTGGGTCGTCGACATCCTATAACACGGGAGGAAACTTGCTCTCTTCATCTTCTAGTGTTCTGACTGTCAGCCGATCGCAGACTCCGAAGGTCGACGTCTTTGCCAACACTATGCCCAGTCCTTCACTAGGAAGTGGCCAGCGGAAGAGTGTTAAAAAGTTGATTCTGGACAAAAAAGTAGAACCGACTGAATTATTCACAAAGTCGGGGAGTGGTTCACCTTTGCGAGGTGCAAAGATTACCTTTAGCCCTGCGCTGAGTATCGCTGCACGAGAAAAGGAAGTAGCCGAAGCCGTTGCTGCTGCCGCTTCATCTGCTCCTTCTCAGCCAGCCAAGTCCCCAACTCCTACACCACGTCCCCAGCGTACTCCTAACAGATTTACTGCGGAGAATGGTGCCGACGGTGAAGAACCTCTTCAAGAAGGCGATTATTGGGTTAAGCCAAGCATCGACGTTCTCAAAACGTTGGGATTCGACCAACTCTCGTCATTTGAAGGTCTGGTCGTCGGTCGTGTAGGATACGGGGAGATACACTTCCTAGAACCAGTTGACTTGACAGGAGTGCCCAGACTCGTCGCTCTCCTTGGTGAAATCATCAAGTTTGATGATAAGGAATGTGCGGTGTATCCCGATAGCGAGGACGACAAGCCTCCTCCCGGCTCGGGATTGAATGTTCGGGCGAGAATCTCGCTGAAGAGGTGTTGGGCAACTGACAAGGCACACCGAGAACCTATCAAGGACGAAAAACACCCGATGGCAATCAGGCATTTGAAGCGTTTGAAGGGTATGAAAGATACTCAATTTGAAAGCTTTGACATCTCGGATGGGACATGGACTTTTACTGTGGACCATTTCTGATCTGCCTGCCGTCGCTGTTTAAGACCTGTTGATTTTACTTTTATGTTCGTACATGTTTTCAACTAGCTATTACAAGTATCCGTAGTTAGTACGTAGTTACATATTGTTGTAGGTACATAGTTGCACAATACACCGCAAATGAAGTTTTGAATGTCCGGGTAGCAAGGCCTCAGGGTGTAAACCAGTGTCTAGATCCTCCAAAGACACAGACCGCACTCAACCCTTGGTAAGGTAAATGATCCAACATTGTCCGTCAGGTGTTCTAGACCTTTGCTGCCGTCCGGTCAGCGCCGAACCTTGAAGAAGAGGATTGTGCATGGCTGCAAAAGTTGGTCATTTCAGGACATTTGGCTAAAAACCGTATCAATATTCCGAATGCTGGATCATCTAGGGAAAGAACGGGGATGAACGATTTTCGAGGGAAAGTGGAACAAACTGGAAGGTCACTCGGATAGACTCGGGAGCTCTTCCGATCACCTGCATGCTCTGTCATCGACATGTCATCTTCGGATGAAATTACGAACGACCGAAAGCGCTCCCCCGGTTTTACATTGAAGACGCTTGGTATAAAAGTATCTAGGCCAGTACCCGACTCTTAGACTTACCTACCGATCGTACTAGAGTACTCATCATCCACAATGAAGGTACGTTTTCTTCTCAAGTTTGCAGCTGGCACGCGACTAATTACTTGCATAGTTTGACCTTACCGAACAACAACTCAAAGAACACAGTGCTGCCGTTAGACGGGGTGCACTTGAAGGAACAGTTGTTAGTGGTATCTTGGCCGGTGCTGGTACCTGGTATGCGCAACGTCGCTGGCCGGCTTACCGTCAACTACCAACATCGCTAAAGGTGCTTGCTGCCACTATAATCATCGCACCTGCATTGTCTATTCAAGCTGAAAGGCGGAGTCTTGAATATGAGCAAAGTCAATGGTATGTCCAATTGCTCTCTATTGGTGGCGTGTCTCATCGTATTTCTCTATTCAGGACCGGTGAAACCGTCCATTTGTTATCAGAAAAGGAACAGAAGGAAAAGGAAAAATGGGAAGCCATGACGTTGAAGCAAAAGGTCGGAGACTGGGCAAGCCGACACGAATACAGTATTATCATGGGCTCATGGGCAGCGAGTTTGGCTGCTGCTGGTGCTATCATCTCTCGAGACAAGTGAGATTCACGAATCCTCTCGACTTGTAGACTTTCTGACGTCATTTACAGATTACAGACCCCTGCTCAAAAGGTCGTTCAAGCCCGTATGTGGGCTCAGGGATTGACCATTGGTATCCTCATTGTTGCTGGTGCATTAAAGCACAGCCAACGACAAGCTGCGGCTACCTCCAAGTATGAAGATCACTCATGGAAGGATGTGGTATGTATCATATTTGCTTCAGTCGTGGTGCGTCCTTCTGACTGGATTCTTGTACAGCTTGAGCAAAGAGAACGGGAACGGCAAGAAGATGAGAAAGTCGAATCCGGTTCTATTTCTGCCCGACGACGCGGTGTCGTATCACTAGATCACTAAACCTTCTTTTCTCTCGAACTAGTCGGACCTTTAATTCACCGGTGGATGCACCAACAGAAAAGTACAATCATTAGAGGCCGCATCTCATTTCATCCACAATCCTTTCAATCTCCCGCTATCTTCACGTCATGACTCGAATTCTTACTGTACACTGCTGATCTAGATGGACCGTATGTAGCACTAATAATAAAACCATACTTTATGACACGGAGTAGTCGTTTTCGATGACCAGGTACGCTAATAAGTGTGGCGCTGAATGCTCGCAAGATACTCGGCTGTTGCGATCGATATGGAATGTGGATAATGTTGAAGTCATCTCTATCGTTATGACGTTGCGCACCATCAGAAATTCTCGACGTACGGCGTTAGTAGGGCGTCATCTGGAGGTAAAAGGTTAGTTACTATATATAGTACTCAAAGTAAAATTTCATGCGCTAGCGCTACAGAGAAGCAGAAAAAGAAAGAGTTCGCAGTACGTCTATGGACGTGCCTGGTTGGCTAGGGGTTGGGATATCGGTGTAATTTAGGTCTTATTTTCCATTAGCACCAAGCAGACAGAGGGCGGATTCAAAGGATAGATGGGATTCCGGATTTCACATTGTCTGGAGTTGAATTAGAAACCTATATCCACGTGGGTCGATCTATGAGAATTTCCCCCACATCAAGAACATTTTGGCCACCGACGTTGGTGTAGGACCTCCGTTTCTGCTTTCTTCTGCTTGTTCTTCTTTGCTTGCTCGATATCCAACGCTCCTTGCAAGTAATTTCCTCACTCCCCTTGCTTTTGTGCTCAGCTCGCCTGACAGACCTCTATTTCCCGACTCTCTGCTTGGTCTTGGCTATCAATTGCATTTTCTTCTCTGTCTATCGTATCATTATCATAAACTCCTTCGTTTTCCGACCCACTGCCTTGCCGTGTTCCGCGAAAACTCTCTTTTCCATTTTTTGAGCACGACAACAGCAAGTTCTCCACTCCCCGATGACCAGCAAGACCCAAAATGCCGCGCCCTTTTCTCGTTTTTCGCGAATGGGATTCAACTTGTTCAAAGCCCAACCTACATCCCCACGTAGACGTGATCCAGAGAAGATGGCAGATGACGACGAGAGCTGGTACATTCCCTACAATGGCCCCTACGAAACGGCCCCACAGAGACAGGTACGGCATGAGAAGGATAGAGACAGTTGGGGAGACCCTGTGAATGGAGAAGATGAGGATATTCTTGGTGATCCAGAGTTGCACAATCGTTATGGTGGCCATGATTATAGGCCACAGGAGGTTCGGGCGACCGAAGGGAAGGGAAGGGTCAGGGCAAGAACTCAATCGTCAGCTTCTGGACGGACGACTTCTTCCGGTGCTATAGATCCCAGCCGTAACAGCACAGGGGCTACACGTCGTTCGACTGTCTCCCATGGAACACGTCCCATAGTGCCGTCGTTCGTTGACCTTGATAGTGCAGGGGGAGTTGGTGAATCTCCGATGCCCATGTCACGGTATTCAAAGGACAACAATTCGAGTAGACGGAAAAGCAGTTTCACCAGTCTATTCACCTTCAACTCGGGCAAGAAGACCAATCCTTCAACCAAGGGTTTGATGTCGGTCCCGAACACACCTCTACGTTCGTCTGGATTAGCCGATGCTCAGGGTCATCACAACTATTCGGGACAGTCTGCAGTCCAACCGCCATCTATACGTCGTTTATCTTCCGACCCGACTGCTGCAAATCAGAGTCTGAGGCACTCGGGTCAAGTCCAACAAGAATACTATAATTCCTATTATTCCAGTTTGATAAGCATACCTCCCGAACGAAGTTCTGATTTGCCCGGTGATGGGCAACAGCCGTCACAACTTCATTCACCTGCCTCAGAAACGTCATCAGCATTGCATCCTTATGCATATAGAGTGTCCACTCCTCCTTCTCTCGAGCCACCACGTTCAGCGCCTCTCTATCCCTCAGCCTCTGCACGCGCTGGACCGTCAGGCCTTGCTTCCCCTCCAGTACCCATGCAGCAGTCTCCCCACATCACATTACACCCTCCAGCCAATATTTCGCTAAAGAATTCCGTGTCGACCCCCAATCTTCGTGCTGGGCGACGTTCCAAGCCTTCATTCCCAAAAGGGAAAGACAAGTGGCTCTCCCCTGAAACTTGGTGTGATGCTCTGCTCTTTCCCCGGCCACGTTTCAAAATCAAACAGGACTCGGATTCATTTTCCGCAGGCAGTGGTCGGATTGTCAGTCCTCCTGGATCACCTGTGATTGACCAATTCCATAATGGGCAAGACATGCCAAGTGTGGCATCACGAGTGCTGCAACACTCTAGGTCACTGTTTGAGTTGAGAAGTCCTCCACCTGTTGCAGGGCCCTCAGCTTTATCACCACCGAAGGATAGATTGCATGCACAGCCTGAAAATACGACACCCGTTACAGATCAAAACAGATCAACGGAAAGTCGTCCTTCTCGTCCGAAAAGTTGGGCCCTGGATGATTTGGCTTTACCTAGCCCAGCGCCTTCTTTAGCACGGTATGTTTTCGCATCATCATTTTGTTGATGTTTTCTCACAGCAGGCAATTATAGCGTGTTGGAGGAAGGCCAGATTCTCGAGCATCAGAGGAAGAAATGGCAAGATCAAGCCATCAAATCATTCCAGAATGAGCGAGCCCGGTCACTATCTCGGGCACGAACCAAGTCCCTAACCTCAAAGCAAGTGAAACGCTCAGAGGCTCATTCTCGTTTGGATTTCCTGGCCGCGAGGGGCCTGTTAGGAATCAAGACATGATACCCGTCGTTCCATCGAAAACTCGTTCACGCGCCAATAGTAATACTCAGACAGATAGCAGAGGGACAGTTGGCAGGTCGTCTCACACTCATTCAAACTCACTTTCCAAATCCGTCTCCAAATCGTCGAAAAGCCATTCTCGGTCCCATTCGAGAAGCGAATCGCTGGGAAAATCAGCTGTCAAGATGGCCAAATCCACTGCGAAATCAACTGTTCATCTTCTTGGATGTGATGGAGCCAATGTTCTGACACCCGTAGAAGGTCCGCCTATGGGACTAGATGGAGCGCTGCGGGGCAATGGGACAAGGGTTATACGACTAGCGGACCCTGCTCTGTTACCAATAGAGTCGGCGACGACGAGTCCAAACGGGTCTTCCCCAACACCCTCTGGAAACTCGGGTATAAGCGACTCGAGGGTTGGAATCGCGATTTCGACGCCACCTCCTCAGGCTGAAGAAATACGATTGCATTCTCATCCTTATGCGCAAGGCGGACTTTCCTTTTATTCTCGCTCTGACAACGCTCCTGTGGATCAACCCAGGAATGATTATGCTGGACCTCACCCTTCGTCATCTAAACTAGCTGTCCCCGAGCCCCGCAACCTTGTCAGCCGTCATCGTCCACCTCCTCAGACGATATCACACCCTTATGCACAATTTGGTTCGGCTCGCGACCGTGATTCCTTCCAAAGTCTTGTGGCTCATGCACGACCTGATAGCAATATCCCAGCTGGCGAAAAGATGTGGGCGCAGTGGTCACCAGGGCATGTTCGGGAGATCCTGCCAAATGAACTACAATATTCCCCATTCATTTCTGCCTCCAACTCGCCCGCCCCTGGAGTAGAAGCCGCCCCTGTTCATCGGCAGATGCGAAATTCTAGTCCAATTTTTGACACGATCGGTGTGGCTGAAACTCTGGTATCAGCTATGCAACGGTACAGTAGAGACAGTGGACTGGGAACTAGTGAGGAACAGACCATTCCTACGGAATCGGAACCCAAGAATGTTATGGTCAATCCATCAGAATCGGAAACTCTTAGTTCCAACAACTCTCATCGACCCCATAGAATACCGGTGCAATATGATGCGTCCCGTCCGTTATACATTCAGAAACATAATCCCGCTCCTCCCCGCTCCCCATCACCTATATTCGAGTCTCCTGAGCGTCTACGTACTCTCAGGAATGATTCGAATGATTCGTCAAATTCTTCAAATTCTCCGCCTCTTGTCTCTCCTTTGGGAAATGTTGATGACCTCGAAAACTATCGTGACTTATTCTATCGGCCCGCAGTGACCAGGAACGACTCGAATGTATCGACAACTGCTCGTGTGCCTTGGGACGTCAATTCGAGTGGTCACCGAGGAAGCGGCCTGACCAGCATTGTACGTCAACTTAGCGAGGAGTTGGAGGAAACTCGGGGCGTTCCTTCCTTACATCGTTCAATAAGTCTCAGCTCTCGGTCAAGTCTGTCCGCGTTACGACAGAGTGCGTATAGCAGTGGTCGAAGTCCTCCCACTGAATCTGGACTTCATTTCGTATTCTCCAACATTCCAGAGACAGCCTCTCAGACTACCTCTGTGCGAAAAGTAACTGGCGACGGCACCTTTATGGCATTCAAGCCTTCTATCCAGATACCTGAGGATATTGCATCGTCTCGAGCATCGTCGCCGACTAGGTCGCCGTTGGACAATGATGAACTAGGTGAGTCACTTGGGTCTCATCTTAAGGCTGTACTAACCAACATTTTTAGATCTTTTCCGGCTAGGTCATGTGCACTCTTTGGCGACGCCCCCTGCAGTATCCAGCGAGAACAGGGTCTCATATACAGGTCAAATGGATTTCGCCGGCGAAGAGGAAGATACGTATGTAAGGCCAATCCAAACTGAAGCTCAGCCTTCTTCTCCTTCTGCTGGCCGACGGACCGCTACTTCGCACTCGAGTTTACAACCTCCTCCTCTTTCTTCAGATCCTACGCGAAGCAGCTATCTGACAAGTTCTGACGCCTCTCGCATGTCAAACCTTTCAGACTTTCCTGCACCACCTCCACAACAACTTACACCTGCGCATATGTCGTTGTTGAGCTCGTACTTTGACGAGACGCTTACTGCTAGCGAACTGACAGAAGTAAAGGTGACTGGTCAGCTTAGACCAGCGGCTAGATCTCGTTCGGGATCCGTTCAAACGTCGCGTCCTCCCATTGAACCCCGAAACACGCCACGGCCGGAAGCTCGTACTCCCGCTGATATTCCGAATAATGATGGCCAAAGCAGGCGCTTAACTTTTGGTGGAGACGAAGAGATTGAAGATCTGCTTGCTAGCCTTTCGTCTCATTCTTAATTGAAAATAGCAGCTAGGACAATTTATTAAAGCGCTTACCTTCTGGTTGATTTTGTATGTATCCTTATATCTTATTTGTAACTGGTTTTCTGTGGTCATCTCACTACTTATTGGCATTTATCATTTCGATACTTACTTGTACTTTTCTTGAAGCATTTAGACCTCATTTACTCCATTTTCATCTCATACATAGTGTACTTTTCCTCATAGCTCACTCTCTTTGCTTTTGATCTAGTCTTTTTTCGTAGTACGCATAATAATTACTTTCATGGTCCGCTGCGGATTTGGACCTCATCAGACAGTTTTCTTTCTCACGGCACCCTATCATATCTCTGATATGTACCTACAAGTTGCCTACAAGCTTCAGCTTCTACGACCAGTGATTATCGATCGTTGCATACTAGTTGGCGGTGCTTTGGTCGTCTAATTAGTGATTCTGGATTTTAGGATGTCCTAGGATCGTTCAAAAATGTAAGTTATTCACTTGAAACATCTATTTCCATCATTTGGATCAGCGCTGATCACCAGTTTTTACCTTAGAGCACATTTACATATTGATAAATTTGGCAATGGATTTGGGAATGCCAACTCCGGTTCCTGCGCTGATGCATCCCGAGTTGAGGACGTGAAGCTAACGCTATATTTGTTACGAGTAGAACACCATCATAACACAGACTCAAGGCGTTTCTTTCTTGATGAATATTGGCTATTTAAGAGATGACTCTGAAGATTTTCTCATTATCATTCATTCATTCCTCTCTTTTCTCGTCGATCCGTTTCGTTCTTTACACAGAGCTTACAGGATGAGTTTGCCGCCTCAGCCCGGTTCTCATCTTCTAGATCAAAATTCATCCTTGCAGTCTCTTCAAGATGTGAATTCTTTCAAGCCGGAGTCGGATGATGGATTCAGCAGCCGCCCTTCACTCACAAAGAGTAAGTGATTAGAAAAAAACCCTAGTCTACCATTGGGCTGGTTGAAATGCTGAAATAGTAACCGCTGGTTCGGCAATGTCAAAACCCCACCCCTTCGATGTTATGAGAATATCCTGCATCGTCCTTCATCTTGCTTTGATTGTATTCTTACTTTATCTCGTCGCATTACCCTTTCCCGCGAGCCAGAAACTCGGAGATGGTCTGGTCTTCTTCAGGAAATTCGCCATTCCTGATGCAGACTCTCTTGACATACAACACCCTCTTCGAAGCATTGCAGCAGATTTGCTAGTTTCGTATCAGAAGACGGTTTTTGGAGGCCTAATTAACGTAAGTTCAACCTCTTCCATCTATTTGGGATACTCGTTGATTTGCGTCATAGATCTACTGTGTCTTGTTGTCGTTGACAACACAGAAACTCTCCCTGAGGCGTCTATTGCATCTCGAGAATACTTTGACCACCAAACACGATACCGTCAATGCATGGTCAGGGTTAGGATCTGCTTTCATGACGATCTTTGGTTGGAGACGAGATGATTGGACGACCGAGTCTTTATCAACCGTCTGGATCGCTGCAGTGTATTTGGCGACTATATTTGTCTTTCAGTCAATCGCTGGTGGTATGGCCGTGTTTCAGGCCCTCCCTATGAGTAGCAGTACTTCTATACAGACCCAAGGCATACCGGATTTTACTCAAGGTCTTGGTAATATGGTAACGTCAGTAATTCCGTTCTACCTTTGACAGCTTTCTCATTTTCCCACAGGGGATCATCCTCCTTGCTCACTATACGTTCTTTGGAAAACTTCATCAATTTCACCGGCCTAGCTAATAACGGACTTGGCGCCATTTATAATATCCCAGTCGATCGAGAACAACTTAGTACCTTCGATGCATCTGCGCTGACCGTGTCAGCCTCCTACTTCAACGTTGAGTGCGGTGAAGTATCTGGAAAAGTTGACTCGGAAAAGAGCGTATTTTTATACGATTTCATTGGGAACGGTGACTTTTCAACCTTGCCAGATCTATGTGAGTCCCAAGATTTCCGAAGCATAGCTTGACCAAGTCACATTTGGACGTTAGCAAAAAATATGATTACATTGAATACCGCACCTTGGGGCATCATGGCCAATGTAAGTTATTTTTGACTGTTATCGAGTCTAGTGAGCGCAAACATTCTACAGAACTCCAACTCTGACATGGCTTTATGGCCTCCGACCCTTCTCGTCTTGAGCACAGTGCCTATCCTCGATTCTTCTAATGGCATCGCGAACACGGTTCCTGTCGATCCCGTGATAGAATGTGAGTCTTTTCTTTAGCAAAATACCGGAATTTTAATGCCTCCTTAGATCAATCTTTGGACAATGACTCGCAGGTCGTGAATGAAGTCTTTGCATTAGCGTGTAATCTTACTCTGGAGAGCCTCAACGTCACCATCAATCCCCGCACTTTTGGTTTGCTGGAATCCAACGCATTATCTGCGAAGAATAAATCCGAATCAACTCTCGGACAATTTCCCATTGCGACTCGAAGTGTGATGAACACCAATACATCAGATACGCTTGTTCAAACTGTGCGCCTTCACTTATCAAAAACTTGGTGATCACTGATGCGTCGCGACTAGTGGCCATTTCTGACAGAGATTGCTGTATCACCATTGAACGAGTTTTTTAACGAACAAGCAGGCGCGCGCGGCCTTCGTCTCAGCGAAACCGACCAGTAATGTTGACTTTGCTTTTCTCAAAGATCTACTAAGAAGGGTTCTTTAGGTTCGTCATGGAGTCATTCGATGTGTTCCCGGACAGAATTATGAGCACCGATCAGGCTCGGACTTCTTCGTCTCAAATTTATCTTCATGATTTAGAAAATACCCTATCCCGTATGACTGCCATCTCAATTTGGTCTCGTAAGTCTGTTTCAACGATTGAAAATCTATTCATGACTCGTTTTCGACATGGTGTAGAAGCATGGGGCACAAATCAAAAATTTGCATCTCAAGCGGATCGTGAACTTGGAGACATTACGGGAAAAATAGACACTGTTTACGAAACGGCGTCTGTGGATGTAGTGAAATTTTATTGGTTTTTGACTGTATATCTAATTCTGCTTTGAGTTTCACGTATACTGATCCAATTTTCTCCATTAGCTTAATCTGAGAGAGGTTGGTTTTTCATCGTTTTCTATCGTACCTCGCTCAACATTTACAGCTATACGGAGCCTTTGCGTTGTCCATCTTTCTCCTAGCACTAGCGACACCTGCTATCCTCGATATTAACAACAAAACGGTCGATTCTATTGGGGTTTTGCAAATAGTGTGGTTGTTGAAAGACCACTCGAAACTAGTACGCGAAATTGGCGAAGTTGAGAATCCTATAACAGATAAGCTCAGAGGGGCCGGGCGAGGTATGAAAGTGCATTTTGAACCCCGGAGTCAGCCGAGCGTTTAATTATTGCGTCTGTACTCGGATAATTATCTCTTGTGATCTTGGTAAAGTTTTTCATACAGCCTCATACATCACTTGATTGCGACCAGATCTTCGCCTTATGCGTGTTTGCCTAGGATACACGGCTCGATGTTGAACGTTGAAACAAGAACGCATCAGGTCACGGCTTCGAATGGCGCGCCTCTCGACTTGGCCTGATGCAACTGATGGTCACCCTGTCTTGCCGTTTCACGACTTTCTCTTTCACACGGTACGCGTTATCTACGTGGGCGTCCCGCGATGTATCATCGATCCTCTTCCGTTATCTTGAGTCGAAATCACAGGCAATGCCTCGGGCATGTATGCGTGACTATGTCAATAGCAATACTGGTTCATCCAGTACCTCTTGTAACTGATTACGGCCTGATCGAGGATATTTCTATTGATATGTAGCAGACCAAAAACCATCGCACGTAACCTTCGTTCAAACTCTACATCACTGCGAGAAGCGCTCTGCTGACTCCTTTTCCCGTTTACAAAATACCAGATACACTCAATTTGCCAATTTTCTCATGTCTTGAAACCTTGAGGTTAGGCTCGCAGCCATCGAGAGCATGCAAGAAGCGATCCCCTTCGTAGGCCAGTCTCTTTGTTATCTTGAAATGTTCTGTGCAAGTCGAACGCCATCATGATCAGCACGTACTGTAACTATGGTATAGGCGCCTCGGTACCCCCCGATGTGCCGGGTTAATCGTTTAATAAGAGCGCATCGTGAGTCAAGTTAAAATTCGTTCCCTTTCGCTTTTCTTCTACCCGCCACTTAGTTCTTTGCAGGATGAGTCCATCGCCGCGGTCTGGTTTTAAAATTTTGAACCAAAATTCATCCACGGATTCACTTGAAGATGTTTCTTTCAAGTCAGAGTCTACTAATTTCGACTACCCTCTGCCTCAGTGTATGTCATTGGGCTCAATTCACTCACTTTTCAATTTAGTTGATCGAAATACAGTACCTCAAACTCGCGAGCATCGTCCCGTGAAATCGAGGAGCCACGCTATCGATGTCATGAGGATATCCTGCGTCGTCCTTCATTTAGCTGTGATTGCATTCTTATTTTATCTGGTCGTTCTACCTTTCCCCGCCAGCCAGAGGCTAGGCGATGGACAGGTCTTCTTCAAACAGTTCAAAGTTCACGCCGAAGACTCCACCCGCACGCAAAACTTTCTCCGGAGTTACACAGCGGAATTGGTAGTTTCGAATCAGAAGACGATTATTGGGGGTATTGTCAACGTGAGCGCAGGTTTCGCCATGTGTCTTCTTGATTTACTCATTGATATGTAATTCAGGGCTATTGCATTTTGCTGGTATTGACGACGCAGAAGCTGGCTCTCAGACGTCAATTACACGTTCATAACAGTCTGACCACCAAACATGATACTGTCAGCGCATGGTCTGGTCTTGGATCGGCTTTAATAACAATCTTTGGGTGGAAACAGATCGGACTCAAGACCTCTTTGTCAACCACTTTTATTGCTACAGCGTACTTGACAGGCATACTTGCTTTCCAATCAGTCGCTGGCGGTATGGCCTCATTCCAAGCACACGAAACTAATTATACCCAGTCGGTAGACACCAAGGGCATTCCAGATATCACCAATACGCTTGGTAACACCGTAATGTTATATTAAATTTCTTTTAACTTTGACAGCAATCTCATTTTCCACAGAGGATCATCCTCTCTGCTTGCTATACGTTCTCTGGAACGTTCTATCAACTTCACTGGTCTTGCCAATAATGGACTTGGTGCCATCTACAGTGTTCCGGTTGATCGAGAACAATTTAGTGCCCTCAATGCACTTGCATTGAATGTATCGGCCTACTACTTCAACGTCGAGTGCGGCATGATATCTGGGGAGGTCGATGTCAACGATGGTGTGTTTGTGTACGACTCCCTGAGTAATAAGAAAAATCCCGTTCTGTCGAATTTATGTGAGTTCATTCCACTGGGCATCTGCTTTCGACTAGCTCACGATTGAATCGTAGCAAAAAATATGATCACAGTGAGCAGTGCACCTTGGGGTATCATCAGCGTAAGTTTGATTACCTTGACTGAGTCCCGATGAACGTGAACAACGTCATATAGGATCCGAGTAGTGGCATGTTCTCGTGGCCTCCAAGCCTTCTTGTTTTAAGCACAGTACCAATTTCCGATTCCTCAAATAATGCTGCTGATACAGTACCGGTGAAGCCTCCACAAAACTGTGGGCCCTCTTGCTTAGTGAAAAGGACCCATGCTCAATACCTCATTATAGATATATCCATGAGTAATGAATCCCAGTCTGTGGGTGAAGTTTTTGCTCTGGCATGCAACCTGACCTTGGAATCTGTCAATGTTTCCGTCAATCCTCGTACATTTGGTCTACAAGAATTTGATGAATTATCTTCAAAGAACAAGTCCAGATCGGAATTAAGACAGTTCCCTACTGCAGCTCGAAGCTTGATGAGCAATAGTACTAAGGATGTGCTTGTCCAATCTGTGCGATCCTCACCCAATCAGCGATTATTAGCTAGCGTTAACTGATGTATTGTGGATAGTGGCCATTTCTCGCTGAGATTGCACTGTCTCCTTTATATTTCTACCTCAATAACAGGTTACCAGAAGACAGGCCAGGTATTTTTCTCAGTGAGACTGACCAGTATCTGTTGTTTACTTCTTTACAAAAAATATAGTACTAACTAAAAACCTTCCAGGTTTATCATGGAGACATTCGGTGTGTTTCCAGACAGAATAATGAACACTGATCAGAATTCTGTACCTCGAATATATCTTCATGATATAGAGAATGTATTGTCTCGTATGACTGCCATCTCGATTTGGTCTCGTGAGTACAGATTCAGGAATCGGATTTTACTAGTCTCAATATATTCAAGAGGTCTGGGGTAGTGATCAAAGGTTTGCACTCGAAATAAACCATGCAGTCGGAGATGATACGGGTAAAGTCGAATTTGTCCCAGAACTAGGATCTGTGACAGTGATGTCAGTGCATAGGTTTTTGTTTGTACGTTTGACCACCATTTTCAAGCTCTTGCGATATTTATCTTGACAATCTGTTTGTTCAGCTTAATCTAAAACAGGTCAGTTTTTTGGGTGTTCTCTCATTGCCCTGCCTCTGAAATAAGTACACACAAGCTATATGGAGCTTTCGCACTGTCCATCTTCCTTTTAGCACTGGCAGCACCTGCTATTCTGGACAACAACAATCTACAGATTGATTCAATTGGAATCCTGCAGATGGTGTGGCTGCTTCAAGAACACAAAGAGCTTCAAGAGAAGATTGGGCAAGTATCAGAGCCTACAACTGATGATCTGAGAGCTGCTGGGCGAGATACCAATGTCTGCTTTGGTGCACATCATCACCATACACTTCCGAGTGTTCCTTGAACACTCCCTTGAATACTTCGATTCAGTGTCGTCACTCCTTCTTGGGCTTTATTTTGCATTGTGCATAATTCTGCACTGGTTGAAATTTATTTATATCTATGTTCTGCCCGTTAACAGTTCCATAAATCGGTATAACGGCCCACAAGAAAAACTTTTTCCCCGTCCAGTTAAATTAAGTCCAATGCGTCCAACTAGATGCGGATCTTGCATGTACTTTTTCTTATCGGCTTAGTCTGAAAGATGTAGTCTCGGCGTAAAGGTATTAGTTTTTGTATCAGGATATCACAAGTAATTTCGGGGAGTATTCTGGAGTGCTTGTCAATGTTTCTTATTTCAAATTTATTTCAAGCATTGGGTATACTTCCAGGTGCAACGTAACAGCAACAGTACAGTCGAGACTACAATTGCAAGGGGCAAGAGAAAACGCATTTTACAGCCTACGCGACAAGATTCGGTTTTTCACACGGTATGCAGATCTGCTTGGGCGTCCCGCTCAGATCAACAGCGCTCTCAGAATCACAAGCCGATGCGAAACCCTGCTTCAATTTCGGGCGTGCTTGATACTCACAGGCGCAACAATACTGGTTCATCATACGTGGCAGATCAAACTAGACAAAAACTCGTTCGTAACTCTGATTGAAACTTTCCATCATTGCGCGAGGCGCTCTCTGCTGGCTTCTTTTCCCATCTTGCGAGATATGAATACATTAAAAATTGCCGCCCTTTGAAGCGTTGAGTTGGGGCTTGGTTGGAGATGCAACTCCCCGAAAGCATGCAGCAAACTGCCCCCCTCCTTCAAAAGCCTACCCTTCATCTTCTTAAAGTGTGTATCTTATTCAACCTAGAACACCATCATGATCGACATGTACTGTAACTACGGTATAGGCGCCTAAAACGGTACCTCTTCCGTTGATCATTTAATAGGATGCGTTGCGAATTGAACTCTGTTCCTTTCCGTTTTTCTTCTCCCCACCACTCATTTTTTCACGGGGCTTGCAGGATGAGCCCACTGCCTCGGTCCGGCTTTGGAATTTTGAACCAGGACTCATCCACAGATTCACTTCAAGATGTCTCTTTCAAGTTAGAGTCGACTAGTCTCGACCAGCCTCCTCGTTGTATGTGATTGATCATGAGCTTAGATTATTCGTTTTACAGCTCACCCGACTGAAATGCAGCATCTCAGATTCGTGAGCATCGTCCTGTGAAATCAAGGAGCCACCCTATCGATGTCATGAGGATATCTTGTGTCGTCCTTCATTTAGCTGTGATCGCATTCTTATTTTATTTGGTCGTTCTACCTTTCCCTGCCAGCCAGAGGCTAGGCGATGGTCAGGTCTTCTTCAAACAGTTCAAAGTTCACGCCGAAGACTCCACCAACACGCAAAACTTTCTCCGGAGTTACACAGCGGAATTGATAGTTTCGAACCAGAAGACAATTATAGGGGGTATTGTCAATGTGAGCGCAGGATTTGCTACAGTATTGTTTCGACTCACTCACTGGTGTACACTTCAGGGCTATTGCATTCTGCTGGTATTGACAACGCAAAAGCTGGCTCTCAGACGTCAATTGCATGTTCATAACAGTCTGACCACCAAACACGATACTGTTAGCGCATGGTCTGGTCTAGGATCTGCATTAATGACAATCCTTGGCTGGAAACAAATAGGATTCAAGACCTCTTTGTCAACCACTTTTATTGCTACAGCGTACTTGGCAGGCATACTTGCTTTCCAATCAGTCGCTGGTGGTATGGCCTCGTTCCAGGCATACGAAACCAATGAAAACAGGACAATAAACACAACAGGTGTACCAGATTTCACTAAAGACCTTGGAAACATGATAACGTTAGTAATCTCTTTTTATCTTCATCATTATTCTTACCTTTTCCCAGAGGATCGTCTTCTCTACTCACCATACGCTCTCTGGAAAGCTTCATCAATTTTACCGGTCTTGCCAACAACGGACTTGGCGCCATCTATAGTGTTCCAGTTGATCGAGAACAATTTAGTAACCTTAATACACTTGCACTAAACGTATCTGCCCGCTATTTCGACGTCGAGTGTGGCGATGTACCTGGAGAAGTTGACACGGAAGACAGCAACGTGTTCTTCTACGATTTTTTGGGGAACAATGATAATTCAACTTTGCCAGATTTATGTGAGTCCGCGCATTGTACCAGATGGCTTCTTACGGTTGAGTTTTAGCAATGAATATGATCACCGTGAACAGCGCACCTTGGGGCGCTAATGCCAATGTAAGTTGTCTTTGATATTGTTGAGGCTGGCGAACAAAACTTTCTGTAGGATCTTAACGTTGACATGGCTTTATGGCCCCCAACACTCCTCGTTTTGAGTACAGTACCTATTCTTGATTCCTCCGGTGCTTTCGCCGGCAAGGTTTCCGTTGAACCTGCAGTTAACTGTAAGTCCTCTCTTTTGCAGAACATCAATGATTAACGTTCCTTTTTAGATCAATCCTTCGACAATGGAGAGCAAGTTGTGGACCAAGTTTTTGCTTTAGCATGCAACCTCACTGTGAACTTCGTCAACGTTGTCATCAATCCTCGTACCTTTGGCCTGCAAGAATTTGACGACTTGTCTGCCATGAACAAGTCTAAATCAACCTTCAGACAGTTTCCCACTGCAACTCGGAGCGTAATGAACTTGACTGATAACACAGATGCACTTATTTCGTCTGTGCGTTCCCTATCAACGTTTTTAGAAAGATGAAGACGGCTGATTTATCATGACCAGTGGCCATTTCTTACCGAAATTGCTGTATCTCCTTTAAGCGAGTATCTCAGTCGGGGCAATGCAGGTCTTCGTCTTAGTGAAACTGACCAGTAAATATTACTTTTCTCCGCCATCACAGGTTCACTCACAACCATTCAGATTCGTCATGGAATCGTTTGACGTGTTCCCAGACAGAATTATGAGTGCTGACCAGGCTCGAAATTCCTCGTCTAAGGTTCTCTTGCACGACCTGGAGAATACTTTGTCTCGTATGACTGCTATATCAATGTGGTCCCGTGAGTGTAAACTTGGAGTTCTGATTCTCACTATGTGACGGTTGTTTTTTGAAATGTATTGCAGAGGTCTGGGGTAGGAATCAAAAGTTTGCATTCGAAGTGAATCGTGAATTTGGGGACGAATCGGGGACAGTTGACGCTGTTACGGAGCCGGCATCCCTGATGGTGATGGTACAACATAGGTTTTTATTTGTACGTATGGTCGCCATTTTTTGATCCTTTGCGATACCTTTAGCCTAATGACTTGTCCTCTCTTCCAGCTAAATCTAAAAGAGGTTAATTTCTCAGATATTTGCTCACTATCTCATTATTGACATACTTACATAACAGCTCTACGGAGCTTTTGCGTTGTCTATCTTCCTTCTAGCACTGGCAGCACCTGCTATCCTGGACAATAACAATCTACAGATTGACTCAATTGGCATCTTGCAGATGGTGTGGCTACTTCAGGAACACAAAGAGCTTCAAGAGAAGATCGGGCAAGTACCGGAGCCTACAACGGATGATCTGAGAGTCGCCGGGCAAGACACCAATGTCTGCTTTGGTACACATCACCACCATACGCTTCCGAGCGTTCCCTGACGTGCCTGGAATTCTTATGTTACTTCCATTCAATGTCGTCGATCCTTCTTAGGCTCCATTCTGTATCATGTGTAGTTCTTCAGTTGACATTTATCTATATATGTATGTTCTGTCCGTTAACAGACCTATGAGTCGAGGTATGACGGCCTGTAAGAAATATTTCCCATCTGGTTAAATCAAGGAACTGGAGATGCTCAAGAGCTGCCGCAGAGAACCTGGAGCTTTTCCGATTGGAAGATAGCTATCAAGTTCAAGTTGAGGCAAATGCGTTCGAATATTGTAAAATTTTAGTCTTGACATGTGACTCGAGCCGTACTAAGTCGCTTGGCTTGACAGTGATCTCACGATATTTTCGCTTTGAACGACGACTGTCGCACAGCTCTACCTAGCATCGACAGGAACTGTTGGCGGGACCCACTAAACTGAAGGCTAGGTTTTTTAGCATATTCAACGGAGATCATTTTTTGATGTTCAATTGAAGTACTATTCCGACTGACAATTATTTTGATATTTTCTGGAACCTATTATTACATGACTTGGGCTTCATTGCGACATCTGCGACTAGCATCCCATGGAAGCGTCTCTAAGAAGGTCCTCGATCGCCGTCCGTTACTAGCAGTTAATGGCATCCAGAAGATTACTACTTCGAGTAGTACTTGTTCATGTGATGGCGTCGACAATCCGGGCTCCCCTGTTGATACCACCAATCATCGATACGATAGCAATACAAAAAGAATGTCCACGCCGCAGGTATTCTCAGATCCAACTCGTACATACATTTATTGGTCTGGTTTTGTAAGCAGCTAAACGAGCTGAGCCCCTTGACCGAAATAGGAACCCCGCTGCTTGACCCTTGTACACCATCATTCACCTCTTGCGATTGCTCGACCACTTCTATGACTCCAACCGGGTAGGTTTTTCGTATTTTTTGCCGTATAAAGCTGCAGTGACTTCATATTCACGTAGACTTGATCTCTCAAACCTTATATTACCGCCTCTCCCCAATATCAACTCGAAGAGTGTCCGGGATCAAGCGTTTACTCATCGTGGCTATCACGCCCGCCCAAACCATCTATTTGAGGATCCCCCGGAAGATCCTAGTCCCGACAATGAAAAGTAGGCAAACATCTCACAGGGGAAAATCTCTGACCCATAATTCATTGTTGCTAGACTCGAACATCTGGGGGATACAGTCATAGCTCTGGTTGTAACGACACTCATGAACGATATGTACCCAGGATTAAGGGTCGGCCCCGCGACTGTAAGTCAGAGCCGCATCCGTCATTATTAAAGACTGTTCCTTAACATCGGAACGACAGAAAGCCCGCGCAATGATTGTCGGCAACGCCACATTAGCGGAAATGTGCTTTTAATGTTCATCTTTCATAACTAGACTAGACACTCACGTCCTTTGGTGTCATAGATCAGCTGCTTATAAGCTTCCAGAAAAACTGAGATTACACCCTTCGCAAAAGTTGACTCTAATGTATTCTTCTAGCATCAGAGGTACGCCTCAAATTCTGCTCCACGCAGAAGAACTTCTAAATCTGGTCTACGCAGCTGACGTATTTGAGGTTTGATCGTTACCTCTGTTATGTTTTCGGTGTTGACGCTCTATGTGTAGTCATTTGTTGGTGGCCTTTATGTGGATCAAGGCTTAGATGTAGTCCAGCTTTGGTTGAAAGAGCTCCTTCGACCACTTATAGACCAGGCATACACCGCCGTCAAAGCTCAGCACGGTTTTTCGGCGTCTCCCCAACCTACAAGTCCAATCGATGGTCCAGCAACTCCACCCACGCCATCCGATTTGCCTGGGCGTCTCCCGCGTGGATATTCTGTGGACCCACCGGGGACCATGACAACGTCCGGGCATCTCGCCCTCTTCAACCAGAGCCTACAAAAAGCTGGCCGCACGGTAGAATGGATATACTCACCCATTTCTGTAGATGGAAACGGCATCGGTTCTGACACTAGCTCTGTCAGCTCAGGCTTAAACACCGGCTCGGTTTCTCCAACCACTACCAGCTCAGACTCCTCTATCGGCCAGCAGAGTCCTGTACTAGATCGCGCAGTATTGAAAAGTCTCAAGACGACTCCGATATGGTACGCGACAGTGACTGTAGATGGCGAGATTTATGGGAATGGGAAGGGAGTCACAAAGAAGGCTGCGAGAAATGAAGCCGCGAAAACTGGGTTGGAGAAGTTGGGAATCATTGTCTAGGTGAGTTGTCCAGAGTGTCCTAGATTTGGAAATCCCCTATTCTTTCTGTCTTGTTCCTTCCTTCTCTGGCCTCAGCTCAGTTGGGCCTACGAAATAATGAAAATCGGATGGAGGCCATGTTCCTGACTTGTCTGATACGCTTTTACACAATTGGGCAGTTATAAGATTCTGAATTCTGATAAACTCGTATTTTATTTTATATGACAGGAAATGTATCAACTCGGACATATACAAGCCGTCAAGGATGTCAAGAGTGGCGACATAATTTCTCCAGACTTGGGCTGGATGTGGGAAACCTACGGTTAAGACCACCGCCACCTCTAGTGTGCAGGGATCGTGCAAGAACTCGAGACGCGATTTTCTTTCCTGTTTTTGAAACCACAAACGCTTTTCTACCATCTTGTCTGTGTCTTGCTTTGCTTTGAAAGGGCCTGGATCGGAAATGTACTTTTATCGCTGTGTTATCTGCTTGCTATGTACACTCGCTCTCACAATGCTATCGAAATTGTTCTTAAACGCCGTTCGCAAGTGTCGAGTTTGACAAATATGAAATTGGCAGTCTGGAAGTGTTAACCCCTCTCCTAATTATCTCGCCTATCCTGCAAGACAGTTGTCTCCGTAGAGGGAGGGCTTCGATTGGCAGATGCACCAGCGACACTCGTTTCTCGACACAGAAACTTGGACAGCAAGGACATCCCCGTGATATGCAAGACCGGTTTTCGGTTAAATTAACAAGGCCGCCGGATCCCGACGACTTGAAGATCCACTTTCAAGTCGGACCCGCCCGTACTTTTTTGTATTCCCCGACTTGAAAGCTCAAATAAATCGCAAACGGCAAATCTCGGTCGGCCTAAACACCAATGTCGTACTCAAACGCCGCGTGTTACCGTCCGCGTCGTCGCCAATAATCTAATGAACGTGCATTAATCATGACGAGGTAGATTTGTGAATGCGAAGAGAACGTTAACATGAGTATCCCGAACTCGGAGCCGTTGGTACTAATGACGCCAAGCAGGACCCCTTTAGCAGTTCTCAAGTACATTCAGCACTCTGGTTAGTTGGCGGTATCGTATACAGATGCTCAACGTTGACTCTGAGCCGGGAACAACATGTCATGTCGTTGGACCAGGACAAAGGAACGACGAGGGAACGTAAGTAACTGACAGTATGGCCAGAACAATCGAGGCATTCTTTCGAAAATTAGATATGTAGATGCTGCGAGCATACATACGGGCCGAGTTCTTTCAGATTGTCATACACTGCACGCAAGCCCGTTGAAGAAGGCACGCCAGTACGGATATAATGAAGTTAGAGTATCGTATTACAGACCATGTCAGCGGCCGCGAACGATACTGTTGGACAATAGACGCGTCGGATACGTCCTTTCACTGGGGAATCAGGATTACGCATAGAGCTGACATCTTGAATGGAAAGGCCACGGCGCAGAAGAGAGTGGAGTAGAACTTGGGCATGACAAGACCCGCTGACCGCGACTTGCTTATGATTTACGAGCCTTTGCGTTCCGTTGTACTTGAAGACTTCTCTTGGAGCCTTTAAGTTTTGGGTCAAGGGATGATGAGATTGACCGCAATAAAATTTTGATTGATCCTCCACAACATGCCGTTACCGACTTCTGACTTGATTTTACGCACCGAGTACACGAAATGGCTCGCTGCAGATGCGAAACAAGTCTAATATTGCACATTCATACATATCTAACTCGGTCCCCGCTTGTTTCCCGCCTGAAGCCGCCCGACGTGTTGAGAGTACATTCCATATACGCGAGCGAATTGTATCTAAATGCATTTTACACCCTCCATGACGAAGTTGTCCTTGGAAGAATAAAGCCCAACACAAGAAAAGAGAAAGATTTTTGTCAGGTGAAATATGCGAGGTAGATAGAAATAATTACAGACAAGAGCTGTACGGAGGGCAGGAGCAGATGCGTAAAAGTGTAAAGGAGAAGGGAATCAAAGGGTAACAGACAACGCAGCAGGACGAGGGACATGCGGGGAATGGGATAAATGGCATTGGGTAGGAAAAGTGTGAGAATGATAAGGGTCGTATCATAAACGCGTTTCTCATGAAGTGATGGATGTGTCAAGTCTGCTTATGTTGGTGTAGGCCCGAGAGTAGGCACTCCTTACAGAGAGCCTGAGGAGTAGTATCTCCAAGCGAAGTAGGCGCCGAGGAGACCAAGGGGAACAAAGTACATCATACTGGGGATGGACAAGACAAAAAGGTCAACATGACAACACTAGGCAAGGAGGCACATCACGTACTTGGATCCTTGCTCAATAGCAGCATGAGCACGAGCCTCTTGAGCAGCGGCGGCAGCAGATTTGAGGTTGGTAGTCTGAGAAGTAAATGAGACGATAAGTTCGTGCCGCGTAAGCGCAAAGATAACGGTGACGCACGTCGCTCTTCTCGAAATCGCCAACGAGCATGTCAGGGAGGAGGGCACGAGCCTCATCAGAGTGGCCAACATCCTCGAATGCTTCTGTTGCGTCGTGTCCTGTTTGAGAGCGAGGTGTTTTGTTTAGCTACGTGGACGAAAGAACAGCATGAACGCACGTACCAGCCTCAGCTAGGATAACTTCGTCTCCTCCGGGGTGCTAAGGAGCATGCATTGAGTTTGGAGCAGGGCGTATCTCGGTGTAAAAGATTATACCTCGTCAATGAACTTGGTGACATTGTAAACTAGGGCATGTGGTTAGACAAAACGGGGGATTATGATTGGTTTGAAGGATTGTTGGCATACCTTTTCCGCTAATGAGGAGCCAGATGTCATTTTTGGTGGTGTGGGCCTTGAGCTGCTCGGCGGTAACGGTCTTGGACATGACGGCGGAGATGAAGAGGAGGAGAGGTAGTTGAGGAGGACTGGGAGGTAAACAAGCTTTCTTTAATGTCGAAACGCTTTATAGTTTTCACACGAATGACTAAACAATTTTTAGTGTTACTGAGGTCCACCTGCATCCGTGTTAGCCGGGCACTCGGGGTACTCAGTTGAGGAAATCAGTTGAGAGGGAACGAGGTGTTCGGGGAAAATTTTATTTGATTCTGCTATCTACAACTACAACGGGTCTGCATAAGTCTGCGGATGTCTGCGGTTTATGTACAGGTGTCTGCTCGATTTAGTACTCGAATAACCATGGGACAGCCCCGAAGGCTGGTCATTCAAGCGTGGACCAAGCACGCTTCTTCTTCCACATACAAGTAGAGGTAACGAAGGCACGAGGAGCCATGTCCCTAGGCATGAGTAAGTGGGTCGAGTAGATAGACTATGCGGCTACCGTA
This sequence comes from Stygiomarasmius scandens, assembly GCA_037954225.1. Taxonomy (NCBI): domain Eukaryota; kingdom Fungi; phylum Basidiomycota; class Agaricomycetes; order Agaricales; family Campanellaceae; genus Stygiomarasmius; species Stygiomarasmius scandens. The sequence goes on along the minus strand of JBANRG010000002.1, from coordinate 858,280 downwards.
AATTCTCTACAAGTCGAACGATAAAAGGTCTTGTCATTTGCGCGAGTTCAGCTGTAGAATCAAGGTGGTCAATGAAAATTTTTTGATGGTATTTTTTTATACGTGTCAACTTTCAAAGTCCGCGTAGAAGCCGAAACAAACAAACACGCAGGCTCGTTCTGGTCTGTCATCATCAGGCCCACCGACCCTCTTTCCTCCTCCTCAACATCATGGGCGACGAGTATGCGGATATTCTTGGTACCGACTCTCTTCCAATTCGTAGATCTACCGAATCTGGATGGTGGTCCAGTCTCTCTTTCACCACCAAGGCTACCTCGACTCTCGCATTTTCACTCATCATATACCTCGGTGCAAATATTGCTTGGGCTCAATATTTAAAATGGAGAGAGAGAAATTATAGACTGTGTGTCTTTTAAAGTGTTTCTATGGCTTCAACTCATACCCTGTTCTTTTTAGCTCTTTGCGAAGAAAACACGGTATACCCGACAGCGACCATAGACCTTTCAATGTCGCATGGGCTGCAGTCAGGACTGCTCGGGAAGATCAGGAACGAGAGGACACCAGGATAGGTCGTGCTGTTCCGGCATCTGTCTCATCCCATGAACCACGGGCTAGTCAACCCGAGCACTTGCGGCACCGTCCAGGTATATGTGCTACGCGTTATACTCCACCTGCGCGCTTTTCTAACATACTTCCTGTGCTTGTAGGATCCCAACGAAATTCTACATACAGTACACCTGTTCCAGGTCGCTTTAACCCATCATCAATGGATAGCTATGCCTCTATCACGTCCATGTCCTCCAGTCACCTCAATCCGTACGTTTTCGCCCTTTCTCGAGCTCTTACACGTAAATTAACCTTTCGATCATTCACAGCCCAATGAGCGCAGCTCACAGCAATCGAGTCACCTTTGCTGACGGCTACAACACAAGCGCTTCTCCACTGGACATGCATGCCGAACTCTCTCCAGGTCCTTCTCGTCGTACCAATCGTAGAAGCCTCGGCATTCTCAAAAGCCCTCCAGTTGACGATACAGCCTCTGGTCACCGAGTGAAGCGAGGCCTTGATGGCTACGACGAACAGGACGATGGTGATAGTGCCAAGAAGACGCGTGTTGAGGGTGATGAGCTTATTGATGGCGACGAAGAAGCTGAATGGCAATACGATTCCCACACTTCACATGCGCAACCCAGATCATTCACGAAGGCTTCCAAACGCGGACTAGCTGATGATTACGATGATGACAGCGATGCCGCCATGAGAAAGAGGCAGAGAGACAAGAGGGCGAGGAAGGTGTCTGGGGACAGGTCTGAAGTCGTTGACGTTGATGACGATATGGTGGTTGACGATACAGACTATGAAGATCATAGTAAAGCCTTCTCCAGAGGCAGAAAACGTGATCGAGCAGAGGGTGGAGATGAAGAGAACGAAGATCCAGAGGACGCTGAAGAAGAGGCTAAATCGCGGAGGAGGAAGAGACGGAATCAGAGAAAGTCCGATGTGGCCTTATCGAGTTCCCGAGGTTCCAAGAGGCATAGAGATGTGGATGATGATGCTGGAGCAGAAGATAGCGATGATTTGCGTGATCAGCGTATGTCGCTAAAGTCGTCCAAGAAAAAGAAAGCAAACAGGAGGCGTGAGGAGGAAGAGAGGACTAGTGATGTTTCCATGGATGACTCCGTGACTAACAGCACCAAGGGTAGAAAGATTGGAGAAGAGTGGGAGACCAATGGTCAAAGATTCAAGATAGGACCCAATGGACAGAGGCTCCGAATGGCATTGGTTAAGAAGGCCAGACAAAAGTTCGTCATGGTGAGTCTTATCTGCGTGACGTTGGTGGCGTCCTTGTGTTTACATCCCTTTACCAGCCTGTTGATTCTGTCCATCCTGATCGCAATGCAAATGTTGAAGTGTACATCGAAACATGGTTAACAGAGGAAGAATACAAAGAAGCAAAGGAACAACGACTTCTTTCATGGCAAGAATCTCCACCTACCACTGAACGCAATACTCCGTCTGCTTCGACAGCAAACACACCTGTACGTTCCTGTTCTTCGTAGCTTCTACGGCCGGCGCTGACATCTTTGATAACAGAAGGGTTCCCCGCCTCGACAAGGCAAACATTTACTCTGGGAATCGACCTCCACTCGTCCGTCACAAGTATCCCAAGATAACAATCCCTTTATTGTGCCCCAGAGATCAAGCAGTGGCAGCTCTAGCAATGGCGGACCTAATCGTCAACTGGTCGCCTCCACCGTCGGACTGAATATAAATCCATTCCCGTCCCGCCGAATTGCATCAGCTATCCGTAGCTCTGCCAATGCCGACCTAGGTGGTATTAGCATGATGCCTCCTTCATCTCCGGGACTTGCCGATAGCACGAATAGCCTGAGCAGTCCTCGGACTTATAGGCAGTACTCTCGTTTCGAGAAACAGGATTTGGAGGCAAAGGCTATCATGCGGATGAGAGAGGCCAACAAGAAAAAGGAGGACGAGAAGAAGGAACAAGAAGCCAAAGCCAAAGCACCTACATTACCTTCAATTACGTTCACAAAACCACCAGAGGAGCAAGGTAAAACCGCTACGAATCCGACCCTTGTACCTCCTTCCTTCTCTTTGCCTGGGTCCTCTGCAGCTCCCTCATCAACTGTGCCCAAGTTGTCGTTCCCTGCACCTCCGGCTAGCAGTAATACTGAACCACCTAAACCTGCTGCTTCGACTGCACCTTCCTTCTCCTTTGCTAAACCGGATGCTCCAAAGCCTGTCGCCACGCCAGCTGCGCCTTCTGCATCCACTCCCGCCAGTTCTTCGCCTTTCTCATTTGGTGCTCCAGGTGCCGCCAAGCCTCAAGATAAGCCTGTTGGACTGGGATTCCCGTCGAGCACCCCTGCTCCTGCAGCCCCTACTCCGTCTATATCTACACCTGCACCAAGTGAAGCTTCGGCCTCTGCTCCCAAATTTAGCTTCGGTCCCAAGCCTGCCTCTTCCGCTGCTGTTGAGCAAAACAAGGATGCTAGTTCCAGCTCTGGCCCTTCACTGTTCCCACGTATGACACCGGCTTCTTCCAGCCCAGCTCCTGCTTCTGGGACCCAGAATCCTTCATCAGCGCCTAACCAGTCTTCGCCGTTTTCCTTTGCCAAACCTCCTACTTCTGCGCCATCACCGTTTGGTGCTCCCAGTTCCTCGCAGAACCAGAGTCAAGGACAAAGTCAGCAGGGTCAGACGAACACCGGTGCTCCAAGTTCGTCATCTAGTACCGCTGCGCCTTCAGGTGGATTAAAATTCAGTTTTGGAGTCAACAAATCTACATCACCAGCTCCTCCAGCATCTACTCCTACTCCTTCCTCCCTGAATGGTGCCCTCGGTGCCTCTCCATTTGGTGCCCCCAGTTCCAACCCTACAGCACCTAATCCTATGTCTGCATTTAGACCAAGCACTCCTAAGCCAGCTGGAGAGCAAAGCAGTAACGCAACTGGCGCCGGCTCTAGCTCTACAACACCAGCACCCCTATTCAGTTTTTCGACGCCGAAAAAGACAACTCCAACAGCTACGCCTGCTCCTGGTGCATCAGATGCTCCAAAACCGCCTACTTTCAGTTTTCCAGCGCCTTCATCAAACACTGGTGGATCACTGGCGTCACCCTTCAGTGCTGGACCCAGTTCCGGAACCGACGCTACCAAGGCTGGTAATATCTTTGGCGGTGGTGCAGGATCGTCACAGGACTCTGGTAATAGTACAGCTCCCAAATCAGCGTTTGGACAGCCTTCAGCATTCGGAGGTGCTTCAACGAGTAGTCCATTCGGCGCAAGTGCGTTTGGTGGAAAGGCAGCAGAATCAAAGACGGATAACGCTTCGAGTGCTCCCTCTGCCTTTGGGTCGGGCCCGAGTGCGTTTGGATCTAAAGCGCCTGGATCAGAATCTAATCCTAATAAGGAGGGTAACGGATCAGCGACGGCAGCTAGCTTTTCATTTGGTGCAAAACCTCAGGAAGCCAGTAAATCGGTGTTTGGTTTTGGAGGCCCATCAGCTCCTTCTACGGCAACTGCAACACAGTCTGCTTTCGGCTCGAGTGCTTTCGGGAGCTCATCAACACCGTCATCGACCCCTGCCCCATCCAACACTGCCGCGCCCAAATCTGCATTTGGTGGTTTCGGTTCATCGACGCCGGGCACTACTGGTGCTTCAACCGCTGCACCGTCAGCATTCTCGTTTGGTGCCGGATCTAGTGCCAATACAGCTTCGCCATTTGGTGCTGCACCGAAACCAGGCGAGAATAAATCACCTTTTTCATTTGCACCAGCAACACCCACTACACCAGCGGCTAGCGCTTCTGGAAACTCGGCAGATGCATCCAAACCTTCCTTCTCATTTGGGTCGGGCACAGCTCCCACAGCATCGTCATCGGAAAGTGAGCAGAAATCTACGTTTTCATTTGGTGCTTCCGCAACTCCATCAACAAATACATCCAGTGGAGGTTTCGCATTTGGAAAGCCTTCGGCGTTTGGAGCATCAACAACTCCAGCTTCTTCGCCGTTTGGTACACCTGCTTCTGGTGGTCAATCAGCCTTTGGAGGCTTTGGAGGCAGTAACGGCTCTACGTCAACTGCTAATTCGTTTTCGTTCGGTAATCCGAGTAATAGCTCGGGACAGCAATCAAAATAAGCGCTTATCTTCTTCCTTTCTTGTACACATGCTCGGCGCCCAGTTTTTGTTAGTGTAGGTAGTTACAAGGTACATATCTTTATCTATGCATCTATGGATGCAGTTTATCTCAAAAGTCTTCAGACGTTTTCGCATACATATCATTCTGTTTCGAATGCATCATTTCTAGCACTTTTTCTTCCTGTATACATACTGTACAGATGATAATATTTCTGAATCACTTGGGAACTAAAAGGTTCCTGATCATAATAATTGCATACTGATTATTGAGATACAAAAAGTTGATACTTGAAACCGGCAAAGAAAACTTGGGTTTCTTCTGAATCTCTTTGTGAAAAAGTTGCCTACGAGCATTAATTTTTGACGCGACGAGAAATGATCACGACCTATGATATATGAAGGTTGTGACAAGTCTGCAGAGAAATCAACAGGTTGGCTGGCTCGAGAAGATGGGCGCTTAGGCTCAAATGACGCCGCAAGTCCAAGATAGTCCGCTCACTGCAAGTACTGAAAGTCAGCCTCCAGCAAGTATTGCGTGTCTTTGTTTCGTAGGGGGTTGTACCCGGAGGCGAGAAGATAAGGAGTACGGATATTTAGCACGTAAAAATGGGAAGTAAAAGGTCAGGGTCCGTCCTCGTTGTAGATAAGCATTGACAGTCGCGGTATGATTTCTTAGAGACTTTCAGGTTTTTTGAAGAATATTTTTTCGCAAACCGGAGAATGGTCTTCATTTCTACCTTCAGCAGGTATTGCAGATTATCGGTAAGGGATAAGTCAGGGAAGAAGGCTGAACTCTGTGCATGTCAAACATGAGCATAAACGGTGCAGGACACTGTGAGGACGCGGTCAGTCGCGTCTGGCCATCATTTTGCCTTTTCCACGACACCACCATGACCGTGATCAAGCTCAAATATGCACACTGGGAATGGAGCTGAACGGAGCCAAAGAGGCGTTTTGAAATTCTATTATCTAGCCTACGCGGACGTAAATGACGCCTCGTTGCACCCCTTTATGAATCTGGTGACCCCACAGCCAAGTCTTGCCTTAGATCCGAATAAACCTTCTTTCTTGCCTCAAGTCCCCGCACAATGCGCCTGACGGGACCAACTTTTGCTTTTGCGCTCTCTCTTTCAAGCGCTTGTTTTGTGAGTGCTAGACAGCAACCGTTTATTCTCGACCACGACTTTCCTACGAGAGAGGATCCGTTTTACGAATTCAAATGGCCCGTGCACAAAGTTGGGATCATTGGAGCTGGTGTTGGGTGCGCCGTATTGACTTTATCGCAACTTATACCTCTCTAACGCGTCTCCTAGAGGTCTTATCACTTACCGTTCGCTTGCGCAAGCAGGATATGATGTTCGGCTTTATGAACGCGATCATCATCCTGGAGGTGTCTGGCATTACACTGAAGAGACACCCTTGGACGCTCCTGTACCGAACGTTGATGTCATAGCTGCCGACTATACTCCTTCACTTCCGCCCAATGGGACAATACTGCCCTACGAAGAAGTACATGACAACGTTGATGAGAATTGGCTAACGGCACAGAGAAAGGCTCACAGACTTCCAAAACCAGTTTGGGCGTCTCTCAAATCCAACGCTCCTCACGTAGGTCCTAGATAGTATGCCCATCTGGAACTGTTACTGACTTGTGTACTTTCAGGTAGACCAACAGGTAATCTTGCCAAAACATTCTTCCTCTTCATAGCTTAGTCCTTTCATATACAGATACCTGAACTGCACTGGCCTGAAGATTTACCCTGGGGTATGTCCGCAATTGAGTTCTAGTGTCAGCCTCGTTAAATAACGATGTGTGTTCAGAAATATCTGCCAAACAACTCCAAGCCTATGTCCGCGCGTTTGCATCTTACCATGGGCTCAATACAAATGATGAAAACCCTAATGTATTTTACAACACCCGCGTTGAACTGGTTGAAAAGCGCTATGTGGACGGACAGCACCGCGGTTGGACAATGACCCTGAAGGAACTTGTACAGACAGGGTCTCAGTCATACAAGGTCAAATGGTGGACTGAAGTACGATGATAATTTCTTTGTTCGGCACCATCTTGGATATTTACTTGTCGAGCAGGATTTCGACGCCATTGCTATTGCCACTGGCAGATACAATTCACCAAGTATTTCACCTATCTCTGGCTTAGCGGACTGGAACCAGGAGTTCCCGGGTAACATTCACCACTCCCGTCAATATCGGCGTCCAGAAGAATTCAGAGACAAGTCGGTTCTTATCATCGGGGCTGCCGTATGAAATTGCTCTTTTTCGTCTTGGTAGAAGTTCTGATCTAGCTCTAGTCTAGTGGTGCTGAAATCGCTGCAGAGCTAAATACACATGCTTCTAAAGTCTACCTATCCACAAGAGTGAGCTCAACAATAGTCACTACTACGTTCCATTTTACTAATATTCTCATTTAGCCCGATACTGGTATACGCTTCTCTGACTTTCCCCGACGACATCACTAATTTCCGTTTCCAGACCCACATCCACACTATCCTCTAGAGCTGTTCATACCTTTCATTCCCAAAAACACCACCATGATATCTGAAATCAAAAGCTTCAACCCTCTTGGTTCTGCAACCAAGATGAATGAAGGTGTAATTGAACTTGTCAACGGAACAGTAAGCCTTCACAGTTTCTCGGCATAACTCTATACTCATTACTTGCTTAGAAAATAACAGGTGTAGACCGTATCATTGTTTGTACCGGTGAGCCATCAAAGAACTGTTTGGACACGCCAAAAACTCATATGTTCACACTCTAGGTTTCCGATACACATACCCTTTCCTTCCTCAATACCTTAATCCGTCACTCAGAGGCAATGAGACGGCTTCCCAAGGCCCCCAACCCTTGGTCACAGACGGCTCTCATGTCCGCTCGCTTCATTTAGACTTGTTCTACATCGAAGAGCCAACGCTCGCATTCATCAACAGTAAGTGTTATTTACGTCTGCTGTACTTCCGGTCTCATTGTCGCGTAAAACTTTGTTCAGTAAACGGTGGGATGCAGTCCTTTGTGTATGCAGAGTATCTTGCCGCGGCCGCGGCTTCCGTATGGAAGGGTCACGCCAAGCTGCCTAAACAAGACGAGATGTGGAGTCTGTATGCTAAGCGCCTGGAGGACTTTGGAGGAGTTTTTGAGAAGCACTGGTTGTTCTTGGGTTCTGGAGAAGCTGATGGTGGGTACTCGAAAATGAACGTGGAATGCCAAGGTGTAACCTTTCTTCTTCTTTAGCGAGGATGAGGTACTTTGTAGCATGGGTGAACGAAGCCGCTGTGAAATATGGAGGCAGGCAAATCAATGGCCCATCTAAAGCGTGAGTGTCGACAATTTATAGCTTTCACGAGAAATTGCGCTGACGAACGTTCGATGTGAAGTGCTCAAGAAATGCTGGCGATATGGTCTAAAGCTCGATTTGGAACTAGCGTTTTCAACGAAGTGACAGAAATCCCGAGTGGGCTCGTTGGAAAAGGTGCCTGGCAGGTCTGGCAAGACATGGGACTCACAGAACAGGAAATGAGGGCAAGAGCTTTGGATTTAATGTATATCGACCACTGGTGAATCTCTTAGACGGGCGTCTCGGCCACAGACGCGTATTGGATGTATCTATATCCATCACTGTTTTTTTGCCTTTTGAATTATTCGGTTCGCAAGAAACGTTAGCTACATTCAGCGCCCGTAGATCGGACTACGGGGTTTCTTCATTGGTGTCGCTCCCAAGCTCTGTACATCAGTGTGAACACGTCAAAAGCATGTTTGACAAGATGGCTCCATATACGACACTGAACCTTGGCGCTGGTTCGACATCACTTTTCCGCGAGTCAAATTGCAAAGGAGTCATTTAGACAAATCTGAGTCAACAATATTTAGAAGCTGTGAACGAGTTTGACGCAGAAGGAGGGGAACACCCACGCATCTTTAAGCTTCATTGATCTATGGGAACCACCGTTCACATTGCTAGCCCCGCTGCCAGAATACTGCGTATGACCTACGCCTCCAGATTGTCCCGAGGGTCAAGAGTAACTATGCTTAAGAATATAACGGGCACTATGGATAAGCTTGAATCAGCTTGAACGACTCGACATATAAGCTGAAAGAATACACAAGGTTTGTTCACTATTGGAAACAGAACTTTCGTAGAATGACAAGTAAAGATAAATTTCTTGCTCGGAGTTCTTGTAACGCAGATTTCAAATTGCTTCAGCTCAGGATCATGCGTACCATAGAATATCATAGAAGTCATTTGCAGCACGAATACTTTGCTACATAGTTCCCTTGTATCTTTAAATTTAGCTCAGGGCCGCTTTGCTTCAGTTCCAGTAAGATAGCCATCGTTCTGCATCACCCTTTCCCAACTGCGCAAGACTAGGGTTGGACAAAGTCGGCGACCATTCCAACGCTTTCCTAATCTCGATTTTCGGGAATGCAAATGCCTCACAGCCAAAAGCGTCGAACCTTGCAAGTATATCTCTGTAGAAGGGCAGAATCTTCATGGCAGGTACCTTCTTTTCCGCTCCTGGCTCCAATTTCCCTGCCTGGTCAAGCTTGTGGAACCACTGCGGCAAAGATATGACTTCTACCTTGAGGTAGAATGCGATTATTTTAGCGAGTTTTGACCAAGAGACAGGACGTGGATGTATCAGGTGAACAAAGTGCGGGCTATCCGGCTGACTGAAGGAAACATCAAGGAAATCGACAAGGGCCTGCGAGGCTATTGTAGCGGGAATCCAGGACACTAACTGGAGGGTATTCAGGAAGATACTCGGAGGCTATTAGGAACTGTACACACCCTGTCATCGTCGGGCACACAACCAAGTTCAGATGCACTCTGCACTATTGAAGGCAGCCATTCTCTGCTGTTCCAAGCTCCATTTGCGCTCCCACACACCTGCCCCAAACGAACGATGATTGAGCGTAATCCGACGCTAGCAGCTCGCAGGATTATCTCCTCGGAAACCCATTTTGATTCGGAATATCCGGAACCTGAAGCAACTACGGCTTCTACTTTACCTTCTTCGAAAGGTTGACTCTGTTGAGCAGCCAAAAAATCTGAAAGACAAACTATTCGATCCGAATATCTAAGGTAAAGGGAGTAGAGACGACACACTCTGGAAAATCCCAATTGAACTAATGAAGACAAGACTTGCTCCGGTACTCAAAGCAAAATTGACCATGTGCCGCAAATTGCTGATGTCCCTTTCGAAAGAGCGAAGGCCGAGATTGAAGTCAACTCGCCAAGCTATAGAACGATACATCAGCAGGGCTTCGTTTTCAAAAAGATAAGGGAGTCTTCACCATTTGCAATGATATGAGTTACAGAACCTGAAATCTACACAGGTATAGTTCGATGAAGTATCCATAGATAATGAAGTATGACGTTACCTCTTCAAAGACATCTGTGGCTAGGCCAAATCTCTGGTCAGAAAGATCGGCTTCCAATAACACTACCTTGTCGGGCTCGTTCAATATTGCGATATCGATACCTCGTTCTACAAATGCTTGCTTCTGCCTTTGCCCGACATCTAAACCGTTACTACGGATCAATGCGTAGACTTTTGAAACTGAAGAATCCAAAACGAGAGACTGGAGGATATGTGCCCCAAACGTGCCGGTTGAACCCGAAATGAGAACAGTTTTTGATGACGCGAGTTTTGGATGTTTTGGCGTCGGAAAATTCTTCGAGTACTTTTCGACCATTTTCCGCATGTTTTCCACCTTGACCTTAGTTTCATCCTGCGCGTTTGAAAACCCACTTCGCGCGACAGAAACCAGAAACAAACTCAGGGAAGCGATGCTGGGGTTCTGGTAGACGAAATTTTCGGTTGCTTCACGTGTATCTACTCCTGCAGAATCGCGTAGTGCACGTAGCAAGGTATTCCGAATCCAAGTGGCTTGCAGACTAGAATGAAATACACATCAGACATATGACAAACTTCTATATTGAATATGTTACCTATCGCAGCCGTGTTGAAATAGATCAACTTCATCTGTTATGTCGCGCGCGGCCGGAAGAACATGTCTGATCACTTGGCGCACAAACTCGGTGACAGAAGCAACATCCCATTCAGTCGGGGATGAGATATGGGCTTGCGTGCTTTCATCAACGGTCCTGTATAATTGTTCGATCTCTTTAGCATACTCTTTCAAAATTGCAGGTGCTCTAATTGAAGTATTAATTTTTCTTATCTCTAAATCAAACCGAGAATGGATACCTGGTGGTATTTTTTGCTGTCCATGTAAATGGTTTCATTGGTGACGCAACCAGGATCATCTGGAAATCCAGGGTCGGACCAAGAACGGGAGACGTGCAAAACGGTATGATTACCTCTTTGAAAAGTCTGGAATGCTGGGGAGCATACGCATTCACTCTTTCAATGGTTGGCCTATTACAGTCAATATATCTTCTCTACCAATAAGCCTACAAAACTCACCAGATTTTGTTGCGAAACTCACTCAGGAGCACAAGGTTAGAGGGATCAAATCGATACTCCAGCTTGGGTTCGACAAGGACACCAGCTTGGAACTTCCCATGTCCAAACATGACAGATGCGGCAACGCGGGGGTCTTGATTCAGAATACTTTCTGTTGAAAGAAAACGAATGAGATTCCACGCAACAAGATAAAATCAATACATACCCAGTGGCGCCGGATTTGTCTAGAGTGTGAGTATGATGATCAGCGTGGCGTAAATGATATCAACGAGTGCGCACAAACCTTTTCTCCTGAAGAATGAACTATTTGGGAGTCAGCGCGGCCATAAACTTTCCAATATCCTCGTTTAGTTGGATGTTCAGCCAACAAATCAGAAGTATCGTAAGCATCTTGTTCATCAACATTCGTGTTGACGATGCTTGGCGTAAAATACGGGTTGTCCTTATTCAATTTTGAGCTGTAGTCTCGGGAGTAGAAGATTCTACTTACTATCATTATAAGCTGAGCTATTCCGTCGTTTGAGGGAACTAACTTTGGTTTCACCACTCCAGAGAATTGAAAATATTCCCAGTCATATCCGGCAGGCTCTGCGAAGAGTTAGAGATAGGTAGAACATATATTTAAATCCACATACTCGGCAACACAGGATTCACAATTCCAGCTTCTGTACTATCATATGCTATTGGTCACATATTCGAAATCTAGATACCTAGAGTAACTTGCCTGCCATAGATGATGTAAACGTTGATTCCTTGGGAGGTTAGTAGGTCACCAACTTCTTTGTGGAGGGGTCCGCCGCTGAAGATCTAAAACATAGATAACAAAAATAAGTGCACATGCGGAACAGTGCAACGATAAAGGGATCATACGACGCCAGAGCGAGTCGACAAATAATCCACGTAGGAGGGTCTAGTAGACCACGTCTATGTATAGTTCATCGATTAGTATTGAAGGTTAAATTCCATGGAATGCCGTACCTCGAGCTGGGAGGGTACACTAAATACAAAATCGCTTTTCGTTGCTTTAGCACCGTGAAATGCATTTTCCGGTGTAGGCAGTATGGCCGGCACTTGTGGTTCGAAAGCAGCTAAAACAAACCCACAAGAGGCCTGGGAAGTCGGGAAAACCTTGAGCCATCGAAAAGTTACTAATTGAGTACAATTACCGTCCAAGAAAGCGTCAAGGAGCCCGTGGCATGGAACATGGGTAAGGTGTGAACCCCTATGACCTGGTTGGTCAGATCCTGTTCTCCAAAGATAGGGACGAGACAATGTTCAATCTGCCGTTGAACAGTCCATGGGATAGGTTTGGGAAACGCAGTCGATCCTAGAGAATATGGAACTTTTAGCTCAAGTCGGTCATGGAGAGGAAGACAGATATACCGGATGAATGCAAATACATCTGAATGTCATCTGGGTTTTGACGCATTAAAGGTATCTCTCTTCTGATGTTCTCCACCTCATCGTCAGATACAGGCATGTATAAGTCGTCGAAGGTGGGAATAGGGGAGACATCTGGTAGGGGTGCTTGTGGATACTGCGTTTTCAAATTTTCGAAGGCATTCTTAAGGAGTTCATGCATTGAAGCATCTCTGCCAAGCAGGATGTGAGCAACTTTAACTTGGGCAATCAAATGGGCAACCGCTGGGGCAGAGTTGCGAGGCGAGATCGGAAACAAGACGTAATTCGCGCGCATGACACTGAGCATTATGGTATAATAAGGAATGATATCTGGACAGCTTGAGTCAGTTTCGGGATGATTTGACGAACATCTGAGGATACCTGAAAACGCAAGAACACCGACAATAGGAGCCTGGCTACAGCTTGTCGTAAGGGAGACCGTGTCCCTGACGAGCTTTGCACCAACATGAATGGCCGAAACAGCTTCGGGCCAGTAAATCTCGCGTATGGTACCATCCGAGCGGGCGAAGATAAAAAGCCTATGAGCGGAGCTGTGTGTGCTATGCCAGTCATATATCTGAAGCAAGCTAAGGGAGCCGTCGACTGGGGGAGGGGAGAAAGTATCACTCTGGAGTGCTTGAGTTCGAGGGGAACAAGGTATGCTCTTGAGGGTGCGAGTTAGGCGGTTCATTGGTATGAGTTCGATTAAACTAAGCCGTTCTGGTTTTAAACTTGACAGAAGCCATAAATATTTGCACCTTGTACCTACCACCCAGTCCGATTAGACCATATTATTGATAAAAAAAAACTCGCAGCCAGCTCAGATGACGATAAGTATTGTCACTTCATATCCGATAAGAATGAACTTCAACTTTTTTGGGGGGGATTTCGAAAGTGGTTGCATTTCTAGTAGGCTTGCAGGGATTGCACAGGCCGACGGAATGGAAGGCCTTCCATCTGAGGCAGAAGCGCGATGGTCAGGGTAAGAACTGAACGTGACTGACCGTGTCCAGCACGTGTCGATTAGTCGCGACTCACTGAAAGAGTCCATGATGACCCTTATCTCGAACCACCACTTCCTCCTCGATAGCAAACCCAAGATTGCATGGTCTGAAAATCAGGAGAAGTCGCTATCCAAGGACTTTCCATTCACGGTAGACGGAACAGAAGATCCACAACAATATGTTGAACGGATCTATCTACAGTTTCTTTGGCTTCCAGAGGTTTGTTGCACATGCAGCACTCTCTATACGCTGCTCATGTGTATCCCTAGACTTTGATGCCTCTCAAGCTTCTTGTTCCTGCTCTTAAGCGCGTGAAAAGCGCGTCTTCGTCACAGGACGAGGTGCACCCCCTTCACACTTCACTCGGACGCTTGCTTCTCACTACACGCTCGATAGCGGACAAATATCGTGACCTGCCTGGGCTTTTGGATAAAATGAGTGGTGAAGGAGAAGCAAAACTGGCTGAAGAGGAAGATACAGGAATAGAGGAAATGATGGCATGGTATACGTTGAGCTATGAGAAAGGTGACCCCGCTCGGTCGAGTGACACCCAGCTAGAAGCTGAACCTACCTGGATGGATACAAAATGGCGCGCAAAGCTAATCCAAAAGATGGAACGGCGAGAGTGGGCAAAGCTTTTTATATCACCGTTCACTTCATCTAACAATAAATACAGATTTTTGATTCAAATCCTCTTTCATTTCCTTTTAATATCTCTACCGGGTCCACGTCCTTCCCTAGCCGATCCTCCAGCGGCGGTGCCACTAACTCCCGAACTGTCTCATGTAAAGAGACGAAAGATGAAAAGAGGTAAAACCATGGTGCCAAGTCCTATTCCGCCTTCTCTAAAAACCGAGGATCATCTGGAAAGATTGATGGACAAGTTATCTATGTGGCAGCTTGTGGGTGACCTGGATCCGACTGGCACTCCTAGACCAAAGAAAAGGGACGAGTTGGACTGGATGCAACTTTATTGTTGTAGTGTTGTAGAACCTCAGTGAGTCTTGCTGGGCTACCTTCCAACTTCTTTTTCATAAAACCACAGGTTCAAATCAACCTTGCCAGAGTTGTGTTCACTTCTGCGATCAAAAGTTTTTCCAAATTCGCCTTTCTCAGATGAAGAAAAAGACGAAAAAGACATCTCAAGATCAGTCAAGAATGAGACGATTCATCCTCCGCTTGATCCCGACATTCGACCTCATAAACGAGCTCGAACTTCATCATCACTGTCATCTACTCATAACTTACCAAAGTCGTCTAAACCGTCCAAGCATCTCATTATTCCATGTGCCTCTTCTTCAACAAGACATCCCTCCCCTGCACTCTCAACCACTTCCAATTCCTCTCACAATCGCGAGCACCGTCCACTTGAACGCTCTCGATCACGTTCGCTTTCGGTTACGCTTGCTGAAGAGGAGCATCAAAAGGCGGTGGAGGCCAAGGAACGCCGACGCCAGCAAGCAGATAGTATCGGTGGCTTAAAGAAGCGCTTTCTTACTCGTGAAGTCAGTATGTCCAGGATGTTTAAACCCAAAGCAAAACCCCGGGCATCTGACGCTGCTACCGCCGAGAAGGCAGCGAAGGCAGCAGTCAAAACTGAACCTAAGGATTTGATTGTGACGCTGGTAGAGGCCACTCCAGAAAAGCCTAGAGTAATCAAAGCCCTATCGCGGTCTCAGTCGCAAGCACCGTTGCAGCCGCTTCCTTTGTTACTACCTTCCAAACCCAGTCCAGAACTGGAAAAGCAAACGTTGAAACCCCAGACCGATCCAAGTGGTCTCTCCGATCTTAGTGAACTCTCTGAGCTCAGTGACCGCGAAGAGGAGGATGAAGGCGACCCGGACAACCCAGACACAAGGGAAGAAATATGGTATCCTTCTACTTCGAGCTCTCCAGATGTGCTGTTGCTGGCGGACAAGAGTTACTCCGTGGATGAGCACTCGTTATCTTCTGACGATGGTGACGATTGGCATCTTACGAATACGCCAACCAAATCTCGGACTAGACCCTGAAGTTGACAGTAGAGAGCTTACCAAGTTCTCATGGATCGCATGAAAACTGTATTAAACTCATGGTTTGGCTGACTGTACAATAGAGGTATACGTATCGAGACGTACCAGATAAAACCAAATTTCAAAAATTTTGCCACGTGGCAAGTGCGTCTTCCAAAAGCTTTCAGCTACAACATCGGTACTGCCCGTCGCTTCTAGCAATTGGGTCGCTTTGAGAAACAACGTGCCCGTACGGAGCGAATGCATTCACAACCTTTTCCTTTAGAACTTATCACGATCACTCGCCTTACAAGCTCGCGAATTGGTCCCTTTTATTACCCAAATCGATGAGGGCAATTCATTTGTGCGATGACGCCGGCCTCGGTATGTACTGCACCAGTGGCCACTTCCTCTCCTATTAAAATTTCCAAGTCACGGTGATCGACCGATGTTTTGCACGTAGGTAGGTTACTCGGATACCGCAAGAAAAGAAGACGACATATCAATGATTTGCAAAGTCCGTTCAAGAACGGTCCTCTCGATGATATTCCGTGTTCTATTTAAGCAACTTCAAGATGAGGGTGGAGTTTGTCTTTTCTCAGGATCTTCCTATGTCCGCATCTACTAGAAACTCCTTTGCCCTACCTCCGCTTCCTCGAACGCAGATTATTCCTCCCAGCGCGACGTTTGTTCCACCACCCCTCGACGGATCCATTACCGCCATTGGAATACTCGACTGGCACTACGCTCAGAGCCCTTCTCATCCCTTCTTTCTGTATGCTCAGTCATCTGAGAGCAATGTAGCCATTACATGGAAGGAGGTCATCGAAGCCGTGTATACTGGAACGAAGCTTATCCACGACAGAGTCCAGGGTGGTTCCAAAGTCGTTGGCATTCTGTCTCAATCTGACACAATTCCCTACTATACGACTGTCCTTGCTATAATGCGTGCTAACTGCATCCCTTTTCCCATTTCGCCCAGAAACTCCCCACAGGCTGTGGCCCATCTTATCAATAAAGTTGGCGTCGCCCATGTGCTTGTTGGCTACGACCAGAAAATGCAGCAGTTGATGGAAAGAGCGACAGAGTTTCTCAAGGAGGAGTACCACTATGCAACAGATAATATTCCTACCTCGTCTATGGTACCTGTGTTCGAGGATTTATATTTGCAAAATGTTGGAGACAGCAAAGAAAGGATCATGAGAATCAAGGAAGAGATTCCACTCAAAGAAGTGCAACCTCTGGACGTTCAAATTTACTTACATTCGTCTGGTATGTCTACCCCTCTTTATCTTTCGTTACTTGATTTCATAAATACCACCTTTGTCAGGATCGACAGCATTCCCTAAGCCAATCCCCTGGACTGCCCGCGGAATCTTAGAGCTTTTAGTTTCTGCCCTGTTCGGTCGTAATGTCACAGGCAAAGTGATGTCTATGCACGCTATCCCCGCGTTCCATGCAATGGGAACCTTTCATATTTTCCTGGCGGCTGCGACTGGAATGATATTCGGTACATTTGCGCCTCAATTACCCCCAGTACAACCTACTCCCGAGAATGCGTTCAAGGGAGCCGTCAAGACGAATGTTGATTACATTCTCTGTGTACCGTCTATAATCGAGGTTTGTTCACACCGTGATCCTTCTATAGTAAAGATACTTAGTATTGTTTCATTTCTAGGAGTGGTCTTTGATACCTTCTTATGTAGAATGGTTAGCCACGCGGAGCGGTATCTTCTATGGAGGGGGTCCCTTGGATAAGGAAACAGGGGATCGCTTAAGCAAACAAGGTGTTCCTGTTTCTGCCGCGTACGGACTGTGAGTACCGAGAATTCTTTAACCTAGTACTTTTGTCAATTTCAATGTAGAACGGAATGCGGTGTTGTTTCGCAGTACCTTCCTGAAGAGATACACAAAGACGCTTGGAACTACTTCCGCTTAGGAAAGCATATCAAAACGCATCTCATTCCCTCAGATGACAACACATACGAGCTTATCATACTTGTGAGTAGCTCTCGCTGCCTCTGCTTTTGGAATGACATCCTAATCCAAAGCCAACAGGCCGGCGGATACGCCTCTCCGCAAGTGTTCAATACTACTATTGATGGAGTTGAGGCGTACTCCACATCTGATCTAATTATCGAACACCCCAAATTGAAAGGCTACTGGAAAATCCTTGGGAGAGCAGATTCGCAAATCATCCATTCGTCAGGAGAGAAGACGAACCCGGCACCTCTTGGTATGTTTACGTCCTAATTATTCGGAAGTGTCTTATAACGATTTGCGGAATTCAGAGAGCATGATGAACCAAGATCCCCATGTATCCGCCTCTGTTATGTTTGGACAAGGAAAGTTTCAAGCTGGGATACTTGTCGAACCCATAAAGGAAGAACAGTTTGATCCCAAGGACCAGCAGAAATTGAGCGAATTCAGGAATAAGATTTGGTACGTCTTCGCTCATAATTCACTCGCACGGTGAATGAATTTGAGTGTATTAGGCCGACCGTACAAAGAATGAATGCATATGCTCCCCAACATTCGAGAATATTCAAAGAGGTCCGTCAAGCAGTCATGCTGAGGAGGAATATGTGGAAGCTGATTGTCTACAGATGATTCTTGTTGCATCTCCGTCGAAGCCATTCACATATACTGCTAAAAACACGACTAGGTCAGTACACTGCGCTGGCGATTCCTCAGCCATTTTTCTCAAGCCATATGAATAGAAACCCGGCTATCATTCGAGAATATGCACCAGAAATAGAAGCTCTCTATGATAGCCTCGAGGAAAGCACGCAAGCTAGTATTCCTGCTCCAACGCAATGGGACTTGACCTCTTCAATGCAATTCGTGCGTGCTGTGGTTCAAAAGGTCCTCATCGTCGAAAACATTGGGGATGAAGATGACATATTCCAACGTGGTGGTGATAGGTACGTGCCACTGGTGCAATTGTTTTGATTGTATGGTCAGTAACTCCGTCTTTGGATAGTCTTCAGGCCACCTGGATTAAGAATTCTATCCTTCGCGCACTTCGCGACAGTGCCAAGATTGACACTCGGGAAGCGACAGGCAACTTTGTTTATGAACACCCAACCATAGCTTCTCTTGCTGCCTTTGTCTCTTCCGCTGTACATAACGGTACACTTGGCGGCGCGCGGGGATTCGAGGCTCAAGTCAAGGCGGACGTGGAGGGTATGCGTCAGATGGTAGAGAAATACTCGAAGAACTTTGCCTCGGCGAGCAATGAGAAACTCCCGACTAACGATAGGAAGGTTGTGCTTATGACTGGTTCAACGGGTGGTGTTGGCGCACACATTCTTGCTAGACTATTGGAAGACGCGACAGTAGAGAAAGTCTACGCTTTGATCCGGAAAGGTAGCGTAGATATCAACACAAAGCAGGTCAACGCGTTTGTTGAGAGGGGAGTCGACGTGGAGCTCATCAAATCTGGGAAGCTAATCTTGTTGGAAGCAAACTTGAGCGAGAAGAAGTTTGGACTTGAAGAGGGCGTATTCGAGAAACTGGAGAAATCGATCACGCATATAATCGCGAATGGTATGTGCTTTCTAATTAATTCCGTGACAAGTCTGACATTCTTTATAGCATGGCGTGTCGACTTTAACCTTGGACTCGCGTCTTTCGAGTCCGACATCAAGGGCTTGCGAAACATGGTTGATCTTGCTCTGGCTACGAGCGCCTTGATAGTCTTTGTCTCATCAGTCGGGATTTTCCAAAGTATGAACATCTGAAACGCATACAGCACTCTAGCTGACAGTACATTTCAGGATTTATGTACGCCAAGACGCGCCCGTTCCCAGAAGCTGCCGTCCCTGCTGAAGTCGCCTCGGCTGGCGGGTACGCCCAGAGTAAATGGGTCTCCGAAGAAATTATACAGCATGCTGCCTCTACCGCCGGGTTACGTTCGGTCATCATTCGTCTCGGTCAAGCCTGTGGAAGTCCAAACGGATCTTGGAACAGCAAAGAGTGGCTTCCCGCAATAGTGAATAGTGCTCCAATCCTGGGATGTATTCCTGATGATAATAGAGTGAGTCGAATTTTGCAATTTCCTTCATTTTCTGACAAACTTTTGTAGTTGATGTCGTGGATCCCTGCCGACGTCGTAGCTTGCGCAATTCGAGACTTTTTAGATGTTCCCGAAGTCGAAACTCGTGACAAATCAGTTTTCGTGCACTTGATTCACCCACGACCTATTCGATGGTCGACCCTTGCTCGTATCATCGCATCACGGCTCAAGGTTGATGTTGTCCCATTCGCACAATGGCTAGAAAGACTTGAACACGTTGGAAGGATAGAACAGGACGCCGAGAAGAAGATCTCTGCGTTGAGGATACTGCCTTCGTATCAGTCTATGGCTTCCGTTGCAGGCGAGCCTGGAATGGAGGCCTTTGGTATTCCCGAGATTGAAAACGAGAGGGCAAAGGCGCTGTCCAAGACCCTGGCTGATCCCAACTTGCCTCAGCTGGGACAGGAAAATCTGGATAAATGGTTGTCGTATTGGGGACTTGATTAGGCATCATGTATAGTAATTAAACTTTTGATTATGAAAATAACTCTTGTACCGTCTCTCCTGCAACAACAAAAAGTGAACGACACCAAAACCTGTCAATTAAGCGGAGTTGGTCCGTTAAACTTGGTACTTCTGTTGATCACATCCCAGTCTGCTGTTGAGCGAACCTGGGTTCATCAGAATGGCGAAAATGTTGATGCGTGCCGCAGGCACTGGCCAACTGTAAAAAAGTCAGCTTTGGGCTCCAATGGGGCGGGCCTGTAGATGCACTCATGTCTCTGACTTCATCTCGTTCCTTTGATTAAACCTGGATCCTGGATGCCTTGTTTTCAGGGGAAGTCATTCTCCGACTCTCGAAATGAAACGGGGAAAGGGAAAGGGAGGGTTAAATTACATCCGCCAACACAATCCCAACCGACGGTTCACATGTCCAAGGCTGTCTGTATGAACCGTCTGCATGGTGTCCACAAGGTGACTGGGCAAACCTGTCAAAAACATCTACAATAAAGGCAGGACTGGCAGAGTTAAATGCCTAAAGAAATACACGCATACGCACCTTGTAAAATTTCTAAAAAAAAAAAGATCTTTAGATGCCTGCAGTCGATTCGGAGGCATTGGTGCAGTGATTTTAGACAAGTCGCGTCCAAGGCCGGCCCGGTGTCGATCCGCACTTACTGCAGTCAAATTGGGTTCTCTTAATTCAGGAAACTCTACTGGTATACATTGCTCTACTGTAGTTTATAGCTAGCCAACTCGTAAATAGTGATACTGGTAGTAGTGTAGGTAATACTACGAAGTATAGTCAACATAGTAGAGTAAAAGTGCAATCATCTAAGTAAGTATGAACAAACGAAAAAAGAACGTGCAAAAGGTCGTAGCTTGCTGGGTAGTAGTAGATACATCAAAATGGTCGTGAGGAAAGAAAGAAAAGAAAGAAAGAATATGCGCGCAAGTTGAAGGCATGTACAGTGATCATCAAATGGTGAATTGAAGTGTGAATGTCATTATTCAATGCTTTGTGAGAAAAGGGGATGAATGCGAGCATGAGTCGAGATAAATAAGTGTAAATGGTGGATTTGAGTGAAACGAACGTCTTGGAAACGTCAAATTCGAGTCTGTAATGAAGAAAAGGAGAAGAAAGGAAAAGGACCTTGCTCACTCTAAGACTTATCAAGCCCTCGCCTTGCCATGTCCAGAAACACCCTCCCCAAGCACACTCTTTGGCCCTCTCTTCGCCATTGCCCACAAAAAGACGAGTATGATGATCGCAAACTGAAGCCAGAGCCAGACTTCTAGAATTACTCCACCTACACCAGACGCAGTAGGCGATTTAACTTGCAAGTTTGACGTATCTGCCATCTCGGTACCAGGTTTAGAGGAAGAGTTGGTAGGTTTAGCAGACGACCGTCGGGGTTCGACGTACAACTGGACGAGTTTGGTCGAAGAAGATTGGGGTATAACGGATCGTTCCTTCTCCTTCTCCCTATCAGAATCAGACCTGGAACTACGCCCCAAACTCGAAACTGACGCAGCTCTTGATGCAGGCCTAGATCTAGCTCTTCCTTCAGGAGCCGAAATCCCAGGAATCCCACTCCCACTAACACTTCTCGCAAACCTATCAACCATCGTATCCAACGCACCCTGAACACTCTGCGGAATCGGCAATGAAACAGGTAGGCTCAACGGTAACTGGATCTGCAAGGACGTAGGACGAAGTGTAGGCGTAGGTTCACTCTCTACTTCCGTTTCAGAGTCTTCTGCACGTCCGGGTTTAGAAGCCGAAACCTCGTCCTCATCGTCGCCGAAAAAGTCTGGCATCAACATTCTCTTGCTTTTACCGCCTTTACCCTTGCCACTGACAGAGCCCATAGCTTTAGCTTTGGAGAGGCTCCCTCTACCGGATTCTTCCCTGTCTCGTTGTTGGTTATGACCCGGGCTCGGACTCTCTGGCGCCAACAACCTTTCCCGATCTCCAAACCTGCCATCGACCCATCGTGCAGTACGCATACGCACAGTTTGAGACATGCGGCGGTATCTTTGTTGTGGAGTCTCTTTCTCTTTCAGTGGCGTCGTACGAGTAGGAGGAGACGATGGATCTTCGGAATCACTAGAGGTAGTAGGGAATTTGACAGGTGTAGGAGGTTCAAGTGTCAACGCTGGTTTCCTAAACTCTTTGCCTCCAGATTTCTCCGGCGTAGCCAATCTAGCAGAACCCTCCTCATGCTCATCCTCCTCCCTGATACTCTCTTCTTCCAAACTCGCCCTCCTGCTCGGTCCAGGGCTCGGACTCGGACTCGGACTAGGAGGCTCACTTGCTCCTCCAAGTCCGAATCTCAAATCATATAATGAACTCGTTCGCAAATGATGACTTGGGGAGTAGTTGTAATCCGATTCGTTGCCCCAGCCATAGCCGCCATACCCAAAACTGCCCATCTCGCTGGATAGAGGAAGGGCTTTGTTGTTGAACGACGTATGAGTTGGAGAGGATAGAACAGAGGAAGCTTGGGAGCCTGGAACAGAAGCAGAGGCGTAGCCAGGTGTATTAGACAAGCCCAAGGTGTTTATCGATAGAGAGAGCGAGGATAGTGCTGGAGATGTTGGTGTCTGTGTTGGTGGTGCTTGACTATTGCGAGGAACTTCTTCAGTGACGTTAGCTTTCGGGTCAAACAGCCCAAAGACCGATTTCCTAGCAGCGCTGTTTTGTACCTCGGTCTTGGATGACGAAGATGGAAGACCCGGTGTTCCTAGAGCCCTCAGTTCCGCCAACTCCATAGGCATCATTGATTCCAAGAGTGACCTTCGGAAACTTCTGAAACGGATAGTTTCAGAGCCTGCGGTGTCGGATCTCTGTCTTGAAGGGCGGGGTGTTGGAGTTGGTTTTTTGGGCATAAAAGTGATATTTGCAGCGGCAGTAATAGTAGAAGCAGAAGCGGCGACAGGGGCTCTGTCGTCCTTGTCCTCATGCTCGTGTTCATCCTCATTAGAACTCGTCTCTTCGATGATGACCTCTTCAGCTTCCAATCCTTCATAGACTTTACCGAGACTAGCGTGCTCCCTCTGAACCTCGACGAGCTTTTTCGCAGTTTCTGCTTGTTCAGTGAGGATTCTCGCATTCGTCTGTTCGAGTTCGGACATTTTGGATAAGAGATGCGCTATAAGTGTGTGTTCGTCCTGGATACCTTCAAGAGGAGCAGGGAAGGAAACTGAAGACGATACAGGAACCGACGACGACGAGGACGACTGGGACAAAACTCCACCCGGAGCGAAATCCCTTACTTGACAAGTCGCATCTTCGTCGTCCTCTCTTCGAATCCGTCCACCAGAGACGCCTCTCATCCTCTGTCCAGAACTCGCATTCAAATCAACCTGCTTTGCCTTTTCCTTTTCCTTTGCCTCTTTTACTTCTCTCTCTCTGACACCCTCCAACTCTTCTCTAAGCACGCCAATCTCCCTCTCCAACCTCCTCAGCATCTTTCTTCCGGCCAAATCCGTGGAAGCGTTTTCTGATTCCAATTTTTCAATCTTTGCGAGCAGCTCTGCATTTTGATCTGCCAAAAGAGAGATATCGGAAGAGGAAACGGATACTTTACGGTAGTGAGATGGAGGACGGCGTCTGGTGCTAGAATTGTATGACGGAGATGGAGAGGAAGAGAATTTGGAAAGAGGGTTGGTTGACGAGGATGAGGTAGGCGAGGATGGAGAATATAAAGATTGAAATGGATCTGCTAGGGAAGAAGTCGTAGAAGCTGGGGAAGGAAGCGGGGAAGGGACACGGGTAGGAGTGAGAGGTATGCGAGAAAGCAAGGCCCTGTGTTTAGACTGTAGAGATGTATTGTCTTGGTAGAGTGTTTTGTATAGAGATGAAGTGCGGTCTAGTTCTGTTCATCATTGTTAGAAAAGAACAGGAGAGAATAGAATACACCTACCGCTCTCCCGCTGTTTAATAACGCCATCCGCCTTGAGCAGCAACTCGGACAACTCCTCCCTGGACTTTTCGTTGAGCCATTCGACCATCTCCTGGCTGCCGCCGTCTACCATTTGCACGGTTGCAGAGACGGGCGAGCCCAGCAACGTCGCGGACGTACTGGACCTCCTCGGGAACGCCAAGGACGACGCGTAGGGTGGTGGAGGCGACGAGGACGAGGACGAGGAAGACTTTTTCATGCCCGACGTCGAGCGTCTTACCTGGGCTGGAGGGCGGGGACGGGGATTAGTCGGGTCGTTGGCCAGCATGGTTGCTGTTCATGCGCAAATAACCCCTAGCCGTTTTCTACCCCACGTTTTACAAATTCTGATAGGGGTTGAAACAAAACAACAAGACTCTGAGACAATACAAGGCTGAAGCAGGGTTTAAAACATGAATCAAATCAAGTTTAGAGGCTTTGAAAGACGTTGAGGGAATCAAAAAAAAAAGTAACTGCAAGCTATCATCATGGGCTCAATCGGGAATTGAACCCGAGACCTCTCCCAATAAAGGCCTATCGGCCCGGACCACCGCCCGAAGGGAGAATCATACTACTAGACCATTGAGCCGGCATAAAATTGCCTCGAGTCCAATTGCTACTTGATACACCGAAAGACAGCGTCACCGACCTTTTTCTTTGCTTGACTCTCTTTCTCATTCCCAATGGAAGGCTGGGACACTGGACGTTACGTCGACCCTCGCAAAGCCGCAAAATCATGGCGGCCTAAATCTGGTGTATGTTTCTTCTTTCTTTCCTTCCGATTTTAACCAATTAATCCGCACCTTCAAAACACCCATCTCATACATCCACAACCCAATTCCAAACGCAAATGCATTACACAGTCCATGTCCCCAGGCCTCAAACGCGCACGCCAACCCTTTCTCTTCAAAAACATCGCAACCGGTGTCCTTTTAAGCACATTCGTCCTCGGTGTATACACCTACTCCATCCGCGCCGTCAAACAGGATGAATTCGACGATATAGACGAGGAAGCCAAGGCGCGTGCTTTTGCCAAACAAAACGAGTCCCAACTGCGACAGATGGAAAGCGCACGAGGTGTCTTGTCAGTAGAAGAAGAAAAACACACAATGGAAGCTGCTGCGAGAGCTGTCGCGTCTTCGATACGGGGAGGGTCGGTTTCGGCGTCTGGCGATACGCATTTGGCACCAGAGTCCAAGTCTTTGACAGCACCGACTCCAACGTCGGCACCTGCTGCAACGACACGCGGTCTTCTTCCGAAATACCTTCCCTTCCTGCTCGATTCGTCTTCAAAATCCCTTGTGCGGGGTGCTCCGCCTGTGGATAATATCGGTACAGTCGGAGGGAGGAGGTAGATTGTTGTGTGGTCTGGTGTCTTCCTGGTGTCTTCCCTGTTTGCTATATAGTAATCTGAATCTCACCACTCAGAGCAATACATACTCAGATGTATACAATATTTCCAACATGCGTTTATTTGCAACCTTTCTCCACCGATATAATGGAATACACTTACTCTGAAGACTCGTTTGGTGGAGGTACTTGCAGTGCCTATTATCCAGCGTTTGGAGGTGAGTCTCGCTCATCGCGGAACCTAAATCAGCATTTTGCCTCGTACCTCTCTGTTGTGCTTTGCAATGACAAGTTGGCGCAGACGCTTCCCAGCGAACCGCTTTCGATGATCTCTAGAAGGACCACAGTCAGCCGATTCATTGAAAACATAGCATCTAACGAAGCGACTATTTAAACCACTGAGTGTCTGTAGAAGGACCTGCTTTAGGTCTAGGGTCAATAGGCACTTTTGAATCTATTTCTTCGATCACTAACAACGACCTTGGGCTTGACGTGCAAGAGCATTTTCCCTACGCGATTCAGCGTACGTGCAAGAAGATCAGCATGTTACCACTTCAGCATTACTCCTACTTAGGAACTTGGCGCAGTCCAAAGACGCGTCCAGCAAACCCGTTCACAACGCGCTGTCCCAAAAACGAACTACTCCTTTTCAAAGCAACACCGCCCTCACCAAGACCCTCCTACCTCTACAACTACTCCTTTCTACGCGACCAAGCCAGACACAATGTGCTCCTTTTTATGACACCGCCCTCCGCAAAGTCCTCAACGCTATAAAATCCAAGAGTCCAAAACACTCCTTTCCCTAGCATAACTTGCTCTGTGATTATCACTTGCACGCTAAAACCTACCACTACTCTACAACCATTTTCGAGATGTCTTACCAACACTCTCAAATCAAATCTCTCGAGGGCTGCTTCATCATGGACGGCCACTTCGAGTTGAAAAAGCTGCTCGGTGCAGGTGCCTTTGGCACCGTGTACCTTGCAGAGCGGGTGGCGAGGGGAAAGGAGAACGATGGTGAAAAGTTTGCCGTAAAGGTTCTATCTGTACCTAAAGGTGAGTCGGTACAGAAGATGCAGTTGGTGGACGAGTTGTTGTTGCAGATGGAAGCTGCTGGACACAAGAACGTCCTCCGTGCGAAAGAGGTGTCGCATGTGACGTTGAAAGGAGAGGAGTTTGCTTGTATCCGTATGGACCTCTGCGAAGGAGGTGATATGCTCGATGCGCTTAAGGAGGGCACTTTCGACGAGGAGAAGCGTGCTCGTTCTGCTTTTCTGCAGGTGATTGATGGTGTCATGCACTCGCACAAGAACGGTGTCTTTCACCGCGATCTCAAGTACGAGAACGTTTTGTGCACGACTGAAGGTAAGGAATTGTGTCTCAAGATTGCTGACTTTGGACTTGCCACCAAGCACACTGTCGTTCCGTATGGATACTACGCTGGCACACCACGGTACATGCCTCCCGAATGTGTCTCGCTCGCATTGCAAAACCCTCAAGGCTATTCTCCCGCACAACAGGACATTTGGGCTATCGGGATGATGCTTGCTTTACTCTGCAGTGGAAAGAAACTTCCATGGGGAATTGCCTGCCCTGTCTCCGACCCCGATTTCTTGGCGTACTCGATGGATTCTTCGATGCTTCGTGGTGAACTTGGTTATGCATCTGACGAGCTCGTGGACTTCCTTCGATTCAGAGTCTTGACGGTTGATCCCTCGCAGCGGGCTTCTTTACAGGAGATTCGGGACTTTGTCGAGAAGAAGGCTTTGTTCAAGAAGGAAGGATTGTTCTCAAAGTTCAAGCTTTTCAAGTCGTAAATGGCGTCTGGACGTTGAAGACTCGGATCAGCTGCAAAATGTGCTTTATTTTGGATCGAAAAAAGGAAAGTACATTGACTGAAAGTTTTAGCTCGATGCTAACATCTTTTCGGAGCCTTTCATAGTGGTCTTATTTATTTGTGCCGACTTGGGAACTTTTGCAACGACGTGCTCTGTCACTCTTAGGGACTGTGCTCTAGTCGACAACAAACTAGGTTCTGCTCGGGACAGGCTCTAGGTACTGCTTACCAGACCGAGTACTGCGTCACAAGGAACAGGTACTGCTTAACAGATTCGGACTCTGCTCATCAGATTTACCGAATGCCCCAACTTGGGAATCACCATCCACCGACGCAGGCGTCACATGCACAACATGCACTGTTCTTGACATGCATTCTCGATATGACCGTTGATCCGGTTTACCCTACAACAGACTGGATTCTGGATTTGCTCAAGTACTGGTTACTTTCGTCGCAGGTGTTCCCAGTCATGTTTCTGTGCGTCTTTACCCCTCTTTCTTCAATCTTCATCTAGGCGAATACTAATCACAATATCATCCAACAGGTGCATGGGTCAGATGTTTATACCTACCATTTACTTAGTCAAAGCCGTGCTTTGTGCTGCCTAGTCCTTCCCGCTTGGTTCGCAGTATATTCCAAACCGTTGATTCGGACAAGGTTTCTACTTTGAGAGTAGGACTATATCCTCAAGTACTGGTTACTTTCGTCGCAAATGCTCCTAGTCATGTTTCTGTGCGTCTTTTCCCCTCTTTCTTCAATCTTCATCTAGGTGAATACTAACATGATTCACAATTTCGTCCAGCAGATGCATACGCATGGGTCGGACGCTTATACCCATTATATACCGAGCCAAAGTCGTGCTTTGTGCTGCCTAGTCTTTCCTGCTTGATTCGCAGTATATCCCAAACCGTTGATTCGGACAAGATTTCTACTTTGAGAGTAGGACCTGTATCCTCAAGTGCTGGTTACTTTCGTTGATTCGGACAAGGTTTCTACTTTGAGAGTAGGACTGTATCCTCAAGTAATGGTTACTTTCGTTGATTCAGACAAGGTTTCTACTTTGAGAGTAGGACTGTATCCTCAAGTACTGGTTACTTTCGTCACAAATGTTCCCAGACATTTTTCTGTGCGTCTTTATCCCCTCTTTCTCCAATGTTCATCTAGGCGAATACTAACACGATTCACAATTTCATCCAACAGATGCATACGCACGGGTCGGATGCTTATACCCATTATATACCGAGCCAAAGCCGTGCTTTGCTGCCTAGTCTTTCTTGCTTGATTCGCAGTATATCCCAAACCGTTGATTCGGACAAGATTTCTACTTTGAGGAGTAGGACTATATACGATTTATGAGACTGGGGACTATAATGTATACCATTGCAATTGTAACTGTACCTGCAAAGAGAAGAGGGGGAAATGTATCGCAATTCCATGTGTAATGTAAACTTGAAGCAAGTGCATGCCGTGAAGGACATGTTCCTTGATCCAGAAGAACAGAAAATGGATGATCCGTGCCCCAACGTTAATACAAGGTCCGCCAGCGCCGTTACGACTCCTCCGGCTGAGAATGCTGATCAACAAAAACATAGGAATGAAGATGAAGTTTCGTCCGGGCCAGATAATTCCGCAGACGAGACGCCGTCAGGATTACTTCCCGAAGAACCATCATCCTTGACTTTGCGGAGCATGGGCATGGATCTGAGTGGTGCATTATCCGAGCTCGTAGATATATTCTTGACCTGGTTACCATAATCTCATTCGTACGTGTTTTCAAGCTAGATAAAGCGGGGATTCTTGTTTAATAAGTAGGATTTGGATTGCGCTCGTAGGAGTATGATGAAAATGATACAGAAATACATATACAGATTGCCGACAAACTTTAACATTCCACCTTTTTCACCTCCTCTCCTCCTTCACAT
Source organism: Stygiomarasmius scandens (assembly GCA_037954225.1). Taxonomy (NCBI): domain Eukaryota; kingdom Fungi; phylum Basidiomycota; class Agaricomycetes; order Agaricales; family Campanellaceae; genus Stygiomarasmius; species Stygiomarasmius scandens. The sequence goes on along the minus strand of JBANRG010000002.1, from coordinate 829,201 downwards.
CATTAACCAAACTCCCCACCCCACCACCTACCCAAACTATGACTTTATCTCCATCCTTGAGGTACAACGGGGGCTTTTTAACCGACCCAACGCCCTTGGGTGTTCCCGTCATGATTATCGTGCCAGGTTCGAGGGTAGTTCCTTGAGATAGATAAGCGATGCTTTGGCGGACGGTGAATATTTGGTCGCTATGTACATATTTACGTCAAGGTTAAAAAAGAAAGAAAATAACGAAATATAAGATGCCCACTCACGCAGTACTCCCATCCTGCATTGTCTGACCGTTCAAAGTACATTTCAGGGGGACCTTTTGAGGATCGGGAATGGATGAAGCAGAGACGAGGCAGGGGCCGAGTGGGTTTGTATTGTCTTTTTTTTTAAAAAAAAAGTCTAAGTATTTGTATGAAGAGGAGACTCGAGAGAACACACCAAAGCTCTTGGAAAAACACCACTGCGAAACAGCATTTTGGTGTTTACGAAAAGAGACCTGATCAAGACCTAGTTTAGAACTGAAATCATCCACGAGTTGAGACACGCACATCGTTTGCTCCAGTATACCCCAACACATAATCCAACGCGTCTTGTTCGCTCACATCTTTCGCTGGTTTCCCAATGACAACGGTGAGCTCGACTTCGTAATCTGGTAAATGCTCTGAAACTGGTTGAGCAGCATGGGGAATGATGATTTGGGCGTTGGAGCCGATGAGGGAGGTTGTGGGTTTTATGAAGAGGATTGGGAAACTAGATGGAAAAATATGACGAGTATAAGAATATGAGCAAACGCAGTATAATTGGAATATGCATACGCTGGATGTGCAAGTTTTGCTTCGGCCTAAATTGAATCAGTCTTTTGTACATCAATCCATCAAACCCCACACGACGTACCGCATGATCAGCATAATTCAACCCCAAACCCCTTACGATCCTAACCTGTTCTCTCGACAGTGGCATCAAGAGTTCCTTCACCGTAAGCACGTTTCTCGTCACTTGGGCGGCAGAGTCCAATGCCGAGCCTGAGGTTGAGACGATTTCGTAGGCTTTGATTGGTTTGCCTTGGGACGCGGCGAGGCCGACTGTTTAAAGAACGAGTCATTTGTTCATATTGCATATGTGCTTGAAAGGGAGAGAGAAAATACACATACTATCCAATTGATCATCAATAGGCTGTCCAATGTGCACACAGGAAGTTTCTTCAGCTACGAAGCGGATTAGACGGGTCCATTGCTGTAGGAATAGGCGTGGGTCAATGTCGCGTAACCAGTAAGATTAGTACGAATCGCATACGGTCTTGATTGGCGCCATTTCTTCCTCCTTTTATGGTCGAGTTTCACTGGCGTTGTCGGTATTTACAGTGGTCAGAGTGAGTCAAGCAAAACACGCGGAAAAAGGAAGGAATGAGAGAATATGGATACGTGGCAGCTTCTTTCTTTGGTCAAAAATAGTTCCATTCCTTAAATACTTCTCCATGGAATTGACACTAAATGCAATGTATTGTTCCCTCCATTTCGAAATGGGGTACGGGGACAAACGGAACCAGGATCAAACCCCTGTTGAATATCAAGACATCGTTCTTGCCTTGTCTTGTTGGTCGTTCCGAGCATTCCGATGTAAATGCCATGGCGAGTATGCGAAGAAGTGAGAGTCGAGACCTTCCAAGGACGGCAAGGATGTTCATGTGATGCTGTCAGTGTCCGAAAAACGGCAACAGATGAGGGTCAAAACGGGAGCATTATTAGATTCACGGGAAAACGTAAAGAAAGCATACACTCTATCCCTCTCCATCTTTTAAATCAAGTCAGGTATTACAGCCTCGCCTTCATAACGGCCCTCTCTTCTTTCACCGGATTGACCAAGCTTCCAATTCCGTTTCCCAACCAGACACTCATCTTGTCTCCGTCTTTTAGGTAAACCGGAGGCTTCCTCACAAATCCTACGCCTTTTGGTGTCCCGGTAAGGATGATCGAGCCTGGTTGGAGAGTCGTCCCTTGGGAAAGATGTGCGATTGTTTGACGGACGGTAAAGATGTGGTCGGCTGTTGTGCCGTCTTGCATGACTTGGCTGTTGAGTGTGCATTTGAGAGGGACGGATTGGGGGTCAGGTATGGAGGAGGCAGAGACGAGACATGGACCAAAGGGGTTGGTGTTGTCTGCACAAGACAAAGAGAAATTAGGCGAAAATTACTCTGATTTCGAAAATGACGTACCAAAGCCTTTGGAGAAGCACCATTGGGAAACTGCCATTTGGTGTTTCCGGAAGGAGACCTATTTCCAGGTTAGCCGTCAAATTCACATATAGATCTTGTGGGACACACATCATTGGCTCCAGTATACGCAAGAACATAGTCTAGAGCGTCCGCCTCAGAGACGTCTTTTGCGGGCTTTCCGATGACGATGGTGAATTCTACTTCATAGTCGGGGAGGTGTTCTTGGGCAGGTTGAGCAGCGGCAGGAATGACCACGGTTGCGTTGGGTCCTATGAGTGATGTCACGGGCTTGACGAAGAGAACGGGGAGGCTGCAAAACTTGTCCAGTAGAACTGGAGAAAAAGAGAGGGACAAACGTACGCTGGCTTGGCTAGGTTGGCTTCGGCCTAGCAGAATATAAGTAAGTAGGTCGAGATAAGAAGCAGATAAGAATACAGACCGCGTGGTCAGAGTAATTCAATCCTAAGCAGCGCACGAATCCGACTTGTTCCCTTGAGAGCGGCGTTAAGAGATGTTTGACGGTGAGGACGTTGTTGGTCAACTGGGCCGAGGGATCGAGTGCAGAGCCAAAGATTTCATAGGCTTTGATGGTTCTACCTTCATGTGCAGCGAGGCCGACTACAGAAAAGGTTAGGACTGCCGTATGAATGAAATAACGACATACCATCGAGATTGGGGTCAACAGGCTGACCGATATGTACTTCGGAAGTTTCTAATGCTACAAAGCGGATCAAACGGGTCCATTGCTGAAGAAATATTGGAAAAAGAAAGGAAAGAGAGAGCTAGACGCACGGTTTTAATGGGAGCCATGGTAGTTGAGAATCAAGGTATGATGTCGACATGATGCTGGTCGACTCTGCAACGCCACGGAAGGGCGGAAAGCCGCGAAGAACGGTCATGTGACGCTGTACGATCGCGAATCGCGAGGCATCCACGTGGGAAACGTGGGGGTGGCTCTGGTTAGGGTTGGGAATTTGAAAGTCAAACCAAAAAACAGACCACCACCTTGTTCTTAAACTTGTTTCTTTCTTCTTCAGCATGGATGGAATGGAATCCATTCGCAACGATATTCACGACGCACTAGATGATGTATGCCTCTTGGTAGTCTTTCATTAAAAGTACTGACGTTGGTTAGGTCACCTCTCCCCGCGTTTCCGCGGAACGAAGAGTTCGAGCACTCAACAAACTCGAAAACATTCTTGCTTCTGCGAGTGTTTCCAAAGACACATCTGATCTTGAGTTTATTATGGGTCTACAACATACTTTCGAGTGCAATAGTACGCTGATACATCAATGCCACCCCTTCTGCTTCTGACTCGTCCGCAGTTCCTTCTAGACTTGTTCCTTGGTTAATTACCTGCTCCTCAAAACTCGAGCGACTCTCTGGCAGAGCGCAGCCTTCTGGTCTGTCACTGTTGCTCATTCTCGTTCAACTCCACTTATGTCTCATTAGACGAAGAAAAACACGAGGCATCGGAGCTTTCGTCCCAACTCTTACCCGCTCTTTCCCTTATTCAAGGCATTGTCCTGAGTCATCCTCCATCTAAAGCCTTTTTCGGTCGAGAACGTAATCTCGAGGTACGTGGCATATGTCGATTTCAACTTCCTTTGTACTCAAGAAACGCCCACAGATCCTAATCGATCTCCTGCTCGCCTCTCGTCATGTCTCTTTCCCGTCTTCCACCGACCAGACCTCGAATTCATCTCCGACAAAGACTTCCAGCACTGGGGCAGCGATTTACCTCACATCTGTCATTCTCGACACGCTGTTATGTATTCTAGTGGACTCGTGTTCTGCTTTACGGGCTTTTGAAGTGTGCAATGGTGTTCAAGTGATCGTCAAGATTCTCAAAAGAATGGGCACGCCAAGAGAAGTTCGGTATGCCTTTCATCTCCTCGTAAACCTGGCAGCTGACTTTGGTTGTGCAGAATGAAATGCCTCGAATTCCTATACTTTTACCTCATGGACGAAACCACACCCACTCCCCAAGCAACACCAACATCTGTCGAACCAACGCCACCTCCAACAGCACCTGCGACTCCGCATCATCATTCCTCCCAGTCCCAACCTCAACTTCAAACGGGGAAGAAGAAAAAGCCTTTTATAAACAGCACGCCCAACCTACCCATGTCCATGTCTCGGTATGGTTCGTCTACCTATGCCTTCAGCTCTGGATCTTCCGGTGTCACAACCTCTGGTTCGAATCCTGGATCAAGATCAAGCTCGAGGCCCGGTTCCAGGTCTGGGTCAGAAGGAACAACAATATTCAATCCAGCCGAATTCATTGCGACGTCATCTACAGCGTCTGGTTCAAGATCTGTCTCATCTGGTTCCGCCAACTCATTTTCATCCAGTTCTACCTCGACATCGAGTGGAAGCGGGACAGCAGGAGGGGGAGGAACATCTACAGCACCGTCTTCGGCCGCTTCATCACCCAAGAAATCGGCGTTCATCTCTCTTCCTACGATCCCGTCCGCCAGGGATACCAGTTCTAATCCGGTAACGACACCTCCGAGTTCCCCGCCGGCTCTGAAGCAAGCGTTTGTGTTCGAACCTAGAACGCCCAGCCAGAAACATAAGCAAAAGGGAGGAAAGCCTTTTGCGCATCCGCATTTGCAGCAGACACAGACAGGAGGAGGACAGGGACAGGTGCAGCAGAGAGCATTGAATATGTTGAGGAGAGATGTAGATTTTGTCCCGCAGAGTCCACAAAGGGGAAGTTATTCCAGTACGGGGTCTCAGCAAGGTGGAGAGGGAGGGAGAAGGAGGCTTCAAGGACAAGGACATGCCAGGATGAGATCTGGATTGGGGTCTATTTCTATTTCGAGTACACTCGACGGCAATGATCAGGAACAGGAAGGAGAAAAGACACCAAAGTGGACATCCAAGTCTACACTCGAGCCTGATTGTGATTATGGGAATGGAAAGATGAAGACGACTGAGCAGAAGAAGCAGTTTTTGGGTACGATGTTGGGAAATGTGGATGCACTTGTGGAAAGTGTGTCCAAGGCGGGGATTTGGGGGTTGGGTTGAGTTGGATGATGTTTCTCTTCTAAAAAATTACCCGCTCCTTTTTCTTTTTCAAAGGTTCTCATGAGACTTTCTAGTCGGTTACCCTCATTCACTCGTTCATTATTCTCCTTGTTGCATCAGAACATTTTCCATTCTCACTCGTTTCACTGCAATTTTTTACTCTCTATTTTGTGCATTATCACCACTGTCGTCTCGCTATTAGTTATTGCTATCGGAATGCTTTGTGACATACCCCTCCATTATCATCCAAGTATCGTACATATGCACCATATATATTCATTCAAGTTATGATTAAGTATGTCGTATCTTTATATATCAACGAGAACTTGGATTTATAGACAAGAATTTGCGTGAAAGGATTCAAAAACGCTGGGACTCTGCAATACTACTGTCGAAGTTGGTGATAACGGTTTTCATTACACATGGAATTCCGATGCATTTCCCCTCTCTTCTCTTTGCAAATACAGTTACAATTGCAATTGTATACATTATAGTCCCCAGTCTCATAAATCGTATATATGATATATAGTCCTACTCCTCAAAGTAGAAATGTTGTCCGAATCAACGGTTTGGGATATACTGCGAATCAAGCAGGAAAGACTAGGCAGCACAAAGCACGGCTTTGGCTCGGTATGTAATGGGTATAAGCATCCGACCCATGCGTATGCATCTGCTGGATGAAATTGTGGTTAGTATTCGCCTAGATGAAGATTGAAGAAAGAGGGGTAAAGACGCACAGAAACATGACTGGGAACATTTGGGACGAAAGTAGCCAGTACTTGGAGATATAGTCCTACTCCTCGAAGTAGAAATCTTGTCCGAGTCAACGGTTTAGAATATACTGCGAACCAAGCGGAAAGACTAGGCAGCACAAAGCACGGCTTTGGCTCGGTATATAATGGGTATAGGCATCCGACCCGTGTGTATGCATCTGTTGGATGAAATTGTGAATCATGTTAGTATTCGCCTAGATGAAGATTGAAGAAAGGGTAAAGACGCACAGAAACATGACTAGGAACATTTACGATGAAAGTAACCAGTACTTGAGAATATAGTCCTGCTCCTCAAAGTAGAAACCTTGTCCGAATCAACGGTTTGGAATATACTGCGAATCAAGCAGGAAAGACTAGGCAGCACAAAGCACGGCTTTGGCTAAGTAAATAATGGATATAAACGTCTGGTCCATGCGTATGCATCTGTTGAATGAAATTGTGGTTAGTATTCGCCTAGATGAAGATTGAAGAAAGAGGGGTAAAGACGTACAGAAACGTGACTGGGAACATTTGCGACGAAAGTAACCAGTACTTGAGGATATATTCCTACTCTCAAAGTAGAAACCTTGTCCGAATCAACGGTTTGGAATATACTGCGAATCAAGCAGGAAAGACTAGACAGCACAAAGCACGGCTTTGGCTCGGTAAATAGTGGGTATCAACCCATGCATCTATTGGATGAAAGAGGGGTAAAGACGCACAGAAACATGACTGGGAACATTTGCGATGAAAGTAACCAGTACTTGAGCAAATCCAGGATCCAGTCTGTTGTAGGGTAAACCGGATCAACGGCCATATCAAGAATACAGTCAAGAACAGTGCATGTAGTGCATGTGACGCCTGCGTCGGTGGATGGTGATTCCCAAGTTGGGGCATTTGGTACATCTGATGAACAGAGTCTGAATCTGTTAAGCAGTACCTGTTCCTTGTGACGCAGTACTCGGTCTGGTAAGCAGTACTTAGAGCCTGTCCCGAGCAGAACCTAGTTTGTTATCGACTTGAGCCCAGTCCCTAAGAGTGACAGAGTAGGTCATTGCAAAAGTTCCCAAGTCGGCACAAATAAATAAGACCACTATGAAAGACTCCGAAAAGATGTCAGCATCGAGCTAAAACTTTCAGTCAATTTACTTTCCTTTTTTCGGCCCAAAATAAAGCATATTTTGCAGCTGATCCGAGTCTTCAATGTCCAAACGCCGTTTACGACTTGAAAAGCTTGAACTTTGAGAACAATCCTTCCTTCTTGAACAAAGCCTTCTTCTCGACGAAGTCCCGAATTTCCTGTAAAGAAGCCCGCTGCGAGGGATCAACCGTCAGGACTCTGAATCGAAGGAAGTCCACGAGCTCGTCAGATGCATAACCGAGTTTGCCACGAAGCATCGAAGAATCCATCGAGTACGCCAAAAAGTCGGGGTCGGAGACAGGGCAGGCAATTCCCCATGGAAGTTTCTTTCCACTGCAGAGTAAAGCAAGCATCATGCCAATGGCCCAAATGTCTTGTTGTGCAGGAGAATAGCCTTGAGGGTTTTGCAGTGCGAGCGAAACACATTCGGGAGGCATGTACCGTGGTGTGCCAGCGTAGTATCCATACGGAACGACAGTGTGCTTGGTAGCAAGTCCAAAGTCAGCAATCTTGAGACACAATTCCTTACCTTCAGTCGTGCACAAAACGTTCTCGTACTTGAGATCGCGGTGAAAGACACCGTTCTTGTGCGAGTGCATGACACCATCAATCACCTGCAGAAAAGCAGAACGAGCACGCTTCTCCTCGTCGAAAGTGCCCTCCTTGAGCGCGTCAAGCATATCACCTCCTTCGCAGAGGTCCATACGGATACAAGCAAACTCCTCTCCTTTCAACGTCGCATGCGACACCTCTTTCGCACGGAGGACGTTCTTGTGTCCAGCAGCTTCCATCTGCAACAACAGCTCATCCACCAACTGCATCTTCTGCATCGATTCACCTTTAGGTACAGATAGAACCTTTACGGCAAACTTTTCACCATCGTTCTCCTTTCCCCTCGCCACCCGCTCTGCAAGGTACACGGTGCCAAAGGCACCTGCACCGAGCAGCTTCTTCAACTCGAAGTGGCCGTCCATGATGAAGCAGCCCTCGAGAGATTTGATTTGAGAGTGTTGGTAAGACATCTCGAAAATGGTTGTAGAGTAGTGGTAGGTTTTAGCGTGCAAGTGATAATCACAGAGCAAGTTATGCTGGGGAAAGGAGTGTTTTGGACTCTTGGATTTTATAGCGTTGAGGACTTTGCGGAGGGCGGTGTCGCAAAAAGGAGCATATTGTGTCTGGCCTGGTTGCGTAGAAAGGAGTAATTGTAGATCATTTTTCTTTGCGCGGTAATTTGGAAGTTGAGGGAATTTAAATGGACGAGGCATTCAGTAGAAGGACAGCCGGACTTTCCAGCTAGCAGCAGTGCTGCATGTTAGCAGATTTTCTCTCCAGTAACATTGGTTTATCGTTGAAAAATCAACCGGAGAGAAGAGGTGGATTTCATAACCATGGCCAGACCATGAACGAGAGAAAACTTTCATTTAAGCACTTCACTAGTAATATCAGATTTGAACACTGTACAAAAAAAGCTATACCCTATCCATTATAGTCTCCTGGAATTTCTGAGATAAAATAGCGGAGCAGGCTTGATGGGGTGTGTAGAAACTAAGCGACATTCCCGTTTCGGACCAACTCACTTTCTGCCCTCTTCGGTTTCCAACTATCTTACGTGTTTTTGTCTCTCATCTTTGCCCTCAAGTGCGGACAATTGTATCGCCATTTCGAGATTTTTATGAATCAGACGAAGAATGAATCAAGGCCAAGAAAGCTCTTCGCAGATGTCCCAAAGATGTCACCAGAACTTATTTGCGACCTTTTTTCCGACAAGATTTCAATATTTAGCCCCAGTCTAACTCCGTCCAGACAGCGTTCGTGATAATCAGAAACCAGTTGTGAATATTAGTTCTCGGAGCCAGTATGTCTGATTCTGTTATCATTCAGCCCTACCACGCACGGTAATGAGCCGATCCTCTTTGATTCTTTCCGGCATATCTAGCAATCTTTCATCCCCATCGCAACAGACTCCACAAGGTCCTTGCGTCGTCGAGAAGGATCCTCCATCCGCTAGGATCATCGTGTCGTTGGCTGCTGGAGAATTGGCAGGAGTAATAATCGACCCCAGGAATGCGGTCCCATGCCATTTTCGCCTCTTCGACGCGATCTCTTTCTTACAGTCTGACATATTCAACATCACGGAGTATCCTTTATTATTAACAATCCAGGATCAGTACACCGATCTTTCGCGACTGCCTCTACCTCGCTTTGCCGCCATATCATACCCGTGGCGTGACCTTCAGCTTCCTGAAGGACATACTGTCCCCTCTTTCCGAGTCGCAGGCGCTCTCCATGCTGACCCCATCTCCATCGATGTGTTGCGAACGGCTTGTATAGCCGCGATAGAATATGGCTGCACTCACCTCTGGCTCGATCGCCTCTGCATCCTGCAAGCCTCTAAGCAGGATAAGGTCTGGCAAATCCAACGCATGTACCACGTTTATGAACGTTGCACTGTCTGTCTCGTGTTTCCTGGTGGACTGGTCAGACTTGCGATGCTCGATGATTCCACCACCTGGATTGACCGAGCATGGACGCTACAGGAAGCGGTAGCCCCCAAGGATGAAACCAAAGTCAAGATCATATTTCAGCTTTCTCACTCTGGCTTTCATTCCTTCATCCTTCATCGTTGTGAAGTAGAGGGTTATAACGCGACATTCCGCGAATATATTTCCTCTGTTGCTGAAGCGGACTGTGCAGAGACAGTACATGGTCATGGCTCCTTTGTCGAAAGAGTATTGGAGTCTGGAAGGTCTGCTGTGAGCGACATCGGGAGTCTGCAGTTCTTGCTCGAGATCATTCTCCGCAAGATCAAGCAACTTGCCCCAGAAATTGCTCATGATCCTGAAAGGTTCCCTATACGGATTCTTCGTGCAGCTGAAGCGCAGATTCTGTACAACGCATTACTCTTCCGTGGCTTTAGACTATGGAGTGCGTCATATACGCGCTCCTCGTCGCGTGCGGTTGACATGGTGTTCAGCCTCATGGAACTATTCGGTGTGCGTCTTGATGTATCGCGTTTTGGTGAACACGATCGGGTCAAGGCGATGGTTGCTTTGATAAAGGCGCTTATGTCCAGACATGGTCGTGAATGCGGGATGGCGACTTGGTTGTTTATAGCACCAGCAATGGAGCCATCAAGAGAGCTTTCTACGCTACCTCAAATGCCAGAGACAAGTGAGAGCGGACGAGCGTATATTCATACACGTAAAGGGCGGGTACTTGCCTTTGAAGCCATTGGAGGCGGTGGTACCAACGAATGGAATGCTGAGGGCGCACCTAGAGGGGAGATGACTGATTCAGGATATTTCGTGTTCTGGAGTAGGGCCGTATTAATTGCCGAAGAGGGAGAAGCCCGATCCCTCTACGATGACCGAGAAACCTGGGCAATAGTTGTCGGTCGTACAAAAAGCTACAGCCGAAACCCTGACACTTGGAGACTGGAGAACAATAATCCTACTGCAGACCCCCCGAGCCAGGATGGATTGATTGAGCTGACATTGATGGTGGTAGAAAAGCATGGATATGACCTTTTCCATCGTGTGGGCATGGAGAGAGAAATCGATGAGAGGAAGACTGTCGAATGGAACTGGACGTATAGACGTTTTCAAGTCGGAGGGCCTGGAAGGGGAGAGAGGAAAAGATTCATCGTTCACTCTCGTGGAATGGTGTACGCGAAAGATACGGATGAAGAGGAAGAAGATGACAACCCCTATTCAAGACCTAGGACGCTACCCTCGGCCCCTCCTCCCCCTCCTTACGTGGTAGTGCCAACAGATGGAGAGGAGGTCGATGAGTTGGTTTCATTTTCTATAGTTACTTTAGACTAGTAAAGGTGTAATCTGTTCTTTTAGCCTAGATGTGATACACATTTTGCTACAATTTCTACATAACTTGGTCCGCAAGCTCGGGTCCTATGTTCTTTAATACGTTTTAATACGTGTCAATTATGTCAAGGCAATTATATCAGTCTCAGCGAGTTTGACGCTCGTCCGACTGTTCATACAGCTGTTCTAAGACTCATATGAGAATCAAGTGAGGTTTTTTGTCAATTATAGTTCCTCTATGGTATGTGCAATAGATAAGTCATCGCTTACTCGAGCTGCCAATACGACAACCAACGATCCACATGTTCCTCTCCCAACTGCGGAACATTCGGGTTAGACAATGTACTCGACAACCTTTTCGCGTTCTCAATCTCGATCTCTGCAAGACTAAAAGCCTCCAATCCTGGTTCCTCAAAAGCGGAAGCTATTGCTTTGTAGAATGGTAGAATCCGTAAAGCAGAGATCTTCTTTTCCGCATCCTGATCCATTTGCCCCGCATGCTCCAGTCTTTCAATCCATTGTGCAAATGGAACGACATCAACCTTGAGTCGTGATGCGATGAGACGAGCAAGAGTCGACCACTGTACAGGACGAGGGTGGATCAAGTGTACAATAGATGTCTTGCCAGTTGTCTCCGCTTCAGGAACATTAAGAAAGTCTCTAATAGCGCGCGCAACCATATCGGCCGGGATCCAGGACATCAACTAGAAATGATAGTTAGATGAATGATTGATCAACCTCGGAAGCACACTTACCCTGTCATCGTCAGCAATACATCCTAAATAAGGTGCGCTCCTCACAAGGGCAGGAAGCCATTCCTTGCTATTCCAAGATCCATTTGGACTTCCACAAGCTTGTCCGAGACGAACAACAACGGAACGTAACCCCGCAATGGAGGCAGCGTTCTGCATGACTTGCTCTGAAACCCACTTGCCTTGAGGATAACCACCCCCAGAGGCGACTTCGGCAGGAAGATGTTCTTCGGGGAAAGGTCGCTTCTTGGCGTACATGAATCCTAAACACGAAGCATTTAGCTAACGAGGATTTGTAAAGTAAATTTGAGGTCGCACTTTGGAACACTGCAATGCTGCTGATAAATACAAGAAGAGAGTTTGTTGCTAGAGCAAGGTCTACCATATAACGTAGACCTTTGATATCCGACTCGAAGGATGACAGACCAATGTTGAAATCAACACGCCACGCTGTGAAAATGTCAGGTTCTGGAAATCTAATGTTGAGTAATGCGTACCATTCGCAATAATATGCGTAACAGAACTCTTAACATCTTCAAACACGGACTCTTGCAATCCAAACTTCTCTTCGCTCAAGTTGGCCTCTAATAGCGTCAACTTTTCGGAATGAATGAGCTCCACGTCTACACCCCTCTCGACAAACGCGTCGACCTGCTTGGTGCTAATATCCACGCTGCCTTTCCGAATCAAAGCGTAGACTTTCTCCACCGTCGGGTCTTCCAACAATCTATGGAGAATGTGCGCGCCGACACCGCCCGTTGAACCAGTCATAAGCACAACTTTTCCATCGTTAGCCGGACACTTGTCACCGCTTGCCAAGGCAAAGGTCTTCGAGTATTTCTCTACCATCCGATGCATACTCTCTGCGTCTGCCTTGACTTGAGCCTCGAATCCACGCGAGCCGCCAAGTACACCATTGCGCGCCGCGGAGGAAACAAAGGCAGAGAGAGAAGCTATGGTTGGATATTCATAAACGAAATTGCCTGTCGCTTCTCGAGTGTCGATCTTTGCACTGTCGCGGAGTGCACGAAGAATAGAATTCTTGATCCAGGTGGCTTGGAGACTACCCAAGGTTAATCATACAGTCAAGTGATTCCATGATTGACACATACCTATCACCACCACGCTGGAATATGTCATCTTCGTCCTCGATATCTTCAACAGAGAGGACTTTCTTGACCACTGCGCGCACAAATTCTGCAGATGACTCCGGGTCCCATTGAGCTGGAGCAGGAATACTAGACTGTGTGCTTTCCTCCAGGCTAATATAGATGGCTTCTATTTCTGGTGCATACTCGCGAATGATAGCGTTGTTCCTGTACGAATCGCAAATTAGAAAGAGACATCAAATGCTATTTTGCGAGATCTTACCTTGGTGTATTCTTAGCGGTATAAGAGAATGGTTTAGATGGAGAGGTTACGAGGATCATCTAAGAAAATATGAGATATACCAGACAGAAATCAGCAACTGGACCAACCTCTTTGAATATCCTCGAATGTTGGGGAGCAAACGCGTTCATCTTCTCCACTGTTGGCCTAAACGTCAAAAGTGCGTGAATACTTTATTCAATTGTGCCAAACTAAAAGACGTACCAGATCTTATTCCTGAACTCGCTCAATCTCTGCAGGTCTTTGGGATCAAACAGTTCTTCCCTCGTGGGTTCTATAAGGATTCCAGCTTGGAATTTGCCATGTCCAAACATGACAGACGCGGCTACATGAGGATCCTGGTTCATGATGCTCTCTGCATGAAAAAAATAAATGTTTGACATACAGATTGACTGTAAAGAAACGGCATACCAAGCGGTCCTGGATTAGTCTTTTCACCAGACGAATGGATGATCTGCGAGTCCACTCTGCCGAGAATCTTCCAGTAACCCTTCTTCTGAGGATGTTCAACGACCAAATCTGCCGTCGCATACGCATTGATACCATTGACAGTAGTGTTGAAAACACGAGGAGAGAAATACTCGTTGGCCTTGAAGGGGTAATGAGTTTGATGAAAAGGGCAACCGGGCACCGTAACTTACCACAATGACAAGTTCGTACGTATTATCATCCGCAGGAATGAGATGCGTTTCGATGTTTTCAGTGAATCGAAAATAATCCCAGGTAGATACCTGTTCGGGAACATATTGACACATAAAACCGCATTCCGTTCTATACAACTAATAATTCAGCAGAGGGGCACAAATTTTGAAGAAATACTCACGATCCATAAACTGTAAGGAGTTGAACACCCCTGCTACTCAAACGATCACCGACGTTCTTATCCAAAGGTCCTCCTCCAAACAAGATTCCCTTTCGCGTGGCGAGCCAATCTACATAGGAAGGTGTTTGGGACCACGTCTGGATGATTCAGAAGTATCAGTAAACACCAGCCTCATAGACAGTTTTGGAAAAAAAACCAACCTCAAGCATTGAAGGGACACACAAGACATAATCTACATCAGTCTTCATAGCACCATCAATCCCATTCTCAGGCGTAGGTTGGATAGGAGGAAGTTGAGGAGGGAACGTGACGCAGATAAAACCACAAGAAATGGCAAAAGACAGATGGAACATTCCCATAGCGTGGAACATTGGTACGGTGTGCATAGAGACAGTTTTGCCTGTAAGGTCGCGTTCGCCAAAGTAGGGAGAAACGGCGAGTTCCATAAAGCCACGAGTGGTGTAAGGTATAGGCTTGGGGAAAGCGGTTGAGCCTGTTGAACATGTAGAATGAGATTTTGTTCAAATCAAGCAAAGAAAAAAAACTTGCCAGACGAATGCAAATAAAACTGGATGTCCTGGGCACTTTGTCTCTTCAACGGAATCTCTTCCCTGACCCCTTCAACCACCTCTTTTCCATTCTCCAAATACAGATCCTCAAACAAAGGTATCATCGACGTCGTAGGAACCCGATCACTGCTATACCCATAATCAGCTTTCAAAAACTCGATCGCCCTCTCCATCAACTCTTGCATACTCTGGTCATACCCAACCAACATATGCGCGACCCCGACCTTGTCAACGAGGTGCGCCACAGCCTGTGGAGAGTTCCTAGGTGAAATAGGGAACAGAATAAAATTGGCACGCATGACAGAGAGCATAGTCGTTGTGTAGGGGATAGAATCAGAGTAGGATAGGATACCGACGACTTTGCCGTCGATATTTTCTATTCCAGATCCCAGACTACGCTGGACGCGACCTCGAATGAGTTTGGCACCGGTGTATACGGCCTCGACGGATTCCTTCCAGGTGATGACACGGTTGGCGCTGCCGTCAGGCTGAGCATACATGAGGAATGGATGAGAAGAGCTATGCTCGTAGTGCCAATCTAGCATCTGGAGAACCGTCGCAGAGCCATCGAGAGGAGGTACTGCAAAGGTCGTGTTGGACGGGGAACGTGCATGGGTGCGAGGCATGGGGGGAAAGGCGAGGGTAGTCACAGTAGTTGTGGCAGCTGTAGCAGAAGCAGAAGACATATCTAAAATCGATTTGCAGGGTAGAGCGTGTAGTAGTAGTGTGTACCGTTGAAAAACGCTTTAAATTCTGAGGATTTTTGCCTCGCAGTGGCTGGCTTAAATACCCAAAATGCCCATAGTGGAACATCCATAACGCAGACAATGTGTATTCAGCATAATCCTTGGTCAGACAAAGGTCACCGTCTCCCACCGGACTAGCATCTCTATGTCGTCTTCATCCTTATTGCTTGCCCGAGAACCTGCCGTGGGCGCCAATTGGTTGCCTGCCTGATTCGAAGAGGTGATTACCGTCTGTAGCGAGCTTCGATGTATAGAATGCTGCTGAAGACGTATATAATTAGGCCACGATGGATACGATTGGCTTAGGAACCACAGTCATGCCGAAGCCGGTGAGCGAAGGGATCGCACCGTGCAAGTGAGCTTGAATACACAATGGATGAATTAGTCCCAGGTAAGACTTTGAATAAGTCGGTTTGAAGTTGCTCCAGAGACTTCTTCAACGGCAGACTTGAGAAGCGTATTTTAAGGGTGTTTTTGAGATGATTGCTCTAGGAAAAAGCGAGCTCATCAGTGCTATTGCACCTGCACACAGATACACCAGAAGTCAGAGCAAGGGTCAACAAAAACGGAGGAAAAATTTGCTTTTACCTGAGTCGCGTTAATCATACCCCGCATCATCAAGCTAATTCGAGCCAAGTATGATATCATTGAATATTGACAATTAGCGAGCTAGTTAGCTACGCTACGACTTTGAAGCACGAGTGGTGATAAACAGACAATGCATATGCGGCGAATAAAGAAATTCAACGGTCAAGGGACGTGACGAACTTGAAGTCTTGCCGGCGGCACTATGATCCTCCTCTTACTGCTGTTCAACACCGTGATTCCTCCTTGCTCTAAGCTCTCAGCCCATTCACTGTGGCATTCAGTCTTGTGCACCCGTTAAGTTGAAGCGCCCATACGTTATTAATACGATCCGTATTCCCAATGCATTGTTTGACTACTGTACAGTGAAACTTCTAACTATTATCTAAAGTCCCCAGTATGCCATCCATCGTTTCAGCTGTTCCTCTCCCAGCTGAGGAACATTAGGGTCAGCCAGCGTCTTTGAAAGCCTCTTGGCCCTGTCATTTTCAATCTCGGCGATACCGAAAGCTTCTACTCCAGGCTCATCCCAAATCGACGCCATCCCTTGATAAGAAGATAGGATCCTGAGAGCTGAGATTTTCTTTTCGGCATTTGGTTCGGTCTTGCCCGCCTGCTCGAGCTTTTCCAGCCATTGTTTGAACGGAACAACTTCGACTTTGAGTTTAGCTGCAATCATGCGAGCCAAAGTTGACCATCGGACGGGTCGTGGATGAATCAGATGCACGAAGCAGGGCTTGCCCTCGGTCTCTGATCCGGAGACACCCAAGAAATCTCTGAGAGCGCAAGCGACCATGTCGGCGGGAATCCACGACATTAGCTACAAGAACTGTTAGGCAACCGGTATTTTTCCAATCAAGCTTGCTCTACTCACTCTGTTGTCATCAGGGAGACATTTCAAGATTGGTGCACTCTTTACAATGGCAGGAAGCCATTCTTTACTGTTCCAAGACCCATTCGGGCTTCCACAGGCTTGGCCGAGACGGACGACAACGGCGCGCAATCCTGCAGATGATGCAGCGCTTTGCATGATTTGTTCGGAAACCCACTTGCTTTGGGCGTAACCACCGCCGGAGGCGATTTCGGCGGGAAGAGAGTCTTCAGGGAAAGGCCGCGTCTTGGCATACATGAACCCTGTTAGAAGCATTAGAGTTCAACTCATCTGAGAGTAACGGTACTGCTTACGTTGGAAGATGCCAACAGAGGATACAAAGACAAGCAGGGAGTTCGTCGCCAGAGCAAGGTCAACCATGTTTCGCAATCCTTTGATATCAGACTCGAAAGATGAAAGACCAAGATTAAAGTCGACACGCCAAGCTACAAAGGCCGTCAATCGCTTCAAAAACAGCAATATCAAGAAGCGCACCATTTGCAACGACGTGCGTAAGTGAACCCTTGATCTCTTCAAACACATTCTCCGGAAGTCCAAACCTCTCTGCACTCAAATTCGCTTCCAACAGCACTACCTTCTTCGACTTGATAATACCGACATCTACACCTCTTTCAGCAAGTGCATTTGCTTGCTTCGTTTCGAGATCCACGTTCCCCTTCCTGATTAAAGCATAAACCTTCTCCACTGTCGAATCTTCATACAGTCTGTGGAGGATATGTGCTCCGACACCACCAGTTGATCCGGTCATCAACACAACTTTTCTATCATTTCTTGCAGACTTGTCGTTCTTGACCAGAGCAAAGTTCTGCGAGTACTTTTCAACCATACGTTTCATTCCCTCTACATCTGCCTTGACTTGTGCTTCGAAACCAAGCTGAGTGCCGAGAGAGCCCCTTTCTACAACAGAAGCGACGAATGAACCAAGTAGAGCAATAGACGGACATTCATAAACAAAGTTTCCTGCGTCCCGAGTGTCAATCCCAGCGCTGTCGCGCAGGGCGCGGAGAATTGAGTTTTTGATCCAAGTAGCTTGAAGACTGTTTAAGCGAATTAGTATATCCTCGGAGAAAGCGTAAACCTATCACATACCTATCACCTCCAACCTGGAACAAATCGTCCTCATCTCTAATGTCTTCATTGGCGAGGACCTTCTTGACCACGTCGCGTACAAAGCCCGTAGAAGATTCCAAGTCCCACTTTTCTGGTGCAGGAACGTTGGCCTGGGTGCTCTCCTCTAGACTGTCATAAAGAGCTTCTATCTCAGGGGTATACTCTCTGATAATGGCTGGATTTCTAGAATGTACACTGAGAACATGAAAATACGAACAAGTGTCAGAGTATCTTACCTAGTCGTGTTCTTGGCTGTGTATGTAAAAGGTTTGGAGGGAGAAGCAACAAGAATCATCTGGACAAGGCTATGAGCCTGATTAACGTATCGGACGATAGGGACACTCACCTCTTTGAAAACCCTCGAATGTTGAGGAGCGTAAGCATTAAGCTTCTCCACTGTCGGCCTGAAGTACCATTAGACAGATCAATTTTAGTAGACACGGAAATGTATACCAGATTTTGTTACGGAATTCAGCCAGTTTCTCTTCATCGCTCGGATCGAACTGTTCTTCCTTGGTGGGCTCGATAAGAATACCGGCTTGGAATTTGCCATGACCGAACATGACAGCGGCAGAAACGTGAGGATCTTGATTCATTATACTCTCTGGTTCCAAAAGCATGAATGCCATGGTCATATCAAGTATGCAGCGATGAGAACTCACCAAGTGGTCCAGGATTCGTCTTTTCTCCTGACGTATGGATGATTTGAGAATCCGCTCTACCAAGAATCTTCCAGTAGCCCTTTCTTTGCGGATGTTCTATAATCAAATCATAGGTTGCATATACATTTACACCGTCAATAGTCGTGTTGAAGACTTGAGGAGAAATGGATTCGCCGGGCTGTGGAAGAATGTCATTAAGTAGGCAACCAATCAACTTGAAGAGGTAACTTACGAGTACTACCAACTCGAATGTGTTGTTATCCGAGGGGATAAGTTTCAAGTTGTAATTGCTCAGGAAAGGGAAGTAATCCCAGGCATCTGCATAGCATTCTCGGGGAGGATACACAGAGATGATACCAGCTTCAGTTCTGTTCAGGTAAAGATTGGTATCATGATGGAGACGAGGGACAACCGAACACTCACAATCCATATGCACAACCAAGTTTCACACCTTGTTCACTCAATCGAATTCCCACTTCTTTATCCAGGGGCCCTCCTCCATACATTAAAGCGCTGCGTGTTGCTAGCCATTCTACACAAGAGGGTGTCCGGGACCATGCCTATGGTACGAGGATGTCAACATTATGTTTCAATAGAAAAGAAGAATGCATACCTCAATCATGTGCGGTACAGATAGAATGTAATCTACATTTGTTTTGGCTGCGCCGTTAAAAGAAGCATCAGGTGTGGGTTGCACTGGAGGTGTCTGAGGATGGAAAGTTCCGTAGGTGAGTCCGGATGTTACGGCCCAGAATATATGACAAGCTCCCATCGCATGGAAGATGGGTAAGACATGCAAAGAGAGTCGTTTGCCTGCCATATCAGTTCCACCGAAATAGGGAGCGGCAGAAAGTTGCAAAAGTCCGAGGGCAGTCCATGGCACGGGTTTGGGAAAGGCAGTTGATCCTGTGAGGCATGTTAGTGAGATATTAATACAGAAGCGGTAAGAAGTTGACTTGCCAGAAGAGTGCATGTAAAATTGAATATCTTGCGGCTCGAGCTTCAAAAAAGGAATTTCTTCCTTGATCTTTGCAACCTTTTCCGGCCCTTGCTCTCCGTCCTTTAAATACAAATCCTCGAACACCGGGATCATCGAAGTTGTGGGAATCTTATCCGAAGTGTAGCCATGATCCTCTTTCAGGAATTCTACCGCTCTTTCCATCAGGTGCTGCATGCTTTGGTCATATCCAACTAGTATATGCACAGCTCCGACCTTGTTGATCAGGTGTGCAACAGCTTGAGGAGAATTCCGGGGCGAGATAGGGAAAGGGATATAGTTGGCCCGCATTACAGAAAGTACGGTGGTGAAGTAGGGAATCGCATCTGACAAGGATAGGATACCGACGACTCTACGGTCAACGTTTCCCAACCCGCTTTGGACACGGTCACGAATGAGCTTTGTGCCAGTATATACAGCTTCGATGGCATCCTTCCAGAGGACGGTACGCGTTTCGTCAGAGTCTGGCAAGGCGTACACAAAGAGCGGGTGTGATGGACTGTGGTCATAGTGCCAATCCAGCATTTCGATAACAGTGCGCGACCCATCTAGAGGTGGTGGAGAGAAGGTTTTGCTAGAAAGTCCTTGGGTACGAGGAACTGGTGGAAAGCTGAAGCCGTTTTTAGCCATCGCACTGAAAGTTGGGAGAAGTGTAGGTTATCAGGTTGCTAATCGGCAGTCTATTTAAGTGCCCACCTGTATGAGCGTTCCTATTTATATAGATTTAGAGAGCTCGTAGAAATCAGGCTCTTTTTGATCGCAATTCGAAACGCCATTCAGTTTTGAGTAATCGCTATGAGTCTTGGGAAGAAAGACTGTAGATGGATTCAATGGAAAGGGGAACATGTCCAATCCGATATCGCACAAGTAGTGTTCTTGATGAGATGATATCTCAATTGTTGTAAGGGCAAGTAGACGATCATTGCTTGCGACGTCGGACGACGCGTTGAACAATAGCCACAATAACATTGACAAGTTGACATCGATTATGGAGCACGAGCACGCCGACAAATTTTTGCAGCTAGGGGATTTTACGGATTTTTGTAGGTGATGGTGGCCGAGGAGAAAGACCGGAGATGATGACTTTGAGCGCCCAGCTATGATCAAACTTTCTTCACCACTTCAAGAATCAAAATCAACCTCAATTTACTATACCTATTACGAGCTCTTAAGCCGTTCTGGCCTCGCATTGAGGGCCTTTTTCGGTTATATAGGACAGCCCTCAGAGACGGTTCATCAGACCGAACTTCGATGATTTCAACACTACCTTTTGCAGGTACTATCAGTCAGCCAATTCCACCATTAGAACCCACAGAGTGTCTGCCAGCCCGGCCATGCATTACAGGCGCCCCGTCTAACCAGAAATTGCGTCACTGATATCAAAGAACATATGTACATATTCCATTCTTAGTTCCTTCCCCGAGTCCCCAAGTCCCATGTCAAAGTCCCGCCTCCCTTCCCTACGTGTTGCCTTGCGAGGCGACACAATCCTAACCCGCCCTAGATTTAACAAAGGCACCGCTTTCACCGTCCCAGAACGTAAAGCCTTTGGTCTAACAGGCCGTCTTCCTTATCGCGTCAACTCATTGGATGAACAAATCGATCGTGCATGGAATCAACTCGAAGCTAGGGAAACGCCTATCAGGAAGAACACATTTTTGCAGAGCTTAAAGGACCAGAATTGGGTTCTGTACTATGCGTTGTTGAAGAAGAATTTGAGAGAGTTGGTGCCGGTTATCTATACGCCAACAGAGGTATGTATTTCTCCGTCTAATCGTGAAAGGAGCTGATTTTTGGATAGGCAGAAGCTATTGCAAACTATTCTCACCTCTTCAGACGGAGCGAGGGCCTCTATCTTACATTTCCACAGCAAGACAGTATGGAGGAAGATTTCCTGGAGCAGACAAAAGGGCGCGATATCCAGCTGTTCGTCTGCTCTGACGCTGAAGCTATCCTTGGGATCGGAGATCAGGGTGTTGGAGTGCGTTTCTTCCTGCAAGTCAAGGTCGCTATTTTAACCTTCTACTTAGGGCATTGGGGTATGTCCTATAAATAGGTAGTGTCTATCGCATCCCCTAATCGAGAGTAGATTTCCGCAGCCAAGTCGGTAATCTACACGTATGTTTCCTTTTCTTAACTGTAATTTTCGACTCTTTGACGCGTCTTAGGCTCATAGGTGGCATGGACCCTTCCAAATCTCTAGCAGTCACTCTCGACGTCGGAACTGACAATGAGGATTTGCTGAATGACTCCTTGTATGTGGTGAGTATCTTGCTGCGAGCATTCTCACTTCAAAAACTAACACGCGCTTATCATTGCTAGGGATGGCCTCAGAGGCGCGTCAGAGGAAAGGAATACGACGAATTCATAGACAAGTGCGCTGATTACTTCTTTCCAATTGCCTTACAAGCCAAACAATTTCGCTACACAGATTCGTCCAACTCGTCCGCAAGTACCACCCCCACAGTCTCCTCCATTTCGAAGACTTTGGTGTCAGCAACGCCCAGAGACTTCTCTCTCGATACAGAGAAGCCCATTCTGTTTTTAACGATGACATGTACGAAACCTAACCTTCTTCCATCTACACAACACGTCTCAATCACTGTAGCCAAGGAACCGGCGCCGTCACCCTCGCATGCATCATGTCTGCAATCGGCGTTACCAAATCTAAACTCTCTGAACAACGCTTCGTCATCTATGGAGCTGGATCCGCAGGACTTGGTATCACGAAGCAACTCCGGGATGCGATGGTCACTACGGACGGGATTAGCGAACAGGAAGCTAATACAAAGTTTTGGCTCTTGGATAAGTTTGGATTGATTAGAGAGGCGTTGGATGGGAAGGGCAAGGTTAGAGACGGATTGAAAGAGTTTTTGAGGAAGGACGAGGAATGGGTCGATGTTTTGGAGACAAAAAATAAAGATGGTGATTACATTGGTTTACTGGACGTTGTCAAGAAAGTCAAACCAACCGTCCTCATTGGATGCTCAACCCACGCAGGAGCGTTCACGAAGGAAGTAGTTGAAGCTATGGCAGCTGGATGTGATAGGCCGATTATTCTACCACTGTCGAACCCTAGTCGACTAGTTGAAGTAGATCCAAAGGACGCGAATGACTGGACGCATGGAAAGGCACTGCTGGCGACGGGCAGTCCGTTCCCGCCTGCGAAGATGCCCAGTGGAAAGGATTATATGTGAGTCCTTGCTGTCAATGGTATTGCTTCGGTTGCTTACAGGACGGGTTTTGTCTACCGTCCACATACAGAATCGCAGAGTGTAATAGTAAGTCACAGCATTATCTGTCTATTATTTTTCCTGGTACCAATATAATTACACCAGACGCTCTGATCTATCCCGGACTTGGCTTTGGCAGCATGCTAGCTCAATCTCGTCAAATGAGCGACAGAATGATCATTGCTGGGGCGCAGCGTCTCGCTTCTCTCTCTCCGGCGCTCAAAGACCCAGATGATGCGCTTCTCCCCGACTTTGGCGAAGCACCGGAGGTAAACTTTGAAGTGGCTGTCGCAGTAGCTGAGCAGGCTATTGAGGACGGGATTGCCGGGGTTGAGTGGGAAAAGGAACAAGTCAGAGAGAGGGCGAAGGAGATGATGTGGGAGCCGGTTTACAGGGACTATGTGTTTGACGTTGATGGAGAAAAGTAAATTGAGAGATGTGGCTAGAATAATCAGTTCTTTTTGGAATGAACTACAAGACGCCCCGTGTCGCTGCGATAGAAGGGAATTTTTTGTGAAGGTGCAGGTCACTAGGCTAAGTTTGTAGTGAGATTGAAACTTGGGCGACACTAGCATTGATTCTACTCGCATTCGTATTTTATAAGACATGGATGTAGGAAGTTTTGATTCAATGCCGCTATATGGACCCTGCTTGGAACTCGAGACAATCTCAATGTTGAATGACCAAGGCTCAGGCTGAGCAAAAATCACGCGCAATCGTTGAGAGTTGTTTCAGAAATTAAATAATAAATTCAAACAATCATGTCCTCCAACGCTCTCGCCCGCCGTAACCTAGTGTACGCAGGGTTTGGTACTTTGTTCATTCTGCAAGCTATTCTCCTTTATCTCGCTCCACCAAGCCACACATTTCATATGGACATCTACGGTTTCTGGCTCCCAATTTTGTCTCAAGCTAATCCCATCTTGATGGTCTACCTTGCATTTGCCGTGATTAAACCCTGCGAAGATGTTATATCTTTGCATCCCAGCATATTACCACTGTTGTTCCTAGATTTTTATTTTGGAATGAGTGTTATGGTCATTCAATGTATGTACATATTCATCATGATTTCTTTCTCTTGTGATTTCGATAGCTTACTCTCTCTCCCTTTGATAGTCGGACGTGGTGGTTGCGATCTGCCGGCTTTTCTCCTCGCATTGTTTCAGATACCATTGTGGACTATATGCGACAGTACTTTCACCCATATACTTCGAGTCGGTGGTATGAAACAACAGGAAATTGCTTACCTGCGGTCATTCCACAACTCGACTATTTATTACTTTGGACGGTCCGAGGACGACGAGGATGATGAAGATTTGGAAGTTGGTAAGGAGAGTTAGGTTGTGTGATATTTCCGTTCAGTTCAGATGATGCAGTCCTCCCCGACTTTGGCGAAGACTTTGAAGTGGCTGTCGCAATAGCTGAACAAGCTATAGAGGACGGGGTTGAGTTGAAAAAGGAAGAGGGGCGAAGGAGATGATGTGGGAACCGGTTTACAGGGACTATGTGTTTGACGCTGATGGAGAGAAGTAATACTAATAAAGTAAGAGGTGTATGAGTAGTGGCTAGAATGTAGCCCGTTCTTTTTGGGGTGAAGCAAAACTACCCTGGGCCCGTAAACCCCTATCACTGCGGTAACTCCATTGAAACAGGGTCTGAAAAACAGGCCGGTGGACAGCGGACCACGCAGATAGAACGCGTGTTGACTAGCCCGCGAGTGCTGATAAATTCCTAGCTTGGCCGTGAACAGCGTAGCTTGGGATTCATGGCAGTAAACAGGATATCGACGCCGTGTATGGGAATGTCATGAAACGCCAACCAAATCAAGGACTGGTTCTGGATAATCGGCGTCATCTGCATCGTGTAATGTTGATAGGGCTGAACCGGGATAGTCAAGAGTCTTCGTCGTCTTCTGCAACTTCGAAGCTAACCCAAACAACTTCCGAACAGCTCTCGCATCCAACAAGATGCTCCCCTCTTTCCATTTGTGCTTCAGTTATCTTGTACATGCCTCCGCAACGGCAGGGATGGGTATATTCGAATCCGTCTTTGTTTCTGTCATCAGAAAATGATCCGTTTGAACACGGACGAGCTACGGGGACCTCGGTAAAATCGGAAAGATCAATGAGCTGGGCTGGCCGTGGACCAGTAGCATGATTTTCCAGAGGTCGAAAAGGTTGATTTCGTGCACGCGTCGCGTCGTGCTCTGCGCGAAGAGCTGGGTCTGAGAGGACAAGATAGGCTTGTTTGATTGTCGAGATACTTAAAATGGGACTGTTATTGCCGTTTGCTACGTTCCTTTCTGGTTCAGCATCTATCATCGCTCCAATGCCGTTTCCGTATGTCTGTGTGCGGCCGTCAACGCCATGGTACTGATGGCTTTTATCTGGGTGATGCTGGAGCAGAGCTCGATGGTAGGCTGATTTAATCTGGGAGAAGGAGGATGCGGGAGAGATGGAGAGAATTTGGTAAAAATCGATAAAGGTGGAAGAGGGGTCCATTGAATTGGAAAAGTGAGAAAAACTTCCGCTGTAATGATTTTGATAACCACGTGGTCGAAGGAGCTACATCATTTCGACAGCAAAAAGACAGCAAAGACAGCAATCCTGCACTATGTATAATTGCTGTTTGCCCCGCCACCGTACCACAGTTGCGACATTATTAGATTATTACCCGTCTCTGTCTCCGCAACTGCGTCACGGCTGTCATGGAATCCGATCCTCCCAGCGTTTGATCAACTAGGGAAATGAGATCATACGACCATCCTGAATTTTTCTTTACATTTCTGGACTGGAAACGGATAAAACATTGTGTAATATCAGCCGGTCACCACCGGGTAATAAGTAAGAATCTTGCTATTTTCTGAATCGTACGAGGTTTTTCAAGCAGTGTTTCTGTGTTAAAACAGCCTCTTGTTGTACGACGCAGCTGTTGCGCAGAGAAACGTCAAAATGAAATGGAAAGCAGAATAGAAAACAAAGGAATGGAAAGCCGGGATGCCGCGGTGTGTCAGTTTCGATCAGTCAGAGCCGAAATCGGATGACATTTCAACTCTGTCCTTCTTGAGTCAGCACCCTACAGTGTAATGGCCCGAATACCAGCGAGGTGAGTCGTCTTTCGTTAAAACCACCATCACCGGATTCTCTGGCTTCCTTCCCGTCCGGCCTTTGACGTTTTGCTCACCAAAATGCCTCGTTATCCTACCAGGACAGCGTCGTTCATTATCACCCTTTTGGGAGCACTCACAAATTGTCTCATCACTTTCAAAGTACTCGCTGCTTGGCGATCAATAAGATGGGAGCCAGAGTCTGAATGGGAGTCGAGTAGTGACAAGTGGACTCTGAACGGCATAAAGATTGCCTGGGCTCTGCTTCTCACCTACTTTTCTGCTGCAACAGCCGTTTGCGCCATCGGTCTTGCAGGTGTCATCAGGGTATGTTCCCCGTTCTTTTCTGTTCTGCGTCAACCTTATGCCTCCTTCTAGAGCAAACCTGCGTTCGTCAAGTTTTACCGAGATTATTCAATCGCAGACTTCTCGTTCTGTGCATTCTTTACCCTTCTTGCCGCATATGGCGCTTCCCTTCCGACCACTCCGGTCGGAGTTTGCGAAGGCCTTTCTCGTCAACCTGAGCTCATGAGAGAGCTGGCTGAGATGGGGCTGAGCTCGGAGAACTGTGAAAGGTGGTTCAAGAGGACGGTCAT
The DNA here is from genome assembly GCA_037954225.1 of Stygiomarasmius scandens. NCBI lineage: Eukaryota > Fungi > Basidiomycota > Agaricomycetes > Agaricales > Campanellaceae > Stygiomarasmius > Stygiomarasmius scandens. Next base: position 802,790 of record JBANRG010000002.1, on the reverse strand, counting down.
TGCTTTTTTGGGGTTCATGTTCTTGGCCCTTGTTGCACGAGTAAGTCTTTAGACAGCGGATCGACGCCCATTTCATGAAACTCACGGCTGTTATATTCTTAGCTTCACTTTATCCTCGCCATTAGTATCTACTACTCGCATCTATTCAGGCACTACCCTGGTCGGATACCGATGCCACCTTCACCTACCCACAGCCACTCTCACTCTCGTTCCCTCCGTCGAAGATCCATGGATAACCTACAACGTGTTTACCTCCTCCCACGAAGTATTACCGAGCTCCAACAGTGTGCTTCTCCGGTTTCCCCGACCTCACCTACAGAGAGCAGCAACAGCGCTTCTGATCCCGAGGACGTAATCATGTACGCCCCTGTACCATTGAGTAAACTTCCTCGTGAAGTCGCTCAGAACCTCAAACGTGCTGCGACCGAGGGTTGGGTGAAGACAACGACAACAAGGTCCGAGTCGTCGCCATTGTCATCTTCGTCGCATAGACATTCTCACCGTCGCCATCATTCGTCGTCATCTCATTATGCCCACAGTATGGACGTTATGACAGGTTCAGGAGAAATCAATCTGCCAATTTCACCTGATGAGGGGCTCTTCTCAGCGCGTGGGTCTTCAGATATTGAGAACCAAAGTGGGAATCGGTCGATAGATGAGAAGGCTTGAAGTTGAGGGCTTTCTTAGTGGGGCTTGGTGGCCATCACTACCATGCCGACTGACCAGATGCACATGCACTTTGCGTGGGCGTGCTGGGTCCTCTCCTTGATTTTTCCCTTGTCTTCCTTGTCAATCTCCGTTTCAAAGAACACTAGTCTTGTATATTTGGGTTACTGATATACTATACAGATACAGATGTATTATTGCGCAATTCCAATCAGTTTCCATTAGGCAATTGATACGATTCATACCACACTCTGCCTCACTTGCCCTCATCCCGCTCTCCCCGTCCCGTCATTGGTCATCATCTTAACTTTATTTCTCGTTCCATCATCTTGCTTTGGTTCGGTGTCTAGGCTCCAGTTTCGCAGCGCGGTGTTCTTCTTACATATATCATATACATACATACATAACTTGTTCCCTGTTTCAGCCCACGATCTCTCTTTTAGGAGATTTTGATGCGCCCATTTTTTACAAGGTTATCCTCAACTGTATTATTTCCTCGTGCCAACCCCTAAACCTTCCTTTATCATCCTTTTGGTTTGATTGTTTTCACTGCGTATGTAGGTACGATCGTTTGTATCTTGTTTGAAGAAATGCACATACACAGCGTTCTATACTTGTGTGTCATATTAAAAGCCGAGGTCGGGCGGATGTTGAAGTGTTATGTATAGTATCGAGACTGGTGCTGGCTTCCAGCAAATGTTCAATTTGAGTGCGATAGATCGTCCTCATACTTGTGTGTCTACACCGTGTGAAACTATCTCTTCTTACGGATGACGTTGTGACGCGTACCGCTCGAGTCAAGAAACCTTCCAATCATCATTTACGTGGTTCTCGACGTGTCTTTATCACCGCTCGTGCTTCAAAGTTGTAGCTATCTAGCTCGTTAATCATTCATCAACATTTGACTTAATGACGCGGGGTATGATTAACGCGACTCAGGTAAAGACGATGTTTTCTCCATTTTTGTTGTCTCTTGTCCTGACTTTTGGTGTATCTATGTACAGGTGCAAGAGCACCGATGAGTTTTCCTTCTCCTAGAGCAATCATCTCCAAAACGCCCTCAAAATACATTTCTCAAACCTGCTGTTGAGGAATTTCTGGAGCAACTTGAAACCGACTTACTCAAAGTTTTACCTCAGTATAGACCTTCCTAGGACTCATCGTGGAAAGTATTCATCCATCGTATATTGTGTATTCAAGGTCACTTGCATGGTGCGATCCCTTCGCTCACCGGTCTCGGCACCACTATGTTTCCTAAGCCAATAGCATCCATCATGGTCTAATTATATACGTCTTCGAAGCTCGCTACAGATGGTAATCCTTTTCGAACTAGGCAAGCGACAAATTAGCGCGCGCGGCAAGTTCTCGGACAAGCAATAAACATGAAGACGACATAGAGATGATTTGCTAGTCCGGTCGGGGACGGTGACATCAATTGAACAACTTTACCTGACCAATGGGTTATGCTGAATACTTTGTCTGCGTTATGGATGTTCCACTAAGGGTATTTAAGTCAGCCACCGTGAAGCAGAGATTCTCAGAATTTGAAGCGTTTTCCAACAGTACACACTACTACTACCTCAACACACTCTACCCTACAAATCGATTCTAGATATGTCTTCTGCTTCTGCCACAACTACTGTGACCACCCTTGCCTTTCCCCCAATGCCTCGCACTCATGCACTTTCCCCGTCCAACACGGCCTTTGCAGTACCTCCTCTCGATGGCTCTGCGACGGTTCTCCAGATGCTAGATTGGCACTACGAGCATAGCTCTTCCCATCCATTCTTCATGTACGCTCAACCTGACGGCGGCGCCAACCGTGTCATCACCTGGAAGGAATCCGTCGAGGCCGTATACACCGGTGCCAAACTTATCCGGGATCGCGTCCAGCGTGGTCTAGAATTTGGAATGGAAAATATCGACGGCAAAGTCGTCGGTATTCTATCCTACTCTGATTCTATCCCCTACACAACGACTATGCTCTCTGTCATGCGTGCCAACTTTATTCTGTTCCCTATTTCACCTAGGAACTCTCCACAGGCTGTGGCGCACCTCGTTGATAAGGTCGGTGTCGCGCATATGTTGGTTGGGTATGACAAGAGTATGCAAGAGTTGATGGAGAGGGCGATCGAGTTTTTGAAAGCTGATTATGGGTACAGCAGTGATCGGATTCCTACGACGTCGATAATACCTTTGTATGAGGACCTGTATTTGGAGAATGGAACAGAGGTGGTTGAAATGGTTAGGGAAGAGATTCCGCTGAAGAGACAAGGTGCACAGGATATCCAGTTTTATTTGCATTCGTCTGGCAAGTTATTTTTTTCCTTCCTTCATTTGGACAAAATCTCATTCTACATGTCCAACAGGCTCAACCGCTTTCCCCAAACCTATACCTTATACTACTCATGGCTTTATGGAACTCGCCGTTTCTCCCTACTTTGGCGAACGCGACCTTACAGGCAAAACTGTCTCTATGCACACCGTACCAATGTTCCACGCGATGGGAATGTTCCATTTGTCTTTTGCCATTACTACTGGTTTTACCTGCGTCACATTCCCTCCTCAGCTTCCTCCTATCCAACCTACGCCTGAGAATGGGATTGATGGTGCTATGAAGACTGATGTGGATTATGTTTTGTGTGTCCCTTCGATGCTCGAGGTTGGTTTTTCCAAACTTACCTGTGTATGAGGCTGGGGTTTACTGATACTTCTGAATCGTCCAGACATGGTCCCAAACATCTTCCTATGTAGACTGGCTCGCCACTCGAAAAGGAGTCTTGTTTGGAGGAGGACCTTTGGATAAGGGGGTCGGTGACCGTTTGAGTAGCAGGGGTGTTCAACTCCTTGTAGTTTATGGATCGTGAGTATTTCTTCAATTTCGTTTCATCCTCAGCTGAGTATTTGTATAGGACAGAATGCGGTATCATGTGTCAATATGTTCCCGAACAGGTATCTGAAAGTACCTGGGATTACTTTCGATTCCCAGAAAACATCACGACGCATTTCATTCCTGCGGATGATAATACCTATGAACTTGTCATAGTTGTAAGTTTCGGTGCCCAATTCCCTTTTCTATCAAACTGATCGTTTCTTCAAGGCCAACGAGTATTTCTCTCCTCGTGTTTTCAACACTGCCGTCGATGGTATCAACGCGTATGCGACGGCGGATTTGATCGCTGAACATCCTCAGAAGAAGGGGTACTGGAAGATTCTCGGCAGAGTGGATTCGCAGATCATTCATTCGTCTGGTGAAAAGACTAACCCAGGACCGCTTGGTATGTTGTTCCTTATAGTCAATCTATAGGCCAAATATTTATTCTTTCTTTCCCATACAGAGAGCATCATGAATCAGGATTCTCATGTAGCCGCCTCTGTCATGTTTGGACACGGCAAATTCCAAGCTGGAATCCTTGTAGAACCCACGAAGGAGGAAGTGTTTGATCCCAAGGACCTGCAGAGATTGAGCGAGTTCAGGAATAAGATCTGGTAAGTTTTTTTAAATTGGCACAATTGAATAAAAGTATTCACGGACTTTTGACGTTTAGGCCAACAGTGGAGAAGATGAACGCGTTTGCTCCTCAACATTCGAGGATATTCAAAGAGGTTGGTCCAGTTGCTGATTTCTGTTCGGTATATCTCATATTTTCTAGATGATCCTCGTAACCTCTCCATCTAAACCATTCTCTTATACCGCTAAGAATACACCAAGGTAAGATCACGCAAAATAACATTTGATGTCTCTTTCTAAATTACGATTCGTACAGGAACAACGCTATCATTCGCGAGTATGCACCAGAAATCGAAGCCATCTATAATAGCCTGGAGGAAAGCACACAGTCTAGTATTCCTGCTCCAGTTCAATGGGACTCGGAGTCATCTGCAGAATTTGTGCGCGCAGTGGTCAAGAAGGTCCTCTCTGTTGAAGATATCGAGGACGAAGATGACATATTCCAGCGTGGTGGTGATAGGTATGTGCCAATCATGGAATCACTTGACTGTATGATTGACCTTGGGTAGTCTCCAAGCCACCTGGATCAAGAATTCTATCCTTCGTGCACTCCGCGACAGTGCAAAGATCGACACTCGAGAAGCGACAGGTAATTTCGTTTATGAATATCCAACCGTAGCTTCTCTCTCTGCCTTTGTTTCCTCCGCGGCGCGCGATGGTGTACTTGGCAGCTCGCGTGGATTCGAGGCTCAAGTCCAGGCAGACGCAGAGAGTATGCATCGGATGGTAGAGAGATACTCGAAGAACTTTGCCTTGGCAAACGGTGACAGGTATCCGGCTAACGATGGAAAAGTTGTGCTTATGACTGGTTCAACGGGTGGTGTTGGCGCGCATATTCTCCATAGATTGTTGGAAGACCCGACGGTGAAGAAAGTCTACGCTTTGATTCGGAAAGGTAGCGTAGATATTAGCACCAAGCAGGTCGACGCGTTTGTCGAGAGGGGCGTAGATGTGGAGCTCATTCATTCCGAAAAGTTGACACTATTGGAGGCCAACTTGAGCAAAGAGAAGTTTGGATTGCAAGAATCCGCGTTTGAGGATGTTAAGAGTTCTGTTACGCATATTATTGCGAATGGTACGCATTACTTAACATTAGATTTCCATGACCTGACATTTTCACAGCCTGGCGTGTTGATTTCAATATTGGTCTCTCGTCCTTCGAGTCGGATATCAAGGGTCTGCGCTATATGGTAGACCTTGCACTCGCAACAAACTCTCTTCTTGTATTTATAAGCAGCATTGGAGTGTTCCAAAGTGCGACAATTTTTCTCTACAAATCCTCATTAGCTAAATTCCTCGTGTTCAGGATTCATGTATGCCAAGAAGCGACCTTTCCCCGAAGAACATCTCCCTGCCGAAGTCGCCTCTGGAGGTGGTTATGCTCAAGGCAAATGGGTGTCAGAGCAGATCATGCAGAACGCTGCCTCCACGGCGGGATTACGTTCCATTGTTGTTCGTCTCGGACAAGCTTGTGGAAGTCCAAATGGATCTTGGAATAGCAAGGAATGGCTTCCTGCCCTTGTGAGGAGCGCGCCTTATTTAGGATGTATTGCTGACGATGACAGGGTAAGCATGCGTCCAAGGTTGATCAATCACTCATCTGACGATCATTTCTAGTTGATGTCTTGGATCCCGGCCGACATGGCTGCCCGCGCTATCAGAGACTTCCTTAATGTCCCTGAAACAGAGACAACTGGCAAGACATCTATTGCGCACTTGATCCACCCTCGTCCTGTACGATGGTCGACTCTTGCTCGTCTCATCGCTTCACGACTCAAGGTTGATGTCGTTCCGTTTGCACAATGGATTGAAAAGCTGGAGCATGCGGGGCAAATGGATCAGGATGCGGAAAAGAAGATCTCTGCTCTGCGGATTCTACCGTTCTACAAAGCAATAGCTTCTGCTTTTGAGGAATCAGGGCTAGAGGCATTTAGTCTGGCAGAGATTGAGATTGAGAATGCGAAAAGGTTGTCGAGTACATTGTCTGACCCGAATGTTCCGCAGTTGGGAGAGGAACATGTGGATCGTTGGCTGTCGTATTGGCAGCTCGAGTAGGTTAAGACTTTTAATCTAAATTATTGTACATACCATAGAGGAACTATAATAGAAAACAACTTCCTGGATCTTTAGAACAGCTATGTGAACAACAATCAGTGTCTATCTTGAAATTTGTGTTATACATCTCAGTCGGACGAGCGTCAAACATCTACAGCAAATAAGCGCTCGGATTGAAGGTGGCTTCTATTTACTTCCATTAATTCCTGCTGTCAGTACTGTAATTCCTTCGCCGTTCTTGCTATTGCCGTACGTTTACTGAGAAGGACAAGTCTGGCTTTAGCTAGCTGATAGTAATCTGGACTGAGATTCTGCGGTCTGTTCTTTGGTAACAAGACGGCTCAAGTTACTCCCTTTCCGAGGAGATACGTTTGTTGAGATACCAGTCAAATTTTCTACTAGGTCAAAATTCTTTGGACTCGGGTAGATCCACACAGACCGATGTCATTTGGCAATGTCGGTACCTAAGCACCTAATTAGGCCAGCCTCGAACAATCGTTTAAACACACGAAGGGCTGGTCATGAGTAATTCATGTCAGATCGGTTATCTTGACGTCGACAGCAGCCGCGAACGTTGACAAGCGAAGAAAATGAAACCCAGGGAAACAGCGTTGGATTTTCGAATACTCGACCCTGGATCAGCTTGGTCCAGCTTTGACGGCAGTACCTGAGTATGTAGGAACCTTCTGTAGGTCGAGGCAAGTTCGAGTGCGTACCAGACGAAAATGAACAGTGTTTGTAATTTGCCACGGGTTCTTGATTTGTCAAGTGGAAAGTGAACCTTGTTTTTCTTGACAGTGCGTGGCTGAGAGGTTATAGTCAGGTCAGTAGAGTGACGGAGGGTCTAGAATTAAGATACTCATCGTCAGAGCAATCCTTTACATGGGGGGATCAATTAGACACAGGTGATAGTGAGAAGACTAGAAGTCAAAGGACAAAAAGCAGAACCTAATGTTTATCTTAAAGACACGTTCAAATGACAGACGGTAGAACATAAGTGAACGAAGCATTTTGCCCATTGACTTTGAAAACACCATTCTATGTTATCTTCTGACCCGGCATATGCCTGCTACCTCCAACTTGAGGCCTCAAGGGAAAATGTTCCAAACGGAACCAGTGAACTTGGAAGAAAGACAGCATTGAATGCCCCCGATATGCTTCCAAAGAACAGGGACTAGTGGCGTAAGAAGCTATAGCGGAAGAATCTTCGTATTTTTATCAAGGAAGAGACAAAACATGCAGTTATTAACGTCTACCGCTGAAAACCCTGATTCGGACCTGCATCGGTGATCCTAGACACTTATAATTCCGTAAACAGATTACTGAAATATCAGGCGGACATGGGGCAGACCAACTGACCTTGTAAAACGATTATATGCATCCACTATCGATGGCTGGAGCTCGAAAGACCCACAGATGAGAAGCATATTTGTATCACCGATCCAGCCAATCATGCTACTAGAGCCCATGGAGTAATTATGACCACACGATATCTCGTTTCCAGACCGTCCTTCGAGCCAGTTGAATCACGAAGAACCGGATGTGGTTTTCTAGGCCTATCGGTAGACTTGATGCAAATGTTTCAGCCGGATCTGAGAGTAAAGAATCAAGATGGATTTGTCCGCCCTATCAAGGGGCCGTTGTGCGTTCTTAATTTTGTGTGCAAAGGTGGAGCCCATTCATTGAATCAGGGCTGGGAACCGCTTTTTGGAGCAGCGGAATCCAGACTTGCACAACTTCTTTCTTTGGTATGTTTGGTCTAGGTTCCGTTTTTCCAATTTCTTGGAAACTTGGTTTGAAGATGGAAAACTGGACGAAGGCAAGATATCTTGAAAAAAGTCAATCCCACAGATTGCGGCCGAGTAAATACCCAACAGATAACCATTGGGCCTACTATGGGCTGGACCGTTTAATGTGAATTATCGACGGGTGTGATTGGTTTTTCAGAAAGTCAGTGTATACAGGGTTGAAAGACAACTTGCCTCGTGGATTCCGGAGGTCGTCCCCGATTGCTTGCGCGTACCTACACAGTTTTTTCGCCCAGGCTAGACTGCAAGTCTTTTCTGCGATTTTTTTGTTCCCAAAAAGAAAAAAGTAGTTAGTTATTACACAGCGCCCCGGCAGTTTCGACCTCTACGGCTCAACCAGCACAAGTACAGCGCCAGCGTACTACATCCCAATTAATGAGCGTTATGAGTGGCTGTTGACAACGAGTCGGGACATTTCCGAACGTCCAGATTTAGAGATCTCGGTCGAGTCTCGACTCGGCCCTTTTCAGGCAATCTAAAAACTCTGGACTAAAGTAGAAAATTGAAACGCGCTTTTCCCATCGCATGCCGCCTGGTCTCTAACCTCCAACCCGACGACCATGACCAAAACTCATGAACGTCCTGAATCGCCCGCCCCCGATGCTGGGCCTTCCAAGAAAATGAAGACAATTCACTCTTCTCTGGCAGATGGCACGGACGTCACTTCTGCTTTTGCAAGCGGCGTACTAGACCATGCCAATATCGCAAACCTGCACAAAACATATCTCGAGAACAAGCCGTTCCATTATGCCCTCGTCGAGAAACTATTCCAGGATGATCTACTGAGTCGTGTAAAGGAAGAGTGTATCACGGAGTTGAGTTTTACAGAGAAGCAGACCGATATATACAAGGTATGTACCTTTCAAAAATTCGTTCACCCTCGATCTTCTCCTCTAATAACGCGTAGGTCAACCAAACCGGCGATCTAGCCTCTTTAAACTACCTCAGCGCTTCACAAATATCACTTTTACCCAACCTTCTGAAGCTCCGCGATGCGCTCTATTCCTCCACATTTCGGTCGTTTCTGCGCAGCGTCACTGGATGTGGTCCTTTATCTGGTACTAAGCAGGATATGTCCGTAAATTCGTACACGAAAGGTTGCCATCTACTCAATCATGACGATGTTATCGGTACTCGTCGCGTTTCCTACATCCTGTACATGCCTCTTCCTCATTATCAGTTCTGGCAAAAGGACTGGGGAGGCGCCTTGGAACTTTACCCCACCAAACTTGGCCCAAACGGTACTCCTGAGCCGCAATGCGTGCCTGCCAAAAGCATTCCTCCTAGTTGGAACCAATTCATCTTCTTTGAGGTTCAACCCGGACAAAGTTTCCACTCAGTCGAGGAAGTGGTTGTAGACGAAGAAGGCCGAGAGAGACTGAGTATCAGCGGGTGGTTCCACGCTGCGCAGCCTGGAGAGGAAGGTTATGAGCCTTTGGAAGAATCGCAATTTAAAAGCTCCAGAGAACAGCTTGTACGTCTAATCTTCATTGCTTCTTTTTTAATAAAACTCATATTTGTTGCAGACCGAAAGCAAGACTAATTTCCAGGTCTATCCTGAAAGCTCTGCTCCACCACTTCCTGATGGTGAACTGTCAGCTGAACAAATTTCCTTCCTCAGCGAGTATATAAACCCTGTCTACTTGCAACCTCGCACCATGAGCGCTCTCGCAGGCAGATTCCTCGAGGAGTCATCTCTCGAGCTACATTCTTTCCTCTCCAATGATCTAGCCCAAGCCTTGGAGCCCCGACTTAGGGAATTAGACAGTAAAGACGGTCTAGGTCCTGACCGGCATGGCAAGATCCCTCCCCATTATGCCGGTATCAACCCTCCTGAGTCGCAGGAGCCGCCTCCTTCAATGATGGAGAACAGTATCAATACAATGGTTAATATCATCCCACAAAATCTTGCCCCTCTACAGAACGGTTTGAACGGTCTGAATGGTATCGCACTTGGTAACCATGCAAACGGAGATACTAACTCCAAGCCGGCAGAGGCACTCACACCTAGTGCCTGGACCGTCAAAGGCCCTCCTCACAAATGGCGATACTGCACTCTTCTACCGCCCTCCCCGTCGGCTCCAGCAACATCTGTAACTCCCCTCTCAGCCCACCCTTCCCCATCAGAAATCCTCCGCACTCTTCAAGACGAATTGTTCCCTTCAGAGGCGTTCCGTGCATGGCTAGCCGTCGTTAGCAAACTTTTACCGATGAGATATGTCGTGGAAGCTAGGAGATTCCGACCCGGACTTGACTATACGTTGGCTACGAGTGAAGAAAAAGAAGCGCGATTAGATGTCGTGTTGGGGTTGACGCCGGAACCTGTCAATGAAGACATTGAAATGGAAAATGGCAGAGGTTCAAGGAGGCAGAACCAACAAAAAGAAGTCAAGGGCTGGGGTACAGCGGAGTGGGGTGGTTGGGAAGTACGTTGTTGCTCTTTTATATCTTCCTAACGAATTCTGATGATTGAATTATCCAGTGTTACATGGCTCCACACAATGAAGAAGATGACCCTGCCGTATATCGTGGTGGCACTTACAAGAAATCTGATGTGCTCAACAATATCAATGGGGCAGCAAAGAAACCTTCCTCGTCAAATGGACATGTCAACGAAAGTAATGGAAGCAATGGGGCTACTAACGGTGGTACCAAGAGCCCATTAGGAAACGGCACCAAAAAAGAGGTCGAGAATGGAGCCGACAAAGGAATCAAAGAGGAGGCAGAAGAGGATGAAACCATGGAAGCAGAGGACGATGAAGAAGACAGCACTCTGCTAACTGTACAGCCTGGCTTTAACCGGTTGTTGTTGGTTTTGAGAGACGAGAAGGTTATGAGGTTCGTCAAGTATGTCTCGGCTGCGGCGGAAGGCTCTAGATGGGATGTTTGTGCCGAATACGAAGTAGGTATGGTAGCGGAGGAAGAGGAGGAAGAGGAAGAGGCCCAAAACGAAGATTAAATTGTTGTATGGAATTCCGGGGTATTGCCATCATACACGATCTTGGAGCCTTTTCATCCGACTTTCTGACTCCTTTCTGGCAAGTGCGCCGGTTTCTCTCGTCGCCTCGGTCTTGTATTCTCGAGGACGATCATTTTTGCATGTCAAAACGAACCAAGGCGTACTATCATATATTCTACTGTATCTTTACCTTACATTCTTAACACTTACTACTGAATTGCTCGCATATGTGACCTTATGTATCGCCGTAGTATCTCTCGATTTATTCAAGCCACCGTTTTCATTGCTGATTTCCGCTGCTGGAAGAAAGATGTGCCACTGCGAGTCCATGTCGCCGTGGGCAAAGAAGTTGGAAGCGTCCTCGTGACACTTTCATGGCGTCATGAAATTCGACGTTCTCAGTTTTCGTCTTGGGCCTCTATGAACTTCCGACCGGTTTATTCCCTTCTTCTCAAACCTTCACTTCGTTCATCGTACCGCTCGGTTTATTTGTACAGAATGGCCAGCTCTCAAGCATCAGTGACTTGTCTTCCTTGACGTATTTATTATTGGTTATTCAACGTGATTGTCTGCAGAAATTCGGTCTCAAAGACTCGACTTTGATTAAAAGTCAAGGCTTGATCGATGGCAAATGGATTGACGCGAAAGATGGCGCGACCGTATCAGTTACAAGTGAATATTTATTCATAACTTGCTAAGGTGTCGTTAACATACATTTTCAGACCCTGCTACTAATGAGGAGCTGGGTACGGTACCGGAAATGGGACTGGCTGAGACGAAGGAAGCCATTGATGCAGCTGCGAAAGCGTTCCCTTCATGGAGCCAAACGACCGCCAAGGTACGCATATGTCAGAAATAGTATCGGAGCAAGCTCAAGTCGGAAACGCGTTCCCCAGGCTCGTCATGACATTCTCATGAAATTTTACTCGTTGATGCATGAGCATCATGAAGATCTTGCACGGATCATTGTCAGTCCTTTATGATCCGTTTTGCTTTAGAGACCTTACATCCTCGCAGACTTTGGAAAATGGCAAGACACTTGCTGAAGGTCGCGGTGAAAACGTGTATAGCGCGTCATTCTTAGAGGTGTGCTTTTATTTTGTACAGTAAAGACGGGTACTAACTGTGTCCACAGTGGTTTGGTTCGTGAGCTTTACTCGCTATAATTTTTTCTTTACTCACTGTCTGCGACAGCTGAGGAAGCCGTTCGAACCTACGGAGGTAAGCCTTCATCTTTGCTACTGAGACTATTTTGAGCGATAATTTCCCTGCAACAGAACAAATCCCCTCACCTCTGACAAACGTCCGAAATGTTGTTATCAAACAACCAGTTGGTGAGTTTCATTTTCCTAATTGACGTATACACATGAACTCACAGGTTACATCATGCAGGCGTCGTGTAAGTCTTGCTTCCGTGAACGCGGACTGGAATGCTGAATTCTTGTAGGGCAATTTTGACGCCATGGAATTTCCCTTCCGCCATGATAACCCGCAAACTCGGGGCTGCCCTGGCCGCTGGATGTACCACAGTGATCAAACCTCCTCCTGAAACGCCCTTTTCCGCTCTTGCTTTGGCCGAGGTGAGATCGCTTGGGCGCGCATAGTAATACCAGAGTTAACCACTTTTCCATCTTCAGCTTGCACGCCGTGCAGGTGTCCCAGATGGTGTCATCAACATTGTCACTACACTCAAGAATGTTGGTGAAGTCGGCAAAGAGATGTGCGAAAGCAAAACTGTCAGAAAAGTCTCCTTCACGGGTTCTACCGGAGTCGCGAAATTACTTGCTAGTATGGCTGCCACAACTCTGAAAAAGTAAGTCCTTTTTTGCAGGACCCCCGACTAAGTTTACGAACCACTTGGCATCTAGGGTGTCTTTCGAAGCAGGGGGTAACGCGCCTTTCATCGTCTTTGACGATGCAAACCTTGATGAAGCTGTTGCTGGTACGATGCTGAATTGTTTTATCCATTATTTTGCCTGGACATTAAGTTAGGTGCCGTCATCTGCAAGTTCAGAGGTTCGGGTCAGACGTGCGTTTGTGCAAATAGGATTTTCGTACATTCTTCCATCTACGCCGAATTCGCTTCTCGCCTCGCAGAAAAAGTCGCAGCATTCAAGATTGGAAATGGACTTGACGAGTCAACGTTTGTCTAGCTACCTCTCAACTCGAACTCTTTTATTAAAGCTTCTTTCCAGGACTCACGGCCCTCTCATACATTCTCGTGCAGTTGAGAAAGTTGTTCGACACGTCGATGATGCTGTTTCAAAAGGTGCTCAAATCTTGGTTGGAGGTAAAGCTGTCCCAAACAGCAACTTTTTCACGCCGACCATCCTTTCCGATGTTCCTTTGGACGCCACCCTGAACACAGAGGAGACTTTTGGTCCTCTTGCTGCACTGGTCAAATTTGAAACGGAGGATGAAGTCATCAAACTGGCGAACGCGACAGACGTTGGACTTGCGGGCTATTTCTTCTCTCGGGACGTTGGTAGGGCTTGGAGAGTGGCTGAAAAACTCGAAGTTGGAATGGTGGGGATCAACACTGGCTTGCTCAGCCAAGCTGTCATTCCTTTCGGAGGGATCAAGGAAAGCGGTTTGGGTAGGGAAGGTGGACATGGAATCTCAGAATATATGAATGAAAAATTGATGGTCTTTGGTGGTATTTGAAGGAACACCCTGGTGATGGACAAGAACGCTGTATTTAGCTAAGACTTGTATCAGTATCTTGTATGCCTTGCTCTAACACTTTTTCCCACACTACTACCACTCGCGCGTTGACTCTGGTTAGAAGGTGAGGTGGGTAAACGCGACTGTGCACCAACTAGAAAGTATGCACTTCCCTACACCCGTAGAAAAGTGCGTTTTTGGGGCCGACAAACGCTGAAAGCTAATCATTCTCCTTTTAGTCTTTGGATTATGACCCGGTCGAGCGCTGTACTAAAACTTGAAGTAGATAACAAAAAGCGTTCATGCATCCACAGAGAGACAAGCAAAAATCACCCTATCATCGTTGCAGGTCTTGCGGGAAGATGAACAATCCCAAGGTATCATCTCCACCTCCCAGATTCAAGCGTATCACAGCAAAACATTCAGTCCGCCTCCACTGGATGGGTCCATCATCCTACTCGAGATGTATGAGTGGCACTGAGAGCATAGTCAGAATCATCATCTTTTTGTTTATGAGTGTCAGGACGGAAGCGCTCGAGAAATTTATTGGCCCGAGGCCGTCGCCGCTATGTACGATTACCAAAGAACGTGTCGGTCTATTGCAGGAGACAGCCAATGTGTCTTTGGTTGCGATTCCATCTCGAAACAGTGTTGACATCTCATTAGATACAACCTCCTACTGGATGTCCATGGTCAGCATACTGCGAGCCAATTATGCCTTCTTTCCGGGAATTCTGCTCAAGCAGCAGCACAGATCAACGCATGCCATATCCTCGTGGGTAGGGAGGCAGCTATGCAGAACCTTGCAAAGGATGCCTTTTGTATCTTGGAAAAAGAGCGCAATCGCAAGCAACTGCCTCAAGGTCTACCAAATATGGTTGAAGTTACTTTAGCGCTATCTGCCAACGCCGCGACGGTACCTTTTATTTATCAGTACAGTCGGTATTTACAAGGTTCACTATACTCTCGTGAGTCCAAGGACCTTTGACATTCATTCTCTCCGAACAGGTCTTAATGCAAAGGGTGAAGAAACCCCTTTCGATGCCAGATCTGCAGTTGGTTCGGAGTATTCAGAATCAAAGTGGGTTTCAGAAAGGGTGATAGAAAGGACCGCTGCCAGCGCTGGGTTGCGGTCTGTGATCATTCGATTAGGACGGGTGTGTGGGAGTCCTAATGGCGCACAGTGGGACGTGAAAGAATGGGTGCCTTCAATAATTCAGAGTGCAAAAACATTCGGGCTGCCTTACGAGCAAGGGGTATGTACGCTTGTTGTATTACGCGCCATTCTTGTTACCTTGTTTGACCAAAGTGCATCTCCGTACAGGTCGCATCTTGGGTTCCAGCTGCCTTGGCCACCCGTGTTGTTGCTGATGTTATAAGTGGACCGACGCTAAATCCAAAGCATGGTGTCTGCTATGCTCATCTAGTTCATCCACGGCCTGTGAAATGGCGAGATCTCGCACAGTGTATTGCTTCTCAGCTCAACGTTCGGCTTGTCTCTTTCTCAGAATGGCTAGGGATGTTATCGGGAGCAGCTGCCGAGAAGGAAATCCCTGCTTTGCGTATACTACCTTTCTTCAAGATCCTTCTGAAAACTTCGATACGGAATGAAGGGCGGGAAGCATTTGGGTCCACTTTAATTGATATGAAGAATATGCTGAAAATTATCGCCATTATTGTCTGACTTGAAGCTGCCGCAGGTAGGCGAGGAAGATGTCAAAAAGTGGCTGGAATACTGGAAAGTGTGAACACTAGCAAAGAGTATGCCATGCCCCTAACTACAACAACGTCTACATGTACAATGCCGCCGAAGTGTATACATCTCAATACTTGAATTAGATGAGGGGATAATTAATGAGTTAGTCACCAGTGTACTTATTGAAAGACATGATCTTGGCGGGTAGGTACCGCAATAGAACTCCAGTCAATATCGCCGATTGATCTGTCTTAAAAGTTACCGCTCTAACCCACGGAGAGTACGAGGAGACTGTCCATCGAGCTATTTATGTGCGTGAGTCACATGGCAAAAAGAGGTTAACTTACCTTGATTATCCAACTGAAGCACTTAACCACCTTTCGTACGGATAGGTGACCGGAAAGGGCTCTCCGCGTCGTCCGCCACCTTCAACATATTGTACACTGCCGTGTTCCACGTAAGTGATGAATTCCTTTGGTGCTTCTTCGACCCAATCAGACGTCTCTCCAGCAGCAGTTTGTATAGCCATGGTGTATATTTCCAGAGCTTTGCGCTCCCCGCTGTCAAAAGGCGCATTTAGGAGTGCTTGACATTGATCAATATATCTAAGAATCACATGTTGTCAGTGAGTTGGAAAGGTTCACGTATTAGAACCGAGGTACTGACTCCTGGTACTCCAGTTCCTCTTTCTCTGATACAACAGGGTCAAGGAGCTGCTTTGCAACAGCCTCGGTTGAATAACGATCTAGTGACTCGGGTTCTGCCGGTGCTTGACGTGCTTCGGTACCGGGAGTAGGCTTTTTGTTTGCTTGCTTTATGGCAGAAGACGGGTGCGAACTGATCCAGCGCCTAACACCTTGTACGACACTGTTACTGCAAATGATTCAAACGGCCATGCATTCTTCTGAAGTTTTTCGCATACCCTGTTGGACGACGTCTTGAACTTCCATGCGTTTCAAAAGGACTTTGATTCATATCTTTGGCGGTCTTTCTGTAGTGAATGATAGCGTCAATGCACAATAAAAATAGCAAGCTAGAAGCACTGACCCCGGCAGCTTTAGAGTGCTATTCATTGAATATGCAAAATGTTTCCCCAGTGATGTAAACAGCAGCGGTCGGTAATATTCTGTCCAGAAGTCACTCTTGTTCTGGACGAATTCTTTCAATCCCTTATCGCAATCTCCGATGCAGTAAGGCGCCTGAAGATATTCTTCATGGAACCATCTTCGATAGCCCTTACGAACAGACGGTTGAGTGACGGGACGCTCATTTTGTACGCCCAGGAACAGATTGATCGCCTGTTGCTTGTCCGCGTCTGTGTTTGTGTTGCGTCAGTTATGGTCTTTCGAGACCAAAAATACTCACCCAGCAGTGAATTGGTGTAGAAACGGCGGATATTTTCGATAATGTCACGAGAATGACTATTCCAGTGGGGCATTCTTCGGTAGGTTTCAACCCGGTTGACCAATGCACTTCCGGTATATTGAAGAGCGATAGCTTTTGATTGGAAGTCAACGCAGAGGCCAAAGGAAGAAAGACGTCAACCTTACTATCTCCATGATCATGATACATTTCCGTGAGCATATTGACGGCATCCGTGTCGAAGGCAAGATTAGGATGTTCAACGACTCCAAGTGCGTAAAGCTGATGACCCAGAGCTCTCTTTCCAAACACAAATTGTGCAGCGTTCGTCCGATCCAGACAATCAACACAGTTTGTCCGACATATGCCGTTCTGTAATGAGATAGTGTTTCGCCAGACCTTTTCTGATCTGTGAAAGCCTTATTGAGAGGATCATCAATGAGTGAAAGAACCGGGACTTACTGGCCCTCTTCCTCATTTTGCAAACAGTGAGCGTATGGCTCGGGACCAGAATGAAAGAAACCTGTTTGCTGTATGGATTCTTCAGCGATGTCTTCAAGATAGCTGATGACGTCTTGGGTCTTCCTGAATTGAAAGTCAACACGGCATCACTACCTCAACTTCCCCGACGTACTCCTTGTATGCCCGCGACATATCCCAGGCGCAATATATCATCTTCTTGTCGGCTGGTAGAAACTGATTCAGGTACAGGACACATTGGGTATATTCGTCTAGTAGCTTGGATTCTCTCGGGACTGGCTCTCTTCTCTTTATTAGGTTGAGAACGGTGACGGGAGTGCCATATCGTTTGAACAAGTCGTCGAAATGTCTTGCCGCGGCGGAATAGAACGGATCGACGACACTGACTGGACTATGAATCAATACGATATCAGACGGTCAGTGAGATACTGCAACTGACTTTCTATTGGTGGCTTTGGAGTCATGCTATTCGTTTCCTGGGTCCAATATATGGGTATACTGCCGCGATACTAGGACTTGTCAAAGGTAGTCTAACAACTACGGAGAGACATACCTGGACATAGCTAGTATAGTTTGGACTAGGTCGACGACGCAGTTCTGCTTTGGGATAGTAGAACGGTGTCGTAAGAGCTTCGGAGACAATTTGTTCTGTCTCAACTTCATTTGCCACGTTTCCCTGTGCTTTTTTAGCCATGAAGGCCCTGTAAGACAAAGACTGGGTACCTCGCTATTGACACCACGCTTTAGATACCGAGCACCAGCGAAATGTCGAGAACGTCGGGCAATCAATGTTACGAACACGACCCGGCCCAGAACGGTAAGCTCTTCAAAGAGTGGGTGAGATCCCGTTTCAAAGAGGCTACGAACACGACGTACTAGCTTGGTCAACATGACCATGAACCAAAGGTAATAACCAATTTGTTTTGATAGGACCACCTTCTCCAAAGGGCGCCGTGAGCATATGAAAGTTCCATGCAAATCGGTCATTGAATTCCCATTTTCCGTGGACTTGGCGGCTAGATCCAGTCAAGTTGTATTGTAAGGTTGAAGTAAGATCGTAGGTATAACTGCGTTTCAACTCTTAGTATACACGTTCCTGCAAAGGAAAGCATTCCACTCACCTAAAGTAAAAGTTCTTGGACATGTCCACTTGTTTAAAGATGTTGATGAGTCGTTGTTCTTCAGCAGGTTTCTCCATTTTATGATTGAAGCATACAGGTATCATTTCGGTATTCTCGCAATGGTAAAGATAGTGTCCTCCAAGTAAAGCCACGACAGATCGCTTCGTTACAAGAATCATGTACCATCCTGCAGTGAAGCGAATGAACCCTACACGGCAGAACGTTAGTTTCAGGCTTGGAATAATACCGACGCAGACTCACCTGCGATCCCAAAAAAGACTTTGGCCTTGCCCAGTCCACCAGAATTCTTATTTCCGTCGTCAAGCATCTTAAGCATGGCACTCATCTGTTTGCCACTGTATTCCGCCTCGTCTTCGATGACTACGAGTTCATCTTGCGATGTCCGGTCAATCTTGATGATTCTGTGTCGGGAGTCGGCTGCATTGGAAGCAATGATATAGAAACGCAGGCGATTTTCGTAGAGTATGAACTTATTGTATGCAGATGAAGATGACGATGGTCTTTGAGCCATCTACGAGATGATGGAGTGACGCAACCAGTGATTACTCTAATTTTAGTCAACTCGCGATTTCACAACACCTTGTCAGGCATGCAATGAACGTTGACGAGTAATTTGGCATTTTATACTGATCATAAAGTAAAATAATACATCGTGTCTTGAGATATACCAAGAATGATACAATGATGAAATGTGCTAGCTGTAACGAACCTCTGAGTAATGCTAAGAAGGAAACAAAAATTAGAACGAAAAGAACAAGAGTAATAAGCTTAGGTATTATCCCTGCGGTTCAAGGAACCACATCCTCGTGATAAAATTGTTGAGAAAGCACGCCTATGAAGGTGTTAAGAAAAGAAATGCACCATACTAGGACCCTTTGTAGGAGAACGGGCAAATATACCGATCGAGCTTTCAAAAATGCTTCAGTGAAGTGTTAGTCAAAGTATAGACCAGCCTGTTCATGAATGGCTTGAATCCGGTACTATTGAACACTTGTGGCGATTGCTGCGTTCTCGCCGAGGGGTAATTGAGGGGACTTGATGGCTGATGAGTCTTTAGGAGCAAAGGCGCCTGCAGTTTCGACAACCGGGGTGATAGACAGCGGAGGTATTGAGCCATTTGGGTCAGACACAGTAGTCGCTGGCTGTTCTTTCGACGCATTGTTCGACCTGGTAGGAGAACCACGATTTACAAGATGAGAGGAAACAGGATGCTCGGATGAAGTGACCAACGTTCGTATTCTTTTGCTACTAGGCATTTCGGGAGAAGTATTGTTGGATTTGCTCGATCCCTTCAAACAGAGTCGTGGTTCGCAAGCTGTTGGCGAGGTAAGACTATATCGGCGTACCTTGGTGCGTTTCTGTGCCTGTTTGGGCTGGCGTTCTCCGGGATCAAAGACATTATCTGGTAGCGAGGAGCTGTTGTAGAGTTATTATGAGGTTCGGTGGTCTTTGAACTGTTCATACCTCTTGATATTTCGTACAACAATTCCCATAGTTCCTTCGTCGAACTTTTCCCACATCTTGACCAACTTTGTGAATTCCGTAGTCGGATAAGATATGTCTAGTTTCCGTGGGCCAACGGAACCAGCTAGAAAGCCAGACAGAGTCAGTGAGAATCGCAAGTCCGATTAAAATCGATCATTTACGTTGTTTGGGTTCAACGGCCAAACCAACATAGAAAGTTGTTGTGTAGACTGGACCGGCACCTTCTTTGCCTTCGATATCTTCCTTCTTGCGCTTAGCAATAGTTTCCGAGATATCGCCTTGGGCCACCGCGCGAACTTCTTCATCCGATACACAATAGGATACTTGCTCGAAGCCCTTGACGAAAGGATGCGCCAACATCAAAGAATCAACGTACTCAAGTTTCATGACTAGTTGCCGTATACGAGATTCTACCGTTCCCGACCTATTGAAGTGGCGGATCTCGGCGTGTCAAGGTGGATTATATATTAACTTTGAACAACGTACCATTTGATTTGCAAGTCCGCATTACCTGTTGAAGCTATAATCTGCAGGTAATACCGATATTTGTGGAAGAAGTCGTGCTTCGCAAAAAGTTCGGACCAAGACGCGCTACCAACGATGACCTTGTCGACAATGTCAGAACCTAAATTAGTTGAATATTCAGTAAAATTGATGTTTAGCTCATTGTTCACATCAAACCTCTTTTGAATTCTTCGGTTGTGATCATTTGCGTCGATGCAGTAACGTTGTGTGTAGCACACATGGCGGGGTAAGTTGGTGTGATGATGGGCATTCTATGTGATCTATCTGCAGGGTAGAGCTGGAACAGAAGTAAATTACCTTGGAACCAGCAAAATCGGAAGCCAGCGCACCTTGGGATTCCATACTTTGACCTGCAAAGGGCCCTCCTCAATTTGTTTTAGAAGCACAGGTTGGGGCCACGACCTGTCGGAGTGTAAATTGCAGAAAGAGCATACTGTTCGGAGCCCTTACCATTGATACATTATGATGAAAAACCGGCTAACAATTGCACCAGCAATAGCATTCGGATAAAGCTGACATATTCGAGCGACCAGCATAGCCCAAGCAACGCCGCCAAAGAAGCCATTTACATTTGAGTATATAGCTCTCCCTGAAGGAAAAGCAGGTCAGAAATTCAAATAGGTTGAAATGCTAGTGGAAGTGCGACATACTTTGTGCCCACAGTTTGATACACCTTAAAGAATCCCGGAAAACTTGAACATTGGGTACGAGCTCCAAAATGGCATTGGCAACACGAGAACCTGTCGGTATAACTCAATGAGTAACTGATTCCTGTGCGCGAATGACCAAGCTACCTCCAAGACTCCTCACGCATCGTTCGTCTATATTCCGAAGTAAATTGTCGTCTTGTAACGAAAGATCTTCAGGTATTGTTGATAATGCCAGTCTCGCCATCAGAAAATCTATGGGAATTCCATTTATGCTTGCTGTGATGATTGGTACATAGGCCTCAGGTACACCCTGACATCCGGCATCAGCACTAAAAGGTAGACAAACGGGTAACACTACACACCGCAACTTCAGTAGCCCCTTCGAATTCCCTCAACATTGACTCAAACACTTCGAAGAAGTCTTCCCGCGATACATGTTTCGGTACCACACACAACGTATCAATATCTGACCCAGGTCCATGAACTCCCAGCCGATAGGATCCAAAAGTGAAGATTTTGCCACCTGCTGCGCTGGCAGCAGCTTCCGAAAGACCTCGTTTGATTCCAACCACCTTGACAAACTTTTTCACTAGGGCAGATACTCGACCGAGTACTAATTCTCTGTGACGTTCAAAACCACCATATATGCATCAGTATTAAGTCTTGGGAACCATCGAAAAAAGGAGTAGTCGAGGTAGAATTATAGGTGGCGATAGAGTGTAGAGTCAAGTGTGTAATTATAAGACAGGACCACGGTCATTCAGCTTCAGTTACAGCTCACAAAACAGAGTAGGGTATTTGGATAATTTCTACAATTATCAGAAAAAAAGAGGCTTTGGGTGCAGGAGCGCAAAAAAGAAACAAGCAATCGAACTATATTAACACTCACCTCGTCCGCGCCTCCTCTTCAGACTCAAATGTTCCTTGCCTTCGAAGCTCTTCCATGAGGGTAAGTGTTACCTCTTTTTCTCTTTCAGTCGATTCTTGTGTTGAGATGGGTGGGGTGACTCCCAAGTAACTACAACAATTAAGTTGTTGAGTGCGAACGATTCCACAACGCCAGCGGTGAGCTTACCTTCCTTCGTTAGCCATTTTTTTATTCCTGCTGGTGACTTGCTACAGGAAAGTGAGAGAAGAGAAACGATGACAAGAATGTAGAGTGTTGTGTACAAGTCGCCGGACCTATGCTTAGTCATACTGTACAGGCAAATTGGCCGCCCGCGCCGTTCCAGAACCTCAGTCAAGGTCAAATGTACGTCAAACCGGTATACATTGTACGACTGCCAGTATACATGTACATACAATATTAAAGTCTATATGCTGGTAGAACGAATATAAGTAATGAGATCTATGACCATCCGTACACCCAAATTTAAAAAATAAAAACTGTCTACTGCCTAAATAATCTAGACTTCCTAGTAGAGTCAAAGTGCTTTCTTGCCTCTGCCCGTTTGAGCGCCCATCTCCGAATAAGCCACGAAGAGATCGCAATGAAAAGAACTCCAAGAATGATTCCAAGAACAATACCAGCTGTCTTGCCAGCATTATTCTTGGGCTTGCCGGATCCAGAACCGGCCTCACCAGTACCACCACCATAAGGCCAGTAGTCTCCGCCTTCAGGTGGGAGAACACAAGTCAGGGAATTGCCGTCGGCAATGCTCGTGAAATCGGTTTGTGTTGTTGACGAAGAAACCGTGTCCAAATCAATCACGAATGCAGAAGGAGTTGGTGTTACGTCGTCAGAACTACAATTGGGACCTCGTGAGCCGATAAAAGATGTATTGTCGAAAAGCACATTGTTTTCGACAACAAAATCCGTCGCTGAAGTCAGCGCGATAGCATAGCTGAATGCTCCGGAAAACCTGTTATCTCTGACAGAACCACCTGTGCTGACATTGTTACCGTATCGGTCGCCGAACCACGCGTGAGGTCCTATGGCAATTCCCATCCTTTACAAAGTGTATCTTTAAGAAGGGAGGAAACGAGTAGAGTTAGGAACTTACTTGACGATAACGTCGTCCTTGTTCTCACCCTTGGTATCTCCAACTTCTGCTGTGTCCGTGGCAAACCCACCTAAGATCGTATTGTTGTAGACAGCAACGTTACTATAATTTCCGTTCCAGGGTGAGTAGTCGACCATGTTGATACCACCCAGGAGAGTTTGCTGCAAAAAAAAACGTAAGCATCTGCCAGAAAGGATACAGTGAATGGTGCCTTACATTAACGACCCAAATCGTATTGTTGTAAACCTGAGTTCCAGGCGACCCGAACAACACAATGCCACCATCAGTGGGATTTTCGACCATATTGTTGCGTACAACAGAATTTGCACAGGCCACACTAATACCGTCGGCCCATTCTTGAAAGGTATCCACACCGCAAGGCCCGATGTCGTTGTTCTGAATCAGGACATTGTTGCAATTGAGGCTGCCTTCAGCTACATGAAGGCACGACCAACTTCTCGGGTTGAAAGACCGTACATATTCGATGACTTGATCGGAATTGGGACCACCCATCTCTATATTGGCGCCGCCATTCGTAGGAGCAGAATCGCCGCGAGTACCGTCGATCTAGAAGAGTACTCTTTGTGAGATGGAAGTAAAAGAACCCAATATCATCAACCATGCCTGAACATTCCGCAACTTGACACCATTGCACGTCTCACAAGTGCCGTCCACTGCAGTTGTGTGTCCGCTCCCGTTCTCAACTGGTCCATTCACCACAAGCGTGGCCCGTGTGTCGCCGGTGGGATATCCGACGGTGCTGATTTCTTGGTTCGGGAATGCGAAAAAGAGAGGTTCTTGAATGAGGTATTGAGTGCTTGCACAGAGTTTCAAGATGAAGCCATCCGAAGAGGAATTTAAAGCAAAATTCATGCGATCCGTTAGTGTATCAGCTGGGTCCGGTGAGATACAGTCATCTTCATCCTGTCTGCGAAACCTAAGACCAGAATAATCGTTAGCGGATAGACGCGGAGGAACCGGTTCTCGCAAAGACAGACCTTTCCGACGGGAAATTCGCGCGTCTCATAGTAGATAGAAAAGGTTAGAATGTGTAAAGAGCGTGGACGGCTGGAATGCCTTGAGGTAGTCTGGAACGATGCGGTCAAGTGAGGCCTTTAGGCAGGCCGTCAAAGGGCGGATGAAAAGCGCTTCATCCAAATTTGCTGCCAAGATGTGACAGATGGCAAACTTTGCCACAACAAAGCCAACCTTGTCTCTTGACGATGGTCATCTTCGTTGTCCAGCTCTCCATATCTTCTAGATTCGATAGTAATGCTCGATAGGAATGGGAAAAAGGACAACTAGGAATTCTATTTTTCAGTATTGACGGCATAGGTTGGTCCGGTGCAAAGTCCTTTTCAAATTTATCCGCGCATGTGCTGTGTCGTCTACCTGCTATCCTAGGCTATCCTCTGCTAATCTCGAGCTCATGGTCCAGTATGATCCTCGCCAAAATTCTGGAGACGCAAAAACGATTATCTTTGCACTGCTCCAAGTAACTTGCTCTTGATTTCATATGATCCCCTTGCTTGCTGATCCTGCATTGAGATCATGTCAGGAACTTGGCTTAAGAGGAGCAAGGGACCACCATGTGATGCTACCGCCGTTTCGTTCCCTCGAACCTCAGCACCGCATCACCCAATCGAGGTACCTTAGTGGTCTTTCCATCGCAGGCTTCTGGTCTTCTCTCCAGAGACAAACACAAGTCGTCACAGGCAACTCGTTGACGCCATTCTTCTATTCTATGAGGGTACGAAATTAAACCCAACTCTGATACTTTCGGTCCTATGACCAGTGCACAGAGCATAGCCTCTGATCTATAAACATCCTCTTCTTGTAGTTCTTGGATTCTTCCCGTCGCCCTGGGCCAATTGTACTGATTCTCATGCTAACCCCAGTTCTAACATTCAATTCATATCTATTCAAAACACCCATACTGTAACATGTCAAAACTTGTACACACTTAATTGGGAACGAATCTCGCTTCTTCCCTGTTCTCAAAATTCTACGACAACCACATGTACTTCCATGCCCACGCAAGTGAATCGCGGGAGTTGTCTGTCGATTCGATTCCGTGCGGCGTCCGTTGTTGCGAATACACTGTGTAGACATGTAAACTTTGTTATCAAACGTGGGCCGCTGCTGGATAAGCAACCCCTCTGGTTAATTCTCGGACACAGAAACGGGAAGGAACTCAGACTTAGGTGAACGGGTATCTGCGATGGATTCGGTTTAACCATCTCAAGCCGTTTCGCTTTCTCGGAAAGTGTTTCAAACACTATCTGCACGCCACGGACTTTAACGAGCATAGTTTGCATAAACCCCAATTGTATGATTCCAACTCTCTTGATAGGCTCACGAGATGCCTCCTCATTTCCCCCAGAAGATCTACGTTTGGGTGCTTTAAATATATGTTGTCGGAAATTTTTTGTCTGCTTCAGAACAGTTACGATGTAAAGTTTGCGCTTTTACGGATATCGATCTGATCATGCAAAACACGAGAGTGGATGTAAACAGGGGTAGCAGAGGACTGAGCAAAGAGTAACCATCTCGCAAACTTCCATTATCTCCCACCATTTATATTAGATGCGACTATTATACCCGCATATCATTAGTTGAAGTGACACAGTCCGCAGTTTTGAAGCTGTCCGCTGCAGGTATTTCAGATCCCAGATGTTGGCATGTCAATTTAACGCTGGACCTCGGGATCGGACTATTCGGGTTTTGCTTCACTTCGCTATGTATATGCACCTCATACCTAGTTAGTTCTCCCTAGACTGGTGGCTCAAAAGGCAAAGTATCTTGATACTCGAGCCTACACAGTCCAACTAATCCCTACCAGTGAGGGCAAAGGCCGTCTAATCGTTACAGTTCAGATTTAAGATTGCCTAGTGGCATGAACCGTCCGAGTCTCCTGACTTTTTCTTGTTATCAACAGAAGCTTTTTTCGTTTTATGACTTCCCACCGGCCATTCATTAGGCAGACATTACAAAAGTGTCAGGTCATGTCATGGGACCAAGACGCCCAAGAATGGAGTGTCAAGAGTTAAAATTCAGGCCTCGACAATGAAGTTTGACAATTACATATGGTGGAGCAAGGCCGTTGAACGATTCATTGTTGACTCACGCTGTTCGCAACGAAGGTAGCTAATAAGTAATGGTCAGGTTCTAGATTTCAAAGGACCGGTTTCTGAACGGAAATATGATACATAGAGTTTATACAGTCGGAGAAACCCACTACAAATTAGTCCCTCGTTCGCTTGTACAAGTGCCTGTAGCCGTCATTGCCTTCCTCATATCTGGTTGATCGCCTATGTAGCGTTTCAGAGTCATCTATACTCTAGAAGGAGACCGACATCTTCTTGACTTGGACCCCATGTACCTTGATGATGGTGTTTTTGGCTCGATTCCGAAAACGGTGATGCTGTCTCCTGTCAAATTCCGGTGTCTTGATTCCCTCTGCTGCCAACATCCCGCCCTCTTAGACTCTCCGAAAGTTTCTCCACTCATGCCCTTTCCTTTCCACGTTCATTGAGAAGACAATCTTGCATAGCATTTTCATGATCAGTTTTTGGTCCTGGAGACTCCGATGATTCAGACGCGTCGTCATATCGTCCATCGCACAGCATATGAGATGTCAGTAGTAACTCGGAGAGCACCACGTACCAATGATCTACCTAAACTCGCTCCCTCGCTTTGTGCCATTCGCCGTCTTCTCCTTCTGGTGGCTTTTGACATAATCAACGCGGAGAGTTCTTTTCAAAGCTTTGACGCCGCTGAGATTAGCGACAACAAGATTCATTGATACGAGAAAGGCAAGGCCTCTAGTTTTCCGGGTCCCTAGTAGCTTGAATGTGTCGATGTCCTATTGGCACCCTCTGAGCCTGGGTGCTCTTGATGTAAGTCTGACTTGGGACACAGCGTAATGGTACAGTCATGCCAGGTACGGTTTGAGAGTATTTGAAGTGTATGTATAGTTATGCCAAAGGCCGCCTTGTTGCAGAACAGTAACAACGTAGTATCCGAGCGTGAAGCGCGCGTAGATATATACCCACTTTTCTGTAGTTAGTACCACCCAATAGATCGATCCCGAAAGACATGTAACCAAAGACCCACCGAGCGCAACTGAGATTCAATTTGAACAGTAAACTATATCAAATATTGTTACTGAATCAACTGTCAGACATCGTAGTGCAGCAATGCACAAACAGAATGCGTCCCACTCACCAGATAAACCGGTCATAACGCTCAGAGTGGACAGCATGACAACTCTAAAAAAGGTTTTCAGTCAGCTCCGTGCTCAAATCACCGACAGCAAATCAAGCAAACCTGAGCGCCGTATCATTAGCCCCGTTAATACGTCGAAGCCAGGGAGCGACGGTGTGTTAGTTCGGTGTCAAGGGCTGAATATTCTCACAGAGGTCGAATTGACAAAGTGTCACTAAAAGAGGCTAGGCCGTTCGTCCTCCCAATCACTTCGAGTTCAACGATGGCAAAAAATCCGATTACCCTGTTCGCTCTGCTGACTGACAAGCAACTCCGATAACTACTGGGCCGCAGTTAGATCGCCCTTTGCTCATAACTCTCGCGCAGATGGTAGGAGGAAAGAAGCGTTTGACAGCATAATCGTCATTTCTTTCACATATTTTCATGTTGTTCCTCTCGCTCGTCTGCAACACAGCTGCGGCTCCTCTCAGAGGGTGCACCTTTGCTCGTGGAAGGGGAACAACTAGTGAGGGCCTGGTCTATGGTGTATGATGTCTGATGTGGTGGACAAAACTGCTCGTCGAGCTTATTTGAAAGAGTGATTGGAGAGATTGGAGGAAGGTACATATGCCTCGTACTAATAAGACCTGAAAATCTGACTTCACTAATACCAGGGAGTGAGTCTTCGCGGCCATGAAGAAAATACAACTCCAGTTGGCCGAGCTTTGACAAGTACTTGTATCTACCTTACATCTTTCGCGACTGAGATTCCTTAGAGATCTAAGCATAAGGTATGTGCCTGTGCTACATTCTATGTATCCATGGTATATTATTATCGTCTGAGAAGGAATGTCCTACATTTTGAAAGGAGAGATGGCGGTTCATTCGAAACCGTTACCATTAACGAAGGCGCTTCGACCCTTCCTAGGACTCCAAACAACCCAATCGAGAAGGCGCAAAATACTCCGCCTATCAGCTCTACCTCTTTGTCTTTCGAAGCAATTTGGATCAATACTTCCAATTCATCAAAAATCTTCTCCCACTCCCGCTGTTGACTTTGCCCACTCCAACCCGTTCCATGGTCCCGAGGGGACCGAGCTCTTTGCCTCCTGCGGTTCTGCCGTGCCATCAACATGAATATTGCTGGGGACATCGAAATCTGTCCGCATTGAAGTTGACGCCCACACGTCGGGTCTAGTAAGCGAGGTACGAGCGCACCGAGTCTGCCTAGGGGAGACTACACGTCGGGTGCTCGTGTTATGACCTTTGCTCTTAATGAAAAAGTTTCCACGAGATCAGGGTGCTAACGGAACCCCGGACTGGAGGACGCCTGATATCCAACAACGCTGCCGTTGCCACGGAGATGAAGACTGTAGATTGTCCTTATGAGTGCGGATCTAATGACAGTCTGGTATGTGATGGACAGCTCTCTTCTATCTTTGACGTGTGTCTAGTGTTCATATTCTTCGGTGTTTGTAGACACATTTCATTGATCAAGTAATGCTCGAGGAAACACACGTCATGTCATCCTGAGTACCTCAGTATGTCTCTAGTCAATAGATGGGGTATTGTGAAGACGATCACCACTTTGTGTATGAAGAAGGCAAATACGCTTAAGGGCCCCAATAAGGTTCGTCATTTTGATCACCGACTTTGGAACTCAGCTTCATCAACATCTTGAGAATCCATCTTGTTGCGTTTTCATCTCACTTCATTATGATGACATTCATTGACGACTTGTTTCTGATAATATAGCCCGTGGCTCGCCTTTGCTCTACGCCACCAAGTACTTCCACATCAGAGGTTAGGAATGGCGACGGGTTTGAAGAACAAGGCTCCGCTGCCTAGAAGCCATCAATTCCACAAACCCTTCGATTCGGCTGCGGGTTTTGGCGGGCTATGCCCTTGTCAGAGGATGTATTCAACTTGGAGGACTCAGAAGTGTTTCGACGTCTTCTACGTTCCAACTCTGTCATATGTCAAGTTGTCAGCATATGCGTGAACCGTAAAAACGGTCAGACATACCTTCTTTGTAACAATTGCCCCTTAAAATGTCCGGAAACATTTACCAGCAATTGTTCCGGCTTCCGGACATTCCAGGTCCACCAGTGACTGCTGAATCACGGCTTCGGGGCGAACCCCTGCAGCGGTGTCTCGTAACTGAGGAATGCTTTGATGTTCATTGATCATTTTGGCTGGCTAGCTCTATACAGAAAGGCCGCTGTGAGGCGAAGTATGAATCAAACTCACGAGGGGTAGAAAGAGTAACTGCCATTTTTATGTCTAGGCGATGAAACACAAATGCATTACTTGGTGGGCATGCTAGTACTCACAACTACTGTCGAGCCGGGCAGTCATTGGTTATGGTAGTGGTATATTCATATGTTCCAACTTTCATGCTTCGTCTTGGTCCCATATCATCTCAAAAGTGTCTCTGGAAGATCGGCAGGTACTCACTGGGGTTACAAAGCCTAAAACATACATATCATTTATCAAATGAAGCTGAAGAATAATCTTGTAGAATGGCAACGTCTCAGTGTACTGCCCGAGAATCAGTGTTTTGCTACGGTAATGTTCTTCGTGGCTGTGGGCCCAGACTCATTTCAATACGTGCCTACGCTCCGCTCCATGATGCGTCTTTTCTTACATTGCAAAACATATCAGTCTATAGCTACAAGTAATGCAGGAGGGAAGGAGGGCAGGACTTTTCATATTGTCCTGTGTATAGACGACTACCACTAAACATTTGGTATTCATCTGTTCATACTTGTAGACCAAGACTCGTCAATTTCCTTTCTGATAACTATTAATGTACTCCTGGATTCATATCCTACTAGTAAGCCGTCGTTGAAGACATGCTTTATTTCCTGCTATCTGATTAACTGTCGTAGACTTGTTTGGTGTATATATGTATCCAGTAGAAACAATAATAACCCCACATTTCTTACCTCTGCCATAGAGTCTTACCACCATAGGCAATGATATGAGGGAATGGCTAGACAAGTAGCGGGTATATGGTAAAGCATTACGTCCGATCTGTGTTAATGTCATAGAAGATCTCGATTACCTTAATCTTCGATACTCGGAGAGTTGCGCAGTGCTGAGGTTTTCCAGAAATATATGCGAGTGTTTGCGTATACAACTGAAACATACTTGCAGACTTTGAATACCTCTATCTGACACTGGCGTTCAAGTCAAGATAAATGGGAACGAACTTATCAGACAAGTGATGAACGAGCTTTATCAAAAAATATAACCGTCTGATCCATTATTGTAACTATCTTGTTCCTACTTTGCTTATACATACTACCGACAGCATTACTGAAGCCAATGCAAAAGGAAGGGCCGAGTTGATAACTTTCACCAAGTGCAGTATCTCTAATTATGATTGCAATCGCGACGATTTGAGCGGTGTCAGTCGGTGGAAAGTGCGAAGAGAAAGGGCGGGAGTTTCCAGGATGATAAAGAGTGAATGCTACATTGATGGGATGACTGGGGCTTTGCAAACGGTGAGACCTTCAGAGATTAAAATTTTGACATGTTACGTCGGCACCAATGCCGCACCCTTGCCGATGCCGAGATCTAATCGGTTAATGGGACCCCCGACACTCCCTTTACACACAATCTCCCCCACCTGAACTTCGAACTTCAAACTCAGCCATCTCAGGAACATCTGCCCGGTCCGCTTCAACATGTATCTACTTCTGTTGTAATTCAGAAATTCCCATGAAGCTGTTTCACTCGGTACCACGAAAAACCGGACAGGTTAGTCGACCAGTGTCTTCTCTACCCGAAGTCCTCACTAATCCTCTCTAATACGAGTGCTTCTTATTAGATTCAGACAAATTGACGTCCCTGAAATGAATGCTGCCTTAAAGTCCTTTTCGCGGGAAGGCCTCATGCGCGGGTCTCTTCAGATCATCTCTATAAATGCTATTTCCACTTACGAATGCCCTCACTCCTATGTGATAATACATTTCTAGGAAGGTAAATAAACACTGAGGCTACGCACCCAGGAAAATCGGATCCCTGCGATGGAGCATGGTATCAATCAAACGTCACGGTCGATGTCGATTTTCTCAGTGCGGTCACCTCTTGAGAAGGTTTATCTGTGTACCACCCGTATTGTAATCAACTTGCAGCCACCTAGGGACCTCAAATTGGTATAAAAGAACAAAATTTCGGCCATACATACACATGCACAGACACGCAGTATAAATTGATACCCGACCAGCCTCCTCTTCAAGAGCCGTCTTTGATCAGGCTGACTTTGAGATTGATCACAATCTGAGATCTTCTAATCTATATTCGGAAGTAACTGATTCTTTGCAACGACTTATTTTCCACTTCCTTTCTTCTTTTGTAAGTATGTGGCTATGATTCGGAATCGTTCTTTTCTTGTCTTCCAAACGGTGGCTTTGATAAATTTACGGCTCAATCAGAGGCCAGATAACTTCGGAGGTTCGTGCGTAATGATACTCTACTTTTCAAGTCATCTGCATGGCATCAAAAGCAGATGTACTAGTACCTGTGGTATCCAAGCCTTTCCGGGTTGGACATAGCCTTCAAATTCATGGATTTTCTGTTGTTAATTAGAGTCAAATGTGCGGGATCTCTGAGATAGTTTTCTTCGTCAAAGGCAAAACTGGCACCTGGTGCTCAGGTTTTAATGTAACAGCACTGTATTTATTTACTCCGCACTACTGGTAGTTTTGCAACCTTCAGGAATAAGCGCTCTTTTGGTGTTGGGCATAATGTTGCATGTTGTGACACAGCTGATCAAGAGTGACCATCACGAAAATTTTCCCGCGTTAGTTACCGGACACTATCACGAAAACCTTCTGTAGAGTTGGGATTTTCATTTACAGTCTCTGAGAGGTGAATATTCAATTTCACTTTTCGAACTATTTGTGCCCACTTACTTCAAGCCGCTGATCACCAACCTTCTGGCAGCGGCTTCTGCCACTTTAGCAACGGGGGTTGGACGTGTCTGGCTGCGCATCCTAAACAACTGATATTTATTATCGGGCCACTTTCTTTAGCTCTAACTGGGGTCTGTCATGGTGTAACGCTGGCTGCTGCTGTTTGGACCAGCTACCAGAGAAATCAAGTAAGAAGGTGGATCGGAGCACTAGTAGATCAACCCGAATGATTGGATTGGACATCCCGCTGGTCCGATGGGAGAGGAAGTATAGGGATAGTAAGTCCGGGTGCAAGTCCATTGAGATATTCAAGGTTCAGTACCGGCCAGGTGTTTCGTTTATTTCATGTGCACCAGGACAATCCCAGCGACTCGGAGGTGTTAGCGTCATTGTCAATTGCATTCTTTGTTATGTTGTGGATTTTGGTATTAACATGGGTGATCTAGTACTATAAGATACTCGGCACTTCACATCGCTTCACGCTGACCTCTTCTAGAATTTTGTGGCTCAAATTACGAGATAAGGATGCACTTGATAATGCAAACAATGGACTAAAATTTTCCGTAACCAATTCGGTATCTTAGCCAACATAGTCAAAAATAGACTGAAGATTTGTGTTGAAGGGCTCTGTTTCAATATATGCATATCTTTCTTTTGCAGGCTCGCGGGATCGGTTTTCTCGGACAACTGGGGAGACTTGATCGAATTCTCGGAACCTCCTGACCTCCCTGAAAGTACACACACCAAGTGGTAAGTATTTATTACCTCTTGACTTGTTTGACAGTATACTCTTATTCAATGACAACTGACCCTACAAAAAGTTTCGCAAGTTATATCGTTTAACTAGGTAATGATTAAGCAGGTGTTCTCAAATTGCCGTGAGGTTGCCTAACGGATTACTGTATAGACATTGTCCCTGAGCTATGACTCGGTCATTCCTACCTTGGATGTTCTCCTGCAAAAGCCTCCGAGTCGAAGCAATATCTCCCACCACTTGCAGTTGACCTGGCCTTGTATGAATCTTGCTTTTGTTGATGATAAGATTCTTCAATGAATTCTGAGCTTTTTCATCCAATTATAAGACTCCTGAACCTGGAGTCTATCCGAAAGAAGTATTTCCAAAGTTATCAAACTTGATTGCGAGCTATTTGGAGTTATCGTTGAATCGGTGCCGTCATTGGATGGTTCTACCATGACCCTTTCAGCGTCTACTCCCAATTCAGTTGTAGACCTGACGCCGAATGTGGGGAATACGACAAAGGTACATTCATCAGCTGAAAGGAATTTTTATCCCCCTCTGTCTTTATATACATAGTATGAGTTTATTTCCTCGGACTCTAAGGCTAGAATCTCTTTCAATATGATTGGAGCTTTATCTGTCCGTGAGCTGGATATCCAGTTGTCCATGTCGTCATTTTACCGCCCTTACTGTCCTTTGTGAGAGATTTTCGAGTACATATGTATAAAAGATTCTGTCAAATAATTCTGCCAGACATCGCTTAGCTTACTGACTCGATCGATTGCAAGTTCAGAGAGACCGACCTGTAAATGTTTAACTAAATTTCATAACTACCTACACCTTTGAGAAAAGCTATCCAATTGGGTAAATCTCCAGTTGGCGATAAACTGTCGGGTGCTTAGCTGTGCTTAAGCCGAAGCCATAACGCCTGAGGCTGTACGAACATTTGTAGACCATGAGGATTCAGCTGCAGGGTAACCAAGTACTCAGAGAGGTCCCCATCTTTCCGTTACACCGACCCTTCAATGTAGCAAATGCGCCCGTAATCTCATGCGCTCCGCCCTACGTGAGAGCCGAGTCCGAGGTAAGTAAGGGTAAGTAATATGTACACACACCGGTATATACAGAAGTACACAATCTTGAATGGCAGAACTGCCGGAAAATGTGGAAGTTCCGGAAGTACGCATATTCGGGTACGTAACCTATCGCAAGCTTGGAATTTTTGCGTGTCGTAGAGTATCAAAAATATAGAGAGCAGCTTCATGTTACGATTGATTTGTTTGGAATCTATCCGTATGACAGCTTTGATTGCTTTCTCGAAGACTTTCCTGAAGGAGCGCCTTCAACTTCAAATGTACCTTCTCTCAAGAACCAACCATTTCTACATCAACTAGTCCACAGTTCTCCGATAATTGATCGAGGCTATTTATTCCAATTCTATTGGACCGGAACATCGTTTATTCTATATCTTCTGTGTCCTTTACGAGCCCGACACGATCACACGCGTCCGTGTCCTAGTTCGACTGCTTCAGAATGTAAAGGTGTTTGTATTGACTCAGTATCTGACCAGTAGCAAATTTAAGTTCGATATGTAGGGTGTCAATATTAAACGCCAGTAGGCCAAGTCAATTATCACATGTACCCCTCGTTCAGGTCCTCATAATGAGCCGGCTTTTACCTGTTGGCCCAGCTTGGGACGTACGGCATGGTTCTCAATGAAGATTGCGATCCCGCCCCTAGGCTCTAATTATTACTCCATCAGTCCGCTGTCGCATACATATTCAGACTTTCTTCGAAGAACTTCTGCAAACATGGCCATCTTTGGAACACCGACTTCCCAACACTTTGAAAAAATTTTCTGAATCATCTTACCCTCGACCTCCGAGTCTAGATATGGTGCCTGAGCTACCATCTCAGTACCACAACTCAAAACGTATTCTCCCTCTTACCAACGGTTCTTTCCGCCATCCATTGACTGGTCCGTTCAAACGAGCTTTCGTCTCATCTCGTGTCCTTTTGCCGTTCGCTACTAGCTTGGACGTTAAAATCGCTTCCCCCGATGGTTCCCAGACTCCGAGTTCTGTGTCAGCTGGCTGACAATGACATTTTTGGCATAAACCGCCACCGTAGTAAAGGCGGCCAATGAATATGTATGTATATCCCGACGTTAAAAAAAAAGTATTCAAAAAAATATGTATATCTCTCCTTCCGCTAAAACCGCCGGCACCCTTCGACTTGAGCTGGACCTGCAGGGAAATATTCCTCGTACATAAGTAACTTGCTTTATTCTGTCTATTTATTTCCCTTTGGTTAGACCGCCTTGGCCCTGGATGATTCAATCGGATCCGGATGCACTTTTATGTAGCGAGTCCGAAATCTAGAAATGGCGCGATTGCTCTAAAGCGAAGCAGCTTGCATTTATGAGAATAGATATGTCGGTTCCTCGTGCCTATGCGGCGTAAGACCCACTCTCATGCAGGAAGGTAAGTACGTTATTCCGAACTGGATGTAAGTAATGGCAGCAAATTACTGTTTTACCAAGGTTCGAGACAGGGCCACTACCATGTGCAAGTGCAAGTGCGTTTTACACAGACCTAGACACGGCATGGGAAGTCTAGATAAGTGGAAGGACCGTGTGCTTTATGGCCATTGTACTGGGATGGGATGGGAAGGAATTGGGATTTCGGAAGTCTAAGTAGCGCTTATGTGTGCGCAAGAAGCGCATACACATACATTCCCCCAGGTGCGTCGCGTAAGTAGACAGATATGGGGCCTTCTCATATGTACGCTCGCGAAGATATGGGACAGACTAACCTCGTATAGAATCTGGGCCGCGGTATGCTACGGGAGTGTCCGGAGAAGAGATGCACGAGGGTGATAGTGATCAAGTGAAATCTAGTGAAATCTCCTCGTCCTTTATGATCAGAGCAGGAGCGGGGCGGCGTCGATCATTATTAGCACGGCGGGGCACGGTTATAATGATAAAGATCTTTTCATGATGAGCCACCATCTATGGGATAGCTTGGATTGGACTTGGAAGTATTTGGAAAGAAATCAACGTCGTCATCGAGAAGAGTCTACGGCCCGCGCCCCTTGTGATTGTTACGGTTCAAGGGCAAAGGCAGTTCTTGGACCTCAGGGGCAGTAAGTATCCTCAGATATCAATGACATATGTTTGCGTGAATTCTGGATGTTGACGTCCATTGTTGCATTCCTGACGTCGTCGAGTTCGAATGATATGCATTCCTTGTGAAAAAGCAGATACTAAAAACACAATCTTCAGGTGTTCTGATGAGCTGCAGTAGGAAGTAAGGTTCGAACCTTGCCACCATCGTTCCGAATATCACATTCCTGCCCTGCATTTTAGTCCAAATTTTTCAAAGTTCAAGTTCATATGTTTTCATGCATGCCGCCACACCTTTATGAATTATCCCAGTCAATCTACGTATTCTTTCTCATCTACATTATGTAAACTGGATCATACCGTGAACTCTTTTGAAAATGAACACCTTGACTGTGACTCTATCGAGGAATGGTAACTGTTACTAGCGATATTACTATCATCAATATTGCAAGCAAGAGACCCCAAAAGTAGACACACAGTATGAAAATCACGACGATCCATACATGATCATCCGAGTCGTACCTCCGTCGATGATGCACGAGGGTCAGAATCATCCTTCCAAAGTTGACACACGCGGTAAGTTCATAAAGGAGAAATAAAATCAAAATCGAGTCGAGTGTTTGATTTAAGGTTCTGTTCTACGGCCAATTTCTCTGGCTAGCAGGGTTTAGAATGTCATCATACATGTAGATCATGACACAGCTGTAGGATCGGATGTGCACATTCGCCGATATGGACCTTTGTGATATTGAACGCTTGTGCAGAAATAGGGGTAGATTGGTATTTGAACCTGGCAGGTATTGAAGCTTGTTGGATATTTCTCCAAATCTTTTTGCGATCCGCAGGGTCGAGGCACGGGATGGCTCGATATCCTTACTTTGAGTTCCACTGTTCCTGAGAGACGCTCCGGAGTAGGCCAAATATGTCCTCACTAATGGACCATGACCTTCACAACGTATTGCCAAGACAAGACGATTTCCGAATAACTGAAGCAGGGATTTTAAAATACTATGTAATTGTTGTTTTAAATTCCTCATTTCAAAAGTACTAAGCGCCGACGAAAGACACTTTAGACGCTCAGTAATAGCGCTCAATACGTCAATAGAATACTCGATTCTTGACGCTGCATTTGCTGTAAGCAGTAAGTAAGCAGTGGTAGTATGTTGTACCCCAATTCCAACTCACACCGAGGACGTCAAAGCTCCTGAAAACCCGGAAAGGGTTGGCCCGGCGTGCTATATAGCTGTAGCAGTTGACTAAGTACTCACTACCTGTACATGGGCGATAACAGACACGAGTCATCAGGTTGTGGAGTACCTCTATTAGTATCAGTTATACCAAGACAGTCAGAATGGAAGATCGCTGTACAGACTCTGTCCTCCATACCGTGCGTGACCTGGAAGTAAGTGGGGTAGTAGAACAAGTTCTTGGGAACACATTCAAGGTTATGCCATGAGCGTCACCCTGGACGGCAGAAGGAAGAACAGTAGAGCATATTGACCCACTGTACCACTTGTTTCCCGAACGAATGAGAGCATAGACCTGATGATATGAATACGAGCGCTATTATGTCAAAAACCTAATTTTACATTGAATAGTCTCCGAGCCCGGCTTTAGTGAGAGCTGGGGGGCTACAAGAGCTAGAACAGGGTAAGGTTTATGAAGGAGGCACAGTTGGAGCTTCTGACATTGAAAGATCCAGGTTTCAAGTGTTTTATCAAGACACCGGCGCACTGACGGCCAAGATGGTCAAAGTTGGAAGCTCGAGAGAGCCCGGCGAAATCCATTTCTATTCGGGTCTGTCGGACGGGACTGTGAGTCTGCGAAATTCCCACTCTCTCCCAGTATGACTTGTCTGAAGGGTCAGGAACTCCTTCCCTATAATTAATGGTATTTGATCTGGCGGAGCTTCTTTCTTTACATCAAGACGAGTGGTGCTTCTTTATAGATACATCTATACCCATCGACAGCTGCAGAGGCAGAGAATAGAAAGCCATGGACAGACTGACGAGGCTATGCAAGAAGCTCAATTCAAAATTGAAAGCACACAATGCGGGACGCGTTACAACCGTCCATCCATTACATTGGATAACAGCGTTACGACCATTTTCAAACTTCTCTTGAGAGGGCTCCAACCCAAGGCTATAGTAGGCAGCAAGTTCCGTGAGGAGAGATACGATAGACAGATTTTGGATTGTGACAGCGTGTCGCGGGGGACGGACTTGGTTGTTCGCTCTAGAGTCTGGCAATCGACAGAAAGATTGTCTATAAATATGTCTTGTACCAGCCATTTCAGCATATGGGTTCCGGATGAATTACTATTGGCCACACAAAATGAGGCGATATGTGCCGCATGCTAGCAAATCGTTTTTGGTAGTAGGTGTTCTATGTATCGACGCTGTTGGGATGTAGAGATATGCGGGTAACTGACGTGCAATACCAAGTACGCGCGGTGAGTCAGACAGCCCGCCCGTCTGTGAGAGTTTTGAACTTTGTCATAGCTATGCTCGAATAACCAATAGAGCAGCGCTTAGAGGGTTCGAAAAGCTACTCTAGTGGGCAAGTTTGCCGCAGACCAGTACTCCAATACTGATGTTTTTAGAATGGAAGATTGACTTGTAGATTCGGAAATTAATGAGCAGTGAGCGTCTCTTTAGCAAAGGCATGGCTGTGGGTGGCTTGATGTAGATAGCCCGAAGAAAGATATACACTTTATAGAGATGTGTAACATGTACCGTTCCGATGATCAATGCATGGCTAGAGGTGCCTT
The DNA here is from genome assembly GCA_037954225.1 of Stygiomarasmius scandens. Taxonomy (NCBI): domain Eukaryota; kingdom Fungi; phylum Basidiomycota; class Agaricomycetes; order Agaricales; family Campanellaceae; genus Stygiomarasmius; species Stygiomarasmius scandens. The sequence continues at coordinate 764,023 of JBANRG010000002.1, read as the reverse complement.
GTGCCCGCCGGAAGTAACTTTCGAGTGCGACGGAGATTTGAGATTAGAAACAAAGGGACTAGCGCGACATTGGACGGTAACGCTGCAACGGCTTGTAAAGACAAGGAGTGTTGACAAAAACAAAGACAGGATGGTTGTTGTGTGCGCTCGCCGCCACTGGGCGGGAAGAATTGGTTCCGAGGGCGTGTTTTGTTTGGCCGGCGGGTGGAGCAGGGGACGGACCCGAGGAAGTGTTATCTGTGAGTGGCAGGGGGCAGTGTTTCATGATACCTCTTTGGTCACGTAATAGCATTGGCGGTGTTCCGGGGCCAAGTCCGTGCAGTCCCAGAAGAACGGACAGATCTGAGATGGGAGAATTGGGGTCCCATGCGAGTTCCCGGGGTCGTGAGAGGGGAACACATTGGAGAGTATCCAGATTTGGACAAGACCCTGGCAGAGCGATTTTAAAGAAAGAGATTCGAGGGACGGAATGGCAAGCCATGGACTCGCTGCAATTCGACGGTTACTCTACCTACGACGACTCGTCTGCACCCCGCACACCGTCCCCTCGCACCGACGAGCGCCCATACATCTACGATCACGAGCCATGGCAGAACAAGGGTTCCCTTCTTCACGAACTCTACAATAACGACGACGTCTACATTGAGCCACAACACTATCCTATGATGCGTCGCGCCACTTTCCCCTATGTCCGCCAGGACGACTATGCGTACATGCAGCACGCTCAGCTTCCCCCAGAGCCAGTCAAGATGGAGGATTCGTACATTGTTCCCTCGCAGCAGCACTCGTATTACCCCCAGGACTTTCACCACCTCCCGCCACCTCCCATCAACTCCTATCTCGGCCCTCATCCCGGTCTGCCTGTGCAGCACACGGATGACGCCGCGTCCAAAGAGACCCAGTATCTCCGACGCCGCTGCTTCAACTGCCACACCACCGAGCCACCTTCATGGCGTCGCTCGACTCTCAACCCCGGCAAAATTGTTTGCAACAAGTGTGGCCTTTACGAACGTACCCATTTGCGTCCTCGCCCGCTCCGTTTCGACGAGCTTCGCGCTGGCAACAAGGCTCGCAAAGCCTCAAAAGCCGCCGCTGCTGCTGCTGCCGCCGGCAACTCGACTTCCCCCACTCCCTCTTCTCCAAAGAGTCCGTCTGTAAAGAAGGAACCACGCGAAGGCACACTCGCGCGTCGATCTTCCGTGTCAAGCGCGTCATCGGCCTCTGCCGGCGGCAGTGACTGGGATGACAATGGTATGTCCAATTCCGAGCTTCTAGCTTCTTTCTCAATCTGACGTATTGGTTCAGCTTCCATCTACTCCTCTGGCTCTGCCCCTCCTACTTCATACAATTCTCCCAGCATGTCTCCTTCCTTCTCCCTTCCTTCCGATGAACGCCAGTCATTATCTCCACCTCTTTCCTCCGCAGGCTCATCCATACGCCTCCCCAATGCTCCTCTCAACGACATTGCCTTCCAGATGAGTCCATCTCCGATGCACCACAATATTCCTCTTCCTTCTCCCGGACCATCTCCACTTGGCATGTCAATGTCGCTCTCTCCTGACCTCGGAGCACTTCCTCCACCTCATTCGCCCGCTCTCATGGGCTCCCATGGCATGTCAGGCCCTAGTCCCCGCATGAAATCGCATACTATTAGCACCAGTGCACCTTACGAGTCGTTTTTGAGTGCACACGAAACGATCGGTATGCGTTCAAGGGGCGCCAGCGTCTCATCTGGGCTTTCTTTGCCCCCTTCAGATCTCAGTTTGACTCTGGTCGAAGAGCCAGTGAGCAACTGGGTAGAACCGTCCATGTTGAAAGAGGAAATTGTTGTATAAAACCTTCGCTTGACGCGCTCTTGTTCACTTGTCTTGAACTGTTACCCCCCAAGTCTCCCGATACCAAGTATTTATTCCGTTTCATCAGAAAAAGAAAAGATGTCATTCGGAACTCTCTGCACTCTGCACTTTTTTTGTACCTAGCTCTGCAGTGCACGACTTTTTTTACAATTATTTATTTCTCTATCTATGGCTTTGCTCCCCCATCCCTCCTATCCGTTCTTGTCCCCTTCGCGCGTCACCCTATCCCCTCTTCCCACCCGACCCATTTCCAAAATTCCTTGTGAAATACTTTTGACTGCGTCAGAACACTTTTCGTCCATTCGTTTATAGTTTCGTTCTCAAAAAATATCTGGTTCTGATTTGCTTTTGCTTGCTCTTGGATTCTTTATTTCGTTCTAGGTTGTGTTTTGTGTGTAGTATGTATGTTTTCTTGCGTTCGCTATATTATGTATATATGTGTACACTTCTCTCACTTGCCCCTTCTCACTTTCTTTTTCCCTGTTACTTATTTTGTTTTCATTCTTTTTATGTTTCTCTCCCTCTCCCTCTCTTGTACTCTTTATCATTATAGCAGACCGACCCAAGCTTGTATAACACTCGTCGCATTTGACTTATATCTGCATCGTACATACGCTCGCAAATTACAAAATAGAAGGCATAAAAAGGAATTTTCTACTCTCTATTCTTCCGAGGGAAAAAAAAAAGTGTGAACGTTTATTACGACGCGACTCAGGGTCCTCTCGCCATAGACATTTAACCGACGCGTTGGAGCATGGATAGACAAACGTGGATTCATAAACTAACGTGGCACGTTGGGGGCCAGGGAAAAACTTTTTGACCCACAGGCCAAGGTAGCCTCGACTAGACCTACTCACTCCCACAAGTTGCCTGCCTGACTGACCTGGGCACGGAGAAACCCGACCGATAAAGTCGTCGCATCGGGTATACGTACCGAACCAGCGCGTACCTACCCTGAGACTCGGAGGCTGTGGAGGATTTTCAACTAGTCGCAATTTCCTCAAGCAAGTAAGTATGACATATGCAAGTACAAGCTGAGACAAGCTACGTGTCTATGGCTAAACCCAACTTGGAAGACGGGAGAGTTTCAGAGGTACAGAGAAGACAAGTGGGTCTACGTCTACCGCGCTACGTGGGTATGGGTATACGTAGGTTCCGATTCTCTCGTACGGCGCGCGGCCGTTCAATGTCCAACTGGCCAAGAGAAGCACCAGCACGTCAGAGGTTCTGAAAGAGACTCGTTGAAAATGAAAATTGAAATCCCTATTCAACTTGGGAACTAGTGTGTTCCGGGCTGGAAAATTCGCTTTATCACGTTCTGAATCGAGCAAGATAGTGGGCATAAGCTGAATACCCGGGACGCGAGACGCGTACCTGTGTGGTCAAGTACTTATCCTGTGTTTTGACCGGTCCAAGAAAGTGCCAGTAAGTAAATGAGGACCGACCTGTAGGATGTTCGTTATCTACCCACTTTGATGCAGAAACGATCTTCAGTCTTCACATGTGGTCTATCTGGTTACAGCTACTCTTCCAGTCCCAGGGCGCAGGACCGTCGATTATTGCATCCACAATACTTGAAAAACTTCGATCATTGATCGTGTCGCAAATATCCAAAAACGGGAGCTAATTTTCCTCTCCTGAAAAGAAGAACTTCTTTTCCATGTGCGTATATAAGGATATAAGATCGTCAGAAGACACAATTATTTACGATCACTTTGCAACCAGTTTTGATTCCGTCTGTGTTCCTTTTTGTTCCTGTAGGCATTGTAGGTATCGTTGAGGAGTGGCTTTTACTAGGTCTGATCACTCTCTCCAGTTCTCAAGCCGTTTCTAAACCGGAGTAAATTGAAAGTAAGGGTCTGACGGAGTTTGCGGATATAGACTACTTGAATGCAAACCAACATTCATCGTTGCACAATATCATAAGAGGGGAAGCACCATTGAGTGCATCGTAGGTGCAGGGATTGTCAATTGAATAGACGTTCAGGAGTGTCCTTGCTCGAAAACCGTAAACCTGGGTGCGCAGTCTTAGATTTTGTCCAGCACAACGAGTCCGCACGTTCACCCGTAAATCCAGTCGATTGGATGAAGATAGTAACCCATTAGAGTGCTACGTGCGTAGTAGTAAGTCAATAAGACACCAGAACCCCAGATTAAAGCCCGAGGATAGCTCAATAATTGGCACTGGTCACCAGTCCCAGTCCAAATATTTCCTGGTCGCCATCGATATTGTGCCCAAGCGCTCATAATCGTCAAAATCCTTTTAGGGACTAACCGAGCCCGAGGAGTCCGATTCCAATATTGCTACCAGCTGGTGTCAGGGTAAGCCGTAGTCAGGACTAATTGAAGTTAAATGTTATTCCATTGTCTTACTGCTCGCAAATCGAATTTTTCCTATTTGCCAGTCGATTTTGTTGAGAAATACATATGCCTCTTGCGTAAATCGTTTGTTTGGCCCGGTCAGGTTAGGTTTCAAACGATTACGCCATTATTATTCGAATCGGTCACTAGACCCGTGCTTAGTGTGCCTCGAGGCACGACTTCAAAACTGAGGCTAGATGAAAAACGGTCCACTGCTCCATGATACTCCAATCTATAGATGGATGCTATCGTCATTCGGGATAGTGACACGGTCGGACCATACCAGATATCCTAACGGAAAGTGAGAAAGTGAGAAGGGATAGCCTCTGTGCAAAATTGAAATTCAGCGGCGAGAGGAACCCTTGCCAGAATTGCATACATAATTGACTCCGAAGGAGACTCAGGGAGAGAGTGACTGTACGAAACAAGCGGTTGCTATCACGCTGTCAGGAGTGGCGAGTGGCGAATTTCGACAATTGCAATTGAAATTGAACTTTTTGTGTCCAGTCAGGAGCTGGATTTTCTTGTGCAGGGCGGAAATCGAGGGATAGGGGGGTATGTGTAGAGGCTTGACGTAGCCAGACAGTACCTAGACGAGTTGAGCCTTGTATGCGAGTAAGATCGTGTATCTGTTCCAGAAACGGAATCTAATAACGCCAGTCTCGAGAATTTCATGCGAAAAAGGGCCTAGAACACGACAAGAAAATGGGTGGTGTTTTGGTTTACACGTCAGAGCTTGACCCTGTAGAATCCATTTTTCCAGACACCTAATAGGACTCCTAGATGACTTATCAGGTTGCTTCACCCCAGGGCCAGAGCTCCATTAAAGGTTCAGAAAGTTGATTCAGAATTTCCTAACCTTGCAGCACCAACATAGCTTGAAGTGGACGTCGCAGGAAGACACTCAACACGTAAGCGTCGTAGTAGGCGCGTGAATGTCCCACGATAACTCTTACTCTTGGACGGCACAAGTCAAATCTCAATCTGCGCTCTCTATCTAGAAGGCTTAGATGGCTGTGACCCTCAAACTCACATGCATATTGACCCTTTTTCCTCAGAACTTTTTCGCACTCATCGCCAACTCTAGTTTTTACACGTACTTATCCCTTGGAGTTAGGAATCATGAATTTTTGCAAATATTGATCCATCTCCGAGGACCTTGAATGTACACAACTTTCAAAGCTTGCTCTCCGGTGCTATACAAAGTGTCCTTTGCGATGCAATACGCCGGTGTCAAGAAATCTGACGTCTGCTATGAAGCCTCGAGGCCGTCCTGGATGGATCTTACACCCTTGACGGCAAATGAGGGAAAGAGGCGCTATATTGCCACTCGCAGCTTCTGCTGGCCAGGGAGTAGTCAAGATCCCTTTGCGACGTACCATGTTTTCCTCCGTTGTAGTCGCTTCATCCTCAAGGTTCTGGGCCGCCTTGGAAACACCTCATCCGAGAAGATTCGAAGTTACGGAGGGATATATGGTTACGGAATGCCGTTACAGAAAAAGCTTCGCTGTATGTTTTCAGCGTTAATGCCGATGCTTCTGTGCTCATGACAGACGAATATTGGAACCCAACTACAGCAGAGAGATCTAGGAGCTTACTGAATATGTTCTTACAGCCCGAAGCAGAGAAGCACAACTTTTCATTCCGAAATCGGTTCAAATGTGGCCTAGACCAAAATGGAGACGCTCAGCAGCGAAAACTATGATTTGTTTATTCGGTACTCGCCCTGCTTCAGCCGCCAAGTAGAGGAGATAATAGTTTGAAAATCGGTTCTGCGTATGTGAAAAATCTCAGTAGCTTGTTCTGGAATAGTTTGCTCAGCGCGTTCACCATCACCAGATTCTTTCCATCAACCTCGAGTAGGACCGTATCGCGTTCCTCGTCAAAGTGGCATCCATGATCCATGTCAAGACTTTCCTGGAGGTTGGCGCTGGTACGCATCTTTTTCCGGTATATCCGTATACGATGGAGATATATCCGGACTAGTCTTTAGTTTCCGGCTTGTCGTTCTTCTTCACCTATTCAATACACGTCTTGTACAAATCTAGTCTAATTACAGGTGCACGAATCGGAGTTGAAGCATTTCGAACCTCTTACTTCTCGGAAAGCCCACTATAACCCGAAAAATGCAGCTCAGCGATATGTTGAGTATCAGGCAATATATCGACTGTTCACTTACAGAGGTCTTTCAGCGCCTCTGTACCTCGTATCGAATCTCAGTCTCGTTCCTAGATTAACTCGAATGCTATCCAAACTTTCGAGTTTCAGGCTGAAAGTCGCTCAAGTTGCTCTAGGTTTGTAATTTGAAACCTCCGGTGCGCCATATACTAGAGCTGACCGTCTATCAAAACGAAGCTCTTCCTTTTCCTGATGCAGGTTCTTACGGAAAGCAGTCCAACGGGAATATTGAGGTAATTCGTGGTCCTGCTGCTTTTGCTGTGCTGATCAATGAGCTCTAGTAACGCACGCGAAGTCATTAGGTGCTACAGAGCCTGAGGTGATGGGGTTTCATATTAAATCATCGAAGGAGTTGACCATGATTGAAAAACCTGTGCATCGGAGAAGCACGCTCTTGGACAGAGTTATTAGTACCGCATGAGGCGGCGCCTTATCTCCTATGAAACCGTTTTGAATCACCGATGGAGTGGCCATCATCAAATATTGTGAAAGAGGCCTTTCCCAAGTGCAAAATTGAAGACTTTCCCGGACATCCATATCATGATGATCAGGCCAGTACACCCCTATACTTCCGAGTAGACTTTCGATGTATCCGTGACATCATAAGTTCCTTTGCAGTGCAGATATACTAGTGCATTCAAATGCTAAGATTAAAAAAGTACGCTGTCAACCCCAGAATTCGATATTCTGGCGCTGAGAGCTCCAAACGGGTCCCTACAAGCATTTCTTGTTCGAAGTCTTCGGACTCCATGCAATTCGGGACTCCAAAATAACTTCTTCAAGCTTCAAGCCCACCTGACTCCGGGCGGGAATGCGTTTTGTAACCGTAAAGACATATCTCGAAGAAGTCAAGGAGACATAAGTCCAGGCTAAGTATATAGTATTCATCACATTTATCTGGAATCATGGGTATGACTGTTGCTATGTCTTATTGTACGAGGGATTGAACCTGGTAATTGTGAATGCAGGAATGGGGTACGAATTACGCACCCCCTTTCCTTTGTCCTCTGGCAATTGTACCAAGTTGAGCAACTATATTATCGACTGGGTAACTCGGTATAGGGGAAAACCTCCTTATCCGGGTACCAAATCAACGTGCTGATAAGATGGAGTTCTTGGGTTAGCCATGAATGAAAGGTTTTTCCCAACATTGAAAGTTCTGTGATGGTACGTGAGTATCTTGCGAATGGGCCGGGAGATATCAAGTCACCGTAGGAAAAACGGTAGTACTCGGCTTAAGTACTTATGTAAATCGAACAGCGCGTCGGCAAGCGGAGGTTCTACGGCCGCCGCCTTCCCGACAGCATAGAGCGGTCATTCAAAGCAGTCATACAAGGCAGTCTGGGATCGAGTCAAGTCGAAAAAGATGAATAAATAGAAGCACTATACAAGTTGAGACATTCCGGTAACGAAGAACAATAAATAGCTCTGTCTACACTCAGAATAAGTATAATATTGTCAACATTGAGACAATGAGAAAGTTGATTCATTTCTAGAAGGCAGGCAAAGCATGTAGACTCGACCCTGAATTTTACGCCAAATGCCGTGCCATTCCAGTATTCCTCGGAAAATAGGAAACTTATGTACTTATTATTTATTAGCGTATGAAGCGAGTGAGAAAAACTCCTGGGTTTTGCCCGCTGAAATATTGCTTTTCATTAATTGGCCGCCTTCAAAGTCGACTCACACATACAAGACTTTTGAATATCAGTCTTCAATTGGCTGACGAACGGCGGAGCACGGTACCGGTTAAGGGTCTTGTCGATTCAGTACTTACTGAACTCCAACCTATTCCAGCGTCAGGCAAGAGTTTAATACGAGAATGGTACAGGGTCATAACAATAATGAAGACCTCCTCAAGAGCAAGTCACACGGCATGTCGACCGTAGCATCGTCCCTTAGGCAAAGAAATCCAGAAGACCGTTAATTCCTTAACTAATACTGTATATTAAACGAATGTAAGTAATAGCCATCCTAATCCAAAATAATTTAAAAAGTCCAATTGTATGAAGTCCGTAAGTATACGTTTCAGTGCTTGACGCACACAGGAGTACCGACCCAAATATCAGAACAAGTTAAAAATGAGTTCCTATTGTTCCCGATACCGTCATCAATTTGAACACTGAGAAAGAAAAAAATGCTCACCAGGCCTTGATATTATCGGAAGTGGTTCCAAACTCCTTCGCAATGGTCGTGCAAGTATCGCCGTTGACACTGTAATATGTCTGCGTGCATTGCGAGCCTCCCGGAGGAACACAGATAGGAGTGTACGTCCAAATGTCGTTACAGTTCAGGAAGGAATTGGCTTTGAGAATTTGGTCGGCGCTCAAACCGAATTGAGCAGCGATGGTTGTGCAGGTATCACCGGATTTAGAAGTATATGTCAATGAACAAGTTTCAGTAGGTGCGACGGTAGAGGTCGTCGTCGAAGAGGTCGAAGTGGTTAAAGCAGGCATAGAAGTCTCGCTGCAAGGGATGTCCAAGACGTCACCAACCCAGCTAAAATAGATCATTAATGAGGCAATTTGAGGCAATCGAATGGACATTCGAGCGACGTACAGTTTGTTGCAGTCAAGGCCATTGTTGGCTGCTAAAAGCTGATCGAGGGTCACACTGTTCTTCTGTGCGATCGCATAACAGTAATCACCAGAGACAACAGTGTATTTTGCTGGAATACAGCCTGTTGGAGTAGGAGTGGTGATAGGAGTGGTGGAAGTCAAGGTAGAAACGGGGCAAGGGATCTGTACAGGAGTCCAAGCCCAGCTATAATGAACGTATCAGCAGAGAGTTCAGCGTAAATGAACCAGACGTACATATCATTGCAGTTGAGGAAAGTATTTGCCGCAAGAATCTGGTCAGCAGTAAGCCCATATTTCTGTCCGATCGAAGAGCAGGTGTCCCCTTGCACTGAAGTATAAGTTGTTGGAGTGCAAACGGTAGTGGTAGTAGATTGAACGCTAGTGGAGGTAGTGGTAGAGATACCGGTGGTGCTAGGGATAGTGGAACCGCTACAAGGGATATTAAGGGCATCGCCAACCATCCTAAAGGAAGCACAGATTAGCTCCTAGACTCAAAAAGGCAAGAAGAAGAAGCATACAGTGCGTTGCAGTCAAGACCACTATTAACTGCCAAAAGTTGGTCCAGTGTGATGCCGTGGTTCTGAGCGATGAGGTAGCAATAGTCGCCGGAAACAACAGTATATTTCTTAGGAGTGCATGTACCGGTGGGCTGAGAGTCAGTACTAGTAGTAGAGCGGGAGCTAGTGGTTGTAGTCGAGGCGCCAGGTGCTGCTTCCGAATACTGGTCAACAGTCCACTTTCCGCTGCAGGTCCAAGTGGAGTCTCGCTGTTGAGGAGCACCAATATAAGTGTATGGGGTAATGTCGAGACATTCGGCAGTGGTGATGAGACTGAACTCAGCACCGAGAAGTAGCTCTGCGGCCTCGAGGGCAGTTGTACCAGTCTATTAAAAGATGTTAGCACTGAACCAGGGACTTAAATAATTGAAAAGCGTACCTGAGGTAATACGTCGTGTGCAAGAGTGAAATGAGGAGGGTTTGTACCAGAAGCGATAGCGCTGTCGGCAAGACCTTTGTAGAATGCCAATATTTCTGCATTGGTGTCCTTGCCTTGGGAATCCTCACTATCAAGTTCCCAAGTGACAACCTTCTTCCCGAACTTCTGCTCGATGTATGTGACTTGAGCAGGATTGATGGAGCCATAGGGAGGGCTGCAAGCCTCCATGAGCTGATTAAGAAAATGAGGCAGATTAAATCAGGACGTACCGCAAGACGTTGGGCTTGATACCCAAAATCTTGATAAAGGCCTGATCAAGACGAAGGATTTCCACATCCAGCTGGTCGTTGGAGAGAGTAGCGATGTCGGGGTGACTCCAGGTATGAGAGGCAATTTGATGTCCTGCAGCATAGACCTGTTGGAGGATAGCGACATTTTCTTCGTCGTAGATACAGCCATAGTTGTCACCATTCATGTCTGAGCTACCCAGTAAGCGAGCCGGAGCGTTGAAGAAAATTGCATAAACACTTACAGAATGTCCCCCTGGCTCCCAGATTTTCAAGGTTCGTGGAAACATTGGTTGTGTGAACTAAGACAAAAGTGTATAGTATAGAACTAGGTCCAAAATGAGAAAACCTTACTGTAAGGACCCTAGAGGAAAATCAGTAAAAGAAATAGATGTTAGATAACGGAAAAAATACATCATCGTAAGTCATTGAAAATCCATGATTGCATTGCGTGACGGGCTCAACAGATGCACGGGTTTTACGGTGATGAAAGGAGGAACTATGGGGATGAGCAGTAGCGGCCAGGGCGGTGGCCAAAAGCAAAGTCGAGAGGGAAATCATCTTGGAGAAACGAGAGGCCAGTCGAGGGTGCGACGGAACACTTCTGAAAATTTAGATAAAAACGAGAAGGAGGTCAAGGCACCGTTCGAGGCGAACTGATTCTGGAGGGTAGGCCACAACATATTCTACGTTATATACCAAAATCGCCGACTCCTGACTCCTGAAAAAGTAGCAGTCGATCAGGGATAGTCCTTTGAGCACTTGGGTGCGGGCGGCAGGAACATGACAAAGAAGGCAAGTTGGAACAGAATGAGAAGGGTGCACAAGATCAACATGGAAAATCTGCCGAAATCAAAATGATCGTTAGAAGCTGAACAAAGAGAACTGAGCTCGATAGATGCAATAGGTGCCTCGAAAATCTCGGACCTAGGCATGATCTTTCATATCGTGCTTGGATCAGTCTGGTAGTGAAAGCACTTTTTTGTGTAATTAAAGCGCTAAGGGACCCAGAAAGGAAGGAATTTGCCTTGAATTCGATGATGGTAATCTGAAAAGCCTTGTGTAGCCTTACGTAAAGGATGGTAGTTGAACGTTGAGCATGAACACTGAATGTCGTCAATGCTAACAACCTCAAAAGGGATCCCTATTAATCGCTCAATTCCTTTCAAATTTCTGTGTTTCATTCAGATTTTAAAAAAGTGTGCTGTAAATCTCATTTGCTGCAAGGCCTTTAATCGTCGGAGAAGTTCTTACTACTCTGGAGCAAAGTCTATTGCTCATTCAAATACAATCTTCTTGCTAGCTACATTACTGTTCATAACGATCGCGGCAGACTGCCGCACTGCCTGAGCCAGTGCCGCTCCAGGCCTTGGACGACGCCGAGGTCCTTCACCCTGCCTGAATTCCCGTTTCGTGCGTTTCGTTTCACCCTCCTGCCTTCCTTCGCCACCAACATCTGCATCACCATTCTTATCATCTTCATGTTGCGTGTTTCTGCCCCCGCGATCGGTTTTCCTTTGCCTGTCATTTCTATCGTGTTTGTTTGTATGGGACCCAGATGTTCTGGGCTTGCCATCGGCATCTCCTTTGGGCTTATTAGGTCCACGACGAACAGCTTCTGCGGAAGCATATTCGACCACGAGTTTTCGTCCATTAAAATTATGGTTTTTGGGGTTTACCAGGGCAGAGGTAGCGTTTTCGATATCGGAAAAGTCGACAAATCCAAATCTGCAATGAAATAGATGTACAACGTGAGTTCATAGACTCAGTACTACAATGCAGAATGCACGTACCCTTTACACACCCCAGTATCTTCAAAGGTACCTAGTCGAATTCGTCGGATCCAATCCTCCCCTTCCATTTCTTCTTTTTCTTTTCCCTTCTGCTGCTTTGGACGATGCGCATCCAACATTTCGCGCAAAGATTCCTCCGTTGTTTCGAAGGGCAGATTGCCAATGAATAGTGTAGGAGCAGGAGGTTTCTTCTGCTGGCTGAGAATTTTTTGTGCGGTTTTGGATAAGGATTTGTTGACGACGTGCGATTGATCGCCCAAACTTTCCTCTGCAGATACAACAGGCTTAGGTCGACCTTCAAAGTTGTCACCTGCAGGAACAACATTAGTATCCAATGTCCCCCATGAACGTCTATGGACAGCCATACCGTCTTTGATTAACAGTTTTCTGCCGTTCAAAGGCCTTTCGGAAAGCGCGATGGCTACCGTTTTAGCATCGGGCGTAGAAAAATCTACGTAGGCAAATCTGTAATTATACGTTAATACGGACCATCGAAAAGATTGCACGATAGAACTTGCCCACGATTCTCTCCCTTAACACCGGGTTTACCAGAGGGTTTAGTTGGCATGTTTATCCTCGTAATCTCCCCGACACCATCGAAAAATGCCCTGAGGGCTTCTGGAGTTGTTTTGAAGGATAGATTCCCCACCCAGACGGAATTCTGTCGGGGAGGATGCTTTTTGTCGTCAGAGCCGGTTGTCTTTGCTTTACCATCGGCAAGTTTCCTCTTCTTTTTTGCGGGCTCATCTTTCGAAATTTTTTCTGCTAGCTTCGCCTTCTTTTTTTGCCTGCGTTTCTCAGCATGAGAGAGAGGAGCGTCGTCTTCTGCTGTTTGTCCGTCGGCTTCGTGGTCAGATTCAAGGTCGGGTTCGGATTCGGAGTCTGATGATTCTGAGGTTTCATCATTTTCAGCGAGAGATTGTCTCTTCCGCTTGGAAGGGGGTTCTGGACTTGCGGAGGACGAAGAGGACGAGGAAGAAGACATTGCCTCTGAAAAAAGTGCCGGACGGCAATACGAACTCAAGCGGCAACTTTCTTCCACGTTGTCTGATGCCTACTTCGTCTTCTACACTCAAGGATACCCCTGCCAGCATTAGTGATACCCTGAATAGCACTTCCTATACCTCTACTCGACCGCAATCTCAATTAGAATCGAGCCAAAATGCAAAGCTGGCTGCGAGTTCGCTTTCTTCCCTGAAATCCCTTATGGGTCTCCAACTCTTCACTCGTCTATTCACCTTCATTCTCAACCAAGCTCTATTCCGCATGGCGTCTCCAAAAGCATACGGTGTTGCTGCCATTCAGTTTGAACTTATGCTTAGTACCATTCTATTTCTGAGTCGCGAAGGGGTGCGTGGTGCACTATTGCGAGTCAAAGGATCAGCGCTGGAAAGAGGGAATGAACTGAAGTCAGAGGGGAAGGAGAAAGAGGCAAACTCAACAGAAGCGGCGATGAATGTTGGCTTCATACCTATTCTATTTGGTATACCTCTCGCCATTGGGACTTCCCTGTTCTATACGCGTTTCGCAAGCGCTGAAGCGAAAGCCCAGGGATATTTTGGCTGGGCTGTTGCATTGTACGCTGTTGCCGCTATCGTAGAACTATTGGCGGAACCAATGCATAACATGTGTGTCTCTGCGGTATTGTCGTTAATGTGTCTAATCAGGCTTTACAGGGCAATGACAGAACTCAAGACACACGTCCGAGTGCGTGCTGAAGGGGCCGGTATAACGTGCAAAACTCTCGTTACGTTCATTGTCCTTGTTTTGGATGCCAGACATGAACATCGTGGAAGTAAAGACCTTGCCTTGGTAGCCTTCGCGTTGGGTCAACTGGCATATGGCTCTTGCGTATTTGGCATGTATATCTCTCACTACCTTGGAGATATCACCTCGATATTTAAACGGTGAGAGTCTTCTCTTCAAATGTCGCTTTTACTCAACTTGAACACCGCAGAAAGAATTCGAAGAAACCGTTCTTTGACAGACGAATTCTCAGCTTGTCTATGACGATGACTACACAGTCCTTCGTAAAACACTTCTTAACTGAAGGAGACAAGCTGATCCTGTCTTGGTTCAGTCCACTTCAGGATCAGGGTGGATACGCTGTTGCTGTCAACTACGGTATGTTCTGTCTATGATGTCCCTCCGTTCGCTCAGATTGTTGCCCAGGTTCCCTGATTGCTCGAATCGTCTTTCAACCGGTCGAGGAGTCCTTGCGCATCTACTTCTCCAAAACTTTGACAGATGTTACAGTCAATTCTGTTGAAAAAGGATCTGGGCCAAAGTCTGATTCAAGCTCAAGTGGGCCTGGTCAAACCCAAAAGGACACCAAAATATCTTCTACCTCAGGTACAACTAGTGACGAACCCTCCAACGTAGTCTCTGCACTCAGAGAATCCGCCCGTGCCTTAGTATCTTTGCTACACATCCAAATCGTAGCATCGTTATTTGTCGTCATTTTTGGGTCTGCGTACATATCTCTAGTCCTCCATATAATCTTGCCGGCACAATATCTGAAGACCAGCGCACCTCAAGTTTTGCAGGCTTGGATATGGTATATCCCGGTGTTGGCAATCAATGGAGGACTAGAAGCTTTCCTGGCTAGTGTTGGTGGTAAAGAGGATGTAAACAGACAAAGTCGGTGAGTAATACCTCCAGTTAATACATTACACAGGACTGATCTCATCTCTGACAGGTGGATGGTCTTTTTTTCAGCTATCTATATTATTGCCGCTGTAGGGCTATACGCGACTGGTCTTGGTGACGTTTCACTTGTTTATGCCAATATTGTCAACCTGTCTGCTCGCATATTTTACGCGCTTGCGTTCTGTTCAAGCTTTTTCAAAACTATGCAGGCACGGTACGCTTTGCACGAGTCGATGCTTAATTGGAAGGAAGTCCTGCCTAGCAAGACAATTTCAGTCGCATTTCTCGTATCTGGTTTGACAGTGTATGTTAGTGAAACGTGGATGGGCGCAACAGAGTTACTGAAGAGAGATGGAAGGGGGATGTTGTTCAGTGTCCCGGTATTAGCACATGTAGTGTTAGGAGGTGGATTGGCCGTGATTTGCGCTGGAATTTGGTGGAGAACATGGGGAAAAAAGCTGTCTATCCCCCGGAAATCCAAGGCGCAGTAGGCGATGTGATTATAATCGTATTGAATCACCTTCCAAAAGGCGATTGTTCATAGATTAGCTGCGCTGTAAGATTTTTGCGTACTGAGAACGGACCCGGAGAAACAGAAGCCGTCGACGCGTAGTCAGAGTTGATAAGCAAATACTGCGTTGACGGTTGGCTTGGGAGATCATGCACAGCTTCATTCGGCTTCTCTGCCATAATGAATGACCACAGTCGATTATTACCACCATTCTGTTCATAGGAGCCTTTCTCCACACCTTCATTCTCTCTCCTCTCCTGCTGCATGAAACGTAATTCTAGTCAGGCATCAAGCAGCTCCTCTGCTCCTATCAAAAGCACGAAACGCCAAAAGACGTCTCAAGCATGTAACTCGTGCAGAAAATCCAAAACGCGTTGCGAAATTTTAGGTGACAGGGAAAAAGGTTCCTTGCAATGTCACCGTTGCAAGGTTTTAAGAATTCATTGCAGCTACCAAGACATGGAACGTTCAGAACTGGAGGAATCTTTACGACTGCCAAAGCTAGATAAGGACGAGAAAAAGCTCGACAAAATTTCGTTCGACAATGCATTAGAACGCACGTTGAAATGGGAGCAGGAGGCTTTGGGAATGATAGAGTCTGCGGGTGATTCGGGATTCTTGAAGATGGTTACGGAGGAACCCAACAAGCAGAGGTTCATGATATGGGACCTGCTTAGTTTTCCTGAAGGGCGTACTTATGATTGGGCCGCACCTCTTGAAACTATCCGGGAACTTGCAAAATACGTGTTCGAGTCTGACTCCAAACACAAGACGGACGGCACCACACCCACACCCGAACCTATAGCCAACGACTCGTTAACCCAGATTCTTACCGCTGAGCAAATCCAATATCTTCTGGACATGTACGTGGTTTCATGATAGAATTACTTAGATGTTGTATCGTTGATGTTCATGACTAGGTTTTCTAAACATTACACTCCCTGGCTCAACTATACTCCCATTCTTGACGCCCAGAACCCTATGCTTGACTTGGTCTGTTGTACCGTCGCATCACGGCACTTGGATGAATCGACTCGTGCCGTTGTTGCACCTCGCCTGCAGGCACTGACGCAGCAATCTTGCGCTAGATTAATATTCCAGTCACGGAATTCAGATTCTCTTGAGGCCATACAGTGTCTCCTCATCCTGTCCTTGTGGGCGCCTTTATGTGGTGCTTCAGAGGACCTGAGAGATGGAAGAACATTGATTGGGTCTGCGGTCAGTATGGCGATGAACTGTCGTTTAAATGAAGCTTGTGATAAAGCCTTCAAGTTACAAACTGCAAAGAAGAAGGGTGAGGAAGTTGATGAGTCTGAGCTCGTAGATGCAACAAACAAGTCTCGATTGGTGAGATTCTCCTCTGGTGATTAGATTCAGCTGCTTAACGTTAGCTTCTAGTGGTTGTCCATCGCGAATGCTGAATCAATGCAAGTCCATATTCTCTCGCGTTTTCTCTTGAGCGCAAATTGAAATGTCTTATAGGCTGTGCATAGGAAGTGGTCGCGTTGCATTGTCAAAACGGAATTACGAAGCCTACAGAGTTGTTTTTGGTATTAACCCAACGCTCTCCTTTTTCCCTTCGGATTTGACCACAGGGCGAGATATGAGGCTACGGCTTTTGGCGGAACTCTGCGATGCTACCGAAACTGGCATGGCTATCCCATTCCAGTCGATGTCTGAAGCTGACATTGAAACATGGTACGACTCTCTGGTTCACGTGTTTCAAAACATGAGTCGGATTTTGCGACTGTCTCTCCCTTTGGGAGGTAAGCAGCCATAGCCCAAGTCATTTTAGCCAATCTGATTCACTTTCAGTACTCGCTGAATCCGAGAAGTTTTACTATCAAATGCTTAACATTCATAACAAGTTCTTTCGGCTGCTGCTGCTCTATCATGCCCTAGGCAGCTGCCGAATGCATCAGAGAGAGAATCAAACAGGCAGGACAGACCTTTGGTTCAAGGAAGTACGTCCCAGAGGCGTCTTCTTAGTCATTATGTGGTCAAAGGAATCGTTCCAGCTCTCTGAGGCGTTCCTCATTTCCCTACTGGAAATGGATGCACCTTTTCTAGGGACTGCTCCTGATTATCTTTTCACAATGATCGCATTTGCAGCTGGTTATGCCCTTGCATCAAACTACGTCATTCTCCGAGGTCTAGGCGTCCAGGTTCCTGGATGTACGATGAAACTTGTTGAACGGGTAATCGCACTTCTCATGCAAGCTTCGGTTTCCGAAGATTCTTCGGCCCAAAAATGTGCGCAACTCATCAGTGTGATGTTTGCGTTATACAACGCCAGGAAGAGGGAATTATTGGCTCTACCTCGTCAGAATGTTATCGAGATCTTAGGGACTTATAATCCATGGCAGGGAGGGACTGGAAAGAAACCAGAGCCACGAATATCAGGAAAGACTTCGCCGTCTGCCAATGCAGAAGTGGGACTATTGGAGGCGGCATTAACATCAAGGGCTCCATCTTTACAGACGGTCTCTTCTTCCCCTTCCCCCGCTACAACCGCAACATCATGTTCGCAATCTTTGGATGCGCACTCTCCGTCGTCATCTCAAAACAGTATTTCGGGAACAAATGCGTCAAGCCCCGCCTCTCCTAACGTATCAGCGCCCATACAAAATGCTCCTCTTTCCAGCAATTCCAGTCTCCATCACCATCAGTCTTCCTACCATCTCCCTGATACTCAGACATATACCCACGCACAATCCGGTAAAGGAATCGATATGAATGCCTATGCCGGACCGACACCCAACGCCGGGAACAATCCGAATCCAGGTGTAGGTAACGGACAGTCTGAATTAGACATAAATATGTCCAATTTCGACTTTGGTTGGATTGACAACTCATTGCTTCAAAGCACCGAGTTCTGGAATGATTATATGGTGGATATGAACCTTCCTGGGTATCCAGGGTTTAACCTGAATACTCCAGCGTTTCCACCGGGGTATGATTCCAATCTCCACGGGCAGGGTCCATATCGTTAACAGAAGTTGCGTTCTTTTTGTGGTATGACGGGGTTGGAATACCGAAGATCTAGGTAGAACACCACGTATTAATTGGTTTACTTATTGAGAAGGAGGACATTTTATTATTGTATTTTTATCACCCACAGTAATTTGGCCTCGAACCCAGGATATGGTACGACTAGGCGGCTGCGCAAAGGAGAAAAATCCACACGGTATGGCAAAGCCGATACTAGTTCCATGCCAGCTGTGTAATTCTTTTGACACTCTACTGTACAATTTCGTCGCTGATAACTCAAGATCTCTATTCAACATATACGTGTCGGCTATGCCACACACATCTCATTTCTTCTTTCCTCCGTGTCCTGTCCTGGCCTTCTTCCCACCACCTTCACCGTCCTCGTCCAAAAATCCACCCAGTTCCAGTGCATTCCTTGCAGCTTGATTAATGTGCTTGAATCTGTCCGGGCCAAGGTGAATCCCACCAAAGTAGCGTGTGACGATGACAAGAACATTGCTGAGATCCTAAGTAGTTTAGGAGGTATTAGTACACTGGAGAAAAGTGGTTCTCAAAAATCACAATGGAATTAGGTTCAATGTGAGGAGATAGAAAGAAGCACAACAGAAAAAGGATCGAGAGAACACGATACGTACTAGAATCTGCAGCAGATGGGCTAGACGGCCGCCAGCTGCTGTTTCACCATCGTCATCGTTATCTAGTGCGATGAACATTTGAATGGAATCATTGACAGCTTGACTTAGTTTGTTGAAAGAGTACCTTGATGTAGGACATTTCCTATTTTACACCGCCAGGCGTTAATGATTGGATGTGCGGCACGAGATATTCGACGATCGGCGGAGAGATGAGCCAGAATGACAGGCACCTGTACAGGTGGGGAAGTAAGCTTTAGACCGCGCACCTGCTCAAGTAAAGTCTTACTTGAGAAGGGTCTGATATAGCACAGGCCCGTCCGATGAAGGAGCTCTTCCTGTCCACGATAGGCTCCGCCTCAAAGATTTGAATCCCTTGCGGCAAAGCTACGGGCTGAGACTGGCGTATATCTACAACACCGACTTTGGCCTCATCAGGCGAGTCTACGGTTTTCAAGTTATCGATGCCATTTCCCCGTAGGCCCTCCCGGACGAGTTCGCCAGCCTTTTCCATACTCAGATGATCTTCATACCACCGCGTACATCTGTCTAGGACATTTTGCAGACCGTCGAACACACAAACACTGTCTGGTATAAAGTCGATCCCGCTGGTAGAAGAAATAAATGTGCGAAGAATAGAGCCGAAAAGGGTCGAATCAACGCCAAAGGCGCCGATATAACGTGATAAAAGCTGTAGTTGAGGCGCTGAAGAGGCTGGGTACGTTGTTGGCAAAGATACTAAGACTTTGACTTTGACGTCGTCATACGGAGATGGCAAACTGTGCATTTGATCGTGAGGTAGGTTTCAATCTTGCCGAGCGGTGATTGACTCACCCTAGGACAACTTGATACCGGATAGTGTCGTTTTCCGGAGTACGACTGGGGCGATCCTCATCTGCGGATTCCCAGATGCGTATCGACTCGGGACCGTAGATGGATTTGAGCACTTGGCCCTTCTCTTCAGCTTGCAGATCGATATTTGCAGAAACTTGCTACATGCCTTCTAGTTCAGAACCTACGGGTTCTCTTTCTGGAACGGAAAGAAGATATTCTATCAAAGAATCGAGTACAATAGCCGACTCTGTGTTGTCCTCGGGAGGGGGAGACGGAGGTGCAGAGAGAGGAGCGGACATTGGAATCCAAGCTTCTGACTGGGACTTATGTCATCGCGAAATGCTACTTATTTTTGGACTACACGCCATTTCTCCCTTCCCCACCAACCCCCTGTTCACAATTAGACTCGAACCACTCACTGTGACCGCTATCCCGACTGTGCGAAGTGACTGGCTCGGGTCTAGTTCATAATGAAGCGCAAGGCCTCCACAACACAAGCCGCCAACAAACGACCCAAGTCTGTTCAGGCCTGCTCATCATGCAGAAAAAGCAAGACGCGCTGCGAAATTCTTGACGATATTAATCGTGTCCAGGTTATTCAGTGCCATCGTTGCAAGGTATTGGACATACAATGCTCATATCAGTCGATGGACAGAAGTGTTTTCGAAGGAGTCGGAAAGCCTAGCGATCTCGGCCATGCAAGAACCTCCGACCCAGATAACCCGTCTACTTCTGTATCAACAACCGCTACACCAGAAGACTCAGTTATGGAACCGAATGCCTTTCCACCAAAACCCCACACGATATGGCGTTTCCTGCGTGCACCGCAAGGGGCTTTGGATTGGTCGGCTCCTCTTGAAGCCATCCTTGATCTGTCCAAACAAGCAAATCCGACAACACCGAGAAATTCAGACCCCCTGCCCCCAGACGACTCCCTAAGCAACATCCTTACACGGCCTCAGATTGATCGTCTCCTCGAAATGTACGCGTTGTCCATCATTTCGGCCCTTCTTCCATGACTAAATGCAGAATGTTGTAGATTTTCTCAAAAATACACACCCTGGCTCAACTTCACACCCATACGTGAACATGAAAATCCTTTACTCGATCTCGTCTGCTGCACGATTGCAACTCGAGACCTCGATGATGCAAACCGTGCACTAATCGCTCCTCGTCTGCAAGCCCTGACGCAAGACTCTTGTGCTAAAATGATCTTTCAATCCTCACGACGCTCAGAATCTATAGAAGCTGTCCAGTGTCTTCTTATTTTATCACTATGGGCCCCACTGTGTGGATATTCCGACGATTTCCAAGATGGCAGGACTCTCATTGCGTCAGCGGTGAGTATAGCGCTGAATTGTCGACTGAACGAGGCCAGCGACAAAGTTGCGACTTTGCTTGACACGCGGTCAAAAGGCGGAGAAATAGACCAGACGGAGCTGTCCAATAATCTGGAAAAGACACGGCTGGTGCGTGTTCTCTGGCAAGTGCGTGTGTATTGACTTGACTCAGATAACATTTTCCCGACAGTGGATGGCATTAGCTAATGCCGAATCAATGTCAGTATTCCATCCGTCGACATGGTCAAACTCTAAATTTTCTGCAGGTTGTGCATAGGAAGTGGCCGAAACGCACTGTCAAAACGTAGCCCAAAATACCTGAACATCTTCACTCTATCCCCTAAACTCCCCGCTGATGTTGTAGGAGGTCGAGATCTTCGGTTGAGGCTACTGGCAGAACTTTTTGATTCCACCGAACAAGGCATGGCAATCCCATTCAAATCGCTATCCAGAGAAGATGTCGACGCTTGGTATGATGGCATGGCATACGTGTTCAGTAATCTAGCCCGTATAGGCAGATTGATGTTGCCACTTGGTGGTGAGCTCACGTCGCATATCGACTGGATGAATGTAGCTTATGAATTCTTATTGTTTCGTCTCATTTCAGTCGTCACAGATTTTGATGCCTTCTACTTTTACATGTTGAACATCATTCTTCGTTCCTGTCGGCTGCTCCTTTTATATCATGCTAGTTATTCGGCTCGAGCCTACTTCCATCGTACCGGCAATGACAATCCTTTCTGGTTCCGGGACGTTCGTCCGCGAGGTCTCAATATCATCATCTCTTGGGGAAAAGAATCACTACAGATTTCCGAATCCATTCTAGTGGCCCTTCTAGAAATGGATGTTCACTTTTTAGGATCAACCCCAGATCATATATTCACTATGATTGCGTTTGCTGCCGGTTTTCTCGTGGGGGTCAAGTTTTTGATCCTGCAGGGTGTAGGAGTGGAACTACCTGGTTCAAGTGAAAAGCTGTTGAACAAAAGCATAGCCCATCTAAATCACGCTTCCTGTTCGCCTGATTCACCCGCCCGGAAATGCGCGAAATTAATCAGTGGTATGGTATCCATATGGGATGAACAGGTTGCTGAGAGGACCAAAGCTAAGGCTGCAGCAGGACTAGCGGGTAGCGCGGGGATGGCTGGACTCGGTAGAATGAACCAAAATATGATGCCCGGAGGAATGCCACCTCCTGTATCAATGTCAGGTCTCCCTGTGCCATATATCCCTCTCGACCAAGCGCCTCCCCATACTGCTCATGGTGTACCTCTCTCCTCCTCAAGTCCCTCCTATGCAGATTACTATGCGTCCCCGTCGACATCGACGACATTTTCAGGCAGTGGTAGCGGCTCAGAGTCCGCTGCTACAATGGCAAATCCTGGCGGTGTTGCCGGACCTGGTATCGACTCAAGTTTGGGAGGAGGGTTACCATCCATGATGGGTCCGGCTGGGCAAGGTCAAGGTCAGACGCAACAACCAAGTATGGGGATGGCGATGGGTATGTCGTTCAACTGGATGAATAGCGAGCTTTTTCAAGAAGCTGCATTTTGGAACGACATGTTCCAGTGAAATCAGTTTTCACGGGCAATTTGGACTCAGACTTGGTCTTGACGTTGGTAAATATAAAATAGTTACATATTTGTACATGGGCATATTCGGACTTCTTTCAAGTACATATTGATAAGTTATCGCTCTTAGAATGCATTTGTAGTAATAGCTTTGTTATAACGTCTGTATCGTTGATTGGTAGAATACGCAATTTGTATAAGCATGGACAACTACATCCCGTAGATAAGATAGCTAGCTTAGAGTCGGCCTAGGGGAGACTAAGAAAACAGTAGGCACGATCCTGGGAAAACAAACACCTGCTTGGAAAGTTGACTAGGACGTCATTCAACTTGTTCAACGCTAGTAAGTACCATTGCAAGTCGGATGCAATAACAGCCGAAAACCTACAGGAAATACTGTTCATTGGCAGCCCAATCCGATTCAAGAGGGATATCCAACAAGATACTTACTCGCGGGATACCTGCGGAATGTATGTGGAACAAGTTCAAGCCGAAGACCAAACGGGAACAACTTCACGACGTAGGCCAGGAGGAGCTTATTAAAAAGTCAGCGTCTAAATGAGATAGATCTGATTTGAGGCAACATCACTGTCAATGTTAGCATACGTCCTCCCTGATGATTATGTTTACTACAGCCTTCTCTTCAAATACTAGTCCTAGTCATAGACGTATTTATATGGGCACTTTCAACTCAGGACCACATGCCAACCCATGTCAGGACTCGAGCTCGCTATTCTACTGATCTCCTCTGGTACCGCTGGAGGACACCTGCTAAAATACAATTCTAGCACCGATCACAATCAAGTCGATTGTGTCTATCCTATTAGTGGTCAATATGGCTTTCTTCCACGACTACTTTACTATCTGTTGCTGCTTTTTGCCGTCTTCGCTGAGAAGCAAGTCTGGCTGATCGCTGGTGCTGGCGCAGCCGCGCTGACATACTCTGGGCAAGCAGCTATTCATGCACTAGTTCTCGCAGGCACGTCAGCTCATTCCATATTCGACTTGGACGCCCTCGGAATCTACGCGATTGTCAGCACTGGCAGCCTTGCTGTCGGTATCTTTTTCGGTTGGTCAGAAGCCTTACGGGAATCTCCCGCACGTCCGGTCTTCAAATATTGGTGTCTGCTTATGGTCATTGGCACCATCTGCTGTATAACAGCCCTGCTCCGGGAGTATCCAGTGGAAGAGGTCTGTCTGTCCAATGCGGGTGACGTAAGCACTGCTCAGCTCGGTCTCGGTGCCTTTAATTGTACATACACCTGCTTTGGCAACCGCCAGGCATTCCGAACCAATGGTGAAATTCTTGTCATACCCAAGAGCCCCGAAATATCTGGCACAAAATATCAGCTTTTGAGCGTTTCAATCGGATTTAGTATCGCATTTGGCTGCGTGTATGCGCTTTACCATCTCCTCAGCTTGCACAGATATCGGACCAAAGCCGAACTTAAAGAAACAGTTCGGTTGCACAGCGGAAAGGCTTGGAGAGGATACTCCAAGTACGCACGAACACAGCGACGTATTCGTCAAAAGGCACAGAAACAATTGCGTGAAGGTCAGAAGGAGCATCAACACGGATGTGGGGATTTTCTTAGGCCTGCTGTTTTTCTGGTTATTCTTCTTTTGAATGAAGTCGTGCTCCTTGGGGGTACGGCGATTCCGACGAATGAAAGACCTGCAGCTGTAGGACAGTGGGCCCCTTGGGTTGGAGTAGTGTTGGCTCTTTTTGCGTCGATAGTGACAGAGCATTACAGGCCAGAGTATTTAGAGCGGCAGAATATTCTTACAAAGGAAAAAGAGGAGATTGAAGCCAAGAAACAAGATAGCCATAAGACGGAGCTTGGTAAAGTCGGTGAAGGAAAGCCCACGGAGACTCTAGAAGCACAAGGTGCTGCGACTCGAGTAGATTCAGAACCGGACCTAGAAGCTGGGCGAGACGTTACAGAACAGTCCACGTAGCATTCCAGCTCACTATCGACGCCGTGTACTTCGAGGTGAATGAACTGTGCGCAGTTTTAGCATGCATATTATCTCATTTTCTATAAAAGGTGACAAAATCCAATCCAGAGTATGTACACGAATGCCAAAGTCCAATCCTTTCCCTGTTTAAGAAAAGAAGAAAAAACGAGAAAATCTTTCAACACTAGAAGTTCCCAAATCTATCTGCACAAAAGCGAGAGCTGACTTTGTCGCCAGTCTCCTATATAAAGAACGATTCACATCACCAAAGCAACAAGCTCCCTCGTGCTAAAAAACATATTCGTAGCCGGATCTTTAGCAAATGTACCACGAGCCTATCCAAAGGTCGATCTTACATTTCTTGGTGGTGGTCGGTGCAGGAGTAGAAGGTGCCTTGGTTGTTGTCGTCGATGGAGCCTTGGTGGTTGAAGCAAGAGAGGAAGATGAGGAGGAGCCTGCGCATGGAATAGTGATGACTTGGCCAATTTGCCTAGAAATCAAGAAAATGAGGAAATAGTGTGTTACTCGAGAAGAAGGAAGACGTACAAGTTGTTGCAGTTCATCTTGGGGTTAGCAGCCTGAAGTTGGGCTGTAGTCAATCCGTTGTTCGTGGCAATTGCATAACAATAGTCGCCTGATTTAACGGTGTAGGACTTGGGGCAACTTGAAGCGGGAGTAGTAGTGACGGTGGATGGAGCAGGCGTAGTAGAAGTCGAGATTGAGATTGGTGCCGAGGTGGTGACAGGCGAGGTGGAAGAAGTGGAAGTGGGAGGAGAAGAAGTGCTAGACGTTGAAGGGCAGAGGCTGAGAACTTGGCCGATTTGTCTGCAGAACATATAATTAGTGACTGCTGAAATAAATGGATCGACTAATGGTACACACAGAGTATCACAGTTCATGCCGGGGTTAGCGGCCTGTAACTGATCGACAGTCAATCCATTATTCTGAGCAATCAGATAGCAATAATCCCCAGATTTGACTGTATATGTCTTAGAGCACGCAGTGGACGAAGGAGTAGTGCTGGAGGTAGTGCCCGTAGAAGATACAAGAGTGGTTGACGAGCCGATTGTACTGGTCGTACTGCTGGAGCCAGAACTGCTGGACGTCGTGCCCTCCGAATATTGGGACACATCCCATGTTCCGTCGCAAGTCCAAGTGGAGTCCCGAGTCTGGGGAGGACCGATGTATGTGTAGGGCTCAGTGTCGAGACATTGAGCGGTGGTAATGAGTGTATAATCCGCATCCAGGAGGATGGTAGCGGCTTCGAGAGAGGAGGTACCGGTCTGACAAACGACATCGTCAACCATCATTCAAAACAACTACAAGAGAGCTGTACATACCTGAGGCTGCACATCATGAGCAAGAGTGAATTCAGGGGCACGGGGCATTTTGTTTGAAGCTTCTGCTTGTTGAGCGAGAGTCTTGTAGAATGCAAGCACTTCTGCATTGGTGTCGGCACCTTGAGTATCCTCGGAATCGAGATCCCAAGTGACAACCTTCTTCTTGTGCTTGGTGGTAATATAATCAACTTGAGCTGCAGTTACTGAACCGTAAGGGGGGCTACGTAGAATGAGTCAAGGTTTACAAAGACCGGGATTTTAGTTGAACGTACCGAAAGATGTTGGGCTTGATGCCAAGGATCTTGATAAAAGCTTGGTCCAATCGCATAATCTCTACGTCCAGCTGGGCGTTGGTGAGCTTGGAAATGTCAGGGTGACTCCAGGTATGCGAAGCAATCTGATGGCCGTTTGCGTAGACATTTTGGACATGAGCAACCATGTCGGGGTCATAGATGCAGCCCCAGTTGTTTCCGTTCATGTCTATTGAAGCCGCAGTGAGAGACAGGAGCTCGGAGTTGAGCGATTATAACTTACAGAACGTTCCTTTCGCGCCCAAGCTAAGAAGATTTGTCGAAACATTGGTAGTATGGACTGACAAATCGAAATTTCAGAGGAAGACACAGGATAATAAAGCACACTAGCTTACTGTAAGGACCCTATGAGACAGGTAATTAGCGGAAAGGGTATAGTGGAGAGAAGCAGACATACATCGTCAAAGGTCATCGAAAATCCATGATTGCACTGAGTGATTGGGGCTGATGTAGCTCGCGAACGAAAGTGAGGGTGAGCAGTGACAGACAAGGCCAAAGCCAGAATTAAAGTTGACAGAGAGATCATGTTTGAGAGGAAACTTGAGCGAGAGACCGTTCGAGGGTGCGACGGAGCACTTGAAAGCTAAAAGAAGGTTGAGGAAAGAGAGACAGGTTCAAAGGCGAATGAACACGTTGTTCAGAGGCTAAGGAACGAGTGCCTAGGCTTGAGATGACAGACTTGCAAGCATATAGAGACCATTTATATACTAAATTTCTTGGCTCCTTTCCTCGATTTCTTTGCGGACGGAAAGATCGATCAGGACGTTTGGTCGCTCGGGTACGGAATGAACATGTCATGGAAGGAGCAGGAGTATTGGGATTCTTGACGTGAAACTAAGATTTTCTAGCAAACCTAGGACAAGCAGAGCCTAGAGATAGTTTCCAGTTTATCCAAGCAGCAGCAGCGTTGAATATAGATTTAGAGAAACGGAAAAGCAAGGCGTAGTCCGCACACAACCTCGGAGTAGAACAGACACAGGAGGTTCATAATAACCTTGGCACGTCGAACGACGAAACAAAGGAAGATACCGCCCGACGGCAGCCGCAGGAAGCTTAGTCATCCAAAATTTCCTGCTTCTCTTCATGCGACTGGCCAACTCTACATGATCAGGCATTCGCGTCAATCCCAGAGAAATGTCGCGTCTCACCTAAGGGCTTTTTCAAAAACCCAATTGCCAGTCCAAATCCAAAGCAACTCCAATGCAAATGCAGATACCGACTCTGAGTTTCTCTTCATCAGTCACGAACATGCTCCTCGTCTCGCTCACGTTCGTTTGGGGCCTCCTAGCCAGGTAGCCTGTTACTCTCGTGTTGGGTTAGACCAATTCAACTATAACGAAAATTCTTCGCTGCGGCGATTCGTCCAGCCGCTATCTGAAGGCAAACTCAAACCACCACCTGTCAGTAGTAAAAGGGAACTCGCAGAAATAAACCGTCCAAAGAGGGTAGATCAGCTTGTTCAGGCTTGTTTAGGAACAGACAGAGGGCGAAAAGCTCTTTTGCAGGCGGACGTAGTTTTGACGCGGAATGTCCTCTTAAGGTGAGTTTTAGCGCGTATGCATCGTTTCATTCAGTCTTACGTTTACTACAAGGATGATGCACGGCTTGGGCAAATTCAATGTTTCATATGCAGATGGGAGATTATTTATTGAAGAACATGAAGAGAAACTGTAAGTTAACTCATCTATTGCGACAACATCGTGTACTGAGGCTCATCCGAGTTTCCAGGCCAATAGTACCGGAATGCTTGCGTGCGTCTCTAGCCGTCACTTTTTTTCACATCCACTTAAACGTACTTAAGAAAATACGGTTTCCACTCCAAGTACTCTAAACCCTATTATCCTAAAACAGCACATAATATGCCAAACAGGCTCAACGATTGGAGTGCAGTGATTCAGCGGTCATTGGGTGGCCTAAATATCCTGATGTCTGGAGAAGTTGATTGTGTGAAGGGTGGGTATAGTCTATCTCATAGTTGTTCCTTTTTATCAAGATCTGCTGTAGGTAAATATACCGCGAACCCAGACTGTTACCTCGAGCTTCGTTCACGTCCCATCGGATCCTCTTCTTCCCCGTACGTGTCATAAACATTCATCGTGTCGGACTTTTATCACCTGGTGCCATGGACGCTAATTTATTCCCCGGATTTCTAGTTATTTAGGCAAGGGCCACTGGAAAGATCTCAAGGACTGGTTCTTTCGGATGCATCTTATGGGTACTCCCGAACTCTTCCTTGGTCTACGGAATCCACAAAACAACAGTATTGTTGTACAAACACAACTCTTGCGGACCGAGGATATTCCGGATGTCGTTGCTTCTCTAGAACAAGATGTTACTCCGTCTAAACCGCTTTGGGATCCTCAAGAATCTGTTGTTCAAGCATTCCAGACTCTTTACATGCTCAAAGACTGGGCACAAAGAATGACGGATCGATTGGAGCCCATCCCTCGTGCAAGGTCGATACACCATGACCTTGTTTGGCGCGCGGAAATGAGGGGGAGGAAGAACCAGGGGTTCTTTATTCGGGAGCTGAGTTCGAAGGATAAAGAAAGGCTCTGGTACGGGCCCGAGACTCCTTTGTGGAAAGAAGGTGGAGGGCCCTTGCCTGCTGGGAAGAACGGGATTGTGAGCAAGCCGCTCATACGAAAACTTACGGAGCTGGATTTAGAGACGGTGATTCGTACATAGTGTAATCTATGATTCATTGATGTAGGGATCATGATGATGATTGAGCGTGGCCATGCATTTGCTTCTACCTGAGAATTCGGATATGCTGTGTGTTTTAGACCATAATAGTAGCGCCTACAAGGGTTAGTCGGCGCGGAAAAAGCCTTGACTGCGCTTACTTGCTCACTTGCTGCTAGTCGAGTAGGTGACAGACTGACGGGGCCATTTCCTCTCAGTGTCCACCTCCAGCTTGTCTATCCTTCGTGCATGTCCATTCTAATTCCTCTTCTCCTCGAGGCAGCCCCACTTCCCTCAGCTACTTCTTGTGATATATCAAAGTTTGAACAGGACTTGCAATGTCCTCGACTTCCTCTTCTCTATACAGTGAGAGCCGTTTTATAATACATAACCATGACGATCCGCCTGACTATAATGTAGCAGTGAGTTCGAGGTGCGCGATGACTTCTTCATCCAAGTGCGCAGAATACTAATTCACCATAACTTGCAAATCTTCCGGAATGCAGCGGTCACTCGTCTACAGAAACAGGTTCTTCAGTCAGTCTTCCTCGCTGGTCAGATAATTCACATTCGCCCCCGTATTCAGTCAACACGCCTTCTCTCAAGTGGGTTCCCTGCATGCACTCTGTCGGATTTTGAGTCTAATTATGCTTTCCGTCCGATCGTGCCTTCTATCTGTCCACTCCTTTCCATCCGTACAAATGGTACTGTTGTGCTACTCTCATCCTTCTTTGCTCTTACACTTCACAATCATGCTTGTTGCTGCTCAGGCAAAAACTCAGCTCTCCTCACGTAAACGGACATGGACGATCAATGTCCAACGGTTCACCGGGCGCACTTGGTGCACTTCCTCTTGTCCCTCGAACAGCACCTCGAGGACGTTCGGAGAGGTACCAATACACATACAACCTGATCGCAGGCTCTGCGCCGCTGCAGTTTGTCGTCTCGTGCGTGTTTCACTCAATTCATTGGTAGTTTGGATCGGGCGTCTGATATGTCAATTGCTGTCTCTTTCCTTTGAACTGGATCCGGAACTATCTTTCGCTCTGCTAAAAATTATATTACTGACAACGTGCATCTACATTTCTGAAGAGTCGAGCCTGCTTCACCTTCAAAATCCGGAGGATCATCAAGTAACGCACCAAAATACATCTTTCGGCTATCACTAAAAGTTGACAAGACTGAGAGGCCTTTGGGAGATCCTGTAACGCTGAATCTATCGATAGATCCTAGGCATCTGGAATTTGTTGTTTTGTACGTCCATCTCTCTCTTTGCAGTGTAAAAGACATCAACTAATCCGTATACAAACTTGTTCTAATCTTGTCAACCCTCTATCTCCTCGACCGCTTCCGTACCTCGCGCAATCTTCTCTTCCCGGGTCATCAATCAACAACCCAATACACAAATGGAAAACACGGATCCAGCGTCTTCCCAGGGAAAACTACCTTACCAGCAGGCTGTCTCTGGTCATACCGCGTTTGGCTTCGCGTGAACCAGATCGATCACCGACTTTTCGGCGACGATGAGCTGTGGGTTGGAAAAGATCCAGATTTCTCCGCGATGGCAGATGCATCTGTGGCGCGACTCAGGAATGTTGGGACAGGTTTCCAGTTATATGAAGCGATTGTAGGGAGAGCCATGGTTAATTTTATCGTGAGGTGAGTGGTCCAGATTTTTAGTTTTCAAAGTTCTTGCAATTGGTCGGAACTTTGGGGGTCCCGAGTATGGATGTGGATGTGGGACCACTTGTTATCAATGCTCCGAGTCAGCTATTCAGTGAATGTTGGCGTATGCATATGGAAGCATTGGCAAACTTATCGGTCCACGGGACGGGTGGCCGGCACCGGCAGGTCGACTACTAGCGTTGACTGCGATCTGTTGCGATCTATTGGAATGGATGTGTCCAAAAAAAATTCGGATGGTGGCGTCGAAGCTCGAGATGATCTTGTGCTCTTGGAAGGATCTCAGACATCTGCATATGCACGACTACAATATGCCGAGACTTCAGAAGCCCTCTCGAGTCTTTGATTTTGATTTTGTTAATTGTAACTTGGCCACGGGCACTAGCTAACCAGATTACTATCTACAGATGGCAACATGTAGCAGAAGGAGTGTACAGGTATTCGATAGAATACGAAGCGTCTGGTGTAGGGGCTGTACTAATGGATGAGTTGAAACTCATTCTGCATGGGGATCCCAGAGCAGTGACGTTTCATATATAGTGAGTCTTCTATCTATCCATCTGTCCATAACAAGAATTGTGCTCAACATCGTGTGATTTTTGTTCGTCTAGTACCGTCCCCATGAACTCGATTCCTGCTGGTGCTTCACACCGTCTGCGAATTTGGATGAAGACATTCTTACCGACAGATCCCTCTCACACTTCAAATTTCAGCTTGTTCCCCATGAACGACTCATACGTATATCAACGCGTATTCAAATCTGATACGTTTAAAGTAGGATCTAAACTTGATTTCACGACCTTGGGGAATAAGATGGTAATGGGCTATCTGAATGGACCGCCCAAAATTTACTCTACCTCGCAAGTAAGTGGCGGAAGGCTGGAGAGAAAGAGCACTGGTGGGAGCTCAGGGAGTGGGAAGGATGTGGAATTGGGCTAGGACTCACGTTCACGACAAGCACGAAATGATGATGAAGACTGCCACGCGATTTCTAGCCATATGAAGGATTGAAAAGAAAGAAATGGTTTTGCCCGCCACCTAATCATCTGCCAGCGCTAGATGATTTTTGAGGTGGATCGACATGAAACAACCAATCACTCACAATCCGTATACAATACGACACTTTTACTTAACTTATATTTCTCCCCTTTTCTGCTCCATATGTGCGTTGGTATTAGCCAACAGACAAAATTCTTATCCTACTTGTACAGTAATTTTTTGGGTTTTGGGATTCTTACAAAATTCGAAAGGAAGGCACCTTGTAACACCAATGTATCTATGCTTGTGTTCTACATACTATACGTACATTCCCTTCACCTTTAGAACTACATTTGTATTTCTCTCCTTTACATATACTCGTTACACAGCGACCTTAGCCGCAAGGAATTCAGTCCACTCTTTCTCTCCCCAAGAGCTCGAGATTTCATTAGCAATCAGACCATCCCAGAGAACCGTCGGAGAAACATGGATTCCATTCTGTCTAGAAAACTTGACTGTAGGTTTGATGGTCAGTACTCGCCGCTCAGGAACGAAAAAAAATCTAGAAAGACAAAGAACTCAAGGGGCAGGAACACCACGTCTATACCGTTGTATAGAGAGCAAAAGATAGAATCACGAGGATACCCACCAGTATACTTCAAATCATCCGTGATACTGTTCCCTCCATTCGGGGAACCTTTATGTTCAAGAAGAGAAGCAAAATCTTTGACAAGGCTCGAGTCTGGACCAATAACATCCCCGGCGAGTTTCGCAAGGTTTCCACGGATTTCAAGAGGAGTGCGGGTTAAACTTGGTTGATCAAAATAGTCTCCCTGATTTTTGAAGAGCTGGGGTGATTAGGGGGTCAGTTATTATGACAGATGGCGGCCTAGATGATGGCGCGATTGATAGATATTCTTACAGCCAAAGAGAACGGCCAGTAGTGCTGAGGTGATACACGGGCGACCTGCCAACTAGCTGTGAGAATAGAAGGTGTCTATATCCCGCAGGACATACCGCAAGGCCAGCTTCATGCACGAATGTCGAAGTGGCATGCCAGGGTTGGACTTGAGGTCGGAAAATGACTTTGACTTTTCCTTCGTATTTGCCTCCTGGACCGAGAAGAGGGCGGAGAACGGAGTCGATTGCCAAGCTCATCTTTGCACTATGATTGCATCGAGATCAGAGAATGAGAATGACTGGATCTGAAGAATTAGATAGATGAAAGATGAAACACCTGAAAGGGCAAACATAGTCCACTGAATAAGAGGCAGTCAGCGAGTACAAATTTAATCAAAGTTGGCTGTCCTACAGAATATATCGAGAGTATGAGGTGCACTGATATCGCCAGCAATGATCAAAGGTCGGAGGCTTGGTGGAAGTGCCATTGCAACTTTTGTTTATGACGTCACACTAAGTAGTAGGTCGCAATAATGGTCTTTGATTTCGCCAATGATCAACATTCCAGTAGATACAAAAACGGCTATACACAATTGCAAGGAAGAGATCTACGAGTCATTAGTCGTGCAAGTACTAGCTAGTGGCCCGCAGCACTTGTCGCTTCGAAATTCAGAAGTATAGGCTTCGTCCTCACGTCGCAAACAACTCGATCATCAGGGAAGAGAAATGGTAGTATAAGCCGGGATGGGAACTGTCGAGACACAGAACCTTGTTCGGTACCGGCTAGGAATGCGTAACAGAGTCTAGAATTACTTGTGGGCCTGAAGCTCAACACCAATGTTAGAGATGGCTTCTAGTCTTCGTCGAAAATGGAATGGTTTGGGAAGTTCTTGATGAAAATAACTTCATGGCTGCCGTGGCCTGTCAAACCAGCCAGTACTTAATATTTGCCGAGTTCACCTTCATACAATAATATGAATTCGTCAAGATGTTAAGAACTTTTAATGGCCAGAAATACGGGTAAAACCCGTATAAGAGCTATTCGAGCGCATCCCAGTGGACTCTCACACAAGAACATCGGGATAGGAAGAAGATCGTTGCTGTGTTCCTAGGAGCGGCTACAAACCCGTCATGTTGGGAGGCTAGTCAAACTCTGTCAAACTGCGAAAAGCTGGGTGCACGTGCACAATTTGTTCTTGAAAATGCCGATCAACTTTAGCACATACCTAACTCAGCTCAACGACGCACTCGTTGCTGAAAATGGCTCAAACCTGGCGTATCTTCTACGCCCAACGAGCCCGCACGGAAAAGACCTAGTGAAAGAATTCAGAAATCCAACGGTGAGCTTGTCTTTTGGACCTTTTCCATTTCTACTTGTTTATTCATTCAGTCATCCACCAACCAACTCACCGTACCGTGAAACCGATTTTGAACAAATGTGAAACCAGCATTCTTCTCTTGACTATTATAAAGGAAGCATACAAAGTCCTTGGGATGAGATTGCGATACAATATGTCATGACATGTTCGTATGTGGCGAAGAGGAGATCTGGAGATGCCTTCAAGGAACATTCGACGCTTGTTTCGTGAGTGAGCGGTCTGCTCCGTCTTGTCTTTATGATACGAGTCACTCAATCGTTCTCCGTATCCTCTCGACCAATGTTTTTCGCGTTCATGTTCGTCTTTGGTTACATAGAAAGTTCCTCGGGTACTTTACAGAAAATCGAGGGTGGACTCTGCCAGCACTGTTCTCTATACTAAGAGATCTGAGAGACTTGGCATTCGACGTGCGTTTCGGTTCCGTGTCTGCACATCCTAATCATACTGATTCTCAATGCGTGTTCTGCAGGCAGATATCTTCGCAAAACATAACAACCAAAAAAGCGAATGTATGGAGGATGCTGCAAGGACAATAGCAAAAGCTTTTGGACATTGTGTAACAGATAGGTTTGTAACGTTCTGCGCTTAGTCTGGCCTTGACTGACGATTTTCTTAGGGTGTCTCCACCAGAACAATCAAGGAAATGGGGTGTCTATTACGTCGTTGGGCTTGTACTGAAATGCTATTTCAAAGTGAGTCGTGACCTTTTTTTCTGTATTTATTGACTCGACGGATTCCTTCATGAAACGTAGATCAGACGTATATCGCTATCCAAGAACATTTTGCGCGCGCTCGAGGCCAATAAAGATATTCCCGATTTATCGCTGTATCCTCGGTCACACCAGGTACGTTGTCACCCAGTTCTCGACCATTTCTTTCTCATTTGGCGCCAAAGGTAACTTTCCGATACTATCTGGGGATGTTAAACTTTCTTAACGAGGAGTATGCCAAAGTGAGTAGTGATCGTTTCTGACGATGACTCTAGCTAAACTCGGAACCCAACCGTAGGCGGAAGAACAACTCACCATGGCATTCTATCAATGTCACATTGAAGCCCAGGCGAATCAAGAGTGTGTTTCCTTCTCATCCCGATGACAGCCACTTATGTATTATCATCTTAGACGTATCCTGACCTATCTCCTCCCTCTCCGTCTTTTAAAAGGCCACCTTCCTTCTAATGAACTCTTGTCTCGGTTCCCCGTCATCCGAGAGTTATTCTGGCCCTTTATTAGTGCGATTAGGAAGGGAGATGTAGCGGCGTTTGACAGAGCACTTGAAACATGGGAGAAAAAACTTTTGGAGCTCAACCTGTGGTTGACGCTGGAAAAGGCTAGGGAAATTTGTTTGCGAGGGTTGTTCAGGAAAATGCGAGTATTTTATCTACTTTTCTGCGTGTCTTCTGACATGGCTATTTCAGATACGCTGTTTCCTCATCATCATCCCGAATCCCCATTTCTCTTTTCCACTCTGGTTTACGTATCGCAGGAGTTGAAGTTGACGAGGAGGAAACAGAGTGTTTACTTGCGAACATGATCTTTAAGGGATTTATGAGAGGCTATATATCCCATGAGAAGCAGATGGTGGTGTTGGCAAACGCGAATGCGTTTCCTAGGCTCGCAGATAGGGTCCAGCCGTTTGGATATCTTTGACTTGGGAAGGTGCAAAGACTTGGTAGAAGTTGGTCGCTGTATGTATCATGTGTAAGAGTAAACATATAAGCGTATATGCTTCCTCGTTGCGTTTTGCATGGTTTTTGTCTGAGGCCTGTTCTGACGCGTACTCTTAGTCAAGGTCGTGACTTTCTTGGAACTTGGAATTCGATTACTAGTTGGCATGTACTATTCGGCCTGAGCAGATTAGACTGTCCGTCGTGTTTCGGTACTTATACATATTTCGATAATTCGTTTCCATTCTGAGAGCCTTCCATCCATATCAAACTCAGAACAAATCAACAACACCCCTCCTACTTGACACGACACCAACCACTTTCGCCTCGAAATCCAACAACGAGCCTCCTCTCGTAGCTACCCAATCCGTATTCTCGCCCTCTCCTCCTTCTTGCACTCCTAAAAGTTTCTCCAAGTTTGTTGAAACCAGCTCGAGAGCTTGTGCATCCGAGATGAGACCTGAAGAGTCGAGAGAAGTCCACCCAGCATCAAAGCGTGCATTTCGGGCGACCCAGCCCCAGTTGTGGGACGTGCCAAGTGCGACGGTGACATTATTCTTGAGGAGCTTGGTGATGGCCGTATCTTGAGATAGAGGTGGGCCGGGTAGTCTGATTGCAAAGTATGAATGAACATCAAACATTAAGTAGAGGGCAGAAAGAATTTGAAATACTTACATCCTCTTCTGTTCCCAAGTTGACGGAAACGCTCTTACAGGACTGAGAATAACACCAATTCCAGCTTGTCCAATTTGCTCTGCTACGAGATGTGCCTCTGCAGCCCGGTCGAAAACAATCTTGATCTCTCTTCCCGTGCCTAGAGTACCCTCGACTTCTTTCTTGAGGTGAATAAGAGAAGCCATGATATCTGCAGAGTCGACGGAGATAATCAAGGGGAGCGTGCCCTGTGATATGAGTAAGTTAGCCGGGGTTAGAAGAAAAGGCAAAAAAATTCACATCCAACACCTTCCTAACCACAGCTCCCAATTCTCCCTCCTCTGATTGAGTTTCCTCTTTCAAACCACTTAATATTATCCTCCTCAAAGCCCCAACCTGAGTCGCAACACTCTTTTCTCCACTCATTGAAATACCAACATGTAACGCCGTAACGGGCTTCAGGACTGCGCCTTGTTCCAAAGCATGCGAAGAACCCGTGCTGAATACCGTGCTTAGACCGGATAAGAAGCCGGAGGAGGAAGGAGGAGTTATGGCAGATGTTACGCCTGCGCGGTATGCGAGTCTGTACGGAAGGAGGAAGAGTCGGCTTAAGAAGGGCAATCGAGTATACAATGAGTTTGAACTCACAAGGCATTTCTCGATTCAAAAACCAACCCATCCACCGCGCGAATGACCGTGTCACCGAGTATGGCCGGAGGATTGGCGGAAAGAGGGTCAGGAGCAGGACCGTCGCTGGTGGAAGATTCCATAGCAATGTGCGATAGGCCGAGGTCACTGCCATATGATACAAGGCCCGGACTGGAAAGCACGCGTCGGTCATAGAAGTAGGAAGAGCAAGAAAATAGAAACTCACGCCAAAGATCCACCATCCAAATCAACGACCTTGATCTTGACCTCTTGCTCTTGCTTGAACCTCTCAACCAGTTGCAAACACTCCCTCCCAGCGACACTCTTACAGATTGCTTCTCCATCCTCAACCAAAACGACACCCTTGCCGTTGGTCTCTTCCTCTCCAAATACCTTGAGAACCCGGCCCTGACCCTTAACATACATACTCTCCACATTCACGAACATAACCACTTCTCTTCCGGTATGGGTATTGAATCTCTCTCTAGGTCCCAATGGCTGACTTCCATCCCACTCTACAGCTTCTTTCGCTTCCCTATCCCAGTTGGGTGTCTTCGGTGGTGTTTGGACTTTTGCAGGTTTCGAGATAAAATGGGGGGATTTGAGTTGTGGGATACCGTCGATAAAGACTTGCTTGGGTGTTGCACCAAGAGAAAGTGGATGTGAGTCCCACAAGACGAGGTCGGCATCGTAGCCTGAGCATCGAAAAATTAGTGTAAGACCCTTGAAAGCTATATGAATATACACACCTTCTTTAACATACCCAATCCTATGATCCATTCCCATAACCTTCGCCGGCGTAACCGTCACACTCTTCAACGCCAACTCTTCCTCCAACCCAAAGTAATGCGCCTGCTGAGCCTCATGCAATAGGTACCGCGAGTTTAACACCGGATGATCACTCTTCATAACAACATTCAACCCGTTCTCTGCCAAAACTTTCGGCGCAAACTCAGATCCCCTATATGCTTCCCTCTTGTACCTCCCATTCGTAGCAAAGAGTGCAACAGCAGGAGGTTCACCTCCGTACATTTTCTTGAGCAGGTCTGGGACGAGATACGTCTCGTGTGCATGGTGGAACGCTGCAATCTTGAACTTGAATTCATTTGTCAACCTGATAATGCCATCCAAATCCACAGCTTCGTAGCAATGGTTCTGAATTTTGACCCGTCCACGGAGAACATCGACGAGAGCTTCCCATTCAAGAGAGTCGGGGAATGTAGCAGAAGAACCGCCGATGGAAGACCAAGAGTTGGATAGGGCAGAGGAGCAGAAATCATCTTGAGATTGTTTAATGGACTGGGCAGTGGAGTATGCTTTACGGAAAGACCAGATGTTGTCCATACGAGTTTGGGAATAGACACTGCTGGGGTTTTCGCCGCATGCTTGTCTAGATGTAGAGCCTTGAGAATAGAATGTATGTAGAGAAAAATTAGAACGTACTTGAGCAGCCTCCACCTCGGAGGGTCAAATGGCTCAATTCCTGATCCGTTAAATGAAAACGGAGGTTCTAGTAACATAGATGAAGGGCTCTTTTCGCTCGTCGGACGAAGCTTGATAGCGAACGCCTGTCCACCGATAGAATTGGCAGAACCTGGTAAAACGACAGCAGTAGTGACACCACCAGCGATGGACAGACGGTATGCGTCATCGTGAGTGTTGAGACCGTCAAGAGAACGAAGCCATGGTTGAGTTATGCCTTTGAGAGAATTCGTGTCATCTGAGCCTTTGAGAGCCGGTGCACTATCCACTCCTAGGTGAGAGTGGAGGTCGACGATTCCGGGAGAGAGCCAAGCACCATGTGCGTTGAGCTTGTTGACGAATCCCAAGTCGTAGTCGTTCTCGTCGACGCTGCCTATGGCCTTGATAATGCCTCTATCAAGCAACACGTCTCCACCCTTGATAACCTTTTCTCCAGTCCAGATAGTCGCATTCTTGATCAACACTGGTTTCGTTCCGCGTTCGAACCTATCGGATTCTGAACGGGAGTAAAAGTCGCGAGGAGGACCGGGCACAACATTCAAGTTGCGGCATTTGTCAAGAATTTCGTTGGCGTTGATAGGGATGGAGGACAAGGATGCATTCCCTCGTAGGTGTACGGTAAAAAGAGAGACATAAGCGCCGACAGCCACGAGAGACAAAATAGATAATACACGAAGTAGACTGTTGGCTTTTGCTCGCCGTCGCTGGACAAACGGAGCTGGCGGTGGAAGCTCCTTCTCCATCGTTTGCGACAACAGTCCTTGGGAATTTCTTATTTAAATAAACAAAAATGTCCACAAGCGCGCATCACTTCCGATATCTTGGTACCATATGGACATGCAAAAGAACACTTTATCCACAATCGTGCAAGGTACATTTACATTTCTATAAACTCATCCATAATTATAGCCCGAAAAACCGAAAAACGAATTGTGAGACAAAGCCGAACAACCATTCCACCGGGACCCACGACATCCATACGTCCAGAACCAGAACCAGGACAGTTCGCTAGCAATATTGACTTGATGTACATCATTCTTCAAACTACGCACGCCCTGAAGATAACATACTGCCCAGAACCACTAATTATCGTTCCTGCTGCTGTCGTCTGCCCAATCAAAGCTGTCTGAGTGTTTGAGGAAGGAGCGGCGGAGACACCGCTGAGACGCAAGAAAATAGTGTCGCCGGAACTTAGAAGACCCAAAAACTTGCGACGAAATGTGACATAGTCCAGAGTGTCTCTGATCGGTTTAAACCAAGGTAGTAACCTGCATATACGAAGGAAATCAGTTTCTAGCATACGTGCAGCGGTCGTGTATAGCCTGGATGTGAGTAACGTAGTTTCGTTGTCGGCCTGGAACATCTTGAGTCTTGGGTGTAGAGCCTTCAAGGATGAGCTTGATAGAACAGCGGGGGAGAGAATGACGTGACGTGCAGTGTGATATCGGTGCGGGCTATGGGAGCAACGCGAAAAAGACAAACAACGAAGAGTCAGAAATGTTTAGTGGAATAAGGATATCCGGAAATTTGAAACTCCGAATATCCGACATCCCCAGTACTATCTGCGAATACCTACACATAATATTTTGAGGCGAAAGTGCGTAAAAGCCACGGGCAGTGAATAAAGTGTTCTTCTGCATGTCCATATGGTACAAAGATAACGGAAAATGATGTGCGCACCTGCAAGCAGGTATTTTTAAGTGAAATTCCCAAGGATTGTTGTCCCGAACAATGGAGAAGGGGCTTCCACCGCCAGCTCCGTTTGTTCAACGACGACGGGCAAAAGCCAACAGTTTACTTCGTGTACTGTCTGTTTTATCCCTCGTGGCCGTTGGCGCTTATGTCTCTCTTTTCACTGTACATCTCCGAGGGAATACATCCTTGTCCTCCATCCCTATCAACGCCAACGAAATCCAGCAGAAATGTCGCAACTTGAACGTGGTCCCAGGCCCTCCTTCCGACTTCTACTCTCGTTCAAAGTCAGACCGTTTCGAACATGGTACGAAGTCGGTCTTGATAAAGAACGCGACTATCTGGACCGGGGAAAAGGTTATCGAGAGCGGGGATGTATTGCTTGATAAAGGCATCATCAAAGCTATTGGCAGCGTTGACGAGAGTCAATACGGTTTTGTCGATAAGATCAATGCACACGGTGCTTGGCTCTCTCCTGGAATCGTTGACCTCCATTCCCATCTCGGAGTCGGAAGCTCTCCTTCTCTCAAGGGAGCATCTGACACCAACTCTCGCAAGGGCATAACTCAACCATGGCTTCGCTCTCTTGACGGTCTCAACACTCACGATGACGCATACCGTCTGTCTATCGCTGGTGGTGTCACGACAGCGGTAGTTCTACCAGGTTCTGCCAATTCTATCGGTGGACAGGCGTTTGTGATTAAGCTTCGTCCGACGAATGAAAAGAGTCCTTCGTCTATGTTGCTGGAGCCCCCATTTTCGTTTAATGGGTCGGGGATCGAGCCATTTGACCCTCCGAGGTGGAGGCAGCTTAAGTACGTTCTAGTTTTTCTCTACATATATTCTGTTCTCAAGGTTTTATTATCTAGACAGGCATGCGGCGAAAACCCAAGTAGAGTCTATTCTCAAACTCGTATGGACAACATCTGGTCCTTCCGCAAAGCATACTCCACCGCTCAATCCATCAAACAATCCCAAGACGATTTCTGCTCCTCTGCCCTATCCAACTCCTGGTCTTCCATCGGCGGCTCCTCCGCTACATTCCCCGAATCTCTTGAATGGGAAGCTCTAGTCGATGTTCTTCGTGGACGGGTCAAGATTCAGAACCATTGCTACGAAGCTGTGGATTTGGATGGGATTATCAGGTTGACAAACGAGTTCAAGTTCAAGATTGCAGCGTTCCACCATGCACACGAGACGTACCTCGTTCCCGACCTCCTTAAGAAAATGTACGGAGGTGAACCTCCTGCTGTTGCACTCTTTGCTACGAATGGGAGGTACAAGAGGGAAGCATATAGGGGATCCGAGTTTGCACCGAAGGTCCTAGCAGAGAACGGGTTGAATGTGGTTATGAAGAGCGACCATCCGGTGTTGAACTCGAGGTATCTGCTACATGAGGCTCAGCAGGCACACTATTTCGGATTGGAGGAAGAGTTGGCGTTGAAGAGTGTGACGGTTACGCCGGCGAAGGTTATGGGAATGGATCATAGGGTTGGGTATGTTAAAGAAGGTGTGTATATTCATATACATAGCTTTCAAGGTTCCCATGCTAATCTCTTGATCTCTAGGTTACGATGCTGACCTCGTCCTGTGGGACTCGCATCCACTCTCTCTTGGTGCGACACCCAAACAAGTTTTTATTGACGGTATCCCACAACTCAAGTCTCCCCACTTTATCTCCTCGAAACCTGCCAAGGTCCAAACACCACCTAATACACCCAACTGGGACAGGGAAGCAAAAGAAGCGGTAGAGTGGGACGGAAATCAACCGTTGGGTCCCAGGGAGAGGTTTGACACTGGGGCTGGAAAAGATGTAGTTATGTTCGTGAACGTGGAGAGTATGTATGCCAAGATTCAGGGAAGGATTCTTAGGGTATTTGGAGAGGAAGAGACTCTTGGGAAGGGCGTTGTACTGGTACGGGATGGAGAAGCAGTTTGTAAGAGTGTCTCTGGGAGAGAATGTTTGCAGATGTCGGAGAGGCTTGAGCAGGAGGCAGAGGGAAAAGTCAAAATCAAGGTCGTTGATTTAGAAGGAGGATCTCTATCGTAAGCGTCGCGTCGTGTCTTTCTCTCATTTCCCACTCATGCCCCTATTATAGCCCGGGCCTCGTATCCTACGGTAGCGCCCTCGGTCTCACACATATCGCTTCGGAATCTTCGACTAATGATGGGCCTGCACCTGATCCTCTCTCTGCCAATCCTCCGGCCATATTGGGCGATACTGTTATTCGTGCGGTAGATGGGTTGGTTTTCGAGTCGAGGAATGCTTTGTAAGTACATTTATCCCAACATGAATCTTTCACTAAATCCTTTCGTTCCTTTCGTTTAAAAGATTCGCGTACCGTTCAGGTGTAACATCTGCCATAACACCTCCCTCTTCCTCCGGTTTCTTGTCGGGCTTGAGCACGGTATTCAGCACTGGCTCTTCGCATGCTTTAGAACAAGGAGCAGTACTGAAACCAGATGCGGCGCTGCATGTTGGTATCTCGATGGGCGCAGAGAAAAGTGTTGCGACGCAGGTTGGAGCTTTGAGGAGAGTTTTGCTAGGTGACGCGAAAGGTGAGGCCCAGGAAGGAGAATTGGGTGCTGTGATTAAGCAAGTGCTCGATGTGAGTTTTTTTCGCTTTTCTATGTTCTCGTTTTCGTTTTTTGGGCTTATACATATATTCAACGAATGCAGGGCACCCTCCCCCTAGTAATCTCGGTCGACTCTGCTGATATCATGGCTTCTCTTATTCATCTCAAGGAAGAAGTCGAAGGCACCCTGGGTCCGGGAAGAAAGATCAAGGTAGTATTCGATCGAGCAGCAGAGGCCCATCTCGTAGCGGAAGAAATCGGTCAAGCTGGGATTGGAGTTGTTTTGAGTCCCGTGAGACCATTTCCAAGCAGCTGGGAACAGAGG
Source organism: Stygiomarasmius scandens (assembly GCA_037954225.1). Classification (NCBI taxonomy): domain Eukaryota; kingdom Fungi; phylum Basidiomycota; class Agaricomycetes; order Agaricales; family Campanellaceae; genus Stygiomarasmius; species Stygiomarasmius scandens. The sequence goes on along the minus strand of JBANRG010000002.1, from coordinate 721,226 downwards.
AGGATGTGAGTTTTTTTTTTTTTTACTTTTGCTATTCTTTCCTTCCGGTTTTCTAATCAAGAGCCTCGGTACATAGCCTCCCTGGCCCACCTCTAAGCTCAGAAACCACAATAACCCATCTCCTTAAACATAATATTACTGTCGCTCTCGGTGCATCCGACACTTGGGTTGCTCGAAACCTTCGCTTTGACGCCTCATGGGCTTCTCTCGACTCTTCCGGTCTCGTCTCGGACGCACAAGCCCTCGAATTGGTTTCGGCGAATTTGGAAAGACTTCTAGGCGTACAACCAGGGGAAGAGGGCGAAAACACGGATTGGGTAGCTACAAGAGGAGGAAGCTTGCTGGATCTCGAGGCAAAAGTCGTCGGGGTTGTATCGAGTAGGAGAGGTGTTGTTGATTTGTTTTGAACTTGAAGAAAATTATTTAAAATTGGCGGAACTATCGCAATATCTACCATTACAAGTATATAAAGTACGCAAAGGCTACTCATTTGAACCTGGATTATAGCTCTACTGTGCTGACATACTCTCTTCAAAAAGCGCCAGTATCGGTATGTTTACGAAGGAAAACCACTCCAGAGGGAAGTAGTCCTCTGGTATAACAAGTTGCCTTGATAATGCCAACATCAAGGCAAGCTCAGGATTCGGGAGAGTATAGTCTCGCACAAGATATTCAAAATTGATGTCAAGGTGTGTCAGTCGGGGCAAGATATTTACGTGCGAGTCTTCAGGCGGATCCACCATCAACCCTGTAAGCAAGCGATCGGTGATAAGGTGAGGCGCAGTGACGATTTTGAGATGAGTGACATTGGGCGTTGTGGAGAGGACATCGAGAATGTCCGTGTCTCTTTCGAAAGGCTCGCCCGTCAATTCCAGGTTTTCGAGATCAGGCGATCGACATAGCATCCCTTTCAAATTCTCTAACCACGCTTCGGCATATTCATCGTCTTGTTCAACATTTCCGTTTAGACAAAGACAGATGAGGCAAGGGAGATCAAGGACGGAGACAAGATGAGAGCCTATCATGCATCCAAAATCCAATTTCAACTGCTTCAGAAAACGAGTTGTTAGCTGAGGAAGACTGGATGTTTCATCAACGGTGTAGTACTCGTCGTCTTCGGCGCAAGTGATCTGGAGATCTTCCACATTGGGAAAACGATGGAAAAGCTCGACCACATCACTTTCCATAATATTTTTTCGCAAGACGAGGTTTTTCACACTGCCTAGCTCATTATGGTTAAAGAAGGCAGAATGAAATTTGTCAAGAGAGAGGGTATGCAAGTTGCTCCGGGTGCCCAACACATCAATAAGTTCATTTGAACTGAGATCATGGTACGAGAATGGCTCCCACTTGACATTCAGATGTCTGAGAGCACCGAATGTAGCCTTTCCCAGTCCTGGAATGTTTTCCATCACGCTCCAATGCATTTCAATCGAAATGTCAAACCAACGCGAACTCTCTTTCAGTAAGATCCGAAAGATGGTCCGCGCATGATTGGAAATCCTTTCCGGCCAATTATTGTAATCGTCATCATCCTCCGAAAGCCATCTGCACTTTGCGAGGATCTCCAGAGTCAAGGATTCGTTTCTAGACCGGCTGAGATAGAGTTGTATCAAACTTTTGACACCACGACGTTCGTTGGTCACTTCCACGATCAAGGACGACCACAGCTTGGGTGACGAAAGCACAACACTTCGCCAACCCGCACAAATTTGTGAGATGACGAGGGCGGGTGCGATGACATCCTTCTCCGAGATGGCAAGTCCACCATCGATGCATGTCCACTCAAAGATTTGTGTTAGGACCTCGACTGGTATTCTACGAAGCGTAGAGATGATGCTGCGATTCTCATCCATAAAATTCTGCAGTTTCGCCTTTTGTTTTTTCAGTTCATCCAGCGCTCGAGACAAATATCGGATTTCGGAATCGTAACGGTCGAAGTCGCGCTGACAGTCCTGGACAACAGCGGATATCTGGGCCGTTTCAGACTCCGAGGGAAGGTAGTTCATAGTATGAAGCTTCTCTCGAGTGGGAGACTTGTGAGTTCGCTCTTGGGACACGAACTCGGCATTGCATCTGGCGCATAGTGTTGTCTTTAAGACGGCGACTGGTACCGACAAAGGGTTTCCTAGCGCTGGATGCATGAAGGGTGAGTGATAAGGTAACAGTGCTAATTATAACAAGAAATTTAGGATATCCAACATGAGCATCGGTATGACAATACAGGTCTTTTGACTCACTTAAGTAGAAACTCGGGAGGACAAAGGACTTAGGAATGTCGCGTCTAGTCACGGTCACGGACATGACATGAAAATCACGTGACATGGACACTTCCAATAAGGCGCGTGAACATTTACTTGACTTCATGAATCATACAGGCATTTACCGTCAAATGGGACAGAAAAATGTCCGGGGTCACAGCTTGATTCCCTTGATTGAGATTACAGGTTTTTTATCAAGAGCATATTCCTCAACATCTTGAGAGTGCCTTGAATAAATTTCAGATTTTTTAGAAGGGCGCAATGAGGTGTTCTTCATTGATACCGAAATCGAAGCATCTGGGACAGAATGGCCGCTTGTGACATACTGTGACCATCGCATTTTCTCCGCCAAATACCTTCCTCTTTTGGAATGCGTGACACTGGATCTTGTCCTACTTCTCGTCCAGCGTTGTCAACAAGTGATATGTATAAGATTGGGCCAATATTATCGTTTGTATGTCTTATTCTGCATAATGAAGTGAAAGAAATAAAAAAAGGTGTTCCTAGCAGCTCACAATCTTCAAAATGACCCTATTTTTCATAAAGATGATTTTTTCTGCAGGGGCATAATCATTCTACAGCTTCAATATTGCTGTCAAACATCAATATAGGTCATATGTATATACTATAAAATCAGTGAGAGGATAGGTGCAGGTACGGGGACTGAAAATCATTTTGTCCCATTCAGTGGTAGTGTCCCATTTGCCGGTAAATGCCTGTACAGACTCCGACACCATATACATCAAACGCTTATGAAATGCCATAGCAGATTCCTGGCCTTGTCCGTAGTGGCCTTGCTTATGCTCTCGATAGTAGAAATCTTTTCGATTCTGGATACATTGCAACATCTGCATAGGTAGACGTTGAGCCTCGGCATCGCATTGGATACTTTGAGTACCCGTTCAGGCAGTTGCACCGCCTCTACAGTCTTTGCAGCCGACTTAGTACCTTCCGGACCTGAACCAACAGCTGGTTCTACGGGGTGTTTAACAGTAGCAGATACACCGAACGTAATGGGCTGAAGTGCGGTGGGAAAGTAAATCTTCAATAATAATGAGTACATATAAAATTCTCAACGCTCGTTACTCCATCTCCCGCAAGCTTCATCATCGTCTTGATACGCATTGAGATGACAGTGACAATCAGTTCGTGACGACATTACACCCTTGAAAGAGTCATCACAGATTACTGGATTCGGTTCAATCATCCAGAGCCTGAGGAAAGGGAAAAATGGTACTCACTCAGCAGCGCACTGACTTAGGGGACCGTGCATCCTTTAGATATGTTGCTTCTAAATAGTGTATCGCAGTTACGAACCCGGACAGTGTTTGTGTCTGCACCCTCTCATTCCACATTCTATAAGATTCTATAGCCGGACTTCGTCGAGGGAGACCATCACTGCAAGTTGGCCAATTCGAAGTGTCTCGTGCAAGGAATCAGTTATCTTGATCGATAAAGTAGGTTTGTGACGATCAGTAGTCCCTTTCAGAACCTGTAAGCAGACGGTAAAATCGGAAGACAATCGTTCCTCTATAACGGCGCCGCTTGGTAATCGAAAAGCAGCTAAGCAACTTGTTTTGCCCAGACCGAGGCCTAAGTAGTCTTCTCCAAAAGCAGACAGGTCATACAGCTTTACTTTTGCTCTTTTCAGCAACTTATTTGGTCTATTTTAGATTGACTGCCATAGGCACAGGCTCCAACTTCAAGAGCGTGATTCCTATTCAACAGGACCGCCAACTGGGGTTGATGTTGACATCCACAGCTTTCGTTACTTTGTACCCAAGTTTGTTTCCCCACCCCCGCTCTACCCTTTATATCCTCTCAAACTACCAGCACTCGTGTGCCTTTATCCCCCATGTCTGCCTGACATCGCTAACGCATATAACGCATGCCCCGAACATCCGAGAACGCAGTCTTTGAACCTGGAGGGACGGTGATAATGACCTCTGGAGATACTGCCGTTGCTGTTGACGCTGGGTGGGTGACTCCATTTCTTCCATTTCCAAATGAATTCTCACTATTTCTTCTTGGCAGTTCCAGTGAAAATGTAGTATATCTTTCCAACTATGGAGATACTAATATTCTCGAAAATAAGAGGCCGAAAGACAGTGGGTGGGTGTCCGTTTCTTTTTGGTCCTCATCAGGCGCTGATGCTTGATCATTCGCAACAAGTGACATCGTCGCGTCCATCCGACAAGCTGTCTCTGACCTTTGGGATTCTCCTGCTGGGTTCCAAGATTTCTTGTCTCGCTTACCGGACGGCTTTCGGGCTGTGTGTGCTTATGATCGTCCTAATGACTCAGAAAACGACGTTATTGACCTTGCTATCATCATCAACCAATGTGGTGAAGGTCAGATATACGCACCGCGCCCGGATAGTTCTGAGCAAAATCTGCTTTATCACACGGTGGAACTCAGAGCTGTGCTGTCTTCCGCAGAACCATGGAGCGGCTTTGAACACCTGACTCCCCGTTGGGCTTACGGAGTTGCAGAGTTGCTACAACTGGTAAAGCAAGCGACTTGACATGTGGTGTTACAAACTGATGTTTGTCTAGGAATTATCTAACTCTGAATCCTCTGACTCACACCGGCGAAAATGTCTCAAATACTTGCGTTCTCTGTGTCGTCAATTCAGTATCTTACCACCTTCCTACTTTCTCCATGACCTTGTTAGGGAAGGGAACTACCCCATTTCCGGAGGTGGCTTTTCTGTGAGTATTTATCGTTATCGGCTTGCATGTACTGACTCGAGATCAGGATATATACAAAGGCTACTCGAAATCAGGACCGGTATGTATCAAGGCTCTGAGGATGTTTACGAACACAACCGATATTGTCCAAAAATTCAAGGTAAGTTATCGGTTCGATATCTCACTTGAGTATTGTCGATATTGACACGAATAATACTTAGGATTTCTCTAATGAAGCCCTGGTGTGGAAGCAACTGAAGCATCCAAACGTGCTCCCCTTTCTTGGAGTCAGCACGGAACTGTCTCCAAGATTCTGTCTTGTATCTCCTTGGATGGAAAACGGCAATGTCAACTCTTTTCTGGAGAAAAATCCTGATCACGACAGGTTGAGAATGCTCTCGGAAATTGCGGAGGGCTTGCGCTATCTACATGATTGCAATCCGCAAATCATACACGGCGACGTTCGTGGGGTAAGTGTCTCTAGTCATCAAGCTATGATGCGGCTCAACGCCTTCAGGCTAATATTATGATCGATTCGTCCAAAACGTGCTGCTTAGCTGATTTCGGTTTAGCTCTGGTGACTGGGTCTCAGACTACGTCTAGCAGCGGACACGGTACATTTAGATGGATGGCGCCAGAGATCCTTTTGTCTTGGAAAGGTCAAGAGAAGATTCCAAGCTCCCGAGATGTTTACGCATTCGCCTGTACAGCACTAGAGGTTAGTTATTTTACGTGATCTTGCGGATTATATCTTATCGTCATATCTCAAGATATACACCGGGCAGCCTCCCTACGCTGAAATTGGGGATGGTCAGGTTCTGGCAATGATGAATGAAGGCAAGAGGCCACCTCGGCCTGTGAAGCCTATTGCACCGATAGCGGACCAACTTTGGGATCTCATTGAAGAGTGCTGGGTAGAGCACGCAGCATCGCGACCTAGTGCTTTAAAAATTCTTCAGGTTCTGCGATCCATTTCAAGCATACCATCAGTGGCAAGCCAGGAAACTCTATCTAGCTTGCCAAAGGAAACAGAGAGTACCATTCCAGTTATTTTACTTGAAGACTTCGACCAAGCTATTCATGCTCGCGATAGGCTTGCTCGCCATCGCACACCGTGGCGATCTAAAGATTCACTGTCTTCTGTAGCTTCTTCAACACCAGAACTCATTCCTCAAACTCCTGCGCAAGACATTCTCAACCATCGCAGCCATCATTACTGGCGTTCCAAAGATTCTTTGTCTTCTGTGGCTTCCTCTGTATCTGGCCTGAGTCTCTACCATCTACGAGTGACAACGGACTCTGAGCCTGTGACCGCCAATACTAGTTTCCGGACGCCCACTCCTAGTCCTGTAATTGATGGTATCAATGCTCCTGAGTCGGTGCAGGCTTGGGTCGATGATAGTGATCCTGTGTATGACAGTCCAGACTGCTCGGTCGCTCATTTGGATGCCGGCGAGGAGGAAGATGGATTTTTGGGCGACCGTCGCGCCAACAGCTTAATGTATGGCGTGTGTAAGTTATTTGTCCTACCTTTTAGAAAAACAGTTCACCAACCTCTATTCTTGATAGCGCATGGTTTCAATGAACCTATGGTATCGACTTTGTCTTTTCGTTCCCTCGATGCATCGTGTGCCATACCCCAAGATATTCATCTTCGTTACGGTAGTTACCAACCCTTCCATATCCAAGCTCCTAGTTGGCAAGATCTACTGCACTTGTTGAAAGGGCATCCAGAGACCGTGATCAACGTGGATGTTCCTGAAGATACTATAGCGCCGTCCGAGTTCAGCCTTCGTGTAGTTTGTCAGTTCGTAAAGGTAAGCATGTGAAAATTTATTTCGTATCTCGTTCTAACGTTTACTCTGCTAGCCTCCTCTTGCCAGGCAGTGGCGAACTATTATTTGGTTAACTGTCGACTATCCGCTCCCCCGTATCGAAGGGAAGCGTTTGCGAGGTGGTTACGAGGTGAAAAATCTCCCTCGTTCTTATACCCTTGCCAGCTCGGCATTACCTTCTCTTCTCAAAGAGAGTGAGAAGAACTCCCCGATGTGCTACACGATACCACAAACCAAAGATTTGCCATACCCATCGCTTCCTATATCTTTACCTGATTTGGCTATCTATTTGGAAGCGTCAATGGATCAGTCCCGTCGATCTTTGAGTAAACGCTGGAGGCGCAGTCATGATGTAGAGTTGCTGGCGAGGATGGTAGATTGTTGTAACAATGATGATATTCCCGCGCCGGGAAATGGTTTCCTCAGAAAGTTGCAACGTGCCTTTCATATACCCAGGTGGCCGAAGACTTTCTAAGATGGTGAAGTAGAGCAGTTTCTTTTTGTTAGAATGCTTTCACTGAGTGTTTGCTTTTTCATGTTTTTGTACAGTATTGTAGATTGCACGTTTGTTCATGTCCAAGATTCTAACCTACGCTCTCTAAACCTATGTACGAAGTTAATGTATATGCTATGAAGTCCATGAAAACACGAATGCGAATTATAATCCATGAATAGAATGAGAGTAGTCCAATGTCTAATAAGCATGATAACCACGACTCGGTGCCAGTGGTATTACGTTGTAAATGGTTTCGTTCTGTTTCACTTTTTGGTAGTTTGGAAGCCCATCAGTGATAGAATCTCCATCCATGTACTTGCCAGGCCACCAGAAGATATAGAAAGCGATAGCGATGAATAGCGGTGTAACGTCGAGTGCATAGAGGAAAACTATAAGGAGAAGGAACTGAGAATCGTTCGAACTGGGTGAGGAAAGTCTTGATACTCACGTTCATGAGACCTAATCGTACTACCCCTTCCAGAGAAACTCTCAAGAATACGGTACGCAGTTCGGATCTGCGAACCATCAGCGCAAGTCCGAATCATTACGAGTGAACAAACTCACCACGATGAATGCCGAGGAGATGCCCAATAGTTTGTATGCCATCCACCAGCACTCTCGACCAGTAGCAATTCGTTCTTTTCGTATGCTCCACCAAGTCCAGATCAAAAGAACGCAAAACAAGTAGTAAGACACAGATTGTAGGGTGACACCAATTTGGAAGACTTTCTCTCCTCTGTCAGCAGTGTCTGCGCTCACGAGCAATGCTGCGCCTCCGGCCTAATAATATCAGGTTAATATGGGGACATCAGGCAGAAACGTGTTTCGATGCACCTGAATAACAAACGTAGAAATGTCACTTGTAACAAAGAAAGCAGCAATCCAATTAGGACGTATGAGGGAGTGCCGACTTCCAATGTTGAATCGTAATAATCGGCCGTACACGATATAATTGAAGGCGAGATATGCAGCAGGTGAACATGAGACTAGAACCTCTTCAGGAATGAGAACGGTTTTGGATTGATGATCCTTCGAGTGCAATAGAATGCGAACGCCGAAACCTAACGACATGGCTGCAGGAAGAGGTTCGATTTATTACAACAGCAATATCGCAAATAGAACTAACCAAATGCGCCTATGGGAAGACATATTCCCCACCAATCTCTCTCTTTGCAAACTTGATAGAGCAGTACTATGCCGGAAAGCAGGTATACGGCACCCGCGAACATTGCAGCTAGCACGCTAGGCGTGTAACCGAAAAAGACTTCGACGGCAGTATGTTGGGCTTGGGTTGGGGCACTGCCAGTATCGGTGGTATCTGTTTAGACGGTTAAGCTGGTAAAAAATGAAGAACGAGCAACAAAGCTTACTTTGCGCACTGGCTAGGGAGAACAGTAGAAATAACACGAATTTTGTCATTTTCTGCATCTTGAACGTTACCAGAAGACGAGCAGGAAAGCGGGATCAACTGCGCGTCTCCCTCATCCTTTATGTACACCAGGCGACAGTAATGTTGCCGTTCTAAGCACGTTGTCAGGCATGTGGCGGACAACATCAACGAACAATATGGTTGAAAACAAGCAGGCGCACAGCCAAACCAAGCCGGGAATGAATCAAAGTGGCTATGTTGATTTCCATTTTTATCGTGAACCCGCCCATTCTCCGTCGCGTTGGGTAACTTTGTTGGACAACTCGGGATTGTCGGTCGAGGACTGTGGCATTGCCGCATACATATGATATTCGCCTCATAGCAATCGAGACTAGAAAGATGATAGGCGCCAGTGGCCTCTTTGAGACCATTCATTCGGGAAAGAAGTGACATGGTGTAATGTGCATCTACAACAGTTGAATAGTCCGTAAAAAAACCAAAATCCGTGATTGAGTCAAGAACAGAAAAGTTCAAGTCCAAGTCCTTAAATGCAGAATTGCAAGAGATACTCGTAGTCTTCCATGGCGGCTTCAACAAACTCTATCATCTTCTTTGCAACAGCTTCATCCCACTCCGTAGCCCACTTCTTCGCTTCTTCCGAGATCACAATAGGTTTAGAACACGCCTGCTTGTGAAAACCAATGCATCAGAACGCAAACTGATCAGTTCCAAAAATAGAAGAACGTACCGGGTCTTTTATGATTCCCGTAGAGCACTGTACCTGGTTCCAAAGCGCTTGAGATATAGCATCTTGCGACGTAGGTTTCTCTGCATCCCAAGTATAGCAGATATGAGCAGGATCCAAGCCAGCGTAATGACACAACTTTTGCATCACATCCTCTGGCCGCACGATGAGGTCGTCACCATTAAGCACGATGGGCCAGATTCTGTGGACGTGTCCGTTCCCATTGGAAAGGGCGGCTCCATGTCCATTTGTCAAGGCAAGACCTTGTTTGACATCTGTTCCTTTGTATAAGGCGTCATAACAGTCATAGAGTAGTCGTTGCCATCTATAACTGGCATTAATAGGAAATGCGTCGTCAAAGACACTCCCACCATAGGCGGAGCAAACTCGAAGGTAGGAAGGGAATGCTTTTGCTGGGTGCCGTATAATAAAGACAGGAGACAGTGTTTTGAGGAACCTATCGGGTAGTAGAGTAGGGTTTGGGACGGCAAATGGTGGAGATTCACTCGACACGTCACGGTCGTGCACTCGGTGGGATTCCGGCAAATCAAGTTGTCGATCGGTCACTTGTGGTCTACTTTTTCCCTCACAAGGCAGGGACAGGTGCGCACAGAGGCTAATAGCATCCATCATATGATACACATGTTCTTTAACTATGGGTACTTTACCCTATATACGTTATCAGCAAAATCGTACGACGATATGGGGGAATACTTGCCTGTGATTCGGCCGTAGCTACCAGTTCTTGAAGACTGTCAAGACCAGCTTGGAAGGTGTCTCTGACATGTTCTTCTAGTTTTCCTGGCGCCAGTACTCGTTCCCTGATCTCCTGGCGCTCTGGCCCATAGACCCACGCTTCCATAAACGGATACTGATGTTCCAGTACATCAGGGTGTTTTTGCCAGAGGCGACAGAAAAGATTTGTCCTGGTTCGAGGGTGGCCAAATATGAAGAGCCTTCGAGGTTTGTCGGATTGGGGGTTCATCAAGAATAATGGTATTGCGGTTGAGGGTACCTTGCATTTTATACGTACGAGTTGTATACTTGGAAACAATGCGATTCATTTGAGTGGGGTTATACTTGGATTTATACACACGCCGTATAGAAGTACCCGGAACTTATCATGAATAGTGCATAACGTGAGCTAAAAAGGGCCCATGATAGGATGAACGATGTCATAGAGAAGCTTCCAACCAGAAGTACGCATGATTTTCGCAAGATCTAGAGGTTAGCCAGAGATATCCATTACGTCGAGAAGAAACTGCGGTTGATTTCTGTTCGCACGAAAAGCGAAAAAGGAATAGAGGGACTGTCAAAGGAAAGGTTGTTTGAGTTTCTTCACGACCTTGTGTTTTGCGGTGTGGAATTTGAATGGACTGGATGTAGAAAACAGCGGTAATGACCACGACGCCAACGGAGATGGTGGACACTTGTAAGAGGACATGGTTCACGTGCGTAGACGATGAGTCGAACAACTTGGACGATGGCGTGCTTCATTTCGACCATGATTTTGACTGAAAGCCACTTGGCCACTCTCTGCACTCCTCTGCAGAGCGCAACTGCTACTGGAGCTCGTGGACAATAGTAATTTGAAACTAGCATCAGACTTCTCGGACTCATCAGAAGACCTATCGGAAAGGCCCCGAAACACCGACTTGGACGCGCACCACCGTATTAACGATCCAAATCCCTTCCGGTTGGAATATCCTTGTCGAGCTGCTCCTATCTAAACTCCACCTCCATGCATATCTCCAAAAGGCTTGTTTCTAGCACTAGCAGGTAGCCAAAAGTATTCCAAGCATTCTGCTACCTGGGAGAATTCATCGTACGCGAGGCCGCCGATAAGGGATCATAACTCAAAGAATAGAGTACAGACGCTCAGAGCAAAAATTTTGTAGCATCTTGATCGAGTTGGGCGATACTTCCGTCTAGAAGTCGAAAATCTCCTTATTCAACGGCTTCCCCACATGATAAACGATCATTTCTCTGCATTTACCAGGCTGCTCTTTCTTCCGCGCCATCTCAGTCGATCATCGCAATGAAAGGCTCATATTTTCTACGACTGCACCGTTCAGAAATCTATATAAACCTATCAAAAATGCCAGTGTCAGTCATCGAGTTCAGCCTCCAGCTTCAGCTCCTCAGCACATTCAATCATTTTACTTCCATCTCATTCTTTCGTTACCAAAGCCATTCAAAATGCGCGCCTACTCTGTTCTTGTCGCTCTTTCTTTTGCCGCCACCTCCTTTGCCGCTCCCCTTGACCTCTCCAAGACCACTGGCTCTGTTGGGGGTGTTGTAGATGGCATTGTCGCGTCCGTCAATGAACGAGGGCTTGTCGGCGAAGTGGTGAAAACCGTCGATCAGGTTGTGAGGAGAGACGGGTTGGTTCCCGCCGTCGTCGAGACTGTTGACCAAATTGTTTCGAGGGATGGTGTTGTCTCTGGTGCGCTAGAAACCGTTGACGGAGTGTTGGACTCTGTACGCAGAGATGGCCTGGTCCCTGCCGTCGTCGAAACTGTGAATCAAGTTGTCTCGAGAGATGGCGTGGTCTCTGGGGCTGTGGAAACCGTCGACAGAGTGTTGGGCTCTGTACGCAGGGATGGATTAGCTCCCGCCGTCGTCGAGACTGTTAACCAAGTTGTCTCAAGGGATGGTGTAATCTCCGGTGCGCTGAAGACTGTTGACGGAGTATTGGGCTCTGTACGCAGGGATGGACTGGTTCCTGTCGTTATCGAGACAGTTGACCAAGTTGTCTCGAGGGATGGTGTAGTCTCTAGGGCCGTGGAAACAGTTGACGATGTCCTCGAATCTGTCCGTCGCGACAAGTTGGTCCCAGCCGTTATTGAGGCTGTTGACCAAATCATTTCGAGGGATGGTGTAGTCTCTGGGGCTGTAGAAACGGTTGATGGTGTTCTCGAATCAGTCCGCCGCGATAAGTTGATCCCGGCCGCCGTTGAGACCGTGAACCAAGTTGTGGGCAGAGATGGTGTTGTCTCTGGTGCTGTAGACACTGTCAACGGTGTTATAGGATCTCTCTAAGCCCTTCTATCATACAGTATTCTTTAGTACACTAAGTTGAGTATGTACCAGATATTCCTTCTCTTCATGAAACGACCACGGTCTTTACTTGGATATAGTATAGTACTAAGTTACCCTCATTATACGAAATACCCTTCAGGCTTGTATGTGCTCAATACATCACTGTTCAACGTTCAACGTTCATTAGTTCGAGCTCCAGACGCGCGAGAATTTCGCGTGCCGTCCATCTCCTAGCACCACCACTATGGAAGAAAGCAAGGAAACGGATCTTGTAGGTGATATTGGCGACGACATGAATGAGGCGGCTATCCATGAACGGTCTTCCACTTCTGGTTCGTCCTGTTAGGTTTCTTGCCAAACACCATAGATCTTCCGACTTACGCGTCTCCAATCTTTTTTGTTCAACCCCGTTCATTTTCCTACTCGTTTTGCGCGCCATCTCATTGTTTGAATCGTCTTCAGGTGATACAGAACAAGCTCAAATCCCTCCTGACTGTGTGGATCTATTTCAAGAGTCCTTCGAAACCACTCTTCCTCCTCCTCCATGTCCTATCCCCGACAATTTTTTGGCAAACCTCATTCCAGGAAACGACCGCACTCCCATCGAAAGGATTACTGATTACACGGAACTAGTGGAGCGACTGAAGGATATCGGGTTTCAAACCGTGGCAGATTTGAAGAATGTGACAATTTCCCGCCTGGAAGAACTGCTCTCATCAGGATTCGTCGCGGAATTGCAGCTGGATCTATGGCACAAGTTTGGAGAGAACTATCTACCGTTCTTACCGCTGTCGCAGTATGCTCCTTTCAGTGACGCTACTGTCAGAGCAAGATATAGGTTACCGGATGTCCTGGTTAACAAGCTCGAATCTGCTAAGATCTTGGGGCTGCATGCTTCGGTTTATACCTCTGAAAAGAAACTTGTTCAATGTGGCTTGACACCCGAAGAACGGGCAGAGTTACGTTGGGCGGAGACTATATGGAAGAACGGACATTGATTCGTTGGGACTCGCTGAACGTTGGGTTGACCGCATCGATGGATATTCACCGCTTCCTTCATTCTTCAATCTCAACGGGCTAAGACATTGTCTTCTCAATCACATTCTCGCATTTTTCGCTAATGCTCTCCGTCCTTTTGCTCATCATCCAATCCTTCTCGGGGGCTGCGTGATGGATCTCCATGTTAATTTCGTATAAACTCTCCGGTGTGTGTTGGCATCCACAATACTCAGAATATTTTCGGAGCTCGCCAGTCGGTTTTTTCCAAATGTTTTCCTTTGTAGTCGGTTTTTTGGTAGAATGATGTACAATTGCTTGTGTACACTATAGTGCATTATAATAGTTAACGTTGCCTTCAATTCTCCCATTATATCAATCTGCTGCGAGTTTGAAAAGCTGAGGAACACTTTGGACAGCGCTTCGCGTTTCTCATTCCGTCACAAGTCTTTTCCGGCGGTGATATTATCGCTACTTTCTTGCGTCCCAGCGGTATCATCTCCGCCACTCCTTCCTCAAACACTACTCCGACAGCTTTGATTGGGGATGACAACAGTAGGAACGACCGGTAGTGGCTACGGGCAGTATGTTGCCGTCAGAGCGCACGCATGATGGAGATCAAGTCAACAATGAACGTTAATGAACCGTCCTGGTTGTAGATGAGTATCAGAAAATGACGTGCGCCCTTGTAGACATATTTATTCAGGAAATTCCCGAGGACTGTTGTCGCAAACATGGAGAAGGCACCGCCAGCTCCGTTCGGCCAACGAACAAAAGCAAACAGTCTACTTCGTGTGCTGTCCGTTCTGTCCCTCGTGGCTGTCGGCGCTTATGTCTCTCTTTTCACCGTACATCTACGATTCCGAGGGAATGCATCCTTGTCCTCCATCCCTATCAACGCCAACGAAATCCAGCAGAAATGCCGCAACTTGAATGTCGTGCCTGGTCCTTCTCCTGACTTTTACTCTCGTTCGGAGTCCGACAGGTTTGAACATGGCACGAAGTCGGTCTTGATAAAGAACGCGACTGTCTGGACAGGGGAAAAGGTTATCGAGAGTGGGGATGTGTTGCTTGATAAGGGTATAATCAAAGCTATTGGCAACGTTGACGAGAGTCAATACGATTTTGCCGACAAGATTAATGCATACGGTGCTTGGCTCTCCCCTGGAATTGTTGACCTCCACTCTCATCTCGGCGTCGCAAGCTCTCCTATTCTCAAGGGAGCATCTGACGTCGACTCTCTCAAGGGCATAACTCAACCATGGCTTCGCTCTCTTGACGGTCTCAACACTCACGACGATACATACCTTCTTTCTATTGCTGGTGGTGTCACTACCGCTGTCGTTTTACCAGGTTCTGCCAATTCTATCGGTGGCCAGGCGTTTGTAATCAAGCTTCGTTCGACGATTGAAAAGAGTCCTTCGTCTATGTTACTGGAGCCCCCGTTTTCGTTTAATGGGTCAGGAATTGAACCGTTTGACCCTCCGAGGTGGAGACAGCTCAAGTGAATCTTAGTTTCCCTCTAGTCGTTCTGTATTCTCAAAAGTTCACTATCTAGACAAGCATGTGGTGAATTTCCAAGTGAAGTCTACTCCCAAACCCGTATGGATACCATCTGGTCCTTCCGCAAAGCCTACTCCACTGCTCAATCCATCAAACGATCCCAAGACGATTTCTGCTCTTTTGCACTATCCAACTCTTGGTCTTCTATTGGTGGATCCTCCGCTACATTCCCCGAATCACCTCTTGAATGGGAGGCACTCGTCGATGTTCTACGTGGACGGGTCAAGATTCAGAACCACTGCTACGAAGCTGTAGATTTGGATGGCATCATCAGGCTGACAAACGAGTTCAAGTTCAAGATTGCAGCGTTCCACCATGCACACGAGACGTATCTCGTCCCAGACCTGCTCAAGAAAATGTACGGAGGTGAACCTCCTGCTGTTGCACTCTTTGCTACGAGTGCGAGGTACAAGAGGGAAGCATACAGGGGATCCGAGTTTGCACCAAAAGTTTTAGCAGAGAACGGGTTGAACGTGGTTATGAAGAGCGATCATCCGTTGATGAACTCGAGGTACCTATTGCATGAGGCTCAGCAGGCGCATTACTTTGGGTTGGAGGAAGAGTTGGCGTTGAAGAGTGTGACGGTGACGCCGGCGAAGGTTATGGGAATGGATCATAGGATTGGGTATGTTAAAGAAGGCAAGTGCACGCACCTATGTATACAATTTGTGCTGATATTTTCTCTAGGCTACGACGCCGACCTTGTCCTGTGGGATTCGCATCCACTTTCTCTTGGTGCAACGCCCAAACAAGTTTTTATTGATGGTATCCCACAACTTAAATCTCCCCACTTTATCTCCTCGAAACCTGCCAAAGTTCAAACACCACCTAAAACGCCTAACTGGGACAGGGAAGCGAAAGAAGCGGTAGAGTGGGATGGAAATCAACCGTTGGGTCCTAGGGAGAGGTTTGACACTGGGACTGGAAAAGATATAGTCATGTTTGTGAACGTGGAGAGTATGTATGCCAAGAGTCAGGGCCGGGTTTTTAAAGTGTTTGGAGAGGAAGAGACCAATGGCAAAGGTGTCGTTTTGGTCAAGGATGGTGAAGCAATTTGTCAGAGTGTCGCTAGGAGGAAGTGTTTGCAACTGGTCGAAAAGTTCAAGCAAGAACAAGAGGTCAAGATCAAGATCGTTGATTTGGATGGTGGATCTTTGGCGTGAGTTTTTATTTTTGCTGTTCTTGCTTTCTTCTCTGACCGACGTATGCCATCCAGTCCGGGTCTCGTATCGTATGGCAGTGACCTCGGCCTCTCGCATATCGCTATGGAATCTTCCACCAGCGACGGACCTGTTCTTGATCCTCTTTCCTCCGATCCTCCGGCTATACTTGGTGACACGGTCATTCGCGCGGTGGATGGGTTGGTTTTTGAATCGAGGAATGCCTTGTGAGCTTAAATTCGTTGTATACTCAATTACCCTTTTAAATCAACTCTTCCTCCTTCCATATAGACTCGCATACCGTTCAGGTGTAACGTCTGCCATAACTCCACCTTCCTCCTCCGGCTTTTTATCCGGTCTAAGCACGGTATTCAGCACGGGTTCTTCGCATGCTTTAGAACGAGGCGCAGTCCTGAAGCCCGTTACGGCGTTACATGTTGGTATTTCGATGAATGGAGAGAAGAGTGTTGCGACGCAGGTTGGGGTTTTGAGGAGGATGCTATTAAGTGGTTTGAAAGAGGAAACTCAGGCGGAGGAGGGAGAATTGGGAGCTGTGGTTAGGAAGGTGTTGGATGTGAATTCTTTTGCCTTTTCTCTAACCTCGGCTAACCTGCTCATATCGCACAGGGCACACTCCCCTTGATCATCTCTGTCGACTCTGCAGATATTATGGCTTCTCTTATTCGCCTCAAGAAAGAAGTCGAGGATTCTCTAGGCGCGGGAAGAGAGATCAAGGTTGTTTTCGACCGAGCTGCAGAAGCTCATCTTGTAGCAGAGCAAATTGGAAAAGCTGGAATTGGTGTTATTCTGAGTCCTGTAAGAGCGTTTCCGTTGACTTGGGAACAGATGAGGATGTAAGTATTTCGAATCTTTCTGCCCTATTCAATGTTCATTCATACTTTGCAATTAGACTACCCGGCCCACCTCTATCTCAAGATACGGCGGTCACCAAGCTCCTCAAGAGTAATGTCACCGTCGCACTTGGCACATCCCACAATTGGGGCTGGGTCGCCCAAAGTGCACGCTTTGATGCTGGGTGGGCTTCTCTCGACTCCTCAGGTCTCACCTCGGATGCACAGGCTCTCGAGTTGGTTTCAACAACCTTGGAGAGACTTTTAGGTGTACAAGAGGGAGGAGAGGGCGAGAATACGGATTGGGTAGCTACGAGAGGAGGATCGTTATTAGATTTCGAAGCAAAAGTGGTTGGTATTGTATCGAGTAGGAGGGGTGTTGTTGATCTGTTCTGAGTTTTTATATAGATGCAAACAAAAAGTACTGAGGGAATGTAAACACGATGAACAATCTGCTGAGACAAACTAGTACTTGATCAATCGTTCAAGTCCGCTTTTGAGGAGGTCGACGTATCCGGAGTCAAGAATTGTGACTGTGACATGTCGCGTTTGCCTTGCTTTCGTGGTCTGTCGATCACAGAATCCTTTCAAGAGGGTCCCTAACTAGCTCTACTCGACGAGGATTCGATAGCACTGGAAATAGTACTTGCTGTTATGTTGTATTCAAGTTTTGACAACCAGTGGGAAGCCGGGAGGTCGTCGTGGTCTAAAATCTCTCCAAACACCTCGAACCCATCCCTTCAACCTGCCTTGCACATGCACATAGAAAGCTTGATCTGTTCTACTGGATATAAAATTGCTCCTTTCCACGCAAATGCTCAACACAAAAAAACGCTCCTTTCTTCATGACACCGCTCTCTGCAAAGTCCTGGACGCTATAAAATCCAGCATCCAAAATACCCCTTTCCCCAGCATAACTTGCTCTGTTACTATCACTTGCGCTTTAAACCTATTGCTCTATTGCTATATCGAGATGTCTTGTGCACACTCTCAAATCAGATCTCTTGGGGGCTACTCCATCATGGATGGCCACTTTGAGTTGGAGCAGATGCTCGGTGCTGGTGCCTTTGGCACCGTGTACCTTGCGGAACGTGTGGCAAGAGGAAGGGGGAACGATGGCGAACAGTTTGCGGTGAAGGTTATGCCTATGCCCGGACGTACATCTACCCAGGAGAAGCAGTTGGCGGCGGAGTTGTCGTTGCAAATGGAGGTCTCTGGACACAAGAATGTTGTTCATGCTAGGGAGGTGTCGCGTGCGACGTTGAGAGGAGAAGAATTTGCTTGTATCCGTATGGATTTGTGCGACGGTGATATGCTCGACGCGATGAACCATGGCGCTTTTATCAAGGAAAAAAGCGCTAGGTCTGCTTTCCTCCAGATCATCGACGGCGTCATGCACTTGCACGAAAAGGGTGTCTTTCACCGCGACCTCAAGTTTGAGAACGTTCTCTGTGCGACAGCGGAAGGTAAAGAAATATGCTTGAAAATTGCTGACTTTGGACTTGCTACCAAGGACACTCTCGTTCCCTATGGACGTTACGCTGGCACACCGCGGTATATGCCTCCCGAATGCGTCTCACTTGCCTTGCGAGGACCTCAATACTCTCCGGCCCATCAAGACATTTGGGCGATCGGGATCATGCTCGCTATTGTTTTTGGAGGCAACGGCGCTCCATGGAAAGCTGCGTGCCCGGTCTCTGACCCTGACTTTTTGGGGTACTTTACGGATTCTTCTAAGCTCAGCGACTATCTCCCTGACGCTTCGCCTGAGCTTGTGGACTTTCTACAGTTCAAGGTCTTGACGGTCGATCCCTTGAAGCGGGCTTCTCTACAAGAAATCCGAAAATTCGTTGAGAAGAAGCCTCTATTCAAAAAGGAGGGATTCTTCTCAAAATTCTTCAAGCCATGAGTGGCACTGGCGTGCTGAAGATCTGGATCAACTGCAAACGAACTTTGTCTTGGCCCGAAAAAAAGAAAGTACAAGTCTGGCTAGATGCTAACAGATGATCTTTTTTGGGGCCCCCTGGCCGGACTTATGCAAACGTCAACCCGCATTCTCGCATCGTCGTCACTCTTACGGACCGGGCTCTACTCGACAACAGACTGTTTTCTGGCTAGGAGAGGTTTAGCTACTGCTTACTAGACCGAGTACTGTTCAACTAGGAACAGGTACTGCTTAACAGACTCGAACACTGTTTTTATCGGATGTACCGAGTGCTGCAACGGGTCCACCCTCTGTACTAGACTCGAGTCTTGCTTAACGGAATAACCTCTCAAGGAGCTTCAGGTACTGCTTAACAGGTTGAATACCGGAGGCACGGGTACCGCTTTAACGGACTGCAACTGTGTACCGAGTACTGCTTAACGGACCCACCTCTGTGTAAGACTTGAATCTTATCTAACGGACAGGCCTCTACTAAACAGAACCGAGTGCCGATTGCTCTGGCCTCAAATTGTGACTCTATGGATTTGTAAGTCTTTTCCCCTTCCCTCCATATATGCGCGGATATCACACTGTTTATACCCACCGTCGAAATAAACCTACTCGATTCATGATTGAGCCAAGCGAGGTGTATCCTTCACAGAGATCGTTTGTCTTCGCACCTAGCAAGTTACATGAACGTAGTTCCTACTACGATGCCCATCATCACCTTGTACTCAAAAACACCGATATGCTCGTGGTATGTCAGATGAATTTTCTCCCTCTTTGGCCCTCTCCTTATGTTGCATAGGCTCTCTCTCGCGTTCGTTGTGTCTTATACCCATTTAGGCTGCTCTACTACCACAGTAGTGCGGTCACTATCCTTACTATAACTATCTATTACGACCTTAGTGTCTCTCAAGTGTCTCTCCTGTCCCTTGATGCTTGACGCGTCTAGCTTGGCTTCGTTCCAATGCGTGTCAAATCCACCTCGGCTTTATTCCGATTGACGAGCGCATGAACAAACATCTGCTTTTTTAGCGCTCAAAGCACACGCTGCGAATGCTTGCGACATTTCAATTTTTCACTTTCATAACCACTTTTCGAGAGTGGTATTCTTTGCGACCTATACTTAGCACCTGTAGTACTTTTTGGCGATTCATATACCTGCCGTACAACTTGCTATGCTTGTTTAAGCGCTGTAAAGCAGTCCATCGTGATGGCTTTCTTCCCATACGCGTACAGTCGAGTCACAGAAATACATCTAGCACATTCTAGTGTATTCTACAAGTGAATACGAGAACAAGACGCGCGTTCTGGGTGACGCGTCTAGGGAACCGGAGTCGGTCGTGACAGCAGCACGTCATGCCTTCAAATATGCTTCAACAGCTCTTGCCTTTTCTTCCTTCTACCACCATTCTACATCTCACCTGATCCAAAGTCTTTATCTCGACAATCGACCATTCTTTCTGTCTGTACCGGAACCAAGAACACTGCGGCTCTTTCACCCCGGCCCAAAACCAAGACGTGCCCCAAACAACTCTGTTAATCATGGAGCTCACATTCGTCAATGATTTTGGCCAAACATTTGTCGTTGAAATCGACGAAGGGATGGAGTTGGAAAATGTCATGGCTCTTCTCGAGGCCGAGGTGTGTCTTGATGTCTTCTTTCACCTACCTGATGATCATTTTCTGTCTCGGCTCTAGTCAGGAATCTCCCCCTCGGAACAAAGCATAACTTATGAAGGCCGCGATCTGAATAATCCCAAAGCGACGATGCGAGAATTGGGTGTAGCGAATCATGCGATGCTTACGCTTAGGCGAAAGGTTGTCAATCCTGCTGGACCGTGTGTTTTTGTTTTCCTAGGAATAGATTACCATTAATGACTCTGATTCTGCATGTACAGACCGATCGAGCAAGATGCGGAGATGATGAGACTACAACTACTAGGTGACCCGAATCTTATGAGACAGCTGCGTGAGGTACGTCCTCCCATCCCCTCGCTCACTCGACTCTTTCTTCCCATTCGATTCAGACCCAACCGGAAATAGCCAACGCAGCCCAATCCGACCCCCGCCGCTTCGCAGAACTCTTACGCCAAACCCGGGAACGTCAATATGACGCTGAAATGGCTCAACAGAGAGAAATCGCTATACTTAATGCGGATCCATTTGATATCGAGGCTCAGAGAAAAATTGAAGAAGCGATAAGGCAGCAGGCGGTTATCGAGAATATGGAGCATGCGCTAGAGTATTCGCCGGAGAGTTTTGGAAAGGTGCATATGCTCTAGTAAGTGCTTGGTTCGCTTGGGGATTCTTGAGTTGACGGGTGGTGTAGCGTGGATGTAGAGGTGAATGGACATCCGATAAAGGCATTTGTGGATAGTGGAGCACAGCAGACGATTAGTAGGTGGTATTCCATCTCGTTGTGAAAACTGCTCAGTCTCTCTAGTGAGTCCCGAATGCGCAGAAAGTTGCAAGTGTGTATTCGACCTTTATTCTCTTGTCAAATTTCTCATCAATTCTAGCATAATGCGCCTCTTGGACGTCCGCTTCGCTGGCATAGCCCGCGGTGTTGGAACAGCCAAAATCCTAGGCCGAGTCCACAGTTGTCAACTCAAAGTCGCAGACCTCTTCCTTCCCTGCTCCATCATGGTCATGGAAGGCCGAGACGTGGACCTCTTACTCGGCCTCGACATGCTCAAAGCCCATCAAGCGTGTATTGATCTTGAAAAAGGTGTGCTGAGGATTCAAGGGAGGGAAGTGAAGTTTTTGTCAGAGCACGAGTTGCCTGATAAGGCGAGGGAACCTATTCTCCCTCCGACGGGTCCAGCGGGGTCGGGGTCGACATCGGGACCTCCGGGACCCAGCAGTTCAAACCGACCGCAGTCGTCATCTCCGTTCCCTGGTTCTGGGACGGCACTAGGTGGTGCGCCTGCTTCCCAGCCTCCTCGAAATGCAGGTTCTACGCCAGGTGCTAGATTCCCAGAGGAGCATATTAAAATGTTGATGGATTTGGGTGTATCGAGAGAGGCGGCGATTAATATGCTCGCTGCTGCAGGGGGAAATGTGGACGCCGCTGCTTCGATGTTGTTTTGATATAAGGTGTACAGATAGAAGAAGAGAAAGACAAAACGACCAAAAGACGATGTCGAATCAAGATATCTATGTATCTGCTCAACTTGTGTATTCTTACAGCAATGTTGTTGAAATGAAATGTTTTATTATCATATGTAACTACATGAGAATAACACCAATCAAGCCTACTATATTCAGTGGATAATCTGCTTTTTTGTAGGGCCTGCCCCTTCGTTCGTATGTCACTAACGTTGAAAATGTGATTGATCATATAGAAGTTTCAAAATACCAAAAATTCTAGCAGCAGGTCCAGCACAATCACTTGGCCTTGGCAGAGAGAGTAATCAGCTTCCAGTCCTGCCCTCTATATCGGCGACAAACCCCCAAAAGTAAGTCCTTTCGCGCATCCATCTAGACGTTACTCGTGAGGGCATATACTGAAAGGACTCGGTCGCCGTATCAGTACGCCCATACCTCTGCATCCGCCTCTGTACTTTGCACTGGCGATGGAGAAGGGAGCTCGAGCACACCAAAGTATTCATGTGAAAGCCCAGTTAGCCGGACAACTTTTTCCTTTGCGTCCTGCCATGTCATAGGCATATCCTGCATCGAATACGCATTAATATCTATGCCTTTTGTTACAATCAACTCGTTCAGTATTCGAATAAGGCGTAGACCACGGTCTGAACATATGAGTACAGATGTAGGCGACCGATCATTTTCGGCATAGATGATTCCTGTCAATGAAGACGTCAGGTTCGGTATGAAGGCAGATTGCAGATCGTTAGAGCTGGTAGCATCTGTACTCGTAAGCCAGCGCTCGAGTTCTTCTAGAAGCACGATGCTGCGTTCGCGAACCGATGGATTGGGATGATCCCATAATTTTGGGAAAATGATGAGCAGTGGACTTATGTCGAGGAGGGTAATTCTATCATCAGCGATGTAGTTTTGAACAGAGGCGATTATTTGGTAAAGGAGCTCGAGTTGGAGCTCGGGTTTGGTGTCTAGTGTTTCAAAGCAAGCTCATTCAGACATGTGTGTTTTTCTGTTTGGTGACGGTTGTGCTTACCCTCCCCGATAAAATCAATAACTGCCAGATTCCAGAAAGAACGAAGGTTATCGTCAATACATCGAGATGGCTGCGGGGGACTGTTAAGTTGACGAAGGAAGAGTTCCGCTAGGAACCGTCCAGTATCTGGATCCCAAGAAGAGTTCCGGAAGAAGTTGTAGAATATGACATCTTTAGACATCTCCTCCGGCTGGCAAGTCGCGATAGCCGCTACTTCGAGTGGGAAACTCTGTAGACAGTGGAAAATGTGATTAGCCATAATAGTACTATCACTGAACATGCTGATCGTCCATCTAAGACCACGAATGAGATGTGCTCGGACACCGGAGTTTGTGTTTGGAAAGTGTTTCCGAAGTATGTGCAAGTCTGTAGCTTCCCAGCCTCCAAACATCATCTCCTCCTTGTGTTTTTTAATTTTCTTGCTTGGGAGAAGCAGAACGAGCTGGTAGAAAAGCCACGTTTGAGGTGATTTATATGGGCAAAGGGGAACATCAGAGAAGATCGTTTCTGGGCACGTTGCCAGATAATACGCGGGAACAACTGTGGTCCACACCAAAACGGATACGATGGCTGCGACGACAATAGTACAGAAACTCGCTACGATGTAGTTTAGGTTCCATAGCAAGTCGACTACGCCAGCAAAGAACAAAACGAGTGCGAGCTGCAAGATAAGCGGCATTGCTGCGAGGAGAATAGGAATGCCCCATTTCTCAAAGCTTTCTGATCGGATTTGACGCAATTCGAGGGTTTCTTTGGCAGAGGATGTTGGTGTATCTCTTCGATGTTCTCGTATCCATTCTTTGCACAGAATACCTAGAGACACCGTACTCAGAGAGAGAACCAAGCTGAGGAACCAAACCGTATTGATACGGACTGCAGCAGCTTCGGGAAATTGACGAGGTGTGAAATTCGGAGGAGGGGTGTCAGCTGCGTTTGCCAATTGTCGAGAAATTTGGCGGAGAAGCTGTACGGACAAGTCATCAGGGCCGTCTTGAAGCCACTGATACGATTCGGTGAGAAAAGCAGTCGAGGATGCAAAGAAGAGGGCAGCCTATTCAACTATCCATTAAGATAATTTAGAGGAACGTGATATGAATGTACGCACGAAAACGAGGAGCGTGTCAATGTTCTCTTTCCAGCCTCTGCATATTTCATCATCAAACCTATCAATACATCTCATGCATTGCTCCCAAGAATCGCCCCTGCGTTTAGGTGCAAATCGATAAGGATCTCCTTCTTTCCAGAGCCTAGTCTTGGAGACATAAGTCAATACTTCATTCAGGGCCAAGAGCAAAAGCTGCACGAACAGAAGCGGATTCAGGTTCGTCAACCTTTTCAGACGATAAGTAGGAAACTCCTTCGTTTGAGCGAAAGGATCTTTCCGTTTTTGCAGGGGATGGTGATCTGTCTCGTTCCATACGCCTCGTGGACGACAAAGACGGAATTCTGCTTGATGGTACGTGGAGACTGAAGGTGGTACAGTGAGTGATGCATATGGTCTGCAGTATGTGAAGAGACCTTACTGTTGCATACTCTGATGTGGCACTCTAGGATAGAATCGAGGATTGGTGTGATATCTGTCGTTAGGTTCTTATATCTGTACCAAGGCACACTTCACATCCTCGGGTTCCAGGGTCCAATACGTTCAAGGTTTAGTATTAGCTAGAGATTGTAAAAACGTTCACGATCACCCTGTATGTAGTCACATAGTTCGACACTGCCTGCCTTGATTCATTTGTTTCTGCGAGTAGGCAAATTGCAAGATATGAACGCCGTACAGCCTGGTGTATACCGTGCATAGGGCACACAGTGTTTTGAGTCAGGGGAGGTTCAAGAAAGATTTTGGAAAAGGAAAGACGACCCCAGTACCACAGATTGTATCCTGCTCAAAAAAGGTCGCAGACTACTCCGTCATAGAAACTGCAAGGCCGAGGCGTGGGGAAGGAAGGAAGAAGGAAGAGTGGGGAAACATGGATTCGGAAGAAATGCTTTCATTATCCATGTCACAACTATCGTACAAATCTAAGGAACATACTATCTAGACAAGCCTAATAACCCTTTGACTGCAAGTCCGTATCATCAAATTGCGCCCTCGCGCGTTTGATATCTTCCTGCATAAACAACAGTTCCTCCATCCTCGCAAGCTTTTTAGCATCAGCAGGACGCGAAAGCGCACGACGGAGATCTTCGATGGATAATCTGCTCTTTTTCGAGGGGCCTCCCGCTGCCACGCACTGCAACTCGAGTATTAATGTACGGTGCATAGAAAGAAAGGGAAAGGGCACGCACAACATCCGTTATATACTCGATAAGAATCTCCTCCATAACATTGACAGTATCGTTTGCTGGATTACGGTCGTCGCCAAAACCATACATGAGGTTTCGTACTATGAACGAGAATGAGATTTCTCCAAACACGATGCCCCAGAGTAGAAACTCACACTCTTTTGTAAACAACCCCTTCAAATTCGACTGTTTCCTCCCTCCTCTCCCCGTATCTCTCGCATATGAAGGTGTGTACGATGTATAAGTCGGTGTGGGCCTGGGTACTGTACTCGTCGATGCCGCTGGGGCCGTAGGTACCTGGGCAGTTTGCGTCGTCGTCGCCGTTCCTGTCGTAGTTGTCCCAGTCGTAGTTGTAGCAGGTCTAGCAGCACCAGCTTGTTGCGGCACACCATAAGCATATGTATAAGGCCATTGGTATGTACCGTGTTGGTATGTGTATGGAGAGTAGGCGCCGTAGGGGTATGTTGCTGTTGTTGGTTGGGTTCCGGGGGGTGGTGCGTAGTAGGACATTCGCGTTGAAAGAAAGTGGAAGAACGAGCACGTGCAATTTACTACATCCCTTTCTCTCTTCCAAGTACATGGCCACCAAGAAAACGGGGGACATAATGGGCAGTGTAACTAGAGAATACAAGTATACCCAGGAGATTTCTCAAATGGTACATGTCTTCAGAGAAATCATTACTAGTACTAATTAATCATTCCAACAGATGTTCGTCTTTGGCGAAGTCCAAGACCCCAATCCAGAAACTGTCAATCTCGTAGAAGATATCGTACGCAGTCAACTAATTGAACTCGTGCGTCTTCCTGCAAAAGCCATGACGTCTAGGCTTAGAATGAATTCGTAGATCGTCCAAGCAAGAGCACTCGCTGTACGCCGAGGCGCACGATACCTTTCCGCGGAAGACCTCATATTCCTCATTCGACACGATAGAGGAAAAGTCAACAGATTACGAACATATTTATCTTGGAAAGACGTGCGTAAACATGCCAAGGACTCTGGTGGTGATGGAGGAGGAGGAATGGAGGAGGCTTTGGAAGATGGAGATGGTGCGTATCCTTTCGTTCGTTTCGTATCCACATTTCTTAACCCTCTTTGCTACAGATAAACTAGCAGCAAAGGCACAGAAAATCACAATCAAACTTCCATGGGAGATTACAACTATCTATTCCGAAGTCCTACGACAAAGCGGGCACCAATCCGACGACGAAGAAGACGAAGACGATATTGAGGCTCACGAAGCGTCTATCCAGCGTCTCAAAGAAGCAGACGATGCAACTCGTCAAATGACTCGAGAGGAGTACCAACACTATTCCGACTGTCGTCAAGCATCCTTCACATATCGAAAAGCCAAAAGATTTCGTGAATTCCTCAACCTGCCCTCTCACCTCGATCTTCGACAAAACGATGACACGGTTGATATTGTTGGGTTTCTTGCGTTCGAGATGGTCAGGTCGCTCACAATAGCCGGGTTGGCTGTCAAGAAATCTTTGGAAGAGTCTCATCTGAGAGAAGAGTATGCTAGTCCCGTCATGGGGAAGCGGAAAGCAAATAGTAGTTTGGGAGGACAGGCAGAGAAGAGGAGGAGAGAGGATTCCCCGGATAGAGATGAGTTTACGATGCCTGTAAACTCGTTATTTCTTCCTCCGCCGGAAGCGAGGACGGCTCTGAGACCGGAGCATATACAGGATGCATTCTCGAGGATGCAGGGTGATTGGGCGCATAGTCGGTCTGCGGGGATGCATAATTGGAGAGGAGGGTTGGTGAGGACTAGGATATCACTCATTTGAGTACGTGTACATGTATATTTATTGTGTATACTAGTATGTAGATTGTAAATATACGACTTTTGAGATTTGAGAGCTCCTAGTTGTCGGCGCGCACCTTTTTTACTCTTCCGCCATCTCTTCATCGTCGGCTTCCTTTGACTCTTCCTCGTTCTGTGCCTTTCTTCCTTGCACTCCTGCATAAAAACCAGATCAGCCAACTCGCAATAAGACGAAAAACTAAGGACCATGCACCTCCACTTTGACCCAACGGTTTGACATACTGCTTCAACCACTCTTCCGACTCCCAAACTATTAGAAACACAAGTTGTCAGTGAATCCAACCTCCTCAAAGAGGCACAATACGTACCAGCCCGGTTCCCACCCAACTGCGTAGGCGTCTTCATCGGTTTTGCCAAGTTTACTCTAAGCACCCTTCCCTTCAATTCGTTTAGGTCCATATTGTCAATAGCATCTTGAGCGTCGGATGTTGAGCCGTAGGTGACGAATGCAAAGCCTCGGTGTTTTCCGTCTGCAGACGAGAGAGCAAAAAGTGTGAGTGGAGGTAGGAGGAAGAAAACGAGCAAAGGGCACACACACCCTGTCGATTCGGATCCGTGCTCTCTGGGGGTATATGTACATCTATAATGTCGCCTGTATAGCATGGTTCATTCACAATTAGAGAAAAAGACGCGTCAGTTGGTATAGTAGTAGCGTCAAGCGGAACGAACCAAACGTCGCAAAATGCTCATAGATAACAGCCTCGTTCACGTCGTCCCCAATTCCTCCGACAAAGACTGTTTTCTTGGTTTTGGTGCCTTCTTCCATGGAATGAATGAATGATGGTGGAGGTAAGAGACCAACAGGGGTTTTGTGAAATTTCTCGCGCGTCTGCAAGAGGCTCAAATTCCTTCGGTCAAAAGTAATAATACAGGTACAGAGTCGTCTGCAATCTACAAAGACTCCAACTTCTTCCATACATGTCCTTCCCAAAGCTTATTCGCACTTCCTGCGCCATTCTCACTATCCCTAGGATTCTCTATCTCCTTCAGAAAATCCCATCCCGTACTACCTGCTCCCTTTTCAAAGGCTCTTTGAAGTACATCCATATGTTCACGGTTTGGCCCAGGAACAGAATCGACGAATTCAATGGGCTTGTTAAAGCGCTCAGCTATTTGGCGTAGAGTCAGACGTTCGCCTTCGATGCGTAGGTTGGCGTTGGCGAGGCGGGAGAGCGGGAGGGTGGTTGTTACGTGGGCGATGAAACCTGGTAAAAACGGTTAAAAGACCAAGTACTTAGATTTTTGTTGATGGAGGTCTGTACGTACCACCGACGTCTTCTTGAGCCGTTAAGCTTATAGGCATTTCACCTTTACCTACTATATTAACTTTTTGGTTGATGTCGTAGCCGATGAGCGGTGGGACGAAGGCAAGCCATAATCCAGTCTATTCGAAAATTATTGATTAGTTCAATGCGACCAAAGCTGTTGCTCACAAAGACCCGAGTATAGGGTAGGTCGATAGTTTGTAAAAATCCTGGATTACTATGTATTAGTCACGGTCTACACAACGATTAGCAGAAAAACTTACCCGCAAATTCATCCTTATCAGTCCACGGACTCCCAGCACCTGTTCCAGCACACCCTACTGTGACAAGACCATATTCAACAGGGACGAACAATTTGACACCAGCCTCTTTAGCTGCGATGGCAGCTTTCTTCTGAGCGTCCCCAATAGCTACATCGGCCAAAGTAGATATCACCACCTCGGTAGAATGTTTCTTGAACAGTTCAACAAGAGATGAGTGGTTGTTGTAATCAACCTGAACCAGTTCAGCCTTTGATGGTAAAGAAGGTGAAGGTTGGGAAGATGAGGGACGAGAAAGAACAACGAGTTTCTTGACTCCGGGGTGTTGAGCGAGGGCGTCAATGACGAAAGGACTGATGTCTCCTTTGCCACCGAGGACGACGAACGAGGTATGCGTATAGGTCATGACAAGAGACGAGTGATTATGGTAGCCTTCAACTCGATAGCCTCACATTATATCGTAGCTTCTTCATTCTTAGTAATAAAGTAGGGTCGCTGCCGCAAAGAAAGAAAGATGTAAATCAGTTGCCAAGATGATGAGTAATTACGAGGAACCTTGGAGGATGACAGAGCATTAGCGTATGTGGTTGCTCTGATAGAAAGATTTATAAGTCCGGCGCTGGTATCCGAGTCCAATCCGAGTAGAAACTTTACGTCAACATGGTCCAAGAACATAGCACCTAGAGCGCGTCTGAAGCTCGTTGACACTGCAGATGCATTGAGCAGGGATAGAGTATCATTACGATTTGTTTGTATGTATATCATCCAAGTAGGATAACAAGATTCTACTATGTACACGACATCTAAGCACTCGACTATGCTGAAAGACTATCAAAACTCCACCTTGTATGGGATAGTTGTGCCAGTACTTCAGCTTACTCCTGATATGGGTATGCAAACTTGCCCTGGTCCTTTCGCCTCCAGAGCTTTTTCCTAAAACAGAACGCGTTCAGAATTGCGAATTAGTATAAAAGAAAGATACATACTTTTTCTTGGTGGGGACATGTTCAGCAAATACCTCAACACAATACTTGGCTTTGAATTCACGGATGAAGCGTGGATCCCTAAAATAAAAGTAAATAGGCGCAACGAACAGGTGAAAAGTCGAAGAAAACGCACCAGAGCTCACTTGCAATCCCCAAATCCTTGCAACACCTCATCAACGCGTTACTCTTCACCGATTCCGTAGCGGTCGGTATTCCAGACGGGTCAAAGTATTCTTGTTCACCACGAGCAATGGCTACGAGACTAATATGTAATGAAAATGAATGTCAGTGCTACAAGTATAACTTGAGAATGAAGAAATACGCACCGACCCAAACAAACCAACGCATACTCCCTACTGACAATCTTTGGTCCTACATTTGTCTCACTTCTCGGAGCAAGTCCCCATCCTCCAGGACCAAAAGCGCGGTTGAGAATTCGGCGATATTTAATTTCGGGAAGGTAGATGAGACCGTCTGTGTAGAACAGAAAGGAGTTGAATTAGTAAGATGACAAGTGTAGCAAACTCGGACGAAACAAGTCTCCTACTTACCGGGCTTCATCTCAATATCCATAGGATCAATAGGTGCCATCAGAATATCCGCAATCTCCTTCGGAAACGCTTGTTGAGAAAGACCAGAATAAGACTTTGACCAGTCGGTCCCTGCTTCCAAGTCACCATTCGCATCGCCAGTAATAGAACTGGGAGGAGGTATCTCTGAGGTTACTTTGAATTCTGCAGAAGTTCCTGGAACGCGTGTAGTGGAGGTATTAGCTGCAGCTGCTGGAGTCTCTGTACTATATAGCCTGGACTGGAGACTAGAGCTGGATTTGTTGGAAGTTTCATTAATGTGGTGAATTGAAAGCGAAGAGACTCGCGCAGATGAAGAGAATAGTCTCGAGCTTCGAGGAACAGCATAAGCTACGAGGCGGAGTGTCGATGCCATCGTCGACGTGGTTCGCGTCTAGTCTACCGTGAAATTTTGAGTTGGCATCTCACGTGACGTGACGCAAAACTGTTTGACTTTAATATAAGCGACGATGAAGGAGTCGGATTGTGAGTGCCCTATGCACGTAGCTAGGTGCGTTTTGGTGGCTGTCGGCATTGATTTTTTGACGAAGTTTCTCCTTCCATTTCTACAGTCAATGTATCCGAACCCGAGTCTGTGTAGTTCACCGATGAAATTTGAAGACCATCATTGCAGCTGCACTTATCGAACACCTAAAAGCCATGTCCACATTCCAGATACATGTCATCCGCAGAAATTGCTTGATTGGAGTCAAGTTGATTTTTCAAGCAGGATAGTTTCGTGTCGATTTCCCTCTGCTTATGTCCACGCAGGTTTAGAAGTGGAACACGGGCTTCTGCCGGTGAGTCTCTTGAATAGAACTACAGCTCAATAACCATGATTCTTCAAAGGAGGTCCTCACAATGGAAATATTGCTTGCATTCCATGTGTCTATGTAGAATTCCTTTCTCTTACCTACGTTTGGGTTCGCCCTGATGCGCTCATCATGGACTCAGATGTCTGACAATTTGTATGCAGGTCCAGTTTCTCTCAGAATGCCCGCCCTGTTCGGGTCTCGTCAACGTTTATGTTAAGTTTTATAGTATCCAAACTCTAACTGACTTCTTAGCTGCTCTGGTGTGTTTAACTCGGCGATACGTTCGAAACCGATTCGCTGCTCGACCTTTTGTGTGAAGTTTTCAGCAAGATGGGGCTATTTTTTCTCTGAATGTGTTTCGTTCGCTTGATGATCTCGGTCGTGACATTGCGTAGTCCAAACTCTCTTGCAAGATCTTGCGATTTCAACCTTACTCCGATCTTTTCTCGCTGTCACAGTACGTGGTGTGTAAATAGCCAATGCGCGTCGTAGGTATGGTTCACTTCTTTAACACTTAGGATGCATATCTTACAAATGGGTTTAACGCGACAAGCTTGGCGGAGGGGATTATCTGGCCGGTTTGCAGATTTGTATTTATCATCTGCTTCTCTCCAAGGAAAACTAGGTTCTCGTATCTAACTTAGAAATGGATGGTCACATTTTACGTTTGCTTTTCGCGCGTTTAGGACTACATCCAGCTGCCTTGCTTAGGAGCTCTGACCCGCATGTCGGCCTATTCTTCGTTAGTTCGTTCCTATATGCTTAAGATATCTGTTCGTCCAATGATACTGACCTATCTCGTGATACGTATTGACTCCGCTAACCTAAACCTCGAATATCTATTTCTCGTGTTGTCCTAACACGATTAAGTGACTTGCCGCCATAGGCACACCCTTCTATAGGAACTCAATGAGTCTACAGGATTCCATCCCATCTATCGATACTGGACTGATTGATTACACGCGTCATGATCTTCTGATTGTTCTGTTTTGAAGTCTTTCTATTTCGTTCCGTCATTGGGGACAACCGGATTTCCAATATCCAACCTGTGATCCTAGTACGTGCCAAGTTTCTCTATGTCCTTCAGACATGTTCATGAATCTCCCCGCTGAATCTCAGTTGAATCCCGGTTGTGGGCTATTGGTCTGATTCCAAACTTCAATTCGACGAATTCGGGAGAGGAAACTTGCGACTCACAGATCAAGGTCATTTCCCACTGGGAAGTTGGGAAGATGAAGTTTCCACTCTTGATACTGAGAACGGTGCACCACAACGCTCATCTATGATTTGTCATCGCACTATATGCTCCTTGCCTGCAAAACCTTAGTGCTGTTTCTTTTCTTTTGTGACCCTCGTGCTTCCAATTAGCTAGGGACTTGAGCATAGCGTATGATTGCGGCTTCCGCCATTGAAGTGGGACTACTCTGGTCTCTTCCCGTTGTTCTGATATGAGCGATCACTTTGTTTAATCCCACTTTGATGAGCATGCTTGCCCGACTGCTACGTGGAATTTTTACGCAAAGCTTCTTATGGGGTTGTCTAATTCTCCCACTGAGAAATCGCTATTACAGGTGCATGGACTTTGCCGTACTCTGAGATGCAGTGTATAAGCAAAACTAATGGTTTTGGTTCCCGCATAGGTTCCGTCTGTCAAATGGATACCGTTATCCAAAGATGACTTGAGACTCGATGCCAAAAATTTACGAGTATGAGTCCACCTAATAGACTAGTTGCAGTATGGTTCTCATGATGTATTGTTCATGTGTACATGCAACCTGTTACAATGAGCGCTTCAAAGGCGCTATTCTAGTATCAAATATTTCTGGGGACAGATACTCACAACAGCATTCAAAAAGACATCTGCGCTATTTGTATGTTGCGCCACCGGTCGCAGATTCTACTGATACGTATATCGAATAGATTACAGCCTGAAGGCTCTTTTCTAGAATTTGCCCTGACCCGGGGAAAAATGGTCGAGAAGCGCCTAAAAATCTCTTACAGCAGTTGCGCGCTTATGGATAGTTGACAAGGTTATTGAATTAGATCTTCATTAATTCCAGTCCCTCCGGTTGCGTAATTCTTGGTCAAAGGGAGATTCGAGCGTCAAGGCTTCCGTTTTGACAAAACCTCGATTTTGAGCCAATGGTCCGCAACCAGTCTCGAGCGCATGGAGAAAGTCGGGGTGAGGTGGAGATCTTACAATTTAGCTTTCTTCCGGCCCACTCGTTGGTCATGTTCCTTGCTGTGAACGCTCAAACGCTGGTCTACGCGAGTGTTGAGTACTGTGTCTCTTATTTCTGTGCCGGAGCTACGTTGTCAAGACTTGAACGACTTTGCTCTCGCTTGCAGTTCCCATACGAACTTTACGACAAGATGCCGCTCGGGTATTGCTTGGCGTCACAACATGATAGATCGGTATCTAGATACATAGGTAGCGTTGAGTGTCTTCAGCTCTCCGTACGTTATTCGACATACTTGGAGCAGACTTGGAGCAAACCTGCTACGATCTCGGAGTCGACATAATGTATCGTCATCTTCGGGAATAGCTAGTCCAAGAGACAAAGGAGACGTCGACTATTTAGCGAAGCACCCTATCATTCCATCCAAAAAAAGATCATTATACTCTTTGTCAGTTCGATGTTTCCTTTCATTCAAGTATCCGAAACTTTCTGTCGCAGACTAACCACTAATGTACTTTTTCACCGTCAAGCTTGCAAATGTGAATCTATTGCTTACAGAAATACCCTCTTTGCCAATATGCAATATGCGTAGCGTTGACTACAGCTCCGACTCATAATTGTCGAGATTTGCTGGGCTTCTTCTTGTCAGATTGTATCTCTGACTCGGAAGAAACATTGTACGGACCTATGTGCTTGCCAATCGGCCCTGCTTCGAATGATCCAACAGACGGCTTCACACTCAAACCTTTTTTTCCAATGGTCGTTGGAAAGTCTGGATAAATTACGGTTCCTGATTATGTTCTTCCTTTCGATGTTGCACTACCGAATGGCACCCCGTTTTAACGGGTATTGACCAGTGGATCTGGGACTGCATGGTGGCGCATAATGTAGTAAATTTGAGGTACAGACGCAGCAACGACACTTCTAAACCAGTTTCTTCGTGAACCGTGATTGAAAAAGTGAACACGAGCGTTGAACAATACTGCTTGGTTTACATCTTAGGACTACCTATGCATATTTCCTATATTTTTCCCTTGGTAGCGCCTTCAACTGGCGCT
This sequence comes from Stygiomarasmius scandens, assembly GCA_037954225.1. Lineage (NCBI taxonomy): Eukaryota > Fungi > Basidiomycota > Agaricomycetes > Agaricales > Campanellaceae > Stygiomarasmius > Stygiomarasmius scandens. Next base: position 686,905 of record JBANRG010000002.1, on the reverse strand, counting down.
TTCGTCACTGTCTCTGAATCTGAACAGCTGATATCTGTTGCTAAATACCGTTTATCCCCGATGTGGCAAGCAACGGGTTTTATGCCTTAACGGTAATACTCAATTCAAGTAGCTCCATTAAACATATCAGAAAACATCTCGACATTCATGGTAGGGTGCCTAGATCTCACAATCTGTTTGTTTCAATCATCTAGATCAGAGCGCGGAAAATAGCACTAAGCAAGCCGTACAGTGGCGTCGGACGTGCCGACAGCCTCTTCAGGATATAAAGTCCCTCACAGCCATATTCTCCTTGTCTTCTCCCTTCAGTTTCACTGGTAAAGTGTTTGCGCAAATATCAGACATTCATCGCTATTGACAATCAAAGTTCTGTCAACTTAGGGAGTACTGTTATTCATCAAGAGGAACTGCTAGCATCATTGATATGATGAACACAATTAGGAAAGTGACAATCTCTCTCTTCTTCTTGGGAATGCCTCCCCGTTATGTCCCACGTTTAGAGAATGCTATGTGGGTATACATTAATTCTCGTCCTTATCTTACTACATGGTTCTTCCAGCCGAAGCAAGGATACAAGTTCTCTTCGTAATATTGCACAGGAAAGGCAATACATGAATGTTATTGTATGTTGTCCCTAGAGTTCTTGGAAAGTTTATCGCTGTTTAACGTCGCAACTGCAGACTGGTTTGTTATTCGGGTGAGTAATTCACTAATCATTTTCATCATGACATTCAAACATTTTGTCGGGTAGTGGTGCATTAGCTTTTGCTGCAATTGAAGGTGTGCCACAGCGTCTGAAGATTGCACTCAACATCTCTGCTGGTGCTGCCCTAGCATGTCTCATGATTGGGTTTAACCCAGCTTTGAGTGACCTTCTTCATGATTTGGAGGTTCATGTGAAAAATCCCCATAGTGAGGCCGGCATAGAAATTAACAAGACCGGCACAGAGAAGAATGAGGCCGGCACAGAAGATAACAAGACCGGCACAGAGAACAACAAAACCGGCACAGAAAGCAACAAGACCGGCACAGAAAACAACAAGACCGGCACAGAAAACAAGGCTGGCACGGAAAGTAACGGGGCCGGCGCAGAAAATAACCATCCAGGAAATGCCGAGGGGAGTACAAACGAAGCTACAAGGTGCGTCTAATTATATTGTAGAACAGTTACATGTCATATAATCATTTGCAGTGGCTCGATCTCTGAGATGAAGCAAAGAATTGGGTACTCATTGAATGCCCATTTCTTTCTGCTCTGGATAACTATTTTGACCTCGTTTGTTGCTGTCTTTATCTATGGTGTTACTTTTAAAGATACTCTCAGTCATAGTCGTGTTGGCTGGTTTGCCTATGCAGTTCAGATTATCATTCTTACACTCTTTCCTTTGTTTGTTCTCTGTTGGAACTACGGATTTCTGGGAGATAGAACTTCTGACTGATAATCTCTCTGAGTGTAACCAATTATTGAATTCTCTACATTAGTCTAGACGCAGGCAATTATAGACAAGTTATCATGAAAGAATATGTAGATGTCTAACTGGCAAATAGATGATAAAGTTTCAAAATCCTATAATATAAAATCACAAGTCCGACAGTCCATTGTGTACCGCACAACTTCCAGATGATAAATTTAAGCAACGTTATGTGTAGGTGTCAAACACTGATTATCATGCCCCAGAGCAAGTTGTCTCCAAACTCCTTGACACCACCCAACTTTCAAATTATTTTCTGTTTTGTCTAGGATGTTCCGTGTGCCTTTCCTCCCTCTGAATAAACTGCAACGTACACCAATAAGAATGAGACATACCGTAACATATTGAAAAGAGATACAAGGATTGCTACCAGGATTACGATAAGAAAGGCCAGTAGACACGCGTCTGAACTTGCAGCAGAGGAGTCACCCACTGGGGGTGGTGCATTGAGTATGATGATCCTAGAAGAGCCGTTACTCATTATAGAGTAACCTTCCAAAGCGGGACTGTTATGAAACTGAATAGGTTCAGTGTTATCTGGGACAGAGATGAGCTATCAGATAGTGTAGCATCCGTCACTGTATAGTATTTTGAATTGCACTTACCTCCGGATCTGTGCCTTGGATAGAGGCTTCGCCACTACCAATGTCCGAAGAAAGAGGTAATGCAGAGGACATCAATGGCTCTAAAAAACTGATTCCGTCACCGGAAGACAGGGAAATACTGCCCTGGTTGGTAGAGGTTATTACTGAATTTGGAGTGTGCCTCCTTTGAAAGAATGGTAAGGCGCGACACAGAAAGAGGAAAAACAGTAAAAAAAAGACCGGAGATTTCATGTCGCTGGTCATTGTCCAGGGAGAGCGTTGGTTTTGTAGTTTGCGCCATGAGGTAGCAGGGAGGCCAGCGGCGTAGATTGTTGCTTCACGAAACAGCAGGAAAGACGAAACATGTGTGGCAATGAGCGCACCTAAACCTCCTGTCGATTTCATTACACATCTCTTGTCTCAAGAACCAGGCATTGCTTAAGCAAGAAATTAAACGGGTCCTGCGCCCAAATAGCTTGCGGAGGAGGCTTGAGCGACTTCATATGTATAGTCTCCATGAGCAACTACACCTGTAAACTGCCCACTTAAGCGATGTTTTGGAGCATGGACGGGAACGTGGCTGGGTATGAGTCATGAGGTGACGAAGTTCTTTCAAATTCAAACTCAGACTCAAATCATTCAATCTCACTCGAACTTTAAGCAGGCAAGTAGCGAATAGATACCGTGATAAGAGAAAAATTCGTCGAAGTACTAGAATGATACACCAAAGACCGTTATTGAAAGTTGCATGAAATTTATCATGTCACGATGTCGTAGATCTCGATCCCTGGATCAGATGGTGTGGGAGACAGTTTTCGTGGCGAAAAAAAGATGTACAAGTCCAAAGCCCTCTACAAACCACGACCCCCAGCGGAAGGCGATTGGGCGTGTTGCGACGACCTCGCTGGACTCGCCTGTACTTGTGGTTCCCTGACAACGAGAACTCTGACTATCACGTCAACCCCACCTGGTCCAACAACCCTCCACGGGGCCCTGATCTCGGTCTCCCGGAAGGGAACGAAGAAGGCAGCGAAGATAAGCCATCCATCAGATGTGATCGATGTCTCTTCAAAAGCGCCCATTTACCCTCCGATCCTTCCTGACGTGAATCGTCATCATCTCCTCCACTACATAGACTGCGTTACATTTCGTCTCCGGAACGATGTCGGCGGAGCAGAGGCTGCTCCTGAACTCGACCATTTCGAGATCTACGATTAGTTTACCCGCTGAAGGAGGCCTTGACACTGGCCTCGAACCTCTCACAGTCGGAACACTTCCAGCAGAATAGGAATGTGAATCAACACGAGGTATGCCAGGTGTCGAATTGGAGGTAGACGCACTACCGGATACTGCGCCCAGAGCTGATGTACCATTCCTAGACCTGAAGCATCCTGGATTTGAGCAGTCTGAGGCTGTACCTGTTGCAGACGCTGTAGTCCTCAAAATCGTTGAATATGATTGCCGTTTGACTCTTTGTACGTGGAGGTCGAGCAGACGAAGGGTGAGTATCGGACACTGATAGAGGTGGCGAGTCTCGGCTTGGAGGAAGTCGATGGGGGCGTATTATTCAGTGAAGCGGCCGAAGTTCTTGAGAAAGGGGACGGTTGCGTCGAAGTACTGGCCATCAGACCCAAAAGCAAGAAGACCTTTGTTGTGAATAGCATACGGCGAATCGATATACGCTCTCCCTCTTCTGAGTTTCGAGAAGCCTGATTACTGATAGCTTGTGGCTGCGCTTGCTGACTTGGTGCCTGGTTCTGATTCTGCGTCTCGGTTGGTACATGCTGTCAAGCACCCATCATAAACCTGATCACCTTCGGCTTCAAGGAGTCCGGTTGGAGGAAACTCGATCGGTGTTGAAGCCCGGACATGCATCGGAGAGATGATTACGAGCTTGATTATGACTACGATTCGGAAGGTTATGACTTTGAGGCTGGACGCCAAAACAACCAATACACCCATCCAGTTGCTCCTCTGCTTAAATTATAGCTAGCGTGAAGATAATCAATAAAAAGCAATGATAATCCCTCGATAACAAAACAGAAACGAGGTGACTCACATTAAAGCGCCAGCTCCAGATGGGCGTGATCAGCGCCGCAAAGACTTGAACGACAAGGATGGTGGCGGGTTGAGCTGTTCCTCCAGATTTAGATTTAACCAGCGCCTACTGTGATTCCGAGGACGAAGAAGAATAAAAAGCATTTCCGAAGAAGTTGCAGAGAGATCCTGGGGAAAATAGGGTTTCTTCATATTGTGGATGTAAATCGGATTCGGGGGTTAGGGATGAGAAGTGAAAGAAGAGCTAAGGATAGTGCAGCGAGGGCTTTAGGAGTGTTGGAGACGATTACCTCTGTTGCGAAATCGGGGAAGGTCGACGTTGAAGAAGACGAAGAAGGTGAAAGCATGTGCCATACCGAAAAGACAGTGATTGGTAGGTTGAACAGGATGAGTACCCGTACAATGTTTACGTGTAAAACAGAGCCATGGAACGAACTCAGACTCTTTCCATATGCATCTGCGTCAACCAGTGCTCTGCTTCGATTCTCCCACCGTTTTTCAAGGCTGTAAGAGGATTCGTTTTTAAACGAAGTCGCAGTGACACCTCCAGAATTGACATTGTAGGTGTAGTCAATCCAAATCTGGACGATGGTCTAGAGAGGTTATGACCAGTTGTCCCAGTCTTATTGCCAATCAAAGCCGTTCCTCCTCCACTCGTCTCGAAGTCGACTCTGCGGCCAAACTCTTTGTTGCTAAACGCTGAACTCCTCGTGCCTATCCCCATCGAATGACTCGATTCTCCAAACATAGCGCTTCACCTTCCACTCAAAATCCCAGAGCCTACGCCAAAGATTTTATCCACAAACTAGATCAACATAGCAATTGTCCCCGCTGGGGAAAAAGTACGCTGACAGAATTTCTCAATACCACTGGGGTCGGCGAAACTCGAACCAGCAGCGGAGATGTTTCGTTCAGGTAAAGGGTGTTTGGGATATCGACATTGAGGATAGAACTGGTATCGTTGAGTTGGTTAGCGAGTGACTCGGACGGATTATAGGGAGTGGTGGGTTTCAGCGTGGTCTTAGTTGGTTAGGGCGACATCTGTAGCGGGAGTGTTAGTTAATAAACATAAAGATGAAGGATAGTTAAGACACACTATAGGTGAGTGCTGCCCATACAGTTCGAGATTGCGTGGAATTAGAATTTGAAATGGGAAAATTCGTGTGGTGAAATTTCACGTGACGTGTACGACTTTCAACCACCGCAACCATAGAGGACTTGTTCTGTCTACATTGATGGCTAGGTGCGTTCTGGTGGACATTATCACTGGTTCTGTTTACAGACTTTCCCCCCTATTTTCGCACTACCTTGATAGATACTAATGCATTACAGCTGCATCTCCCTTATCTGTTCAAACTTGAGAAACATACGATCCGTGCAGAGATCATCGCTTGGTTTGAGATATCAATCCGATTTCCCAAGTAGGATTAGATTCGCTCTTTGCCTATTTCTATTTAGGTTATGGAACCTAGGCTTCAGCCTGTGGGCTTCGTGAAGGGAACTGCTCACCGGTCACTACTTTCTCCGAGGTCCTCAAATTCGAATAAGTTGGAATGTCACCTTCTGGGGTATAAAACCTTGTTCCTGATCTTTTCTTGGACCTCTTTCATACCTGTATCTTTTTCTGATGTGCTTAACATGGACTCTGCCGGACATCTGTTTGATTGTATGCAGGTCTCATTCCTGTCGTAACATTGATCCCGCTTGGAATCTCGTCAACACTGGTTACTTGTGCCGGATTTATCTTGACTGGCTTTCTATTTTTCCGACTTGGATGCACTGCGGCTTTTATTCGGAAGTTTTGTTTGAAGCTTCTAACGGGATGGGGCTGCGTGTTCTCTCCGTCAGCTTCGTTCGCCTGGCGATTGGTACCAATTCAATCTTTCCTTTCGTTGTAGCGATCTTTTCTCGTTGTCACGGAACCTAATTTAAAGCTCAAGAATGAATGGTTAGATTTGTATTCACATGATGCAGATAGTTTGTACTTGAAGTCAATGGATCTGAACAAAGAGTCGAGGATATGATAACGTCACAGGTGCTTTGCTGCTTTCTTGTATTCAATAACGATTTTTGACTATATTTCAGCTATCTCTAGCAAGTTGGAACACTAAGCAAATGTGCGTGCTTCTGCTCGTCCGTGTCATTAACTGATAGGAAACAAAAGACTTCTCGCTACACTCTTATCAGCTTCGATCCAAACATGATGATACTCTGCTTTGTGGGTTTCAGCGTGGTCTTGGTTCAAGAGGTCAGGGTCCTCTAATACTCATCAAGGCCATGAGGCGTAGACAGACGAAATTAGAAATGGACCCACAAGATCAGACAAAACAGGGCTATCAATTGTGAAATCTTACGTGGCGTGCGCGAAACAGTCTAGCGGGACCGTGACGGCGATCATAAAGGACTCGGACTGCGTTCTGTAGCTACGCTCTGGTGGACATTAATGCATTATCGCTGGCTCCGTTTACAGCTTTTCCTCCTATTTCTACAGTACCTTGACTGGTACTAATGCATTGCAGCTGCACCTCCCAGGTCCTCCCTTATCTGTCCAAACTTGAGAAAGATACGATCCGCGGAAATCGCTTAGTTGAGATATCAATCCGATTTCCCAAACAGGATTAGATTCGCTTTTTGCTTATTTCCAGTTGGGTTTGTTATGGAACATGGATCAGAGGACTGAAGAACTGTCAACCCCAGGTCTCTTGCGTCCAGAGCCATGCGAGTCATCGTTCGCGGAGGGAACATCGGTCTGAGGAAAGCGATTCATAAGAGAGGTGAGATCCCGTCTCAAGACTTCAAGGAAGTCATGATCGAATGGTCCACGAGTGTGTTGTTGGCGTCGGTGAGGCCGAGGTGGTGCGGTCAAGCCTGTTGCGAAGGTCGTCCTAGGTTGAAGGGAACAGCTCACCGGTTACCACTTTCTCCGGTCGGTCCTCAGATTTGAATAAATTGGAATGTAACAGAACCTTGTTCCTAATCTTTTCTTAGATCTCTCATACCCGCATTTGCTTCTGATGCGCTCAATATGGACTCTGCTGCTAGAAGGGACATCTGTTAAGAGATCATACGCAGGTCTCGTTCCTGTCATAATGCTGACTCCGCTCGGAATTCAAGTTACTCGTGCCGGATTTATGATTGGCTTTTAGTTTTTCGATTTGGATGCGCTCCCCAAAAGAGGAAAGATTGAATTGCAATGAAGCAAGCAGCTCCATTGGTTTGTACTCTGACCTTTTCGCCGTCACGGAATGCGTTTTCCTATTTTAAAGCCTCAAAATAGTATTGGCACTCTCAAATTGGATTTGCATTCACATGATGCACATTGTACAGATACCTTGTACGTGAAATCAATGAATAAAGAGTCAAGGATACGACAACGTCGTAGGTACCTTGGCTTTCTTGTATTAAATTAATGATTTTTGACTATATTACAGCTATTTCCTAGCAAGTTAGAATACTAAGAAAATAGTCTGCGTGCTTCTGTCAGCTTGTCTGTGTCATTAACCGGGACGGAGAAACAAAAGGCTTCTCCGAACATGATATATTCTACTTCCATTCATGGCCCTAACATTGCTGTGCGCAATTTTCATCTTTGATTCGTTCCCCCTAAACTTTCCCTACCTCCATTCGACATACGTTCACTGGAGGTCGGTGTGTGACTGGAGGATAATTGTTGAGCCCGCGTCGAGGTGTGAACTGGTGTGAAGTGGGACTGGTTTCTGCCACTGTTCCAATTCATTTACTAGGGTAACCAGATCCACTTCCACATGGAACTTTTTTTACTCGGTCATATGAATCCTTGATGCGTTCTCGATGGATTCGCTGACCGATCTCTACGTGGAATTTTTGCATGAAGTTGAGTGCGTTTCTTTGACCCAGTGTTTTACGGGTTTGTTCAATCCGTCTCATGATACTATTGTCCACGGAGTGCCGGGACAAGAAGCAAATTTAGATATTGCCTCTAACAAACATATAGGTTTCACGTTGTTGAAGATATCAGACTACTAAAAATCATTCGAACAGATGTGATTACAAGTTTTGTTCCTGGTGCAAAATCCCGAATTCATTGATCACGAGCGATATTCAGGTGAGTTGCATTCTTGGATTGAAAGGATTCGATATTCATTTTTGAACCAAGGCCCGTGTTCATTAATCAGCGAATCAGTGATAGAGTATCTATGTAATCGGTCGCTTTCGGCTTAGCATCCACCTCGACTCCTGGGGTTTGTTATGTTCTAGGAACTCCATCGTTATTGTCACCTTCTGAATGAGTTTGAATTGTCGGTGTTGTTGTGGTCCGAGTCTATGATCGTATATTCTCATATCCACTTCTCTAAATCACTTCCTTTTGGCGAGCTACTGACAGTCTATGTAACTAGTACTGTTTAAGAGAAATCATTACATAGACCCAAATCTGCTGCCCTTCATTCTCGTAAATTTTATTTACGATACCACTGTTTGCTGTGGCAGCTCTGTATACTAACTTGCGCTTTTCATTTGGATGGACAATGATGTAGCGGAACTTGGGTTTCAAGTCACTATTTTTGATCGCGGATTAGTCCTCACTCAGTACCCACCTTGCCGATGCTGGAAATTAACATGTCTGAGACTTAGAATCTCCGTAAAAGTGCTCTAAGAATATTGATGTGAGAGTTTTTACGAATGGAACGGAACGGTGATAGCCATCAACTATTACTTGGCACGGTCATTCGGGACGAACTGGTTGATGATGACTCCAGATCTGATTAACTTCAGTTTCAATATGACTGGTTATCCTTTGCAATTTCAAATCATTGACTCTACATTCACGGATATTCTTTCTTGCGCAACCGATCATTTCTTCACCAGACTCTCTATTAAAAGAAATTAGAAATCACGACTAGTAACATATTTCTAATCTATTCTTTGCAGTCGATGCGATCATTGCTGGTAATATTCTATAATCTGAATAATTTGGGAACATATGAGGTATAAAATCACCGGTTTTCAACCTATAACTTCAAGCTCTTCCTCCTGTTGGCTTTTCTTTGATTCCTGATAACATCCCAAGTCTCGTGCGCATGTCATCGACACCATCGGGTCAAATGAGCAATGCCAGTCCAGGAACTAACAGTGTCCAAAGCACAATGGGCATCCTAAATTTCCTTATCTTTTGGGGAATGCCTCCCCAATATGTTGCACGAGCTGAGAATGCAAAAAATGCTGACAGCCTGTGAGTCTCAGATGTACCGTTCATTTTTTTCTCACAAAATTTTTTAGAAATGAAGATTTTCTCCGCAAATTGTCTCAAGAAAGGCAAAATATGAACATTATTGTGTGTTATACCTACATCATTGGCTTCGGAACTTCAAAGACTTAATTGCACTATCCGAACTGAAACCAGACTGGTTTATTATTTGCGTGAGCAAGATTCTTAATTAAATATTCATAAACAGGCAATAAATTTTTCTGCAGAGGAGCACTTTCTTTTGCTGCAGTTCCAGATGTTCCGACAACTGGAAAAGTTTTACTCAACATTTCTGCTGGTTCTGCCTTAGCATCTTTAATGATTGGTTTTAATCCAGCTTTTGATGATGGTATTCATGCTTTGAAAAAGTGGGTAGCATTATTTATTTGAAGAACAGTACTTATGACATGATCTTCAGAGATCCAATTTTGAAGAAGGATATTGGGAGATCTCTCAACATCCATTTCTTTCTGTTTTGGCTGACTATAATGATCATGTTTGCTACTGTATTCATCTATGGTATTATTGTTTTTAGCCAAAGTCGTATTGGCACCTTTCCTTTCGTACTACAGGCAATTGCCCTTGCATCACTTCCTTTGGCTGTTTTGTGCTGGAACTACATATTTTGGAAGAACATCAATAACCAGGTCACAAAAAACAGTAATAGACGCTCTCAGTGAAACAGACTACTATATTTTCTTAATATACTGCTTATATAGAAATTTCCGATGGTTCTTGATTAAAATATTCTAGGAATCTAGGCTTTATCTAGTATCTGGACAGTAAAATAATACATATGAACCAACTAGCTTGGCATCTGTTATATGGTATATGCATGGAAATGACAGTACTATAAGAGTCAGAACACAAAACAGTAACCAATTCAGCTCTCATTTGTTGCACAGCTAAGTTAGAAGAAAGGTTTCATGGTGTATCCATATTAGTTCCATGTCTGATGCCGTGTGACCTTCAACCTGTTTTCTTGTTTCCTGGCACCTTGACTATTGATTTTATCTTCCGTTTTTGGTGCTGGATGTGCTGTAGATGTTGGTGAGTCATTTTTCATGCGGGTTCTCTTCAATAAAATGCAAGCCTTATGGTATATAATAAGTTCCATGACAATTTGATTATCACATATCAATCATCAGAACATACCATATACACAAAGAGGGCAATAACGGCCACCAGCACAAATACAAGGAGAACAACCAAGTATTCTCTTGGGCTTGCAGCAGAGTTATTAACCAGGATGATTCCGTTTCCAATAGTTGAGTTGACGCATGCCAGTGCATCAATGAAGGAGGGAAAAGGTGACAACATCTTCAGCATGTCAGAGTCTCCGCGGCGGCTCAGAGTAAGGGCTACACTACTAGCACGATAATATTGAATGACGGAATTGGCACTCGGGGCAGAAGTCGAGTTGATGGAACTGTTACACAATTCATGGTATGACTGCCCGCTTCTAGAAAGGTCCAAGAAATTTATGCAACTCTCCAGTATGAATGGTGCAATGTTGAGTACAGTTGCATTATCGGACACAATATAAAACGTAGCGTCCATGGCCTGTGATGAAAGGGAAAACGCGGTGAATATCAAAGGCCCACCAGGACGACTTGGATCATTCACTGATCCGTACTAAAAGAACAAAATGATCTAAGTACAATTTTGACGTAAAAGAACTGTAATTTTACTACCTCCATGTCCTGAAGAACGGTTTCTCCATCACCCGAATTGTCATCCCAAACAATAGGCCAGAAATAAAAAGGAAAACCACGTCCACTAACGCCCGAATCTTGTTCCCCAGGGTACTCACTGCACGGTAACCAGTTCTAATTTGATTAAGGACAACAGATATACATGACGACTGCTTACCTTGTACCGTAAACATCATTTCTTGTTCCCCCACCCTGTCGACGCCCAGCGAACCGGTTGCCAGAAGGAATCGTAGAAACATCTCCTCCTCCATTGCTTGAAGACGATGCAGACCAAGAGGAACCACCAGCCTTTATGCTAATATTTGCCACTGTTGGATAATTCCATGGTAGGGAGTAAATGAAAGTGGGAAAGCCCATGAAAAAGCAAAAGAGAAGGACAAGCATAAACTCGGTAAAGGTAAATTTCTAGTCATGAATGTTTAGATATTCATTCTTTTTAAACTTCCAGCTTTCATCTTCAGGGTTTACATCTGGCCTTGCTGAACAACGCGAACATGCAGACAATGAACGCAAGCCTTGCGGCTGTGGAAGCTGTAATCAAAAAACGAGTTCACCCGCTCTACAGAATCAATGACACTCATCTGGTCAAGCGCTCAATATTGCAGCATCATACTTTTACTGAATTTCTTGCTACAGCGAAGCTATTCAGTTATATGTCAAATTTGAGGCCTCATTGCGTCTCATCCAACATGAGTTTGAGAACCAGGCAAACTTCAGGCGGAATTGGAGTAACTAGTGATCATGAAACGCTCGAGATTTATCTTCATGCGACGAAAAAGATGTCCACGAATTCGAATCACTATCTAGAAAAAGAAATTCATGTTATTTTGGAATGCAACCGTCTTCCTATTTCCGAACACCCTGGCTTCCTGCGCGTGAGCGTGATATAATTTCCGTCAAAAAGCTTCGAGGAGAAAGGGCATACCGGATTCCTGTCCAATAACAATAGACGTCTGGTGCACAGCAAAAAAAAATCCATTGATCGCAGCATTGTTTAAAGTTATGGTTTTGACAGCGGTAAATGGGAAGGTTGTCAGCAATGACAGAGGACAGGACTAGCTGGAGAAACAAAGACCATAGATGTTCAGGACTTTGTAACGGATTCTCGAGCGCGGTTGAGATAAATAAAATTAGAGCATTCTGGAGAAGGACGCGGTGAAGATGAGAAGAGCTTTAAGCGAAGAAAGGGTACAAACGGCGAAGCGGAGACTCATCTTACACGAGTTGGATGTAGCGCTTTACCAGTCAAATGCGAGGCTGACGAAAAGATACACCTCGCGAGATGACAACATCCACCCATCTAGCCTTGTGGTGCCTTCTTGACGCCCTCACGCCCTCTACCCTCGTCGAACGGTCAATTCAACTTGGATACTAGTTATGGCATCGGGTGTCTGTGTTCCGGAAGCAAGATATACCAACGCACTCACTCTCGGACTCCGTCAAACTCCTTGTGACAATTAATCAGTGTCTGTTCTGGATCCTTGACCGGGTTCTTCCGCCTATTCATTCCTTGACATTCTGGCCACAACACCGATGATGAGAGTTTCCGCCGATCAGGGTTTTTCGTGTTTCTGTTGCACGGTTTGCATTATGTACGTGGCGATTTGGAGTTACTCGTGCTGCTATCCATCCCGCTGAAGCATACGGCATACACTCCCTGTTCTGCACAACTATCTGATACTCGCGCCATAAACCACTGTGTTCTACCAAATCGTTCGTTTGGCGTCAACGTTGAATCTTCTCAAATTCGTATAAGGGAATTGATGTGCACGACATAAATAAGCTACGATAGAATAAGACGAGGCTGGAACCTTTGTCCGAACTCCAACATGAGGAGTATGTGTGTACGCGAGTAGCGACTAGTAAGAAGAATAGACTAGAGTAATACCGAATAAATGAAAGACAGACGACCAGAGACTGCTTCGAAATGGAAAGCTGTATAAAATTTATCATGTCATGATGTCGTAGCATAATGGTATAGTATGTATGTGTTGGTAGCTGATCTTGATCTTGGGATGAGATGGAGTGCGAGACAGTTTTCGTAGCGACTGTTGTAGGGATACACCAAGAAGTAAAAGGAAAAAAAGACGCGACAAGCGATCAAAAAATGTACAGATTAAACCAAAGAGTCCAAATCCAAAGCCTTCTACGAACCACTACCCCCAGCAGAAGACGACTGAGCTTGTGGCGACGACCTCGCTGGACTTGCGTTTGCTTGTGGTTTCCTGACAACCACAAACGACCGTCCAGGAGAACTCTGACTACCAGCTAGCTCATCATCAACCCCACCTGGTCCCAACAACCCTCCGCCAGACCCGGACCTCGGTCTCCCGGAAGGGAACGAAGAAGGCGGCGAAGATAACCCATCCGTCGAATGTGACCGATGTCTTTTCAAAAACGCCCATTTACCCTTCTTTTTCTTCGACCCTTCCTGACGCGAATCGTCATCATCTCCCTCACTGGACTGCGTCACACTTCGTCTTCGGAACGATGTCGGCGGGGCAGAGGCTGCAGAACCTGCCCCTGAACTCGACGAGTTGCCTCTTCCACCCATTTCAGGATCCACGATTAATTTACCCGCTGAAGGAGGCCTTGACGCTGGTCTTGAGCCTCCGATGGTCGGAACACTTCCAGCGGAGTAGGAGTGTGAATGGGCACGAGGCGTGCCAGGTACCGAGTTGGAGGTAGATGCACCACCGCCGGGAGCTGGCATACCATTCCCGGACCCTGAGCCTGAGGCATCTTGAATTTGAGCAGTCTGAGGCTGTACCTGTTGCAAATGGTCGTAATCCTCGAAGTTGTTGACTATAATTGCTGTTTGACTCTTTGTCCTCACATGGAAGGGAGGCATAGCGCCTGGAGGTAGAGCGGACGAAGGAGGCTGAGCATAAGACACTGGTGGAGGTGGTGAATCTCGGCCTGGAGAAGCTGCAGGTGCTCGTTGTTGCCTTGACGAAGGTGGTGTACTGTTCAATGTAGCAGCTGAAGTTCCAAACGAAGGGAACTGCTGTGTTGAAGTACTAGCGCCAGACCCAGAAGCACCGGAAGACCCTTGCTGTTGCCCCTGTTGAATAGCATACGGTGAATCGATATGCGCTCTTCCTCCTCCAACTCTCGAGAAGCCTGATTTACTAGCAGTTTGTGGCTGTGCTGGCTGACTGGGCGACTGGTTCTGGTTCTGGGCCCCGACTGGGACATACCCACTAGGCTGCCAGGCACCCATAATAAACCCTCCTGCCCTTCCTTTATTCTTAGCCCCAGCTTCAGAGTCATACCCCTCCGAGTCATAGTCATAATCAAACTCGTAGTCATCTCTCTCCTTGTACGGCGTCAAGGCATGTTCAGGCCTCAACACCGAAGGAGGAGGCCCATGCGAATGCGTCGTATGCGTCGAGTTTCCTCCCACAGATCCTTTATGCGATCCATTATGATGAGACATGGCCAACGCAAATGGTCCTCCAGTCCCAGCAGTGGTAGACGTAGCCGATATTGGTGACATCATCGTACTCGAAGCCATCGAATTTCTCGCCGCAGCTCCGGTAGACGCTTTAACATAGTGTCCTCCAGTCCTGCCTTTGTTATGCTCCGTTCTCCTCCTACTACCTGATCTCCCCCTTCCACCACTGATCACTCCGATGACTCCAAGCAAACCCGTATCAACGTACCCTCCTCTTCGTCTTCCACCACTGCCTCCTTTACCTGCAGCGCCAAGCCCAGAATTGTGATCAAACGCTACACCCCCTCCAATCCTCAATAAACCTTCGAAGAATTTGACTATAAGCATTCCTGCCAATCCAAGATAACCCAGCGCTAAAACGACCAATACACCATAAGCGACCCATCCCGCTGCTCCCCTGCCTATATTTATAGCTGGCGTGAGAATCACCAATAAAACGGCGATGATAATCCTTGATACGCAAAACAGGAACGAGATAAGTCCCATAGAAGCGCCAGTTCCCCAAGGAAGCCAGATGGAAGTGACCAACGCCGTAAAGACTTCAAGAACAAGGATAACAATGGCCTGAGCCGTTCCCCCAGATGTAGACCCTGGCTTTTGACCGGCGCCTACTGTGATCCCGAGTACAAGATTCCCAATGAAGAATGAGGCTGTAAAGAACATTTGCGAAGATGGACGATAGTGATTGTATAGAGGTCCTAGGGAGAGTAGAGTTCGAGTTTCTTCGTATAGTTTGTTGGTAGGTGTAAATCGGATTCGGAGAGTGAGTAGTATAGGGACCAGAAGCGAAAGAAGAGCGAAGGATAATGCAGCGAGGGCTTTGGATGTGTTGGAGGCGCTTACTTCGGTTGGGAAGCCGGGGAAGGTTGATGAGGAAGAAGACGAAGAAGACGCAGTAGGTAAAAGCATGTGCCATACCGAAAAGATGGTAATCGGTAGGTGGAACAGGATGAGTATCCGTACAAGGTTTCCATGCAAAACGGAACCATGGAACGAACTAAGACTCTTTCCATAGGCGTCTGCACCAACCAATGCTCTTTTTCGTCTCTTCCACCATTTCTTCAAAGCCTTAAGAGGGTTGGTTTTAGTCGTAGCAACTCCCCCGGACATTGACATTGTAGGTGTAGTCAAACCAAATCTCGACGATGGTCTAGAAAGGTTATGGCCAGTCGTTCCAGTCTGATTACCAGTCAATGCCTTTCCTTCTTCACTCGTCCCCATTCCAGGATTCGAAGTCAACTCTGCAGCCAACTCCTTACTGCCAAACGCCGGACTCCTCGTGCCCATCGAACGACTCGATACTCCAAACGCAGCACTTCGCCTTCCACTCAGAATTCCAGAGCCTACGCCAACAATTTCATCCACAAACCAGATCAAGATACTGATGGCAATTGTCCCCGCTACAATTCCTAACCAAAGGATCAAACATATGGGGAAAAGGTCTTGCGGCCGTATGCCGACAGAATATGCAAATTTCTCGATACCGGTGAGGTCGCCGAAACCCGAGCCGGCGGCGGAGATGTTTTGTTCAGGTAAAGTAAAGAGGGTGTTTGGGATATCGGGATTGATGTAAAGGATGGAATTAGAATCGTTGAGTTGGTCAGCAAATGAGGAGGACGGATTATAGGGAGCGGTAGTTAGTGGATTCCAGCGCGGTTTTGGTGAAGAAGTTAGGGTGACATCTGTAGCGGGAGTGTTAGTTGATAAATGTGAAGATGAAAGATAGCTGACAAAACGCACTATAGGTGAGTGTTGCCCATGCAGTTTGAGATAACAGTGGGTCTAGAATGGAAAGAAGTAAGACGTGTCAGCATCAAAAGGCGATTGCGGTGAAACGAGGCCGTGTCGGCGCACTGACAGACAAAAGAAGGCCATTGGACAGCAACCATGGAAAGGACAGCACACCATTGCGTGTGGAATATTATATCTCTCATCGAAGGAGTAGCTGTAGTAAAAGCCAATAAGACGTAGTTAGACGGAAGAATTGGAAATGGACCCACAAAACCTCAGCAACGCAGGACTAGTCGCCAATCGCTCACCACTAATCGCACTGGCGAGAATGAAGCCGGCACTCTGAGCGCGCGCCCATACACCTTTGCCCTTGCTCGTTATGCCTCTATCCCACGCGGAGACAATTCTCGCGATTCCCACCAAGACCCAGTACGCGATCGCAAGAGCGACTGTTGCCCAGAATATCGAAATAGCTTTGCCGTAGGGGTTGTCAGGACTCGGATCGAGGGGTGTTGTATCGACATCGATGCAAATGAGTTCCTGGGTGAGCGGGTCAACGGCAGAGATACGGGTTGTGAGAGTTGTAAGGGCGCGGTTGGAGCCCCATGGAACAGTTGTGGAGAAGGCAAACTCGCCGGGTCCTACAGGACAGAAGCCGTCGTCGTCGCCCGCTTGTAGAGTCGGGAGCGGAGATGCAGGACGTAAAGTATCACAAAGAGAAGAAAAGTTGCTCCAAGCATTGAGAGTCAGAATTGAGGTTGTTGTAAAAAGTGTAGCTGGAACAACGTAAGCTGGTTTCGTACATGAGCTCGGAATACTTACACAACTTGCTGCTCGTATTGACCGACTTGAATATTGTTTCTGGAGTTGAACCCAGGACGGTAAGATTGAGATACGAACCGTCGTCGGTCGGCACGACCTGTCCGTACACGGTATTGACGGATAGCTTTACGCTTTTGTTTGTGCCCACAAAACAGTCATTCCACCCAAGCGTTGCCGGCTCAGCAATGACCAGAGAAAAGAAAGAAAAAAGAAGGAGAAAAATCATCTTGCAGTCGTGCAAGACGGCGACAGCGGAAAAAACCCAATTACATCACATGATTCCCCGTCCATCATGACGACACTGGCTCCTCCTCCAAATTCCCTTCCATCATGACGACTATCTTGACGCAGCTCAATGGCATTGTCCCTCTCATTTTTGCATAGATTTGTTGCGCCCCAGATGCCATTTGAATCGCCTTTCAATTCTGTGAATGACAACGTCAAGTATACTCGAGACTTTACTATTACTGGACTGTATTTGGACTCTATCTATCAGATGATACTTCGGATCCACGTTTTCTGCGTTTTCACTCGCGTACTTTGGACTTGAAGCCTGAAGTTCAAGCATGTCAAACTTCTCTTGTTCTTCCTCCTCTCAGGACGCTTCTGTTCACAGTGACTCGGCAGGTTCAGAATCCCTAAAGTCAAACCAGACCACTCTTTCCCCGCACATACGCAAACTCGGTATGTCTTACCTTATCCGATACCTACAGACTCTCATACTCACGAACCAGTTTGCATCGTGCACTTCATTTGCCACAACTTTTCGCACCTTTTGACAACATGAGGTTGCAAGGCCCCTGGCCATCTAAACTACATACGACGCGTACGCGCCAGAAAGTATCGTCATTTCCCGCAGTTCTTACATCCTCCTATCGACGGAACTCCGGCTCCTCGCTCGTCTTCGACCTGTCCTGTCCTTGCAGATGTTCTTCCTCTAACCTTCTTTTCATATCCGTACACCCAGGAAAGATGTCGTGGTACATATCCGATAAGTGTCTGTCCGGCTAGAACGCGTCTAGTCTTTGGATTTCACTCGTGGAACTCTTAAGCTTGTCAGGCCTCCATCGCGAAAAGTCGAGTACATGTACCGAGAAATCTAGGACGTTTATCAGAGCTCTCGGTAACAGTCTAGCCCATTTCCAGTCAAGTCGATAAGCACCTTGCATGTTACATGCCTTCATCGTCAAGAACCAAGGAAGAGAAATCGCAGTATCCCTGCAATAAACAGAATTTCAAACCTAGTACCTACGCGATCCTTCATAATTTCTGCCACCGACATTTTGTTTGGCCGACGGGACTCGAGTGGGTAAGCGTTTAGACAGGTAGCGCGAGTGGCGAGGAGGCAGTGGTTGTAAAGGGCATCCGTACAAAGTAATCACATTCATAGAGCTCAGGAACCGAGGCCAAACATTGCGACATTGTGCGCAAGGATGAACAAGTATGTGCTTACTCCGAGCAGGTACTTACTCATCCCCTCGTATCTTTGCTCGGACTTGCTTTGAAGGTGGTATGAACTCGATCTAGTCAATATTCGGACATTCGTATTTCCTGCATAGCCAGACGGAAGGAGCTATTGCTGATCAGCTTGAAGAATTGGAAGTAGGCAAGAAATGACGGATTTGTATGCTAGCAGTGCCTTTAGAACTGAGGAATATGAAATCACATTTAAACACTACATATTCATGAGCGGTTGCAGTAGCCTGTTGTTGAAGCCTATCAGAAAAGACTTGTATCTGGAACAGGAAATGCCTACCTAAAAAAGCTGGAAATGATGAAGGCTATACAAGGCAAGGATACACTCAACAGACATTCAATCAGAGAGAAACTAAGCTACCAATTGTAGGTACCGTCTAGTTCGTTAGAAAATCAATCAAGAAACAGTCCAAAAATACTTTCAATTCACAGTCCATTAAAAGCGTACATACAAACTTTGCAGACCAGTAAGACTAAGACCAATAACTCTAACTAGGCTTGTATCATAAAACTAAAAACATGAGTGACCTATCATAACTACCATGATCATAAGTATGCATTCTAACGTGAATAATAACTAGGAATCTCCTCTTGAAGCCCCCGGACCCGATCCCCAAAAAAGTAACCCCGTAATCGTGAAAACCTTTCACGCACCCATCTAGATTTAAAACCTAGCAGGTATAGAGTCACTCGTAAGAACCGAAGGCACATGCTGAAAGGACTCGGTTGCCGTATCAATATGCACCCCATACTCTGCATCCTCCTCTGCACTCTGTACCGGCGATGAAGGAGGGAACTTGAGTACATCAAAGTATTCATGCGAGAGCCCAGACAGCCTGACAACCTTTCCCTTCGCGTCCTGCCATGTCATGGGCATGTCCTGCATCGAATACGCATCAATATCTATACCCTTTGTTACAATCAACTCGTTCAGTACTCGAATAAAGCGTGGACCCCGGTCTGAACATATGAGCACAGATGTAGGTGATCGATCGCTTTCGGCATGAATAATTTCTGTCAATGAGGACGCCAGGTTCGGTATGAAGGTAGATTGCAGATCGTTAGAGCTGGTACCATCTGTACTTGTAAGCCAGCGCTCGAATTCTTCCAGAAGCACGATGCTGCGTTCGCGAACCAATGAATTGGGGTGATTCCACAATTTTCGACAAATGATAAGCAGAGGACTCATGTCGAGGAGAGTAATCCTATCGTCGGCGATGTAGTTTTGAACAGAAGTGATTATCTGGTAAAGGAGCTCGAGCTGGAGCTCAGGTTTGGTGTCTGGTGTTGCAAAGCAAGCTCTTTCAGATGTATCTTTCTGTTTGGTGATAGTTGTGCTTACCCTCCCCAATAAAATCAACATAGGCCAGATTCCAGAAAGAGCCGAGACTATCGTTGATACCCCGAGACGACTGTGAGGGACTATTAAGTTGGCGAAGGAAGAGTTCTGCCAGGAACCGCCCAGTATCTGGATCCCAAGAAGAGTTCCTGAAGAAGTTGTAGTATATAACGTCTTTAGTCGTCTCCTCCGGCTGGCGAGTCGCGATAGCCGCTACTTCAAGCGAGAAACTCTGTAGACAATGGAAAATGTGATTAGCCATAATAGTACTATCGCTGAAGGTGTTGACCATCCATTTGAGGCCACGAAGTAGATGTGTCCGGGCATTAACGTTTGTACTTGGGAAGTGATTCCGAAGAACGTGCAAGTCTGTAGCTGCCCAGTTTGCAAAGTTCGTCTCCTTGAGTTTCTTGACTGGGAGGAGCAGAACGAACTGGTAAAAAAGCCATGCTTGAGGCGATTTGTATGGGCAAACAGGAACGTCATCGGAAAAGATCATTGTGGGGCATGTTGCCAGATAATACGCGGGAACGACTGTGGTCCATACCAAGACGAATACACTGGCTGCGACGACAACGGTACAGAACCCTGCCACGATGTAGTTCAGGTTCCACAACAAGTCGATGACGCCAGCAAAGAACAAGACGAGTGCGAGCTGCAAGATAAGCGGCATTGCTGCGAGGAGAAGAGGAATGCCCCATTTCTCAAAGCTTTCTGATCGGATTTGACGCAATTCAAGGGTTTCTTTGGGAGAGGATGTTGGTGTATCTCTTCGATGTTCTCGCAGCCACTGTTTGCACAGAATACCGAGAGATACCGTAGAGAGAGAAAGAAGTAAACTGAGGAACCAAACCGTGTTGATACGGACTGCGGCGGGGGATTCTGAGAATAGCTGGGGCGTGAAGCTCGGAGATGGCATGGCTGTTGCATTCGCCAGCTGTGAAGAAATTTGATGAAGAAGCACTACAGTCAAGTCACCAGGGTCATCTTGAAGCCAATGATACGACTCGATGAGAAAGGCAGTCGAAGATGCAGAGAAGAGGCCAGCCTATTGAAATGTTTGTTGAGATAACCGAACGAGCCGTAAATAGCACGCACGAAAACGAGGAGCGTGTCAATGTCTTCTTTCCAGCCTCTACACATTTCGTCATCATAATTATCAACACGCTTCATACATTGCTCCCAAGGATCACCTCGGCGTTTAGGCGCAAACCGATAAGGATCTCCTTCTTGCCAGAGTCTAGTCTTGGAGACATGAATCAGCATTTCATCCAGGACCTAGAGCAAAAGCTACACCAACAGAAGCAGATTCGGGTTCGTTGAATTTTTCAGCCCAAGACATGGTGTAGGAGGCCCCTTCGTTTGAGCGAAAGGATCTCTCCATTTTGTCAGGGGATGGTGATCTGCCTCGGTCCATATGCCTCGTGGATGACAAAGACGGAATTCTGCTTGATGGTACGTAGAGGCTGAAGGTAGTACAGTGAGTGATGCATATGGTCTGCGGTATGTGAAGAGATCTTACTGTTGCATACTGATACGGCACACTAGGATAGAATTGAGGATTAGTATATGTCCATCGTTGGGTTTTATAACACCCACGCGTGCAGGGATATGCTCGTGGCTAACTTGTTGAACGAGGCAAACCTCCACTTTCTTCGGACCGTCGGTTCGAGATTCAATGTTTAGTATAGCCTATGGCCAACGTCGTAGTTGAAGACATACGTGATCGACCCTGTGCGTATTTACATAGTTGGACACATGTAGAGACCGCCTTCCTTGATTTGGTCAGTGGGATAGTTGACATATAAATAGATAGAACCATGTTATCACCATGCACCTGTTGTTTTCATCTTTAACCTTCGTGTGCGATAACCTAAGTGAAGGGCAGAGGGGAGATGTATTGAATTGACGTTTCATTTGCGCAAGGAAGGATGCGCTGACTTAGCAGCCGAAAGCCGTACCACTGAAATGAAGTCCATAGGAATTATCAGAAGAAAGAGAAACTACATCTGTTCTCGACCAAACGTTCTCTTTGGTTCCCTGGAAAAACAGTTCTGTGCACCCAAACCAAACAGCAGACTCTGTACGCTAGAAGCCCAGCCCGGGGTGATATGGCAGCCCCACGGGGTCTAAAGCTACCAAAATTAACTGACATTCTTCGAGATAGTTTGCAACGATCAATGTCGAGGATTGTAAACCAGGGTACGAATTTCAGAACCAACTTCAGTTACGGGAGAACATACGACAGGTGATGCAGTATATCGAGATCCAGGTTTACTTATTCATTAGATCTAGGGAAACAGCGATTGGGATAGGAGAATCAAGGATGGGGATAGAAACACACCTAATAACCTAACATGTCCAGTTATCGATGCAAACGATACAGAATCACTAAAATCGACAAAGAAAATTTTCTTGACTTGATCGAACAAGAACTAGCATCAGGTCGTATATGAAAACTTCCGGGTTGGTAACTTGGACGAAGGAGGAGGGAGGGAGAAAGACTGGATGGACACTTCAACAGAGGAAATCCCGAAATATAATGTAGCTCTTCGTTGCAATGCGTTGGACGAGGTAAGTAACGCAAATAATTTGCAGAAAAAAATGAATCAGACCAGCAGTAGACTTTGCACGTCAAGCTCTGTGAATACAAACGTGCGATGGGGTCGCCAGCATGGCTGCTTGTTCAGACTCCACACCGTTCGATGAAGATCAAGGACGTAACCGCGTCAAGAACGCCCCGCAAGACATAAAACGAATGCCATCCGGACGGACATGAATGTTGTAAATGCTGTCGTCGCGCGTGAGAACATGTACACCGACGGAGGCGCACTGATTGTAAATCAACTTCTCTTATCATCAGCTGAAGCTGACACGGCGTTTCGACAGTCTGGCATAATAATCCACATTGCATATCCGACCTGGAGTAGGGCTCTACACGATGTAAGATTTGTTTGAAAATCACTGCCGTCAATAAACCCTCTAACTTCTGCTTCTTTTCTGCGGCGTTATCCGATACAGAACCACTCTGCTAGTTATCGATATGCTTGAGGACAGAACTCCTTGAGATATTTGGAGCCCACAATTCTACCCCATGCTCACTCGATAACGCTCATTTTCAGCTTTCATCAGTTGCTTCGGTCACTCTAATTTCCATTTACTGCTTCGGGTGACTTCAATATCCATTGTGCAAGCTTAGCATCGCGGAGTGGTCCATTCTTCACAGTACGGCACTTGCAAAAGCCGTTCGTTTGGCTCTTGTTCCAACCGAAAATATCATCGATGTTTATACTGTCTTCAAGAGTAGTCAATGGTCCGTGGTGTTGAACGGGGCCTGCCCAGCCCTACTATCCCGAGGCGAAACCCCTTGAGACCTGCTCTCCTAAAAGAAAACTAGATTTCGATCAAGATGTACGCGAGCTAAAATAGGGCTTTAATATCCGTTGCCTCGCGTCCTGTCTGAAGGATGTATCTGGCTTAGAGATTGTTCCGACATTAGCCTGAGGCAGAAACTCGTACCAAGTTCAACGAGGTAACCATCACTGGAATTTTTTAGGACCTCAAGGTTGAAGGTATCCAGAGCTTTATTTACAACCGTTTCAAGGGATCTCGATGTATGCAATGTTAAGCGTTTAACTCACCGCAACGGTTCTTTCAGTTCCACAGCTGACGCTGAACCCTGCAGGTACGCCGTGGATTGTATACCATTACTCTGAATAAACTTTATCGATCAACTTCAAGACTTGCACTCGTTATCTGCATGTTTTCAACCTCAGCTCGACAGAACCCAACTTCAAGCTTAAGGCGAGACTGAGGTTTCGAAAGGAAATTATTCCTTTCTACTGCATCCAATTGCTTTTACCATAGGACATCTAGGAAAGGTCAAGGCGGAGGGGGAAATATTTACCTTCATGGTTTCTGGTCCTTCAACTATTCACCGATTGTCAACGATGCGGCAGATGGCCATCATTATTCGGGTCCGGTGCAGAGTACACGATCTTTGGCAGTCATCGATTTTTTTAGCATCAAGAACCGAGCCCCCTAGCCGGAGGCATTGGCATGTGAAATTTTTCTTTAGTTTACAATGAAGCGTAAAAAAAACCATCTAGGCTTGAAACCTAGCAGACATAGAGTCACTCGTAAGAACTGAGGGCTGAAAAGTATTAATCTATATTACCGGCGATCATCAAAGTATCCGTAGGGGGGGCCGGACAACAATTTGATACAACAACTTCGAGTCGCAAAGTTTCGTTATTGGCTTTCCTGAACAATTCGGCCAACAAAAAGCATTTCTTGTAATCTACAAGTAAGATACAATATTTGTTCCTAGTCCATTTACAGAATAGTACATCCAATTCGTGAAAATCCGCTGAGTCGTACTAATAATCTTGAAGTCATCAATCATTCGTGAAGATGTCGTTCAGAAAGACATCTCAGTAATGGTATCCTAAGTGAAGTTTTAGCATCATCAGTGATCAAAATGAAGACGAGTCACCTCCGACGCCTGCTCCTGCTCCCAAACCTGCTCCCGCTCCAAATCCAAGCCCAGCTCCCAAACCTGCTCCTGCTCCGAATCCAAGCCCAGCACCAGCACCAGCTCCGAGTCCAAGACCAGCTCCTAGACCCGCCCATCCGCCAATTCCCCCTGCAACCAAAAAAAGTGAGCATCAGAAAATTTGAAAATGAAACGAACCAACCTCCACCCCATCCACCTAGACCTCCACCGATGCCAAATCCGCCGCCGTGACCCCAGCCCCAAGGAGCAGGATGGCCAATGGGAACAGGATGACCCCAAGCTCCGCTCCCATATCCTCCACTTCCATATCCTCCCGATGCTCCCGACGCCCCACTAGACACACCTCCACTTGCTCCTCCATATCCTCCATTTGGCCAAGGTCCATTATTTACGGGAGGACTAGAAGGAGGATCAGAAGGAGGACCAGAGGAAGGAGGACCAGAAGGAGGAGGGCCAGAAGGAGAACTAGAGGGAGGATTGGAAGAGCCTCCGTTAGAACCAAGAGAGGATGAAGCCCCTCCGGACATCTCTCCAGAGCCGCTTCCATGACCAGAAGCATTTGAATTAGCATTTCCCGAGGCACCAGCTGAACCATTCCCATAACCACTTTGAGCGCTGCTTGAAGTACCTGCCGAAGCACCACTAGAAGAATCACCGCTGGGACTGCTGTTCCAAGCTGATGCACTCGCGGTTGCCGAGGCGTAGGCACTTGCGTAGCCCCAGCTTGAGCTGTAATGAATTATAGATCAGGCGCGAGTAAAAGCAAGAAAAAATCAAAACTCACGTAGGGCTACCATAGTCTTGACTCCAGTGACGCTTCCATTCAAAGTTTCTGATGGTATTGTCACGAGCATCCACGGATCCAGCAGCCGGCAAAGCCAAAGCCTCTGGGGCTACGCCAAAGAGAGCGATGAAAACAGTGAGAAAAGAAAAGTTGGTCGTCAATTTCATTTTCGGTCAACGAATATGAAGATGTAAGATAGTTCGTCAAATAGTACTAGTCGTAAATGCTAGAGCGTTCAGAGACGTATACGGAGCCGTAAAGTCGTCAAGTCGTCACAGACACTGGAGACAGGGATCTCAGGGACAAGAGGCGTAAGAGGGATAAGTTTTCTGGTGATCCATGGCAAGAACCCAAGTTTAAATAGCTTCTCGTGAAAGTAAAGTTGAGCACGAAAATCTTCCAAAGTTGAAGCAGATCGGCATTTGTTACCAGAGTAATTCTGCGAAGGCGAAAAATCCGATGCGCAGATCGGTAGCTGGACGTAACACTAATTAGTTTTTCGGTGCAACGGGTGTCCCTCACTTGAAAGGCTATGCTTATTGCAGAAACTTGGTGTGCGATAAATGGCGATGGAGCACTCGCTGACAGTGACAACCTGATGACCACGTGCCATTGTTGAGCTTAACGCTCGAGCTCGGCATATTTGTCACGAACATTGATCCCGAGTCATTGAAAGCGAACCTGTCAGGATCCAAGTCTTTATGCAGCTCTATCTAACGCATTCCAAAGATAAAGCTAAAGGACTGTCTTTCAACGTCGTGAGTGACGCCGGCAATCTTACACACCATGACAACTATGTTCGAAGTTCTCGTCAAAGAATGCCACAATCTCGGTCGAAGAAAAAGCTGCTACCTACACCCCGAAGTTTTTTGCGAAAGCTCGATCTCGGGGTCCCAAACCTCGATTGTGCCTCGTGTCATATCCTTTCCTTCCCTTGCATTGGCTGCTTGACTGTCCGTCTCTAAACCGACGACGACGAATACGCACCGACTGGCACTCAGGCCCTCGATATATGATAAAGAATTTGCTCACGAGATGCAGTTCTTTGCAATCTCTAACGTTCCACGCTGAAACATTCAACCAGCTTCCTGTAGTTTCGCTGTCCTTACAGTCGATGGTCCTTTCTGAAGTCTATCGAATATTCTCTATGATCACCTTACCCTTGTCTGAGAACGCAGTTGTCGACGAAGCCTTTTTCATTGCGAACTTTTCATCAAGATCGAAATGCTCACTACATATACTCGTACTTGACCGTTTGACCACCGTTTCAACTAGTAAGATAGTCTTATGACGACCTCTTGGACACCCCCCCTTCTTTGACCGAGTTATCTATCTTTCATGCCCGAGGTCCAATTGTATCTGCCATTACTGTTAGCAGTGCTTTGTGAGTTGCCCCTTCTCACGTAGTTTGAAGGTTCCGAAATTGGAAAAGCTCGGGCTCTATTTATCTTGGACTCGAAGGAAAAGACTTTTGAATCTCGGTGGGTAGCATCTACTGGCAGCAGCCCAGCTGTCTCGCATGTGAACAATGTAGGAACGAAACTGTCACCTAAAGCAGCGGGCAAAGAAGCTCTTGACCTCTGCGAGACACTGAACTGGATGTGCAAGTACTGGAGCCCGAGAAACAGCTATGAGCATCAGCCCTTACTGTAATGCATACTTTAACTAATCCATGTTAGTATTTTTGTTGTTCGTTACTCCATAACTGTTAAATGCGAAGGCTATTCATATTTACTGATGCTAATCTCTTTGTTTTACCAATCCTCCTCCGAACAGTCACTCGTTCTGTCCTGCGCTTCAATCTGGCTCAAGTCAAACATTGGCAATGCGTGATGCTGATTCCAATCAAACTCTTCCTCCGTTTCGTATGGTTCCACTTCGTCTTTCTTCACAAACCACTGCAGTCCTTCCTGGGTAAACTGCGCTTTCGAAAGACGGGTTTCAAGTTTAGACAAATAACTAGACATTGGTTTGGATTCATATCCAATCTTGGATTGACCAGTAAAGCCAAAGTGTCCGAGCCTGGCCTGGTTTGAAGATGTTGTAGGTGACACCCTTGAATGTAACATGGAATAGAGCATGTCGAGGTCTGCTAAATGAGGTGCTTGTTTCTTACTATAGGCTCCATGCCAAGTTATAGTGATGTCTATCGACAATAGGCTCGGAAGAAGTTCAGCTGTCGCACCCCTCGTCAAGCGGACGACAAGAGCGTCAGTCCAGAGATTGGTCGAATACGGAAACCCCAACACCAAATGTGTGACAGTTGGGACAGAAGAGACAACCGTGATCAGCTCCTGATCTGACCTAAATGTTGGTCCGTCTAAAGCAAGGTGCTGCAATTGACTCGAAGAACGGCCAAGCAGACCCTCCAGTTCCTCCAGAAATCTTCTCTGTGTTTGATCCTGTTCCGACTCAGATACACCTTCTGTCTCTGTGAAGCAGATTGTAAGTTGCTTCAAAGACGGCAAGGTGATAGCAGAGAAGAATTCGGAAGCCACACCACGGTCGCGAATCTTGCATTTCAATGAACGGAGAGTGTTGTGGGTAAAGGGCTGCAGACTGGAATGAACAGCCATATCCAATTCGGCAACCTCCAGCCCTGTACAATTCTGAAGAACGTGAGCAATATCCGAGAGCGACGTTCCTCCCACTACTGGATCATCTTCAGAGAAGGTGTCACAAGATATAGTCCTGAGGTTGCGCAGGTGATACATCAATAGAATTTTGTTCGGCATTTTGAAAACCTTTAGATTTAACTCGGTCAGAGTAACAGTGTGCAACTTTGGCGAACCCGAGGCCAACCAATCGAAGAACAATATGGACTTTGGTTCCTCTAAATGCCCTTCCTGTATATCCTCGTCTTGGCGTACCTCCCACGATAGCTTCAATCTCTCGAGAAGACCGAGGGTAGCATCACCCATGGCATTCAATAGGTTCAGGATCGGGTCCTTTTTGTTCTTAACGAGAGCACTGAACAAGAACCTATGAAAGATGAAGGAGGCATCGCACCATCTGTGGTTCTCGCTCAGCAGAGCTCGCAGAAGAGTCCAGCTGTCCTCCGGAATTTCATCTAGGCTATACTTTGGAACATTGGGTTCGTCCCACTCGGGATTAGCATCAGCGTCCCACCCCGTGTGCCAGCTGACAGCGGAGTAATCCAGCTCAACTTCCAGTGTCAATGCTGATTCGCTGGATCTCTTGAGATACAGATCTACAACGTCCCGAATATTTGCAGCATTACATGCTATATCCACGGATAATTTCGACCATAAGGATGGCGTGGTAAGGGCAAGTCTCCTCCATGCCAGTGCTGCACACGTCTGAGCGAGAGTAAGAGTTGGAGCAATGACGATTGTATAGGGTGCATTGGATTTAAGACCCATGTGCAGATTTTTCCACTTTACAAAGGTCTTCAGACCATATTGAGAGCAAAGTAGTTCGAAGATATTTGTGAGAAGTTCAACACCAAGTCGATGAATCATTTTGGACGCGTAGACTGGACTGAGAGCGTCAGATACACAGAGGCACAAGGTATAGGAAGTGAATGGCGCGTCGACTTCTGCAGTCCAAGACGAACGAGTGGCTATTGACAAGATGAGAAATTAAACTTTAAAGAACATGCCACGTGGCATCGCCTACTATGGGCAGAGGGTGAAGAATGGTGGTTTTCAATCCTAAGCATCCATGATAAACTAACATACCTTAGTCTAGTCTTAGGCGTAGATGAATATCATTTTGTAAACATTGTAAACATAAACTAAAGTGGAAACTCATATGTCTATTTCATCATCATTCCCGCTGCTTTCCTCGTACATCGGTAGTACGAAATGCTCGTTCCCTTCAGGAGACTGTTCGTCGTCTTCAAACGAATTCTTAAAGTCTGTCTCTACAACCCAATCCAGATTCTCAATCTGTCCATCATATAGCTGTGATTTGAGGCGGGCCACATAATTCGACATTTGTTGTCGCTCTACGTCAGGGTCATGTATATATCGGAGGACATTCCCAACAAATTTGAAACGAAATCGACCTTTGCTCGAGGATGCTAATGAAAGGAGCATGGAATAGAGAGCATTGTCGTCAGGATACATTAGAGCCTCCGCTCTGGATCTCTCGTCACAAAATAGCGTGATGTCGATGGACTGGAGACAGGGAAGCAGGCTAGCACCCAACCGAGACAGCAGCTGGTCGGTCCAGAGATGAGAACGTCGGGCGGGGCAGTCTAAAACGAGATGTTTCACTGTCGGAGTTAATGAGAGAGTTTGAATCAACTCCTCGTCACTTCCAAAAATCAATCCAGAAAAAGAGAGGCGTTCTAATGAAGTTGGCAAACGACGGAGTAGGTCGTGCAAACTCTCGAGGAATCGATGTTGTTCAGCGTCTTGTAGTTGTTTGTTGGACCAGAACTCGGTGTCCGAAAAGGCCATAGCCTCAAGAGACGGCAAAGTGAGACTCTGGAGGAAACTAGAGGTCACATCGCGTTTGCGGATTTTGCACGTCAAGGAACGGAGAGCATGGTGGGTTATGGTCTGAAGACTGACATTTGTGGTGTCAGCATCAAGATCAAACTCTGCTGACTCTAGTAGTGGGCATCTTTCGAGGATATCGATAACATCTGAGAGAGTGGTTTTTCCGAGCGACTTGTGACCAAAGGTGTTGCATACAACTGACAAGCTTCGCAGTTGATGCAGTAGCATAAAGGGAATGGTGAATAAGCTGGGTCGAAGCTGGGTCAAGCACAAAGTATGCAACTTGGGCGCACCCCAAGCTAGCCAATCAAAGAACAAAGATGACTTGGGTTCGTTCTCGGGCTCACGAGACTCCATGTCGCCGATTTCGTCCCATGACAATGCCAGCTTCTCGAGTGTGCCCAAAGCATCGTCTCCTTTTGCATTAAGCAGCCTTAGTATCGTGACCTTCTTGCTTTTGACGACGGCGCTGAACAAGAACCGGTGAAGATCAAAGGTAACGTCGTACCATCGGTGATTCTCGCTGAGGAGTGAGCGCAAAAGTTCCCAACTGCTCTGGGGAAGCTGGTTATAGTCATACTTTCGAAGGGCCTGTAATTCTTCCAAAGTAACCTGAAACATACGCTCTTGGTCCAATCGGTCATCCCAAGATATGGCTCGGTATTCGAGTCCGACTTTGAGTGTCAAACGCCCGGCTCTCTTGAGAAAGAGCCCGACCAGCTTACGGATTCCGAAACTGTTGCAAGCGAGATCCAAAGATAGGTTGGACCACAGCTGAGGTGTTTCCAGGGCAAGTTTTCTCCACCGGCTACATACTTGAGACAGGGCCAGGGATGGTGCTGTGACGAGCGCATGTGGTGCCTCAGTCTTGAGGCCATCCACTTCCTTCCATATAACACTAGTTTCCAGATTGTATTCGGAATGAGAACTATGGAATTTCAGGATTTCGCGGAGTAGTTCGAGAGGGAATGCATGAGTGGACGACATGACTTGATGAAGTTAATGTTGAGACGATTTTATAGGGGTCTTGATAAAGGGTGAGATCTTGAGAGGTTGAACAAGGAGTGTGCTCGTGGTTAGGTGTGACCGCGACAGTGACAAGTGCTCGCCTGCTCCTGTTCACGTCCGTAAGATGCCTGCAATGCCCAACATCCGTGTCGTCGTCCAGCTCCCCTACAATCGTCCTGAACAGCCTCTTCCCGACCCAATGCGCGTAAGTACACTGTCACTTCCGATTGTTGGTCCTCCATAGCAGTCATTGCACAGATAGAATGGAATGACGAAAAGGCAGAAATACTCTGGAAAGTCATAGAGCGATCGCGAGCAATTGACAGTGGAGGTGCTGATTGTACGTGTTCTCCGCAGTCTAACAGTCTATATAAGTTGATCTATGTCTGCAGGGAAAGGACTAGCGCAACATCTACAAGTTCCCCTTCCATACCTGCTTTATCGCGTCCACGCTCGTTATGAGGAAGATCTTCGTGGTCTCAAAGACATCCAAGGCGTTCTCAG
The DNA here is from genome assembly GCA_037954225.1 of Stygiomarasmius scandens. NCBI lineage: Eukaryota > Fungi > Basidiomycota > Agaricomycetes > Agaricales > Campanellaceae > Stygiomarasmius > Stygiomarasmius scandens. The sequence continues at coordinate 655,746 of JBANRG010000002.1, read as the reverse complement.
TCCTTCTGTCACCCAACCTTCGGAGGAATTCCCTTTGACTGAACCTCAGACTGTTGCTGGAAGAGCAATGAGCCGTTTGGCTACAAGTTCGCGTCTGTCAGGTTCTGCTTCTGGACGAACGTCTACTTCGCTCGGTATACGAGCGCGACTAAATTCCTTGGGTGCAAATTCACCCCGCAAGGCTTCATCATCTTCGACTCTTACATTGCAAACACCAAAGAAGCCTCCGACTCTTTTGAAACCTACGTCTACAGCTGTGTCGGATTCTGGCTCGACCGACTCTGAAGAAGAAGAGATGATGAAGGAAGAAGAAGCAGAAAGGAATGCTGAAGAGCAGGAAGCTTTGGATCGTAAATTGCGGGATCTCCAGCGAATGATGACGAACGAAGCTTTGGGTCTGGTGAGCTTGGGTCGGAGCAAGAGCAGAGGCAAAGGAAAAGGTGTCGACCGAGGCAGACTTGGTCCCGATGCTTTCAGTTCTCCTCCTAGGTCAATGCAAGGTAGTTTTAGACGAGACGCACTGTCTAGCCGAAGTACCAGTCAGAGTGTCTCTAGTGCCAGCTCTCCCCAAGGATCTGTCCCGGAAATTCCTTCACCGCCAGATTCGCTACCCCGGTCACCAATCAGTCGACATATGTCAATGTCACCGAGGAAATCAGCAAGTCCTCCCACACTTTCACCGAGAAGCGTAGTAGGCCAGCCCCATCGCAGATACAACCATTTACATGGAAGTAATCATGGTTCTGAAGCATCGAGCAGTTTCAGTGATCTCGATATAGGTATGTCAATTCCGTCTCACACGAAACTCTGGGACTTATCTTCGCGTTAGATAGTTTGTCGGCTTCGGCATTGGAAAGTGACTACATGTCTCGTACCAGTGTCACTCAGACCAATATGTTTGCCCGTAGTTCTGCGTTTGCCCGGAGTAGATTCGGCAGCACGAGAGGCGCTGCTCACTGAGCTACAATTCGATTTTTCTTTGTGTACATTGTGTACATTATTGTGTATATTGATTTCATACAAGTTTGTTTGTCCGATGTCCGTCCCAAAAGAAAGTACAGTAACATTGTTCATCACGCAAATGCCAATCCTCCAAAGGTCGCTGCTGCACCAAACACCATGCCCTTCGCAAAACCGTTTCCTTTCTTCTTCATGTTATCGTACAACGCATCCACTTCCTTCCCATCCCTGCCGACAACCATCAACTTTCTGTCCTTCCCGAGGTCAACCAATTGCGTATAAATTCCTCTCTTCGGTATTCTCCCTTGAAGTGCCAGCACGTCCGCATCCGTTAATACGTAGACTTTGGTGCGGTCACCAGTCAATGCCTCCAAATCATCCATGAACACCTCCCGTTCTTGCATAGACATTGTCCTTCCCGGTGGCCGTAACGGTGCTTGTTGCAAATCTTCCTTCCCTTCCTCCTCGTCGACCTGAGTCTCTTCTGGTGCTGTTTGCGTCGAAACGAAACTGCTAAATGGTGTCATCATTGTCCCAGGCATTTTCCTGCTCAGTTTCACCTTGGCTTTCGTCTTATCTCCCGCTTCCTCTTCCTCGTCGCCGTCAAATACCAACAAATACAAAAGTTCGCTCGTCGCAGTAGAGATTGACGCTAAAGACTCTGCAGACTCGATAGTGGCAGCTCTTTCTCTTTCCCTCGCAAGTCGATGCCTCTCCCGAATCGCCTCTTTCGTATCCTCCAAGTCGAACTCGACTTGTTTACCGCCGAGTGAATCGCGTCCAAGGCTTCGACGCGCCACCTTCTTCCCCTTAGTTGTAGCACTTGGGGTGCCCGTGAGATCCATGGACTCGAGAGCTTCAACCGCCGAATCAACATCTCGCCCCTCTTCCTCGCTTTCGCCTTCGCCATTGTCAGATCCCACACCATCCCTCGCCTCCTCATCGTCTCCGACAAAAGGACACCCCGAACGCGGATGACCAGCTCGCGGCCGACCGCATTTGGAACAGTGAGGTACTTTTCTGGGTGTGTTGGCGTTTCCGGGTCCATGTGTAGATAGTCCGGGTTTAGGACGCGTCGGGGTGTTGGTCGCGGAATTAGAGGTAGATCGCGTAGTATGTTTTGTCGGCGTGCTGTTTGCTGAAGTGGAACGAGTTGTTGGAGGCATTTTCGCTCTGAGAAGGATTGAATGTCAACAGTTTGTATGGAATCGAGAACGCCTTTGGCTATTGAAGGGTATACTGGTGATGATGGTGGTATGAGAGAAAGAACTTGAGTGGCAGGTAGACGCGTCTTTTGCCTTTTCAGAGAACAAGGCGCCAAAGACAAAAACGGCACATGCATGTACACGGCCATTGTATTCTTTGCCTCTGTCAAATGCGCAAGAACGAGTCATGGCATCTGGCAGATTGAGATGGTTTTTCGCAATATCCAGTAATGATGATTTAGAAGCTAGTGAAGAATGATGGAGTTTTGCCGGGTACACGCAAACCACCATCATCGATGTAGGTAAGCTGCGTTCATCGGCAATTTCACTCGTTAACGAAGACTCCCCAGTCCCAAATCATGTCTTGGCAAAGAGTACCGCCGTTCCAACCCTGTCTGCAAGTCGCGATCGATCCAGACGCTTCATTCCATCGCGTTCGAAACCCAGGCTTTCCTTCGCTTTCTGAGATTAAACAGATCTCTCAGTCGATCGCTGAAGCCGAGAAGGATATCCTGGATTATGACCAGGATATAACTTCCCTCCGAGAGCTCCTACTTACCCTGGAGAAGAAACGGGATAATCTCAAAAAGTACATAAGCCATTCCAAATCGTATTGTCTTTCGATAATACGTAGACTACCCACGGAAATTATGGCGGAAATCTTCTTACTATCGCATTGTCAAGACTGGTACGAGAATGTTGAGTGCGGATGGCGCTACCTCTCTACTCGTCCGCCGATATTACCGTTGACTCCATTGAGACTTGGTCGGGTTTGCAAACTCTGGCATACTATTGCGCGTGGTACGCCTCGCCTGTGGTCTATGTTTTCTGTGATCATCACGCGAGGTTATCATCCAGGATTCACCCTCAAGCTCCTTAATGTCTATCTGTTGCATTCAGACCAGCATCCACTGACGCTGAAAATCTTCCTTGATGACCACTATTTCCGTGGGGATGGCTTCCCAAAGAGGGCTGCGCTTATGCTCATAAAACATTCTCACCGCTGGTCTGAGATTAATTTCCACAAATGTCTAGATCCTTCTCGAGAAACTCAAAGAGTATTAAGTCTCAAGAGAGACCTTCCTCTTCTTAGGAATTTGACCTTGACGGGTTTCTATGAAGATGATTTAGAGTTGGGTATCTTTGCGGGCGCCTCTTCTAGTCTTGAGAAAGTGACTTTGACCCACATTAGAGGAAAGCCTGATCACCTTCCCCTGCAGCATGTCCATCACCTTTGTCTGGAAAGCATCGGGCTCAATAACAACGACCGGTTAGAAGATTTTCTGAAAAGTGTTGTGAAAGATTGCTCACAACTTCGTTTCTTTGAATTCGGGCTCTCGCGCGCCAAGTGCGGCAAACCAGAGGCAACCAACACGCGAGTGCCTTTGAAAAGACTTGAACACCTATGTTTGAAATCGATGAATTGGAATCACCTCAATGCATTCCTCTCTGTGTTCACCCTTCCTCTCTTACACCGATTCTCTTGGTATGCGGCTCCAGGAGAGTCGGCCACGATCGGAAATAACCAGTTTTCATTACTTGTATCCAGATCAAACTGCTCGTTGTCTGTGCTGGAGCTTATAAACTTGTGGTCTCCAAGCGGTCTCTGTGATATGCTGAGGTCCGTGCCTAGCCTTACCGAGCTTACTGTAGTTCCACTCGGTCGTTCAAGACGCTCCAAACGTGTCCTTCCAACTCTTGTACAGATCTTGCACGTCCCAGACATAATCCTGCCAAACATCGTTGAATCTGATCTTACCGCCGAGATCTTTCTTCCGAATCTGCAGAAACTCACCCTAGAAGTCGTAGCAGACGAAAAAGACTACGACGAATTTGCATTGGCAGACATGATCCAATCGCGGTGGTACCTAGACAATGATAGGCAGACCTCGGTATGCTGTTTGAAGATCATAAGATTGGTACTACCTGTGAATCTGCCTCGGGAGAACCTGGTGAAGCGGTTACAACCGCTGAAGGACGCTGGCTTGGCTGTAGAGATAGAAGAAGGCAATACTTGCACTTGATGCTCAGATTGGATTCAAAAGCAGAGTATCGCTATTCTTTTAATTCCCATTGAATTTTCCCATTGGATGAGTTGCGCAACAAAAAACACGTGTAGGTAAATAGTCCGAAAAAAAAAAGGAAAGACGGTAGTGTAGGATCAATGAATGAATGTGAGAGTTAGTAGGTCTGTAGTCCGTTTTTGGTCGAGTCCATCTCGTTGAGAGGGTATAGTACATGCTGTAGAAGGTATACATATAAATGGAAGGAGCGGTTTTGAATGCGTTGGGGTCGTCAAGTCTAGAAAAAGTGATTGGAACGGAATCCTTAGTTCTTGACTTCCCTCTTCTTGTAATCTTCGTTGTCGTCGCAGTCTTCACCAGCGCCGGCACCAACTACAAGAAAGATGGTCAGTACTATTTCAAAAGAGGAAAGATTGAATGTAATCTCACCAGAAGCACCCGCTCCAACGCCGGCATGGCCGCCAACTGCGAGATAAAGTCAATATGCTTCTTCCAGAAGATTGTGTGATGTCTTACCGGAAGCGCCTGCCCCAACACCAGCATGACCACCAACTACGAGATAAAATCAATATATGCTTCTTTCAAAAAGATTGGGCGATGTCTTACCGGAAGCACCCGCTCCAATGCCAGCGCCAACTATGAGATAAAGTCAATATGGTTCTTCCAAAAAGTTTGGAGGATGTCTTTACCGGAAGCACCTGCACCGAGAACACCATCAAGAATCCCCCCGATGCCGCCTCCAATGCCCCCACCGATGCCTCCACCAACGCCTCCATGGATCCCAGCGCCACCACCAAGTAGCCCTCCCAAGACCCCGCCAACTCCAGCTCCCCCTCCAATACCAATTCCTGCACCTGCACCGCCATGCAAACCACCCCATCCTGCTCCGGCGCCCAAACCGGCTCCAATCCCTGCACCTGCCCCTCCAGATAATCCGCCAGACGCCCCTCCAGAAATTCCGCCCGAAGCACCGCCATGCAAACCACCCCATCCTGCTCCGGCCCCAATCCCAGCTCCGGCTCCAGCTCCAATCCCTGCACCGGCTCCTCCAGATAATCCGCCTGATGCACCTCCAGAAACCCCGCCCGAAGCACCTCCAGAAATTCCACCATCATGTCCATAACTACCTCCAGAAGAACTACAAGAGGGTGAAGTCAGTCAGCTAGAAACACTGGAAAGAAATCTGGTGCAAAATCCCGTAATTCTGCGAATGAGATTGGAACTATGTTTTTATCGTATCTCGAGAATTACAGAATTTTACCCCAGCAAAATGAGTTTGAACTCACGCAGGCTGAGGGGCAGGTTGGGGAGCAGGTTGAGGAGCAGGGGCCGGCTGTGAAGCACCCGAAGAAGCATTTCCTTCGTCACAATCTTCGGAAGGTGCGGGGCTATACAAGAATAAAGTCAGTTGAAGTATCGAACACGAAAGAGGAGGACAAGGTTCTGTAACTCTCCGAAATCGTAGAAATGTCTCAGTGAGAATGCATTTTACCGAGGATTACAGAAAGTTGCTGAACAAAAAACGAAAATGAACGTACGCAGGTTGAGCAGGAGGTGAAGGAGGGGCAGGTTGTGATGCGCCTGAAGAACCGCCAGAAGAACCACCTGAAGAACTGTCTGTCGAGGGCGCAGGAGCTTGAGGAGAGGGAGCAGGAGGTTGAGGGGCGGGGGCGGGGGGAGCAGGACTATAAAAACGAAAAATTGGTCAGTAATTGAGGAAACGAACAGAGCCAAAATCCCAGAGTTCTCGAAAACTGCAAAAGATTGGGACTACAATGAGAATACAATGATTCTGCATTCATTGAAATCCAACGAAAGTTTTGCGAGAAATACGGAAAGTTGTCTCCAGCAAATGAAATTAAACATACGGAGGAGGAGCAGGTTGTGAAGCGCCTGCTGAAGTATCTCCCTCGTCGCAATCTTCAGAGGGCGCAGGTGCGGCAGCTTGAGGAGGAGAGCTACAGAGAGAAAGAGTCAATCGACAAAAAGAACACGAAAAAATGGCATTCAACGTACGCAGGTTGGGAAGAACCGCTAGAGGCTCCGCCTGAGGAGCCACCAGAGGAACCACCCGAGTAATCACCTGAAGAACCGCCCGAAGAGCCTTTTGTCGAAGGAGCAGGAGGCTGAGGGGCAGGGGCAGGAGGACTACAAATGCAAAATTAGTCAATAAGTTGAGCAACCGAAAAAACATCGAGTTCAAGATCCTGGGATTCTTGAAAACTGCAAAAGACCGGAACTATGATGAGAATATAATGATTCTGCATCATTAGGGTCCAACGACAGTTTTGCGAGAAATGCAGAAAGTTGTCTCCAGTGAAATGAAATTAACATACGGAGGAGGGGCAGGTTGTGAAGCGCCTGCTGAAGTGTCATCTCCTTCGTCACAATCTTCAGATGGGGCGGCTTCAGGCGCGGGACTACAAATGAAAAAAAGTTGGCCAACCAGACAAAAAAACAACAGAATCAAACGTACGCAGCAGGAGAAGGAGGAGCAGGCTGCGAAGCGCCAGCCGAAGCATCTCCTTCATCACAATCTTCGGATGGGGCGGCCTCGGGCGCAGGACTACAAATGAAAAAAAGTTAGTCAATAGAACAAAAAAAAAACAAGAATTAAACATACGCAGCAGGAGAAGGTGGGGCAGGTTGCGAAGCGCCTGCCGAAGTATCTCCCTCATCGCAATCTTCAGATGGCGCAGGACTACAGATGGAAAAAGTTAATTAACAGAACAAAAAAAAGCGGACTTCAACATACGCAGCAGGTGGTGGTGGTGCAGGTTGTGAGGCACCAGAGCTCGCATCACCTTCATCACAGTCTTCGGTAGGTGCGGGGGCAGCGGCCTCAGGTGTAACACTACAAAAGAGATTAGTCCTCCAGGTAAAAAAGACAGAGTTTAACATACGTGGGCTGATCGGGAACACCATAAGTGTGACTCCAATGGCGTTTCCATTCCTTCCATTCCATTCTCTTCATCTGAAGAATACGAGCATCTTCGACCGCACGAGCGCGGGCTAGAGACCCCGGACGAGTGGGTACACCAGGCAGAGCCAACGCGTCCGACGGAACTACGCTGAAGAGCAGGGCTAGTGCTACGAAATTTGATAGAGCTGTGACTTTCATTTCGATCAACGAAGATAGACGGGATAGACCAGATTAAGACACAGAGACCTCACAAAGAGAGGAGATATGAAAGAAAGAGGAAAGATTGGATGCTAGATTTTGGAATGTGAGAGTTTATAAAGTGTTTCTGACCGTTTCATGGATCTCATGGGTAGGGGCACGTCACCAAGGTACTCGACAGCTATTGGAACAGAATTAGCGATTAAAAAACAGGAGGCCCAGCAACAACATGGTTTTAGAGCAACAGTGGAAGTATTCGTCATCATGGAAGCCTTTCGTGGCAATATGTCGCTCGATCTAACACGCAAGAAGTTGGCAGAAGTATAATTCGATCACGATTGGATACGGTGTGCACGAAGCCAGTCCAGAGTAGGACTTTCTCTCATTGAAGACGCATCTGCTGAGTGCTCCACTAGGACACGGTGAGATCGACGAAATCCCAACCGACGACGCCAATTCCATGAAAGGGAACAGAGAGTGCGAATCCGAGTCATCCAGGCCGAAGCAGTTCTACTTGAGGACGGAATTTCCATTTCAATCTGATCGGAAGGCTGGCAAAGAATTATATTTTTGGCACACTAGGCACCTTGAGCATCACTGCAGGCGAAATTGAGAAATCTACACAAAAAGCAGCATCAGAATTCAGGAGCTGACCATTTACATCCCGGGAGACTCACAGACAACTTCACCACACCGACGTTGATGACATTACTGGACACGTATGTTTGGATGTCAAACGCAATCTGCAAAATCTCACGCTAATTTAGCAATTGTACACAAAACATCTACGTATAGTCTAGGAAGCTCGAGAAACGAGTAATTGCAGGTCAATCAACATCCAGCGCTGGGTTTTCATCAATCCACAGATGTAATCTAAAACCATCGTTTTCCAATTCACGCAGCCTGGACTCGAGTTGATACATCCAGCGTTCCACTGCCAACGACCGTGCATCAAATGAAGTCAAAACCGTCATTCCAAAGTATTCCAACGGGCTCGCTCTGTAGGCCTTGGTTAGACGACGTTGTCTTCGCGAGCGCACAAACAAAGAAATATCAATGAAATAGGGGAAAGAAAATTTCTCTGCCGTGAGAGTGATATCAAGATGTTTCAAACGAGGAAGGACAACGCTATCTATCTGCTTTGACGTAGGATTGTTTTTAGTGTCATTGAGTACGAGTCGGTAAAAAGTGGCGCCCATAAGGAGTCTGTCCTTCCAAGGTTTCGCGCGGTCGTCTGTTTGGATGATCAAGTGTGTCAGCATAGGTGTGCCTTTTAGCAAATCTATCAGGGCAGGGCCTGAACCGACGACATTCCCGATAAGAGTCAACTTCTGGAGATGGCACGATGAACGAATCAAAGAGGTCAAGCTACTTTGCCATTTCTGCCGTCCCTCGCTAGACAAGGGCGGGCGATTTCGTATCAGGGAAAGGTCTTCAAGGGACGGTAGTGTTATTGCGGATACTATAGCTGATGCGGTATGCCCATAGCCAAGGTTGACTTTGAGACGACTGAGTTTCTGTGATGGATCATGGCTTGTAGCCATAAATAGTATTTTCCCTTTTTGAGTCTCGATCCACCTCACCTACAAATGCAGTGCTTCGGGTATGCTTCGGACATCAATTTCTCCTTTATTCTACTTATTTCTCCATAGTTCTACAGCTCATTGTGAATATTCTATAATGTTCTAGTTAATCTACATTATTGTATATAAGTAGCTAGGTAGCACAATGTACAGAGAGCCTTTCCTACCTTGCAATACACATCTGTGTTCTGCCCTTACATCTTGACTGATAGTAAGTTTCGGCATCCTTTACAACGCGCTAGCTTGTATTGGCTGCTATTTCTGACCTCTACTGACGCCTTTGAGCTCACTGAGTGTTCAGAATACCTTCGGTTTCCTCTGTAACGCGAAAGCTTACTTGGATTTCGCCGAATTAGGCTTCATCATTTTATCATTAATCAACTAAGAGTTTTCCGAGCCCGAAACTAGCCCGGTTTCATTACAGTTTCTTAGCGATAACCCGGGGATAGCTCTCGGCGCATGAATAGGCCACCGATACATCCAAATCAAGACTCTCCAGAACGGATGATGCGTGGAATATATGAGCCGGATCGGCGATGAGACTACGGAAACTGAGACTGACGTGTTTTTGTAGAAACAGAGGGATAGAGAAGGAACGATATGGATAGTTCAATTCGACGGTATCAAGCATAGGTGCCTCTTCTAGCCATCGAAGGAATGGGCCCGAGAAAGAGTCGCTAGAAGCGGACGAACGATACAACGACAGTTTGAGAGATTTCATATTTGCGAGAGCTTTATCTGGGTCTGCGAATTTGAGGCCAACTTTGTCGAACACCTGTTCCAATACGTCACACAACAAGTAGAAGGAGACGTCCTGCCACCTGGGATTCCTAACAAGCAGAGCACGAAATATGCGCCAAAAAATACTGTCTGGATTTTGCCGCTCGTCTGCCCAGCAGTGATCACGAAAGGATGAGGATGGAATATAAAACTCGGAAAGAATCGCGCAGTCGTGCTTGTCATCAACGGCGAGCGTCAACAAAGCAGGTGTCGATCTCTTGAGGTACAATTCGACCAGTTCCAAGTGCGAAATCTTTTTGTTGGGTAGGTGGATCTTCAGATGCGACCAGAGGTCCGGTTTAGATTTGGTTATTTTCATCCATGAACGACAAACATGAGAGAGATTGAGAGCGTTTGCAGTTATCGGCGAGTGCAAGTCGAGACTCGCTTCGGAGCAGTGAGAAGCAAATATTTCGTCGAGAACGTTGACAGGAAGATTGTGGATAGTGATTTGCCTCGAGCGACACGGAGAGTATACTGATGAGTGCATTTCGAAAAATATGAGAGAAGGTCGTAGAAATAACGGATAACGAAGAGTGGTATCTGTATTGGGACTCTCTGAATTTGCACACTAAGCTCGCAAAAAGGTAAAGGAAGACAGAACTGGGAAATGCAGCACTCACGAGAATATCGACCAACCTTCACGGCAGCTCTCGAAGTATGTCAAAACAAAGCAACTCACTTTGTTGGCGGTCAGCCCTTGCTACTGTATTTAAGAAGCAACAGGATAAGAAAGTAAAACAAGTCTTGCAGATATCACCACAGGCACTCTACAACGCTTGGAGCAAAGACGTCTGTGGAAAGGTGCAAGTCGGGACTTGCCGTGATACTCACAGTCGATCAAATCTGTTCAAGTACTAGTGGTCGACTGGCTCGAGTCTATCAAAAAGTCTTCACTTGGTCCAAAAATCTTAGCGGACGAGTAACGGGATGAATAAAGGTTCAGTCAACATTAGTATCGCTAAACAAAATCCCTAAATTGAGTACATATCATAGCACTAGAGTAGAGTATGCTGTTTACACTATTGAGATTGTTCGGTTTTTGCAAATGTCCTTTTGAAGCCGCGTAATTCCTACTGTTCATCCTCTTCATAATCAGCCGTTAAACTACCTCCCAGCCAAAATACCCGGAAATCTTCCAAACCCTTTCTGCACCAACAGTAAACCCCTTGTTCCATCTCAATCTTCTCCAGCAGCTCTTCTGTGCCAATACTTGTCCCAGACGAGTCACTCATAATCGAGTACGATGACTGAGCACGACTTAGTCCATATCTTGACTGAGGCATATCCCAATGTCCTCCTTTGCAAAGGAAGCCGGCATCGCCTCCAATATCCTCTTCTGCATAGAGTGTCTCATCTGAAGGTCCTCTGCTTTTTCCTTTGCCCTTTCCATTCATCTTGGGATCTTGAGTCAAGAAAGTCAAGGGGAGTTCCTGAATTTCCACTCCCAATTCACCCAACGAAATCAGTTGTAGGTACGCTGGAGTAGAGATCCCATCCAAATCAGGAGCAGTGCCCTCATACAACCGAGGTACGATATTCGTGGGTGTATTCTTCCACGTTACAATGCGATAAGGCGAATAGGCTGATAGATTGGAGGGTACTGGACAGGGGACAATATGGGTTTTCTTGCCTTTCGTCAACAAGGTAACTTTGAGCGTTTGAGATGGTGTTCCAGGTGGTGCACTCGGTGGAGGAGGTAGTGGTACGGGAAGTTCGCAAGACGACGGTGGAATCCACTTGTTACTGCTGCCGTTGCCGATGCTGAAACTATCCGATGATATCCGGGACTTCCTGCGATTGGATGGACTTGACAGTGACAATTCTCTCGAGTGCCCAGGCGTAGGGTCATCATGTAGTTCCATCTCACCAACAGCAGAGTCTGCTAGCCGTATCCATCCGGCTTTCTTGTCAAAGATGACGAAGAGACTAAGTTGCGTGCCATAGTGGACGGCCATGGTGGAGGCATTTGAAATGCGATTAGTTTCACGTAGAGTAGCCGTGCTGTCGGATCTGCGATGTTTGGAGCCACTATCTGCTGAGATGGAACGAGATATCTCTGTCACCACTTGTTGGAAAAAGGTTATACTTCTTGGGACCATGGGTGTGTAGAATTCCTGTTTCGAGTCTGAGAATGGACAAACAAAGCAGATGATTCATCTCGTACCTTCACAAACCGAAATGCTCGCTCTCCTTTTGGAGTTTCATAAAGAAAGATATTATTCTTCGTTGCAACCGCCAAGAGCCGGCCGCCTCGTCTTCGATTCCGTTCGTCGCTATTCCATAGTGCGTATGATAACACGCTACAGCTACTCAGACGTGAACCTTGTGAAGCTAGCGGAACAAAGTCGGTGGCCCATCTCAATGGAAGATCATCAACAACATCCCAAGAATCGTCTGTGGGTTTTCTTTGCGGTGAGCGGTCCCTGCTAGAAGGTCTCCCCGAGTCCAATGAGGGTGAAGGTGAGAGAAGGGCCTGATATGAGGTAGAGGAATGATTGTCATGTGCGTTGTCAATAAGACTTTTCAATCCTCTAGCAAGACTGTGCTGTGGTCGGTGTTTTTTTACGGGAGTCTGTACATTCCAGTTCGAAGGACGCCGTAGATCTAGAGGACGAGCACCCTGATGCCAAAAAATTAGTTGTATTTAAGCCATATGAAGCCTAGCACTTGCCTTCTGGGCGACTGCCCATTTTGCCAAGCTAGTCAAGCTGGCCAAATTGTACATTCGCAAAACACGTAAAGCTTCAGAATCCTTTCCAGAAGGCGATTCGGACTCGGGACCGACGAGAGCTAGAACGACGCCCTGTGGTGTTCCTTCACCGATATCTTCAGATTCTACAATAGACATCTGATAGACACTATAATGTGCTTTGAGTACAAAAATAAACCCAAAGCTTGATATATTGATTTACCTTTCTCCCTCCCAAATAGGCCTAGCCTGCGCCTCCTCGGGACCTTTTAGAGTGATTCCTCCTGATCCATTCCATTCACGAGGGAACATGTCAAGTACAGAGAGACCGTCGTCATGTCCAATCAAAAGCAGCCTGTCACCGACTAGTGGAAGCAGACATCGGATTGGACTTGTTGTATGAGGTAGAAACCGAGAACCAAACTGATGCAACCTCAGGTGAGTCGGATGGATCTTTTGACTGACTGCAGGCAAAGGCGGTAGTGGTGGAGACGGTGTTCTCGGAGGTGTACGGGCAGATTCAACAGAGTTCAGATCACTTGTTTGGATATGAAGGGCGTTGGGTAGCGGTGTAGGAGGCTCATTCACTATTATTGGCACGCTAACAGAGGCTGTCGGGATATCGTCGTTGTAATAATGATCCTAGACGATAATACCATAAACTTTGTGTCCGAAGTAGCAGTTAATTAGCGCACCATTTCGTCATTTCCCCAGCCGCGTTCTCGTCGTCTCGTTCGTTCTTCAGGCGATATATCCATGTAGCGCTCGGCAGCTCTTTAGATAAATTAGAATCCAGTTAGTCTAAGGCTCAGGGCACTGACCTCTTCTCTATCCAGCCTCGCCATCTTCCAAATCTAAGTAGAAAAGTTCATACACCTTGCACAAGGCTCGGACACGGTCAATAACATACCTGGAATTAGGTCCATTTTGGGCAATCAAATCGTCATATGTAGGAAGCTCGCCACCATTTGCGGGACCGCTGGGATCCTGCTCAACATATCGATAATCATCAGAGGACATTCGCGGTATATGGGATTAACAGGACAAGACTAGATGAAGTGTAGTGGTCGCCGTCATTGGCCATAAGAGCCTCACGTGTAAATTGGGTTGCACAGCATGACAATCTCTGATCATTACCCTTGTTCTGTATCCTATTCTACTTGTACATGGCTAACAACGGTGGGCGTTCTTCTCTTCTCCCATCGTAGAGTGCATTTTTATCGACAATATGTACCATTTCGCTGGGCGTCCCGAGTCAGAGACTTGTCGTCAAATGACAAACTCTGGATATTTTCTTTGGCAGTTACAGCGCTATAAACAGTCAAAGCTGCGCTGAAACTCGACAGAAAGATGCCGTGTCATCATATCGTTGACGAGACAAGAATTGATATGTCCGTGGTTGCACGGATTTACTTGGTGAATTCTGCATCGCCTTTTGATGCGTACCGTTCTACAGCTCAGCCTAAATGATTTACTAAATAGTAAATACCCAACTCTTGTCCAAGAAATCCTTGACCAAGTCTAATGTATCTTCCACTTTGGCTGAAACGTGGATAGTTGATCCAAGGTTGAAATAGATACACCATACACGTCCACCAGACTTGGGTGTTCAGCGTGCATATCATCACTTCCGTCCTGCTCTCTTCTTCTCCTTCATCTTCTCCCTCTCCATGGCTTTCTGTTCAGCCCGTTCACCCTCCATCGACCCAAACACCTTCCTCATACGTTCATTATAGTTTCTATCCTTCTCCTTCTGCTTAGCCTGTTCCACACCCGCAAGGAATCTCGCATCTTTTCGGAGTTCCCGGATAGCACTCTTCCGCTCCTTCTTGTATTCTCTCTTCAATTTTGTCGCTTCGTTTCTCTCACGGTCTGGATCTTGAGCCCGTAAGTAGGAAGATGAAACCGAGTCAAACTTGGGAACGTATGAGGGAATCGGGATGGGTTTATGAGACTGTAACATCAACGGTCGACGGGATTCTCGGGTAAATTTCAAGAGACGGCTGATTTGATCGCTAGCGTTCCGGTGACGAGCCTGATGCTAGTAGTTAGAAAGAGGAAATTATCAGCCGTAGGAATGGAATTCACCTGAAGATCTTCTCCGAGCTTGCCAACCTGGAGCTTTTGCAAGATTTCTGAAATAGGCTCAAAGAGCTCGATAAAAGCCTCAAGACCTTTGTATAGGTTTGCATATCTACTCAAGAGCTCTAATGCAAGACCGAAAAGATTAACCTTGTCAGCCGGACTGTGCTCTTCGGCTGAAAGCAGTGCTCCGAAATCAGGCTTCTCCATCTTGACCTTCTTGGACTTCTTGATATCGATCGACAGGGGAACGCAAATTTCAGAGCGGAAATCAGGACAGGGGAATGTTCCCGGTAGCTCAGAAGCATATTTGTAGCCATGGGGGCCAAGGTGTAGAGTTGTGTTGATCAAAAAGTTGACTGCTTCAGGTACAAAACGTTTGGAGAGCTGTTCGTATTGAAGGAATAACGTGCAAAGGAAGAGTCCGCTGGCGATGTCTCTTAGTGACCGAATGCGGCCCAGTCCTAGGTAAGCACCCATAAGGACTCGTGCTGGGGAAATAACAGCATGGTTCATATCACTGGTCGGCCATATTGTGCCTATTATACGAAGGAGAGACAACTCTGCAGGACCCGGCCAAGTCTTCGAGTCGATGTCCAGAGCGCCTCTAGAAAGTCCGCGTTTAAGGTTCTTGTTCATAATGGACAGCTTTTGGATAAAGTGTTCCGCTGCTTTGATGGGATATGCTCGCGAGAGGGCATCAAGGTGACTGGCGAGAGATGAAGCAAGTGCGAAGTTAGGCGTAGGTGGTGATGTTATGTAGAGAATGTGGTCAATGAGAACTTCGGTAAGACCCTTGAGAATATGAAGAGTCAGGACAGGTTTTAACTTTTCTCGAGACAGCTCACCTGAAGCTTGAACTTATTGTCGGGATGTAAGCTTGGATGATGTAGGGTCCGCATACGTTGAACAACAGTTGGGACGTCTTTATCGTCAACGTCTTCCGCAATCTCGAGAAACTCATCGTGTGAGGTCGGGCAAGGGAATGTAAACGGTAATTCCTTCCCTGACGGAGGATCTCTACTTTTTGAAGATTTGCTTTTGACTAGATCCTCCAGGTCTTCGTCACTCTCCTCAGAATCGTCATCTTCTCCATCCTCGGATTCCTCTCCGTCCTCGCCGTCCTCGCTTCCGTCTTCTTCAACCTCTTCACCTTCATCTTCCGTCCCTTCTCCAAGACCAGTCCCCAAACCAGTCCATCCAATCTGGTCGTCATCAAAGTCATCTTCTAGGTCGTCACCTCCCCGCTCCCGTTTGCGCTTCCCTCGCGCTTGATCTTCGTCGTCACTTTCATCAAGGCCAAGCATACGTTTCTGTCGTCTCCTCTCGGCCTTTTCAAGGGCTTCCTTCTCTTCCAGCGCGATTTCTTCTTCCGTTTTCGTCCTGTCTTTGGGCTTTGCTCGTGCATCGAATGCGAGAGCTCGGACTTGTTGGTCGTAATCGAGTTTTTGTTCCCCAGCTTCCTGCACTGGTAGTGTTGCTTCTGATGCTTCAACTGCTTTTGTTGCGGTAGATGAAAGTTCTTCAGCACCAATCCGAAGGACCATTGGTTTGTTGGCGGTAGTGGTCGGCAGGATTTCTGGGTCGGGTGCAGAGTTGTAAAGGAGTGCACGTAGGGAGTCGAAAGCTTCGTCCAGCTCATGTCGGACATTTTCGCCTTCCTCTCGTTCGATTTGTCGTTGTACCTGAAAGTTTAACGATTAGAGGCAATAAAAAAGAGCGATCTAGAAAGTATACCTTGTGTTCCTTGCTTTTTGCAATCACTTCTGCCATGACCTCGGCTTTTGATTTTTTCCTTGCGGGCTAGAATAAGTGTTAGAGAGTCACTATAGGGGTCATCTAAGATACATACCTCGTCCTCGTCCTCGTCTTCCTCGTCTTCGAATCCACCGAAGTGAGCATGCCTGACGATGTCCTTGTCAATTTGGCCTAGAAGAAAATTCTTGAGTTCGAAAAGTTAGCAATCCTTTACAACGTACTGTCGACTTCATCTTCGTCCTCATCATCCATTAAACCGACATTATCAAAGTCATCCAACTTGGATAAACTTTGGCCATAATGCGTGAGTTCATCCTCGTCCTCCAAGTTGAATACAGATCCACGAGAAGCCTTTTGTCGCTCCCGGGTAAATCGTTCAAGCATTCGTTCCTCCAAGCTCATCGTAGGATCATTTTCACCGAAGCGACGATCTACAATTCCACCAGCTCGTCCTCTCTCCTCCCACTCTTTCAGCAATGTTTTCTTGCGCTAAGAAAAAGTAAGAAGAATGTAAAATTATATTGCCAAGGGATACACACCTGCTCAAGCCCGGCCATTTTACTCTGAGCAGGTTTCCCCGTAACACCCTTGAGTTTCCGACCGCCAACATCATGTTTGAGCTTGGTTACTTTGGTGTCGAAAGGATTGAGTTTCTTATGAATTTCTTCAAGTTTTGCAGCACGTTTTTCCTTGTCTTTCTTTTCCTGTGGTGCAGCACGTTTTCGTTTTTTGCTATTATGAGCATTCCCGGTGATTCCCGCTTGATTGAGGGATGATTTGAGCTGGGAAAGTTGGGATCCTTTACCCATAATGAAGATGGAGGAAATTGGAGCAAAATTTTTGTGACAAACGCGCCTGTCACGGTGAGCGTGATTCTGAAATCCTTTGATCCTGAACACGCTTGCCACTTCTTTCAACTTTTCATCTTTGATATCCTGCAATGACTCTGCAATGAACGTAGAGACGAGCTCTTCATTTCAGCTTGCGTCAAATGGCGGCGAGCCTTTCAAGGCCGTCTACAGTATGTTGCGCGTCTTGTCCGAGGAATTCGAAGATGTTTCTCGCCAATACATCAACAAAGACAGGGCGAAAATCTTGCAGATCATGCTCGACCTTTCAGAGATTTTCCTCACGACGTTTTGTCTTGCAGATATAGAATGGAATATCATGGTGGAGAACGTCAATCTTCTCGACCGTGCACTTCAAGTTCTCTTCAGGTTCATGGACGGTTTTACAGGGCTTTGTTGCGATGATGTAGAGAAGGGGAAAAAGATCTTTTTCATTGTTCTTTCAACTTGCTACACGCTGGATCTCTGGATAGATACGAACCCTCCACCACAAGAGGGTATTCTAACACCGACAGAACTTCGAGACTCGGCTATAAAAACGGCAGCGGCAGTACTGCGTAACCTTGGAGGTTCAATTGAAATCGGTTCAAAAAAAGAAGGACCGTCCTGGAAGACTATGCGAAGGATAATAGATGATCTCATAAACGTCTGTCATGGTGCGTGGGCTACTGTGCTTTTCACTATCCAGGATTGACTTGTTTTCAGAAATGGTTGAACCCCCGGCTCTGCTACCAGAGTATCCAATAGTCGTGTCTCCTTTCAAATCTCCACACTTGTATACATATGAAGTAGAGGACCCTTTCTCTGGAGTGCGTTTTTCTTGCTTGGTCGTTTATGGGGTGCTTACCTGCACACAGAAAAGAAAGGATAGAGATTCTTCTATGATTGCTATTGCTGCAAATGAATGCGACCGCCCCAGGTTTCTCGGAGTGGCAGTAGAAGTCTTGATTGGAACGTTTTACCCACCCGTTTCGTCGGAATGGTTCATCAGCGATCTCGAACTGAGGATGCAGACGATTATCCGAGACATCTTTGATTTCTGTCTATACTCTCCATATCATTCTTCGCCAGAGATGAGGTTGAGAGTTGTGACAAATATCCTGACCAGACTTCCGTTCCGTTCTACGCTACAACTGAAAGATTCTTTCTCTCATCTACCCGATCAACTCCTTCGCTGGCGTCTACTCAAAAGCTCCTCACCGGGATGGAAGTCAGTTGACGGTTACCTCACCAACTACATTTCTTCTCCAGATTTTACGCTTTCCGAAAGTGATTTCCTGGAAGTTTTGAGAATTCTTCCCAAGAAGAGAAAAGGGAAGGGAAAGGCAGTTGAGCATCTTGGCGTTGGTCTCCTTTGATTTGAACCTTGCTCCATTTTCTGACTTGAACTTTCTTTGAGCAGGCCAGTAAAGAAGACAAAGACGTTCCAATTTCGGAACCCGATGTAAGCTCAACCGCGTTTATGCCAAATTCGACCTTATGCCTTTCCTAGGATTTCACCATTCGCTATATCTGTACTTGCATTGCTCGCCTCAATGTCCAAACCATCAAGGGTCTTCAGTCCACAGTCGCAGGCCTCCATTTCGGTTCACAGTCCGCTGTTATCGAGGCGAAGATACAGGAGAGACTCGCAGAAGAGCCCGACATTGAACAGAGTCAATCTGGGGATTCGTCGATTTCCTGGCGAGTCAGACTACAAGACATAGCCCAACGACTGATGGCCCCAGAAATTGTCGACTGGATGGACGATAATGATGATTCACGATATCTTCAACATGCAATAGATGATATAGACTCTCGATTCGGACAGTAAGCATTTCATTCAATACCATGAACCAATATCCATTCGTTACGCAGATCTCTCGCTTCTGCTTCTCTTGAGATGCGGTTATCTATTCTTGACAACCTCCAAGCTTTATCTGATCTGCTAAACGAGTACAAGCCAGTGGATTTTTACTCACTGTCAACGTTGGCAGCCTGTCGTTCTTTCTGTGACCGCCTGTTGGAAGGACCCGATCGTAATATCACGACTGAAGTACGGATCCGAGTATTCAAAGTCGTTGCTGGTCTAGTTCCATTTCATGCCCTTAGTCCTAGCGATGAGATCCTCGAGTTTGTTATTCGACCTCTTGCGCAAGGAATGAAACACAAAAATCGCAGCGTTCGCATGAAGGCAGGGTAGGTGATCGTCTTATATTTGTCTACAAGTTCTAATCTATTGATAGTGCTGCTCTTGTTTCCATCGCCGAACTACTAGTTGCATCGGATTTCAATATCTGGGGAACTGTTGAAAATGTCTTCAAAATATTCTATGGTTATATGGATACAAGCCCACTATTCACCGTGAAGGAAACAGCCATCGTGACAGTGGGCAAAATGGCCAGGTCAGTAATGGACTACTCTTATACTTCTTCGTCTAATTCCTATCATAGATCACAAAACACTGAAATTCGTGGTCACGCGTTATGCTTCCTAGTAGTTCAACTCAGGTCGAGCAATCTCGCATTGAAAGGAACTGCCTATTTACAGGTCGGTCAATTTAACCCGTCCTGAATTCAAGGGTGCTGATTCGTTATTCAGCTAACCGGTTGTGTTCAACATTTCGGCCAGAAAAGTGCCTATCCTTTACTGTCTCCCCACTTTGACAAACTCTTCCCTTTCCTAATCAGCAACATGTGTACAAACCCCACTTTGCTACAAGAAGCATGTCTGCTCCTCGGAACAAGGCGTTCTGTCCTCATCACCTACGCGTTATCGTTTACGCTACCAGGTCTTTTTGCCGAGTGTAACGATACTATTTTGCGTGGGATTAAGGATGCCATCAATGTACCGTCGATTTCCCAACTCTTCCTGAAACACGCCAGCAAGATCCTCGCGCATGTTTTTGCACTTTCTCAACAGGAACAATTCAATAAGTCTCTACAATACATAGATGAGACTATCCAGAAGGACGCACAAGAAATGACACCCCAGCAGACAACGAATCTTGAGGACGCCATGAAACGATTCTTAGTGTCAGTTTTAGCCGAACTTTTAGCAGAGATGGGTGATACAGACAAAGCCGTGAAAAAGCAGGTAAGAGTACCTTGGTCCAAGCGGTTTCACGATACTCACCTGGAATCAGGCTGAAACCGGTGTTAGGAGAGCAGAACTTCTCTCAGCCCGTTTTGGCTCTTCTGGTCATACTCCAACCGCACAATCGGGGATAGGTCCTTACCTCAAGTCCTATTGCCTAGGTCTGATTACATACCTGAGCGAAATGTTGCAAGGTGTCCACGGGAAGAGGTCGGTCGATGCCAAGCGCAAAATCCTGCGGGGCATTGCTATTATGACAAAAGAAATCGGTCCTTCGGTGACCAACATTGCCCCTCAGGTATGATTATTAGCCTGTTCTCAAATGAACTTCACTGACTGTCCAAAAGATCATGGCTACTTTACAAACAATGGCAAGCATCACAGAGCTTTCGGAAGCAGCAGTTGAAAGTTGGCGCCAGTTCCTCGTCACGCTAGGACCTTCAGAAATCGGACCTTATATTGGCCCTACAAGCGCTGCATACGTATCGTCATGGCCTACGTTTACGCCTGCTGCCCGAGAGATTGCCAAGGACGTTCTCGATAACATTGTAGCCCAAATAGGCGGCAGTTCTCATGAATACCTCGACAACTTGGCCGACCTCTCCACGATCCCAGAACTGGCTGACACGTCTACCCGTCTTCGGCAGTTTAGAGGCAACTTGGAACCCCAAGTACTTTTGGAGCGCATTCTAGACCGCGCCAACTCTTACAACATCACGATGGCTACCCAATCGTTATATGAACTGCAACGGTTTATGTACGAGCATAGGTCCTTCATTCAGGAGTTGTCCTCCGGCGACATGTTCGACCCTTTGGTGGGCCAGATCTTGACGACCCTGTTCAATTCGACATCTCGAGATACTGGTGACGCTGACACTCTTCGACTTGTTGCTTTCGAGTGCTTGGCGATTTTGGGTGCCGTTGACCCCGACAGATGCATCATAGACCACGAAGAATCAGCTATGATTGTAAAGCACAACTTTAGTGACGAAGAAGAGTCTTTTTCGTTTGCTCTCCACCTGATTACCAACTTGTTAGTAGAGGCTTTCCGCTCGACTAGTGATATCAGGTATCAAGGACATCTGGGTTTCATCATTCAAGAGCTTCTCAAGTTTTGCCGCTTTACGCCGGCTCTGGTAGGGGTTGGTAGACCTCCACCGCCCACGATGAAAGTCAGGAATCGCTGGAACAGTCTCCCAAAGCACGTCATGGAGACTGTTGTGCCACTGCTGGAGGGTAAAATTAGTCTCGATAGGAGGCCTAATATTCATCTCAAGTATCCCTTTTATCCCATCCGGTCTACTTATAGAGAATGGGTCCAGATCTGGACGACCCATCTCATCACTACCGTGTCTAGCCCTGCGGCTAAGGAGATATTCGGGGCCTTTATAGGAGCCGTGAAGAACAAGGATGTATCGGTCGCTCGCGCTATCTTACCGCATCTTGTTCTAAATGTCCTTATCTCAGGAAGCGAGGAAGAAGCTCATGGGATACGTGCAGAAATTTTACTGGTCCTGGAGGATCAAGTCAATCCCAACAGCAACTCGACGTCCGACAAGAAACTTTTCAGCGCACAAGTGAGTCTTTGTTCGGTCATCCGTGTTTGAGTTCTCCTAACTGTCTCAGGCTGTTTTCATGCTACTAGATCACCTCAACAAATGGTTGCGGATTATACGACAAGACGTCCTCAACGATAATAAGGATAACAACAAACGTAATCGCACCGTCACCGAATTTGAAGAGCAGATGTTACGAGTAGATTCGATTCTGTCAAGCATTGACCTAGATCTCATGGGGAACGCTGCGTTGAAATGCAAGGCATATGCACGTTCATTGATGAGCTTTGAGACCCGAGTCCGTAATCTCAAGGAGATGAACTCTAACCATAAAGATTTGCCGACGTATTACGAGCGTCTTCACGAGATTTATGCACATCTAGACGAACCGGACGGGATGGAGGGTGTATCTACGATGATTCTTTCTCCGTCATTGGAACACCAAATACGTCATCACGAGACCAGTGGAAGGTGGACATCTGCTCAGAGTTGCTGGGAAGTTAGGTTGCAGCAGGATCCGGATAGTCTTGAATCTCATTTGGGTCTTTTACGTTGTCTCCGAAACCTGGGTCACTACGATACGTTGCGGACTCACTTACGAGGAGTGCTAATCAGGAATCCTTCTTGGGAGAGCGCACTTGCTGGGTTCCAGGTCGAAGGCGCCTGGGTGGTAGGCGCTTGGGACGATGTCGAGAAAATTGTCAATTCTTACGATTCTCAAACTCCGCCAATTGTCATTGCTCGAGTACTCTTGGCAATGAGATCCAAAGACCCCGCTGGTATCTCAAAATCTCTTTCGGTCGCTCGTGCTGTCTTGGGAGCACCTATTGCTGCTGCAGGAATACAAAGCTATCGACGTTCATACGATGACGTTTTGAATCTTCATCTCACCCACGAATTGGAAATAATCTGCAGCACTATTCCAGGGCCCGGTCTAAGGTCTCAGCCAAGGTCCCAAAGGCCTTCTCTAGCTTGGAAGAACCGGATATTGTCTGCCAGATTGGAAGCTACTCTACCCACTTTCCGTTCTCGAGAAGCCATACTCAGTACGAGAAGGGCAGCATTTTCATTGGCGTAGGTTTTTTCAATCAGTCTAAATACTTATGAGTCTGATATCCTTTGTATCTGCAGAGGTCTGAACCCCAGACTGACGAAAACTGAAATTGGAGGCTCATGGCTTGCGAGTGCAAAGATTGCTCGAAAAGCTGGTCAATGGCAAACGGCGTATAGCGCAATGTTACAAGCGAGTGACGCGCAATTCTCGTTTATTGAAAGTGCAAAACTCCTCAAGGCTACCGGAGAACCTCTGCGTGCTTTACAGCAATTGGAAAACTCAATGAGGTACTATGGCCTCCTTGAGGATAGCAGCGATGCGAACATGCTCGATTTGACTCTGGAGAATGACGAAGCAACCAGGTTGAAAGCCAAGGTAAGATTTTTTTTGATTGCTCGCCTACGTATCTAGTAACGAGTCCTCTAGGCCTCTGCTTTGCGTGCCCGGTGGATGCAAGAATCGCAAAGGTATGATCCGGGTATCTTGTACAAAGCTTTCAGCTATCCAATACAGTTGGACGGCGAGTGAGTTTACATCCTATTCTTGTGATACCTCCATTTGACGTCTGTCTGAGATGGGAAAGCGGCCAATTTTATCTCGGTCGATTCCAAGACGAAGCTTACAAGGCGTTGTCCCCAAAAGACCGACCGTCTCGGTACGTTTAGATAGTCTCATGCATTGCCTATTCTTACAAAACACCTGCAGGGGACTGAAAATGAACCATTTCACCGTCAGAGCTTATGCTAGAGCCATCAAGTCAGGCTCAAAGTTCATCTATCAAACTATGCCACGCCTTCTCACGTTGTGGTTGGACCTTGGGGCAGATCCTGCAGTGAACGAGAGTGATGGATTTAGCAAGATTAACAAGATTGTTGCTGAAGCGATCAAGAATGTGCCAACTTACAAAGTAGGTTGTTCATGCTCGTTTCCTTGGTCAATTTGCCTAAACGTGAATATGCAGTGGTACACCTCCTTTCCTCAGATAGTCTCACGAATAGGTCACCAAAACGCAGAGGTCTACGAAGTCCTGGGTCGTTTGATTTCCAAAGTTATCCGCGATTACCCCAAGCAGGCGTTATGGCTGTTTATGTCGACGATCAAATCTACAGATTCTACGAGAGCGAGAAGAGGCCTAGAAATCTTGGACAAGCTACAGGTCCGCCAGTGCTCGCTTAGGCTAAAGTAGTCACTAATTCCCTTTCACAACAGAACCATGTTCAATTAAGAGGCACACGAGTTCCACGCATCATCAAGGGGATGCATGATTTTACGCGAGAAATACTCGTTGTGTGTAACTACGAAGTCGCCAAAAACGTCACCAAGCTATTCTTGAGCAGGCATTTTCCGAGGATGAGCAGATTCGATCCTTCAGAGCTCATTATTCCGCTGCAAGAGTCTATCATTGTAAACTTGCCTCCGCCTTCATCGTCTTCTGAAACATCCACACATCAACCTTTCCCTTCCGATGCGCCTACCTTCCACCGTGCGTTTTTGGTTTTTTAATTATATTTCCAAAACGGCAGTGGTACTGATGCTTCGATTCAGAGTTCCTCGAGGAAATTCAAGTCATGACCACGTTGGCCAGGCCACGCAAGATCTCTGTTCGTGGAAGTGATGGTCAGATCTATACTTTCCTTGCCAAGCCGAGGGACGATCTGCGAAAGGACGCTCGATTAATGGATTTGTTTGGTATTATCAACAAGCTACTCAAGACCAATTCGGATTCTCGTCGGAGGCAACTACGTGCGTGTTTGTCCCAATGTAGAAAGAGAAACATATTGAAGCATTGATTATAGGTATCCGGACATATGGCGTAGTAACTCTAAACGAAGAATGTGGACTAATCCAATGGGTACCTAATACGCGTCCTGTACGAAATATTTTGACAAAGTACTACACGGCGAGGGGAGCACCACCCTGGGTAAGTCTTTTCTGCCTTATCTCTTTGTCACTGTACTCAAAGACCAAGAATGTACAGATGGCCAGTTACTCAAATATCAGTGAAGAAATGAGAGCATCCAAAGATGACGTTTATGTTGCTAATCTCTTCGTCGACAACATCCTCTGCAAATACCCTTCAGTATTCCATGAATGGTTCATCGAAACGTTCCCTGAACCTTCTGCGTGGTTGACGCGCCGATTGAACTATGGGAGGACTTGTGCCGTCATGTGTATGGTTGGGTTCATCATCGGTTTAGGAGACAGACACGGCGAGAACATTTTGATGGATGAGGGCAGTGGGGACTTGATCCATGTGGATTTTAACATGTTGTTTGAAAAGGGCAAAGAGCTGCTTATATCAGAGGTTGTCCCGTTCAGACTGACGCATAATCTCGTGGACGGACTGGGTGTTACGGGTGTTGAAGGCGTGTTTCGGACGACGTGCGAGATTACGTTGCAGCTTTTGCAAGATAACAAGGACTCTCTCATGTCTGTTCTGGACGCGTTTATTCATGATCCTCTCGTCGAATGGGAAGAAGAGAAACGCAAGTGGGAAAAGGTTCCTCGCATCAATGCCAAGGACAAGGGAAAATCGGGTTCAGATTTCAAGTTGGGGTTGGCAATGACGTGTTTGGGTGGGATCGAGAGAAAATTGAAGGGAAATTACTCGAGGAAATCGGCGAGGAATGCAGTCGGTTTGGAGCATTGGTCAACAAGTAATTTGGTAGAGTTGCTGATTCAGGAAGCGACGAATTTGGCGCATCTGGTGAGTGTTGTCTCGAGTAGATGGTCGTAAGACACTGACTTGTGTGCGTTTATTAGGGGAGGATGTATCTTGGATGGACAGCCTGGCATTAAGCATTTGTATTTTATTTTGCATGCTTTTGTACCCATAGGCAACCAACGTGTAATCATACAACTCGACAGGCACTGTCTAGACACTATTGCTACAATATAGTACATGTATTACTACAACAAGAAACAGGACAGATCTCACAAGTCCTCGACCATCTGCTGCAACCGGTGATACTCTTCATTCTTCTCAATCAAAAGCTTTTTCCATTTTTCCTGCTCTTCCAATACCTTTTTCTTCGCCTCTTCCAACCTCTCAGCTTCATCCTTCTCTATAGCCATGGTAAACTCTGGCACACCCATTTCACTCGTCACGTTCGCTGCATCCTTGAGCGATGCTGGATTCGCAATATGGAACGGCGTAGGTTTTGATCTTTTTTCCTTTGGAAGCAGCGTAGGCGGATGTGCCATGAGTAAGTTGAGAAAGTTTTGATATGGATCGTTGAACACGATTTCGTCGTATTGCCATGAATGGACTGGGCCTTTCCGGATAGCGTCTTCGAGAGGAGGGATTTCTGGTTCGCCGGTGAGAGTCCAAGGGTGGAGTTTGATGTGGTGGTAGAGCGTCATAGCCTTTTCGCCGGACTCGGGAATAAAGGTTATTCGGATTTGGACTTCGAATTCTCCCCAGCTGTGAATTGGTTAGGACTACGCGAAGGAAAACTCTAGAGACATACCCAGTTTCCGTGACTTCAAAAGGTGGTTTATCAATGTCTAAACAGTCATTAGAATGCGTAATAGACCGGTGAAAAGCTAGCGTACTTCTTGTAGAATTTGGATAAGTTTCGTGTAGCTTGAACGACACCCTCTTTATAAAATAGCTCAAATCATCCGCACCACCTACAATATC
The DNA here is from genome assembly GCA_037954225.1 of Stygiomarasmius scandens. Taxonomy (NCBI): domain Eukaryota; kingdom Fungi; phylum Basidiomycota; class Agaricomycetes; order Agaricales; family Campanellaceae; genus Stygiomarasmius; species Stygiomarasmius scandens. The sequence continues at coordinate 629,365 of JBANRG010000002.1, read as the reverse complement.
CGAGTCTGGAGCAGATGCAGCACTCCGTACAGCTACAGTCCATCTATGGGTGTGGTCTTTGGTTTGCTGAGAAAGTGCCTCGCGTTCTTTCGTAGTTAGGACAGTTGCGGTATTTCCATAGATTATTGGACGGAATATGCTTAGGCCCTACGCTAGATGTTATATTTCGTTCTATTGTAGAATGAGACGAGTACGCACTCGAACACGAACGCGTTCAGCGTTGGACATGAAAGTCAGAGTCTGGACTGGGCTAGCTCGGCAAAAGTCGGACTTGAACCAAACACTCACCCAACACCTACATCCACCATGCTCGACGGAATCTACAACAGTGCGTCTTCACATCCCTGGTATTATGTATAAAAGAGGTTTCTGACCGGTTTTATAGAGAAATACAACATTATCGACTTGCAGAAAAAGTACCAGGTGTGTGTTGGCATTTTCACTCCGTGCCCTACTGACGTTTCTGCAGAACGACCACCGTCCCATCTACTATCGTCCTCCTCGTCGAGTTCTCTACATCCGTCAGCCTTTCATTTTTCCTTGCTCGTGTCTCGCCGTCGTCTGACACATTCCATTTCCACAGGTACATTCAGCGTCGGAATGGCTCTTGGTGCTGTCGGTGCTGTTACTGGAATTTATCAGTTGGTTGCGGTGCGTCATTTTATCCACCTCGTTGTGCTTCGTCTGTCTCTATGTACTCACTTCAACTCTCCTTTCTTTATTTTTAGGGCAAGCCTTCTTCAAGCTAGATGTAAACGGAAGTACACAAAACATAGAGTCTATCCAAGCTTGGGCCTGAGGCTTATGTACTTTCGTTGCCCATATAATATAAATTTCCTTCTGTCTTTTCTGCATTTTTTCTGTGGGAGAGCGATGCTGCAGCGAATAGCTAAAGAATTAGGCTAAACTTTTTTTCTTCAGGATCGGTCGATTAATGTTCTTTCCTCGTGGTACAGTGACAGGCTGTGTTGGGAGAGCTCGCTGCTATCCTACTCATTCTGTCGCTACCTTTTTTTATCTGTCGACAGCTAACGATGGTAACAAATGTCGATCTGCCTCCACTTTTGCAGCTAGTTTTGCCATGCTCTTCGTCTTCACAACCCATAAAAGCCTCAACCTTCGCCAGAGTGAACTCAGAACACATTCTCCTCTGTCTTGCACCTTTGGAAGTTTCTTGTCTCTAGTGTCTGTGACGACTTTACGACTTGCTTCACGTATCTCGGCAACGTTCAACTTACGTTTTTACGTCTCCCAACGAACAAACTAAAACGATTTTTACGACACATTCTTCGTTGATCGAAAATGCAATTGTCCAACAAATTTGCCTCTCTCGTCGCTCTCGCTGTATTCCTCAGTCCAGCTTTAGCTTTGCCTACAGCAAACTCGTTTGAGCGGGATCTCAGTAACGCTAAGGATCATCTCAAGAAGGATTTTGAGGTGAAGAGGCACTGGACTCAACAGTATCCCGAGTGAGTTTCTTTTTTCCTTTCGCGTGTTTATACTTGTGCTAAATATTCTACTCTTCTAGTAGCTCTACTTTCTCCACTGCCTTCTCGACTGCTTTTTCCACGAGCTGGTCGACTGACGGCCCTGCTCCTACCGGGTGGGCCGCTGCTTCTGCTTCTGCTAGCGCAGGAGCTTCAGCTTGGGCTAGTAATGGCAATTCCAACGCGGGGGCCAATGCCAATGCGAACGCGAACGCAAACGGCAATGGATCCAGTGGTGCCTCTGCTGGTGCTTCGAGCAGCGCTCAAAGTGGTAACGGGAATGGTGGTTCGGCCTCGGGTAGTGCTTCAGGAAGTTCCAGCGCTGGAAATGCTTCTAGCCAGGGAGCCGGTTCAGGCGGTTCAGGCCAAGGGAGTGCAAGTGGTAGTGCTGGAGGCTCTGTGTCTGGGTCAGCCCAAGGGAATACGGGCAGTAGCGGAAATGGAGATACTTCGGGCTCGGGCTCACCTTCTCAGGGCTCATCGGGTCCAGCAGCTGGCTCATCTCAACTAGGTGCTCCTCCTGGCTCTCCTTCTAGTTCTCCCTCATCTGGTTCTCCTCCTGCTCAAAGCCCGCCTTCGTCACCATCTGGGCCATCCGGAAGTGACAACGGCCAAGGTCAAGGCGGCAGTCGGGGATCTGGGCAAGGGGCTTCGAGCGGTGCAAGCGGCTCGACGAACGGAGGATCCCCTGCTCCTAATTCTCCTTCCTCTCCCAGCCAGAGCTCACCATCTGGATCATACGGAAACTACCAAAGCGGCACGAGCGGTTCGGCAAGTGGTACAGCAAATGGCGGGGCAAATGGTGGAATTTGGGGAGGTGGACATGGTGGCGTTTCTGGCGGAACGAGCGGTTCGACGAACGGGGGATCTCCTGGTACTCCCAACTCTCCTTCTCCTAGTGGGAATTCACCATCTGGTTCACATGGAAGCGGCCAAGGTGGTGTGAGCGGTTCGGCAAGTGGTGCAGCAAATGGCGGGGCAAATGGTGGGATTTGGGGAGGCAGTCATGGTGGTGTTTCGGGCGGAGCAAGCGGCTCGACGAACGGGGCAGGATCTTCTGGTGCTTCGAGTCCGAGTCAGGGCTCGCCTTCATCACCATCTGGACCATATGGAAACAGCCAAGGTGGTGTGAGCGGTTCGGCAAGTGGCGCAGCAAATGGCGGGGCAAATGGTGGAATTTGGGGAGGTGGTCATGGTGGGGTTTCGGGCGGAGCGAGTGGCTGGCAGAACGGTGGCAGTAAAGGGCCTTCGGGTGGTCCTGGATCTCCTTGGGTTGGGGGTGGAGGTAAGTATATCGTCTCAGATCACTCTTCATTCTCACTAATTTCTTCACAAGTTGCAGGAGGTGCTAATGGATGGGGTGGAGCTCAGGGAGGAGGTAAATCTGTGCCTTTTTTGAGTTCTTTGTTGCTTTGATACTGATATCTTCTAATAAGTATCAGGAGGCCTTGGGGCAGGGATAGGTGGCGGAGGTAAGCGTATTGTCTCAGATCACCCTTCATCCTCGCTAATTTTTTTTTACAAGTTGCAGGAGGTGCTAGTGCAGGTTTGGGCGGCAATGCAGGTGTCGGCGGTTAGTCCTATGTCGTTTGAACCATTCTGCTTTGACTGAATGTTTTACTCAGCTGGTGGATGGGCACACGGTGGAGGTATATACTCTATTCTGTTCATTGTTATCATTCTGACGTTTTGTCTAGTCGGCGCTGGAGGATCTGCTGGTGTTGGTGGAGGCCTAGGGGGATCTGCTGGTGTCGGTGGAGGCAGTGAGTATTCCATCCTGAACTATTCTCTTTCCTTTCTTACACCTCTTCAGTTGCAGGAGGTATTGGTGCTCATGGTGGTGGTAAATACTCTGTTCTGTTCGTTACTACCATTCTCACTTTCTGTGTAGTCGGCGCCGGTGCAGGTGCAGGTCTCGGAGGATCAGCTGGTCTTGGTGGAGGCGGTGAGTGTTCCATTCTGAACTATCCTATTTCTTTTCTGACACCCTTTCAGTTGCAGGCGGTATTGGTGCTCAGGGTGGTGGTAAGTCTCTAGTTCATTATTCCAAGGATATACATTCTGACGTTTTGTCTAGTCGGCGTCGGAGGGTCAGCTGGTGTTGGTGGAGGCCTAGGAGGATCAGCTGGCATTGGTGGAGGCGGTGAGTGCTCCATTCTGAACCATTCTATTTCTTTTCTGACGCCTTTTCAGTTGCAGGCGGCATTGGTGCTCATGGTGGTGTCGGCGCCGGAGCTGGTCTTGGAGGATCAGCAGGTGTTGGTGGAGGCAGTGAGCATCCATTTTGAATCACTCTTTTTCTTTTCTGATGCATTTTCAGTTGCAGGTGGCATTGGTGCTCACGGTGGTGGCAAGTTTCTCGTTCATTACACGAACAATACATCGTTCTGACGTTTTGTGTAGTCGGCGCCGGAGCGGGTCTTGGAGGATCAGCTAGTGTTGGTGGAGGCGGTGAGTGCTCCATTCCGAACTATTCTGTTTCTTTCTGACGCATCCTGATGTCTTGTCTAGTCGGCGCTGGTGCAGGTGCAGGCCTCGGAGGATCAGCTGGTGTTGGTGGAGGTAGTGAGTATTCCATTCTGAACTATTCTGTTCCTTTTCTGATGCATTTTCAGTTGCAGGTGGCATTGGTGCTCACGGCGGTGGCAAGTTCTAGTTCATTACACCAACAATACATTGTTCTGACGTTTTGTCTAGTTGGTGCCGGAGCAGGTCTCGGAGGATCAGCTGGTGTTGGTGGAGGTAGTGAGTGTTCCATTCTGAACTATTCTGTTTCTTTCTGACGCCTTTTCAGTTGCAGGCGGCATTGGCGCTCAGGGCGGTGGTAAGCTTCTAGTTTGTTGTTCGAACAACACGTCATTCTGATGTTTTGTCTAGTCGGTGTCGGAGCAGGTGCAGGTCTCGGAGGATCAGCTGGTGTTGGTGCTGGTGGTGAGTATTCCATTCTGAACTATTTTGTTCCCTTTCTGATGCCTTTTCAGTTGCAGGCGGCATTGGTGCTCATGGTGGTGGTAAGTTTCTAGTTCATCATACGAATAATAAATCGTTCTGATGTTTTGTCTAGTGGGTGCCGGAGCAAGCGTTGCTGGTGGTAAGTTTCCTTGGTTTGAACCATTATACTTCGATAATAACGAGGCATCGGTGTAGGAGCGAAGGCCGCTGGGAACATCTACACTTTTGGTGGTTTGGGTGCGGGCGTGTATGGAGGTGTATATGGAGGTGTTGGCTGGGGTAGCCCCTATTATTACGGCTCTTACGACGCTTGCTACTACTGTGAGTTTCTCGATTTTCACTTTTGCAGACTTTTGTACTGATTATTCTCTCAGACGGTAACTGCTGGTACTACTAAGCGCATTCGTTCTTCGATACATACACTAGGACACAACTTCACTCATGGCTGCAAGACATTATGATCAACTAACGGACAATTGGACACACGGATTTTTACGGGCCTTGTTACGATGTACTATATAGAAACAAAATTGAATTGTACTTGTGGAACAAAAGTTTGAGTTCTCACTGCTGATGAATATCCTTCAGTCGACCGAGGTCGACAGGTTTACTTTTTTTCGGCCGAGTGTGTGCTGATGACGAACTTTGTACTATTTTTCGGATCTATCTTTACACTAGCTCATAGCAGTCTTGACCGGTGACCGCTCGACACGGACCACAACAGCTTGGCCAAGTCTAGTACGGTCTGAAAAATGCACATTGATCGCCTTTGCGGCTCCGAGTCGTAGGTCTATGATCGTTTGATGTCTTGGACGTCAACACGTCTCCTGTTCACACTTATACCACCCCCCTCATACATCAATGGACAACAAAGATCCCAGCGGGTCAGTTTTGACGGATAAAGGCTTATTGGACCCAGCTCCTCCACCTTATTCACCTGCAGATGCAACAAAGGCAAGTAGTGACTCGAAATCACGAATTTCAACTGTTGCCGGCAAATTTGGGACATGGTTCAAATCAAAGGAGGCTTCTCCAGCAGCTATGGATGCGATTTTGGAGCCAATGTTGGCAGAATTCGATACGGTCATCATTTTGGACGACTCGGGCTCAATGTCGGGAAGCAGTTGGAAAGAGGTGCGTCTCTTTACGTTAGGTTAATTCACAGCTTTGCAACTGTTATCGTGACAAGGCGCGCAATGCACTCGCACCGCTGGCAAAGATTGCTAGCAAATACGACGAAAATGGCATAGATATTCATTTCATGAACAGCAGGGAAGTCGGTGAGAACATCAAGGTGTGGGCATACGCTCCTTTTTCCTACGAGTACTAACATATATGTGTTTTAGGATGTCGACCAGGTCATGGAACTGTTTGGGAAAGTACAACCATCTGGCGCTACACCTCTTGGCGGGACTTTAAAGAGGGTGATTACACCGTACATCAATCGACTTGACGATGCAGAGAAGATCGGAGGAAGGGAAGCAGTGGAAAAGATCAAGCCGGTAAACTACATAGTCATAACGGACGGAGCGCCCAGTGAGTCTCTGTGTTTCACGTTCACTTGCATCTCATCTTTTTCCATCACAGCCGACGATACAACAGAAGATGTTATTATAAATGCTGCAAGAAGGCTAGACGAAAAATCCCGCCCGAAAGCTCAGTTGGGCATACAATTCGTGCAAATAGGTAACTCGAGTGATGCTAGCGAATTTTTAGAACGTCTGGACGACGACTTGGTAAAAAAGTACAAGATTCGAGTGTGTTGTCATTCTCAAGTACTTGTTCCGTGTTACTCATGCTCGAAATAGGATATGGTCGACACGACTAAGGCCAAGTGGAGGAAGAACTTGGATGCCGAAACCTTGATCAAGACACTGACAGGATCCTTCAACAGACGTGTAGATGAGCAAGGCGGCAAGGTGTTTAGAAAAGATATGGGAAGCAAGTGATGAAGGCTTAGACTTTTGGTTGTGCATCGTCGTGGCTTCAGATTACTTTATGCACTAATATCGTAGCTGTCGTTGTGGTTCTCAACAGGATGACTCAATGAGTACCACCTTAGGATGACGGTGATCGATTGCTAACAGGGAATTGGCGGAAAGATCCAGACTTTATCTTCGTCGATATCTCAGCGTTAAGGCCTTAAGGCCTCGTCACACCATTCATGATAGCCTCAAGCAGAAATCCCTGTCAAAACCTCTTTGGAGAATCCTCGGCTGGTGCAGCAGAGCCTTATACAGTATTCTTGGATGAATCCTTCTCGGACTCTGTCCAATAGCCACGTTCATGAATCCCTATTAACCTGTTAATCTCCCAATCTCGCCCGAAAAAATCGCCTCGGTAACCGAAGTGGTAAAAACGAGAAGATTAAGCTTGACGTATTTTAATTAATAGCAGGAGTCCGAGACTTGCAGCTTGCAGTTTCATTGAAATGCACGGGTCAAAAACTTGGTCAACACACGCAGCGAAAGAAATGAGGTTGAAGGCTAAAGCGCTAAAGACGCTATCTTTAAGCTTGCTCAATGTAGGCGTCGAGCCACACAGTTATTAGATAAGATAAGTTCCCAAGGCTGTGCCTCCTTCCATGCATTTCGTTTTCATGGTTCCTCATTATTGTTTTGAAACCTATGAAAATGGTACGTTTATGGTCAGTGATACTGAGGTGACAATTTCCATCAGACCTCCCTACACCTTCATTTCGTCAGTTGCTTCAGGGTGTGCGTACTAGTATTCAACACATGTCTGTTTGAATTGAATACTCACCGCCCATGAACTCCCAAAATGGGAGACACTAATATTTGGTCTACTACATCATGGGGCCGAGAGCTGTCAGTAGCTGTAATCGTGTGGGGCCGCCATTCTAAAAGGTAGTGGCTATTGGAAAAACAAGACGCTCGCCCAGGGCCTGGTGGCTTCTTTCATTCAAATTTGTGTCAACCAGGTTTCCTTTCAAGAACTTTCCGCTGATCCTTGCTATGCATTCAGCACGGCTCTGATATCGCATCTCGGTATGTTCCACTTCACCACCTCGGACGCTGGAATTCGAAAGCGCATGTTGATTCTGATCTTATCATTTTCCTCTTCTTTCCATCGCTCTGCTGTTCATCGATGTATGTAGGTTCAATTCTGTTCAGACTCTGAGCGTTCTCAAAGACATAAGTATTCCGCGCTTAGCACCTACCACCCAGTTTTGTTGATGTGGTAGTCATCGATGGTTCACAGCTAGTTCTGGTCAGTTGTCTCGTCAAAGAGACATTCTCGGCACCAACGTTCTTATAAGTCTTGGTTAGCCACAGTCAAATGCTGATTGAATTTCGCTCATATATGGAAATTTCGTCCTGGCTTGGCGAATGGACTCGAGATCCAAGAAAGGAAGAATTGAGGTTCGAAAGGATTGGCAGCGAGGATAATCACCGTGCCTAGTAGATCCAAGTCACCTATTGCTGTTGAAAGAATGAATTGATGGTGATTAACGTGGTTCATCAGCTCATTCAACAGCATCCTGTGGCCAAGGTACACAGGTCAAAGCATGCTCTATTCGTTCCTTGGAAGGCTTGTGCATTAGAGTATTTTCTCTGGGCTTATGCAGGGTCGGATCTTGAATCCTCAAGCTCAACCTTGGCTCAAGTTGGGCTCAAGCTTGTACTTGTCCGCATCCTTAGCATGGTGTACATGCCTTACTCATTTGTGAACGAGGATTCCAAGTGCGCCAAGTTGACAGCAGTTTTCAGATGTTTCAACAGCCTCAAGCCGTTCGTCGATAACATCCTGACCCTTGAACGTCGGCAAGTGCGACCCAGTCGCTCTCTGAGCGTGTATGCAGAATATTTGTGTTTGTCTCGAAATTACACCCTTGGAATTTCCGGCCCTCAATGTAGCCGACATTTGGTTGTACTCACATTTATCCGGGGTGTATAAATCCATGCGTAGCTTTGCAGTGTCTACTGTAGTATACATGTTCCGGAAGTTCGACTTGGTGGCGATGCTGTGCAAGGCCGAGTGTAGACCAAGAAGCCATTAGTCTAGACAAGTCCGAAGAACATTTCCTCAGTTCTCCTTGGTCAGCCATAATTCTTGAATCATTAAATCAGTATCCCGGTACTTATCTGCTCGTTGTGAATCACAGTGATTGTTGTGGTCATGGTGCCCGGTTGACGCTCGTTCCGCATAACTAGAATAGAATTGTTCGAGAAAGGGACTCCACGAGTCAAAGGAATGGGCCTACTTTCAGCCAAAAAGAAGTGGCATCATTGGAGACACCATTGGCCACCCTTACCCTTAGAGCTTAATAGAAGGCCATTGCTGTACGATCGTAAGTTGAGAACAACTGAAATCTGGCACGCGGCACTGCCAATTTCAGATTTCGGACTTCTGCGATTACATCACACCGCTTCCAAGGCAATTACTTATAAGAATGTCGGTTCAAACATAATTTTCAGCAAACTACCCGTCTCACCTTTTTCTCGTCATGGGCAACTCAACCTCTCGCTCAGAAGTGTATCTAGCTACCAATGGCAAAAGCCACCGACGTTCATACAGCAAAACTCCTCGTTCAAGTTGTCATAACAGTCGCTCAAGAACTCCGACGACCAACAGTGGACGCCTTAGTGTTGTAACTACAGGCGGACCCGTCGGTATGCGAAGAAGCCGTTCGGCGACACCTGGGCTTCGCTCCTTGTATCATGACGACGACGATGATGACCTGCCTCCACCGTACAGGCCATCATACGCCCGCTCGGGAAGCTACACAAGTAGCAGAAACTCATCTTCGGACAAACTCGAAGGAAAGAAAAAACCTTCCAAGCGTGCATCGACGGCTTCCTCGAGTCCAATTGGCGAAAAGTCGAGTGGGTTTCTGTCTAGCTTTTGCCGTGTCCGACGCGACTTACACAGGCGTCTTGGTTTTGCAGTGCACATTTGGGACAATGCAGAAGCTCGGGAATCTTTCAACAAACGTGTTGCCCTTGCTACGTCTTCCATCCTGAAACAATTTGATACAGTCATCATCGTGGACGACTCTTCTTCAATGAGGGAGGGTGGCAGATGGACTGAGGTGAGTAATATTTTTAGTTTCGTCATCTCCCACCCTTTGTGTTGTGGCGTACCGTGATCTGGCTGTGGTTTTGACGGCGTCTGGTATCGCTCCAACATCATCTAAAGGCTCCTACCGATATCTAACAACTCCACTTACAACACGTTGTGCTAACGTCACTTGTCATTCTCTTTTCCTTTTGTTGCTCTTATCATACAGGCAGGGACCGCACTCTCCGAACTGGCAGATTTTGCGGGCAAATATGACGCTGATGGGATCGATATCTATTTCCTGAATAACGAGGCTGTGGGCCGAAGCATTCGGGTGCGTGTGTAGCTCTTTCAGCAAGTTCGAAAGCCGACCAGATTTTGCTTCTCAGGATGCCACAGAAGTGCGAGAACTGTTTTCAAAGGTCCAACCTTCCGGTGTGACTAACATCGGGGCATCTTTGGAGAAACTTCTCTCAGAGTACATCGATAAGTTGGATGAGCAAGAAGAGAAATTTGGCAAGGAAGCAGCGAGGAAAATCAAACCTGTCAATTACATTGTCCTTACGGACGGCGAGGCCAGTAAGCGCATTCTGCTGTTCCTTACGTGACGAGATGGCTTATAGTTTACACGCGTTTCCAGCCGATGACCCAGAAAGTGTTATTGTCCAAGCAGCAAAACGCCTGGACGCCAAGTTCCGGCCAATAGCTCAGGTCGGAATACAGTTTGTACAGATAGGGCCTCTACAGAGTGCTGCGAGGTTCTTGGCGGAACTGGATGACGCTCTGGAGAAAAGGCATAAAATCAGGGTAGGCTCCTTATCCGGTTCTTCCCATTTCACTCTGCTCACTGACGAACAGGACATCGTCGATACCACCAGATACTCTGGTAAAAGGATCAACGCAGAAATGTTAATCAAAATTCTCGTTGGTGGCATCAACAGACGAGTTGACTCGGATGGTGCACGGGTATTTAGGGCTGATATTGGACAGGATTGAGTGATAGCTCACCTTTTTTTCAACGCAGCCGCGATGAATATCCACTCGTGCGATTATCCTTATTATAATAGATTCGTTGGGCTATTAGGGTGATTAGGATGGCGGAAATTGATTTTCTTGGGGATTTGTCGGTGTATTTTGATTTTGACTTTGCTTTCTGTGCGGCCTTAGAGTTCGGACTGGCATGGGACGAGGAATAGACGATGTGCAGAACTAATAATTGTAGCATTCTCTTACCTATGCTTTTGCAACGTAGTATACATCGCAAAATGTAATCGGTTTGAACTGTATGATAGTTGTATTCTACCTACATAGACGTTACTTAACTGTAAATATCAACATGCTTCATTATCGTGAAAAGTACACTGCAGTGGCAATAAATATTAGATGTATCAGATCAACTTGGAGTCCAAAAGTCTGGAGGTTGCAAAAAAAAACCTCGGTCTTCGTTCTTAAGAGACCATCATGCCAGGACATCATCCTGTCCAAGCCCCGTTAGTCTAGCTCGAAGCCTCTGGTTTTCCTCCAGAGTTTCAGACAAGTTCTTCTTTGTATCCTCAAGTTCCTTCATCAACTCTTGAGTATCTTCCTCACCCAACTCATTCGTACCCACGGCGATTCCTAAAAATTGAGACGCGCAGTTCAATAATGACGTTGCATACAGTCATAGCAGAAGACTCACCTCCAACCAACTTGACAAGCCTCCACAACCTAAACACGATCAACAATCCAGCCAATTCCCTCTCTCCACCTCTCAAAACGACTTCTAGCACAAAAGTGACGACAATGACAATGAGATCAAACAAATGGAATGACGCATGCGGGACCCCTCCAGGGAACGGATTGTAATAGTTGAATCCGAACGCAAAGATGTGGAGTGGTATTTCGATCAAGAAGAGAGTGGTTATAGCAAGGGAGATATGAGATAGTATCTCGAGAACTTTTTCGAGGTCTACGGAACCCGCAGTAGATAGGAAACTTGAACTTGAAGCAGGGTATGGAGCGCAGGCACAATCAGGGTGCAAAAGTGAATACGAGAGGTCAGCGAGGACGCAGACAGCATCTATAGCAATCTTTTAAAACGCAACGTGGATCATTAGACCTAAGGCATGTAAATGTTCGGGTGTTGGATGTAGTCCACGTACCAGGGTAATGACGAATTTATGAAATGTAGGAGATTCCAGGAATGACCCCAGGGTTTCTCTTGCTGAAGAACCGCCTTCATCCTGATTCGAGGTCCCCAGCAGTGGCTCTTGTTCGCCCGAGGGCATGACTGCTTATCAAAAGTGTAAAAAGAAACCGCGCGCTGTTTCGTTGTTTCAATTCGATCGACCTGCGCGCAGTGTACAGTTCATTTTTAGTATATCTCATTGCTTCTCGTATTATTAAACTTCACTACGTCGTGCTTTAACTATCCGCTGGTCAACTCCAAATTACTTCAAACGCAGTCGTGAATGGCATCCCAACATCCACATCCGCCACTGCCTTCTCTTCGTCATACGTCAAAGTGAAAGTTCCATTACCAAACGCTGTCCCATCCTGGCCCATGATGGTGACGTTGGTTGGAACTGCGTCTGCCTCCACACCAAGCAATCTGATTCTCTTCAACTCAACTCCTAGATCAAACCCAAACGTCCCATTCACGCTCAACTTGCCATTTGCATAATTCATTTCCAGCATTGTGCTTCCATTGGTCTCCGCATCAATTGAGACACCGTCATCGACGTACAGTGCTCCCTTGGCTGTTCCATCTGTTCCAGGTGCAACTAGAATCTCGAAATCTTTTTCCCTCAACTCCTTCGTCGTCATTGCACTCTCAGCTCGAGTCGCCAAAACACTTCCGCCAATGATATGCACGGGTATTTCGGTCATGGTCACGTTCTCCAGAGTGATATTTTGACCTTTGCCCTCGACCTTCTCAAGCGTAAGGAAGTCGTAAAAGGTGTCGTTTGGAAGGTAGATCGTGACGGAGGTAGAGTTCTCCTCGGTGACAGGCGAAACCAGAATAGAGGGACCGTAGAGGAACTGAAGGTCAATAGGATACGTATTCGAATCTTTGGGCCATTTGAAGAAGAGAGGTTGGAGAACGGGCGTTCCGTCGATCGCATTAGTGTGGAAGGCAGTGTAGATATAATCCAAGAGACGGTATCTTGATTTCAGATAGTAAGCGGAAGACAGACCACATAAATGAAAGGACAACAAACCGGATGTCAATGACATTCCTAGCAGCTTCCGCTACGAGCGGCCATCTATAAAATTCTTGGCTGATTGATGTATCAGAGTTGTGCTATGAGACGAACAGTAAGCACTTGGAAAGCAAGAGAAATGAGGGTACCAACGTTTCTCATGAATGGATAAAAGCCCCCTAGCATTGCCCATCTCGCACATAGCGTTTCTGTCGTGTTTTCCGCATAACCACAGATATCACTCCCGACCATGGGGACTTGATAAAGACCGGCAAAGCCAAGCATGCCTGCAATACTCTGTCTATACATTTCCCAACTGCTAAAGTTATCTCCAAGCCATTTCCCTACGTGTCTTCCAGCACCAGCAAATGTGGAACGAGTGATGACAAGAGTGCGAAGACCTGGGCGACGAGCGAGCATGGCCAAGTGAGTTGCAACAGACATCATAGTACCATAGAGGTTATGCGTATCATATTCAACGAGTCCATTAGCATGAGTCGAATTAGTCTAGAGGCCAGTTTAATTAAAAAGGAATTAATAAAGCGAAAGTGACCAATACACACCCAGGCAGTCTTCGCCGAAAGGACTCTTCCATCAGCTGCATTATTAATTTCGTATGGTGGGTTCAGGAGATCGTCGCCGGGCTCAGCTCTTTTGGTCAAGGCACTGGAGTTGACGAAGATTGGTGTATTAGGATCAGGAACCGGTGCAGTTCTTGGAGGTGGAAGAGCTTGCTGGACAGCTTGATTGAAGATGTCCGTACATGGTTGGAAGCAGAACTATAAACGAGCGTAGGTCACGGTGTCAGCTTAAGATACAGGAAACGCACGTTGGAGGGCTCGTTCATATCAATCCAAGCACCATCAATATCAACTCCGTTTTCTGGGTTATAGAAGAGCTGGAATTCATTGTCCCAATATTCTTGTATGCTGGGGTGGAACCAATCTGGAAACACAGTGACTCCAGGCCAGACCAAGCCTTTTTCATTCGTCAAGCAAAGTTTCACATTTTTGTTACGAAGCACTCACCTAGACTGAAGCTGCCATTTGGCAACTTGATCCAGACATCCAAGTCTGTTCCACGCTGATAAGGACCGTAATCCTCATCTGGGGTATAGGCTACAGCGGGATCTGTCATTAGGACTGTAATTTATTTAGTTTGATTTTCGTTGGTTAAGTAAAAGGATTTCGCACCATATTTCTGATCGTGTTGGTGCAGATAATCCACAATGTCTCTCACTCGGTCCAGAGGGAAGTAGTCTGGATCAACGGTAAAGATGCGGCGACCCTGCATATAGTCGATATCGGTCCACATTGTCTCTGGAAATGAAGTCAAAAGCGGTTCTGAAGATGTTATAGACTCAAAACACACCGAGAGGAATATTGGCAGCAGAATAGTTGGTGATTACATCTGCGACGTCAACGAAACCTATTCGAAATAATTTAGAAGCAGCCTGAAGGAAAAATAGCACAGAAACGCACTGTTATATCCGAACCGACACTGATGCAACCCAAAGCTCCAATACGGTACTTCAGCTGGAAGACCAACAACTTCAGCATACTGCTTCGCAGTTTCCAACGGATCATCCTCGCTTCCTGCCAAGAAATAGAAGTCCAGAATACCGCCAATGACGTTGTACTCCAAAGTATCCTGGTCGTCGCTTTCAGTTCCGTTGAACTTGATATCCATTCCATTTGAGTTCAAAAGGAACACAGCATGCGTTCCAGTTGTCCTGTGTTCAAAGTAAACTGGGTGATTCCCATACAGGTTGGTTCCAACAGGAACTTCAAAGGCGTCTCTCGACCAAAGCGTCAAAGTGGTATTCGTCGGTAGACGGAATGGATTTGTGTGTTCGCCTAATCCATAGATGTTCGCGTTTTTGGGCAATGATGTTTTTACGCGAAGGTACTGTGATTCAAAGATAATTGGATGGTTGGCAGTCGAGAAGAGGATTTCAGAAGTAGAGGTCCGGAATATGGTGAACGAAAAGGGCGATGTGGTATAGTTGAACTGGATTTGGGCAGAGGATGGAGAAGCGGTCGAAGAAGCATTCGGACGCGGAAACACTGATTCGGGAACTTCGTACCGTTCAGTGGAAGGGTCGGTGATCCTGACATGAATACGTGAATCTGTCTCGTACGTGACGTTGAGAGCGAGATTGGCGATATCCGTCCCGAATACATTGCAGCCATCTCCAGCAAGTGTCAAATCTCCGGTCAAAGTTGGGCCGTTTGTAATGACATTGGAGAGCTCGTACCCTGGACAGGCGTCGAGGACGCTTGGTTCAATCCAAGTCGCAGAAATCCGAGTACTCAGAGCCACACTCAAGAGTGCAAGCTCTCGGAGCAGATGCATGAGGGCGAGTAATGACCGGTAAGGATGCAGGATGCCCGTTTTTATAATCGTTTTGAATCCAGGATCATCAAACAAATTGGTCATGGGGGCGGGGAAGCATATGTTTCAAATGACGTTGACGGTGCCGACTCAGTTACAAGAAGAACTCTCGGACCTGAAGCCTGCTTGGAGAAAACATGAGTACATGTACAGCTATCGCGATTGGCAAAACTTGCTAAGAAGATCTATTACTATTTCCAGCATGAACCGACGGAAGTGAATAAGCACAGAGGTTGGTCGGGATACGGAGAAATTTTGAGGTATCCAGTGACCATTCCAAGTAAGATATAGATAGGCGTTCACAAGACCTGGACGTCGATGTGAGGAAGGAAGGAAGGATGTTGTGTACGTAAACAAGTATACCGCTGCTTTTACCTTTGACAAAAAAGATTCCAGAGTAAATGCAGCCAACGATACAGGAAGGAGGGCGACCGGTAATCTGCGCATTGCAGAAGACATGTTCTGGGGAGTTTGATGTCGCACGCGACACTTCTCTAAATTGTTTTTTTTTATCGTTCTCTCGCTTGGCTCAACTTTTTTTGTTTCGAATATTCCGAGTCATTCCTGAGTTTTCTCCAGGTAAACATTCATGAGCATTTACCGCCTACTGCCTAGAGATACATGCACATAATTGGCATCCGTAAAAGTACAATAGTCCCATTCCAAACGGAAAGTGTCCCAAGAGTATCATAAACATGAGAATAAGTGTCCTTGGATGTTTGTACATCATTGAAATGCGGGCTTTCATTTAGTAGTAGTAACCGCAACCACCTGGAAAAAGATTCGTCAGTATCGTATTATAACATTGAGTATTCAATACTTACCGTAGTAGCAAGGGCCATAGTAAGGGCCACCATAGTACCCGTAATAGGGCCCTCCATAAACACCGGCACCTCCCCAGACACCAACACCGGCACCAATACCTGCACCAACGCCACCAAAAGTACGAACATTGCCAACGTTTGCATGGCTACCATCCGCGACAAGTCCAGAAGAAACATCTCCTTGAGCATTTACGGACGCGCTACTAGAGGCATCGGCAGAAGCGTCAGTTGGCATGGCCAAAGCATTTGGAACTGCGCTAAAGAGCATGGCGAGAGCGACAAGGGAGAAGAGCTTGATAGACATGTTGGATTTCGTTCAACGAAAGTCGTGGATATCGGATGGCAAAGTGCAAAGGAGGCGGTGGGCTGGAACTGAGAGGCGAGCTGATAGTCTCTTCCGAAATATAGAATGGTTTAAATAGCCACTAGTCACCGAGAGGAAAGCTCTTGGTTGCGTCCAAAAGGTAGTCATTACCGTAGTAAGAAGCAGATCGACATTTGTTACCACAATAATCCGGTGATGCCCTCGAAACAAAAGCCATGGCAGGGATTATTTCAGCGTAGTCCAGGAAGCAGAGTTTGGGTACCGGTGCTAAATTAATTCTCCAAGGTGAAATGCGAAAAGTTCCGAACGTTGATTACAAGTTACTTTCATCCGATTAGGTGCCATAGACTGAGTGGCCTGTATCCAACTGTGCTGAGGTCGTGTTCAAAGAACTTGAACGTTGAGGAATATAGGGAGCTATCTGAATTATCGTGACGTATCAACACTGTTTACGGCAGGGTCCGGACAAGGTTTACCTCGATGGCTTAAGTATACATTGCAGAGGTAAAGTAGCCTAACTTCTTGTACAAGTCTGCGGTCCATGGGTGATGCAGATCAGGCAAATGAGAATCCAAGTGATCATGAACTGAAGTGTATATGATGCCATTGCTCTAAGTTTACAGACATGGTTGTATGATACATAGGTAATACAATAGTCCAATTGCTAACGCATATATAAGTCCAAGTCAGTTACCTGACGATGCTAGTAAAATGCAAGAAAATGTCTGAGTCATCGTGAGTGTACTTTATAGGTTGTTGAGGCCGGAAAGATGCCTAATAGTTGTAGCTGTACCAGTAGTTGCTACTTCCGGAGCCACAAGTACCAGCTAGAAAATGTCGTCAGTGTCATAATACAGTCGCAAGTCGACTAGAAACTCACCATAGTAGCAATCGGGATAGGCGCCATAGTAAGATCCATAGTAAGGTCCGCCATAAGCACCACCGTAAACACCCCCGCCAACACCTCCCCAGACCCCACCATGTAGACTGCCATGCAGACCGCCAAACGTGCGAACGTTTCCAACGTTTGCATGACTGCCGTCTGCAACAAGACCACCTTGACCATTGGCAACTTGGGCTGGTGCAGCGTCACTCCCTTGAACACTTCCTCCAGCAGTCTCGGTCGAGAACGAGTCAGACCTATAAACTTGTCAACACGTCTAGTCACAACATATGAACACTAAAAAACTCACGTCTGGCGTTTGTCTTCTTTCATCATATGCTCGCGAGCACCAATAGTGTGGTCGAGAGCCGGCATAGCCAACGCGTCTGGTACTGCATTGAGGAGTAAGGCAAGAGCAGCAAGAGACGAGAACTTGTATGAGTGCATTTTCGATCAACGAAAGATGTGATTTTGAAAGAGAAAGAGAGCAAGAGAGAGCCAGAAACAGATGCTTTGCGGTGGACAGAGATGGGAATCGAGCCTGGTTTGCATGACGGCCAACTGTCGAGTTTTTATAGTTCTAGTCTTGGATGGTCACGAAGCATCGTTGAAGGTAGATCGAAATTTGTTACCAGAGTATTCTGTCGACAACCCGACAACATAGTGAGGGTGAAGAGGGCACAACCAAGAAAAAGTAATAAATCAACCGATCCTAATAATTTACACAGGATGGTTTGTGGTCGATAGGTAGGTAAAAGAGATGCATAATGCGAGTTACCAAAAAAAAACGCGTCTCGGCTTACGTACTCAAATTCAAGTCTGTTCACAGTGTGCCAGTCCATCCAACGTTGCGCTAAGACAATTGCCGTCTGATCAAAAAGAGATCCATTTCGTATCATCGTCATTGGTCAATAGCGTCAATCTCTTCGATTATCCGTTCAAACTGCTAGATTAACTGACCTCTGTACGGTCAGAACTACACAAGCTAGGAGAACACTGTTGAAATTACGCATCTTTCACTCAACCTAATCAGGCCTGGTCCAATCTTGATTAGGCATTGCCGAGACTCAGACACTCGCATTCCAGCACCTCGTATATCATCGGGATAGTTTACAATGGATAGACTAGATCTTGGTGATTTCCTCGTAGATGGCTCCCTTATTACTGACAAATACAGAAACTAGGTATCCACCACCAACGACTCCATGCCCTTGTCATTGGTGTCGATAACTATATGCATGCCGATGGACAGAGGCTACGAAACTTACATGGATGCGTCAATGATGCCAAAGACGTTGCTCTGTTCATACACGAGCAATATAATGTCCCCCAATCTCAGATTACCCTACTCCTCAACGAGCAAGCGACCCGTGTAAACATCAAAAGATATATCCAAGATTTTATCACCCTTCCTCAATACGCTATGAATGATGCGTTTGTCATATTTGTGCGTTTTAAGCATTTAGCCAGTGGTGCATTGCACCTCAGTACCATCAGTTTGCAGGGCACGGCGCACAGATAAAGAATTCTGAGAACACAGACGCAGATGAAGAGAGCGAAACGATTGAAATGCTTCTGCCATACGACTTTGCACCATGGACAAGTGACCAGGAGAATGAACAAGGCATCCCAAACTCGACCCTGGTGCCGCTTCTTCGACTTTTAGCAGCAGAGAAAGGACCAAATATCGTACTATACGCTCAATATCATCTTGTTCGTGTCCGCTAACAGTCACTACATACAGATAGTCATCTTGGACTGTTGTCATTCGAGCTTCATAACACGAGTAAACCGAGAGGGTGCGGATAAAATTGATCTAGACCCAGATGGTAATGAAGAAGTGTATACTGTCCGCTCGGTGCAGCTCCCTGAAGACTACATAATACTTTCCTCTATTGACGAAGACGTGGTAGACATGGAGCGCAAAAGCATCCCAAATCCACTGAAGACAAGCATTCAGGGCACACTACTCAGGCCCTTTGTCTCTGAGATGAGGGGACAGGCGTCTCACACACTACTGGCGGCTTGTGGAAAAGATCAGACGGCCAAGGAGATGCGTGGGCGAGGGCAGTTTACGAGTGCGCTCATGGCGTATATGCGTGATCCCACCGTCGACATTACCACAGTGACCTTCAGAGACATTATTGAGAGCCTCCCAAAGCTACAGAGGTGAGCATGATCTCTAGATTTGAATCACTGAAAAATGACGACGATAAACAGTCAGACGCCGCATGTGTATGGACCATTCGCAGTCCGTACCCAGAAACTCATCGCAGATCATCTGCTTACCTGCGATCCATCGGAGATTGCTTCTTATGCGCGCCAACGGGATCGTGCACGGCGAGGATTGAAAGGCGGTGGACCAGAGGAAAGAAATATGTTTCGTGACCTCGGCTTGGAATCCGGACTGGCGACATTCGATGGATGTATTATTGGATAGAAGGCACAACTGAGAGATTGTGTGCATAATCTCATCTGTAAATTATTTTCTCGGAGAAAAACTCTCTTCCATCCTGTCGATTCGTTTCCTGTCCTGGAGCGATTTGGATTGCGAGCTCGGATCCAATGTTTCTGAAAGGGCAGTTCTTGTCATGGGCAAAGTCCGTCTAGTCCGACCCTCGTCTAGGGGTGTTTGAAGAAGGATTAAAGTTATCTCTGGATGTTTGCCTGAAGTACAGTCTAGTTTTCACACACAAGCCTTATAGCTTGCGCTTTTAGCTCCTCGCACCCATTCAGACGTGACATACTTACAGTACTCTTGAGTGTAGACAAGAATCTTTCTTGAAAATGACCTTTCGATGTAAATTGTACTTGATGACACCCGAGAACAGTGGTAATACATGCATAAGTAGAACAAGTAATAAACTGCAACACACTATATCCCTGTCTGCCATAAATTACCACGAATAACCCTACTCTACACACCGACCTGCTAATCCTACTTTTTCGACTTTCTCTGTTTCGCACCTCCACTCTTCCCACCACTCTTGGTCCCAGAAGACGAAGCAGCGGCATTTGATGGCACAGAAGGCGCAGGAGCAGATGCAGATCTCGCTTGTGCTTGTGCATCTGTCTTCTTCTTGGCTGCTGCATCAGGTTTGTTTTTGCCAGGACGATGCATCAATTGGATAAGGAATGAGCCAACGCTTCCGGATATGATGAGCATGAGCCATCGAGGGACGATTATCATAGTGTTGTAGAGTTTGGTGAGACCTATTCCGAGGTAGTGCAGGATGAATTCACTGAAGCGCGAGTTAGATCAAGTGTCTAAGAGACGGAGCACTTTATACATACTAGTCACCACCGGGTGAGTAAGAGGTATTCCATGGCGGTGTCTGGAGGTAGAGTTCTTGCTTGAGAATTTCGCGCAGTCCGCCGTCACGCAGACGAAGGTATTGTGGTCTATAGAACCGAAGTGTCGCACCCCGGTCCTTTAGAATAACCAGTGAAGGAGCCCTATGAGGATGCCGTGAGTGAATAAGAAAAGCCTGTATAGAATGTTACGCACTGCCAGATAGCCCATTTCGTCGTAAGGTAAGTCACATTCATATAGTCGATACGACCCCATCGTAAGTTTGGAATGTCATTTGCAATGACGGTTTCGTTGTAAGCTTCGTCAAAAAATTTGTCTATGAGCTCGGAGACTCCGCCTTGGTGACCTGGTGCACCAGAACTGCAAATAGATAAGACAAAGCGCAGTTTTTAGATTTTGAGAAATCACTTGCACAATCAATACCCAAGTCCTGTCTTGTTCCTCCTGTTTGGAAAGCGGCTCGTTGACAATAACTTCCTCATAGTTATTGTCAGTGATAAGAGGAATACGCGGGTCCCAAGGAGACTCTGCTTTCATTCTCGAAAGCTTATCCGTAATATTGATGCCTGCTTTTTCGAAAAGAGACACAACAGGTCCTGAAGAGAGTATCCTACTAAGATCGAAAGGTCCTTTCGAAGACGGGGAAGATTCTGTTTTTGGTGGCGCGTGCCGAATTCCAGGCGTGAAAGCTGGAGGAGGCGCGAGATTTGGCGCATCTGAAGGAACAGCCTGACCCGGTTTCCAGCCTTCCGAGAAATACTGCGCGTTTACGCTAGCGAAGAAAGCCAGAGAGAGCCAGGGGAGCCTCATGATGGTGGTTCAAAGACAAGAGGCGTTATCTCTTGTCAAAAGCATATGGTGACATCTGAACGCGGGATAGCTGCGGGCCAACAACAACATCAATTCTGATTTCTTCTTTCTTGCTGTCACTTCCATCTCCGCAGGCATCTACATTTTGCCTTGCAAATCTTTTTATTCGCCATTCTACGCTATCCTGTCCAATAATCTAGGGATTTCTAATCATAACGCGGAGGTTCTGCTCATAATTATCTCCATTCGAAAATGCGGCCTCTTTTGGCGTTATTTTCACTTGTAATATCATCGTATGCAGCGTCCGTAGACAGTACGTTCCACCTTTTTCTGCTAGGGAAGAGTCTGACAGTCTTTTAGTTCCACCAGCAGCGTCTTTTTGGGTGCCTTCACTACCAGATATTCACCAAGACCCGCTACATCCTCTAAACATATATGCTGGACACATATCCTCTGACCCTCATGCAAGCGAGGCAGATCCTGCGGACGTCACTGCTCATCTGTACTTTGTCATGGTGAAGAATCGGAGACATGCAGACAAGGAAAGAGTAATGTTTTGGTTTAATGTGTGTTTTTTCAATGCTTTCATGACACGTTCGCGAGACGAGACAATGCTTCTAGGGAGGACCTGGGTGTTCTTCATTCGACGGATTGATGATGGAAGTTGGACCATGGAGGATGGATGGAAAGGGTGGGTTTAACGTGGCCGAGGGTGGTTGGGAAGAATACACGACTATGGTTTATGGTGAGTTTACGTGTCCTCAAAATGACATCCATTGTTCATGTCCAATGTAGTGGACCAGCCTGCCGGGACAGGTTTCTCTTATACGAGCACAAATCGTTATGTTCACACTTTGGAAGAGGTGCGTCAAGCGGCACTTTATGAATGCAGACGGACTAAAGCGGTGCTTAGGCCTCTGGACAATTAGTAGAATTTCTTCGCAACTTTTACCAAGTATTCCCGGAATTGAAGAGGATGGATGTGCGTACAGTCCCTTTCTGCTGTTTCAGATACTAACACCAGCTGTAATAGACCTATCTCGGCGGAGAGAGCTATGCTGGTCAATACATCCCTTACTTTGGTGAGTTGCTGTAGTGATTGTGTCCCGCTTCTCCTAATTCCCATCACAGCGGACGCGATCCTCAATTCGGACCTGCACATTCCTTTGATGGGAGCTGCTATAGGCAACGGTTGGATTGACGCTCGTAGTCAGTACCCGTCTTACCTCGATTATGCTGTCAAAGTCGGAATCTTGGAGGAAAACTCTGAGGTGTGTCCCTTAGATATAAGTTCTGGTTTCAGAATCTAACAGCACCATTATAGCCTTGGAAAGATGCGAAAAAGCGTACCGATGAATGCATGGCCGAAGTTGACACCATTTCTGGTACGGAACCGATATCCGTTGCGAGCTGCGAAGGGTTGCTATTGGACGTAATGAAGATTAGGGAGAAAGAGTATGTTTATATCCTTCTTGCTAATTCGACAATACTGACCCTTGCAGGCGACCTGACGGCCAAAAAATGTGCATCAACATCTACGATGTCCGTTATGACGATACCGCACCTGCTTGCGGAATGAACTGGCCTCCAGACATCAAGCCGGTGACAGATTATCTTGACGTCAGTGCGGCGATTCCTTTTACTGTCTTGTGTTCTCAAACGTTGTTTGGCAGCGAAAGGATGTTGTCAGAGCTCTTCACGCAGAAGACCACTCTCAGTCTTGGGTTGAATGTCGCGGTCGTATTCATCAAGAATTACATGAAAGGCAATCTAATTCGTCTATCACTGTTATGCCCCGTGTCCTTGAGCGTATACCGGTTCTCATATTTGCGGGTGATCAAGACTTGATTTGCAACTATGTTGGATTGGAATCTATGATCAAGTCTATGACTTGGAACGGTGAAACTGGGCTTGGAGTATGTTCCTGCTTGGTCTGGACCAAGTTTGAAAAGCTGACGAGTTTGGTTGCATTTTAGAAAGTTCAAACACAATCTTGGAATGTTGCAGGAAATCCTGCTGGTACCTGGGTTACATCGAGAAATTTGACTTATACCAAGGTAGGATTCCGTCATTCACAAGCAAACGAGATGCTGAACATATCCATCTCAGATCTTCAATGCTTCTCATATGGCTCCTTTTGATCTACCCCACGTTACGCACGACATGATTCTACGATTCATGGGTGTCAATTTCACTTCCATTCTCGAGGGCTCAGCGAGAATACCGAGTAACGTCGGTGTTGATTCAAAGCCTGTATACCAGGAAACATCTTCAGAGCCTGCAGCGCCGGTGCCTACAGGCAAGACACCTCAGCAAGACAAGGCGATGTGGGAAGGTTAGATCTATCCATTTCTCTTTCTCTTCAATTATTCACTAACACTTGCAACAGCATACTACAATGCAGGCTCCGCAGCCCTAGTCCTCGTAATCATATTCCTTGTCATTGCTGGTTTCTTGTGGTGCCGATACCGCCGAAGACGCAACCTCCAACTTCCAGACAATCGCGATGAAGAGAATATTCCTCTGACTATGAGCCAGGACAATGGTAACGAGAGTAGGGAGTTCCGGTCGAGGAAGGGCAAGGAGAGAGCGATCGATGATGAAGATGAAAAGCCGATATTTAATGTTGGAGATAGTGATGATGAAGAGGAATCGTATCGCAGAAGAGACTAAAATGTTATAATTGACTATTACACCTTTTGTTCAGTTTGGTTTTGTGAATAGATTTTAATTCGGGGAGATTGGCCGTCGGAATTCCGGAAGTTTTGAGCTGGACAGTCATCAACAGATTGGACACTAGTTGATCACTCGACTTTTTATCCGTACCCGTTTTCGCAGCTTGAGCGCTCAAGATGACGTCGACGCGTCTTGAATAGTTTCAGTCATCAGCCTCTCAACTTGTCTATATAAACCTGTTTTGCTTCCACAATGACCATCTGCATCTCAAACTCGAACTATCATGACTCTCTCATACCGTCTTTTGCGAAACGGTGTCTTGAATCTTCCTAGGCCTTCACCAGCTTCCAAGACCGTCACCGAGAGTCTCTTGCTGAAGGATGCTCAGTCCTTCCATTGTTACTTCCGTTCTGCCGGGCTGCATAATCATCTCAGTCATCAGTGAGTTTTCGAATCTTTATGTTGTCGAAAGTGCGCGTCGTCCTGAATGGGTATGATTTAGTATTCTAGCAGCTTACGACATGGGAGCTACCCCTGGACATTTACAAAAGATTTACGATGAAGAGGCCAGGATTCAGAGGCCTATCGTTCTCGAGGAAACAGACAAGAATCTGGTTGTTACTAACGAGAACTGGGTGCAATACGTTGGTAACGCTAGGTATGTACGCCTAGCAAATGGTCTACCTGTGCTAACGATCCACTTCCTAATTAGTGCATATTCGGCTTTCGTCACTTTCTTTGAAGAGGAAATTAAAAAATCCGGTGTCGTGAAGACACTAGAAGACTTTGTCTTTTCCGATGCTGCTAATGACAACAATATCAACATGCTGATTCGACTTATGAGTGGAGCGTAAGTATCTCTTGTCATAGTAAACCTTCTGCTCTATGCTGACTTTTGTCTAGTCTTCATCCATTCATACAGATCGGAGTGAGGTTTTATACATTGTATTATGTTTGCAGTGACTGACCACTAGCAATTGCAGTATGGTTTGGAATTCGGGAACGACACTCTGGTAGCTACAGGTGCGGCTGAACTTTGTTCGTGCACGCTGAGATTATTGTCTGACTTGAATTTGTAGGTCTTGCGCAGACTGCGATCCACATTCCTCTATCTTCAGCACTTTTCCAGTTTGAAAACTCACCAGACGCTACTCAAAATAAAGTCCCTAACGACAACCCCAAAGGAACTCCATCTCGTGGGCTTTCGGTACTCGAAATCTTGCGTCAAGTCTACGACTCTCCTAAGCTGACACCAGTTATGCCATACGACCCCAACGCGCTCGTCAATGCTCGCATCAGGTCGGCACTGGAAGATGGTCGTCCTGAAGAGATTCGTCGCATTTGTTCGCAGTTTTATGTTGATGAAACTGCTGGGGACGCCGATATGAACGCGAAGGTTGAGGAGCTGATGTGGACTTCTACTCTTCTTTTGGTCGCTACT
The DNA here is from genome assembly GCA_037954225.1 of Stygiomarasmius scandens. Classification (NCBI taxonomy): domain Eukaryota; kingdom Fungi; phylum Basidiomycota; class Agaricomycetes; order Agaricales; family Campanellaceae; genus Stygiomarasmius; species Stygiomarasmius scandens. The sequence goes on along the minus strand of JBANRG010000002.1, from coordinate 604,056 downwards.
GGCAAAGAGGGTCGAAAGCCTCGATTGGACTTTTTCCTCATGCACCTTGTCACATCGTCCCTCTTCCTTCCATCCTACATCCGAGTCCTCCAAAAGTCGGCGCATAAAGTCAAGATCCTTCGCGCATACCTGCCCATTGTCATTCTGTTATGTCTAATTCGCGGAAGGCCCATCATCAAACCTGAACTTCTTATGAGTGCTACCGACAAACCTCGTCCACCTATCAAACCCGAGTCGCTCTTCAAAGCAGACAAGACAGCTATTGGCAATCCAGCCGATGACGCAGATTACAACCCTTGGCCAACTCTCATTGAGAGCGCGAAATACGCCGATGATTCTCATGTCCTCAAGACGATACGTTCGTTGGCATACGCGGCAAGAGAGTTTGGAGATAGGAATGCTGGCGAGGTCATCGGGGCAAAGGATTTGCAGGGACGAGAAACGCATCCGGGAATTGGAAAGTTGGACGGGTCGGCGTTTATTAGGGCAGCTGGAATGGTAATGGATTATATGGGTTGGACAACTCATGGACAGACTGCTAGGCCAGACTGGGATAGGAGTGCATTGGGGTGGGATGATGCCTGGAAGGATGAAGAATGAGCATCGTTTAAGTTTGACATGATCGCATTCGTAACGCAGTGAAATCTTGTACGAATATTTTGTATTATAGGCCTTCCGGATTGAGTAAAACTTAAAAGCAAATGGTTTCTCCATTGTGCCTGTTCATAACTTGTCCTTGGACTCCAATCCAGTTCTAAGACAAGCCTTAACACCATCGAAATATTGATAGGAACATATATTGTAAGAAATGTAGAAAGTACATAAATGGCAAAAGAATGTATGCGTTATGGTTTAACCAGACCGTCAAAGCCACGTAGTAGCACACCCTTTTGCAAGGAGGGGTACGGGAGGTACAGGAATATAACGCCGCAGAACAATCCTACATCAGCCCCTCTATCCAAATCAACGCTTTCGCGGACTCGGACAGAAGAACGAGCCAGAAAACCCCGCTTAATCTCGTGAGCATCCCGAAAGACACCTCGCTCCGTCAACCAGAAAGATTTAACGCTAGACAGACGAGCCAACGCCTGCGCCGTGAGGCAAGCGCTTCAGAAGGTTGAGCGGACACTTGAGGAAAAAAAAGTGAAAATTTTGCCGCTTTATACCGTCACCGGTCGGAGTTTGAACAATCCGGTCACGTGAAAATCTTGTCGATTCGGCTGCCGTCATCGAGCTGAACTCTCCAAAAAAAATAGCAGGACTGTGCTTTCAGAAAGGTCATGCATCACTGTAGAGACGGGACTAGTGGTAGTCAACAGGCCCAGAGACTGATCGTTCTGGAAGATTCTGGCTTTCAGTGTTATATTGCGTCTATAGCTACTGACGGTTACTTATACAGCTACATACATTTTAGACTAAGACTAAGCAATACGTCGCTGATGGTGTGGTAGACTGTCGCGCGAATTGAACGCTATTGATAGCGACAATCGCAGGAAGATGCGATGAAGAACCTTTAGAATTGACTGGGAAGGGCATTTACTTCTGACATTCATCAAAGACAAAAACGCTATGAATCTAGCTCCTTGGCCATCAGCCTAGTTGTATAGACGCGAGCGTTGCGGCGCAATGATTGAAGCTTCATCCTGCTACCAAGAGCTCAGCATATTCAAAGAGAATGGAGTTAGTAGATACGTTACCGGAATCCTAACAGCATGTCAGTCCAGCGTTCTCCTTGGGCGAGAACCGGTCGCACTGGGGCTATGCAATCAAATAACAGTAGATCCGTGGCCTGAGTCAAAGAGGAGTAGAGGGTCATTAGAGCAGGGGGTTGTTTGACCCGTGTTAAAGGTAATCTGTTGAGATGCCTAGTTTTGGTACAATGATGCGCAAACGTCGAGAACATGGGCTTGATAGTAGTTCATATCGTGATGGTAGTACTTGACAGAGGTGTTCGCCCTGAAATCATGATTGAGACCATTTTCTGCTTAATGACCTGCACGTTTCATTCTGTCAGTAACCGAGTCAATCGCAATTAGAGTGATGGCCATTTCAGGACGCAATGGAAAACAGCACTCACCTTTTCCCGAGGATCTTGCATCACAGAGGGTACTGCCTCTCGTCGTGAATTAAATGTCGGTCAATCTCTTTAGAGCAGGGACAAATCGTATCCATCCTCGAGTCAGCTCTGGTGCCTAGCAATCACTTTGAGATTCAAACATGTTCTCAGCTCGTCACTGTATTTCAGTATGGAAGTCTTCTTTACCAGGGACGAGACAAAGACGCCACAATAACCTGGCCTTGTGGATGAAGAGATAGTGTGACACGAGTCTTGAAAGATTATTTAACAGTTTGAGCCAGACCTGAATATTGCTAGTCTGCCTGCTAGTGCTCAGTGGTCCGATTGGATTTCTCCGAGCTGGCTATCAAAATTAGTGGCCTGTCAACTTTACACTGATGAGAGGACAGGAACACACCGGCGGGATACGATTCTGGTCGTTGCAAGGAGAATTATTTGTTTGTTTACCAGGGCCTTCCCGTCTTCTCAATCCATCACTGCTTGATGTCCTTTTCAAACGATATAGCGATTTGCAGATCTTTTCTCTGTTCAGTCAAACCTGTCAAACTCAAGTCAAAATAGAACCGTCCCACTCATGATTTTGCGTGGGCGTATGCGTGTCAAGGCCCAGCTCGTATTTTTCCCCCCAGATCTAAACGAGGGCTTGATTTCTTCCTACTGCTTCTTGCCTCGGTGGACTTTGTTCTCATTATCCTGAAATTACCAAACCGAATAAATGGAGCAGGCTTAACGAAGATGCTTGCCACCAATTTGCGACGATGTTTCAATCCGGCATCTTTTCTACCCTTCCTGAAGACGCGTACCTTGGTGTTCCTGGAAACCTCGAACAGCCAACAGAGCGGCGTTTGGGTGCTTCACTCAGACCGTTTCGGTCAAACAACGAACGTCAGGGTGTCGGGCGCACCTTTCCGTCCAGGAACGCGTATGTCAGTATGTAATAATTCTCGCCCCCGTTTGCTATGCACAGCACTGGCTGACTTGCGTAGATTAGATTTTGACGCGTCTCTTACACAGTATGTCGCCCAGAGAAATCCTCGAACTATAAAAGCACCTCAATCCTTTGCGAATGAACTCAACCCAGCTCTTCAATCCTTTCTACCACCATGTTCACACTCCCTAGACTGGCTGCCCTCGCTGCCATTGCGATATCTCTCGTCGGTAGGTGTTACACTCTCCGACAATTCATTCACGTTCTAAGGTCATTATCATTCACTAGATGGAAAGGTTGTTCCTCCAGCTCTCCAGGGACAACCGGACGCAAACAGCCAAGTCGATGTCACGGGTGCGACTACAGACACAGACAGTATCGTATCCACCGCATCACAGGTTGACCAGAAGGCGGGAGCAAACACCGATGCTCCCCCAAACTTGCCACCCAACTCGACCTCTATCACGGCCATTGACGGAAACTTGGTTAACACAACCGTCGATGCTGTCGTAGCCAGTTCTACTAATTCACGTCGCTCTTTGAACCTCGCCAAACGACTGACTTCCGGCTATGAACAAGTTTTTGCTGGCACTGGAACCGGACCCAATGACCGCGATGCTTCCATTGAGGGTACCGCATACTTGACTTACACTGTCGTAGACAACTCTACCTACAACGTACAGCAGTGTCTGGACTTTTGCGACCGAGTCGATGGATGTGGTATGTTAATTTATCGCGATCATTTTCACAACGATGTACTCACTTGTGCATAGTTTTCGTCAACCTCTACTACGAATTCAATAACGAGCTCTTGGACTTTGTTTTCTCGGAAAAGTCCAACTTGAAGTGCGCTGCATATGCCGATATCCACACAGCAGCAGAGAAGACAAACCATGGTGGACAGCAATTGGAGCAGCCGCCTGCCGGCTTGACGTACATTCAGCAGTCCAGCGGTTACGCAGCCAAGTCCTTGGTCGACCCCGATACTCCTGAGGGATACGATTTGGTCTTTGGTCCTACCAACGGGGCAAACAACGCGCCGGGTTACATGGGATTTTTTTTCCTCGATCACTACGACGTGCAAGCATGCGCTGACCTTTGCAATGCTCGAGGCGCTGACAGTCAGGTAAGCTCGTATTCTCTTCTGCAAGACATTTGACTTGAGCTGTTGGAATTCAGGGAGGCGGGTGTCAATACTTCAACATCTGGCGTGCCGTGGTCAATGGCATCCCGACGACATACACGTGCAGTATGTACTACCTTGTCGCAGATGAATCTACCGCCGTAAACTTTGGACAAGGCAAGTCATTCTGAAACTCGCTAACAAGTTGAAATACTAAAACACTATTGCAGGTGACTTGCACGTCACGCAGTCAAGGGGCTACCGCCGCAAGAATGTACTTCCTGACGGAGGATTCGAGGGTTTCAATGATTGCAACAGCTTCTGCTTCACCTCTGGTTACGCCAACTGGAAGGGACTCGGTTCCGGAACTCTTGACGCCACCATCTTCCACTACGTGATTTACGCGCACACTGGACATGGTGTTGGACTTTTGGGCTCTGCTGATGCATCCGACGATCTTCCTGGTACCTTGACGCCATCTCAACCTCTTCAGACAGTCGCTGGAAAGACCTACTCCCTCGAGTTCTTCCTCAACAGTGATTTCAGTGGCCCGACCTTGCAAGCAGATGCGTTTGTTGAAGTTAGAGTGAATGGCCAAGCTCTCGATATCATCCATCCCGGTTACAGTCACTGGACCTTCGTGAGTTTTCTTGCTTGTCCCAATATACTATATCTGACTATTTTCCATCTCTAGCATCAATATAAGTTTGTTGCGCAAGGCAACGATGTCCTCGAGTTCCATGGCGGTAAAGCACCTGCCTGGAACTTTATTGACGATGTCAACGTCTTCCTTGCCTAATAAATCATACATATTCACACTCTTTGAACTTTTTTTGGGCTCAACTGTACAGGGTTATAATCTTACTAGTGTACTGATACTACTTGTATTGTGTAATATCAAGTATCTATCTATTTAAATATGATCTTATTATTGTGAATGCGCAGTGAATGATCAAGTTTTTCTCGACCGTGAGACAAATTTATTTACGCGTTTACGACGTGGACTCGCAGTTCTTTCATGAGTTACTGCATGATGGATGCGGAGGTATGTCTATTCCCAACTTTTATGCAGGTACTGACACTTGATCATATGCATGTATTCATTCCAGTCGCCTTATCTGAAAACGACATTGTGTTCTAGATGCAATGCGGAATTCCTCGCTATAGAACGTGTAGCCGAACCTTCTATCAAAAAGAAGCTACGAACTACGATGTATCTACCATCAGAGACGGAGACGGCTCAGTTATTTACTATCGTCCGGGACTGCCAGCAGGACTTAGGCCGTTATGATTCGGAGATCAACTTCCTGACCAAGGCCCTGGACAGATTGAAGGACCAACGCCAAAGGCTGCAGCGGTTTACGGACGAGCATCGTACCCTCATATCCGTTGTTCGTCGCTTACCCAACGAGCTCTTGAGCGAAATTTTTGCGCTAGCATGCGCCGATAGCCTTGTCGTGTCCAGGAAACAAATCTTTGCCCAGACTCTCAAAATATCGCAAGTTTGCTCCAACTGGAGAAAGGCTGTCCACTCCTTACCCAAATTGTGGTCTTCGCTGATTGTCAATTTGACTAATGATCGGAAAGGTGTCAACGAGCTAGTGGATCTCTACTTGGAACGGTCGCATGGTCTCCCTTTGACTCTAAAAATCCTTGCCAGAAGCACATGGTTTTTGGAGGATGAGGAATATACCTCTGATTGGCCAGAGAGATTATCATCTCAGTCGTGGTCTATCTTTTCCACGATGCTGGAATTTAGCCAACGTTGGCGCAATGTCTCAATTGAGATGCATTGGGATCTGATGGACCATGTTATGGAGAAAGTTCCTATTCTCAGCGAAGGCGAGGGGTTGTATTTTGATCAACTTCAGCAGCTAGAAATCAAGTGGGAACCATACTCTTACCATTACGAGCGGTCGAATCACCTCATCGATACATTGGGTCTATTAGGCGACTTACGCAGCCTTCGAATTGACATGTACCACGACAGTTTCTTTTCCTTAGACCCGGAAGCCATGGCAGATGTCAAGACCCTTGTCGTGCGCAAAAGCATTTTTGAAAGCAACGTCGTCCCACTCTTCAAATGTTTTCCACACGTCGAGAATCTTGAGCTCACCTGTGTCTTTGACGAGGAATTCGGTCCTCCGATCTCAGGTTTACCAGATCTTCCACAAATCATCTGTCGCCTGAAGCATTTAACATTGTGGATTGGACCATCCTTACCGGCTTCCCATCTTGTCGCTGCTCTCACTTTGCCCTGTCTTACCCACCTTTGCCTACGCGGCGAGATCGAAGATCAGGACCAGCACGGCAGTACTTGGGTTAACAATCTTAAAACCATGCTGTCCCAATCCCCTCATTTGCAGAATTTGGAGTTGGTCGGCAAGCCTTTTCAAGCAGACACGCATATGACTGAAATTCTCTCTATTATCCCTCATCTTACTCATCTTAAGATTGATGTCTCACCTTCCGAAAAACCACATTTTCAGCTTCAAGTGGCTCCGCTTTCCAAACCAAAGGAGTCCTCAGCTACTCGTATTCTCGGAGCATTGACTTTGGAACCTCTCAATGCCAATTCATACATTCTCCCTCGACTAACACATCTTGATATTGAATTTGAAGAGCTTGCCCGTTCTGCAGACAAGTCTAGTCTTTTGGATCCTGTAGTTGCTTTGGCAATGACTCAATCCCGGAGACGAAACGTACCTCGAGGATGTGTTCCTTTAGAACATATTCACTTTGTAGGCTGGTTCGTGAATTCCCAGTCGGCCAAATTGTTCGATACGGTTTTGCCAGACTTTCTTTGCCTTCGAGAAAGCGGGTTGGACTTCAAGTTGGACTGTTTTTGAACTTTATGCATATCCCGTTTCAAGACCTTGGTCGTGAAGCCTACTAGTATAGCTGTCATCTCTCTAATGTACTTACATTGATAACACCGTATTCTCTAGTCGAACCCGTGAAAATTGTTACTAGTCATTCTATGCTCAAATATAGTTGGGTTGTGAAGCACTCAGTACTCAGTATCGAGCGTTGAATCCTACGTAATTGTGACCGTGACTGAACTCAGTGGGCCCTGGGTTTCCTTCCTTTCTTCCTCCTTGCAATTGTGAGTAAGTTAATTTTAAGAACTCTCGAATCATACTTCATCTTTTTACTCATCGACCCATAGAGTCAGCATCGTGGGCTATGACCATGGATCCAACAGCAGGAAGCCCGTCACCGGAGATTTTCAGGACGATACTATGTACCAGATGCAAAACCGAGTTTGTTTCCCAAGAACGTAGACACGATTTCGATTCAACCCAGGAGAAATTTCGCGCGAGATACCTTCCCTCAGAATATGAAACTGCCCAGATATCTGCTTCCATCCAGGACTACCAGCGTGACCTCGAGAGCTATGATTTAGAAATCCAGTCTCTGTCTCGTACTCTCGATGCGCTAAAGAAACAGAGAGAGAAACTGCAGGATGTCATAAATGAGAACTGGCACCTCATCTCTGCAGTCCGGAGATTGCCAGTTGAAGTTTTGATGCAAATCTTTACCTCGACTTGTGCTGACGGTGGGCTCGTCGTTTCACAGAAACGTATCGATGCACCAGCCCTCGCCGTCTCCCAAGTTTGCTTCACTTGGCAAAATATCATACTCCACTCGCCAGAACTATGGTCATCCCTGATTATAGACGTGACCAACGGACGCTGGTGTGTCAAAGAGTTGATAAAGCTCTATTTGAACCGATCAAGAGATGTCCCTCTCACTCTGTACATTTTTGCCAGATGCAAATGGCTTGCAGATGACGGTTATTACAGCAGTTGGCCAGAAGGAATCTCGTGTTTTGCAATGTCCATCGTCTCCATTCTATTGCAAGAAAGCGCGCGCTGGAATGATGTTTCAATCAGCATGCACCGGAAAGTGATGGAGAAAATCTCAGCAGAATTTCCTTCAAAGTACAATCTTGAACAACTCCAGCGTTTGGACGTCGAGTGGGAGCCAGACTCTGTAATTAATGCAGGAAAACACTTCGTTCGTATGTTGGCCGCTTCGGACAATCTGCATACGCTCGCTCTTAACGATTTCGATGATCTGCTTTTTGGTGATCTGCTTTTTGGCTATCAACTCAAAAGCGTAAAAAAGGTCGCTTTGCTTGGGATGGTCGTTGACAGTGACGTAGCCGAGTTTTTCGACCGTTTACCTAACATGGAGGACCTTGATATCGAGGACCTTGAGGAGAACTACCGCCCTTCGGAGATGTCAACTCTTCCTCAAATCATATCTCATTCTCTAAAACGGCTGTCATTGAAATTTCGACCATCCATGAAAGCGTCTCACTTCATCTCTATCTCCTCCTTTCCCTGCCTCACTGGCCTTTGCCTAAACAGAAGTCTTAACTCACATCCATCCGAAACTAATGGGTATGCTACCTGGCTAGGGAACCTGAAAGGGCTGCTACACCGATCGCCTTGTCTTGAAAGACTGGAGATGGAGCACAAGTTGTTCCGAACGACCACGGATATTCTCGAAATCCTCTTCACCACCCCCAACCTCAACTATTTGAAAATTATTCACTCAAAATACTTCATAAACGAGCAGCTTTTCTCTGGTTTGACGCTGGAAACAGCTGCAGAAAACTCGCATACAAATATCTTACCTCGGTTGACACACCTTGACATCGGTTTTAGAAACTCCAGGCGAGGACCTATCCCTCCCAATGCTTTCACGTTGGCCCTATCGCGACGAGGTAGTGTACTGGAGGGTTACTGCGATCTAGAGTCGTTCCATTACGGGAACACGCAACTGTTGACACCTTGATTATGACTATTTTACAGACCCATACATGTTCGTGCACTTTACATCATGCCCCTATAGTACAATTTTAACCTTGACTTTACGCTGTCATCTGAATGTCACCAATAACGATTGCATCTGCCATCTGCCCCGCCTCCAATTTGTCCATTCCATTCGCCTTTTGCGGTAAAACAACCAAACCATTTGCTCCGCTCAAACTGGCGACTCTACTCGAGCGCTGACCGCCAGTACTGAAAGCTTTTAGGGTGCCCTCTTTCAAATCTGTGCGCAAGATAACACGATGGAATTCTGTACGCGGGTCCAATCTCATAGGAGTTTGAAGCTGGCGTTGAAAAGAACTCGACGTGTATTCATCTGCATCTAGACAAGAAAACGCACCTGGACGCGCACCCTAGGCAACTGACAAAACTCATTCGGGTATCCACCCAATTTCCTCAGCGCAGGCACGACAAAGACGTAGAACGTCACCAATGCAGATGCCGGATTACCCGGTAATGCAAAGATTTGCTTCGTCTGCGCAGAGTCTGAACCAGGAGATTGTGATTGAATAGGGACAGAAGCAAATGTCGTCGGTTTTCCAGGTTTGATCGTGACTCTGCCAAAATGGACTGTCCCTCCGAAATGGCGTTCGATGACGGGTTTGAGGAGATCTGTGGGTCCCATGGATGTTCCTCCGGTCGAAAGAATGATATCAGCTTTGGAGAGACCGGATTTGAGGGCAGAGACATGGGCGTCTATTCTATTTGTACAGTTGATGAGCGTTTGAATTAAGAGGTAGTGGAAACGCTCAACTCGTCTGGAGCGATGCCGAGGTCGACAACATCATATCCCATGCCCTCCAAAGCGGCACGTAACGAAGGCCTATTAGTATCCCAAATACCCCAGTCATCATGCCCAGAAGCTGTTTGCTTTTCCAAGTCCATCACTTCGTTTCCGGTACTGAGAACAGCGACGGTTGGTTTACGGTAGACTTTGACCTGAAAAACAAGTCAGAATGTGTCGCATATTGCTGAATCGAAGAAGTGTATACCTCCTTCCTCCCCACAAAGGCCAACGTACCAATCTCTCCTCCTTGACTCGTAATCCTTTCTCCTTTTTGCAACACCAAATCACCTTGTCTAACATCCGACCCAGGATCACGAACATTTTCCTTTGGATCTACTTGAGCGAGAGTTTCTACTTCTTTCTCTTCTCCGTCGTCAAATGTCGATGCAACTTTGGTGTCTTCTACCATGATAATGGCATCTGCACCGGCAGGAAGCTGTCCGCCCGTGTTGATACGGTAGATACATCCTTGAGGAAGTTCCACAGAAAGCTGATGTGTTTGGGAAGTGAGGACTTTATAGACACCCGGCGGGTCGGTAGCTGCGAGACCAGAGTTAGTCAGCGTATTCAGTATCGATGAAAGACAAACCCACATCGGAGAGCATATCCATCTACACTCGTAGTTGACTTCGGAGGTACGTTTGCCGGCGCGTACACGTCTTCCGCTAGAACGTACCCTTTGAGTTGAGAATTGACCTGAAAGAGAGTAATTAAATTAGATCATCGTTACAAGGGACAAACTCGTCGAGATTACCGGAAGCGTAACTATAGGAAGAGTTTGAATCGTCTTGTCGATGATCTCTAGAGCACTCTCAAGTGAAATCAAAGGGTAAGGTGAAATTCGGTTGCGAGTCGATACTGTGTAACTAGGTAAGCAGAACGGATCGCAAACGCGTGAAAGGCCGACAAACCTGCCTGGGACGGATCATGCGACAAAACCCTCGATTTTGGCTCTTGATGATCATGGTGGTGGTGGTGAGTTCGAGGAGTGTGGTGATGGTGATGGTCGTGTCCGCCATGACCAGACCCCATGGACGCATGAACTTGCTTCCCAGAGCCGCCTTTGATTAGATCGATAGCATGGTCAACGACGCCGTTTGAAAGTAACGCGTCTAGGTTCTCCTTCACCGCTTTCACGCTACCCGGGAGAGTCACAACTAGCGTATTCTTGATTGTCCCTGCAACAGGTCTGGATAGGGCTGCGAGCGGCGTGTGTTTCAGGGAAGAGGATAAAAGTAAATGCACAAGTCCAGATGCTTCTCTTTTCAATAAAGGCGAAATGGCCTAGACAAAACGCGTTAGGTCAGACATAATAATGAACTAATGAACGAAAGTATACCAACCTCTGGTGTTTTGTCGCGCGTTCCAAATCCCGTACCTCCTGTTGTAATGATCCAATCAATGTTACCCTGATCAGTCCATTTCCTGACCGTCTTTTGGATCAGGGTTACATCGTCTGGCACGATGAGACTCTCAACACATTCGAAACTAGTGCGATTTCCAATAATTTCCTTAATTGTTGGACCAGATCTGTCTGCTGAAGAGTCTGCAGACGCAGTATCGCTAACTTTTGCACGTTTTTAGAACAATTTTGAAGGGTATTTGGGGAGCAAAGAGGACAGACCAGTCAAGACCGCGACTCGGGTGTTCATAATTGGTAAAGAGGACTTGACGTCATGTGGCTTCGTCTACTTGTTGATTTGACAACCACGTTGCTTTTCTGCTCGTCGTTCTGACTCGTCTTTCAGTTTCAGGCTTTAACAAGAATCAAGAATTTGGTAGGCAAATCATGAGTGCAAAGTCTCAAACCGATTCTGGGTACCTCAAGCAAGCGCCAATTTCGAGTTTCAGCAGCACGCGATACTCCTGACTCGTACGGTACTGCTCCATACCTTTCTATTCTCCCATAGCTCCCCTAGACAAATGTGCATCCGAAACTTGAGAATATCCGTTAGCTGTGGCAGAGAGTTTATGTACTTTTTATTCCAAGTACTCCAAACCCCAAAATGCCATCACTCCTCAACTCTATTCTCCGTGAATGCGATCACAATTACCCGGAAGCTTAATCCGGTTACCTTCTTCATAACGAAATTCACGTCCTTCTTTCTTTCATTCTTTCCATCACGATCCTCTGCCAGCTAGCTCTATAAGAAACCCCCGTCTCTCATTTCACTGTCTCTCCTTTCTTACTCTCCCTCATGATTTTCCCCAAGGACTCTCTTTTCGCGTTCGTCGCGCTCGCTATATCCCTTCAAGCAGCTGCATCACCCATTCTCCAGTCTAGAAGTCCTCAAGGCGTTTCGGTTCCTCTGCCGAAACGTTCAGGTCTTCGTTCGGATGATGGTGTGTTCGACTTGAACAAGGCCGTGGCCAGGATGGTCAGAACACAGAACAAACACACCCAGAATCTGCTCAACTTCCAGGCTAACACGGGTTCGCTGCCTTTCGAGGTTAATATGACTTTTTTCATTTTACGTGTCTTTCACTTAGCTCCAACATTTGATGGAATTTTTGACTAACGGCCGCATTAATTCTTTTTTTTTTCGTGCAGGGTGCCAAAATCAACGAATTCCTTAGTCTGAGCAAGATGCTAGACTTGGAAGATGCTCTGGGAAAACGCCAATCCGAGTCTCTTACGAACGAAAATGATATCGAGTGGTTAGGGTCGATCACGATTGGGTCTAATAACCAACAATTCATGATCGACTTTGACAGTGCGTACTTCTTTTTTCTCTTGGCATGGACCTCACTTATCGCCCTACTCCACAGCTGGATCTACCGATTTCTGGGTGCCATCTTCCGCTTGCACCGATAGTACCTGCGCAACAAAGCACTTGTACGATGCTGCCAACTCGACTACGTCAAAAGCTCAAGACGGAAACTTTTCTATTCACTACGGCGATGGATCTACAGCTTCGGGTATTTTGTATACCGACACTGGTATGTATTCCAAACATGCATTTGTCATATGAGCACTACTTACACTTTGTACTATAGTGACTGTCGCTGGTGTCACCGTTCACGACCAATACTTTGCTGCTGTTGGCAACCTCTCTCAGACTTTTGGCGGAGACCCCATCGATGGTATCCTCGGTCTTGCATTCCCATCTCTTTCCAAAACAGGACACGACCCCTTCTTCACCGCTGCCAACTCTCAAGGCGCGGTCCAATCCAACCAGTTCTCCTTTTACCTCGCAGACGAAAACTCTGAACTTTACCTTGGTGGAACCAACTCTGACCACTATACGGGTGACTTTGAGAACTACGACGTTGTGAAAGACAAAGGCTACTGGACTCTTGGAGATGCGAGTGTTTCGGTCAATGGACAAAATGTTGTCACTGGTGCAAAGACAATCATTGATTCGGGAACCTCTATCATCTACGGACCCCCTGCTGCCGTCAAGGAATTGTATGGAAAGGTTGAAGGGAATGGCACGTATGACGAAGCGAGAGGACTGTACTCTTATCCTTGCAAGAACCCGCCCAAGATCACCTTTAACTGGGGAGGGAAGGAGTGGGAAATTAGCGGAGACAAGTTCGTCCCGGTTTCTTTTCGTTAAATATGGGCTTTTGCTGACCGGAAGAATAGCTTGAACCTCGGGGCTGCCTCTAACACTGGGAACATTTGCGTTGGCTCTATCGCTGCTCAAGACTTGGGACTTGGCGATAATGTTTGGCTTCTCGGAGATGTGTACGTGTATTTATCCCTTTCTATTTCCGATTATTCACCCTGCCTTGCAGCTTCATGAGGAACGTCTATTCCACTTTCAACTTTGGAACCAACCAAATCGGATTTGCTCAACTCAAATAGATGTAAACTACCGCATCGGAGCGCTGCATAGGGTATCTTGAACAACATCTCAATGACCCCCGCATCAATCCTACCCCCTGTTGATTACCTACTTACCTACTGACTGGACTAACTTCTTGTATCAACTAACCTGTGTATCATCGCTCCTTGATTCATGATACCACACTCTTTACCAATGAATACCCTCTTTGCTTGCTTGCAAATGTATAATGCCTCATTTTTTTGACGTTCTTTCATGGCTATGAGCCTCATCATCTGACTCTAATGAGAGTATTTCGGACCTCGAATCGCGATTCCGATGTGAGATAAACGAGGGCAACACGTTTTTGTCACCAATAACTACAACTCTGATGTTACACACTTGGCCTCGTTGCAACTCGGGCGCAGCATGTAGCCTGCCCTCAAGCTCTGACTGACGCGTTTTGTTTGAATTGGAAATTATTTTTGGTGAGGTAAATCCGCTTGCTCATCCCAGGTCGTGTCATTCCTGTTCCTTTAAATGCTCGTGTCTGTAAGCATGGTATGCTGTTTTGACTCTGTACTTTGCTTTTTGTCCTCTTCTCTGTGTTTCTAGTCTGCTAGTTTCTTTTGAGGTGAGTACTATAGAATTACGATTTCGTCACGACAAAGCTGGCTTTTTCTGATCTCTTATTTATCTCACGCGCAATTTTTCTAGGCCCCATCCGAACCACCCCTACATTTTCCCCTTGGTTTTTCAAGCCATGGCATCCCGCGAATCATCCACGAAACGCAAACCCGACAGCAGTGACCGCCGTGCGCAGCACTCGTCTACTCCAACCCGAGGTGACTCCACCTCAAGACGTAACCCTACTCCCACTTCCAACACGAACCGCCGAAACCCGAGTCCTCCCAAACCCAATTCTAAATCCTCGAGTTCTCCCGCTAATGGAGGTATTTCGAGGGACAACAGTCGTGGTGTACGACCCAGTAACAGCACGCGACAACATTCTTCTTCGACAAGAGATCCGCCCCGAGATGATAGGGACGGGAATCGACGTCCTCCGGTCCAGACACCTACGAGGAGGCCTTCGGACCCGCAACGCCGTCCTTCAACTCGTAGGCCGGAAACGCCGGGAAAAGCTTCTCCAGCTTTTGTCGCGCCAAAGAATAGTGGCGAACATCCCAGAATAAGGCTTACAGACAATCCCGTCAGGTTGGAGAGGAAGGATACTGGAGGTCGAAGTCGGAGTCGTGAACGAGATCTGTCGCGACACAATTCACGCAGGAGTGAGCGACGAGATGTGTCACGACATAATTCTGGGAAGAGCTCGAGGGATTTGGAGAGAAATGGATCTGGCAATAGTAGTAGACGCGACGTACAGAGGTCACATAGCACCTCCAAACCCCAGAATTACACCTCGAGGCAAGGTTCACCTCCGAAACCTTCCACTTCTTCTAAACCTCCTCCTTCGGCATACTATAAACCTTTTACACCTTTCCAGCCTCTCGACCAACAAGCTCCTCGTGTCAGATATGACAACGAAGCAAATGGACGGCCTGTAGATGAACATGGCCAGTTTATGGATCGAGACAAGCTGACGCCGATGACTACTGGGTCTACGGCTGGCTGGGTTATGGTCCCGGACAATGGGTCGATTATGGTTTGCTCTAGATGCAAAGAACCTGTCAACCCGTTCCGCCCCAAAAAATCACACAAGAACTGCCGTTGAGCAGAACAGTTGTCTAATCCAGGCTGGACTTGCGGATCTATTTTATCTATCGTCTACGTCTCTTTATATCGACGTTCGTATTCTTATTGCTTTCACTTATGTATCATTACATGTTGCTATCTCATCTATCGTACTTGTAATTTCTGTACACTGACCAACAGTTTCACGCCGGATACATCGCACACTCGCTGCAAATTTCCTCAAACAGACGCTCGCCTCTGTTGTTATCAACACTAATGTAATCTAATTATACCCTTAACGTTCCTCTCTGCTTTGAAACCATCACTCTCGTCGTAAATATACAAGCAACACCCAATATAACACACGTTCCACTAAAAACTGCAGCAGGCCAATATGTATGATGAAGTCGTATGAGTGCTCCTTGTATAGGTGAACTGACGAGCCAGAAGAAGGAAGTTAGCCAGTACAGCATTCCTAGTCTCAGACTAGAAGCTCGTTAGGACAGCAGATGACGAAACAGAATTTTAACTGACCCAGTTTCCGTCGGATTTTCAGCCAAACTCGCTGCCGCCGCAGCCAAGCACGAAACGTACGTTCCTAACAGTCCAAAGACCATTAACGATCACCTATACCATAGAATAACTTTGAAGACGTACCACTGAAAACTCCAAAAAAAGCGTTAAACACCAGTATCCCAGCGTTCGAACTAGCAGTGACCCAAACGTATAGGGATATACTAGATATTGTACATGCCACAATAAGAACGTTTACAGGGCCGACTTTTTGAGCTATGAAATTGGGTATTGTACGTCCGATAGCGGAACAAGCATTGAGAATCGCTAGGCTACAGAGGGTGTAAGTCAGCGTACACCAGCATGGTACAAAACAAGGAGAGACGTACGAATAAAACGCGAGTCTCTGAGACATTCCATGATCGACAGCAAATGTAACTCCGTAGCTGAGAGGTGCGTATCTGCGTCGATAGATATCAGTGAGAGGCAAGTATCAGGTCAAGGAAACTTGAACTTGCAATCCAAGAGCAACCATCCCGGCGCCGAAAACTAGAAAAGAATAAGGTATATCTTTGACTGGAAGAGATTCAGTGGTGCGTCAAACATTGGAAATGGAAAGGACTTACAAACTCTAACATCAAGTACACGACTATTTTTTCTCGGAGGTAATCTGGTTGTGCACAGGCAGAAGCCAGTCGAGACACATGTCAGTACAATAAAGGCCACTGGACTATATGTCAATATGATAGAGATACGAGCACATAGCGCACACGTACAGATTCTGACAGCCCAGCCAAACCCGACTTGTGCGAATAGTCTTTGCATAGCGATTGGAATACACTGTTGAATGGTTAATCTCGACGATGATTGCCTTGACGATCGTTCCCGTACCACACCACCAACCGATGCCCCTGCAGCATGTATCCCAAAGACAGGATTCCTATAACGCTTAAAATGGTGTGCCAGTACTGATATGCTCGGCGTGAATAATAAGCCCTGTGAGAACTGTGAGGCGATAATTCAGTTAGTGAGTAGATTTGGTTGTTGAAAGAAACTGACTCCGACGCCAACGCCCTGGGCAAGTAGGAACTGATAGTATTCTGTTATGCCAAGGTCAAGGAGTGAAACAAAGAGTCAAAGCATTGACGTACCACTCGCAATAGAAGTCATGAAGAGACAAAAGACATATAACGATCCTCCGAAAGCAATTAGATACTTGAAGTACTGGACGCAACGGTTAACGACGAATTATTGTCGAGTGTAAGCTCTCGTACCCCAGCATCAAAGAGAGGTCCGGAAATGGAGCCAGTCAAGAGAATCAGACACAGTTGCAACGATCCAATCCATGAGATATCATTTAATGACCGGTCACTGAGTTGATTAACTCGGTAGTATTCCTCAAATACGCCAAACTACGATTGCTAGTTGGTTGCTTAGTCCATCGAAAAGTGAAGATAAACACATACTGAATTCAGGACACCATCTACCAAACGGAAAATGCATCAGTATGGAAATAAATAGGCCCAGGAACGTTCCGGACGCACAGCATACAGCGGAAATCATGAAGGCCTACAAAATACACATATGAGAACATAGAAATGGAGTTTAAACGGAACTCACCCCAAACAGACAACGATATGCTCTCGCTCCTCCGTCCGGAATTTCAGGACCTGCATCTTCCATGCTACTTGGGCCGGAAGATAAAGGGACTTCCCCCTTCTCTGCATCCTGAAATTCCTCGTCTACTAGTTCCGAGGCTGGGCGAGTAATTGACTCATCCAGTCCAGCCATAGGGACACTTTGGGAGGTGTCCGTAGATAAGTGGCTGTGCATATTGTGGGTCATGTTGATCAGTTGCGAAAGTCTTCACGAGTTTTCACCCTGTAGGCCTCTAGTCATTATAAAGGGTTCAGGATATTAGTACGAGTCACTGGAAGTCGTCAAGAACGGACCATTTGCTGTAGACCGCTCGCAGAAATATGTTCGTTTGTCAGTCCTTGTCGCAGAATATCCAAGTCCGGATAAAGATGCCGTCACAACATGTGACTGCACATGACCTGCTCAGACGTAAATGACGTAAATTAAATTAAATCTGTAAGCATTTTCGTTTTGCCTATAGGCAGTGTCCGACTCCCGCGCACTGGTCGCGTGTTCGATACATGTTCTCGACATACATAACATATGCATAATGATAAAGGACAGTTCAGAATCCTCATATTCACTGCTAGAAGTCATAGTAAAGCCTTACGGTCGCGGAACATCGGACCCTCCTTCTTCCGAGTCTTACACTTGTATTCAAGTACCTGAAAATTTGAGAAGCATTGATATTCTGCAAACGCTGCTAACTACACAACAGATTCGACGACAGCGAAAATACGTAAGGGCGAAACTACACCTGCTTGTATGCGAAATTAACGATTCCCTTCATAGAATATACTATTTCATCCATGATCAAGAGGGACAATGAAGAGCTTGATAGAGAGACGAAAGCTGTGACCTTGAGATGGATGTCGGCATGTCACCATGAGTTTCTTCGGAACGGTGGCTGTCAAGAGTGATGATCCTCCCAATGCAGACGTTGTGCAAGAGAAGCTTGAAGAGGGAGAGTTGTTGACCCCTCAGCGCTACACCTCGGTGAGTGCAAAACGCAGAATCTCGCTCCATCGTCATTTCTACGTCATCACGTCCTGTCAAGACCCGAGGATTTGCCAGTTCAGTCTTTCCAGCTCTCTCTACGACCATGTCCACCATCCCAAACACGATAGTTCCAACACCTCCAATTCCAAGGTTGACCCAAAATCTCGCTTTCTCAACGACTGACATATAAATTCCATGCTAGCGGGAATGAATCATACGACGAGACGTTGTCCAAAATCCAGTCGGCAGAAACCAGCTACAATGCCATTTGCACACAGGCACTAGATACTATCCGAACATTGCTGAAAGAGTATGGGGAGCTTGACGCCAATGATCGAGATGAACGTGAGTGTCTTGAGGAGTTAGGTTTGAGATTGAAGCTTGAGAGACGTTGATTTTCTTGCCAGTACTTCGAATACTACCGCTGATAGAAGGCCAGAAAGACAAGATCTTGGCTACGATATCGCAAGCGGAAGACACACTTGAATCAGAGGAAACAGATTCAGAGGGAGGAGCAGCGACGAACGGGGCATATATGGACACTATGAATTCCTTTACGGAAACTGTGCAGGAACTGGATAAGCACTTGGTCGCTCTGACCACAGTGATTGGTCGAAGTGCTCTCGGAGTTCAGAGGGATAGCCAATAGATACCACCTAAATTATGGATGGATACCGGATATTTAGTATGATACACGCACCTGATACCACTATGAGAGATGAGCCAGCTGCAGGTTTTTCCATCGTACTTTTGCTTTCAGCAAGGGCTTTGGTCAATTTGGTACGAAAAAAAGATAGGACTAGTTCGGCAATCAATGTTCTCATCGCGGGTAAGCCCAAACCGAACTACCCTCTCGACGCACAACTCCGCACTCATGAAACGCGAGTTTGAGCTTTACAACTCCAAGTTAATCGAATTGAGGACGCAAAAGCTCTGAGATAAAAGCTCTAGTGCTCTAGGAAAGCTGGCATTGTCGTCAACCAAACCATCTTGAGAGGCTAGCCTCTAATAGCTGTCTTGGGATAATCAAATGCTGCAGTCAGGGGATACATCCGCTCTTCCTTGCATCCTTGCTGCCAAAAATGAAATAGTGTCGCGGCTTTTAAGCCCAAACACTGACTTTTCGGCCGTTGTCTCAGGTTGTCTCCTACCTTTACCCCAATGGCTGTCGGCCTGTCCACTCGTTTTCTCATAGCTCTCCTTTCTCTGGTGCGCGCCTTTGGCGTCTGGGCAGCTTTCTACGGCTGTAGTGATAGCTTTGTTGGGCCTCAGTTCTTGGAAGGATTCACCCTTGAAGCGATTAAGGATCCAACCCACGGTCGAGTGTAAACGTATTTTCCTGCAATCTCCTTGGACTTTGCTCATGAATCTGCGCAGAAACTACGTTGATGCTGCAACGGCCCAGAAGCTCAACTTGACATACGCTACTGAAGATCGTTTCATAGCTCGTGCTGATTCCACCACTGTTCTGGATCCCGATGGTCTTGGTAGAAACTCTTTTAGAATGCAATCCAAAAGAGAATACGGGAATGGCGTCATGGTGTGGGTTTTTTCAGTACCGAAAACTGATGTTATATTGACATTGCAACTACAGATTCAACATCAACCATATTCCCGAAGGATGCGGGACGTAGGTGCTGTCCATTTTTTTGCACACCGTGTTGACTGAATCTGACAGATGGCCTGCCGTTTGGTCTTATTCGGAACCGTGGCCAACGAAAGTACGAAAGCATTTTTTAAAACGAAACGTTAGTCGGTGCTAATGCCAAGATGGTAATCAGGGTGAGATTGACGTAGTCGAAGGCGTCAATAACCAGCCGTACAGTCAAGGGACTTTGCATACATTGCCCAGTAGGCTGAATGACTATTTCATGTCGTCGCGGTTTTCTGATTGGTTTTATAGTCTGTAACATGACGGAGAAAAGATGGCAGAAAGGGTGTGTTACATTCTCGTCTGGACGTAGCCAGTCATCTAACGCCCTAGAAGATCTACCATCAATACCAACTGTGACTATAGCGTAAATTTCAATGCTGGTTGCGGTGTTGCGTACTCTAGTCGGCGTAGCTTTGGGCCTGGCTTCAATGCAAATGGCGGCGGCTGGTATGTCCTCCAACTCTTTGTGATCACTTATTCCACCACGACATGACAGGTATGCCGTTGAACGGACCGATGAGTTTATCAAAATTTGGTTTTGGGATCGAGATGATGTTTTTGTTCCTCCCGAAGTGAGATTTGGAGCTGATTTCATCGTGACCGATTTCTGGGTGAGTTTTTTGTCAGCGTATACTGTCAACTACGTATCCTGATCCGTGATGAATTTATTCAGGGGAAGCCAGAGGCATTCTTCCCGAATACCATGTGCGACATTGAAGAGCTCTTTGGTGATCATAACATTATCATCAACTGTGAGTTGGTCTATCTTCGTCGCTCTGGAACAATACTGAACTTTAAATTTGATGACTCTAGTGACCTTCTGTAAGCCAGCTCGCAAAATATACCCTGATTCCGACTTGACTAAGATTCGTACAGGCGGTGACTGGGCAGGAAATGCTTACCTTGGGTCAGGCTGTCCTGTGCAGCTGACCAATAGCACTTCGATTGCGACTTGCGAAGGTCTTTTTCACCCTCGGCTTGTACGCAAATCTTTACTGATCACGTACGTCTGTAGACTATGTCAATAACAACCCTGAAGCCTTCGAAAACGCGTACTTTGATTTCTCGTGGGTCAAAGTCTACGCATAATCTATAATTTCGGGATGACTCTGAGCTGCACTTTTCTCATCCTGTGTATTGGGACTGAACCGAAGAACAAACTAAGATGCGCTCCTTACATATGTACCTTTCCACTCGTTAATAGTATTTTCTTCTCTACTTGGTACACGTCACTCCATACTATGTTGTGTGGCGCGAATTTCAAAGAGCTATATTACCCCTGCATGCCAGACGGGCTTTACGCCTTCCGATTTCCTCGACCCCAGTGTTGACACTTGTATACAGTACAGTACAACTCACGCGGTACCGGTGGCAAGGTAATTCATGGGGCGGTACATAGTAAGTACATACTCTCATCAGAAAAAATTTCGCCTAACTCAAAAGTCCGTGGCAATTCCTCATCAAAATTCCAGCACCATTTCTTAAATATCAACAGAGATGCAGGGATATTCTTCTTCGGATCTTGTTCTGAATCTCTTGTATTTTGAACTAAGCGGGTCCAATCTCAACAGATTTTCTCGGGTAGCAGTGGGTGGATTGAAAGGCTAAAACTCTCAAGAATTTCTCACGCCATCAGTTCAAATCTGTAGCAGTTGCCTTGGAAGAAAGAACGCAACCCCTTGCGAAACATCTGACTTATCAGCAAAAAAACGCTACAACGAGCTTTATTTTCGGGACCACGAACAACGGACATCCAGTAGAAATCAGGGACGTGATGTTGCAGATCTCAATATACAGAGATTGATGGTCAGCTATTGTATATTTACTTTTGAAGGAGCAAAAATTCAACAATATACTGATGAATATCATGGCCGGTTGACCGTGTTCAGCTTCAAGCCTGATTTTCACGATTCTTCGTTTCTGTGAAGTCGGAAAATCCAATTCACATTATGAGAGCCCCGAAGTTCCCTCGGACTTGATAAAAAATACTGATTGGAAGACCAAAGGTTATGTTATGTCACATTCTGGAGAATCTCGGAGAGAGCGAGAACAAATATAAGCCTAGTTCCCAATGTCGGGAGAAGCAGGAACTGGAATTCCGTGAAATGTTTTCGCTATGTTTTATCGAAAAAAAAGGTTATTATCATGCACCTAGAAAGTCTAGAAGACTGTTTAAAGCCTTTCAGAAGACAAAATCACAAATAACATATGAGCGAATATCAGTGGGTCGGGGTGGGTCGGAGTCGGTGACAGGGTTGATATATCGTGAAATCGACATGAAGTCATAGAAACTTAATTACTTTCATGTCCGTCGTTTTTCTTAGTAAAAGTAGCGCCGAGACAGACGCTCGTAGTCCACATAGAAAGATCCCGCCCTTGGGGGGTATATTCTGAATGTTTCATTATCACAATTGACATTCGTGAATGAAAAACATAGAGAACCCAGTGTTTCAGAAAATGAAATACACTCGCGGCCCTGCATATGTTGAAAAGTTTTACTCCATTAAGATTCTGAAAGGGTTTTTAAGGGCTTCATTATGCGGCACAGTGAAACACAAGGAATGCCGGCGGTGGAATCCACTTACGATTCTTTCAATTGCAAGGTTGGCGATGCAATATTTCGGCGGAGTAAGGCTGCGTTCGAGTCGTGCGAGTGGGTGTGCGTCCATTGCCGCCAAAATATACCGCCGCAGTGTTCAGGCCTGAGTCCTTTGTCTGGTGGTCTTGTTCGCTCCGACGCTCTTAAACTTGAGGGCAGTACAAAGGTACTCCATATGGATATTTTACGCGTCGAGAAAACCCGTTCCTGACGTGCTCAGTATTGCCGAAGATCTGCATTTTTGTGATTTACAATTTGCACAACGTGGGTTGGCGAAAGTTCATCGGCGGTGGCGTGAGCGGAAGAGGGGAAGAGAGGTCATACACCTTGAAACCCGTTTTTAAGACAAGACGCCACTGGAGACCCGCTGATGACCCTCGAGGTGAAGAGCTCTCTTTCCTTGTCACCGCAAAATGAACGCTGACGCCCAGCTCCTGGATCTCCGTGAGAACGGAAAATCAAGATTAGTAACTGACCATATGGAAATCGGGTCGCGCTGGGCCGACAGGCCAGTCCAGGTACGCGGTACGCGTCGGTCTCTTCACCTTGCGTTCGAACAAGGCGTCACATTCAGGTCGCGCAATCTGAAGTTGAGAACAATACTGGCCCAGACGCGTGCGTTCCTGAAGCAGGGGCAAGCTGAAGGAATAGGCAATGTTATGGTGAGTACGTGGGGCAGGGATATTCCGCACATATAGGTTTTGTAAAACTTCCAGTATAGCGCCGCAACGCATCGATCCGTGTTTTAATCCTGCTGCGCTGGTTCTGGTGGTTTTTGTAGTATCAGAAGTCCTATCATGAGTTGATGGTTTGTCCACTGACAGTTTTTCTTATTGTCTTGTTAGTCAATGCCTGGGTGATCATCAACCACATAAGTAAACCCGGCCTCAACAAAACTCCCCATTGGGAAGCACGAGATGGTAACCAGACACCCAGGAATACATACCCCATCATGGAGTCAGCTCTCAGGAACTGATCTGATCTCGTCGAAATGAATCCTCTGTCCGCGTCCATCGAGGGACTCTGAGAAGCTAAAGGCCAAAACACCCTCTTGTCTGACCCTTCAGCTTTTTTTTTAATTTTGCGAGTCGGTTAAATATACATGAAGCGAGCAGAACTGATCTTGCTAACCCTAATTAGGCTCTATTCCGGCCAGACAGGATAATTCGAAAAAGGAAATCACAAGATCTTTGAAGAGAAGACAAGAACCATATGTAGAACAAAGCAAAGAGCATCAAAATAGAATGATATCCATAGTCCGAGTATCGGAGACTTGAGAGTTTGTGGCTTCGCAGAAGTATAGACTGAAGTTGAATAGCTAATTATTGAACCATGGGGCACTTCAAGAAGTGATGAGTCAAAAGCTAGAATGTGCAAGGATAAAGGAAACGACCGATGAGCTGCCGAAGAGATCTCAGAAAACGATTATGCAAGACGCTCGAGAAGGAGAAGAATAGACCTAAGGCGGCTGTCAAAGTCCGAATACAAAAGTCAGAACAGATGGAAGAGATAGAAGATGTTCATAGAAGACAGAGATGGAAGATTAAACACGGCGTCAATTAAGTGTTCTCTCACAAACCCTAAGTCCCGGTGAAAGCTGGGGACCTTTTCTTACCTACCCATGAAGCCCTTGTAGTCCATGCCCTTGTGGTTTGAAGCATCTGGTTTAGCCTTGTTATAAGCGTAAAGAGGCGACTGCACGAAAATGAAGTCGGAACATCGGTGTCGGAGTGGATAGTTGACCTACAACTACATATACCAATGGCGTTAATCATTTTTTAATTTTAGAAAATGAACCTGGAGTACTAGAGCTTCTAAAATTTCGGTCTTGAGGCGCTAATCGACATCGATAAAAGAATGGAAAGCATGACTGGGACAGGGAGATACGATTGGACTTGGAAAATACATCCTAGCAACGTTAACGTTCTGGAAGGAAAATGTGAAGGACGTGAAGGAGAGCTCGTCGTGAGCGTACGTCTTGTCGTGCCTAAATCAGTCTCTGTCCGACCGGTGTTAATAGTTTTCTTTCAGCAAGGTTTAACATTTGAGACCGCGTGGACATCGGTGTAGTAGAAGATGGGAACGTCGAGATGTTGACGAAACGTTTGACAGATTTACTTCAACATTTCATAACCGAGTGGAAAGTTGGAGGTATGACGGGTTTTACTACGTATTGGAGTCTTGGGGCGTCATTTTGAGGACAAATCCTACATAGTAAGCTGAGACTGAAGACTTTGAGACGTGGCACAGCGTAAGTACTTCGCGGAAACCACAACTCCGTATGAACAGGAACATTCTATTTGGAGCTGTTGGAAAACGGAGCTTCAGGAGGAAAAAACCCTTCCGTATGTCCCAAAGGACAGGGACTGTGTAGCGAGTGTAACTAGCGGGCGGCGACTGTGACTCGAAATTGCGATGCTCTGGTATAATCACACTATCTAAAATCAGGTTTTTCTGGGTTTCAAAAGGAATTTACAACGTCTTGAATACTGTTTGAGGGATCGTCGCAGCGTATTATGGTGCAAAATTAGGGTTGATCACGAACATTCTGAGTTGTGTATCCAAACACTCATTTTTTCGCCATTCGGAGTCTTTATGAGATCGTGGATCTGGTTTTTTGAATGGCTGAACGGGTATGAGAAAGGCCGGCTCACAAACTGGAGAATCGGTGGCTGAAGAGGGAATGGCAGGCGGGGATTGGAAAGCAGTACGAAAGAACGTAAAGAGGCTGACATGAATTCGCAGGTCATGCAAACGAGGATGGGAAGAGGTGAGTTTCGAGATTCTGCCACCTAGGAGGCAGATTATAAGTATAGACGGGGGATGTTTCGACGGGGGTTTGGAGGTTACATAGCGCATACCGTTAGCCGTCATGAGGTAAAGAGCTTGGGAAGGGTCATGACTTCGGTTATCATAAGCAAGAAATTGAAATAGCTCATCTCAAATCGAGGGCAGATCTGGCCACATATTTGTCGGTAGAATAAAAAATCAACGGGAATAGAACAGGTTTGGTCTTTCCTTCGTCGCCCAGCCTGCGGCAGACTGCTTGGTCTCGGTCCGTCCATTTACCTAGAGTCGCCTCTGCTGGCGAATACCTTCATTTCTCTCCACCATGTCTGGAACGTCTCCCGCTCGAAAATTTCGCTCCAGGACTTCAGAATTTCTTCGTGGGTCGTCCAATCAGGCAAGACAGGTCCAAGGTGTCCAAGGTGCAGATCACGCCGATGATCACGAGCGTGGTCGCGTCGTTGAGCTTGATCACGACCCATCTCCCAAGAAACGTGGATCCAGGATCCCTTTTATTGGCCGTGGGCGTAAAAAGTCTTTGCAGTCGGACCAAAGTGAGGTTGAGGGGCAGGAGGTGCAAGAAGGCCGCGCTTCAGCGGCGACGACAAGATCGAGGTCATTGTTAGACGAACAGTGAGTCGCGCACATCGCTCGTATGCAAACTGCTCACTTATCCAATGTTTCTCCAGAGCCGGCGTGTTGACGGCGCAACCTCGAGCGTCTACCTCGAATCCGTCCTTGCCAACAGCGCAACCCACTTTTGGCGCCAAGTTTGCTGCTCATTTTTCGTCGGGAAAATCCAAGGGTATACTGTCATATAGCAAATCTGTCAAGAAGCGGTCCAAGAAGTCTGGTACAGAAACTGATTACGCGTCAGACTCTCTTGCTGCTGGCCGTTCTACATCTATCGATTCCAAGACTAGTCGCCGTAGTCGCTCTGCGACACCTAGGCCATCACAGTCTCAGCCAGTCGCCCGACCACCTCCCGTTCAGCCTACCATTACTGTCACTGACACTCAGGGTCTTGATGAGTTCGAGGGTCTCTTCACGAAACCCCGACATAAACCCAAACCGTTGGTCAATGCACCAGAAAACCCTGCCTCACCCTATCATTCTGATGATGCATACCTGTCAAGCCCTACAATCAACAGCTACCCTGCACTTCCCAGGCTAGCTGGTTCAGATTCGCATGCAGATCCATCTAGCTCGAATCACCCTACTAGCAGCTCAAAGCGTTCTTCGATAGCGTCTGTGGCCTCAGTCTCGTTATCTGTTCGCAGTGGACGCCAGTCTGCTGCTCGAGAAGATGCCCTCGGGATGGAGAAGGACCTTGATTCTGCCGAGGAATCCGAGGCTATCTCCATGCTCTCGATGAAATCTCTTCCAGTAGCTTCCCTGAGGTCTCGCAAGTCCTCGTCCTCGTCTGCGACAGTCACTTCCATATCAATTGATAAACGTCGTTCTAATGCAGTATCGCGACGTAACCCTGCCGTCTCTTTAGGCTCCTCTCCGCCTCCGTCTATCCCTCTTCCTTCTCCGCCCCTTAATACGCCACCATTAGTACCACCAACCCCTCCACCACAAGTCCCTCTACCGAACTTACCTACCGATCCTGGTGGTAGCATGTACAGAAGGCCTAGAGCTCACACAATCTCCTCATCCTTGTCCGGATCACCTGCAATTCCGAATTCACCACCGGATTCTCCACCAGCACTACCGGAGGAATCAAATAAATCTTCTCTTAGACGGCACAAGACTACTACGTCACCACCTTCAATTCTTGTGAAATCAAGGTCTCCTACTCCTCCCGAAGCCAGTCCAGATGACACCATAGTCAATCGAGGCTCCGGCTCATCTTCGTCTTCATCTTCTACTCCAACCTTAACTAAAGCGCCTTCACCCGATCTGCCCCATACTCCTCCGCCCTCGCCTAAATTTTCTCCTTCTCCCATTGCCGATTCGGACATTGGCACTGCCACTATATCTCAACTCCGGGACGCTCTCCGCCTTCGTAATGAACAATTTGATGAATTGGTCTCGTTTATGCAGAAACGATCCGAACACCATCAATTGGAAAGAAAGTGGTTGGAGAGTAAGATCGCAAGTGCCGAGACCGACAAGAAGGTATTGGAAGGGAGGATAATTAGTCTGGAAAGAGATGCGTCCAGGAGAGACAAGGAAATCAAAGGATTGACTTGGTTAGTGACAAACAGTCGAAGCTTGGCGGACCCTGCAGCAGCTATTAGGCAGATTGGCTTGTCAGCGAGGTCTGCCGTTGGAATTGAGGGCACACTCTCGACGTCTATGTCCTTGTCAAAGTCATCTTCAACGTCGACAATGTCTACGTCGGGTACTGGCACGCCTGAGCTCGCAACGAGCGACGAATCTTCGACAAGGAGTTTGGCCACTGTGCCCACGCCATCTTCGTCTTCCGTCAAGTTACCTATTTACCGGAAGATGTACATTGGAACCACTCATCATGATGATTCAGGAGTAGAGTCGAGTCCAGCGTATCTTACGTCAACGTCGATGGATGGAGAGGGTGAAGTCGTCTCTGCTCCCGAAACGAGTCGTCCTTCGCAATACTCTTTCTCGACAGTATCGAGTTTGAAGCCTAGGAGGACGATGAGAAAGTTGAAGCTGGTGGAGAGTGTGAACAGCCGAGCCTTTGGATCATCTGTCGGCAAAGGCCCCACTTCGTCAGCCCCGCCTCTACCAATCTCCATTCCGGACGATGTGCCCTATCTGCTCAAGCCAAACAAACGTGCTTCGTCCTCGGCTTCGTCAGCGTCTACACCGTCTCCACCAATGTCACCAAAGTCCCCGGACCCTATCTTGACAAATTTCCCTACCAGCACTGGTCAACAGACACCAACATTGTCCGCAATCCCAGAAAGCCCACCAACCTCAAGCCCTGGACTCAGTGTATCTGGAGACTCCAAGTCAAAAGACAGAGAACGGAAGCCCTCTACCTCGAGAATCTCGTTTTCATTCTCTCATTCTAAACACAGTTCTTCCTCTGGCCGTAGCTCTACTTCCTCGGGCTCTATTCCATCTACTTCTTCCCCTCCTGGGCCACCTGTCCCACCGAAACCAAAGACTCCCACAAAGTCCTCTACGAAAGCTTCCTCCTCTACGCCCACATCACAGCGTCTTACACCGTCCGAAGCTTATGCTCTCAATCTCAAGAAGGGAAGACCTCCCTCGATTGCTCAAGTGTTGAACAAGGGTTCGGAAACGAATTCTGGGTCTTCTCAGACGACAGGTTCCTCGCCGTCTACCTCTCTCGGGCTAATGGAAGAGTCCTTTGGAGGAAGATCAAGAGCTCTATTAGGGTTAGCAGCGACGTCTTCAACGATCAAAGATGTGAGGACTGGTGTGGCCGAGCAAAGTTAGTCCCGGCAGTAATAGTCAGAAAAAGGTGTGTATCTTCTCGGGTTCTACTCGGCATTTGCTGACGATATTTTCTGTAGTAAACCTTGTACCATATCCAGCGCGGCGGACCCGAGATTAGCCGCGACAGTATGTGACCGGAATTATCATTGTACGAGCTGTCCTCTTACCGTGATTGTTTTACAGATTTACTTGTGGCCCTGCGTTCTACGTGCTCTGGGCCTTTCGGCATGGTGGCAGAGTGCTTGCTGTCTGTTAGCATCACGATTCTGATCTCGTACAACTTCTCGACTTTTACTTCAACTCTGTCCTTCGAAATGCCAGACAACTCTCCTAAGTCGTAACAGATTACGCCATGCTAGGCCCAAGCCCAAGTATATGTACATACCTATCAAAGCCTCGATCGAATGGATGTACATAGACAACACAAACGGATGGATGGACGGAATGGAATGTATTTGGTGCCGTGATGAAACAAGCGCGGAAGGAAACGAAAGGTGTAGGTTGTTCATATCTCTCATAATCCCCAGCTCTACCTTGCACTTCAAAGCCATACCTGCAACCTGCAACGTTTTCAATAGTTGAAGATATCCCCGTGGTGCCTGGTTATTGTACCTCCATACCCTACCACACCATACCCCCTCTCCCTCGCCTCAGACTGACAGCATATACCTGGGTCGAGGCCTTGCTACCCTACTCCTTTCCTAAAAACAATCAAGCAGGAAAAGCTTCCTTACTTCGGCTCTCCCAAAAAATCTGATGCCGACGAGCGCATCACCGACACTCTTTATTTTTCTTTTTCTCTCTGGGTTCCCCTCGGTTTCTCCGTCATATCACTCAACTGTATCTATCCGAGTATCTCAAGATCTATCTCCTGCATTTTTCACTCGCATTTTGTTTCGTTATCAAGCATATCTCGCATTTGCATTTGAATTCAACATTACACTTACAAGTATCTACTTTTGAGTCTCACTCTCATCCGCTCGTTATTTTCGTTCTTGATCTGCTTAACCCGCCTTACTGTTAACTATATACTTATCTGGATACATATATATCCATAGCCTTACTATCGTACACTCGACTCATTGATTAAACATTTTGCTTTATTAGTATATACTAGTGTTCTTACTGTACAATATGTTCCATAATGGGCAGAATAATACATAGCTGGAATTGGAAGTATGTCCATGTGAAGATTGAAGGTTAAGGTTGAATATGGATACTGAAAATAAGTCCTTTTAAAAAGACAGAATTTACCTCATGCTCATGGGCATATAGTTGTGCCTTGATCACACATCTGACTTACAGCTGTCTTGTTCAGTAAGCCATTCAACTAGAGGAGACATCATTGTCTAGTGTGGTTTGTACTGCTCTCAGGATGTCTCATTGCTCCAAGCTATGGAGACCCCAATTCATATTCTCCCTGTTAAATTAATTGGAGAGATCTTCAAATATCATGGTGCAGATTTCAAGTACAGCTGTCACAGTTTCATCCTTTGTCCTATCTTGAGTATGCAGCTGGAGAAGTGTTGCTATCACAACACCTCAGTCACTATGATCCAGACAATCACTTGGTTTAGCCTGTGATATTGCCCTGAATACAGGGACATGTCAAGCTCCTTCTCTGTAGGGCAGGCAGGTTGACACCAGACATGAAACTCAAGTATTACATTAATTAGAGTGGGTATTAAGACAATGATCATATGTTAGAACTCAGTTGGGAAGAGGAACAGGCTATTGGACCCCTGTGCAGCTACAATGAATTTCCTCAAGATGGTTGGCAACTACTCAAAACTCTTCTTGGTGAAATCACCAATGGTGCAATGTCAGTATCAAGCACCATCAGTTTCTGTACAATGCCATTGCTGAGAATGAGGAGATCTCAACCCTTCTTCTCAATATAAAAAGAAAAACAAACTGCAATAACTGTGTACTTGCTCAGTTCAGGCACTAGGAACACTTGTGCTTGTGGCCTTCTGGTCTGGGTTGGAGGAAGGATATGGCCATTAGAAGTTTTCAAAAACTATGCAGAAACTCAAGGTTAATTGTCAGTTTTGTCTAGTTAAGGTTGAATGTCTCAAAAGTTACCATAAAAGAATGTATATTGACAACATGATTACATCAGAAAACAATCCAAAAAGTGTTTTTTTGACAGTAAGAGTAACAAAAATGAAAAATATTCACTCAGTCATTGTCTTCCCAAACAGCAGTCCAAGAGTCACCATATGCAAAATTCTCCCAATCTATAGACACAGGGAAATTTGCAGCATTTTGGCCAATGGCAAGTTTTTGTCTAACATCACTAAATCCACCTATCATTTCAGGTGGAACCCAGAGAATAAGGCTTTGGTTATTTTGTGAGCAGAGCCAGCCTTGGGAATTTATAAAGCAGGACTGATTTGGGGGAGAGTGAGTGTATGAAATTTCAACTGATATATTTACATCCCATAATCTGACTGTCTCATCATAAGATCCAGACACCACATATCTCCCATCAGGAGAATATGCAACAGCTTGCACCCAATTTGTGTGGCCTTGGAGGGGCTGCCCCACTTGCTTGCCAGTCTGGGCATCCCATATTCTGACTGTCTTGTCATCAGATCCAGACACCACATATCTCCCATCAGGAGAATATGCAACAGCTTGCACCCAATCTGTGTGGCCTTGGAGGGGCTGCCCCACTTGCTTGCCAGTCTGGGCATCCCATATTCTGACTGTCTTGTCATCAGATCCAGACACCACATATCTCCCATCAGGAGAATATGCAACAGCTTGCACCCCATGTGTGTGGCCTTGGAGGGGCTGCCCCACTTGCTTGCCAGTCTGGGCATCCCATATTCTGACTGTCTTGTCTTCAGATCCAGACACCACATATCTCCCATCAGGAGAATATGCAACAGCTTGCACCCCATCTGTGTGGCCTTGTAGGGGCTGCCCCACTTGCTTGCCAGTCTGGGCATCCCATATTCTGACTGTCTGGTCAAGAGATCCAGACACCACATATCTCCCATCAGGAGAATATGCAACAGCTTGCACCCAATTTGTGTAGCCTTGGAGGGGCTGCCCCACTTGCTTGCCAGTCTGGGCATCCCATATTCTGACTGTCTCTGGTCAAGAGATCCAGACACCACATATCTCCCATCAGGAGAATATGCAACAGCTTGCACCCAATTTGTGTAGCCTTGGAGGGGCTGCCCCACTTGCTTGCCAGTCTGGGCATCCCATATTCTGACTGTCATGTCATGAGATCCAGACACCACATATCTCCCATCAGCAGAATATGCAACAGCTCGCACTAGATCTGTGTGGCCTTGGAGGGGCTCCCCCACTTGCTTGCCAGTCTGGGCATCCCATATTCTGACTGTCTTGTCAAGAGATCCAGACACCACATACCTTCCATCAGCAGAATATGCAACAGCTTCCACCCAATCTGTGTGGCCTTGGAGGGGTTGCCCCACTTGCTTGCCAGTCTGGGCATCCCATATTCTGACTGTCTTGTCAAGAGATCCAGACACCACATATCTCCCATCAGGAGAATATACAACAGCTTGCACCCAATGTGTGTGACCTTGGAGGGGCTGCCCCACTTGCTGGCTGGTCTGGGCATCCCATATTCTGACTGTCTCATCAAGAGATCCAGACACCACATATCTCCCATCAGGAGAATATGCAACAGCTTCCACCCAATCTGTGTGGCCTTGGAGGGGCTGTGCCACTTGCTTGCCAGTCTGGGCATCCCATATTCTGACTGTCTTGTCATTAGATCCAGACACTACACATTTCCCATCAGGGGAATATGCAACAGCTCGCACTGGATCTGTGTGGCCTTGGAGGGGCTGCCCCACTTGCTTGCCAGTCTGGGCATCCCATATCCTGACTGTCTTGTCAAGAGATCCAGACACCACATATCTCCCATCAGGAGAATATACAACAGCTTGCACCCAATGTGTGTGACCTTGGAGGGGCTGCCCCACTTGCTGGCTGGTCTGGGCATCCCATATTCTGACTGTCTCATCAAGAGATCCAGACACCACATATCTCCCATCAGGAGAATATGCAACAGCTTCCACCCAATCTGTGTGGCCTTGGAGGGGCTGTGCCACTTGCTTGCCAGTCTGGACATCCCATATTCTGACTGTCTTGTCATTAGATCCAGATACCACATATCTCCCATCAGGAGAATATGCAACAGCTTGCACTGAAGCTGTGTGGCCATAAATTGTTCCTGCTTTTTCACCAGTCTGTATATTCCATATTGTTATTATTCCATCATCCTCTCCAGTCACAGTATGAATCATATCTGATGAACATGATATGCTCAAAACTCTACTTGAACACCACAAAACTCTCAAGCATTTGTTATTCTGCTTGTAGTTTTCAATTCTGACAGTTTTAGCTAAATATGTGTTATGATGTTCCAGTATATTTGAGTCTTCTGGTAGCATGGCAAGAGCAGTTAAATACAACTGTGGGGTGCTTTCACTAATTGCATATGAGAATCTATTCATCATATACTTCATATCATCCACTGTTTCTATAAGTTTTCTTTTCAAATTATCTCCAGTATTCTCAGTTTGTTTATTTTTTGATCCATGAATTTTTCTTGCTATTTTTGAGCCCTTCAACTTTTCAGACAGCCTTTGGAAAGAGCCTGTTATAGATGACTTTGAAACCTTCTGATCTCCAAGTACATCTTGACCCTTTATCCACTGCTCTACATTGTTCAGATAATTATATATTGAGTATGTCATTCCAATGAGACTTAGACACTCAACCCAATATATCATCCATTTTCCAACCATGAATACTTCCACCAACTCTTTCAAATCATCTGCTTCTGTAAACTTTCTTGCTTCTTTTAAATGGATGGTCCAGCATTTGCAACTATACTGCAGATGAGCTGAAATATATTTGTCTACTCTTTTGCTTAAAGTAGGATTTTTGACCTCAGAATTTCTCAAGCAGGATGTTTCCAGCCTACAAATATTGAATTGAAGTTCTTGTCTCATAATACTCAGACAACTCTTTGCCAATTCTGTATGGTATTCACTCAGAATCTCAACAGTTGTATATTCTTTGTCCTGTAGGCAGAGAAATTCCTGAAATGACAGATGGTTGAAGAGTCTCCCATCTCGCTCATATACCACTGCTTTAAGGCTTTCCAAGACTTTCATCACAATACTGGAGTTTATATTCTTTGTAACTTCCAATAGTTGACAAAGTGTAGTAGTGGAGATTGGCTCTGGAGTAATCATTATCACAGTCATAATGGTTTTTAAATGTCTCTTTGCAGAATCAGAGGTAAAGGACTCCTGCAGCACTTGTTTATATAATGCAAAAAGTGGGGTGACATAAAAGTTACTTGGATAATTCCTTTCTATTTCTGTAGCAAGAATAGTTTCCATATTTTTCATTTCATCAAGTTCATTTTTTTGAATAAAAGTGGTTGCAGTAACTGCATATATAAAAAGTCCATCAGCTTTTGCAATCAATTTGTTAATCTGTTCTTGTGGAAATTTTACATGACTATTTGATAAGCTTGTTCTGATGACTGTTGCAACATCATCATTTGCATTATAGTCACTTGTAAGATCGAACTTTTCCACAAAGTCTGTAGCAAACATTGGTTTTTCAATCTCCACATGTGGCCGGCTTGTTATGATTAGCTTCAGCCATTTGATCTCAGCTGACAGGTTAATCAAATGTCCAAGCACTAGTTCATGGTGTACAGCAGTACCCCATTCATCAAAACCATCAATAATTATGACTATCTTTATGGAATTCTCTTTCCCAAGAAGTGCAGGATTCAGAAATCTGCCACACTGTTCACCAAGAGGTAATCTACCATTTAGAGTTGAATCATTCTTCAGCAGTTCCACTAGATTTTTTCTGTATCCTAAATGCACTTTTGCCAGATTGTAACACAAAGTGGGTATCAGAGCAAAGATGTCACTTGTCTCCTGCCCTTTGACACAATGGAAAGTTAGTGCAAGCTTGACTTGGCTATCCCCCATATCTCTGATTCTAGATGCCAAGGTGACTGCCACAGCACTTTTTCCAGTCCCTGCAGTTCCATAAATCCAAGCAGTCCCAGTTTCAGAGGTTATAATCCAGTCACAAAGATCCTGCAATAGCTTTACACGAGTTCCTTCCATACAAACATCCAGTTTTCTAGCTGGGTGGATAATTGGATCAAGTCTCTCTTTGATGATGGAAAGTCCATGGTCACCATGTCTTTCTTGTGCATCACTTTCATCTAGATAGAGAAAATTAGAAGGAAAAATAAATATTCTATTGGGAACCCACAGAAAATATTCTGATTTCCAAGAATGGTTGTAATATTTGTATTATTAAAATCATTGTTGGAAGCTCTTTCAAAGAGATTGACAGAAGATCCTGGTTAAAAGTTATAAATAAGTCAAACTATAATAGAATGAAGCAGGATTGATAAGCAGTATGAAACTATTTTCAAGCAATAATCAAGTCACTAAGCCTCAAGCTTATTAAAGTTTGATTGCATCCATAATTTTAGAAAATGTGAAGAAATATAACACCACTTACTCAAAGCCAGCTCATTATCACCAGGCACTCCATGTTGCTCACCAATACACCCATGCTCTTCTTCTCTTCCTGTGCCTCGATTTTGACTGTTTCCACGAGTATCCATGTCGAATGGAAGTTCTGAAGCAATTCTCGAAAACTTGAAAACTTGCAAGATTTGTGTTTGCTGACGCTGATAGACGCTGGAGAACACAATGCAACTCGTTCCAATGTACGTGAAGCTGTATTGATTGACAGTTCGTGAACCTTAAATCGGTCTGCAAACTCTAAAACCAGTCTTTGAACCTTAAGTACAAGATCTTTTATTAGAATGAATTAGAGCTCTTTGGTCACGGCCATTTCTGACTGTTCGACGGATGTATCCGACCAGCATGCTTGAGTACGTGAAGTATTCAGTTCTGTAAGTTTGTCCGGGCCGGCAGTGTTCAAACAACCACTTTCGAGATGACTTCGGAGACAGGAACCCAGTGATAGCCCGGGTTCGGGGAGCTCTAGAGACATTTTACGTTTTCTCCGACTTGTGAATTTTGCTTATATGTCTTTGCCCATTGATCAGAGTATCACCTTTTAAGGTGAACTCGATGGTGGATTTGGAGTAAATTGGAGCAGGTATTCCTTTTCAAGTGAAAGTCCGATCAAACCCACAAACAGAGCTAAGCAAAAATGCGAAGATGCCAAAAACCCGAAATGTTTCTAGAGTTTCCCGAACGGCTGGAGCACCTTGCTTATCTCTTTCGATGTGAAACTCTCGAAGCTATGCAAAACTAGAGAAAGTGCTGGAAGTAGCAAGCAAGACTTCTCATCGGACTGTCCACGTTTTACATTAATTTTCGGCCGAGCGCCCGCTATAAACAATTGCTATGATCCTTGTTTAGGTGCAGGTCTACCTCTTTACTTGAAGTCCATTGAGGTGACGCTTCACTGTGAAAAAGTAACTTGACTCTATACTCACTTAAGAATGAGGTTTACTGCAAAGACGAATGGTATGCGTGAATACGTAGCAGAATTCAAGTCTCATTTACACAGGGAGGTAAATTGATCGGGCTATCGAGATTGTCTCTAGACAATGGTTTGGATTCCCGCCAAAGCATTTTTACTGGAACAGATACGCTGTGCTGCCAATGTATGGTATGGTATTAGAAGGAAGGAGGATGAAAGTGGGCGAGATGGGTTGAAACATATAGCTTATGTCAAGATCATACGTCCATGGATGACCTGACTAGGAGAGCCATGTAAATATAGACAGTGAAATCATTTGCATTGGCCTCTATTTAGATGTCCAATTCGTGTCCAAATCAAAGAAAAAAACCGCGATTCGCTTTTGACCGTCATATCAATCTTTCAAAGAACTTGAGGATATGATGCTGTTACAATCATCAGTACGATGTAATAGCATTGGAAAAGAGCCGTACTGCAGTTCCCAATTCTGCACACCAGGCTGAACAGGCGAGCGTACAGATCCTATAAACCCATCTCGTACTTGGGGGCATTCCTCCGTAATGTCAAAGCCTACATCGGGCTAAGGAGAAAGTCAGTATGTGCGTATTTATCTGGAACTTTGACGTACGATGGTATGCAAACAAGTGTCATACGTATCATTAGTGTCGTCGTTTAAGAACACAAACGCGCAGCTGTTGTTGAGAAGTGAGACGACCAATCCCGAGAGTGCGGGTATAGTGACTACCATTGGTCGAATCAGACCTTGAGAGGGGTAAGCATATTTATTCTTTCGGATTGGAGGGAAAAGTTGATCTCACTGTCCGTTATCACATCGTCAATAGCGCTACAATCCTCAATTGTTGGCTGATCTACAGGTGCCTGGTCGCAATTGAATGTACCTAGAAGGCGAGATGAATTAGTGGGTCCCTGGACAAGCACTCAGGGGGGTGCCCACCAGCAAAAACTTGACTGCTGTCCATTATACCACATATCTCAATCAGGTTCTGATCCCGGCGTTTTAGAGTACCGTTTTGCAAAGCGCGTTCTCGACTTGGACACGTAAAATACGTTAGGATCAATTCGAATGGTCCGCTATTCAAATCAGGGACTTGGAAAGTGGACTCGGAGACGATGGTAGCATCTTCGTTTGGAAGACAGCCAGGGACGTGGAGAGACGCAGCGGCAGTAACGAGAATAGTAAGTGCAACAAGGGCCAGAATGCGGGTCATGATTGAAATAACCTGAACAGGCTTTTCTGGAACGCTGCTTTATAGGCATTCGAAAACATATACACATATCAAAGATGGAGAACTGGTGGATCATGTTGTCGAACAGCACTTGTCCAACTGTCAGTGAGGAAGCTGGAAAGAAATTGACTATCGTCGCACGTGGTAGGTACGAGGCGCTTGTCGCCGCAAACAACCATTGGACTAATGATTGCCCAAACTTAAGTATCGCAGTCCGGACCCTTTGTTCAAGCTGAAGACATAAGTATCCAATAGATCCTTTCACAACGCGTACACCTCGTCGGCCCTCCCTCAAAAATGAACTTTTAACGTACCGTCATCGCTCTTATCTTGCGGCGCGCCCATCTGCCTTACATGCAACTACTTTTTGCACAGTCATGCTAAACACAAAACCCTCCTTTTTCGCGACACTGCCCTCTGCAAAAGTCCTCAACGCTTGGGTCCAAAATACCCCTTTCCCCAGCATAACTTGCTCTGTGACTATCACTTTCGCGCTTTAAACCCGCTATTCTACGAGATGCAATCTCAAACTATCGAATCTCTCGAGGGCTGCTTCATCATAGACGGTCACTTCGAGTTGAAAAAACTGCTCGGCGCAGGTGCCTTTGGCACTGTGTACCTTGCAGAACGTGTCGCGAGGGGAAAGGAGAATGATGAGGAGAGATTTGCGGTCAAGGTTTTGCCTATGCCCAGGCATGCATCGACCCGAGAGAAGCAGTTGTTGGTGGCCGAGTTGTTGCTCCAGATGGAGGTTTCTGGACATAAGAACGTTGTTCATGCTAGGGAGGTATCGCACGCGACGTTGAAAGGAGAAGAGTTTGCATGTATCCGTATGGATCTATGCGAAGGTGGTGATATGCTCGATGCGCTCAGGGGGGCATTTTCGACAGCCAGAAGCAAGCGCGGTCGGCGTTTCTTCAGGTTATTGATGGTGTTATGCACTCGCACCAGAGAGGTGTCTTCCACCGCGATGTCAAGTATGAGAATGTTCTATGTGCGAGCAAAAGTAAGGAATCCTGTTTACAAATCGCTGACTTTGGACTTGCAACCAAGGAAACTCTCATCACCAATGGACACTACGCTGGTACGCCGCGGTACATGCCTCCCGAATGTATCTCGCGTGCCTTTCGAGGACCTTAAGGTTACTCTCCTGCACAACAGGACATCTGGGTGATTGGGACTATGCTTGCTTTGCTTTGCGGAGATCTTCTGTCGGAAAACCTAAGGACGAAGCACTAAGGCGACGTAGACAGAAGGAAAGATTCGATATTGCAAAGCTAAGGTTACTACAGGAAGAAAGTAAGTACTTATACTACGAGGCCTTATGTCTACGGCGTGTACTACACATGTACTTTAGGGTAGGTTCCTTATGTAAGCGAAATAATAGATATTGGTAAATTCGTAATAATTACCCCCTCCTTAAGGATCATGTCCTCATGATCTCTTCCATTATCCTTCATGCTTGTTGAATTCCTGGTGCATTAGGGTACTTTTTATAGAATTCGGATAAAGCTTCATCACAGTGTGTGAGGTTTTCAGCGGGTTCCCATTCTGGTTCACTAAATCCCCTAAACTTCACCAAGAATTCCAATTTATGTCTTTTTATCCTCACATCTATAATTTCTTGTACTTCGAATTCTTCTTCACCATCAATGAGGTCAGGGACGGGTTCAGGCTCTGACGGCTGTAATGTCGAAGTTGGTCGGGTATAAGGATATAGGAGGGCTTCGTTGAAGACCGGATGAATACCTTTTTTCTTCCAGGTGACGGGTAGGGCAAGTTCATAGGCTGATTTACCAATTTTCTTTACCACCTTGAAAGGTCCGTATCGTTTATGGTCTAATTTTTTGGAAGGACGATCCGTTTGTATATTCCTTCCTTCTAACCACACTTGATCTCCCTTTCCATATTCCCGAGAATCTCCTTTCGTCCTATCATAATACTTCTTCATCACTTCGGCTGCCTTCTCCAATGCTTGGCATGTCTCTTCGAAGACCTGTTTCCTTTCTTCTACAAAGGATTCAGCTCTTCGGTCCTGTACCTTCCCCTGGGGTTCTTGACCCATGTAAGGATGATAGCCATGATCTATTTCGAATGGTGTCTTCCCTGTAGCTGAGTGTTCCTTGTTGTTATAGGAAAACTCCATCATGGACAACCATTCGTCCCAGTCATCTTGTTTATGGTTGATGAACATTCGAAGGTAAACTTCTACCTCTTGATTCATCCGTTCAGTTTGTCCATCGGTTTGGGGGTGGTATGCAGTACTGGGGGTGCCTTTGACACCTAAGAGTCGGTAGAGTTCCTTCATGAACTTGGAAATGAATACAGCCGCCCAATCGGAGATGATTTTCTTTGGTAGGCCATGGTATCGCACAATTCGATCAACCATCAATCTAGCCAGCCCTTCTGAAGAAATCTCGGTAGTGACTGGTTCCAGGTGGAGTCGCTTTCCTAAACGATCTACAAATACCATGATCGCATTATACCCATGAGCTTCGGGTAATGGGCCGATCATGTCCATGGTCATTACTTCCCAAGGTTGATGCGGAATTTCATTTGGATACAGAGGCGCCGCTCTCTTCTGTCAGATGGGTTTGTTCTTCTGGCAGAACTCACAACCCTTTATGTACTCCTCCACTGTTTCTATCATTCAGGGCCACCAGTAGCTTCGTGCGACCTGTTCCTTTGTTTTTTGCCTTCCTCCGTGTCCCGCAAGTGGTTTGTCGTGGAAGAGAGAGATAATGCTTTCTCGGAGAAGCTTGTCTTTTGGTACGTATATCTTTCCATTTCTGGATATAATTCTGTCATGTTCCATAAACTTCTCGTCTCCTTCATCGACTGCCTTTCGTACTACCGTTTCCGTGTTCGACTTCCGCTTTCTGATCTTTTCTAATATCTCTTCATAACCTGTGTCCGTCTTCCATTCCATTGTCCTGGCAAACACCTCGGGTTTTAGGACGATTACGGCATCGTTATCCTCAGAACCCTGATCATGATCTGACCTTTGAGAAAGTAGGTCGGCCTTTTTGTTTAACCATCCAGGTACGTGATAGAGCTTGTAATGATATTCTTGGAGCTTGGTTACCCATCGGGCTTGTCTGCGATTTAGTTTTTGAGGCTTCTGCCAATAGGTTAGATTTTGATGATCCGACCATATCTCTAACTCTTTCGCAGCTCCCATCAGTAAATGCCTCCACTCTTCCAGGGCGGCCATTATGGCATAGAGTTCCTTGTCATAGATCTCGTAGTTCCTTTCGGTTTCGTTCATTGCTTTACTAAGGAATGCGATCGGAACCCATTTATTATCTTGTCTTTGGGAAAGTACCGCTCCAAGGGCTCCATCGGATGCATCTGTTTCTAATTTAAACTGTCCGTCGTCTATTGGTAAATGTAGTACTGGAGCCGTCGTTAATGCTTTCTTTAGGGTTTCAAACGAATTTTGTTGCTCTTCACCCCATTCCCAAGGAGACTGCCCCGTCAGTCGACTCATTGGTTTTGCGATCTTGCCAAAATCACGGATGAAACGACGATAAAAGTTGGTAAAGCCCAGGAAGGATTGTATTTCTCTTTTACAAGTGCATCAGGAAAAAGCATTTGAACCATTGGTTATCAAACTTCTGCAAAAGGACCTCCAATGTAAGCCAATAGTATGTGAAAAACATCTATAGGTTACATGGGGACCACCAGTGCCATGTATGTTTTTGACATCCATAGCATAAGGTCAAATTGATGCTTGATTACATGTATGTCATGAAATGTCTTTTGGTTCTCAATAAAGTGTCTATGGGTTGTCAAAATATTGTCAAAACACCATCAGTAATCAACTATAGCAGTCTAAATGCAGTCAAAATTTAACCATATCCATCAAAAAAGGCACTATAGCAGTCAAAAATCCAGTTTGTAGTGTATCTATAATCATTTCTTACACATTCAAATAATAGAATCAAAGTCAAATTTTCATATATTAAAGCTACTAAGATGTACAAAGGATATAGGAAAGGCATAGAATACAGCAAAATCCATATAAGAAGAGATGGGCAAGAGAAATACAAAAAGGAGAAGTCACATACAGTTTATGACAAAGAGAGGAAAATGATAAATGGAAAATGAAGGAAGGATCCTGAAAGCCTAAAAGAGAATGATAGATAGTGCATGAGCATCAGAGGAATAATGGCAAAAGAAGATAGCATACATGTAGTATTAATAACCAGCTTCAAAGGTTCTAGAAACAAGGGTATTAGAGGCAGACATGAGATATAGTAGATAGACACACACCATGAAGGCTGAGAAGCTGAGGCAATACACCAAGAAATGAATAGAAGAATGAGGGAGTATAAGGTCAGAAGCTGCATAAGTGAATACAGAGGAGACACACCTGGGTTCTGAAAGCAGTGACCATGATAACCCAACAATGAAAGAGTAAAGAGAACCCAAGGACATGGGAGGAGAGAAAGGGTAGCAGAAAGGATAGGGTCAGCATCCTGAGAAAGTAACAGAAAGGAAGCACGCATCTAATAGCAGTCACCAGAATCATCTAAGAGTAAACAGAAAGGGAAACCAGAAAGCTGTATACTGTAGAGAATATGGAAGGCCCAAGGAAAGTTCCAAAGGATATAACTTCTCACAAGGATTGAAGTGTGAGCATGAAAGGCCAAGGGGATGATGAAGGTAAAGAGAAAGAAGGACGAGGCAGGATTCTGTGACGAGTTTTTCAACACCATGTGACCTGTGGCTGAAATTCCCATGCTCTGTGGTCTGATTTTTCTAAGTACGCATTTACACACTAGAGAGTTCGAGCAAGGCTGGGCTTTTTGAACAACATGTGACTTTCCCACAAGCCACCAGTCTAGAACTTGCCTTTTTGAGATGGAATCCACCTCGAGGGATGATGATATAATCAACCACTAGAATCCCTGGCCGTATTTACAAGTCCAATCAACAATATGTCCAGCACTTCTGGGTAGATGGGTATGATTCAAATTTTGTCTGCAGGCTATTCTAGGCTGTTGGCCATACTTGCAAGCAAAATATAGCCCTATTAGCCCACTCTATACTAACAACTGCTGAAATGAAAAAAATCGAACCTCTGTTGTTTCTGACCTGATTTTAACAATGCAGGGGTCATTCCCAATGTTTATAGCACCCCTCTATCCATTGGACAGCATTCCAGAGCACGCTCAGGCTGTCCTGGGGCTCCAGGGCATCCTGTCCTCCATAGGACACATCTACATATGAAATCACTCTTGGAACGGATGGAATTGGCCAAGGTGTGTCCAAAAGCTTCATATTAATGTATTATTGCTTATTCCAGAGTTTTGTAGCCGCTGGTGCGTTCGTTCATTCTCTAGACTTATTTGACTTGACTTCAGCCCATTTGCCAGCACATTCAGAGATCCGCTGTTTCTGACCCGATTTTCAGAACGCAGGAGTTGTTTCCAATGTTTATGGCACCCCTCTATTGATTGGACAACATTCCAGAGCACGCTCAGGCTGTCCTGGGGCTCCAGGGCATCCTCTCCTCCTTAGGACCCATCCACATATGCAATCACTCTTGGAACGGATGGAATTGGCCAAGATGTGTCCAAAAGCTTCATATTAATGTATTATTGCTTATTCCAGAGTTTTGTAGCCGCTGGTGTGTTCGTTCATTCTCTAGACTTATTTGACTTGACTTCAACCCATCTGCCAGCACATTCAGAGATCCGCTGTTTCTGACCCGATTTTCAGAACGCAGGAGTTGTTTCCAATGTTTATGGCACCCCTCTATGCATTGGACAACATTTCAGGGCACGCACAGGCCGTCCTGGGGCTCCAGGGCATCCTCTCCTCCTTAGGACCCATCCACATATGCAATCACTCTTGGAACAGATGGAATTGGCCAAGGTGTGTCCAAAAGCTTTGTATCAACGTATTATTGCTTATTCCAGAGTTTTGTAGCCGCTGGTGCATTCGTTCATTCTCTAGATTTATTTGACTTGACTTCAGCCCATTTGCCAGCACATTCAGAGATCCGCTGTTTCTGACCCGATTTTCAGAACGCAGGAGTTGTTTCCAATGTTTATGGCACCCCTCTATTGATTGGACAACATTCCAGAGCACGCTCAGGCCGTCCTGGGGCTCCAGGGCATCCTGTCCTCCATAGGACACATCTACATATGAAATCACTCTTGGAATGGATGGAATTGGCCAAGGTGTGTCCAAAAGCTTCATATAAACATATTATTGCTTATTCCAGAGTTTTGTAGCCGCTGGTGCATTCGTTCATTATCTAGATTTATTTGACTTGACTTCAGCCCATTTGCCAGCACATTCAGAGATCCACTGTTTCTGACCCGATTTTCAGAACGCAGGAGTCGTTTCCAATGTTTATGGCACCCCTCTATTGATTGGACAACATTCCAGAGCACGCTCAGGCCGTCCTGGGGCTCCAGGGCATCCTGTCCTCCATAGGACACATCCACATATGAAATCACTCTTGGAACAGATGGAATTGGCCAAGGTGTGTCCAAAAGCTTCATATTAATGTATTATTGCTTATTCCAGAGTTTTGTAGCCGCTGGTGCATTCGTTCATTCTCTAGACTTATTTGACTTGACTTCAGCCCATCTGCCAGCACATTCAGAGATCCGCTGTTTCTGACCCGATTTTCAAAACGCAGGAGTTGTTTCCAATGTTTATGGCACCCCTCTATTGATTGGACAACATTCCAGAGCACGCTCAGGCTGTCCTGGGGCTCCAGGGCATCCTGTCCTCCATAGGACACATCTACATATGAAATCACTCTTGGAATGGATGGAATTGGCCAAGGTGTGTCCAAAAGCTTCATATAAACATATTATTGCTTATTCCAGAGTTTTGTAGCCGCTGGTGCATTCGTTCATTATCTAGATTTATTTGACTTGACTTCAGCCCATTTGCCAGCACATTCAGAGATCCGCTGTTTCTGACCCGATTTTCAGAACACAGGAGTCGTTTCCAATGTTTATGGCACCCCTCTATGCATTGGACAACATTTCAGGGCACGCACAGGCCGTCCTGGGGCTCCAGGGCATCCTGTCCTCCATAGGACACATCCATATATGCAATCACTCTTGGCATGGATGGAATTGGCCAAGGTGTGTCCAAAAGCTTTGTATCAACGTATTATTGCTTATTCCAGAGTTTTGTAGCCGCTGGTGCGTTCGTTCATTCTCTAGATTTATTTGACTTGACTTCAGCCCATTTGCCAGCACATTCAGAGATCCGCTGTTTCTGACCCGATTTTCAGAACGCAGGAGTTGTTTCCAATGTTTATGGCACCCCTCTATTGATTGGACAACATTTCAGGGCACGCACAGGCTGTCCTGGGGCTCCAGGGCATCCTGTCCTCCTTAGGACCCATCCACATATGCAATCACTC
This sequence comes from Stygiomarasmius scandens, assembly GCA_037954225.1. NCBI lineage: Eukaryota > Fungi > Basidiomycota > Agaricomycetes > Agaricales > Campanellaceae > Stygiomarasmius > Stygiomarasmius scandens. Next base: position 559,109 of record JBANRG010000002.1, on the reverse strand, counting down.
TTGGAACAGATGGAATTGGCCAAGGTGTGTCCAAAAGCTTCATATCAACATATTATTGCTTATTCCAGAGTCTTTTAGCTGCTGGTGCGTTCGTTCATTCTCTAGATTTATTTGACTTGACTCCAGCCCATCTGCCAGCATATTCACAGATCTGCTGTTTCTGACACAATTTTAAGAATGCAGGACTCGTTTCCAATGTTTATGGCACCCCTCTATCCATTGGACAACATTCCAGAGCACGCTCAGGCTGTCCTGCAGTCCCAGGGCACCATTCTCATTTTTAACATATCATTTAATTCATTTATCAAATTGCACTGTAGTCCATCTTCAATAAATATGAGTATTGTAATTCTTAGATGAATCTACACCCATTCCACATTATTATTTGGAGCTCAATGTAAGCTGACAGTGATCAGGTGTAAAAAAAAGCTCTTTAGATGCTCTGTTGACATATTGTATTTTAAGCAAATCACCATAGCTACTATTGATATCCATGGATAAATGGCTTTGCCAACAGTAAACCATTGTTACCACTGTGGTCTTTTATATGTCCTCTCAAAACTCCATTTATCCATAGTTGTCAAAAGCTGTCAGTTATAACCATAGTTGTCATTTTTAACCATGGGAACCATAAATTAGTTGATTTATCCATTGATTGTCATTTCTGACTCCTTGGTTATATCAGTTTTTCCTGATGTGGGTACAGGCCAATCCGTAACACCTTTAACTTTTACAGGATCCATTCTAACCCTTCCGCCACCTATTATCATCCCTAAATATTCAACTTCGGATTTCTCAAACTCGCATTTTTCGGGTTTTAGGAACAGGTTGTTTTCCTGAAGGATACGTAGGACCCTTTTGACTAGCCGTCTGTGCTCGTTTAAGTCTTTCGTAAATATTAGGATGTCGTCGAGATAAATTACTACTTTCCCTTCATTGATGAGGTCTTGGAAGAGATCGTTCATCATTGTCTGAAAGGTTGCAGGGGAGTTTGTGAGTCCGAAGAACATTACGAGAGGTTCGAACAGACCTCGGTTGGTCTGGAACGTGGCTTTCCATTTGTCTCCTTCTTTGATCCATACATTGTTATATCCCCATCTCACGTCCAGTTTTGTGAAGATTTGGGCGTCTTTTAACTTTTCTACAAGTTCCGTGATCAGGGGTAACGGGTAGCGGTTCTTAATGGTCATCTCGTTTAACTTCCAGTAGTCCTGTACCGGTTGCAGGGAGCCGTCCTTCTTCTTTACAAAGAAGAAGGGGGATGCCATTGGGGATTTAGATGGTTGGATCTGACCGGTGCGTAGGTTTTCGTTCAAAAATTCGTCCAAGGCTTCCTGTTCCATTTGTGATAAGGGGTAGACTTTACAATCTACTGCTTTTGCTCCTGGAATTAACTCAATTGCGTGGTCCCACTGCCTGCGCTCTGGTAGTGTGTCGAAGTCCTTTTTGTCAAACACCCAAGAACTCCCGATAGGCTTCTGGAATTATTTCGTCTAGGGTTCGTTCTTTAGGGTTTTGTCGACTAGCGAACTCCTGGGCCGGCGTGGTGTGGGCTCGGATCCTGATCTCTTCTTCCATTTCTACGGCTAGGAGTTTATCGCCTTTACTAGGTTGATACTCGTCGTCTTCGAGTTCAAGATCGATATCTTCGGTTGCCGGGAGTCGGTAATTGCATTCGTCTGAGCATCGTGAAAACCTTAATTTGTGATTGGCCCAGTCTACTTCTGGATTGTGTTTGGTCAGCCAATCAAACCCAAGATAAAGGTCGGCGGTCCCGAGATCTGTGACTGCCACCATTATCCTTTCCTCATGTCCTTGAATGATCATTCTCAGTTCCACGTATTCGGTAATGGGTCCTCCTTGGTTCTCGGTGCCGTCGGCATTGAAAACTCGGACCGGTTTTAAGGTTCACATGGTAGTAAGTCGCTTTTCCCTTACGAACCTTTTACTGATCGTGGTTCCTGTACATCCGGAGTCTAGCAACCCCTTTATCATCCACTTTCGCCGGTCATCCAGGGTTTCGATCAAGCAAGGCACGTTAATCTGTGGTGCCCCCTTTCATTGTATGGGTCTCACTTTAATTTCCTTCGTCCAATTGCCATGTTTTCTGTTTTGTACTTTAGCGGTTTCTTCCTTTGATTCGGGGCCAGCCAACACAAATATATTATCGGTAGGATAGTCACAAAAGAAAGAAGAAGAAAATAGTCCATGGGTACACGCATAGCCGCTATCTACTGCGCACCCTTCGGAAAACCCGGCCCTTCAGCTGGGTCTCGTCCTTTGCCTTTATCAACTGTCTTATCCTCAACTGGCCCAGATCCCAGCTTGTCGGACTCCTCCATCTGCAATCTGACCTTCATGCCTCTTCTTTTGCATTGGTCACAATCCTTCCCTTCGCCCCACTTCTGTCCACATTTGTAGCACAGTCCTCACGTTCGAGCCGTGGTCCGATCAATCTGCATTGCAGCTCCTTGACCGCTTCCTGCTGAATAGGCTGGGGCCGGTATTCCAGGCCCTCCTACCGTGGTAGTAGTAGTGGTCTTTGAGGTCGTGCTCGTGGTTCCTGAACTACTATTCCCAGACGATCCCGAGTTCCCTTTTCCTCCGATGATCTTTCCATTGATCCATCGAAGTTGGTTTCCTCCTTTGCCGTCCTCCTCATGGTTCTCTATATTAATTCCAATGCGGAGGGCCTTGTTACGATAAGGAATATAGTTGACGGGGACAACCTCAGCTGTGTGTATGGCATCAACGATCTTGGTCCGAAGTGACTTGTCCAAGAGTCGGATATGGGTAGGGTCCTCTCCAGCATAGTTTCCCTCTTCGTCAGGTTCATGCCAGTCGTAACCTGCTTCACCACATTTTTCTTCGAACCATGCCAGGAATTCCTGGACGCCCGTCTTCCCTTGTCGGGTAACTTCCAACGCTTCAGCTGCCTTTTTAGGGAGTTTTCCATCAGTGAAACGCTCATCTAGTTTGTCCCACATCTGATCAGTGGTAAGTCTTCGATCCAGTTTTGTTTTTCGGCAGCAGCCGCGAACTTTGCTGCTGCTCCCGATACAAAGTAGGATAGGAGCCAACGATTGTATTCTTCCTTAGTGTTAAAACTAGTGGCGTAGGCTTTTCCATAATTGAAGGCCAGTCTTTTAAAATCCTCGTATTTGGATTTATCACCATCGAAGTCTGGGGGTTCCCTGGCGTACGTGACTTTTCCTCGGGCTCGGGGGCGATTTCGTTGGGGTCTGTCATCGTCAGATTCGTGACCTCCGCCACCACCGCCACCTCCATCAGGTGGGCCTCCACCATCACCTCCTCCTCCTCCGTCTGCTGGATCGTACCCTCCGCCACTTCCGCTTGGATCCCCTCCACCTCCACCACCACTGCCGGATGGGTCATCATCACCTCCTCCTCCTCCACTACCTTTGCCTCCTTTGCCTCCTTTGCCTCCTTTGCCTCCTTTGCCTCCTGTATCAGCTCCTCGAATGTGGAGATCGTCAAAGAGGTTATCAAGATCAAGAGGTCCAGGTTGCTGCGGGGTTTGGGGAGTCACCGTTCCGTTGGATTCCTCGAGGCTTCCTTCTTCGCTAGAGGTTTCCAGGATTGTCGGTTGATCTCTCCAATTTTGTCTCTGCCGTGACCAAATGTAGGCGTCTATCCTCTCTTCAAGGATCTCCTGTTGTCTTTCTATAGTGGGAGTTCGAACTGGTGTTGGAATAGGAGGTTCTATGGCTTGCGTCATGCCAACCGGGGTTCCAAAACGTCGTCCTCCTTGCCAAAAGACTGCAATGCCCATGCCAAAGATCAAAAGGGTGTCAACGAGTGCTGCTGTTGCCATCCCGCCAAAGTATTGGTATATAACCACTATTCCTTGTATTAAAATGAAGAAAATCAAAGCCATAAAGGCGATGAAAAGTGGGTCCATGTTGAACAAGTTGTACCTGACGACGTTGCCAGGCATCTGAGTTTCAAAAACTAAGTATGGTATTGTGTTATGTAATTAGTAAATCCGAGCGCAAGAAAGTATGAAAAGAAAACGGTAAAGAGGAGTACTTCAAAGGCAGATACGAGGGGTACTTGATTATTGTTTAGATATCTTTCTCCAACGTAGTAGAATAAAGTTTCAAGAAGAGTGAGAAGAACGAGAGCAGCAGGGATGGTGATGATAAAGAAAAGAATTTTGTTTATTTATTTACGAGGACGGTAGATGATAGTAGTAGAAAGAACAAAAGAAATCAGTAAGGAAAAGAGACATAAAGTGTTCGTATCAAAGAGAAGCAGTAAACACGAAGCGGGTGTCGGGTCTCCGAAGTATTCGGCGACTTCTAAGCGGTCACGGTCGAAGAGGACACCAGTGATAAAACCTTGTAGGTACTCGATGAGGTACCTAAGGAACAATGTGAAAAGAAATTGGAAAATGGTGGATGGATCGGGTGATTGTTGGGGTTTCAATTACGAGGTCGGTCGACCACCCTACTCGTTTATAGCGAGTCTGGAATTTACGTCTCAAAGCTCGTGTAGACGGGGGATGACTGTTGAATTGGCGCTTCTATAGATGCCATCAACGCATTGCCACATTTATGTGGCAGCACATCTTCTATCAGATCATTCTGATGGAACAGTCGTAGTATGTAGAATAGCCACATACACCCGGTACATATTGATACGGACAGCCTTATGCTGATAATCATATGATACTTATTGTAGTTACTTAGTATAAATACCCCAGTAGTTATCCTGTAACTCTAGCACTCTTAACAGAGATACTTCTATCGTCTATTCGCCTCAGCTCTTACTCTCAATCCCCAGGTAGGTTAAGGAGGCTGCTGCCTTGCTGCCTACACAGGCCTTTCTTCCATACCTATAGTTTTACAGGTTATGGGCCCCGGAGTCCGCTGTCAGGAGCGCCTTAAAGGGCTGCCAAGGACGCACTCCACCCACCTGGTCGTCGCCTTAAAGGGCTTGACGTTATGCCAAACAACGATGAGCTATCTGCTGCTTTCAGCGCGGAGCTCTGAGCAATCTGCTGCTTATTAGCGCTGTGCTCATTATATCGTACATTGGCAAGGGGCTCTAGTCACCGTCTTTTTTGCACATTTACTGTCGCATTTTTTACTCTTTATTTTTATGCATTTTGGATGAATGCTGACAGATGACTTTCCCCAGATATATCAACTATGTCTTCTAACAGTACATTCAACACCCTTCCAACCCTCGATGCTACCAACTGGAAGCACTGGTCTACTCAAATGACTGCATACCTCATGCACTCTGGCGTCTGGGATGCTGTTACTACTGCTGAACCATCCCCTAGGACTTATGCTGAAGCTACGGCCACTGTTGCCGCTTCCACCAACAGGGAGGAAATTCGTGATTGGAAAGACAAAAACATGAAGGCTTTAGGTTCCATTTGTCTTCGTCTCTCTACTTCGGTCACCTCCAAGGTCGAAGACCAGACAACTGCCAAGGGAACTTGGGACAAACTTAAGGAACTCTACGATAACCCTACTGTTGCTTCCATTCTTCTTGACTTTAAGTCTGCCATGAATATCCAGGTTCCAGCCAACGCTCACCCAGCTAACTATGTGGAGGACCTCATCATGTACTTCCATCGCATTGAGGCAGCTGACAAGGACTTTAAAATTCCTGACCACCTCCAGCTTCTCATCCTACTCTCCAAGCTTCCTGACACTTACAAAACCGTCATTGACGATGTCGCCTCTAACCAAATTGCTGTGGTCAAACAAGGTACGATTGAAAACTTAAAAAATCGTGTTGTCATGGTCTTCGAAGGAACTGGGAAAGGGAAGCACAAGGATGCTGGAAAACAGGCGCAGAAGCTGTCTGCAGTAAAGAGGAAAAGGGAGGACCCAAAATTCAAGCAACAACAGCGCCAGAACTCTGGCAACGATGCTACAAACCAAGGGGGGAACCAAAATTCGAAGGGTCGTAGCAAGCGTGCTGGCAAAGGCAAAGGCAAGGGACGTCAACATGACAACCATGGCCACTCTCATGTCGCCACTGCTGCTCGAATTCCTCTTACGGCTTCTCTCCCAGACCCTCGTAAGCCTTTCTTCCAGGAAACGCAGAAGCCTTTTGACGGCTTCTTTCCAGGTATGAAGAACGCTTTTGATCTTATTCGTGATTTGGGTGTTAAACCATCCACTCAGCGAATCAAGGTCCTCGAACCCATCGTCCATGGAACTCAGGACATCGAAATGTCGGAGTACCACCAACACGAGGACGAGGATGCCCCCGTGGCAGGTCCCTCTACTCCTTCATTGTTGAGCAGAATGAGCCAGGACCAGCCTATCACTTGGGCCGACGACGACCGCAGTCTGTCGGACGAGGGGGTTTCTCTCGGTTCAATGTCGGACGTGGACGAGGATATTGCAGAGGCTGCCGGTTTTGATGACCAGAGTGTCTATTACAGGCGAGTACCTTCTCATTTTAACCAGTACACTTTGTCTAATGCGCATTTATCTGCAGCGATGACGAAGATAGAGAGATGTAGTATTTCATACGAACGCTGCTCTGTACCGGTAGATTTTAATCTACCGGATGTACTTAATAAATATTATTTGTCTCCCTGTGCACACAACGTACCTTTTGCCAAGTGTTCTAAATGTAAGGGAAAGAAAAATATTGAGAAGGAACTCCAAAAATACATGGATTCGCTTACCATGGATCATTGGCTTCTAGACTCAGGAGCATCATCACACTTCACTTTCATGAAGGATGACCTAGTCGACTTAGAAGAACTTGAAAAACCAATACCTCTAAAGACTGCAAACTCTTTTACTCAGATTACAGCAAGAGGAGCGGTGTTGATCCAAAAGCACAATAAAGTTTATAAACTTGATCCTGTATATTACGTGCCTGATCTAAACCAACGCCTCATATCATTAGGACAACTCCTAAATGATGGCTACGAGAGTCATGGTACCACTGAACGTATTGTGATTAAAGACAAGAAAGGAACAAATTTCCTTTCATTTGAAAAACTGTTCTCACACGATACTCTGTATTGGCTGAGACACACAAAGCAACAGTTGCATACTATCTGCAACAATGGCTTTACTTATTCTTTGAACTACGATCTTCTACACCAACGTGTAGGACATCCTTCCAAAGAGGTTCTTTGCCACATGAAGGACCACACTAGAGGTTTCCCTGAGATCTCTATTCCTAGCGACAATCCACTTTGTCGAGGATGTTTGGAAGGCAAATTGCCTTTACGCAATTTTCCCCGATCAAACTTGCATGCTAAACGCGCTTTCGAGCTTGTCCACACAGACTTGAAAGAATTCCCCACATTGTCGTACCACAAGTACAAATATGTGATAGTCTTCTTTGATGACTTTACTTCACGAGCATGGACTTACAATTTGCGATCCAAAGGTTCTGCAATTAATGCTACCCGAAACTTCCTTGCTATGGTCGAAACTCAATATAAGACCAAAGTTGAAGCAATGATGTCGGATGAAGGGGGAGAATACAAGTCTAAAGCTTTCCTTGATTTACTTGAGGAAAAAGGGGTTAAAATCCTTAGAAGTGCGCCTTACACTCCACAAGAGAATGGCCACGCTGAGCGCTTTATGCGCACTATGATGGACAAAGCCGATGCTATGCGCATATTTGCATGCATACCTGATTCCTGGTGGGAATTTGTGATTGAACAAGCTGTTCACATCTACAATCGGACACCACTACGTCGCCTAAAGTGGCAGACACCTTATGAACTTTTGGAAGGAGAAGTACCTCGTATTGATCATTTACGAGTCTTTGGCTGTGGAGCATATGTACATATCCCAGCTAAAATTCGAAAGAATAAATTTTCTCCTAAATCCGAACTAATGACCTATATTGGTGTTGCACCAGGAGGTCATGGAAACAGGTTCATGCGGAGTCCGAACAATGTTGTGTTCACTTCATCTCATGCAATCTTTGAGGAGTCTCTACTCCCAAGATGCAAAAATGAGAAACGTGGTTCAAAGAGACTTCCTATCTCACCTCCAAATGATCAGGAAGATCACGAGGACGACATTCCTCCTACGATGCTCGATGACAGTGATGATGATTTTACACCATCTACTCGACGACGCTGATACGCCGTGAGAAAATCGACTTCGACTTTTCGATTTTCACATAAAGAATAGTGTATATATCAATTATGTATACTTAACCAGGTGAAAGAGGACTGAAGTGAGCCCAAACTATCAGTCAAAGTGGTTATGATTATGCTCGCGAAAGCGAAAGGATAAGATTAAGTATCTACGCGAACTGAACTAAGTACGCTAGGTACTAAGATTGATGCTTGGTACAATACTATGTCTCGCATACTATCTTGTTCGCGAATAGTACATATCCACTGCTCTTGACAACAAGTTGCAACATACGAGACATTGAGTACGCGTAATCTATAATTCATGATTCAACGGGATAACAACTTATTGGACTTTAAGACGATACAAAGAAGATATCAAGACTACTGAATAAGAACTAGGGAATAGTCTATGTTTAGAACTAGATCCATCCTATCCAGAAGACCTAAAGTCACGACTTTATGCGAAGCTGTCTTACGCGAAGCACCTTACGCGAGATGACTTTACGCGAAACAGTACAAGAACTTACGCGTATAGGGGTATTCCGTTCATCGCAAGACAACACTACTCAAAAGAGTTCCTTACATCCTGATCCATGCTGATAGGACTTTCGGATCATGGTTAAGACGTGCATCGGGACTTCCATACCGATATCAAGAAGACCATATGGATGCAGGTTACGCGTAACTGCGCAGACCGTATGGAACCGTTCGCGTACAACGGAATCTAGTTATTCCTTGACGCAAGACTGTGGATAAGACTATCCATAAGGTACGCGAGGGTACTAACCCTTGACCCAAGAGCGACTAGATCGCACTGATAAGAAGATATACCATATTTTCCTCATTTCTTGTATATATTTCACGGACCTATTACCTCTATAGGTAATCATCTTTCCTGATATAGTCTCTCTCAGTGTCAATCTCTTTTACTCTCGTATTTCTTTATATCTTTTATCGGACTTTTAAATAAAATCTAAAACTATACAGTTACTAGTTTCTAGAGTATAAAAGGACCATGTAGTCGTAGGTAGACGACAGATTAGTACAGTAGCACTCGCTGCGGATCCTGGTGTCTCTTGGAGGGTTCCTAAACCCCACTTGCCCAGGCCAGCTTATTGTGTCAAAGGAAACTCTACATTACCCTTACCTACAAGACAAAGGCCTAAGAACCTTTAACAAAGACTTTATTTTGGTGCAATCGTATTGTGTGCATAAGAATTGTGACTTGGTTATTGTTTGAACTTTGGTTATTGAACTTTAAAGAAGAAAGAACTTGTCATTTGGAAAGATTTGTTATTGGACTTTGGAATTGGACTTGAACCATTGTGTGTCTCGTTCTTGAGCTAGATATCTCTTAGGTTTATCAAGAAGTGTTCCTACACCCCACACCACCTCGCTCAAATTATTATATTTTGTGTTGGTTTTGTGTTGTTTCGTTCGCGAAGCACTACAATAATCGTTCGCGAAGCTCATATTTGAGTTTCACCAAGCAAGCACATTATATTGGAGCCCACCGCGAGGGGGTGTCCATAAACTACAAGAGTTTACAAGCTTAAGAGCTTAAAAAGAAGCGTATAGCTTCAACAAGAATCTCACCCTTGTGGTATTTGCGAATCGCGCGAAGTATCACAAACACCTCCTGGGTTAAGCAAAGACGTTTCTGTCAAGATTAGCGATCCAAGCAATTTAGACGGAAACTATTGGTCTAACCCTCCGAAAAGAAAGAAAGCTACGCGAGCAGAAAGGCTTCCTGAACCAGAACCTCCTCTCGCACCTATCTTTCAACCTTACCCAAAGAATCCCCAAAGATCGGAATTAGTTTCGAGTAGAAAGAAGAACCTTCCTGCTCAAAGTACTATTGCGAGTTCGTCTAGAAGATCTACTGAAGTTGGTACGACTTCGCGAACGCAAGAAGTGCAAGAAACCGATTCTGAAACTGATACATTATCAACCCTTACCGCTTCTACGAATTTTCGTACTCCAAGACAATCTCCAGAAACTCCTACAATTTCATTACCAATGCCTGCTCCAGCTGCACAAGCCGCTCAGGATCCCCCTGGGGGACAAGAAGGAAATGATGATGGTAGAACTGAAACCAATATCCCGAACTTCAAAGTTTCCGCTGAAGCAGCGAAACAAGTACTCAATGATAAGCTCCCTAAACGACATAAAGTTGCTCCTACCTTCGATGCTTCACAACCTTGGTTACTTACCAAGTACTTTGATGAGCTAGAAGAAATTTTTAAGTATTCAGGTGTAACTGAGGACGATGCGAAGATCTTGCTTGCCCTCAATTACATGGAATGGAATACGAAGAAAGTTCACGAAGGACTGGCTGAATTATGTGTTGGGAATTGGGAGAAATTCAAAGAAGAGCTCATACAAGCTTATCCAGAATCAGTAGATCATGGAAAAGGAAGCGTTAAGCGTTTGAAGGAAATAGTGAATGACCATAGGATCATTCCTCTCAATCAACGCGAACGATTCCTTAAGTATGTACGAGCCTTCGAAATTGAGTACAAGAAGCTCGCGAGACCTCCCTCTGCGATATCAAACACTGAAGCTGTTGCTCAGTTCACGCGTGGACTAGATAAAGAGTTCCTAAAGGCAATCACTCCGATATTGCCTGCTCCTTCCGAAGACAGGAGACCAGAAGATCCATATGACTTACAAGATATCATTGCTGCGGCGAAACAAGCTTCTACGAACCATTTAGCTGCCATCTACAGCATAGGAACTGAGGACGATGACGACTCCTCTCCAATGATTGTTGGAACTGGTACGCGCAAAGGTTCTACGATTCCGAAAAGCCAAGTGCAGTCGACTTCTAAGTCAACAGATCCAATCCCGACCATAAAGGAAGAATCTAGTTCAAGGGCTTATGACGATTTGATATCCAGGTTGACTTCTTCAGTAGACCGAAATGATCTTCAGATCAAGCAACTCATGCAGAAATCTGATATCAATATGGGAATATTGAATGAAGTAGCCAAGTTGCTAGTCAATCGTGGAGCAACGCAGCAACAGATTGCTGGTCTATCTGATCTCTCAAAGCCTCGTATGAATAAATATGGGAACCAAATGACAGTACGCGAATACATGTGTTACTTCTGTGGTTCGAAAGACCATAAAATCTATGAGTGCCCCGTCCAACAGGATTACATCGAAGGAAAGAAGTGGATTATTCGTAAGGATGGTCAACTTCGACTCAAAGATGGAAACCCTGTTCCAATGGGAGATTCGGATGAAACAAGACAGCAAAAGATTGATAAGATTGCAAAGCAGAAAGGTTGGGACAAGGCAAAGACTACCATGTTTCAAAGTGAAGCAGAAAATGAAGCAGCATATGGAGGAATCCCTCCTAATGTAGAAGACAACAGTGGGGCTTTTACTGAAATGATCTCTTTGTTTGCATCTCTCAGAGACCAGAATGAGAGGATCGAAAACAGGCTTGAGACCATTGAAAGTGCTAGGACGGACGACATCAAGGTATTGAACCAGCACTTGAGTGCCTTGACTCAGTCGAAAAACTGAGTGTTCCAATGATTGGGTCTGCAGAGTCTGACGAGCAAGTAATTTCCCAATTTGTCTCTGCCAAAGAAAAGGCCCATGAGGAGAAAAGGACTCGTCTAAAACCAGAAGTTGTCATTCCACGTAGGAAGGATGCTGTGTATGTACCACCAGCAAGGAGAATGCCAGAGCAAGAAACAAGGGCTGATAAAGATACTTCGAAAGAAGATACGCGAAGTAAGAACAAAGAAGAAGCTGCGCGAGCATCTGAATCCGCGAGCAATGAGACTAGGCCTTTCGCGAAGATTATACCAGTCAATCAGGAACAATTGCCAGACAATATTCCTGAGAAAACTCCGCAGAAAGAAGTCGAGACTCAAAAGCTAGCAAACGATTCTCAAACAGCTACCAAGCAAAAGTACAAGAAGACCCCTCCTGCCGAGTACTTAAGAACTACAGATGAAGAGGAATTAGCAGACAAAATTTTCCGTGGCAAAGTAGAGCTAGATGTGGGAGATCTGCTTGCTGTGGCACCCACAGTAAAAAGAGCTCTGCTACGAAAAGCTAGAAATGCGAAAGTACTCCCAAGAAGGATGAGGGCTTTCGTACACACAGTTCCTGAAGGACAGGAGGACGTACCAACACCTTGCGAACCCATGAAGTACTTTAATCTATTAGATTTAGAACAACCAGGGTTCGAAGTGTTGTTAAAGGAGAAAGGAGACTTACCAGCTGGTGCCTTAGTTCATACGGACGTAGTGGAACAGTTCCGTAAGGATAGACCCCCAGAAGACAAAGACAAGAAAATTGTCATAGTTGCGCGAAAGGGAGAAGACTTAAGGGTCATATTCCCAAAAGTCAACCATTCTCATGAACAAGTCGAAGCCATCCTAGATAGTGGATCACAGATCATATCAATGGAGACTAATATTGCAGTCGGACTTGGTATTTCATGGGATCCAGAGGTTGTCATTCATATGCAAAGCGCGAATGGGGACTTATCACCAACTAAAGGTCTCGCAAGGAATGTACCATTCAAATTTGGCGACATTACAGTCTACTTACAAGTTCACATAATGGATAATGTACCATATGAACTACTCATAGGTCGTCCATTTGATGTCTTATTAGAAAGTGTCATCAAGAATACTAAAGAAGGAGATCAGTTTATCACGATTACAGATCCTAACACTGGTGCGCGAAGCGAGATTGGAACATATCCAAGAGGATACGGACTTCGAATCCGCAGGAAACATCAGGAAAAGTTACGCGAAGAAACTCGTGAGGCTGATCAAGCACAAGAAGAACATGAACCACAGTCAGAAACTACAAATTTTCAACCAGCCTCGAGGAATTGATTGAGGATCAAGGAGAGGTGGCTGTCAGTCTGTCGGTTGATGAAAAAGGAAATGTGATTATAGATGGGTATAAGATACCTGACAATAAGACTTTTAAGACAGAAGAATTAGGAGAAGCCTATGTTATGGCTTCGCTAGGAGACTTAGAAACTAAAGATAAGTCTGCTGCGAAAATAGTCCGAGAGTACATGCAACAGTGTGGTACTAAGACGCAAGAAGAACCACATAACAACGTTTATAGTACCTGGAGACAGTCTATAGGCCAGACCAAGCAGGAAGCACAATTCTCGTCTCCGAACTGCGAGAATGTGCAACCTCGCGAACGGTACATAAAGCAAAAAGTCTATAAACTAGTACGCGTGTTTGGATCCAGAAAGTATAAACCTGTTGGTGTAAAAGTAAGACCAGTCAAGACTCAATTACCTCCAGAGTTCCATATAGAACGAAAGATTGAGGGTGATCCCCTAGAGGGAATGCCGCAACTACCAATCAACCCTCCTGATTTCGTTCCTGGAGAAAGATATACTGAAGAACGCAAGAAGATCATTGATGATAACCACCCAGGAGATTTCCTGTGGCCAGAAGAAAGAAAGCTTATGCACGAACTTATGAAACTTCAAGAAAAAGGCTTCGCGTGGGAGACAAGTGAAGCTGGAAACTTTCGCGAAGATTTCTTCCCGCCTATAAAGTTTCCAGTAGTCCCACATACGCCTTGGGTTGAAAGAAATATACCAATCCCTCCTGGAATCTACAAAGAAGTGTGTGAGCTTATCAAGGCAAAGATAGACTCGGGTACTTACGAGCCATCTAATTCTTCATATCGTTCCAAATGGTTTTGCGTTCTTAAGAAAGATGGAAAGCTAAGAATAGTACATAGTCTCGAACCTCTTAATAAAGTTACGATTCAGCACTCAGGAATTCCTCCTGCAACTGCTGATATCGCTCGCGAATTCATGGGAAGAGCTTGCTTAGGTACTTTAGATATTTTTGTGGGCTATGACCACAGATATGTCGATAAGGCTTCGCGAGATCTTACTGCATTCCAAACACCTTTTGGACTATACAGACTTGTAAAGTTGCCAATGGGTTGGACAAACTCAGTACCAATATTCCATGATGATGTGACTTATATTCTGAGGGACGAAATTCCCCATGTAACTATACCATATGTAGACGATGTGCCATTAAAGGGGCCAGCTACGCGATATGAGTTACCTGGTGGAGGATACGAAACTATTGCTGGCAATCCTGGAATCAGAAGGTTTGTCTGGGAACACTTTCAAAACGTCAACAGGGTGATCCAACGTATGAAGCATGCTGGAGGCACCTTTTCAGGGAAGAAGACGTTCTTGTGCTGTCCTGAAGCCACTGTGGTTGGACATAGATGTACTTATGAAGGACGCGAAGCCGATGTAAAGACGGTCGATGTAATCAAGACATGGCCAACACCCTTGAATGTATCTGAACTGAGAAGTTTCTTGGGTACAGCAGGTCAACTCAGGATGTTTGTAAAGGGGTATGCTGAAATAAGTGCACCTCTAAACAAATTGACAGGAAACATACCTTGGGAATGGGGTGAAGCGCAGGAGAAAGCCTTCCAACAGATAAAGGATAGTATCTGTGAAGCACCAGCGCTAAAAGCTGTCAACTATGAAGACGACAAAGGAGTTGTACTAGCAGTAGATACCTCGTATATTGCTGTAGGTTACTATCTATACCAAGAAAATCCAATTGACGAAAAGAAGAAGAACTTCGTTCACTTTGGATCTATTACCTTGAATGATAGGGAAGCTAGGTTCTCACAACCAAAAAGAGAGTTGTATGGTTTGAAGCTCGCGTTAGAGGATTCTTACTATACTACGTATGGTTGTAGGGACTTGACTGTAGTAACTGATGCAAGTTATATTAAAGGTATGCTGGACAATCCCAGCTGCGGACCAAATGCTACCATTAACAGGTGGATAGAGGACGTAAGAAAGTATCACTTTGAGCTGGTTCATATAAAGGGCAAGTCTCATACTTTGGCGGATGGTCTTTCGCGAAGGCCGGCAAATGAATCTTCGCGAAGGAAACATCTACAAACGGAAAACGATCTAATAGAAGACGATCTTGAATCCCCTATTAGATTCCGAATGGGAGAAGGAGAGACTGAAGAACCTTATGACTTTGAAGACTTCAAGCATCTGATCGACACCAGAGGTGGTTATTTAAACACGATGGCAACCTCTATTGACGATTTTGAGGATGACTTACAAGAAGCCATTGATGAGGAAAGGACCTTCGAACTAAGAAGAAATCATATTGAAGCTACTCATGGTCCAGTAGGGTCCCAGTTCGCGCAGTCGTTTATGATTCCACCTACTACGGAAGAATGGTCTCGCGAGCACCCCTATAGTGAGAAGCACAGGACTGAGACGAGTCAAGCTTTAGATAAGATGATTCCGGATATTATTAAATGGCTTTCAGATCCTAATAGTAATGTCCTTAAGAATATGATTAAGAAGAAAAGACAAGGATTCTTAAAGCAAGCTGCTAAGTTCTTTTTAGACAAAGAAGGAAGATTGTACCGGAGAAATGAAGACATCGAAGGACAACACTTACTCTATGTGCCAAAGGAAAAGAGGATGTATATGCTTCATGGTGCTCATGATCATCTGGGCCACAAGGGAGCTTTCGCAACACATGCGATCATAACTAAGAGGTTTTGGTGGCCTGATGTTGAGAAAGATGTTCACTGGTTTGTAGGATCTTGTCAAGCGTGTCAGGATAGACAACTTAGACTAATCAAGATACCTCCAACAGTGACCCACACCCCATCCCTATTCCAGAAAGTGCATATAGATGTCTTTAAAGTTTCACCAGCTAGCAATGGTTGCAAGAATGTGGTACATGGTCGATGTGCTCTATCGAGATGGTCAGAGGCTCGCGCAATAAAACATGACACGGCAAGAAGCTTAGGAGAATGGTTCTTCGACGATATCATTTGTAGATGGGGCTGTCCACAAGAAATTGTTACGGACAATGCACCTCAAATGAAAGCAATGCTACAATGGTTAGAAGAGAAGTATGGTATCCATGGGATCACTATCTCAGCATACAATTCTCAAGCTAATGGAGTCATTGAACGAGCGCACTTTGACATCAGGCAAGCATTAGTGAAGGCCACAGGTGGTGATTTGTCAAAGTGGTATTGGTTCTTGAAACCAGTTTTATGGGCGGACAGAGTAACTGTTAGGAAGGGACTGGGATGTTCTCCATACTTCATCGTATTGGGAGCTGAACCTATCTTACCTTTGGATATTGTTGAGTCTACGTGGTTAGTTAAATTACCAGATCGCGTACTCACTTCCGAAGAGCTTATTGGTTATCGCGCTCAAGCTTTAGCAAAGCATCGCGTACACATTGAAGCAATGATTGCTCGCGTAGATGAACAGAAAAGAAGAGAACTTAGAAGATTTGAAAAGGAATATCGACATGTCATCAAAGACTGGAACTTTAAACCTGGTACTTTGGTTCAAGTTCGTAATACACGAATAGAGAAGAGCTTAGATCGTAAAATGCATCCTAGATACTTAGGTCCTATGATTGTGATACGCAGGACAAAAGGAGGAGCTTATATTTTAGCTGAAATGGATGGATCAGTACTACGCGAGAAGGTTGCAGCCTTCCGCGTGCTGCCCCACCAAGCTAGATATGAACCCATCGAGTTACCTGCCAACATTCATGATTTAATAGACCTTTCCCCTGATCAACTGCGAAAGATGATAGAGGAAGAGGAAGTACTAGAAGAAGGATGGAAGCCAGGAAAGGATTATGTCTTTGATGCAATTCCAAACTTAAGAATGCCTAAGTATAATGATAAGAACGAAATCATCGAACAAGAAGTCACACCTGAAGATCAGGGATCTTCAACACCTGCAGAAGAAGAGCTCCTAGGACAAGAAGAAGTTGAGATAGCAGAATCTCATGGTGTGCGCACCAGAGCGCAAAGAAACAAAGACAAAACTGCATAAGATGTGCGCAAGGAACATTATAACTTCGCAATTTTGTAGACAAAGAGAGTGGAATAAAAATCCACCCCTCATATGCCGGTGTAACCCTTGTTCGCGTATCAGGAACTCCTAGTACGGATACAAGTTTTACAGCCAGCACATGAGGTGGTGGAACGCAAGAGCTTGGGATCGAACCAAGGGCTGCTAAGTCAGAATGAACTTCATCAGCTGTGTTAACCACTACACCAATCTTGCCTATGTTCTACTAAGAAGTCTCTCTTACATAGGGCTTCGCGAACAATACCCTACGCGAACTCGTGGTCTACAAAGGCTCGCGAGGCTAGTAAAAAGCAGTCACGCGAGCTCCCCCAATGAGTGCAAAGGTTCAAAGTTTTTGAGTCCTTATGAACTCAAAAACTGGTCACGCGAACACTAAGGAAGATCTTTGTGGGTTTCGCGAACTGCATTTTTGAGTCCTTATGAACTCAAAAACTTGTCACGCGTAGTCGTATAAATTGCTGTGAGGGGTACGCGAACGAAGTTTATGAGCCCTTATGAGCTCAAACCTTGTACGCGCAGTCACCACATGGTTAACGAGGCGTAAGACTGTGCCTGAAAGTTATAATTATTACTTTTGCGATAAGGTTGGACGACTCTTGTGGTGCTATGACAAGCAAGGATCAAGACGAAGTCAATCAAGCAGTTATAGGAGTAGAATCACTGTATCATTGTCGATAATATCAAGAAGAAGATACATGGACTCCTAAGTAATCTACTACAAGACAGTTGCTACCAAAAGACCGAGTAACGCTAAAGACCATTGACGGATGTAAAGACCTAAATATTCAACGAGCTTACTGAGTACCAGAGGTACTAGCAACACTAGCAGCAGTAACTGCAGCCAAAGGATCGCTGGTATCAGGGCTAGTCTCATCAGAAAGTTTAGTGCGAGCTAAGCTCACGCGAACAGCTTCCTGATAAGAATTATCGAGACTATGATAGTGCTGGGAAAGAAGATGAAGCTGGTGACGAACAGACAACATCTCGTTGGCCAGGAAGTTGCGCACAGCGTTAAGAGCTCCAGTAGGAAGCTGCTGGTATGGAACGAATGGAAGAATGTTGATATCGTGCAGAAGTTCAGCGGAACTCTCGCTCGAAAGAACTTTTTCCTGCTCTACGCGAAGTCAGCAATGTTTCGCGAACGGGTGAAGTTACGCGTACCAGGAGTCATAGGACTGAAGTTGGAGACACTGGTGGCAATTTTGACCTTCTTGTTGACCTCAGCCTTGGCAAGATAATAATTAGCTTTGAGATATTCACGAGACAGAATATCCAGTCCAGGCACGGATGCATAAGGAATACATACCGTAGTTGCTCGCGAGAGAGAAGTTGAGCTTCGCGTAGTGACCTTCTGAATGACATGTTAAGAAGAAGTTGCGTTTCACATCGAAACATACTTACGGGACCGGAAAGAGAGACTCTAGTAGGCTTAGGACCTTTAGAGGCACGAGGAGCATGGATGGAACCGCGAAGAGTGGTATCAGCCATCTGGAAGGATACACTCTAAGTTAATTCTTGCGTAGTGACTAGAAAGTTATCAACGCACCTCAATATCCTGCTCAGGAGCAGTAGTAATGACTACATCATCCTCTTCGCTATCACTAACCGTGGCTCGCGAAAGAATCCTCTGGAATAGATAAGGTATAGCGTTGTTCGCGAGAAGCGATAAGGATACGCGTACCTTGCGTTTGGGAGGTTTCTCTTCAACAGGAGCTGGAACAGCTCCAATAGCGATCAAGAACTTGTTCATAGTGTTGATGGTATGAAGAGAACCGATGTTGTGATCCTTAGTAGCAGCTTCAAGGAAGGCCTTACTATCAAGGAGTTGTTGAACGCAATCGGATTCCTTTTTGAAGATCGCTGGGTCAGGGACCTTAGCCTGTATAAAGAAGAGAAGAAGTCAGACTTGGTTTCAGAAACGAACGAGTAAGCGTACCAAGTAATCTCCCAACTGGATGGCAGCTGTTCTCTTGTCAGAAGGAGATCCTCCTTCGAGAGACATCTTGAGAACACCAGTTAGGTATTTTGCACGCTTCACCCACTCCTCAGCTGAGAAGCTAGTTGCAGGGGTAACAGTTGGAGTACTGGGAGCCATTTGAGACGAAGTATTGAGTGAATTCAAGAGATGGATTCTGTCGATCTAGAAGAAAAGGGATAGCTTTTATACCCTTCGCGCTGACATCTTTAGGGCTGACCTTGAGCCTTATCGGACTTGTTCGGATCTCCTTCACACAGGAACATCGGGACGATGTTTTTTTTAGTTTGGGGGAGAGGGTGGCGACCGCATGCCAAGAAATTTCCGAAATTTCACTAAGCTAAATGGAGGAAATAAACGTTAAATGTTTAACGAAAAGGTTAATCATGCAACACAAACGCGTGTATCGCCTATACGCGAAGATCTCCATAAAGTATGAGCAACGATCAACGCATTCGCTAAGACATTCAGACTTAAGGTCACTCAGAAGATACAATGAAGTTCAAAGTTTATTGACGAAGCAAAGAAGTAAACACAATAAGAAGAATAATGTCATCTCTAGGAGAGTATACTAGAGTCCAAGAAGGTATATACAATGGTAGGTATGCAAGCTCAAGAGAGGATATATACAGGTATATAGATATTTACCAACAGAAGACCGACGAGGGTATGTAACATAACAAAGCTGCATAAGAAAACCCTCAGTTAAAAGGATAGGACAAGAAGAAGATAAAAGCTTACCAAGGGAATAGCAAGAAGACTACACGTCTGGCTCAGAACTGGACAGATCCTTGAATGAGACGCTAGGCTTGCGTGGAGTTGTTGACGCAGATAATGATCGGGCAACCTCTTTACCCTTGTCACGCGCACTTCTGGAGACAGTTGGAGAAGTCGACACTGCCTTGCGCGAGGAACGAGTCTTGGATCCAGAAGATCCGCTGGGCGCTGACAAAAGCCCTGGAGTTAAGGAGAACTCCTGGGTAGCATCTCGAGAACGAGACGGACCAGCAACTGGTGGTCCCTCGTCGACGTCCATGGAATCGTTCGCGAATGGGGACGGTTCGCGTGATGGAAGACCAGATGAAAGAGGAACGCACTCGTACTCCCCAGTCTCTTCATTCAGTTGTAGCCGGGATGGAACTTCGAGATTGTTAGCCTCCCAACCAGCAGCAACTGAGAGAAGATGGAGAGTGTGTTCGTCCAGAGCCAAAGATCCTCCCTCACCCTGCGCCAACTGGGACACTAATATGGTAGGATCCGAAGACGACTCGCGAAGTTGTGCCTGACCAAAAGCGATTTGATCATCCAAGGATCGAATAGTGGCAGCAAGAGCATTGGCTTGTTCGCGAAGACGAGAGCGGAGGTTTTGAAGCTCGAGAACGTGAGCTAGACGTTGGGAAAGTTCTGATAACAAGAGAAGTTAAAGGAAGAAAGTAACAAGTACGGTGTAGTTACTTACGATGGGTACTATTGCGACTAAACGTGCTCAACAAGTCCTTAGTAAGCAATAACTTTGATATGGGATAGGTCGCGGTACAAGACTGTCCGACTCGTTGACAGCAATTACACTTCCTTACGGACAGTTTACTACCTGATACCATGGGACCTTGTGGGTTACAGGTGTGGTCGAAACGCTCGTTGCAGTGAACGCAGGCGTCGAAAGCCTATCACGGGAAGCAGAAGTCAGGTAATGAATAAGAGGAATGCATAAAAATGACCTACGAAAGAAGAGGACACATTGGCCTTGAGAAAGTTTGCCAAGTTAACCGTAACAGGTACGCGAGTTCCCAGTGGTACGCGTATTGCAAACTTGCTGGCCTCTGATAAGAAAGGATATGAGTGGAGAAGCTCGTAAAGGTCAAACGAGGCCGTACCAGGAGTAAAGGTGATGATTGCCTTCTTCTTTTTTCCATAAGCCGATTCACTCTACAAGGAAGGTCAATAAGAAGGAGATATGCGGAGAAGAGCACGTACCTTGTAGCCATACTTTGAAAGGGGGAACGCTTCCGCTTGTTTGAATCTCGAGAACAACTTGGAAATGTCATCCTCGCCAGCGAAATCGAACGAGTAAGGGGCTTCGTCCTCCTCCGACTCTCTCTCTGTTTGCTCTGCATCCGTCTCATCATCTGCAGCTTTACCTTTACCTTTGCGGTCCACCCTTTTGACCTGCTTCCGAGAAGTTCGTACCGGAGTCTTCCTTCTGGTAGACTTGCGCGTAGGGCCCGAAGCAACCGAAGAAGCAGCATCTGACTCAGGAGGAATCGAGGGATCAGAGAAGTCAGGAAGCTCGTCATCAGTGGGAGCAGCGGTGCTGGCCACTGAGGAGGCTCGCGAGCGTGTCACTCGACGAGCTGGTGCATCCGATTCGGCAGTCTTCTTCTCTTGGGGGGTTGTTTTCTTGAGAATGGGGCGTGGAACGGTAGTACGCGCAGTCGAGGGAGCAGAAGACTGTAGAAAGAACTGGTTAACGACGAGAACAACGTGAAGCAGAAAGGAAGGGCACTTACTGAGCTCTGGACCTTACGAGCTTTGGCAGGAGTTTTATCGTCCCTACCGGATTGCTTACGCTTTGACCGGGTCTCGGAACGAAGTGGTTGAGGAGGAGACACCTCAACAACTGGCTTTGGAGGCAGGAAGGCAGTAGGGGTCGAGCTTGTAGTCTGGGGAAGAGTGGTGGCTTTGTTTTTGGAGGATTGTCGTTTGGACGGACTTGTGGAAGAAGGTGCGGCAAGGATAAGTTCGTGCTTCACTGTTATCGGTTCTTCGTCTTCATCAGCAGGCTCCTCGTTGTAACCCTTGTAAGGAAGGTAGGGCTTGGGGTGGGACGATGATCCAGCCTCCTGGAACGTAGGAATCGGCTAAGAACGTCTAAAGTCAAGAGAAAGAAAGAAAAGGAATAAAAGGAAACGTACCGGTTGGCCTTCCGACCGACGATCCCGTCCATAGCTGGTATCAATGGACCAGAACTAGCAAAAATTTGGTCGGGATGAACTCAAGGAAGAAGAAGGTAGGACGTACCCCGTAGTCTCTCTGCATTAGCCTTGGAATATCCTTCTCAGGAATAGCCCAGGTAATTCCATAACGCACGCGAATCGCTTCGGTTGGGAAGACCTGGTATGCAGCTTCACAGGCTTTGACGAACGTGGCCATGGCCCAATCGGGAGCCCCATGTTTGCGTTGGTTATCGAAGGTAAATCGCCAATGAACCTGCGCGAGCTGTCAAAAGAAGGAAAAACTGTAAGAAAAGGCACGCACCATGAATGGGTTATGCCTCGCGAACTCTACCCTGTCCTCCTCAGAAGCATCCTCTAAGTTGCTGACACGGTTGGTGGACGCAACGATCAGTTTCCGGATGGCTTCAATACGTTCAATGGCAACATCAGACCAGAGGTTGAGCAACTGGGGCTGGGTAGACATCTTGAAGTGAGAGGGACGAGTATGGAGAAGAGCAGAGATGGTGGGAGGAAGAAAGAAAGAAGTGTTGAAGTCGAACCAGGGTCTCGCGAGATCCTAAGTTCAACTTACGCGTGACGCGAGCTTAATTGAATGCTCGTGAAGTCATCAACGGGGAACTCGAGGACCATTACGCGTACGGCGTTTAAGGGCCCAGGGCTTCAATTAAGATGTTTAAAGACCGTTTCCCGAGCTCGGATTTAAGGTTCCCTCGGTACGGGATCGACAGGCACTAAGTATGGCACTGTCCCCTTTCCATATTTGGAAACCTTGAGTCGACTTTGGTCGAATTTGAGTCCAATCACTATATAGAACATTCGAGGAACTCGTTCATGAACCACTACTAAACTTTAGAAGTTATACAAGGTGTTGCGCGAACGTTAATACCTTGTGACCGAGGACGGTCACTTCTTTTAGTTGGGGGGAGATGATACGCCGTGAGAAAATCGACTTCGACTTTTCGATTTTCACATAAAGAATAGTGTATATATCAATTATGTATACTTAACCAGGTGAAAGAGGACTGAAGTGAGCCCAAACTATCAGTCAAAGTGGTTATGATTATGCTCGCGAAAGCGAAAGGATAAGATTAAGTATCTACGCGAACTGAACTAAGTACGCTAGGTACTAAGATTGATGCTTGGTACAATACTATGTCTCACATACTATCTTGTTCGCGAATAGTACATATCCACTGCTCTTGACAACAAGTTGCAACATACGAGACATTGAGTACGCGTAATCTATAATTCATGATTCAACGGGATAACAACTTATTGGACTTTAAGACGATACAAAGAAGATATCAAGACTACTGAATAAGAACTAGGGAATAGTCTATGTTTAGAACTAGATCCATCCTATCCAGAAGACCTAAAGTCACGACTTTATGCGAAGCTGTCTTACGCGAAGCACCTTACGCGAGATGACTTTACGCGAAACAGTACAAGAACTTACGCGTATAGGGGTATTCCGTTCATCGCAAGACAACACTACTCAAAAGAGTTCCTTACATCCTGATCCATGCTGATAGGACTTTCGGATCATGGTTAAGACGTGCATCGGGACTTCCATACCGATATCAAGAAGACCATATGGATGCAGGTTACGCGTAACTGCGCAGACCGTATGGAACCGTTCGCGTACAACGGAATCTAGTTATTCCTTGACGCAAGACTGTGGATAAGACTATCCATAAGGTACGCGAGGGTACTAACCCTTGACCCAAGAGCGACTAGATCGCACTGATAAGAAGATATACCATATTTTCCTCATTTCTTGTATATATTTCACGGACCTATTACCTCTATAGGTAATCATCTTTCCTGATATAGTCTCTCTCAGTGTCAATCTCTTTTACTCTCGTATTTCTTTATATCTTTTATCGGACTTTTAAATAAAATCTAAAACTATACAGTTACTAGTTTCTAGAGTATAAAAGGACCATGTAGTCGTAGGTAGACGACAGATTAGTACAGTAGCACTCGCTGCGGATCCTGGTGTCTCTTGGAGGGTTCCTAAACCCCACTTGCCCAGGCCAGCTTATTGTGTCAAAGGAAACTCTACATTACCCTTACCTACAAGACAAAGGCCTAAGAACCTTTAACAAAGACTTTATTTTGGTGCAATCGTATTGTGTGCATAAGAATTGTGACTTGGTTATTGTTTGAACTTTGGTTATTGAACTTTAAAGAAGAAAGAACTTGTCATTTGGAAAGATTTGTTATTGGACTTTGGAATTGGACTTGAACCATTGTGTGTCTCGTTCTTGAGCTAGATATCTCTTAGGTTTATCAAGAAGTGTTCCTACACCCCACACCACCTCGCTCAAATTATTATATTTTGTGTTGGTTTTGTGTTGTTTCGTTCGCGAAGCACTACAATAATCGTTCGCGAAGCTCATATTTGAGTTTCACCAAGCAAGCACATTAACGCGATAACCCTTCTCCAAGGAGACCTGACCCTCCACGTGACGACGCTAGGGAACAGAGTCCGCCTAAGACGCCACCGGCAACGCCGAGACCACTTGCTCCACCCCCGCCACCTAGAAAAGGCAGGCTGAAAGGTAGAGGAAGAGCAAAGGAACCACCTTCAGGTCCACCAAGGCGATCATCGCATATTAGGAACCCATCCTCTCAACGGCCTGATAATGTCTATGGTGATAATCGGAACCCTCTAGACGTTGAACGGGAAACGGATGACCCATCTCAGTGGCAAGAGATTGTAGGTGATGATGAACCCTGGGATAAGTCGACAAACCCAGCACCACCTGCTCAGCCAGAACAGGTTCCCGGACCTAGTTCTACACCTCCACACCAAGACGATACTGAGAATCCCGTATCAGACCCTGAAGAACACTTGGCAGAACTATGCCGTGAAGGGGGAGTAGAATTAATCAACTTCTTGCTTTCGCATGCAATCCCTGTCGAAAATCGTAATCCAGTCCGTAACATTCGCGAATGGACTTTCCGAGACATTGCAAGCTTACCCAAAGCTGAGCAAAAGGAATGGAAAAACGCTTGCCGCGAAGAACTTGAGGCACTTTGCAAGCACAAGGTGTATGACCTCGCTGACCGACCTAAAGATAGGAAAGTCATTAAGAATCGATGGGTCTTTGATGAAAAATCAGATGGCCGTAAAAAGGCTAGACTCGTTGGTAAAGGCTTCTCACAGGTTGAAGGTTTAGACTTCGACCAAATATTTTCCCCTGTTGTCCGCTTCGAAACTGTGCGCTTAATGCTTGCACTAGCTGCGTTACTCAAATGGCACATCTCTGCTGTTGATGTACGCAATGCCTATTTGTATGGCGATCTCGAAGAGGAAATCTACATGGAGCAGCCTGAGGGCTTCAAGGCTCAAGGTCAAGAGCATAAAGTACTTCGTTTATGAAAAGCTCTTTATGGACTAAAGCAAGCTGGCCTATCATGGTGGCAAACTTTAGACAAGTCCATGAGCGACCTTGGCTTCAAACGAATCAGTTCCGATGCTGGAATATTTGTCTACACTGCACCAAATGGCTCGAAAGTTTTCGCCGTGGTATATGTAGATGATACTCTGTTCTGTGGATCAGACAAGAGTCTTGTAAACGAGCTAAAGGCTAAGTTTATGAAGAAATGGGAATGCAGAAATCTTGGTGATGTCAAGGAATTCTTGCGCATGAACATTAAAAGGAAAAATGGCAAGATCTATTTAGATCAACGCCAATACCTTATGAAAATTCTTGAACGCTGTGGCATGAAAAATGCTAGATCCGCTCCGACACCACTACCTGCAGGTTTCTATCCAATCCCAAACCCTTTGGATGTTAACCCAGAACTTCGCCAGAGATTTCAAATCATAATTGGATCTCTACTCTACATAATGTTAGGCACACGTCCTGACATAGCCTTTGCTGTTACCAAGTTAGCGCAATTTGCTGCTAACCCATCTCAAGAGCACCTAGACAAAGCGCTGTATATTTGCCGCTATCTCATAGGAACAAGAAATTATTCTCTTGTATACGATGGAACAAAAGGTATAGGCTTAACAGCCTGCACAGACTCTGATTGGGCTTCTGACCCAACTACTCGTCGATCACAAACTGGATTTTTCCTGAAACTTGCTTCCAGTACCTTCAGTTGGCAATCAAGGGCTCAAACTACTATTGCCCTATCTTCAACAGAAGCCGAATACATGGCACTCAGTGACTGTAGTCGCCAAGTTGTTTGGATCTGGACTCTTATGAGTGAATTAGGTTTCAACCTAAATGCTACTCCACTCTACGGTGATAACCAAGGCTTGATTTTCATCGCCTCAAATCCTGTTACTGAAAAACGATCGAAACATATCGATATTTGGTATCACTACATCCGTGAGGTTGTAGACAAAGGATTTGTCAAAATTTACTTTGTTGATGGTGACAAAAATCCTGCAGACTTATTCACGAAAAATCTAGGCAGACTGAAGTTTGAGCGCTTTAGAGCGCAACTTGGCCTTGAAATTTACTCAGACTAATCCTGGCTGCTTTTAGCGCCAACCTATGTTTGCACACACTACCGTAGTGCTTAGCAAGGGGGAGTGTTGAATTGGCGCTTCTATAGATGCCATCAACGCATTGCCACATTTATGTGGCAGCACATCTTCTATCAGATCATTCTGATGGAACAGTCGTAGTATGTAGAATAGCCACATACACCCGGTACATATTGATACGGACAGCCTTATGCTGATAATCATATGATACTTATTGTAGTTACTTAGTATAAATACCCCAGTAGTTATCCTGTAACTCTAGCACTCTTAACAGAGATACTTCTATCGTCTATTCGCCTCAGCTCTTACTCTCAATCCCCAGGTAGGTTAAGGAGGCTGCTGCCTTGCTGCCTACACAGGCCTTTCTTCCATACCTATAGTTTTACAATGACCTCGTGCAACAGTTCCTTGAACCGTTCACGCCTGCCCACCTGTGAGGCTCCTCACACAGGTTAGAGTCGAAGGGCTTGTGGGCCTGTGGGGAATGATAGGAGAAGGGAAGTCCAAGGGTCCTGGTTCCAGGGCTATAGACCTACAATCAAAAGAGAGTCGGTTGTTGTTGGAAGGGTGTGTAAAAAAGAAAAAGAAGATGTTGTAGAGAGTAAAGAGATTTGTTGTCGAGTTAGTGCACGAGAGCTTTGCAATTTGTCGGAAAACCTAAGGACGAAGCACTAAGGCGACGTAGACAGAAGGAAAGATTCGATATTGCAAAGCTAAGGTTACTACAGGAAGAAAGTAAGTACTTATACTACGAGGCCTTATGTCTACGGCGTGTACTACACATGTACTTTAGGGTAGGTTCCTTATGTAAGCGAAATAATAGATATTGGTAAATTCGTAATATCTTCCATGGCAAGTGGCCTGCCCTGTGTCTGACCCCAAGTTTGCAGCCTACTTGCGGGATCTGTTACATCCATACCTTCCATCCGGATCCGCTTTGTCCGACTTATTTTCCCGCACTTTATTTAATCCCTATTCCGCTCGGATCCGCTCTGTCCGAAATATTTTCTCACACTATTTAGCATCCTTTATTATCCGCTCGGATCCGCTGCATCCGAAGATATTTTCCCACGCTTTATTCCTTCATTATCGCTTCCTCACAGATCCATCGGATCCGCATTTTCCACACTTCCGATTTCTTCCGACTTCTCATATTCCTTCCGCATCACTGTTCCGTATGTTCCGCTTTCGCATCCACATGTTTTACTCGTTTCTCCTCATGACCTTTTCTCATGATTTATGTGCTGCGCACATTTCTCCTTATATTGTTTTATTCCCTTGCTATTGTCTTTTCTCTACAACGTGTTTTATTCTGGTCCATTCCGGATCCGTAGTATAAAAGCTAGATACTTTTTGTATGTAGCTTAAGTCAAAAATCGACTAAGCTGGTCTTTATTCTCTTGTGTTCATTCTGAGCCAACACAAACGTCGATCCGGTTCCGGCCCGGTAAATACTCAGACTTCGTCCTCTCATTTCTTATTTCATAGGATCCGCTTCGGATCCGATATTTCTATTTTTAGTGCTTCTGAGACTTCCGCCCAGGCTCCGGAGTTCCAGAACTCTCTTTCCTAGCTTCGGACTTGCCCGGACTTAACAGTATTTTTGACTTTCCTCTCGACTTTGTGTTGGATTGTCACTATGTCTCAATCATCTAATTCTCACTCTCAACCTTCCATTTCCTCTCCTATCCTTCGAAATCTCTTTGGAAACACTTTTCATAATACCAATCCCCATCGGAACTCACGCCGTTCTTCTGGAATCTTTTCTCTTCATGCATCTGATCTTCCGACACCTACTCCTGCCACTCCACATAGACATCAATTTCCCTCTCCGGCTCCATCGCAGGCTCCGCTTGGTCCGGACCGTCCGGAAATTTTTTCGGATTCATCGGATCCTTTGCTGCGCGCACTCACTCAGTTTGCCACAACTATCGAGAAATTGGGTTCAGACAAGTCTCTTATTAAAGAACCTGAAATCTTTGATGGTAATGATCCCCACAAACTCCGTCCCTTCCTAGTCACTGTTCAGCTCAACATTAACTCTTCTCCGGATGTTTTCTCCTCGGATGCGAGTAAAATTGCATTCATCCTTTCCTATCTCTCCGGTCTGGCACTTGACTGGTTTGAACCGGAAATTTTAGATCCGGATCCGCAGAACCCTCCGGCTTGGAGTCTGTCTTTCTCGCACTTTGTCAAGGAGCTTCAGGACAATTTTGGACTTTTCGATGCCACTGGAGATGCAGAACATAAACTCTCCAACCTTCGGATGAGTGACAATGATCGTCTCTCAGAGTATACTGTCAAATTTAATCAGTATGCTGCATTAGTGCCCTTTGATGAGCCATCACTCCGCTTTTTCTTCCGGAAAGGCCTGGCTCCGAGGCTCAAGGATGAGCTGTCACATCTTGCGGAAGCAGCTAGTTTGCGTAATTTGCGTACGCAGGTTGCTCAACTTGATGCTCGCTATTGGCAACGTCATTCGGAACGCCTCCGAGAGCATGATCTTTCTCATTCTGGCTCCGCCGGATCCGATCATGGATCCGAGAACGCATCCGATAGCACTTCCGACTCTGCTTCTGATCATTTTTCTGACCATGTTTCCGACTCTGCCTCTGAAAATCAATCCGATTCTGGTTCCTATCATTCCAATATTCCTTCCGACTCTGGCTCCGATAACTTTGATATGTATTCTGACTCTGGCTCAGATCACTCGGATTCTGGATTCGAGCCAGACTCTACCTCGGACTCGGAATGATCTTCATGAACCTTCTTTTTATATATATTTTTACGTCCAAATCCTTCTGCATTTTATTTTTTCGCACCAATTTCGGATCCGCAGGCTCCAATTTTCGCATTGCGCATCCGATTTTCGGCTCCTTTCAATTGTTTTTAGTCCTGTACATTCAATTTCGGATCCGCACGATTTTTTTTTCCTTTCCTTTGTGCATTTTATTTCGGATCTGTTCTATCTTTTTTGCCTTTCATAATCCCATTTTATATGTATTTCGGATCCGCCGGCTCCTATTTTCATATATACTTTGTATTGTTTCATTTTATACATCCAATTTCGGATCCGCTGGCTCCTATTTGATTATACTTTTTCATTCTTTCATTTTACACATCCGATTTTTGGATCCATCGGCTCCTGCTTTTATATTTTTACTATTTCATTTTACACATTCCATCAGTTCCTTGATTTTTTTGCACATTCAATTTTTCACATCCGCCGGATCCTATGTTTCAGTTATGTCCATTGCACACCTATTTTTCGGACCCACCGTTTTCTTGTTTCTGACTTGAATTCTTTTTATCAATAATTTTTATTACTTCTAGCATCCGCTTCTTTTGATCTGCATTGACTTTTTGTCTGGAGAGCTCCTACCTTACCTTGACATTTTTTGTCTATCTTCGGATTCTACTTGAAAACTTATCTAGGATATCATTTCGCTTTCTCACTACAACCCGTTGGTTGATTGAGTACAAAGCAAATACTTTCTTCCAGATACTAATCTTGTTGTTTCCTTCAGCGCGCTTGCCTTGGATTAGCAACTGCTTACCAATGCATCCCATCCGAGTCACTCCGATTTCCACAAAATCACTTCGACTCAATCTCTAGTCCTCCGACTATCCATCTCGCTCTCAGACTACTCCCAGATACATGCATTTCAAACTTCTATCCTATGTCTCTCGAGGGCTCGAGCCTAAGAGGGGGATACTGTTACATCCATACCTTCCATCCGGATCCGCTTTGTCCGACTTATTTTCCCGCACTTTATTTAATCCCTATTCCGCTCGGATCCGCTCTGTCCGAAATATTTTCTCACACTATTTAGCATCCTTTATTATCCGCTCGGATCCGCTGCATCCGAAGATATTTTCCCACGCTTTATTCCTTCATTATCGCTTCCTCACAGATCCATCGGATCCGCATTTTCCACACTTCCGATTTCTTCCGACTTCTCATATTCCTTCCGCATCACTGTTCCGTATGTTCCGCTTTCGCATCCACATGTTTTACTCGTTTCTCCTCATGACCTTTTCTCATGATTTATGTGCTGCGCACATTTCTCCTTATATTGTTTTATTCCCTTGCTATTGTCTTTTCTCTACAACGTGTTTTATTCTGGTCCATTCCGGATCCGTAGTATAAAAGCTAGATACTTTTTGTATGTAGCTTAAGTCAAAAATCGACTAAGCTGGTCTTTATTCTCTTGTGTTCATTCTGAGCCAACACAAACGTCGATCCGGTTCCGGCCCGGTAAATACTCAGACTTCGTCCTCTCATTTCTTATTTCATAGGATCCGCTTCGGATCCGATATTTCTATTTTTAGTGCTTCTGAGACTTCCGCCCAGGCTCCGGAGTTCCAGAACTCTCTTTCCTAGCTTCGGACTTGCCCGGACTTAACAGGATCCTTCCACGTTCTCCCTCGAACACGCATCTGACGAGCTTATCAACTTCTTGCGAACCAAGATCTTTACCGTTGATCCCTCAAAACGTGCTTCGTTGGCAGTAAATCCGGGACTTTGTTAAGAGGAAGCCTTTGTTTGAAAAGGAAGGATTCTTCTCGAACCTTTTCAGCTTGTAAACGGTGTTGGTATGTTGAAGACATGGATCAGCTACAAGCGAGCTTTGTCTTGGGCCGAAAAAGGGAAAGCACATTGGTTGAAAGTTCTGGTTGGACGCTAACATGTGATCTTTTCCGAGCTATCAAGGTGTCGATTTTGGATAAACTTTGTATTCTCAACATCGTTATGGACTGGGTTATACTCGACAATAGGTTGGATTCTGTTTAGGAGGTTCTAGGTACTGCTTAGCAGCTCGAGCTCTGCTCATCAGACGCGACGAGTGCTATAACGGACCAGCCTCTCAATGGAGGATTCAGGTACTGCTTAACACCCGGGCACTGTTTAATTACGCTGGTGTGGGTCTTTCACTTGACGAGGAAGGAGTACTACTTAACAGATTCGGACACTGTTCACCAGATGTACCGAGTGCTGCAACAACTCACCTCTGCGTAGACTTGGGTCTTACTTAACGGACCAACCTCAGCAGATCAGGCACTGATTAAGAGGTCGAGTTATAGCCTAATGAGGTATGGGTGCTCTTTTCTTAGTACCGCTCAACTGACTCACCCCTATAGCGGACTTGGGTCTTCCTTAACGGACCAACCTCCTAGCAGATCGGGTACTACTTGGCTGCTTAACGCTTTGCAGATGTGCCGAGAACCGCTTAACCGACTCATCTCTGTGTAAAAGATTCGACATTGCTTAATGGGCCGACCTCTGCTAAGGCTGATTACTCTTGTAACTAGCGATTTGTAAGTTTGTTCCTCTTTCCTTCATATCGCTAATACAATTCATTGAACAGATGCATGTGCGCGAACATCATACCGTTTATACCCACTGTTGAAATGAACCCACTCGATTCATGATTGGGCCATTGTTATCTATACGTATCCTCGATGAGACAACTACTAACATGATTCATCTGTTGCTGTTGATAAGACGGACCCTTGTGCTGTCTCGAGCTTTTTCGCGGTTGAAACCATTGTAATACAAGCGTTATGAGACTGGGGATTATAATGTAATCTTACGAATTGAACTGATTTTGACGAAGTATTATTGAGGGAGAAAAAAAGTATGTGTACCAAGTCAACAGCATTAGTGCCTGGATTTAGAGCGCACGATGAGTTTGTATTCTGGTATCTTTGGGCGTCGATTTAGATACTTCTTATGACTCGAACGAGAATCTAGCATTGAAGACGTTTGAGTCATGATGCCATCGCGGCACCGATTTAGAGCACTTGACGTCCAGAGTTGCTTGAAAAAAAGAAATATAAATATCTAAATATGGCAACGGGAAGCGGACCGGTAGCACGGGATGTGGTGGTTTCATCATCAGCATTTTACTTACTTCAACTCCACGACGGGGGCTCGTCATGAAGCCATTCCCAGCTAGCCCCCGCCGCCAAACCCACAGAAAACGTATTTCTGCACTCCGACTATCCTCAGACACAACTGCTACTCTCCCCGAATACATCGCTACTGGCGGCTGGTCTCGCTCTGACCAGGAGACGCCCTCGGATCTCCCACCAGACTACCCGGACAGCGCTGAAGAAGCCGACGAAGACACAGACGACGAAAACGAGGAGGACAGACGTTCACCTTACGTCCCACAGTTGACCGGGCTCCACTCGCCTCGCAGTGCTCGTCCCAAGCGACATCGAAGGAAGCCTTCCAGCCCATCAAGCTCTGATCTCTACCTTGATTCGCTTTTAGAAAGAAGCGTGCATGCCCTCGAAATGTCCAATGCCCTTCTTCAGTCCTCCATGTCTACCCAAAACACCCTTTCCAACGTTTTCTCAGCCGGCTCTCCCCCAGATTCCACGCTTGAAGCTAGTGCCCAAGGCCTTATCAGGAACAACAAGGATATGCACGAGGTCTGGGCTGACGATTTGGCTGAGATTAGCAGAGATGTAGAGAGGCTGTTTGGTGATAATTCGTCCGAGGAGCAAATTCGGAGTCGGAAGAATAGCAAGGAGGGCAGTATCAGCAGTAGTGTTCCAACTTTGACTTCACCCCTGCGACAACATCGACGTAGACCGTCGCTGGATCTACGGAGCACTTCGGACAAGCCCCAGCTGCGGTACGACCGGCAGAATCGTGGTCAACTCGTCGCTCGTCCACCACGAGCACTGACGCAATACGTCGTTGCCGACACCAACGGCCAATTCGATAACGGTATCGTCCTACCTTCGACTCTTGGTCTACGATCGGCCTCATCTCATCATGCTGCTCCTTCATCTCCAATCATTATCGATAAACCCCCAGAACCATCCACGAGAGCGTATAATATGCTCTCGTCTTTTGTTGCCAGGTCCAATTCTTCTGGTAGAAGCTCACGCCGAGGCTCCAACAATAGCTCAACCGTTGAACGGCCGTCATCATCTTCTCGTCGGCAATCCAAACAAAATTCTCCCGAGAGATCAACGACATCACGTTCAAGCTCGAGAACACGTAGACATAAACCCTCTTCACCCTACTCTCACGCAGGTCCTTCCGGATCCTCATCATCCTCGAGTTTGACCATAACAAGCAGCTCTTACACCGCCAGTTCAAACTCGACTTCACATTCCCAATCCCTTCCTCACATCCAACGACCCATGACCCCTCCTCAAGAAGAATCTTCCTCTTCATCCGACAGCTATTCGGCGAAACAAACCATTTCTGCTCTACGCAAAATCCTCATTGAACAGTCTCCGCCTCCTCCTCCACCTCCTGCCGTAGTAAAAAGACCTCCACCTTCATTGATGAGAATCAAAACAGCACCTCCAGCTGAAGCAGGTACATCTACGGCGACAGCGTCTATATCGAGACTCTTCACCAAATCGACGCATACGAGCTCGACGAGGCCTCCTTCACCACCGAGGATTTCGTCTATGAAGGGTAAAGGAAGGAGTACACCTAGTCATTCGAGAGGTGGATCAGTTAGTGCGCCTGTTAGTCTTGGTGGAAGCGGGGTGACTACGCCGAGTGAGAATGGGTTTTTGGAGGTGACGACAACTTTAGGTGTACCCTCTACCTCTACTTCTGCGTCAGCACCACCATCCATACCATCCTCTGCGGTTCCAACCGAATCCAAATTCAGCATCTCTGGTCTACCTACACCTTCGAGTCTTGCCAGTTTCTCGGATATGTTTGGAGCTGTTTCTGCTAAACTGACTTTGGGTAATCACTCTGTTGATGGATCACGGCCGAGCTCGCCAGGTTCGGGCATGTCCACGCCAAAGAGGATAAGTTTTGTAGAGCCTTTGGATGGGACGATCAAGGCGAGGGGAAAGGGAAAGGGTAAAGGAAAGAGTAGGGCAACGTTGATTGGGAGTATTATTGGTGTTGGGAGTAGGGAGGAAGAGCATAGCACAAACGGTAGTGGTGGTGGAAGTATAGCGAAGAGAAGGAGAAGAAGGAAGAATTCGGGTAGTCTCAGGAATAAATCAAGAAGACAAGGAAGCGGAGATTCGAAAGATGACAAGGAAAGTTGGTGGATGGGTTGGTTGATGGGAGCAGCTGCGTCTGGAGGGTATGGAGGTACAGCTGGAGCTGGGTCGACGATGAGACCAGAGTCGAGAACGGGTTGGGGAGGTCATTCGAGGTCGGGGAGTGGAGGGTATTCGTCTGGGTTGGATGATTGGACTATTTGATTTGGTGAGTAGGAATTATATTTCTCTTGTTCATCGTGGTCGCTTACGGTGCGCTTTGTTGTTCCAAGGTCCAAGCCTACTCTGTTTCCATAAGTTATTCAATGTAACTTATATATCCTTAAAGCCTCCTTGCCGCCTCTCTCGCCCCATTTTCGTTGTAGTTTTCTATTTTTCGTGTTTGTGTCAACGTCTTTTCACTGCTTTTTGTTGTTTACAAGCTGCTTTTTATGATTTAATACTATTCTCATTTTCATCGTCATTTACTTGTTCGGGTGTTACTTACTTGCGCTGATGCTAATTCTGGACTCTAACAGACAGAGCTCGCGTTTGCGAGTACCGAGTACCAACACCTGGCACATTGCATATAAACCCACATTACTACTCTCTGCACACTTGCATTCCCTTTTCATTACTTCTGCTTCTTCTATTCTGACTGACAAACTTTCATACTCGTTGATATTGATATTCTTTCTAGTTATCTCCACCTAGCTAGCACGATACGATGTTCATGACTGTCACGATTAACATGCATATTGTTTTTCAATTCGGCTCGTTTCATCTTTTTTCTCCGCTCATCGCGTTTTCCTGTTCCTAGCACGTCTTCCTTTTTCATTTACATTCGCACCTTTCTGCTTCCTCTCACATCTTGTCATCTATTTCTCTGGATTTGCATACATACCACGGTTGTCTTGACTTTCTTCCTTTTTTTTTCTGCATCGTCTCAATGCTCTGCGCTGCTACTCGCTACATACTTCAACTTCAAACCGATCGGCTCATTTTCGCGGTCCTAGGATCTCGATACAAATGGCGATGCTACATACCAGTTTCCGATTTGCCAAAAGGCGTCTCTCTGCATCGGTGACCTGGTCTGTATGCCTACGTCATCTTATGATCCGCCCGTCCCCATCCTTTCGTTTCAAACACTACGCCACGTCCGTACATAGACTCTTCCACTCCTTCATGCATATTCCTTAAATACGATACGCAGCTATCGTCTTCCCTCCTTTCCTTTGAAACATTCTTTGTTATTTCAAAATCAATTCCTCCTTTACGCAAATCTTTTTGCGGAATTTTGAAGTACATACATGTGTATTCTACTATCCATACCCTCTCTTTCTCAAGTACGTACGTAGATATAGAGTAGCGAGCTAGCGCGAAATGCAGCAGTGTATAAATGACTATGGCGGATGATCTAAGGGCCAGAATAAAAATGAATAAATATATAGTATATAACTCGAGAATAATATAAGAGATTCTGTAGACGCTATTATGCATTACTAGAATACTGATACTCCGTGCCAGAGGATTCATTTAAAGTAGACACTCTAGCAGGAGCCGAAGCAAATCGGATTGACTGGGACAATGATGTTTCATTTCTCAAGTCGTCCTTGGTTTTTTCGATAGATGCTACAATAATAATCAGATTTGGATATATGGCCTATATGTCATGATAAGTTTATAGTGAGTAGAAATTACATTTAGCAAAGAATTTAGAAATCCATACTGCTATAAAAGGTGCTGCTGCATCATAGCCTTGAAAAGGTAGGCTATTTACAAGTTGACTTTTCAAAGACATGATTGTGAAACTCTAACAGAATGAATGGATGAGATTTGGCAGCAGTTTCTGAATGTTTCCTCTTACCCATATTATACAATAAAATAAACCAGATTCCGCTAAAAATGCCAAAATTTTTAGGACCTTGTTTCTGTTGGTACAGGTTGAGTTTAGGTTCCTCTTTACATCTAGATAATGCAAACTGCAGGAAAATATTTCATAATATCAATCCCTGTATAGCAAATTTGAGGTACTGATACTTACCAAGCTTTATAACCAAATAATAAGGTCACTAATATATTTGTAGCAAGCGGGAGTACCGCATAGGTGACCAGAGTGTCATCAAAAAAGGCACCACTGTTCAGCAGAATATTATCAGCAATAAAATATAGTAGTGTTGCAACTGGTTTATGGGAACTTGAGTACCCAGACCATGGATATCTACAGCAGTCACTTACCAGAGGTGCCGAGGAAAAAAATCAATAATAAAGCTTGGATACTCCTTTGGCCTGGGAAAAGAATCCAAGCCCTCCAAGTCACAATAGCATCACTTATGAGAAACTTCGACAGATAATAAGTAGAGGAGAGCAAAAAAGACATTACTTGCACTTACATTTAATTTATTACTATTCAATAATATCCATAGAATTTGGAGTATCTTAGAGTATCCAGGCTCTAGTTCAGACTGGTCCCCAAAAGACTCAAATCCTGTCAGGTTGTACTTGATATATGCAACCATACTAGTTGTAGATATGACAAAGATAAACACTGTCAATAAAAACAGTATAAGCCTTGCCCTATGGTCAAATATTCCATTTTTTCTGTGAATACTAAAGTCAGACATCCTGCAAAAATACAAAGTGAATTTTAGTAACATACAAAAGCAAGCATGTCGCCAATCCAGAAATGACAACATATACACCATAACCGAGGGAGCTGAATGCAGTTTCAACATAGGAAACCTTGATCATAAAAATATCTCCTTCAGCCAAAGGTAGGGATTGCATAACTGAACTTGATAATGACAAGGTGAGAAGGTACTTGGAGATTCTGACAGAAAGTGCTCGAATCTTCAAGCTTATATTATATGCCTGGTTCCTGGTGATTGAAACCTATCAAACCATTTAAATTTCTATCATATCTGCTTGTGAACCTTCGGAGGATTTAGAGCAGTATAAATAGAAAATTTTAGATACTGAGTGTTCTGACTCCACTAAAAACTTGAAATCAATGATTGATCAATGATATATGAGAAAGCTTTCCCCATGACTGAGAGTCTTTGAATGGATTCCGGAAGATAATCTCAGACTATAGCAATAGCACCACAGATGTGCTGCACTAAGCCAAACGAGTTGATATTACTATGCACTGGCTCAAAAGAATGTTTATGTGGCCTAAGCGACCCACTGTGTCGTTTGATGAATCAAAGAGCCACGGACGCGACCACTCGTGAGATTTTATGTACAGTCAACCAGGGCTAGAATAATGATGAATAATAATATCTTCTAGGCACTCTCGATAAGCGAAGATCTAAGCATGCTACCAGGTTTATAAACCAACGACGAACGGAATCTCAACAGAATAATTATACTCTCAATCAGGACATCTCAAAGAGTATTAGTCCGATTTGGGGCCGAGCCACTAACGGGAGTCGCTGGTATGCCCAACATTTGTGCGCTGAGTGGAAATCTATAGGATGACGACACGCTAAGCAAGTATAAAAAAATCATCTTCAACCTTTACTCACTCTACGAGAGCATCCGGATTCAAGATGGCCAGCTCAGGCCTTGCACCGAGAACTTCTTCACAGCGGGAACGCAGTCTCTCACTACCTTCGTTGTACGCGATTTCGACAGAATTCTTGTATCGGTTGATAGCTTGTGCGATGATATGTGCGCACGTTCGACTCGTAATCCAAGTCCAGGAAGGAGAAATACCCCAGACAGCATCGAGGACCTCTGATAGGTGCACGGGTTCGAATTGCGCAGAAATGACAGTGTCGGTTAGTTGTGAGACGCTACGTGCAAACAAGACTTGACTAGATTCGTGGATGTCGCCTTGATAGTTGTAGAGGTAATGGAAAACGATGCGACAAGCATCTAGGTGGTTTGCAGCTTTGTTATTGCATGAAATAGAAATAAATCTAGATAAGACGGCGGTATAGAGCGAGGTGGTGAAATACTGCCCAAAGGTCCACAATGCACGCTGCTGAGAGTCGGGTACGGGAACGCGCCCAAGTTCTGGAAGGTATTCGATCAGTATTGTTTGAATGAGAGCTCGATGGTTTGATTTTTTCAAGTAGAACACAGGAGCAGACATGTATTCCGCACACGAGATAGAATCCAGTAATGTCTTGACCGAAGGAAATATCGCGTCTTGAGCAAACTTAAAATGCGCTTCTCGGAGAGCTGGAGGTTGGAACCACTTGACGAAACCATCGTCCCGTGGTTCACATAGAGATATAGCGAGAACCCATATTGCCTTCAGAGAGATATCGCGGTGGTCAACGTCAACCTGCAGATCTTTTAGGATACATGCTTGAATGGCGTTTTGACCTGGAGACAAATGAACGCTGCCGAGTAACTCTAGTTCACAGCGTCCCCAGAGGTTCCGCACGGCTTCCTTGTCTACTATTCGTCTCGAGAGATAATCCAATACACGTTTTCTACATCCTGCAGAGAACGGATGATCCGATAGAGTTTGCCGCATAGAGAAGATGACTCGCATCCAATGGAACATGAGCTCGTCGGTCAAAGAGTTCAAGTTGGGATTGATTGAATCGTAGTTCCGGATAAATGAATTGCAGGTATCTATCCATTCTTGATCACTAACTTCGACGGCAAGGTGAGGG
Organism: Stygiomarasmius scandens; assembly: GCA_037954225.1. Taxonomy (NCBI): domain Eukaryota; kingdom Fungi; phylum Basidiomycota; class Agaricomycetes; order Agaricales; family Campanellaceae; genus Stygiomarasmius; species Stygiomarasmius scandens. The sequence goes on along the minus strand of JBANRG010000002.1, from coordinate 520,038 downwards.
AGGATAGTTTTACACATGACATCTAATTCATGCGGTAGAATTCTCTCGCGAGAACAATAGCCCAGATAGTGGACAAGGATATATAGGCGTGATACTATCCAGCACTTATCACTCTCGAGTTGTGAAAGAATTTCTCTAATGTCGCTGATGTATTCTTCAACAGAAGTTGATGCCCTATATAAAAGATCCGACATCTCGTTGCAGTGACTATGGATATATGGGTAATGTGGAAGTCTGGAATTGGCGAGATCAACCCCGCGCCATATTGTCTTTGCCAAGAGAACCCGTTCAAGCAGATGACGAGGATTGTCTGTCGAAGATAACATACGAGTTATCATCCCGACACAGTACTTTAGGTTAAGCATCCGGCTCAGGTTAATGGCAGCTACCGCTGAAAGCACGTATTCACGACGAAGATGATGTGAAGATAGAAGTAGAGAGATGACCTTGGAATCAAAGAAGTAGACACGACTATTGCTTCGTTCCAGTTGTACTTGTGGTTGAGGTTCTTGTATCAACATCAACGCCAGTGACCAAAGGGCTCGGCTGCAAGCTGGTTCACTAGGGTCGGGATGGTCACGATCTGTCCAATGACTGGCCTTCTGAATAAGCTCTCCAATGCGAGAGATGATGTTGACGTCAGGATCCAATGAATGCAAGAGGGGCATGAGCATTTCCCTGTTTGCAACACGGACACCACTTGGACCATAAACAGCGTCCGGTATGGCTTCGATGAACGGTAAAAGTTCCTCGTCATCGGTCAAGGAGTTGACAGTATATACGAGGGCCTGCTGATCGCGTTCTACTGTGTTCAACACCGATTCGTCGAGCATAGCTTCCGTGAGACTCAACTCCTGTTTTGACAGTTCGTGTCTACGGGCTAGCAGACTACCGATGTTATTTCCTAAGCGCCAGAGGACACTGGAAAAAGGAGTACGGTAGGGTGCATTGAGGTAGAGCAGCGGAAGACAAGTGAGTCCGATGTATATCGCTAAAAATATGACGAGAATAGTGGCCATGAGGTAGGCCAATGGCCGATTCACTGGAATGAGGAAACTAACCAATCCGGTGAAAAAGAAGACGAGCGATACATGGAGCAGAATGGGGATCATATCAACAAAGGTATGCATTCCGAAATCACGCATTCCAAAGTACATGAAGGCGAGCATCCTCGCATGACGAACGGGAGAAGGTCGTAGCGTTGTTTTGTGGATAAAATCTCGGGTCCATTGTTGTACGAAAGTAGCAAGTAACGAACACGTCAACGCCAAAGCGAGACTAAGGAACCAAAGTGCATTGCAGATTATGGATGATGTCGCAGGCTTGTCCTCGGGTAGCGACTGAAACTCTGCGGTTGTTCCATTGGACATCGAAGCTAATTGTTGGGAGATTTGAATGAGCATCAAAACAGTACTTTGGGAAGGATCAGTTTCGAGGGTTTTATAGCTCTCGATAATGAACGCTGTTAGGCTGGCAGAGTAGAGTGCCGACTAAGTCCAGTCAATATACGGTCTAAGATAAAGCAAGAGTTAACGCACAAACAGCAGCATTCCGTCCATGTCATTCTTCCATCCTTGTAATAGATGCTGGTCGTATCTTTGCGCTTCTCCAATATAAACGTTCCATAGCTTGGAGCATGCATCTTCGTCGACGGTCGGTCGGTAGGTTTCTGGGAGAGATAGAAGTCATCTGGCACATTCCACAGAAGCACAAGGCTGGTACCTTTTACGCTATCTGAATTCCCGGCTTTGTTGTATTCTATATCATTTGCGGTGGGACCTTTCAGAGAGATGTAAGACCTAAGGACTGGGGTTGTTCAGTTTGGAATATCTACATAGAAGACGATCCTGCCTACTTGACATAGGGCTAGTTCAGTCCTGAGCCAGAACGGCCTAACAGCTTCTCATCATCGCAATACATGACACTGAATGTCAATGTTAGCGTCAAACTTTATCAACAATCAAGGAAAATTCATCAATCTCACCCAAGTGCTCATCGAAGCTTGCGTGATACGATAAGCTTGGGCTGCTATCGTAGGTACGACCATCAACATAGAACAGTGTGGAGAAAAGCAGAAAGAAGAAATGCTGAGGGATGAAGGAAGGAGAATAACTCATAAATGATTGGTCCAAACTGACGCGGATTCGGACTAGAAGCCAATCCCTTCGTGTACTCAAGGTCAGAAACCGTCACTAACCTACTCGCAATCGTTTTTGCCAAGGTTTGCGTGAGGCTTCACTTGGTACTGGACTTGCATGGCAAAACAAATGAGGACCAGAGTCGGATTTTCATTGGATGAAAGGGAATTACTCGATCCGTCCTTTGTCCGTTTTCAAGATAGTATCTTCACGTCTCCTCGGATCCACCATCTTTTCTCCACAAAATATCTGTACCGTTCTGGCATCTTTTCTATCAACGTAATGACCAGCTGTGGGCTTGATCACGAGGAGAGTCAGAAACTGAGGTGCGCGTCTTTTTGTTTTCGTTTTGCCTTTTGCCAACTTGTCTCTTACCCGCTGTCGACATATTCCTCAATGTTGTCCTCGTCTAGCTTCGACAAAAGGGCAAAAGAATTGGGATTTTCTCAACAACAATAATAAAGCTCAATCCCTTTCCGGCTGACTTCCTCCATTACTCAATAAGATACAAAGTCCCCCGTTCGCCGTGTCTGCAGCTCTCTCTCCACCATCCACAACATCATTCCCTCAAGACTACAATAGTACCCAGTGCCTCGACGTCTCTGAGAGCCACCTCAACTCGTCTGCACTGTCCAGTACCTGTTGTCTCGATGTTTGTAAAGCTCTTCACCAAGCGCAACGTCTCTGTCTTTCACCAATCTTTATAGACCGTGACTAATTCACGACGCCCACTTTCGCTGCCTTTTATTCCATAGCGGTTCGAGAATTCCATCATATCGCCGGATGCAATCTATTCCTTCCGGGACCATATAAGCCTCCTACTTTATGGTCCGCTTTACGCAAAGTTTTCCCGCAAACTTGGACATTTCACCAAGATTTACGAAAGCGGTCGATCTCAGCCCCAGCTACTGGACGTCTTCCGTCCGAAAACCGACTTCTTCAGCGTTCAAGAGTTACGGTAACGACGTTCCATATCTGCGGACGTCTATGAACGAGTTGAAGAGACCTCTTAAAAAACCGGTGGATGTTGTTCAGGTGAATCCTGGCCGCTTATCGTTATTAGAACCAGCATCTTCTCCAGCTTCAGCGAAACGGCAACGTGAATGGAGATTCGTAGAGAGGTAGAATGGTCTGAACAGGCGAGTCTTTTCTTTTCTTGCTCGTTTCGACCGTTTGCGCTTACTTTTGAGTTTTGGAGAGTGCGCGGACGACTACTTGCTTCGCAACGAGAATGAGTACAGGAACAATCTGAGAACCGTTCGTTAGACTGGTTGATTGCATAGGTACGTCGCTTGTCATTGTATCGTCATCTCACTATTGCATTCGTTTTCCCGATTAGACTTTGCATTCGCCCAGCTCTATAATCCATGCCTCTCGGAGTAGTTCCCTGCGACTACTGGGTTCCGCAGTCATTGCGTTGGGTTGTTTTATCGACTACATTGTGTGGATAGGCTCGTTTATCTCTTCAGGTGATATGAATAATTATTGAGCCTTTATGGTCTTCGATGTTTGGGTTCGGTCTAGACTTCACTCGAGGTTACTTTCTGTAATCTTCCATTTTGAGTTTTATGATATACTTACGTTGTTGAAATGATATTCATGCAATGACCAGGCAATTGATTATCTCTGTAGCGGATTGTCCATAGATTTAGATTATTTGGATACTGAAATGTGGGTATTTCACTGAATGCGACCAAAGCTACTGAGTTGGGATGCCGTTTTATTGGTTATCGATAGAGTAAATGATGGTTGGTGGCTAGACAGTGACTAGACGGATAATAATCTGAGAATCAAATGCTACAGAGCACCGGCGTTCGTACTATGAGATGCAAACATTGGGATCTTCGTGTCGATATTGGTGTATGTCTGGGTACATCATGTCGTAACGATTCAGTTGGAATTTTTTACTGGTTTGCTCGGAACAAGAGACTAGCCAGATCAATCGCAGAAGGGTGCAGCCGAAGTGAACCAAATCTAAGGCGCAATTTTAAAGTAAACAGTCTGGTCTTAAAGTTTACTAATACAGTTTCAATTCATTCTAATAAAAGATCTTTGTACTTAAGGTTCACGGACTGGTTTTAGAGTTTGCAGACGGATATTAAGGTTTACTAACTGTCAATCAATACAACTTCACGTGCATTGGAACGAGTTGCATTGTGTTCTTCAGCGTCTATCAGCGTCGGTAAAGTCTTGCAACTTTTCAAGTCTTCGAGAATTGCATCAGCACTTCCAATCAACATGGATATTCATGGAAATAAAGGAATTCAAAGCACAGGAGAAGGTCATGGGTATATAAGTGAGCAACATGGAGTGCCTGGTGGTAATGAGCTGGCTTCGAGTAAGTGGTGTTATATTTCTTCACATTTAATTTCCTGGGTATCATGTTTTTAAAATTGTGGATGCAATCAAACTTTAATACTAAGCTTGAGGCTTAGTGACTTGATTATTGCTCGAAAATAGTTTCATACTGCTTATCAATCCTGCTTCATTCTATTATAGTTTGACTTATCTATAACTTTTAACCAGGATCTTCTGTCAATTTCTTTGAAGGAGCTTCCTACAATAATTTTAATAATACAAATTTCACAAACATTCTGGGGAATCAGATACAGAATCACTTCTGTGAGTTCCCAATGAAATATTTATTTTTCCCTCTAATTTTTCTATTTAGATGAAAGTGATGTGAAAGAAAGGCATGATGACCATGGACTTCCCATCATCAAAGAGAGACTTGATCCAATTATCCACCCAGCTAGAAAACTGGATGTTTGTATGGAAGGAACTCGTGTAAAGCTATTGCAGGATCTTTGTGACTGGATTATAACCTCTGAAACTGGGACTGCTTGGATTTATGGAACTGCAGGGACTGGAAAAAGTGCTGTGGCAGTCACCTTGGCATCTAGAATCAGAGATATAGGGGATAGCCAAGTCAAGCTTGCACTAACTTTCCATTGTGTCAAAGGGCAGGAGACAAGTGACATCTTTGCTCTGATACCCACTTTGTGTTACAATCTGGCAAAAGTGCATTTAGGATACAGAAAAAATCTAGTGGAACTGCTGAAGAATGATTCAGCTCTAAATGGTAGATTACCTCTTGGTGAACAGTGTGGCAGATTTCTGAATCCTGCACTTCTCGGGAAAGTGAATTCAAAGATAGTCATAATTATTGATGGTTTTGATGAATGGGGTACTGCTGTACACCATGAGCTAGTGCTTGGATATTTGATTAACCTGTCAGCTGAGATCAAATGGCTGAAGCTAATCATAACAAGCCGGCCTCATGTGGAGATTGAAAAACCAATGTTTGCTACAGACTTTGTGGAAAAGTTTGATCTGACAAGTGACTATAATGCAAATGATGATGTTGCAACAGTCATCAGAACAACCTTATCAAATAGTCATGTAAATTTTCCACAAGAACAGATTAACAAATTGATTGCAAAAGCTGATGGACTTTTTATATATGCAGTTACTGCAACTACTTTTATTCAGAAAAATGAACTTGATGAAATGAAAAATATGGAAACCATTCTTGCTACAGAAATAGAATGGGATTATCCAAGTAACTTTTATGTCACCCCACTTTTTGCAATATATGAACAAGTGCTGCAGAAATCCTTTGCCTCTGATTCTGCAAAGAGACATTTAAAAACTGTTATGACTGTGATAATGATTACTCCAGAGCCAATCTCCACTACTACACTTTGTCAACTATTGGAAGGTACAAATGATATAAACTCCAGTATTGTGATGAAGGTCTTGGAAAGCCTTAAAGCAGTGGTATATGAGCGAGATGGAAGACTCTTCAATCATCTGTCATTTCAGGAATTTCTTTGCCTACAGGACAAAGAATATTCAAATGTTGAAATTCTGAGTAAATATCATATAGAGTTGGCAAATAGTTGTCTGAGAATTATGAGACAAGAACTTCAATTCAATATTTGTAGGCTGGAAACATCCTGCTTGAGAAATTCTGAGGTCAAAAATCCTACTTTAAGCAAAAGAGTAGACAAATATATTTCAGCTCATCTGCAGTATAGTTGCAAATGCTGGACCATCCATTTAAAAGAAGCAAGAAAGTTTGCAGAAGCAGATGATTTGAAAGATTTGGTGGAAGTATTCATGGGTGGAAAATGGATGATATATTGGGTTGAGTGTCTAAGTCTCATTGGAATGACATACTCAATATATAATTATCTCAACAATGTAGAGCAGTGGATAAAGGGTCAAGATGTACCTGGAGATCAGAAGGTTTCAAAGTCATCTATAACAGGCTCATTCCAAAGGCTGTCTGAAAAGTTGAAGGACTCAAAAATAACAAGGAAAGTTCATGGATCAAAAAATAAACAAATTGCCAAGAATACTGGAGATAATTTGAAAAGAAAACTTATAGAAACAGTGGATAATATGAAGTATATGATGAATAGATTCACATATGCAATTAGTGAAAGCACCCCACAATTGTATATAAGTGCTCTTGCCATGCTACCAGAAGACTCAAACATACTGGAACATTATAACACATATTTGGCTAAAACGGTCAGAATTGAAAACTACAAGCAGAATAACAAATGCTTGAGAGCTTTGTGGTGTTCAAGTAGTGTTTGGAGCATATCATGTTCATCAGATATGATTCACACTGTGACTGGAGAGGGAGATGGAACAATCACAATGTGGAATATACAGACTGGTAGAAAAGCAGGCAAATTTTATGGCCACACATCTTCAGTGCAAGCTGTTGCATATTCTTCTGATGGGAGATATATGGTGTCTGGATCTCATGACAAGACAGTCAGGATATGGGATGCCCAGACTGGCAAGCAAGTGGGGCAACCCCTCCAAGGCCACACAAATGGGGTAAAAGCTGTTGCATATTCTCCTGATGGGAGATATGTGGTGTCTGGATCTGATGACAAGACAGTCAGAATATGGGATGCCCGGACTGGCAAGCAAGTGGGGCAGCCCCTTCAAGGCCACACACATGAGGTGCAAGCTGTTGCATATTCTCCTGATGGGAGACATGTGGTGTCTGGATCTCATGACAAGACAGTCAGAATATGGGATGCCCAGACTGGCAAGCAAGTGGGGCAACCCCTCCAAGGCCACACACATCAGGTGCAAGCTGTTGCATATGTTCCTGATGGGAGATATGTGGTGTCTGGATCTTATGACAAGACAGTCAGAATATGGGATGCCCAGACTAGCAAGCAAGTGGGGCAGCCCCTCCAAGGCCACACAGGTTGGGTGGAAGCTGTTGCATATTCTCCTGATGGAAGATATGTGGTGTCTGCATCTCTTGACAACACAGTCAGAATATGGGATGCCCAGACTGGCAAGCAAGTGGGGCAGCCCCTCCAAGGCCACACACATGGGGTGCAAGCTGTTGTATATGTTCCTGATGGAAGATATGTGGTGTCTGGATCTTGGGATAAGACAGTCAGAATATGGGATGCCCAGACTGGCAAGCAAGTGGAGCAGCCCCTACAAGGCCACATAGATGGGGTGCAAGCTGTTGCATATTCTCCTGATGGGAGATGTGTGGTGTCTGGATCTTGTGACAAGACAGTCATAATATGGGATGCCCAGACTGGAAAGCAAGTGGGGCAGCCCCTCCAAGGCCACACAGATTGGGTGCAAGCTGTTGCATATTCTCCTGATGGGAGATGTGTGGTGTCTGGATCTCTTGACAAGACAGTCAGAATATGGGATGCCCAGACTGGCAAGCAAGTGGGGCAGCCCCTCCAAGGCCACACAGATGGGGTGCAAGCTGTTGCATATTCTCCTGATGGGAGATGTGTGGTGTCTGGATCTAATGACAAGACAGTCAGAATATGGGATGCCCAGACTGGCAAGCAAATGGGGCAGCCCCTCCAAGGCCACACACATTGGGTGCAAGCTGTTGCATATTCTCCTGATGGGATATATGTGGTGTCTGGATCTTGGGACAAGACAGTCAGAATATGGGATGCCCAGACTGGCAAACAAGTGGGGCAGCCACTCCAAGGTGACACACATTGGGTGCAAGCTGTTGCATATTCTCCTGATGGGAGATATGTGGTGTCTGGATCTTCTGACAAGACAGTCAGAATATGGGATACCCAGACTGGCAAGCAAGTGGGGCAGCCCCTCCAAGGCCATGCATATGTGGTGCAAGCTGTTTCATATTCTCCTGATGGGAGATATGTGGTGTCTGGATCTCGGGACAAGACAGTCAGAATATGGGATGCCCAGACTGGCCAGCAAGTGGGACAGCCCCTCCAAGGCCACACAGATGGGGTGAAAGCTGTTGCATATTCTCCTGATGGGAGATATGTGGTGTCTGCATCTCTTGACAACACAGTCAGAATATGGGATGCCCAGACTGGCAAGCAAGTGGAGCAGCCCCTCCAAGGCCACACACATGGGGTACAAGCTGTTGCATATTCTCCTGATGGGAGATGTGTGGTGTCTGGATCTGATGACAAGACAGTCAGAATATGGGATGCCCAGACTGGCAAGCAAGTGGGGCAGCCCCTTCAAGGCCACACACACTGGGTGCAAGCTGTTGCATATTCTCCTGATGGGAGATATGTGATGTCTGGATCTCATGACAAGACAGTCAGAATATGGGATGCCCAGACTGGCAAGCAAGTGGGGCAGCCCTTCCAAGGCCACACACATTGGGTGCAAGCTGTTATGTATTCTCCTGATGGGAGATATGTGGTGTCTGGATCTCATGACAAGACAGTCAGAATATGGGATGCCCAGACTGGCAAGCAAGTGGGGCAGCCCCTCCAAGGCCACACAGATGGGGTGCAAGCTGTTGCATATTCTCCTGATGGGATATATGTGGTGTCTGGATCTGGTGACAAGACAGTCAGAATATGGGATGCCCAGACTGACAAGCAAGTGGGGCAGCCCCTCCAAGGCCACACAGATGGGGTGCAAGCTGTTGCATATTCTCCTGATGGGAGATGTGTGGTGTCTGGATCTGATGACAAGACAGTCAGAATATGGGATGCCCAGACTGGCAAGCAAGTGGGGCAGCCCCTCCAAGGCCACACATATGGGGTGAAAGCTGTTGCATATTCTCCTGATGGGATATATGTGGTGTCTGGATCTTATGACAAGACAGTCAGAATATGGGATGCCCAGACTGGCAAGCAAGTGGGGCAGCCCATCCAAGGCCATGCATATGGGGTGCAAGCTGTTTCATATTCTCCTGATGGGAGATATGTGGTGTCTGGATCTTATGACATGACAGTCAGAATATGGGATGCCCAGACTGGCAAGCAAGTGGGGCAGCCCCTCCAAGGCCACATGGATTGGATGCAAGCTGTTGCATATTCTCCTGATGAGGGATATGTGGTGTCTGGATCTAATGACAAGACAGTCAGAATATGGGATGTGAAAATATCAGCTGAAAATTCATGTGTTCACTCTCCCCCAAATCAGTCCTGTTTTATAAATTCCCAAGGCTGGCTCTGCTCACAAAATAACTCAAGCCTTATTCTTTGGATCCCAACTGAAATGATAGGTGGATTTAGTGATGTTAGACAAAAACTTGCTATTGGCCAAAATGCTGCAAATTTCCCTGTGCTTGTAGATTGGAAACATTTTGTATATGGTGACTCTTGGACTGCTGTTTGGAAAGCCAATGACTGAGTGGATACTTCTATTACTCTTACTTTTAAAAAACTTTTTGGATTGTCTCCTAAGGTGATCATATTGTCAATATACATTTTTCATAGTAACTATATGAAACATTTCAGTGCACAAAACTGACACTTAGCTTTGAGTTTCCATGTAATCTTTGAATTCTCCAATGACTACAGAAGAAAGTATATCATTAATGAAATCTTGGGATCCAATCATAACTTTAATTACAAGTCCGATTTCAGAGGACAAGTTCTTATCCCCCCTGTTTTTTGTGGTCGGGTTGACCAGTCCCTGAGAACATATAGCCCAATTGGGCATGTGGCTGTGTTCTGTGTCAACCAGCCATGGTCATATTAAGCTGTCATTTCTATTTTGTATTATTTGGCATAGGCTTCACATTATGTGGCTGTGCTCTATTTTAACCAGCCAAAGTCGTGTTAAGCTGTCTTTCTATTTTGTATTATTGATTCTTATGGAATAATACAGATTAGGAATAAGGACAAATCACGATGCCCAGTGGGAATTTAAGGTTTTGTTTCACATTTTCTGGTGTTTTTTGACATTCAAACCCAGCTTGTTTAGGAAAGCTAAGTACTATGAAGTCTTTAAATGAAGGGAGGGGCAGGATTTTTTACCTCTAAATCAAGAATTTGTGGCTTAAATAATGATTTGAGTTATTAAACAAGATCCAGCTGATTTTAGCTCTTATCTATCATGTTAAAAATGTACAGAAACATTTTTAAATGTAGTTCACAAAAAAAGTGAAATAAAACCTTGACTTCCCACTGCTCAGCATGACAACACATTATCCTAGAATGGATGTATTGAGAGTCTTTGAGCTGAATTACCCTGAAATATACTCATAATAGCATGAAAATCTATGATTTTGGTAAATCCATTATCATTTACTATTGCTCTGTGCAGTTAATGGTTCAATCTCAATGGATTTTGGACAATTATATTGCAAAAAATGTCCAGTATTGAGGAGGGTTGGATAGGGTGTGGTTGACTTTATTATGCACAAATAAGAGTTGTGGCTTAGATACAACATTTCTTTTGGTTTCAACTTGTAAATGGTTTTGATAGGATTTGGAATGATTCACAGATTAGTCTTAAGGCCAGGAGTTGCTATTCTGAATTGAATATAGTATGATTTTACATGATATTTATATCTTATACTTTAATGGTGTTAAAATAATAGCAAAGGTCATACAAAGAATGAGGGTATGTATGCCATTTGATTGGCTTGAGCTCAAAGGTCATCAATTGATGGCCATTTGGCACAGGCTTTACATTTTCAAGAAGGTTTGTCTTTTGTAAAATGATCTACTAATTCATGTGTATCATCTCATCCCTCACAGTGCAGGGGTTTATCTCACAATGTGTCAATATGTGATGGTGCTACAAGATTTCATACTCCAGTATTTAATTTCTTAGCTGCTATTTCAGGGGAAGAACAGACTGTTCATAGGTTAATCATTTGCTGAACATGATTTAGGTAGGGTATTTGTTAATGTACCCTGTATGTTATGTTTTATTTCAAGATATGATGAGACTAATAGAGACAGGACCTATTTAGACTTAACTGTCACAGTATCAATTGGTGAAGCAGCGCATCAATACAGATTAGCAGGTGTCATTTATTATGGCTAACAGCATTTTACTGCATGAGTTATAGATGACAACTTCAGATGCCTTTTCTATGATGGTATGCTAAATGGTGGTAAATACCAATGCAATGGTAATCTTTCAACACACTGCATGCAAATTAAAATATTATACAAGTGGAATATTTTGATTATATTTTGAAAATATTACATGCATTATTAAAATATTCCATGGGTGGAATATTTTAACTTGTATGTAGTGACAAGTAATGTGGATCTTAGTATGTGTAGAGAAAAAGATGCCTTATATGTTTTGGTTAGTTAGAATGTTTTGTTTTCTGTAACATCAGATATCTATGCTAAATAAAGGCATTCAAGTTGGAACTATCATCTGCTATTAAAGACAGACATTGGACTCATACCTGTCACCATATATGGGGGCCCTCATCCAACTAGTACTTGCTAATTAATCAGAACATTTTTGACATGATGCTTGGACTGAAATTTATAAGTGATAGTGTTGTAACCAGTTACTATACTGTGCAAGTAAAACCCTCCACTTGTCACTACACACACTTGGTTGTACATCAACAGACCAATAGCTCAGGTGGTTTGGAGCAGGGTCACCAGTTAGATCCTGGGTTCAATCCCCAGTTGGTCCAAGTCATATTTATCCTGAGATCAAGTCACCACAACAGATAGTCAGGAATCTTGAGAAATATAATGCATAAGCCCCCAACTTGATTGCTTTTTATGCATCATAACAGGAGCTGCCTTTCAAGTTTTGTCATAAACTAACAACAGTACTTTTTTTTGTTACTGCTATATATCACATCAGTATTTTGACAAGTTACTGGTTTTAACTGGTACCAGCTGGTACCAGCCAAAACCAGCATACCAGTCACCAGTGCACCAACCGAAAAATTTTTTCTACCAGTAAACTGTCAGTAAAGTATGCACAATACCATGTTAAGTGCGGAAGACTTCACAGATGATGCTTACACTGTCTTGGCATCACGTATTACATTGCCGGCAATATTCCTGACATCACATGGTGTGATATAATTGGTGCTGTCGTTGTCAGGGACGATGTTCGGGGCCTATCCGACGCATTCCCGACACAGCACCGACAACCCTGGCAAATTGCACCCGGAGTTGTTTAAAATGTTGTTTAGATATTTTAAATCTTCTTTGAACTTTACAGTAAGTATATTCTATCATATCTACTGGTCAGTTATCAATGAGATTTTTCACCTGTCATACCAGTGGTGACCAGTGACCAGTATCTTGTCAAAACACTGATGCAGGCACAAGTCTGAACAATTTCAAGAGATTATGGAGATATCTTGGGATAATTATAACAGGATTTGGAATGAAACCACTATATATCCATTATAATTCTTAATTTTATAGTAGTGTCAGTATATTTTTCCCAAATGACACAGGCTTACTGCCAGAGTCTACTCTCTTCACATTTATTTCTTATGAGGATTTAATAGTATATACCATTAATTTTCAGCAAATGTCTTCTTATTGATCAAGATTTATAAAAGGCAGACAGAATTTCCCATGAATAACTAGGTGACTGGCTTGCCAAAATTTCTATCCACAAGGACCACTACACATAGGTTGTCTGGGACAGCATTCTCATCAGTCTATAGCTCAAGAACCTTTCCTAGTGACATATATATATATGCATTTTCAATACTAAACTCTCAATCATGACTTCAGCAAATCTATCAGACAATATTGAATAGACTCAAGCTCAAGGTTCTAATCAAAAAATTGCCATTTTCTTACCCATTACTATTACTACAACCCAGTACTTGTGTCATGAAGAGGAGCCTGTGAGGCTTGCTTCCAGCTCTAACCCCTATTCTGTACTTTAGATGCCCACTTTAGCGCACGCGCGCAGTCCGCAGTAAGTAGCTGCTCATCCCTCATATCTTTTCCATTTTCCATTGCTTTTCCGTTACCGACCTGAACTGGCCCGCTTCCTGTCCCGTCCTGCTTCTGTTCCATTCCATTTCTATTCCGTTCTATTCCACTTCTGTACCGATCCAATCCACCTACTGTAGTTATCACGATCACCTCACCTCACCTTGTACACACTGTTCTCGCATTCCTGTCATTTACCGTATATTGAACTCTATCTGTTACTGATCTCGATCGCTGCCTTATGCCTCACGTTACACACATGTCTGCCTCTCATGCTCTGGCCTGTTAGTTACTGCCTCACTGTACTGCCCATACTTTCCCTAGTCGTAGTATAAGTAGCCCGCATGTATAGTAGTTAGTCTCTATCTGAGTCTCCTTTATCCTTGTGTCATCACTCCTGCAGTCTCCCCTCTTAGGTGATCTCTAGCGATGTCAACGTCTCCGCAACAACTTGCTTATGGATTTTTACCTAACATTCAATTCACAATATATTTATTTCACCTTACTGTCATTTAAGAGAAAAAACAGAATACATTTTCCCATTAATCATCTCCAATTGCTGGTGGTTCATATTATCAACACTTATCAGGAAGAATAGCCAGTGACAGCCTCTGTGTCGAATCTGTCAATGATGTTGCAGAAGCTTCCAATAAGAGTACCATTTGAATCAAGAGCCTTGGGTCCATACTTTCTGAGGATACGTGTCCTATTAAATCAATGAAACTGAAGGTCAAGTGAACTGGTATGTAGGACCTCTATTTTTCCTTCCTCTAATATCCAATGACTCGTTAAGGTTTGATGCATATGAAATGAATACATCAACACCATTGGTATGGAATGGCTTCTACCGGTGTTCGACGGTCGCCAGCAATTTCAGTGATGCAAAAGTCGATAAAAATTCTGTTGATTTGTATTGCAAACTTTCTTCGAGATTCTGCAGGGACAAGGCCAAAGCCCATCCTGGATTCGAGCCCGAATAAGCTCATGATATCAAGAAGCTACGAAAACCAGAGTGATGTGAGAGAATGAATAAAAGTGCTAAAAAGCAAGCCCACTCAGAAACACATTGAAGAAACGGTGGAATCAAAAATGACGATTCATGACACAGGAACAAGAAAGTCTATCTAAGCAGTCATAAGAGGTAACTAGCAGCCAACGGCTCAAAGCAACACGACACAGTCTAGGTTCATAATAGAGATAACTAACTTCCATAACAGTAAGGTTGCAAACGAGAACGGGTAACGGGAAAAGCAGACACAAAACGAGCACAATATGATTAGTCTTGTTTGTCTTCCTTTCTAGTGTTCTTCGCCCAAACTTTTCTTCTACACGTTTATCACCCCCTGCACCGGTCCGGAAGGACTAAATCAAGCCGCAACACTGACTACAGCCTCCTTCTCGAACGGACCTCCGATTTTGGTGAGGTACTTGTGAATGAGGAGTTGCCGAGTATATTGGAAGGGAGTGTAATATAGAAGGGATGTCCATAAGAAGGCACGGCCGTATTGAGTACCGGTCTTGTCATAGTCCGCTAGATAGCCGACTTCAGAAAGAGTCGGAAGAAACATAACACAAACTTTACCTTGCAAAGCATTCCTCATATCAAGCCAAGTCTGCGTGACATCAGTCAAGATACAATCTACACCCCAACGAACAGCCTTGGAATGAAATGTCAGAAAATGCGCTAGGAACTGCAATCCAAGGAACACCATATACAGACCTCCATCATTTCCTCGGGCTTGTTTACAGTCCAGACCATAAGTTTCTTCCCGGCCTCTTTACACTCCGTACGGAACCTAAAATTGGAACAAAGACTCCAATTAGCAAAATGAACTCCAAAAGCACCACACCCCAAAAATTATGGGTGCGAGAAAGCATCAAAAGGTAAAAGGCGAAAGCCGACATTCTAAAAAAAGAACTCACTTCTCTCCCTCATATGTCGCCATCGCAGAAAAGTTCATCGAAAATGTGTCACAGTCATCCCAGAAGTACTTCTTTGCGATGCTCGGAGTAATTCCAATATATGATCTCCTGCAATACGGGAGAATCTCCTTGGCATATGACAAAAAACGCGGATGCCATAAACCAAGTACGAGACGTGGGGCAAGGTCAGTTTCCCAATTGGGATGCGCTGAAATTATTTTGTGCATCAACGGGAAGGTCCGGGCGGGGTCATTCTGAACTTTGACATCAATGTTGAACTTGACGTGTTGATTCTCGGGCTGTATAGGCGGCGATAACGAAGAGAGATGGGGATGTAATAAATAAAGAGGTCAGCTCCCGGGTACGAAACAGCTGGAGACGTACCTCCATGAGGAGAGCAACGGTTTCCGCGAATGTGGGGATGGCTTGCTTGGGTTCCTTGTTGGTGCGGACATGCTCCATTCCGTCCTCGCCGTACCAATTCCTCTCTTTGATTTTGCCTAGAGCGATATTATCGCATTCTCCATATCAGTTACCGGAGTCCGTAAGCAAAAGCGGTTATGTGACCGTACCAGCCGAATCAGTCGTTCGTGACAAATCTATGCAATGTCAAGTTGAAGTTTGTGCCGCCATCAGAAATGTACACGACATACCTGGGTCGTGGAACATGATAACGACGTCGTCTAAAGAAACGTGTACGTCTGCTGACGAGTGTTACGGGGAACCAAAACCACAAAACGCCAACGCTATCAAATACCGCTCTCGATGCCTTCTGCTCCATCGCGGATGGCGGCCTCGAAGCTTGCGAGAGTGTTTTCAGGAAAACGAGCCGAAGCCTGGTACATGTTAGAACTTGTCAGTGACTGGGTTGTATGACTCACACCACGATGGCCCCAGCAGTCTGAAAACAGGATGATTAGCCGTATTAATGGTTAACTGGACGAGCTTAACAGACCTGGGAAAGTTCTAGCCAAAGAAATAGTCATCTTTAATGAAGAAGAGAAGAGGAGATAGAGGTAGCGAAGGAAGATAAGCCAAGTGAGGAACGTTCGAAACAAAGCGATATGGTATTTATACCCCGTTACGGAACAGGAAATTTTTACCTGTGCGACTATCAGACGCGTAGGGGTATGTACAAAGAAACGTGCCTGCCATTTAGAGGAGTAAAATAGCTTTGTCAGCAAATTGGAACCGACGAATCGGGCGACACATGTGCTTGGCATGCGGGGATGCTTGTATACTACTCAGTTTTCGAAGTAATAACTTCTAGGGTCGATTATGTATGTATTCAACCGTAGATACAGGAAGCTCTATGTCGGTCTTCCGACCAGAACCATACCCTCGTCTTCTTCGGTTTCTGTTCCATTCTCACTTGGTCTTCTACTTGAGCCGGAAGAAGATGAGATCGAGTCTTTCGAGTCTGATCGTACCTCCAAAGGATGCGAATCAGGCGGGGCTGGTGTCGTGTCGTCCCTCGCTACAGGAGATGCAGAATCTATCGCTTGAGGAGCAGGTGGAACGTCTCGCGTTGACGTTTCTGGTCCGTCCGAAGGAACTTTGACTGAAATGTCACGTAAATTCTCGAGCATCTGACCACGGACACGTTCAATGAGGGCAGGTACGTCCTTAGCGGTGAGACCGTCGGTAGGAACAGGGGGCAAGACTGCACAACAAAGGGTTCAAAGATCAAATCTGCGAGCAAGTTATCGCGGAGGCATACCTCGGATCTTGACCACACCTTTTTCAAAAACTCCCCTGTGATACAGACGCCAGTAGTTTTCCGTTACGATGGGGACAATGGGAATACCAGCCTGGATAGCTAGATGGAAAGCACCTTTCTTGAAAGGAAGGAGGTCGTGAACCTCTCCAGAATGTCGAGTTCCTTCAGGGTATACCCATAATCCGACGCGAGCTTGCTTCATAAACTCTCCTGCTGCCTCCAAAGACCTGACGGCGCGAGTGTTGTTCCCTCTGTCAATAAAAATTGCACCAGACATGACCATGAATGGACCCAGAGGTGTCCATTGGATCGACTTCTTTGCCATGATCGATGCTCGTTTGGGCATCATTCTAACACGAAAAATCCGTAAAATCCGATCGCCGATTAAGCACACAAAAAACACGTACCTGGCCACGAAAAGAATATCAAGAAAACTCTGGTGGTTGCAAAGAAAGATGGCTGGCTTTGTTTGCATATGCTCTTCACCCTCTACCTCTACCTCAATGTCCATTACTCGACTTGCAACATGATAAAAAGTCCTCGCAATAACCCAGTTCACATCGTATCGTTTGCCTACAATAGTCATCGCTGCTGCAACAATGGCACCCCAGGACGCGACAGCAGTCAAACAGGTCAAATACATGCCGAGCCGAACATAATATCTTCCGACTGGAGATGAACCAGCAACGGAGCGGACAAGAAGAATCGGTAGGGAGATGTAGGCCAAGGGTTTGAAGAGGGAAGTCAGGAAGGACATGT
The DNA here is from genome assembly GCA_037954225.1 of Stygiomarasmius scandens. Classification (NCBI taxonomy): domain Eukaryota; kingdom Fungi; phylum Basidiomycota; class Agaricomycetes; order Agaricales; family Campanellaceae; genus Stygiomarasmius; species Stygiomarasmius scandens. The sequence goes on along the minus strand of JBANRG010000002.1, from coordinate 502,315 downwards.
CGTGAGGTTATTGGAGGCGTCTAGATGGTAGTATCTGAGAAAGAAAGAAAAGGTAAGTACAACGACGGACAGGCACGCTGACCAGCGTAGGTCGAGCGTGATTACAGTGCACTGGCTAGAGTCTACTAGAAAAGGTGCGAAGCAAATCGTGCCGGGGTTTGAAAATTTGCCGTTCGGCACAAGTTGTTTCTATACCACCATGTCGACTGCGAGTGCTGAAGCTCCTGGTATTCTTCTCGGATGCAGCAGTTGGCATCATTGCTGAACCACTGACAGGCGAGGACAAGCACCTGGAAGAACCTGTGCAATCGAATGACGCACCAGTAAGTATGTTTCAAATACACCCCGTCTTCTGAATAACAGCGGCACAGTCCAGTTCAGGAACTAATTCAGAGGAAGACCTGCTTCAGGTCGCTGCACAATTATACCCATGGATGTACATGACTTCAACTCTAGAAGCGTGCTTCAAACCTGCTGAAAATACTGCTCGTGTTTGTGCGATTTCATCAGCTGCTTCTATTCGTGTTAACAACAGCCACAGAAAGAGCTGGCTGACCGTACAAAACCTAGTGAATCTGAAGAGGCAGATCAGCATGTCGGAAAGGAACCTGAGCAGCAGATAAAATTTTACGACGAGCTTGCATCAGACAAAGTGTGTTTGCATGTCGCTTTTTGCTAACCCAGACTAACTATTCGCTAGTTTGCAAAAGAAGCACCGGCTATCATGCATTCGTTCCAAACGCATGGAGATGTATGTACTCAACTCGAGTCAGAAGCCTTGCAAATTGCCTCCAGAGACTTGAGTGATATTAATTTGGACGAATACGAGGACCATCCGATGGAACCGTATAACGATATACTGGAAAGACTAGGCTAGTCTCAGGAACTTCCTGCTTCGTCCATTAATTTACATTCGCTCAACAGAAGCTCTCCAGACCCAAGCGTCAGATCTAGAAACTGCCATATTTCGTTTGACAGAGTCTACGTCCTTACTTTCCGAGACCAGTCACGCAAACTCCGAGGATACAAACTCAAACTCAAACTCGGAACCTTCCCCTGAACCAGAACCACCTTCGAATCCGACTTCTCCCGCCACAGAACCCCCTGCAAGCACCCAGGAAGAATCAGCCGCAGCTCGTTCTCAGCTAATCTCGATTTTCAATACGTGTCTGCCCATTTTACGCGCGAGAAAAGTTAATATAGGAATGGCCCAACAGTTGGTGGAAGGTGCGAAGGAAATGTTAGGGATGACATTGCATTTGGAGAGCTTGGGTTTGAGTGAGGGCGAAGAAGATTACGATGGCAGTAGTGACGAAGAAGCGGGGCTTTCGGGTCAAGAAAAGGAGGACGGTGATAAAGATACTCGCATACGACCAGGTGGAGACTCGGATGATGACTAGTAGATGAGTGCTTTTTGTGTTCTCGCCTTCTATACCCAGACATTTGCTTGTATTACTTTGAATGAATTTATTGTAACGACTAGCACCACAGCCCTCTTTTCAACCAGTTCAGCTAGAATGCCGAAAAGCTAGACTTCTGCTTTGCTGAAAGTAGCTGTCTCGCTTTGTTCTGCAAACCAACTAAAATGAGCTCCATAGACGCGCTTCGATGGAGCGGGCACTCACTAGGTAGATGGTAATATACCCCACATACGGGATATATCTATAAATCGAAATCAACATAAAAACAAGTCCGGCAGAGAGATTATGTCGATACTTACCCACTAACTTTACCCACAATATGTTTCTTTTCAAGCCATTCCAGCCCTTCGTATAGGTCTAAATCGTCCACGGGATTATTGTCCCCCTTTGTCAACATTTGCTGTTGCGAAATCGCGCTATTTGAAGAATGGGATAACCCGGGTTCCGCGTCCTCACTCCAGAGACCTTCGCCAGAGTCGGATACTATGGTCGACGAAAAACTGTCATGAGCTTCAATTACTCGGTGAACGATAGGGATATCTTTTCCCGGGATTCTGTACACAAGAATGTCGCCTGTTTTGTACAGAGATGAGCTAGGATTTGTTAGGAAAATGATGTCTCCGCGGTAAAAAGCCGGTTCCATAGATCCACTACAAACTCGACGTTTTAGTCTATTGAAAACAAGATAGGGGCTTCTTGCACCTCAATACGACGACAACGGGAGACTCGGTATTCATAGCTAAAGAGAAACCTTTCCATAGCATAAATGGTGAAGCTAAGGATGTGCTTATGCTTAGTGCCTGAAGTAGGAGCTGTTGAGACGCGTCTATCACTTGGGTCAAACGTTGGAATTGACGAGAAAGAAGACTCACGACTCTGAGCCCAAGCTTTCCGAACATATTGTGATACTTTAGAATGAGAGAGATAGTCAAAGACAGAAAGAGATTGATATAAGTATGTGTAGCGTTTGATGGTAGCACTGGTGACCATGAGCGACGTGTTATATTAATCATTTTCAGTACGTGGAAGTACGTGTTTCCTTTTCTGATATAAAACTCACAACAATGAATCGAGTTTATGCTACTGTACAGAAGTGAAAAAGAATTGATGCCTAGTAAAGCATACAGTTCAAGCTGGAATCCCATCTTTCAGAACCAACTCCGTCTACGACTACGAATAATCCCGATGGATCATATACATCTTTGATTCTTTTCAGGCGTTTGTAATGGTCCCCGAAGAACGTATGTTGTGGATCTGGTTCATATAAAGAAGCCTAGACGGAGGAACGGCTTAAGACACTATATGAGTTTCGAAAAAGAACACGAACCTCATTGAAGTAGGCACCACCGCCTGGGGCTAATCTTTCCAATGCCGCAAGCTCGTTCTTGAGACGCTGCTGTACAGTACGGATCTCATCTGCTGTCGCACCTTCAGCCCAGCCGCTTAAGGCAACGACATGGAGTATCGCTTTTCGCCAGGCAGGGTTCAAACCTGCTGAATCCGCGTCAAACTCAGCGACTTTGCCCCCAGCGACATGGCTGTAGTACAGTTAAGTATGGACATAGAAAAGCTAAACTTGAAAAGTATGCGGAGCTTACTGTAGTAGAACACCATCTGGGAAGGATAGCAAAGCTTCCGCCAAGGCTGTCTCGTGGTTGCCGAAGATTTCTCGAGGAAGAAGACGTGAAGACATTTCAGTGTTGAATCCAACTTGCACTCCTGAAGTAAAGAAGGTTTGATACCAACTGAAAAACCCGTCAAAGGGAATGGTGAGTGTGAATGAATCCGCTGAGGCATTATGTAGAACATTGAAGAAAGGGTCAATGGTTGCATTGACATCCGCCCAAGAAACATTTGGTGCGACCATAAAAGACCTGAAGGTCGCGTTCGATATTTCTGTATAACCTCCCCACCCAAGATCTGAGAGACCAGGAGAAATTTTGATGAGCTCAGAAACAACATTCGTAGCAGCTGCAGAGGTCGACAAATTGCAAGAAGTGATGACAGCGATGAGAGGTGTGATTTCATGTGTGCGGTAAGTTACCGACGTCAATACACCATACGTCCCGCCACCGCCACCTCTAACTGCCCAGAAGAGGTCGGCGTTGATATGAGAGTTGGCAGTCAGATGTTCTCCAGATGCAATGACTATAGTGAACTGAACAACGTTGTCAACGCCTGAAAAGAAAGATAAGTATATACTTAGACGAATTATGCAAGTCAAACTTATTCACCAAGCCCGTATTGAGGAGAAAAGGCACTGTGACCACCAGCAGAAATCCAACCACCAGCAGCTCCAACCGATCCACCTGCAGAGATTCCACCAACAATCATTCGGCCATGGGCTTGAGCGGCGTCATAGGCTTCAAACCATTGGACACCAGACTGTAGGGTAAACACTTTATTTGAGAGTTAGCAAGAATCTCGGATTCTGGAATATCTAACTTACCGTTGTACGTTTCGGATTCCGGAGCACCCACGGGAACAAAAGCCGAGCTGTAGGTGATGTTTTTGAGATGGTGAGTCCAGATCATGAATGCGCCTCTAGCAGAGCTTCTACCCAAGAAATCGTGACTAGACAAAGTCGATCAATTGTTAGAAAGGACAGATTCAGGAAGCTTACTGACCCAGTATTCTTCACAACTAACCGCAAGTTGCGTTCCGCAGCAAAAGTTACTGCTGCCTGAATGTCGCCCACAGTACGCGCATCCACGCCAATGGGAGGAACATTTCCCTGAGTACACGGAAAACCAAGTGTCGCATTCGAGTAACAGGCTTCGATGGTTCCATTCGGGAATATGAATGTCTCGAAATTTGGAGATTGCATAGACCCAGCTTGGTCAGAGCGCCATCTTCCGTTGTGGATATTCAGAATGACGTCGGAACAATTACCAGAAGGATTCGATTCAGGATAACATGCAGACCCGGGCGGTACTGGACGAATTAGCGGCTGGGAAAGTTTGGATTGCAGTCGCGAAAACTCGTCGTCATTAGGCCAGCAAGCTTCTCCGTAGAGGCATCGACATCTGGGCTGGCTGAAGATGGCAGACGCGATCAACGAAGTGATCCACCATAGGACCCTCATTGTCAGATTTGGGGAAGAGACTGTTGGATGTCATTGCAAGACCACTTCGAGCGTGAGACCTGTCAATCTACGCAGCTTGACAAGAATCTGGGGAATTCATCACGAATACGTGATTTTCGGGAACAATTTTAAAAGTGAGTGTGCTAGCCAGAGGCAAAGCTATAAGACTAGAAGTCAGCCACGTTTGAGTAGATGCCAATTCAGATATCAATTTTTGATAGGCTGGTCAATCGGAGTAGTAATAAGTGGAATGAGGATGCACCGTACGAAAAGTTTGAGCGTTTGCTGGTTCACACGAACTGACCACTTTGACAACTTCCACCAAGCATAAACGTAGAAGCCAAGGGCGTGCTTATGCTTAGTGCTTGAAATGGGCGCTAATGAAGCGCATCAAGTGAGTCCTGCTTGAATTCAGCGTGGAAGGAGATTTTCGAGTCTGCCAAGTCCGTAGATATGCAAAAGATGAAGACATCATCAACGACGTGTAGATCATTTTTGGTACGTGGTCTTTGATAGACAATAATTAATCGGGCTTACACTATTAAGTATACGTGTTGTAAGGAAGTGAGAAAGCGATGCCTAGTACAATAGACAGTTCAAGCTGGAATCCCATCTTTCGGAACCTACTCCTTCTACGACAATAAACAATTCCGACGGATCATATTTATCCTTGATTTCCTCGAGACGTTCATAATGGTCTCCGAAGAACGTATGTTGTGGATCGGGTTCATACAGAGAAGCCTAAAAGGAGGAACGATAAGACTCCATAATTGTATCAGATTCGAATAGACCGCGAACCTCGTTGAAATAGGCACCACCACCTGGAGCAAGGTTTTCCAGAACCGCAAGCTCTTCTTTAAGTTGCTCTTGCACAACGCGAATCTCATCTACTGTTGCACCATCAGACCAACCACCCGAAACAGTAACATGAAGTATCGCTTTTCGCCAGGCAGGGTTCAAGCCTGCTGAGTCTGGGTCAAATTCAGACACTTTACCCCCGGCGACATGACTATGGAAGAAATGTAGGTATGAGAATGCATAAGTTCAAGGTATACACACGTACTTCAATAGAATGCCACCTGGGAAAGAGAGCAAAGCCTCTGCCATGGATTCGTGGTTGTCAAAGGTTTCTCGAGGAAGAAGGCGTGATGAAATCTCAGTGTTGAATCCCACCTGTGCCCCAGAAGCGAACAGAGCTTGATACCAACTGAAGAAACCATCAAAGGGGACAGTGAGTGCGACCGTGTCCGCCGAGGTGTTGTGCAGAACATCGAAGAAAGGATCAATGGTTGCATTGACATCCGCCCAAGACGCGTTTGGTGCGACCATGAAAAAGCCAAAGGTCGCATTTGAAAGTGTTGTATAACCTCCCCATTCGAGATCTGAGAGACTAGGCCAAATCCTGAAGAATTCGGATACGACAGACTTTGCACTTGCTGGAGAAGAAAAGTTACAGGAAGCGAAGACACCAATGAAAGGTGTAATCTCATGAGTGCGATAAGTCACCGATGTCAATACACCATATGTCCCGCCACCTCCACCTCGGACCGCCCAGAAGAGGTCGGCATTGACGTGAGAGTTGGCAGTCAAATATTCTCCAGATGCTACAACCATGGTGAACTGGACAGCATTGTCAACACCTAAAAACAATAATGAGTATATGAACGAATTGTAAAAATCAAACATAATTACCAAGGCCATACTGAGGTGCAAATGCACTGTGGCCACCACCGGAGATCCAACCACCAGCAGCCCCAACAGACGCACCTGCGGAGAGACCGCCAACAATCATTCGGCCATTAGCTTGAGCGGCGTCATAGGCTTCAAACCATTGGACACCAGATTGTAGGGTAAGAACTTTATTTGACTGTCAGCAAAACATCTCGGATTCCGGGAGGTCCAGCTCACCATTATACGTTTCGGATTCTGGGGCACCTTCGGGAACAAAGCTTGCGTTGTAGGTGATGTTTTTGAGATGGTGCGTCCATATCATGAATGCGCCCCTAGCAGAGCTTCTACCCAAGAAATCATGGCTAGACAAAGTCCGTCAACTTTCCAATTTAAGACTAATTAAAGAAGCACGCTGACCCAGTATTCTTCACCACCAACCGCAGATCGTGTTCTGCCGCGAAAACCACTGCTGCCTGAATGTCTTCCACAGTGCGGGCATCCACCCCAATAGGAGGAACATTCCCTTGGTTGCATGGAAAACCGAGAGTTGCGTTCAGGTAACAAGCCTCGATGGTTCCATTCAGGAATATAAATGTCTCGAAATTGGGAGATTGCATAGACCCAGCCTGGTCAGAACGCCACCTCCCGTCGTGGGCGTTCAAGGTGACATCGGTACAGTTCCCAGAAGGATTAGATTCAGGATAGCATGCGGATTCGGGTGGTACTGGGCGAATCAGTGGCTGGGAGAGCTTGGACTGGAGCTGCGAAAACTCGTCGTCACTGGGCCAGCAGGATTCTCCGTAAAGGCACCGGCATCTGGGCTGACTGAGCACGCCAGATGCAAGCAATGATGTGATCCACCAAAGAATCCTCATTGTCAGAGTGAAGAAGAGCTCGAGACAGTTGGAAGTAACTTTTATGCAAGGCCACCTCGAGCGTGAGATCTATCAATCCTACAGCTTTGCTAGAGCGCAGTCTGACAAGGATCTGAAGAATAGAAATTAGCGCTTCCCAATTCGTCACTGGTACGTAGTGGGTAGAGTGATTTACATGATTTTCGGGAACAAATTTGAAGACATTCAGGGGAACAAAACACTGCATTGATCCACCCAACCCATTTATGTTATGTTAACCAGAGGCAAAGCTGTAGGAAGCTGTAGGACTGGAATGCAATCGTATTTGAAAGGCGCCAACTCGAATATCAAAGTCTGACAGGCGATAGAACGAGATTGCAGGACAGTCAACAGTGCGAGAGACTCAGAGAGTCGAGAACCAATGTCCACGTGACCCTTCGTCGCTCTGTGTCAGATCCCGACTTCAAGTTCCAGGTTGTGTAGACTGCTCCATGACTTTGGCAAGCACATGGAACAGATCATAAACAGAAACCCACCGACCTTCGAATTAATAGAACAGGCCCACTTAAATCAACGCTGAACACAATCGACTCCGGCTTATCGACGCCTTTGTAGTGAATATCCTGATTATCCTCCAATGTCAAACACTAGCTTTGAACAACGCGTTACGTCAGAACTTACGGGTTCTGGCCACAAAATCAGACATGATCCTGTTGCTCGTGATTTTGGACGTCCTCACGCATGGTCTTGGTCTTTTCTCTTCAAGTTGGATCTGGAAATTACTCGCAAACTGTCACTTCTCCGAGAACTTTTGACTGTTCAATACTCGGAACCTATGAACGAATGTCGAAGATGTACCAGAAATAATCGAAATCGCTCTAAAACACTCGAACAGGCCTATCACTGACACCCGCACTCTATCAGTTCGGTGGGAAAGTTCGGATTGCAATCGCGAAAATGAGGAAGCTAAGGCGTGCTTAGTGCTTGAAACAAGAATTAAGTGGATTCAACATCAAAGGAGATTTACGACTGTGAGTCTGAACAGATTATAACGCTTTGGCAGAAAAAAATAGCTAGGGTTGCACAATGTAAAGATAGTGACGTGTAAACCATTCTTCATATGCGGAAGTACGCGTTTCTCCTTTGATAGAAAACTCATAATGATTAGTCGAGCTTACACTACTGTAATGTGTTGTTGAATGAAAAAAGTGAGAAAGAATCGACACCTAGTGAAGCATGCAGTTCAAGCTGGAATCCCATCGTTCGGAACCTACTCCTTCTACGACTATAAACAACCCCGACGGATCATATCTATCTTTGATTTCCTCGAGGCGCTCATAATGGTCTCCAAAGAACGTGTGTTGTGGATCGGATTCGTACAAAGAGGCCTAAAAGGAGGAGTAATTTAAGACTCCAAAATTGTATCAGATTTGAAAAGACCGCGAACCTCGTTGAAATAGGCACCACCGCCTGGAGCAAGACTTTCCAGAACCGCAAGTTCTTCTTTGAGTTGCTCTTGTGCAGCGCGAATCTCATCTATTGTCGCACCATCAGACCAACCACCCGAGACAGTGATATGGAGTATCGCTTTTCGCCATGCAGGATTCAAGCCTGCTGAGTCTGGGTCAAATTCAGAGACTTTGCCCCCGGCAACATGGCTATGAAAGAGATATAGGTGTGAGGACAAATAACTTCAAGATACACAAACATACTTTAATAGAATACCATCTGGAAAAGAGAGCAAAGCCTCTGCCATGAGTTCATGATTGTCAAAAGTTTCTCGAGGAAGAAGGCGTGATGAAAGCTCGGTGTTGGATCCTACTTGTGCCCCAAAAGCAGAAAGAGCTTGCAACCAGCTGAAGAATCCATCGAAAGGGACAGTAAATGTGACCGCGTCCGCTGAGGCGTTGTGCAGAACATCGAAGAAAGGATCAATGGTTGCATTGACATCCGCCCAAGATGCGTTTGGTGCGACCATGGAAACGCCCAAGGTTGTATTTGAGAGTATCGTATAACCTCCCCATTCCATATCTGAGAGACTAGGCCAAATCATGAAGAACTCGGACACAGCAGACTTGGCACTTGCCGGAGAAGAAAAGTTACAGAAAGCGAAGACGCCGATGAAAGGTGTAATCTCATGAGTGCGATAAGTCACCGATGTCAGTACACCATATGTCCCACCACCTCCACCTCGGACCGCCCAGAAGAGGTCGGCATTGACGTGAGAGTTGGCAGTCAGATGTTCTCCTGACGCTACGACCATGGTGAACTGGACAGCATTGTCAACACCTAAAAACAATGATAAGTATATGAACGAATTATAAAAATCAAACATAATTACCAAGACCGTACTGAGGTGCAAATGCACTATGGCCACCACCGGAGATCCAACCACCGGCAGCCCCGACGGAACCGCCTGCAGAGAGGCCGCCAACAATCATTCGGCCATTAGCTTGAGCGGCATCATAGGCTTCAAACCATTGGACACCGGATTGCAGGGTAAGAACTTTACTTGACTGTCAACAGGACATCTTGGATTCTGAGAGGTCCAACTTACCATTGTACGTTTCGGAATCTGGGGCACCTTCGGGAACAAAGTTTGCATTGAAGGTAGTGTTTTTGAGGTGGTGAGTCCAGATCATGAATGCACCTCTAGCAGAGCTTCTACCCAGAAAATCATGACTAGACAAAGTTTGTCAATTCTTCAATTCAAGACTAATTAAGGAAGCATACTGACCCAGTATTCTTCACAACCAACCGCAGATCGTGTTCTGCCGCGAAAACCACTGCTGCCTGAACGTCTTCCACAGTGCGGGCATCTACGCCGATAGGAGGAACATTGCCTTGAGTACACGGAAAACCAAGTGTCGCATTCAAATAACAGGCCTCGATGGTTCCATTCGGGAATATAAAGGTCTCGAAATTGGGAGATTGCATTGACCCAGCCTGGTCAGAACGCCATCTTCCGTCTTGAGCATTCAGGGTGACGTCGGTACAGTTCCCAGAAGGATCGGATTCAGGATAGCATGCAGACTCGGGTGGTACTGGGCGAATCAGCGGCTGGGATAGTTTCAATTGGAGCTGTGAAAACTCGTCGTCACTGGGCCAGCAGGATTCCCCGTAAAGGCACCGGCATCTGGGCTGACTGAGCACACCAGATGCAAGTAACGATGCGATCCACCAAAGAGTCCTCATTGTTAAAGTGAAGAAGACAACTGGAAGTCACTTTTATGCAAGGCCACCTTGAGCGTGAGATCTGTCAATCCCAGAGCGCAGCCTGACAAGAATCTAGAGAATAGAAAAAAAAACACTTCCCACTTCATCATTGGTAGTGATTTACATGATTTTCGGGAATAAATTTACTGAGGGAGAACAGAGCACTGCATTGATTCATCGTCTATTTTAAGCAAAGGCAAAGCTGTAGCAAGCTGTAGGACTAGAAGCCAATCGTATTTGAAAAGGCGCAATAGAATGAGACGGCAGTGGGCACGTAGTCGAGAACAAGTTCAAGGTCCACGTGAGCCGACGGGTTGCTCTAGCTGTGTCAGCATCCCGACGCTTTACTCATCCGCAAGCATATTCCACATAAGAAGAAATTCGTAGACCCTCGAACTAATAGAACAGGCCACTTGAATCAACTGAATACAATCCACTCGACTCCGGATCTCTTACAAACTCCTCTGTCTTGCATATCCTCCAATGTCAAACCCTAGTGCAGCCTCCGCAGAGCAAGCTTTAAACGACGCGTTACAGAGCTTATGGGTTGAATCTGGCCGCAAAATCAGACGTCCTGTTGCCTGCGATTGCGGACGCCCTCACGATGATGGACACGGTCTCGGTGAGCTCACTTCCGATCCATCTTTTCTCTTGGATCTGGAAATTACTCGAAAGCTGTCACTTCTCCGAGAACTTTTGACTGTTCGCTACCCTGAACCTATGGATGAGGATGTTTTAGAAACCATCGAAATCGCTCTAAAACACTCGAACAGCCTGCGACCTATCACTGATACCTGTACTCTACCAGTCGTCGACACCAATCACCCGACCCTTGGTAAACTAGCGTTGTGGAAAGGGGATATAACCACCCTTTCTGCCACGGCTATCGTCAATGCGGCTAATTCGGCTTTACTTGGATGTTTTCGACCTGAACATCCATGCATTGATAATGCCATCCATTCGGTCGCAGGTCCCCGTTTACGATTTAGATGTGCAGAGATCGTAGAAGCGTTGCCCGAAGGCGATGCGGAAACTGGTTGTTGTCTGATTACTCCGGGATATCTGCTCCCTGCCGAGTACGTTTTGCATACCGTCGGCCCAGTTGTTGCCGGGTCTCAACCAGATGAGGAGCAAGAGCGAGATTTGCAAAGTTGTTATCGGTCGTGTCTAGAGGAAACCGAAAAGCTTACAAGTACCGACGCCGATGGAAAAACACTGGTGTTCTGCTGTATATCGACAGGAATGTTTGGTTATCCTCCTGCGTTAGCAGTTCCCGTGGCTGTATCTACTGTCACCGAGTATTTCGAGGCGCATCCCAATTCTACAATTACAAAAGTCATTTTCAATGTCTTTTTGTCATCCGACTACGACCTATATCTCAACCATTTTCGTTCATTGACTAGGAATAGCCAGCTGTTATTGCCCGTCCCTGTTCCCTCCTATGCGCCGCTCGAAAAAGCAATATCCTACGTCAGTTCAGCGGATGCTCTTTTGATATTCGCTGGCGCAGGTCTGAGCGCTTCATGCGGTCTCGACTATACTTCCCGTGAACTTTTCAACAAACATTTTGCTGCCACTGCTCGCAGGACTGGTGCACAATGTCTATATAGCCTTTTTGGATACCAGTTCCCTACACAGCGTGAAAAGTGGGGATACTACTTCTCTCATCTCTCCTTTGCAACGTCATGGCCTCTTCGCGACACCCCCGCATATGATAATCTCAAAGAACTTGTTTCTTATTTCAGCGACGAAGACTGGTTTGTTAGAACTTCGAATGCAGATGGCCTTTTCCGTCGGCATGGATTTGATACTAATCATCTGTCTACTCCACAGGGCGACTACACTTGGCTACAGTGCTTAGGGAACTGTACAGAGGACAGTGTCTTCTCTATGCAGCCATTCCTGGACGCTGCTCGTCCATATCTGGATACATCAGAACAGACTCTTAGTAGCGACGAGGCTATTCCCAAGTGTCCGAAATGTGGAGGCGAAATGTTCATGTGCGTCCGTGCAGACCGTTGGTTCAATGACGTTCGCTTCCGTGAAGGGGAGAAGCGGTTCACAGAGTTTCTGCTTTCATGCCAAGCACGGAAAAAGAATCTGGTCATCCTGGAGATTGGTTCTGGATGGAACACGCCTTCAGTATTGAGATGGGTCTCGGAAAGTCTGGTTGAAGACAAGGCTGCCAAGCTGGTGAGAGTTGGATTGAAGGGGAGCGAGATGGTCCCTTGGAGTTTGGAGAATACCGTTGGAGTTGAAGGCGATGCAAATGAAGTTATAGAACGACTTGTGAAAGCGAAACGGAAGATAACTACAATGAAGTAGAATATGTATCTTACGGATGAAGTCTCCAGATGACAAACTGCATATATTGGCATGGCATACTAGACATAAGACATGGTATCGATACAAGTACTGTACATTCTTCTGATTCTACATCAAATCAAAGACCTCCCGATCACGACGAAAATGCTGACAAGGATACACGAAAAAATGAGTTGAGTGATAACTGGATATTCTTGCATTTCAGAATCCTTTGCGACTCTTCCTCCTGGCATTGAGTTAGCAAATGCAGTGACAACCTTTCGCACTATCGACTTCTCCCCAGAGACGAACAACTGTCTATAACTCCCATCCGATTTCTCTGTGAGCAAAACCCCGAAATGAGTGTTTGGCCGAGACTGGAGTAAAAGTGGGTTGGCTTTATCATCATGGATCACGGCGACAGGCTCGGGCAAGGTAGTAGGCTTATAATCGCTCGTGTCCTTGTAATTGGGAGTAGTAGGTGGATAATGATCAAGCTCTCTGACACTGAACTTGTCGTCTTCGTCCTCGTCTTTATCAGGAATTACAGACAAAGGACTAGAACTTCTGGATGGTGTGGTATTGCTATCGAAAATGGTCAAGTTGGCGGACATCTTGTCGGCTAGCAGGGATACTGAGAGCAGAGCTAAGAGTAAAAGGGGATGCAGAAGCAAAAAAAAATACAAGGACGGACCGCTTCGTCGTGAAGTACATTTCCCTCGAGGGTGTCCCAGCATCGGCTTGTGACAAGTCTTACAGTGATGTCTCCTGTGACCAGAGGGTGAAGTTACCATGGCTATACTTATTAGCCATCAGTATTAGATGTACCAAAGTGCTCACCGGCTTTTGAGTCACTCCCTACTGCCAGTGGGTGCGTCTTACTTACAGTCGCTTTTGGCCTTTAAAACGTTTGTAGGAACGTGTTCAAGTTTGCTTTTGGACTGTTTAGGTCAAGGACTCGAAGGTCATTGGTATCGCTAACGACACGAGTTGCAACAGCATGATGCTGTGGTCAAGTCAGAACAAGCCAGAAGAAGCACTAATGAATCAAGAAGGAAAACCTTGTTTGTTCCGACGTTCACTCTCTATCTTCACACAGCACTCTCCCTGATCTGCCTGACCTAATGAATTGCAAGGGCAAAAATACCTCAGGAGACCTACATTTCCAAGGAGGTCTCATTTTTACCGTGGATCTCAAGTCGGCTACTTTTCTCCTCATTCCTCTTCCGAGTCTTCCATGATTTGTGCGAGGAACAGTCTACACGGTTTAAAGGTTCAGGCTGCTTGGCTGATGCTAATTTCCGTTGTTTCCCATGATCAACTTGACAGAAGTTCTGCGCAGATCATGGAAGGAAGGAAGGAAGAAGGAAGGAAGGAAACGGTTCCACACATCGGCGTTATTTTTCGCTTCTCTCCTGCCGACCGCGATGTTCATGATCAGTTTGTCAACATACTTAGTAGGACAACACTGGTGTTCTGCTGCATATCGACAGGAATGTTTGGTTATCCTCCTGTGTTAGCGGTTCCCGTGGATCTACATCCAATTCTACAATCATAAAGTCATCTTCAATGTCTTTTTGTCATCCGACTACGTCCTATATCTCAATCATTTTCGTTCATTGACCGGGAACAGCCAGCTTTTATTGCCTGTTCCCAGCGGATGCTCTTTTGATATTCGTTGGTGCAGGTTCGTGGTCTGGATTATACTTCTCGTGAATTCTTCAACGCTGTAGGCGGCCAGAGGACAGTGTCTTCCCTATACTGTCATTCCTAGACGCTGCTCGTCCGTATCTGGATACATCGGAACAAACTCTTAGTAGCGACGAGGCTATATCCAAGTGTGCAAGATCTGGAGGCGAAATGTTCATATGCGTTCGCGCAGATCGTTGATTCAATGACATTCGCTTCCGTGAAGGAGAGAAGCGGTTCATAGATTCTGCTTTCATACCAAGCACGGCAGAAGAATCTGGTTGTCCCGGAGATTGGTTCCGGATGGAACACACCGTATTGAGATGGGCCTTGGAAAGCCTGGTCGAAGACAAGGCTGCCAAGCTGATGAGATCGATGAGAGTTGGATTGAAGGGAAGCGAGATGCTTCCTTGGAGCTTGGAGGATACTGTCAGGGTTGTGGGCGATGCAGATGAGGTTATAGAACGACTGGTGAAAGCGAAGCGAGAGATAGCTACAATAAAGTAGAATATGTATCTTAACTGATGAATGGCAAACTGCATATATTGACATAGACATAAAACATAGTATCGATACAAGTACATTTCACTTCCGATTCTGCATCAAATAAAAGACATCCCGATTACGACGAAAATGCTGACCAGAATACACGAAAAAATGAGTCGAGTATAAGTCACGATAACCGGATATTCTTGCATTTCAGAATCCTTTGCGATTCTTCCTGGCATTGAGTTGGCGGATCCAGTGACGATCTTTCGTACAATAGACTTCTCCCCAGAAACGAACCACTGTCTGCAATTCCCATCCGAGTGTTTTGTGAGCAAGACCCCGAAATGAGTGTTTGGCCGAGACTGGAGAACAAGTGGATTGGCTCTATCATCATAGATCACGGCGACAGGCTCGGGTAAGGTAGGTTTATGATCGCTCGTATTCTTGTGATTGGGAGTAGTAGGTGGATAGTCGAGCTCCCTGACACTGAGTTTGTCATCTTCGTCCCCGTCTTTATCAGGAATTACGGACAAAGGACTAGAACTTCTGGACGGAGTGGTATTGCTATTGAAACTGGGCTGGATGCTCAAGCTGGCGGTCATCAAGTTGGCCGGCAGGGACACTGAGAGCAGAACTAAGAGTCAAAGGGGAATGCAGGAGCAAAAACAAGGACGGACCAGCCCGCGAAGCACATTGTCCTCGAGCGTGTCCCCGCATCGGCTTGTGACAAGTTGTACAATGAGGTCTCTTGCGACTGGTAGAGGGTGGAGTAGGTATCATGGCTGCCTATATATTATCAGTAAAGCAGATGTACCAAAGTGCTCACTCACCGGCTTTCGCTCCCTACTAGGTGCACCTTGAAGACCACAGAGAAAAGGCTTACAGATGTTTTTGGCCTTTAAAACGGTCTGCGCGTAGAAACGCGCTCAAATCTTTTAGATTGTTTTGTCAAGAATACAAAGGGCATTGGTATCGCTAGCAACACGAGTTGCAACGGGCATGAGGCTGGGGTCGAGTCAGAACAAAGTCAAAAGAAGCACTAGTGAGTCAAGAAGGAAGGCCTTGTTTGTTCGCGTTCACTCGGCTATCTTGCCTTTACTGCCTTCACAGCACTCTCCCTGATCTGCCTGGACTAGTGAATTGCAAGTACGAAAATACCTCGAAGAAACCTGATTTGTTTTCCATCTGGGGCTACTTGTTCCAGGGAGGTCTTATTTTTACAAGTAGCGTGGATTTCAAGTCGGACTGCTTTTCGAAATCTTCATTCCTCTTCCTCCATACTGACTGGTACCCTCATATTTGTACGAAGATACCTATATGAACGCTCAGTCTGCGATTTATAGGCTCGGGCTGCTTGGCTGACTGTTATTTCCAACTTGGGCTACTTTCGACAGAAATTCTGCGCAGTTCTTGGAAGTTCCACATCAGCGTCATTTTTCAATGATCACTGGACTCCTCTCCCGCCGATGTTCAGTCCGTCAACATACTTAGTGGGACGCCTGAGGACGAGTAAAGCCAAGAATAAACTCCATGACGTCAGCCCCGCAGCTAAAACCAGACCTCGAGCTGTACATCGCCTTTCGACCTTGTCCACCATCAATCGTTTCTACTAGTCAGCAGAGGGTTCAAGATGCCTCGACCTCGATGGACACTACAAGCTGAAGCCATAATGTGGCGAAATCTCATGGATATTGGCATGCGTCTACACTGCATGGCATCTCCCTCTGCACCCACTCCTTCCTTCACCCAATACATCCCTTCTACCATCTCTGCCGTGCAAGGCAATATACCTCTTCAGTTCTACGTTCCAGAAACTTATGCTAGAGGCGAAAACCGACTTTTCCCCGTCGTTATCAACTTCCACGGCGGTGGTTTCACCATTGGAAAGGCCACCGACGATGCTAGATGGGCACGTGCCGTTGTGGAGTATATAGACGCAGTTGTCGTCTCAGTTGACTATCGTCTGGCACCAGAGCATCCATTCCCGATCGCCATTGAAGATGGTGTTGATGCTACATTGTATTTGATAGAGCACTCGGAGGAATTGAGGATCGACCCTCATCGTATTGCATACAGCGGATTCTCCGCTGGAGGAAACATGGCATTCAGTGTTCCTATCCGTCTCGAAGAGGAATTTCGAAAACGAGGGATGAACGAGGAAAAACACACCGGAGTGGGAGATTCAGGGCCAAAACGAGGAACAGTGGTAGCAATTTCAGCATGGTATCCGTCGATAGACTACTCCAATTCACGTGAAGAGAGAAGGAAGACCAACGTACGCTCCGACAAAGAGCTTCCCAAATTCTTCACAGATCTCTTCGACGCGAGCTACCTCTACCCTCTTAAAGACGTCGATGTTCGTTCACCTTGGCTCAGCCCCGGTATTGCGCCAGACCATATGATTCGCCAACTTCCCGAGAACATTGTTATCTATGCATGTGAATGGGACGCTCTATGTGCCGAGACCGAGAGGTTCCATCACCGTCTCGTCGACGATTTTGGCAAAAAGGTCGTTTTCAAAAAGGTGATGGGCGCCTGCCATGCTTTCGACAAGACGCCAAATCCATTCAATTGGGACCCAAAGATTGAGACGATGTATAGAGATGCATGCAGAGAAATGAGGACAGTATTCTATGGATCGTCTTCGGACGACGCTGTTTTGGCTGCGAGGGAGGAAGGGAAACAAGGTCCTCAGGGTACTGTCTCACCAAGAATCGAAGTTACGAGGCTCCCTCACTCGGACGAAAGTTTGGCAAGGGTTCAAAAGTAACTGCTACTTCTGTGTTGTTCTGATATCCCTGGAGGTTCACTCTTTTTTGTATTGGGTAGATATTGCACACACGCACTCATTTTGTCTGTCATTGTTGGCGTTTGGATGTATATTATTTATGCGGAATAGGATGCGAAGCAATGGACTCTTTGATAGTTTTGCCACGAAAATATGTGAACGGGACTTTGTAGTGCTACATTTGTATACTTGGAAATGTCTTGAAATCCTTTCGAAATCTCACCAGCCTAACGCGCTCGCACGTGTCGCCCTTTCGTGTTTCGTGACGTCGTCTTATAGCGCCTCGTCTCTTCGCTATGTTGAGCACTCGACATCTACCAAACGTTCTCAGGTCTCTTTGCCATCGCAATACCAGGACTCTAAGTTCAAGTCTATCAAGACATCATGCTCTCTCACATTCTCGTTCCCTTCACGCCAGTTCCATTGCCAGAAGAATTAACAAGGAACCTTTTGTAAACATCTTGGCTGACGAGCAACCTCCGCCTGTTCAAGTCAGCTCGATAACTTCCGGTGGTATCCAACTGGCAGACGGCTTAATCATTCCTTCATCGTGTTTATTTTTGGAAGGAAAAGTATTTCTTTGGGACGTGCCTACTACCTTATGGGACGGTTGGACGAAAGATCACTTTGAGGTCTTTGAGGTAGTTGTACCAAAACCAGGTGTGCAATTTGATTCTAACCGTATCTTTTCTCTTTTGACGTTGTCGCCCAGAAATTCTGCTTCTAGGGACAGGGAAGGTCATTTCGCAACCACCGCCTTTTGTACGCGAGCATCTGAACCAGATGGGTATTCAGCTCGACGTTATGGATACAGTGCGTATTGCGTCTTTGGAACACTTGCAGCACCTTATGTCTTTTATAGCGAAACGCATGTTCTACATACAATCTACTTTCGGAGGAAGGTCGACGTGTTGCTGCTGCTCTACTACCGCTGCACCCAAGGCCATGGCAAAAAATACAGACTGGACCAAGATAGAAGAACCAGTAGTGTTACATGTGGATACTGGAACAATTTTATTTCTCTCATCTCAGTTCAATCAAACAGTTCGGGATCCGCCTTTCGTTTGCCCTTCCTAGTCTCGGACTCGAAGTGATCAGAAGGTGGCGGGGCGGTAGATTGGTCTTCATCGTCGTCTATAGACGGTTCTGTGACGTCGACCGGCAGTAGCTTGCCTGAAAGGTACCAAGAGATTGTGGGGCAACAAAACGTTATATTCGAGTA
Organism: Stygiomarasmius scandens; assembly: GCA_037954225.1. Taxonomy (NCBI): domain Eukaryota; kingdom Fungi; phylum Basidiomycota; class Agaricomycetes; order Agaricales; family Campanellaceae; genus Stygiomarasmius; species Stygiomarasmius scandens. The sequence goes on along the minus strand of JBANRG010000002.1, from coordinate 483,576 downwards.
ATGTGCATAGAAATAGGCAGACTGGAATATGGAGAGGAAGCTTACCGGATTCGTCTCTAAATTGGAGATATAAAACTTCCCAGTTAGATATCTTGGACTCTCTTAGTTCCCTGTCATTGTCCAGCCTTTCATAACCTGAAGCCTTGCTTTTACGACATATTTCGAACTCGTCCACCGTGGATACTTTGGGCACGTCTTCTACTTGATTGACGTCCGAAGTCAGAGCAGAAAGGGCTTCTTCTTTCAGAGACGCGATCGTTGTGGCAGGAGGAAGTGTAAAAAAGATGGTCAGTTTGTGGGTTCTGAGCAATATCTGGTAGACCTTGGGTTGAGGTTTTGGCGGCTACGCAATTTGTTAAGCAGATAATAAAATTAAGATTCATCGACGAGCTCACCATTGTTAAAATGTGGGGAAAGTAGAGGATAGGCGCGTCTGAGAAATATCGGCAGTGTTATTGGACACGCTTCAATCTCCGCTTGAAACTATTTGGACCACCACTGACGCCGACGTCGACACCGTGAACAACAATGAGCTCGTTACAATCGGGCTCTGTTTCAGCTAGACCTTATGTTGACCCCACTCCCCTCCCAGATGAGGTGCCAAAGGTTCAAGAACTTGGCGTGACAAGTGCCCCGTTAAAGAGTGCTGCGTTCTTCATTGGTGCTTATTGCAAGGAGTTTAATGGTTCGTATTCATGGAGGTGCATGCACATAATGGGGTATTGAAGGTATTTCAGAGGACTTTATGCTCTGCAAGGCAGAGAATCGCGACCCGTCGCATTGTCTCAAGGAAGGCCGTAGAGTGACGAGGTGTGCTACTGACCTGTACGTGTTTGTTCAACTATTTCGCGTCTGTACATCTGCTAATCTTTGGACACCTCCTTCGTAATATACAGCATCAACAAGATGAGGGAAAACTGCTTGTCCCAGTTCCAGGAACACTGGAATTGTCTGGAGCGGAACAACCAGGTCTTTCGTGTCTACCTCTCGCTATTCCACTGGCCTAATAGTTTCCCGAATCTCTCTCATTACAGGAATATTATCTTTGCCGGAAGCCCGAACGGACACTGAATGCATGCATGTTTGAGAAACTCGTGCGTAGTATACTCCGTCCTATGTCCGTCTGACTGACCAATTTGCTGTTCACAGGGCCTGACGAAAACTATTCCTGGCACTCCTGCTGGTCAAAAGCCAATACACGAAGTCGAAAGTCCGGTATTCAAGGCTATCCAGAAGTAGAATCATACCTGGAGTGCCTCCTTGAGGATTTTTCTAGACGTTACTTGTATAAATTAATTTCACTCCGACTTTGGCGTACCGTTGAGGACTCTGGTTACTTCTCGTACCGTCCCGGTTGTAATGGCTTGATTAGTGATTGTTCGGCTGTCCTCGCTGTAAGTGGGCGTTGATGGCAGTCAGTCGGCTGTAAAAGTGTGGAAGTATCTGTCCCGCTCATTCGGACCCTTGCTTGCATATCTATTGATCCAACTCAAGCTTCGAACACGAGAACCTCGCCTTGTGCCTAGAACCTTGAGTCCGAGTATATACTTACGCTCACACGTCGAAGTTGAGAGTCTAAGCGCAGTGAGAGAGATACCGCTCGTTATCATATCTGATAAAAGAAGGAAGTAGCGAAGAACTATCTGATAAGAAATTTAGTCGAAGCCATTCATATCCATCACACTTCTCCTAATTAGACCAAAACTACCAAATCAAACTGGGACCGTTGTGGTGCCCATGCGAATTTACTGCATGCGTGCCCTGTATCGGCACCCAACCGAGCATCTGGACCTCGGTGACTGACTGATAAATCCACAGCATTATCAATCTGACTCTCTTCATACCACCATGGCTCCTCACGCAGAGGAAACTCGACCTTTGCTTTCCAACGGAACTAACTCGGGAGAGGCGTCAACTCGTCGCTGGAGATGGAAGGCCAACCCGTACTGGTGCGTTCACTATCGGTCAGCAAGGAATGGGTCGTTCACGCTTCTAGATGCTAGGCTTATTCCTGTGGCGATGGGCATGAATATTGCTGTGAGCGCCCTCTTCTCCTCACTTTAGCTCATCGTTCATAACCTTTTCGCAGCGAGGAATGACCATGGCTATGCGTGTCCAGGTCTACACCGATATCGGATGCGCCGCATCAGGTCTCCCTCGAAGCCAATGCGACGACGCCCCCAGCGTCTCAGCCCGGGCCGCAAGAATACAAGCTTGTACGTCGTTCGTCTGTAACAGGATCTAGAAACTTACGACGTGCTACTACACGACAGCCATAACTACGCTCATGAGCATACTCAGCGCATTCGCGACTGGGCCTTGGAGTCGTTGGGGAGATGTTCATGGCAGGAATCCTCTCTTGATGGTAACGGTGTTCGGCGCGTTGGCCATGTAAGTACATTGGATGGCTTGGAGTCACGAATAGGAAATTAAGCTCCTCGTTCCAGGGAGATTGTCTTTATCTTGGTCACTCGCCCGCACACAGTCTTCTCCAGACACGCTGAACAATTCATTATGATGGGGCCGGTGATCGATGGCCTGGTTGGAGGTCTTTCGGCATTCAATGGAGTCGTCCATGCGTAAGTGTCGTGTCTTCGTCGGCCACCTTTCCTTTCTCAGTCTTTGAGTTCAGGTATATATCTGATTGTACACGGCATGGTTCGAGGGCAAGAATATTCTCGACAGTTCAAGGTCTTGTCTTCATTGGACTGGCTACGGGTCCTTGGGTAAAAATTTCGTCGTTCGAAGATTTATCGGAGAAATGCTCATGTGCTTCTTTACAGATCTCGGGATTCATTCTTTCTTTCGGGAACTTCTCACCTTATGTCCTGTTCTATGCCAGCAGTCTGTTACTAATACTTCTTCTGGCTTATATCGCTTTCATTTGTCCCGAGTCATTACCAAGAGAGGCCCGCCTCAAAACGGAAGACAGGAGTAGTCAGTCTGGCACAATTGTCGATCACTTCAGGAATTCTATTTCCTCATTGACTGCTGGTCTACTGTCTCCGATATCAATGTTCAAGCCCCGTCATGTCGCCCTCCCGACGTACACCGGGAAAGACTGGAATGTCACTTTGGCTGGTGGCGCACTTTTCCTGTATACGATATCAACTGTCAGTACGAACTATCAGTGCGATATCACGGCCGCTAACCTATTTTTGCCACTAGGCCGTGTACAATATCAAGTATATTTACGGAAAACGTGTGTATCAGTGGTCACCGACGGAAGTGAGTTCTACTGATATTAACGTTAACATCGCACCTGCTGATTATTCAATACTTTAGCTTGGTTTCTACATGTCAATACTCTGGACCACTAGAGCCATTAATCTCTTGGTGCTCCTTCCCAGTCAGACTTTCTACCTAGCTATATCAAACTTGGCCCTGATCAAAGACCCATTTTAGTTATAATTGGTTACTTCAAGCCCAAAGCACTACCAGGCCAAGAGCCTGATATTTACGCAGAGATGCATTTCGATCAGATCCTGGCCGGAGCGTCCCTGGCTATTGATGGCACTGCTGACGCACTCATCGCCATTGCATCCTCGAGCTCGCAAAACCTCTTTGTCGCGCTGTCTTGCATGTCTTCCTTTACTTCTGGCGGCAACCCTACGCTGCATTCTCTCGCTGCAGTCTGCCTGCACGCAGCCGGATACAGTTCTGAGGTGGGTTCACTTTTCGGGGCGTTGGCCGTAGCTGCAGCTGTCGCACATGTCATTTCGGTGAGTCTTCTGTCACGAAAGTTGCTTTGATTGGACTAATTCGTTTCCGGGATGTCCAGCCTTGGTTGTTTGCACTGACGTATAGTTCGACGGTGGCGACATATCCAAAAGCGGTCTTTGTGCTTGCAGCAGCTTTGTTGTATACTGCAGTGACACTGCTAGCGACCATTAGGTCGAAGAGTAGAATGTCTACTGGTGTTCACGTTTCATGAGTGATTCGGATAAATGAAAGTGTTACGATCTAGATGACAATGTTGGTTATGATAGAAGGATGGAATTAGGTACTGTTTGTATGTAGCATAGATCAACAAGATTATTTACCTTGCAGCATCGTTGAGTTCCGGCTTAGATACAACAAGGAGGATGAGGGGCGTGAGGACACAAAGACATGATCTGTGATGTAAGAGTACGATATCTCTTATTTTTTAAGTACTAATGTTTCGTTTATATTCTTTCAGGTAGTGGGCTCACATACTAGGATTTCTGATCACTTAGCACTTTTAAATTCGAACGATGCATAATACATGGTACTACAACCTGAATAATCAGGTATAAAATGTCTTTAAGAAGATTTAGAAATCCAAAAACAGGACAAAAGCTTCGCCAGGTATCCACGATTTGTCTGCTGATTCGTCCATGGATTCGTCTGCTGATTCGTTCATGGATTCATCCGCGGATTTGTCTACGGATTTGTCTGGAAGGATTACTAGGTCTGGTGGAAACGTCCAAGAGGCTCCACTCGGTTCGGGTTTCCCGTGCGGTAGTACCAACACATATTTGAACACCACCTCACCCTCACCCTCAATTGATTCCTGAGCAATTGCTTGAATCTGTTTCAGTGTACGATAACCAAGGTTAGAGCCTTTCGTTCGCCAGCAAGTATCAGTGATCTGGAAAACCCAGACTACAACGCCATCTTGGACCGGCTCGAAAACGATGGCATCAAAGAATTCGTTGGTCGGATCTGCAGGTGTGTAAAAAACATTAGGATCGACCACCATGCTGTCCAGTGACATATAGCTCGTATGAGAGCGCGGACGGATACGGAAGGTGTGCTGTACATCGTGTGGTTGTGAAAACTTGCGACCCTTCTTCTTCTGGAACTGCATGAAGGGGCCCATCGCATTGTGTTTCACATGACCAGCGAGATATTGACAAGCAAGCTTTTCAAAGATATCTCCCAATGTAATGCCTACCTTGCCCAAAGCCTGGAAAACAGCCCTATGTTCGTCTTCTCTGAGGGTGGTCAACTGTTCTTGGAACAGTTCCTTGACCAACTCCGATCTATAGCTGGCAGTACACTCGTAGGGCTCAACTTCTCGCCAAAGTGCGTACAGTCTGTGGCATATCAATCTGGGATCGTCCAAGCCCCGGATCGCATCGTTGAACTCTGGAATGCTTTTGATCCGTTGACAAGCATTGGCGAGATTTAACTGCACTTGATCTCTTCTGGCCTCTTGATTAGGGGATTGAACTATCACAATGTAATCACGGAGTAGAAATCCGGACGTGCGGAAGAAGTGATGATTAAAAACGATTTTGCGGCTCTTGAGGCTGGAATAGAATTTCATTTCGATGAAGGAAAGACAGAGATAGATGACATACAAAGCTTTTATTTCCGGCAGTGACCAGGGGTTCATGTACCAAAGATTATGGTTGTCCTTCAACATCAGGTCGTATCGGCTCACATCGGGCGAGACCGTGAACACGATGAAAGTCCACCACAGTCGCTCATCGGGGATTACACCTGTAGCCGTAGAGTCATGAAGACACCAAAACGATCCATCGTTGTTTGTTTCTAGTCTAGCAAAGTCAAGTTCAAAGACGCCATCGGCATCGAAGACAAGGGGTACAGGGCGGTATTTAGGGTGAGGGTGAGACTTGAGTTGAGCTTGGACAAAGATAGTTGGCTGGCCTGCTGCTAAGCGTCTAGCTAAGGCATAAAGGTTGAAAAGGGATTTGCCTTGAAACAGTCAGGGAAATAAGAAAAGGTTAGGGAAACAGTACGCACCTATACCCGGTGATCCTGACACAACGACACCTCTGCTAAAAGGGGCGTAAAGACTTTCCAAATGTGTGTAGAGCAGTTCGTATTCCTCCCGCAGATAGAGGCTGTAAGGTGGCGCGCCACTGAATAAGCGGCAGGAGGCTGCCAATGGCGGAGGTATCTCTAGACTACCCTCCTCCACAACTTTGTCAAACGCGGTCTGGTTGCCCCAGAACCGGGAACGGAATATGGAAAATGGGTGATCATCAGCCAGATTTGTGGAGGTTGTTGAGCGTAAGGGGTTCGTGGAGGTCATTGAGGGTAGAGAAGGTGGCGATCATGCGAACTTTCATTGTCCAGTAGCCGGAATGTAGTCATCATTATGAGTAACAAGGTTGTGTAGATTAGGGAGGACAATGATACAACTGGGCCAAGGAATAGAAAATAAGAAAAAGATGAAAATCAATCATGGTAATGCCATGCAGCCAAAAACAAATAAACGAACCTTGAATGTGTTCTGTATACCACCAAAATGTCGATGGACACGTCGTCGAACGCGTACACCCTAAGTAACACGTGCTGGGAACGTCTGCTACCATTCGAATCGCCAAAACTTCCTTTTCTTACACACCTCCATCCTTGCTAGGGAAAACGATTTCAATAATATGTTAATTCACAAAGAGGAACTGGATCTGCGTCTCGCGGAAGAGGTGGAAGCGTCCTTTTGACGCTTTGTCATTCCAACCTGCTTCTTCCCAGACCATCACGACAACAAGTTCTTTATTGATGATTGTGTGCGACTGACTAGGCTTCGTATTCCCGACAGCAAAACAGTTTTCTGCTAGGAAGCAGCACGTATCTCTCAAAGACCTGCTTTATCAACTCTTGTAGCCACGACATGTCTTTCTTGAACCCTGTGGCCTATCTATCGTTACTTACCGTCTTACTGGTTTACCTTGTTTCATTCTCTCCGAGGGGAAGATACTATCTTCGTCTCTACGCTTACCTATCATGCCTTACTGGCGTTATTGCCGTCTGGGGCGCTATAGTCGCAATAACGATGGCTCTCCAGGGAAGGAAACACGATGTCAACTGGGTCATTGGGAGATCATTTTTTCACGTTGCCGGGAGGGTTTTGGGTATCAGAATTGAGGTGGAGGGCGAAGAGCATATGCGGACGAGGCCAGCAGTGTTTTTATGCAATCATCAGAGTTTTTTGGATATATTATTCCTTGCGAGGTGAGCAGTTGCGCGCTTTTGCTTCCATTTTGATAGATTTTGACATCTTTCGTTAGAATGATACCCAAGCAGTCAGCGATTATGGTAAAGAAATCACTACAGTGGACCCCTGTAGGTCCATTCTTGTCTATGTCGGGCGCAATATTTGTGGACAGAGGAAACAATGCACATGCCGTGAGATCACTGGAAGCTGCTGGAGAATTAATGAGACAGGCTCGTGTATCGGTGTGGATGTATCCCGAAGGGACGCGGCATTCTTCAGAGGAATCCGGTTTGCTGCCCTTCAAGAAGGGTGCATTTCATCTGGCTGTTCAGGCTGGGTTACCTGTTGTACCTGTTGTGACAGAAAATTATTGGCGTCTTTATCATGACGGTGTTTTCGAGGGTGGTACTGTTAGAATTCGTGGTAAGTGGGATTGTATGTTGGAAGCACTTTTAACCTTTTCTTTGTAGTTTTACCTCCAATATCTACGGCAGGCCTCACAACCAAGGATATCCCTGATCTCATTGAACGAGTTCGCAGTGAGATGCTCAAGACGTTTCAAAATATTTCTCAGAAGGAATAGATGGAGGATCAAGCCTGGAGGGTGCTAACGCACTGAAATTTTTGTGTAGCACCTATCACACTGCTAGATGTGGAGATCTTATGCTCTTTCAGGAGGAAGAGGGCTACGCACGATTGTTAAACACCCTGTTTATATGTATCAACTCCGCAGCTCTGTATTGCTGATGTACTGAGGTGTTAATTTATGCCCTGCTGATTCCACCTGGAACTGGCACACTGGGGTGGTCAAATTAAATAGAAGGGATATATCGCATCTGAATGCCATTATGTCTTGGTTTTGTCTAGGGAATTTATAAGAAAGAAACATTACACCGTACGGATGCTATGGTACCTCGCTGAAGTCGACGACGAAAACAGGGGCTTCCACTTTAGCAACCATTGAGTGAAGCTCAGTAGGGTGTTCTAGCAAGAGAGTCGCGTCGCTTTCCAACCTCAATCGAATCATCCCTCGAAAATCGATAGAGTTTACAACCTCAGTTACCGTGCTGTTCCGTGGCTGGTCTGCCGTGGAAGGCTCGCGTTTGTTGAAGCGTTACGCGTCTGTCACAAGTCACAACTTCAATCTTTGCCGCCAACCACGATGAGTGTATGCAGCTCTCCCCTTTCCTAATCTTGTTTTTCACTAACTTCTTCATACCTTAGACATTTACCACCGTAGGAAATCAGGAAGATGATATTCTAAGTGATGTCGTACCCAGCAATATTGTTTCGCGTCAAGTACGAGCTACCTTTGTCAAGTATTTTACTCAATTAAACGAGACTCTTGTTTAGGCCAGTGAACCGAGTGAAGGAGAGAGCGAATTCGATGCAGAGGAGGACGATGAGTTGATGGACGAAGCGGAGGACGACGCCCCAAAGGTACGGGTATGGCCAAATTTTGATTATGTGAGTATTGAATTCTAATGACATCTAGGAAAAGACCAGGAAAGAGACCGCTGCAGAGAGAGCGGTGAAGAAGGAGAAGCGGAAAGCCGCAGAAACTGAGCTGCTAGCGAAGAGACAAGAAATGGACAAGAACAAGGTATGTTTATTGTCATGTTGCAACTCAAGTCAAAAAATGACGCGTCCAAGATCGCCGACGCGGTCAAACGCTATTCCTATCTATTAGGCCAAACAGAACTATTCAAGCATTTCGTGGATATCAAGGTGAGCAGCTGTTTTCAAAAAAATTGTACGTGTTCCTTATTCGCTCCAACAGCGTGCAAAAGACCCGCAATATGCAGCGCTGATGGATGCTCAACCAAAACCTAAAGGGAGGGGACGAAAGAAAGCAATGTATGCTTCGTTTTATTCTGTTACGCCAATTGTCATTTATTTTCTGGTATTCAGAGACAACAGTACTAGACATCGGAAGTCGGAAAAAGAAGAAGACGAGGAATTATTGAAGGATGGTGAAGCTGCTGCTGATGGGGATGACCAACCTTTCGTTTTTGAGGAATCTCCAAGCTGTGCGTGACCATGCCGTTCGTTCGGGTCATTGATTTCTGACCCCTCTATAGTCATCCATGGAACTATGCGAGCATACCAATTACAAGGACTCAACTGGATGGTTTCTTTACATCACAACGGGCTCAATGGCATCCTCGCTGATGAAATGGTATCACTATCATATTTTGTACGGGCACATTTACTGATGTAGTTACGCAGGGTCTCGGAAAAACGCTCCAAACCATATCTTTCCTTGCCTACCTCAAACATTATCGTAATATCAGTGGCCCTCATTTAATCGTAGTCCCCAAGTCAACGTTACAGAACTGGGCGCGCGAGTTCGAAAAGTGGACGCCAGACTTCAAAATCGTTGTTCTCACTGGTTCGAAAGAAGAGCGCGCGAAAATCATCGCTGATCGATTAATGACGCAGGACTTTGAAGTGTGCATCACCTCTTACGAGATCTGTCTCATCGAGAAGGGCACCTTCAAAAAGTTCTCGTTCGAATATATCGTTATAGACGAAGCTCACCGTATCAAAAATGTCAACTCGATTCTCTCACAGATCGTTCGAGCCTTCATGTCTCGAGGACGAATGCTTATTACCGGAACACCGCTTCAGAACAACTTGGAAGAACTTTTTGCTTTGCTCAACTTTATTTGCCCGGAAATCTTTGTAGACTACGCGGATCTCAACAGTTTCCTAAACAAGGACGCGAATTCCGACCTTAGTGATGAAGAAAAGAGTGCTAAAGTTGTCGAAGCGTTACACAAGATTCTTCGGCCGTTCTTGTTGCGTCGCGTCAAGGCTGACGTCGAAAAGAATTTGCTTCCAAGTACGTCTTGTAATCCAATTTTATTGACATTATGCTGACGGTCAATTATAGAGAAGGAGATTAACATTTATGTCGGTTTGACGGAGATGCAAAAGAAATGGTACCGTTCGGTATTGGAGAAAGATATAGATGCTGTGAATGGTACGGCGCAACTACGTTCTACCCCGACCCGGGCTAATCTACTTCCAGGTTTGACTGGTAAAAAGGAGGGCAAGACACGCCTGATGAACATGGTTATGCAACTGCGAAAAGTCACCTGCCACCCGTATCTCTTTGATGGCGCAGTATGTTTTGGCTTCGAGTTGAGAAGGCTAGTCTCATATTTCTATAGGAACCAGGCCCGCCATATACTACAGACGAGCATCTCGTTGAGAATTGTGGCAAAATGATCATTCTCGACAAGTTATTGAAGTCGATGAAGGCCAAAGGCTCACGTGTCCTGATTTTCAGCCAGATGAGTCGTGTCCTCGATATCCTCGAAGATTACTGCCTATTTAGGCAATACAGTATGTCTATACACCCTTGTTTCTAGCCCCTTTACTCATGCACTGTATCAGAATATTGTCGTATTGACGGTGGAACTGCACATGATGACCGTATAGTGGCTATTGACGAATATAACAAGCCTGACAGTGACAGGTTCATCTTCCTCCTCACAACTCGTGCTGGAGGACTTGGTATCAACCTGACCACTGCTGACATTGTCGTACTGTATGACAGCGACTGGTATGTCTAACTAAGTCTTTGTTTGCCTCGACATTGATTTGTGCGTGTTAGGAACCCCCAAGCTGATCTGCAAGCCATGGATCGTGCGCATCGTATTGGCCAGACGAAACAGGTTTATGTGTTCCGTTTCATCACCGAGGGCAGTGTAGAGGAACGGATGTTGGAGCGCGCAGCTCAAAAGTTACGATTGGATCAGCTCGTCATTCAGCAAGGCAGGCAACAACAGGCGAAAGGTAAATTTACATTTCCATTTTACCGTTTTTTCGATTCTGATCCAGGCCCTAGCCGCGAACAAGGAAGAGCTGCTCGAGATGATTACTCACGGTGCAGAGAAAATCATCAGCTCGTCAGAGAAGTGAGTCCAGGTTAGCCTGCCCATTGCGTATCTGACTTTCTGCAGTCTCCTGATCGACGGTGACATCGATGAAATCATTCAGCGTGGTGAAGAGCGTACGGCGGAGCTGAACAGTAAATACGAGGGCCTTAACCTTGAGGACCTGAGTAACTTCAAGTCCGATGCGTCCGTGCAACAATGGGAGGGCGAGGACTTTAGGAATGGAGTACGTTATCCTTTCGGAACCTAACCGAGTTGTTCTTAACGGGTATCTTTCCGTAGCGCAAGGGTCTTAATCTCAATCTTCTTTCGTTATCGAAACGAGAACGTAAATCGAACTATTCTGTGGACAACTATTTCAAGGACACGTTGCGTGCGGGGCCTTCAAAACCTGACAAAGGACCCAAGCTTCCGAAGGCACCGAAGCAACTTAATATGTATGTCTTGGATGTATTGTATTCGCATCTGTCTTACCACTTCTTTGTTTAGTCAAGATTTCCAGTTCTTCCCTCCAGAGCTGGCAGCTTTGCAAGAAAGAGAGCTTGCGGTACACAAGGTGAAAATTTTCTTGTTTTTATGATCAACTGTGTCTTACCCAAAAATTGTCAGAGGTCAAACGGCATAACTGCTACCGTACGCGACCCAGGTCCAGATGATACTCCCGAGTTACTGGAAAAGGAACGGGCAGCTGCACAAGAGTTCATCGATACTGGTTTGTGTTCATCTCATTCCAGCAAGATAGTTACTGACGTCTCGCTGTTAGCGGAACCCCTCACTGAGGAAGAACAGGCGTTGAAGGATCAGTATATTGAGAAGGGCTTCCCTGATTGGAGCAAGCGTGACTTCCAGCAACTCGTGAAGGGTTTGGAAGCATATGGATGGTGAGTTTGCAGCTTTTCCTGCTGTGTAGACCTTTTCTGACGCTACACAGGGATCAGCCGCCTGAAGTATACGCTGCAGATATCCAGGACAAAACACCCGAGGAGGTCGAGAAGTATTACAATACCTTCAAGGAGAGGTGGACCACGCTGTCTGGTATGTTGTGCCTCCTTCTAAAGGTTTACTGCACCTTACCGTTGTCACAGAGTATCCCAGAATTGCTGTTAGGATAGCTGAAGGAGAAGCCAAGCGAAACAAGCGGGACAACCTCGAAAGTCTGCTCGACGAGAAGATCAACTCCGTCAAGTATCCCATGCAAGAGCTCGAACTCAATTATCCTACGACCAAAGGCAAAGTCTACAGTGAAGAGGAGGACAGATATCTATTATGCCGTTTATACCATTATGGAATGCAGGTCGAGGACGTTTACGAACGCATCAAGAAGGATATCACCGAGTTCCCTGTATTCAGGTTTGATTGGTTCTTCAAAAGTCGGTCGCCCCAGGAATTGCAGAGAAGGTGCAATACCCTGCTCAGTATGATTGAAAAGGAGGCCGAGTTGAAGAAAGAAGAGGAAATGAAGGCGAAGGGTGGGCAGAAGAGCAAGGTGAATAATTCTGTTGCATGGCGTCTATCCATAACTAAATCTTTCTGTCTAGAAACGTGGTATCGAGGAGGTCAAGGCAGAGACGCGGCCTTCAACGCCTACCGGCTCCACTTCCTCTTCTGCAGCCAAAAGACCTGCAAAGAAGAAAAAGACATAGATGGGCCCGCTTTTTCGATGTATTGCCTGTCTTACTTATTCCTTTCTCTTTGTGTAATACCTATCTGTCATATCATAGTCTTCATGTCAATACTATCTGTAGACCTACACGTATTGTTAGCATCATAACGGGCTTAAACGAGCTTAACGAGCTGAAAGAAAAATTTGTGCCGTCCAACTCAGTCATGTCTCTTCTTTCCACGCTTGCACGACGACGCGTGCTTGAACTTCGTCACCGTTTTTCCTTTTCGTCTGCAGCTTCACCCTCGGCCGAACATGCTATCTATGTATCTCAATCTACAAATCCATACTTCAACCTAACATTCGAGGACTGGTTCGTTTCCCGGTTGATTGGGAGGAGTAAAAGAATGACATTCTTGCAGGTTATTTAGGCACAAATCACCGCAGCAGCCTTTACTTTTACTGTATCGAGATGATCCCTGTGTTGTTATCGGGAGAAACCAGAATCCATGGAAAGAAGTCAATTTGCCTGCCTTACGAGCTAGAGAAAACGTTCCATTCATACGGAGACGGAGTGGTGGTGGAACTGTCTACCATGTACTTGGTTCCATTTTTGCTCCAAAGTCGCGGCTCAAAGCCTTCTAGGACCACGGGAATACTAATTTCTCTATACATCTACCGAGGCAATCCTTCGACCGACATGCTACAGCTCAAATTGTTCTTCGGGCAGTTCGTTCGTTGGGCATTGACGCCAATGTTAATGATAGGAATGATATTTGTGTCGGGAAGGAGAAGATAAGTACCAATGACGTTCTTTAAGCGGTGTTTAGCCTGATAAGCCTCTCGCCATATACGTGTCTGGTTCAGCGTACAAGATTGTAAATAAACGCGCATACCATCATGGGACTATGCTCATCTCCACCGAACTCAAAACACTGGGGGACCTGCTTCGCACTAACAAAGTGAGCGTTTATCCAAGATCCGCTGCAGATCATGGCTACCATCTAGATCGTTCATGTTGAAGCCGTTGTTGATTTGATTTCTGACATGCTCTGTTTTTAGGACACGATGGAGACCAAAGGTGTGGCATCGGTACGCTCGCCCGTATGCAATCTACAACAGTTCAGCAAGAACATCACTCATGACGCATTTGTTAACGCAATGGTTGATGAATTCCTGAAAGAATATCCCACTACGACTCCGACAGATGTATGTTTTTTCTTACAGACGCAGTCCAGCTCATTGAGAAAGAAAGTATCCTTAGGTGCAATTCGTCGATGAGGTTGACTGGCAAGACGTAGAATATATTCAGCATGGGATGGCAGAGCTGCCGGTATGCTTCGAGTTACACCCTATCAACCAATGAACTGACGTGATTCAGAGTTGGGATTGGGCCTACGGACAAACCCCTGAATTCACATATAGAGTTAGCAATGCGTTCAGTTGGGGTACTGCTGTGAGTCGCCTGATGTATTTTCGTTGACCCGTCTTCTCATTCTCTACAGCACGCCACAATACGTTCTAAACATGGAGTAATCATTGACTGCAAGATACACGTTTCCGATATCGAAGCCCCAAGTGTTTCGGCTTCCAGTAAACCACTCGAGGAGGTAGAACGGTTCTTACAGGGCAAGAAGTATGGTTTGGTGCATAATGGAACTACCGTTCTTGGAGTAGACAATCCGAAATCTGAGTTGGTCTCATGGCTCTCGAAGATAATGGACAATTGAATGAGTTTGGGCGCCTTGTCTGTCTTGCGAATCAAATCGTGCTAGACTGACCAGAAACCTCGTTTCATGCTGGCATTTGCAGGTTCTTTCCCCTTGTGTATATGTTCTACCGCTATTAAATGTGGGCGGTGCATCTCTAAAAAAAAATCCAGCATCATCTGGTGACTTTGCCAATACATAGCAAGGTCGGAAACTTGGAATGCACCAGGATATCACGTGACTACATGAGTATGGTTATGGTAACTCTCGACTTCTATTCCAGAGAGGTTCAGTCGTAAGGTAGGCTGTACATGAGAAAGGATAATCCCGGATACTCGGAATACTTCCGTCCGAGGCCACCAACAGATATAACACGTTGAGAGTGAATAGGTTCTATTGTCGGGTGGGTTGTGTTTCCCAAACACTACTAGTCTCGAAGCCTGGAGGTGGAACTGGGTCATCCTGTACGCAAGATAACGTATTTGTTTTCATCAAAGCGATCTCGACGGGCAGTTTGCGAACGCACCCGTTGTCCACGTTTATGCCCTGTTAACTGTGCGTCTCTCTTCATCATCATCTCATCCCAGTTGTCAATATTGAACCGAATGGGCTGTGAGAGAAGTAGAACCAAGGTGTTCTGAGTGATTGACGCGTTCATAATGAAGAGACTGGAGGCGTACCTTGCCTTGATTTTGTGCTCGTGTAGACATGTTTAGTAGCGTCCCCGAAGCACCAAACATCACAGTAAGGAGGCCTGGAGTATCATGATAGATTAAGTCGCGTGTATCATCCTAGATTATACCATCAAATACCGAATGGAATGAGTGCTTCCCAAGGAACGGGCATGATGACGGTTTTCGGAGAAAAGTATTTGTACGTGTTTATGCCTCGCTGAGGTCGATAAATTAAATCCATACTTACATTCTAGTAAGTACACTATATTACAGGATTACAATAAAAAGAAACATAAACTAGTACCAAAATGACCATAAGTAATAAGGTAACCAGACATCGTTTCTACGAAATATTCCGCCTAAATAGTACAGGTGACGAATCCAAAGCACAAACTGAGAGGGGCATAATGAAAGCAAGTTAAAGCAGAGCAAAAGATGGTATATTAACCTCAACATCAAGCTGACATCTAGAGTGATGTCAAGGTGAGATCTTAGGGTCGTATCCGGCGTTCGTGAAAGATGATGTTGAGGGAGGATTTTGGGAGACATTCTGACTCTGGAGACCGGATATTGCGAAGTCCATGAGCAAGCGCTCGCCAGAGGGTATTCTCGACATAGGTTGGGTTATGTATGAGGGGCTGGTCTGTTGCAAGTATCCGCCTGCGGGAGAATTCGGAGATGCTTGAAGACTGCTCATTCTTGACACAAAGAAATTGTGAGGATGAGAGTTTGCAGGCAATAAAGGTAGCTGATAAGCAAGTTCCTGAATTGGCGACGTTGGATAACTTCTCCATTGAGGATATGCGGGGAAGTTGGGAAAAGACATATCAAGTGGTGAATCTGGGGGATAGGAAAGGGGAGACGTGCTGTCGAATGATATCTCGTTCAATTGGTATGCGCCACGACCGGTAAGCCCAATAGAATCCACGGTATTGATCTCCGACGAATACGGCGATTCAGTGAAGTTGTGCTGTTCGCTGGACAAGTAACCAGGTATCGGAGCCGCCGGCATATACTCTGAAGGCCAGTATGGCGACGATACCGCCGACAAACTCGAGGCTGCGGAATAAGGGGAAGGTGAAGGCAGCGTACTGACCGAGGAAGAGCCGGAATGCGAAAAAAGAGATGAGGCCGTCGCTGAAGAGCCAGTTATTTGTTCAATACATATTTCCTCCTCGTTTACAGGAATTGATAAATCAAAGGACGGTAATCCCCTCACGTTGAACTCGGGGAGTGGAGATGGAATCGGAGGAATGTGCGTTGTGTTAGGATATTGTACGCCGGTATCAATGGAAAGAGTGCCCATTCCCACATTTATTTGTTCTACCCCACGATAGTCCGAGTCAGTTGGTGGAACCGAGATATCATACGCTACAAACGGCAGTTAGAATGACTCGTATGTGGGGACCATCCCCTACAGTTAAAGACGTACTGTACGGACTATCTGTTGTATAGGAAGAGGTGGAGTCATCAGTACTTGCATCAGCAGAGTAAAGGCCAGGGGATGAATCATAGGGAAATGATGAAGGTAATGACCTCGTCCGGGCTCGTGGTACGGTTGGTGCAATCAAAAGTCCTATAGTGTTAGCTCTGGCAGACTGGGGTTCTACAACTGAGCGACGAGGATTTACGTGAGAAGGCACACGAGCCGCGCCGGATTCCGATGTCAACAGTGGTTGTCGCTCATTGTCCGGGCTTAAGGTCGCGGATAATCCGGGAGATGCGACGGGGTCACCACTGAAGTCTAATTCGAGCTCTGGCGAACCTGCGAGCGAGGAGCAGGTCGCCGGTCGTCTCTCGAGTACCTTGATATCGGGCTGCAATAACTACAGAAGAGTTAGTTCCCAAACTACGCCCCCAAGTGTAAGACGTACCATGTTCTCGAAATGTCGATTTGGACGGGGAACCTTTCTCGGCCTGCCTCGAGGTTTTTTGTAGTCAGGGGATTTTGTTTTGGCACTGGGCTCAGTGCGAGAGGGAGGCATACCACTGTTGAAGAGAAGTTAGACGCTATAGGTTGGGATATATAGGTGCCAGAGAGATCGGCTAAGTCTGGGCGTTTAGTCATTTTCTAGGATATCATTAAGAGCGTGTCGTCCTCGAGGCAGAAGATCGCACAGCTTGATGAGAGATCGCGATGACTTCTCTTTTTCGTTAACATTCACAGCTATTTCGGAGGGACCTACAAGGACAAAGGAACCTACGTCAATTAAATTTGACGCGTGATGGATCGATAAAGTTCAGACTTCAAAGTCTTACATGAAAGTATCCAGGCAAATTACTGGAAACTCACATATACTCACAGACTGAAAACGGGGATTGCTTAGTCAGGTTGTATCTCCGCGGTATCTGGCAGGTCTGGTGACGATGGATGGACGGCAGGCAAAAGGGTGTAACTGAGTGTAACTGCTGCCAAATTTTGAGAAAGCAACATTGGGCGATTGTCGCGTCTAATACGTACCCCGCATCATTTCGTTGCTATTCAAAGCTGTAAATGAATTCTTTCTAGTGTGGCGCACTTGCGTACGGGGAAAAAGGGAATTGGTCAGGAGCACCTGCGCCACGGTATGCGGTGTTTCAAAGTTCTGGCGGTGATTCCAGGTACAATGTCTGGTAATTTAACATACTTGCTAAAGCGTGTAGTGGCTTCCTTCGGAATTTCTATCGAAAGTTTTTTTCAATTCCATGATCATTATGGCAAGAAACGACGTATCCGGAATAGCCACAGGCGTAAATTTCTTGCATGTACCATTCAAATCTTGCAGCGTGATTCTGTCCGCCGACAGACGCAAGCCATCGCTTGCTCACTGGACACTTTCACAATTATTGGTCAGGGGAGCAAATGCAGTACGAACCAGACATATCCCATGTCCCCGAAGTCGGACCTTGTTGCGACAGTTACGCCGCCGGGTCCATAAGTATGTAGTATTGCAACACAGCAGTGGCCAACGACTATTTCCCTTTGTTATCTATTGTGTCGTTCGGGATTGGGAATTGGTTTAAAGCCTTCCTCCGCCGGCAAAATTAGATGGAACCTAGCAGTGCAGATTCTGATGTACCAGCTCAAAGGAAGACGTCAAAGAGAACCTTGGTTTGGCGTCTACGGTTGGCAGGACGGAAGAACGCATGTGGGTACGAGTGGCTACCGATACATCACCCGTACACAATATTACCAACCTTGCAGACCGGCGGCTGCATAAACGAACTAGACCAAAAGAAGTTGAGCTTATCCAGCTCATCTCATGTGCATCAAAGCGAACCCTGTAATTGAAAGCTTGTATTTGACACGATGCACTATATGATACAGAAATGTCTGAAAATGATAATGTTTATGCCGATGTAATGGAAATCTAAGTTAGGTTAATGTAAGTAGGTTGTTGAATGAACTCGATACGATGATGGAGTTTAACGGAAATAACTTGTCAAGGCCAGAGATACGAACACGATGATGGATGATGGGGCAGCGGTGTGGATCTAAAAACAGTAGCGGAACAAGGATCATCGTTTGGGCCTGGGCCTGAAGATCTATACAAAACCTAGATATTTGACCGAGTTTGTACGTTATTTGGCCACCACGAATATGAAGAGGATGGATCACGTATCCTTTTTCTCCGCAACTGATCGAGATGAACGAAGGCGAGAAGAGGACCGAATACTCCGAGTTGAGCTCGACTGAGCCAAGTTCTTGACATTGGAGCGCCGCGGCGAAGGAGGAAAACCACTAGCAGCCACAGTGGCCAATTTTCGATGTACTGTAATAGTTGTAGAGCGTTTGCGGCTACGTTCGTTCAGAGACGTCTTGGAAGTTTGGCCTTCGGCAGTAGGTGGTTCGGGAACGGCCAAGGATTTGTCGACAGTTTTCCGTCTTTTTCCGGCGGCTCGTATAGTTCCAGCGTTTGATTTCCAAGCGCCCTTCGGAATGGTCGGGTTTCTCAATTGTTCTGCTACTTTATCATCTTTACCCAGTGTGACAGCGTTTATCCCACTAGCACCCGAGTCCTTCGGTTCATCTATGGCGGATGACACGGATTCCTGAGAAGTGGACGACAGCCGTTCAAGGAGTCGACCGCGATGCCCATTCGCAGGCGCTGGAACATTAGCTTCGTCTAGGTCATCTGCAACATTTTGACGCTGTCTGGAGGACGGAAGTTGAGATAATGTACGTTCCGGTGAAAAGCTTCGACTATATGACCGTTTTAGTTCATTCCGAGTTGGAGAATCCAGTGTAGAGTTCGGTACAAAGGCAGGACGATCATCATCCATATCAGACACATCCGATACTGATACCGAAGGAGAAGCAGAAAGCTCCGAATCAGAGTAAGATCTCGATTCTCTTGCATCCACAGTCCGAGTTCTCAATGACGAGTCATCATCATTGGTCGACAATCTCGTCGAAACAGATTCTCCGCTAATCGAGGGTGTCTCGAGAGCTGGTGGCGAAAGGAAGGATTGCCTGCTTCTCCCCAATTCCGCCACAAGTGAACGAGCGCTTGCCCGTGTGCGAATCGTAGAGCCAGACTGTGGATTTAATGCAAGAGGCGCTCTCGGCGTTCGTAGAGTAATGTTGAAATCATCTTCCTCATCTTCGTCAACATAGTCTTCATCACTTCCTTCGTCACCTGATTCCATGTCTTCATCCATCCCAGTATCGTTATCGTCAATAGGTCCATTCTCTGGTGCATCTCTATTTTTGCTGCTAGTGACGTTTACCCCGTTGTCGTTGTCGCTCAAGCCCCGTTTTCCGGAGCCGGGGTTAAGAGGCTCACGGGGTGGCAGGAGCGACCTGTCAAAATCCTGCCGTTCATCTTCTTCGTTTTCGGGAACAGCATCAAATCCCATTGATATAGGACGTTTGGGAGGAAGCGCAGCAGAATGCCCGACCAGCGGGGTAGGAGGATACGCGGAAGGTAGTGGAGCATACTGGCGCCATTCCATGTCAGCATCTATCTCGTCTGGTGTCGGCGGGGCAGAGTTGGAGAAATGAGTTGGATTCGGCATTGACATGGTTGCAGAGGGATGTAAGTATGGATAAGATTGTTGGAGAGCAGGTTCTGATAGTGGTCTTGGATGCTCAGCTCCAAAAAATTCGGGAGGAATAACTTGATGTTGAGACGTATGCGATTCATAAATTCGTGTCTCTGCTGGGACATTCAGAGACTGAACAGTCCCGAAGATATGCAGGTTGCTCACCTTCAACATAGGATTGGACTCTACCGTTCTGAGCGACAACTTCCATCCTTTCCTCTCGTCGAATCTCAGCATGATGTTCAACTGAGAATGGCACTTTTAACCAGGGAGCGTATGTATGAATGTAGGGTTGCAAAAAGCCCAAAGGAAGAATGACCAGAGCAAAAAGCATATCGCCTATCATGCGTGCGAGTTCAAGAGAAGTATCGATGGTCATGTTGTATGGACGAAGGAACGGTCGGATGACATGAAGGAAGATAGGCTCTGCGCCCTGATACAAGCGTTAAGACGTGGCAGTCATCAATGAACGGTATGAATACCTACCCTTGCTCGTGTGAGTATAAAAAAGAGTATGGCGATAGACTTGAACTCGTCGTAGAATGGAATGAACATGAATGGTTCTATAAAGCGTTCGTATAAAACAAAGCAACACTGTACAGGTGACACATTAAGAGGGCATCCACCAATGAATCACAGGGACACACCCAAACGATCCAAATTGCCAAACAACCCTTCATGTCGCGTTTCCTCTGCACAACGGCGCGGGCACTGGGTCCATAGAACTCGCCTTCAGGCCCACGTCGATATTTTGATGGAGGGTCCTTAAGAGTCTTGAACGTGTCCCAAACGTTCAGAAAGACCATGAAAAGGCGTAAAAGCGGTGAGAATAGTGGCATGGTTGAAGAAGTTCTGTTTCCAAATCGAGACTAATTTTATTGTCCCCGGCCTCAGAATCTGAAAGAAAGAAAGGAAGAGAATATGCTGTTTCTCAACAAGACAAGGCAGGTACTAGAGACATAGGTGGAAGAGAAGAGGAAACCTTGACTGTGACGTGCTCTTAAGGGTCGAGCAACATGAGGCTAATGACTGTTCGGCAAAGACTGTTGAGACCTGTTTGCCTTTCGCTTGAGTTACTCTGGACCCTTGGTCTTGCCTTGGTCCCTTGTAAAAACTTATATACACTCAATCTTGAAGAGGACGTATTAACAAAAAGCCTTGTACCAACACTCTAATCGATAGTCATTAATGAGTCAGGTTCATTCCATCAGTTTTTTAGCGCGCGTCTGACAGCTGCGAGACACTATCCTTATACGCGCATTGCGGTCGATATACATAGCGAAATCATAATGCTATCTGCAAGTCTATCTGAATCAAGATTCGTAAATATAACCCTTTTCACAGCTTCAGTGTATATCCAATCATTTGCGGACCTTACAGAGTGAGCTTTTCAAGAAAGTCCCGAGATTCCACAAACCAACCAGACTTATGACAGACTCAGAGATGATCAAGTTCTGATTCGGCATGGCACGAAAGTACACTGTTCGCGGTAACACTGGAGGCTACGTTCCAAACCGTGAATATAGAGACGCCGATCCCAAGAATCGAGCATCCAGATCATTGAAAAACAGTCCGTGAGACTTTGAACCAACACATTATAATACACACACGAGTCGGAGGTCCATGTGCAGCCAGGACTTCTCATCTCACGGCAGTAGATCATTGCAATCTGTCTTTGCAATCATGATGGACTTGTTGAGCAATCCGTTCAAGCACATACAGCACTTGACTGACTTTTGGTCAAAAAAGCGAACAAAGAAATCTGGGAATGACTCGAGAGGCCAAAACACTACAGGTTGTCCATGTCGTTCTTTATTAAGAACAAAGGGAAAGTCGTGCATAATAACAAATGGACGGACTTTTAATGTCAGAGTTCGAGAAGGACCAACTCCTCTCTCTCCCACCACTTTGACCACCTGCTCAGCGAAACCAACACTTCATCGGGTCCTACAACAGCACCTTTGGTGCCACCTCTTCCGAGTCTTCACCAATGGTATATACCACTACATACCGAAGACGACGATGGGCAGGGTCCGGGTACAATTCCTTCGCTTCACCTAAAGTGATCTGTGCAGGATTCGAGAACGACGGATCCGAATGCAAGGAAGCAGCTGGCTTTAACGGCTGCTGTCCCCGACATCAAGGGCAGTCTTTCTGGATGGGATCAGGACTACCTACTCTAGAAGAACGAAGAAGCCACGCCATCGCAGGCCGATGCTGTGGCATTGCCGCCTCTACAGGGTGCCTTTGTAACCGAAAGATTTGGGGCTTCACTTTTTGTCATTCGCACAGAGATCAGCAGCCACCTGCTATTTTCTTCGTGCAAGTGGAGGCATATTATGCTCTTCCTGCGCGTGGCTTCGAGTTGACGACAAAGAGCGCTCAGCTGAAGGAGAAGCTGATGGAATTTTGCTTGCTTAGGTCGGAAAAGCTGAAGAAGGAACGTCAAATGGAGGAGCAGAGGCAAGAGAGACTGAGACAACGAAAAGCAGAAGAAGAAGCGGCCCGAGCGCGCTTTCGTGAGCAGGAAGAGGAGAGAAGGAAGAAAGCGGCTGAAGAGGCAGAGCGACGTAGGAAAGAAGCAGAGGCTCAACAAGAGCGCGCACGACAAGAACAGGAGAAGCAGAGGAAGGCCGAGGAAGAGAGGCAGAAAAAGTGGGAAAAGACTAGAGAAGAATGGTGGAGAAGGGCATACGATAGACAGGAACAGGCCAGAAAAAAGGAAGAGAAAGCCCAGAAAGCAAAAAATGCGCAATTTGAGGGTATCATAGAAGACTATCAAAGGGCTAGTCAAACATTTGATAGTTGGAAACCCTCGTCCTCGAATCCCCTTTCTTTTCGTTCCATCCCTTGGCCTTTACTTTTACGACCGACCGACATCACCTTCGAGAAGATTACCTGGGAGACAGTGGAAGAATTTTTCAAAAAGGTCAGACAAATGAGATCGAGTGATGTTTACACCAACATGTTGAACGAAGCAAAGAAGAGATACCATCCAGACAGGTGGGCAGCGAGACGCGTTCTCGCGAATGTGCCGGCGGAGGAGCGAGAACAGATTGAAGCATCTGGGAAAACTGTTTCCCAAGCTGTGAACTGCTTGATTGTTTGATGTCCAATGTTTGAAGACTGGGCGAGCTTGAGACTGTAAATGCTTTCGTCTATGTCTAGAAGTTTGTGTATAGCTTGTGTATAAATTCTGGACATTCAATACGGACTGTGACTGAAATAGAATAGAATACAGGTTAAAGCTTGGGTTCAGAGCGAACAGTGCGGAGGAGAAGCTGTGAGTCAATGACGTAAACATTCTGCCCTTCTCCTTCATCCACGATGCCCAAAATCCGTACAACTAGGACCAAAAAGCCCCCCGAAGGTTTCGAGGACATTGAAGCCGTATGTCGTTTTTATCTTCACTGTGTCACTGCATGTCCCTGACAAACTTGGATCTGTAACTCTTTAACCAACCTCTCTTCGAACGACTATCTCTTCTATCGCATAATCTTTATCAAACTCTGAACACTTTCCGAAATCACGCATTCCTGCTCCAGGTCTTGGACGACTATGCCCGCAAAATGCGTGATGCAGAGAATGAGTCGCATGAAGGCAAGCGTAAAGCCGAGTCATTGTGGCCCATCATGCGCATTTCGCACACCAGGTCGCGGTATATCTACGAGTTGTATTACAAAAGAGAGGCTATTTCTAGGGAGCTATACGATTGGTTACTGAAGGAGGGGTATGCTGATGCCAAGTGCGTTCTGGTTCCTTATCCTTTGATTTGACTTTCACTCTTTGTGATAACCTGCGCACATCGTGAGCTGGCCGAGCTCAGCCTCTACTTCATCCTTTCACCCAGCATTTTCCCATTGACCAGGTGTTTTGTGGCGTGCCAGCATTACTGATGTTACCTTTTTCAGCTTGATTGCGAAATGGAAGAAGACGGGATATGAGAAGCTGTGTTGCTTGAGATGTATCCAGACGAAGGTCCGCACTTTTTGTTTCTATACAGTATTCTTTGACTCAAAATATACTTCAGGACATGAACTATCAAGGCTCAACATGCATATGTCGTGTGCCCAAGGCGCAGGTTAGAGCCGGTACAGTCGTCGAATGTGTACATTGTGGTATGTGCTTTTCATTTTGGCTATCTTTCGCGGCTCCGCTTGTTTTCTTCACTTCATGGTCAATCATACTGATGTTCCCTGTATATGTATAGGTTGCCGAGGATGCAGTTCAGATTCATAATCTTTTCTCCGTCGGCTCTCCTGCAGTCCACCCATTCTTCCAGAACATTTTTAGCATTTCCAGCCCGAGGTTTCGAGATCGGACAATGAATATTCAAATGCGTTGCGTCTGGTGCTTCTTTACTGAACTTGCGTATCCTCGCTAGAGAAACAACGCTGAGAGCTCGTTGTTGTGAGACGCTTCTTGTGTACAGTAGCTTCTTTGGCTGTATGTTTTCTCAATGCAAGATGTATGTCTAGCCTCACCTGTTGGACGTCACTTCCCGCTGCGTTGTACGGAATTGTCTGACACAGCAACTCGGAACTCTTTTCTTTGACCGATTTCTCATCATCATTGGAGTGTATTGATGGCCCTTGTAGCTTTGTGTTGGAGCTTATCGGTGAGATAAAAGCACCTGAGAGTGATTTGGGGGACCCGCGTTTCATGAGGTTGCGCAATTCATCGACTGAACGTCGCACACACGAACACAAACATTTACCTCCGTGAATAAGTCGATCTCTCCAACGGCCCAGAGCTCTGGACATGTACTGATCGAGTGCACAAAATCTAGGCTCTGAACACCATATTTGACATGCGGAAGTCGTCGTCAAAGAGTCTCAAATGAAATGCGGTGGTACAATCGACAACAAGAGCAGAATTGCCAAGGATAGATATAGCTTTGCCTTGAATTCAATTCTTGCCAATTCCCGCCCAGCGCGGTCCCTAAAATATCTTCTCACCCCAAAGTCTTCATCATGACGAGACTGTTGGTGCTTTCGCAGCCTTTCGCGAAACTTCACGACGTTGCTGCTGCTGGATCGCTACGTTTCGAAGCCGCATAGGACTGCTGCTATAGGGAACAGGAATACGATAGATCGCGCACCAAAAACGTGCCTGACCAGTGACACAGACAAAGGATCCGATATAATTTACAATTTACCGCCGCTTTCCGAATGCAGATAGCTCCTAGTTTGAAAATGTATAAAATGGAGGTCCACAGTTACGGCCAAGCGATTGCTCTATGGGCGAATTCACCCAACTCTACAGGCGCGCTGCCGCTAGCCAGGTATGTCTTCCTTCTTTTTTTCTTGTGTTGGAAACTCAGTCTGGTGCCCAGGCTGGCATCTTCTCTGGAGCTAACCCAGCGGATTACGATTCAAACGACCCAATACGACTATGGGTTATCCAGGTCATCGTTATCATGGCCATGACTCAGGTTTTGGCTTTGATTTTTGGACGTATTCGACAGCCTAGGGTCATTGCAGAAGTTATTGGAGGTGTTTTCCTTGGTCCTACCGTTATGGGCCGGATACACGGTTTCAGAAACGCAATCTTCCCCGACGACGGCATGCCTCTCCTAAATCTTACAGCAAACATTGGCCTCGTGCTTTTCCTGTTCATCGTCGGACTTGAGATTGATACCAGGTTGATCAAGAAAAATGTCAAAGCTTCGGCGTCGATTTCTATTGCCGGTTTGGTTGTGCCTCTCGGGCTCGGTGCTGCGTTGGGAGAGGGTATTTATAGGGAATTTGTCAATCCTGATGTCAATCATGGCTATTTCCTACTCTTCACTGCTGTTGCTGTCGGAATCACTGCCTTCCCTGTTCTGTGCCGTATTCTCACCGAACTCAAATTGTTGGACACTACCGTTGGTGTGGTGACTCTTTCAGCTGGTGTCGGCAACGATGTTATTGGCTGGATTCTCCTTGCTCTGACTGTCGCATTGGTCAACGCCTCCTCTGGCCTGACCGCCTTGTGGGTCTTACTCACGGCTGTGGGCTATTGTCTGCTCCTTTTACTCCCGGGTAAATGGGCATACCATTGGTTGGCAAAAAAGACTGGAAGTCTAGAATCAGGAACCCCCACTGCATTCATGATGACCATAACGATCGTAGTCGTGTTTTTCTCCGCATTTTTCACTGATATAATTGGTGTCCATGCCATCTTTGGTTAGTTTTCGTGCTGTCTAGATTTTCATTCCGTTGACATGCGTCTAACTTTAGGTGGTTTCCTTGCGGGCCTTATCATCCCTCACCAGAATGGTTATGCAATTGCAATGGTGGAAAAGCTGGAAGATCTTGTGACGATTGTGCTTCTCCCATTGGTGAGGCTTATATTGTCTTGGCTATGCAATATATTCTGAATTTTATCGCCCAGTACTTTGCCTCGTCAGGTCTGCGAACCAATCTTGGCCTTCTTGACAATGGCATCACTTGGGGATATACCATCATCATCATTCTTGTCGCCTTTACCTCCAAGTTCCTTGCTTGCGCAAGTACTGCGAAACTGGCTGGGTTCAACTTACGTGAGTCTGGTGCTATTGGTTCCTTAATGAGTTGCAAAGGGTAAGCCTACCTGTCGGCCTCGCGCCTTATATGGTCTCATTAATATATACTTCCAGATTGGTTGAGCTTATCGTCCTTAATGTCGGACTTCAAGCTGGAATTCTAGACACTCGTGTTTTCTCAATGTTTGTCATTCACGCCATCATCCTCACGTTTATGACTACGCCACTCGTCCTCCTTTTCTACCCTGCAAAATACCGTGTACACCTCAACAGCTCTGCTACGCTGCCATCGCCAGAGGATGGGAAGCAATCTGCACCTCAAGACGATAACGAGGGAGAATATTGCAATGTCAAGTACGCTCTTGTTCTGGACAAGATCGAGCAACTGTCCGCCGCTATGACCGTTACGCAGCTATTGTGTCCTTCCACTTCGGTGTCTCCTTCGACATCCACGTTGGCAGCTTCGGAACGTTCCTCAATAGATGACGAGAAAGCACCTGCAGGTGGTGTTGTACCTCCTCTGCCCTCCTACCAAAACGTAGTCAAGTCGAACCCTCTGGTTTCTCCTATTTCGCTCACTCTCCTTCGTCTCATCGAGTTGACAACACGTACCTCTGACGTGCTCAAATCTCAGGAGGCCTCGGCTCTCATTCACTCAGATCCCGTCACCTCTGTCTTCCGAACCTTTGCCTGGTTATTGGGCGGAGCGGCACAAAGATTGAGAGTCAAAGTCGGGGTCGATGTAGCCAGTTGGGAAGATTTCGACGCGGTCATTTCGAGACGCGTTACGGAAGAAAATGCCGGGATGGTTGTTATCCCTTGGTCTCGAGGCAATTCTACCACTGGACCTTCCTCTACCCATGACGAGACCGCCGCTTCTACTTTGGTGAAAAATCCCTTTGATGGTGTATTCCAAAGGTCAAACAGCTCGACTTCGTCTTACGATCAAACGACAACATCAGTTGTGTATTCGGAACTTATCCGTAAAGTTTTCTTGACTGCGCCCTGTGATGTCGCTCTGTTTGTGGATCGTGGGCTCGATTCTGGTGCCGGCGATGTGGCTAGTATGCTATCGGGAACGACAGGTCCAGATACACTCCTAGTCTTGCCTTTCTTCGGTGGACCGGATGACAGACTTGCATTGAAGTTTTTGGTCAAGATGTGTGCAGGCAACGAAGGTGTAAGGGCTATCGTGGTCAGAATAAGTAAAACAGAAGAAAGTGAAGAAAATGTGGACGAGGCAGAGTGTTCAAAGGGCCATGCTATCGTGCATAATGTACGTCGGTTTCTCGTTCTTGACTTATCAAAAGCTCATCGGTTTTTTTAGACAATTGCTGCGGCTGACACTGTATACGGACAACATAATACCCAAACCAGGCTTGCGTCTGATACTGCGGACAATATCCTTTGGGAGCGATACACTTCCTCATCTACGACTAGGACTCCAGTCCTTACCTCTGCTCTCTCTCGGATAACTTTCAATTCCGTCAACACCAGTAAACCTTTACAAGCTTCGGTGGACTCCATCATAGGATCAGACATCAAGTCCATTTCCAGTGGAAGGAGAACAGTTGCTGTAATCGGAAGATCGAGGAGGATGGCGGTAGAATCTCTTGACAAAGAATTGCAACACATGAGTAAAAACGCTGGTGTAGCTATGGGAAGCTCCGTAGCGAAAACGCTTGGCAATGTTGGAGCGGCGATGGTGCTGGCGGGTGTGGATGCGAGTCTTTTGATTGTGCAAGCTCATTACGGTGCGACTGCATAGTCATTTATATCAATTTGATTGTAAGATATTTGATGTTTTGATGATTCCACGACTGTACGATTTTTTATGTGCGAACTTTTTGTTTTTGGTTTATACACGACTACATGCACTGTATATTTGTAACGATCCTATAGAAATGGGGAAAACCTGGACTGG
Organism: Stygiomarasmius scandens; assembly: GCA_037954225.1. NCBI lineage: Eukaryota > Fungi > Basidiomycota > Agaricomycetes > Agaricales > Campanellaceae > Stygiomarasmius > Stygiomarasmius scandens. The sequence continues at coordinate 455,300 of JBANRG010000002.1, read as the reverse complement.
ACCTTGACTGGACCCGAAAAGACACTTACGTAAATACAAATGAGCACGAAAATTTCCGTCATTGCCAGTCGGCAACCTTCTTTTACATTACTGTCATCTACTCGCATCGACCAACTCGAACACGCCCATAATGACTAGCATCCAAAACTTTGAAGAAGCTGCAAACCTAGCCACCGAATTCATCTACAGTTAGTCTCGAGTTGGTTGGTTCTGTAATTATGGTCGCGTGTCTAATGCTCATGTTTGCAATTAGGCATCGAAAATATGCCCAATGAGGTTAGATATTTCTTGGAAGAAATAAGGTATAAAGATTCTCGAGCGCAAGGTAGATTCGCCTTCTTACAGGAACCAATATACAATAATAACACGGTCGGCAGAATTGCAAAAGCAGATTGACATTGACAGTGCTAGATGGATCCGGCATACACTTCAAGGAAACGTGTCAACGGCGGATGCAACACCATCCACCAAGAAATCTACTGCACATCTTCCTGTCCGCATACAGCAGTCTTACAACGAAATCGAGAAGCTTTCTAACGAGAAGATCCTCCTCAGTCAGCGGATTATCGATCTCATATGCCGTACTTGTTCTCGCCTCGACGTGGATTTGAAGCGAATTCGTTCTCTTCAAGGAGAAACTGTGATAGATTCTATCTCTGACCGAGATAGCGCCACTCCCGCTCCGTCCATTATTGCATCGGCGACTCTCAGCTCGTTAACTCATGACGCCGCCTCAGACGTAACTGATAGCCTAAAACACGCTCTGGCCTCGAGTACTGTTATCCCCGAGTTGCCAGCTGCAGTTTCAGCAGCACCTGCTCCAGTCGTGCCCGCAGCTACACCAGCCACCAAGAGTGCGTCTAAAAAATTTGCAACTTTCATGTGATTAATTTTTTTTTTCAGAACGCCGCACCAACACCGGAGCTGCAGCACCTTCCATCAAGCTTCCCCCAGCTCAAAGTCGCTCTGTATCTCCTGTCCCGTCTTCTGCTGTTTCAACAAAGGCGTCGCACTCTGGAAGTCACGGTCGTTCTCGTCTAGGTCGTCAGGTTCATCCATCTCCTCCCAAACCTACTAAACCAGCCAAACCCGTGGTCGTTGAACCGGAAGAGACACCTATCAAGAGCGAGGAGACGGATGACGTAGAGGAAGATGAAAAGCTTTATTGCTTCTGCCAGGAACCCAGTCATGGAGCTGTACGCGTTTTCAGCTTGCCCGTCCTGAACTAGTTACTAACTCAATATGGCTGTAGATGATTGGGTGCGAGAACGAGGAAAGCTGTCCTTATGAATGGGTGCGTACTTGTGTTTTCCTGATCTACGTCAATTCTAAATTTGCTCTAGTTCCACCTTGGATGTGTAGGACTTGTTGAAGCACCCTCGGATGCCTGGTATTGTCCCTTGTGTAAAGAGAAAAAGGAAGACAGCAGGTCCGGTGCGAACAAGACGAAGAAGGGAAGGAAGAAGTAGATGCAGTGAAATCGAGAGCATTAGAGTTTAGCCTCCTGCCTGCCTCACACAAAACGTGATAGAAAAACCAGTAGATATTGACGTTTGCGAATATCCAAAGTGGCAACGTGAATAAAATGTTGGAGACTATCGAGGTAGAAGGATATGATATATGATAATACATGGCAATCATGTGGTACAGAGTACGATGGAGACTGCCGGTTTACAAGACGTGTTAGCGGTAACTTCTAGAGGAAGATGGTAAAAACTCACTGAGAAGCGACAGCAGGATGATGGATTTATAGCAACAAACAGATATACGAATAGACAACCGGAGAGAACAGGAATCAGAGGTGGCAGACTACGATTAGACGTCGTCCGACGTCATAATAGCGAAAAATTCCTGTTCGTTGATCTCGCCGTCTTGGTCAAGGTCGAATTCGTCTATCATAGCTTGTCTAGAGGTCAAAAGGACTCAGAACAGCTCCAAGAAAGTCGGACAGAGACGCACAATTCATCGTCCTCCAAACGATCCCCGATTTCTTTGGCTACCCGTCTCAAATTCCTCAGACTAATTTTTCCAGTGTTGTCATCATCAAAAAGTTGAAAAGCGCGTCGTATCTCCTCCATGGGATCTCTGGCAAGAATACGTTCACTCACTATTCAAATAGGCGAGTTAACATCAAAAATAAGAAAAAAGTGCATGGTACGTTGCCTGTACACAACAGACGTGACACGCAAAGCATTACTCACTAATCCTGGCGAAATCTTCGAAATCCATGAGCCCATGGCCGGCCTTGTCATTGTCTCTCAACAATTTCAACACTTCTGCCTTCTTCATATCAAAACCTAACGCGCGCATCGCGACCTTGAGTTCGTGGTAGTCTATCCGGCCGTCCTTGTCGCCATCGAATAGCTCGAACGCCTCTTTTATTTCTTGCTTTTGTTCGTCGGTGAGTTCAGGACGCGTATGCGTGCGCCTTTTGGCCTTGGACACTGCAGAGGAGCTATACATGGTGGAGGTCGAGAAGGGTTGAAGTGGTCACGCAGCGTGACAGTTACGGTACGCGTTATCTTTTCTTCTCAAGATGTCTGATACCTCACTCTTATGCACCACCTGTAATGCAAGAATCGTGCCAAAGAAAACTCTTCTAGCAGTACCAAGCTTGACGACACACCGTCTTCGAACAGGATATTTCCCCTCTGCAGTCGAGGCCGCAGACCTGAAAGCAAGTGCAGAAGCTGTCCAGATTGACCTTGATTGTTATGACGAAGAAGTCGTGTCGTTGACAAAGGCATTGGAGGAACTCAAAAGGCAACGAGACTCTGTACTGCAGTATCGAGACAAACATTTAGGCTTACTAGCTCCGATACGAAAACTGCCTGTTGAGCTCTTGCTAAAGATATTCTCTCTGTGCTGTACCAGTGAAGAGGATCCAGGCCTCTCGGTTACAACAGATCAGTCTGAACCCTATGCTACTTCCAGTATAGTGTCTACAAATTCCCTCGCTCTTTCCCAGACATGCGGTCTTTGGCGCAGTATTCTGTTGTCTAGTCCCTTTTTGTGGGCTTGCATTCGCGTTGATTTGTCATGGAAGCCATTCGATTTGTCCGCACTTGTCGAGCTGTACCTCCAAAGGGCATCATCTTCGTTGTTGACCATTCATATAGAAGCTTTCAACGGTGTCGACGTCACTGAACCGGACTTGGGATTTCGTTACTGCCGGTATCTGGAGGAAGAATCTTGGTGGCTCTTTGAAACTCTTCTGCAAACTATGCATCGATGGGTCCAGGCCTCATTTGACCTCAGTTTGCACATCTACGAAGGCGTGCAAGATTTTGTAGCGAACTGGGAGGAACCGGCAAACCTGGAAAACCTCAGAGTTCTAAAGCTTAGAGGCTATCCCCGTACTGTAGCCTCCAACACCCGAGGGCCGTTTGAATCCATTTCATTGTTCAACAAATTTCAAACGGCGAATTTGTTGAGTAGCATCCAACTTGTAAGGCCTGTGCCCACATATTTGGCCTCGTTCGAGAAACTCTCTATCGTCGAGGTGTCGAGATGTTGTACTCTGGCCGAAATTCGAAACATGTTCTCTTTGTGTCCCAATTTGAAAGCATTCAGGACCACTGAGTTTGGGATAGAGCTCCATAGAGACGAGAAGTCCAGCGAAATATATTCCCCCTCCCTCGAGACGTTGGCGCTCACTTTACGAACAGTTCACGCTATTCAAGTACTTCCCCTGTTAAACATCCCTCATCTTGCTGACCTCACTATTTCCGGTGGTTATCAGCTTATTGGAATAGCCTCTCTCGCGATAGCAAACGGCTTGGAAGCGATGCTCAATCGTTCTTCTTTCCTACACGCGCTAGCCTTGAACGGTAACCTCTTATCTGATACTGGCTTACTCCAGATCCTGTCTGTCACGCCGTCTCTCCAACAGCTCCGACTCTCCTCAGACATTGACCGAGACAATCTCATCACCTCTACCCTCTTTGACAAACTCTCACTATCACTTTCTGGTGACACGATCAATCTTGTTCCTTGTTTGGTTTCATTTTGCGTATATGCAAGACCACATTCTCAGTTCTTGGCTGAAGTTCATTCAGACACCCCTCTTCCTGATCCCCAAAAGATGATATCCATGCTCGAATCACGTTCTGGAACGCTGAAATATTTTACGCTTTGTGCTGAGTTAATGAGCTCACGCACGGGTCAGTGGGTTGAAGCCTTCCAGGCTAATGGTTCCGAGTGGCCGAAGCTCTGTGCCCTCAAGTCAAGTGGTATGCAACTAAAGCTGAATCTGTAACTTGTAACTTCAGGACGTCCTGAGCATTATACATCGCAGTGACGAAAAATACAATTATGTGATATCATTAGAACACACTCCTATCGAAGGAATTGGGATGACTTTGCTGTCCAAGGGAAGGTTCATCCCTTTGATATCCGACAGGATACTTGAAGTCAACCTGCACACCCTTGCTTCTCAGCTCCTCCAGTCTCATCTCAATATCCGTAAATTGTGAGAATCGGTCAAAACTGCACTGGAGGACCCTTAGAGGCACAGTCCCTTGAAATGCGGCGTCATTTCTAGAATGAGCCAGATTCAACAGTAATTCTTCCTTGACATCAATATTCTTTATGACGAGGTGCTGCAATTCGGGACACAGAGGTTCTGGTTGTTCAGAAGAGGGAATGAGACAATTAACAAAAGCCTCTGGATCGCCCCACATACGTCCATACGAGATGGTGAACTTGGTCAGGTGTGTAACGTGTGTAAGGCATTCTAAAAGTCCGTCCGATGACAGTTTGAGATCGAGTTTGACTTCTTTGAGATCATTCCTCTCTTTGAGCAACGGCATGAAAGGTGCATGTTCAAAGAAAAATCTACCTTGCACTCTGATTTTGAGTGATTGAAGCGCAGGACAAGATAAATTGGAAAATAGTGTATCTCCGAGTCTTGTAGCTTCTTGAAGAATATTCAGGGTTAAACTCTGTAAAGATGGAAGGTAGATGGTCGCAGGTCCCGAGCCGTTGGGTGCAGATTGTTGGGTCACAAGTATATCCAGACGACAGGTATGGAGATGGGTGTACCGTGAAAGTAGGGGGGAGCTTCGTAGAGTCCTATCAAGGTGTTCGCTTTCGAGCCACCAACAACACTCAGCCGTAGCAGCGTAGTTCTCGTCATATGGAGGTTCCGTGAAACATGAGGCAAAGCAGCTACCGAGAGCTGCTGCAGATTCGGGGATGTGACCAGTTTTAACACGCGATTCATGGTAAATGTAGAGGCACTGGAGAAATTGATTCTGAAAGTCTGCAGCAATTGGAGGTCCACGTCATCTGAATCATCGTACCAGCTGGTAGGTGTTTCAAAAATTTCCCTACACCAGAGACTCATCCTAAGCTCTACATTTCTCCAACGGGTCACTCGTCGAGTAAAGCACTAGAAGAGCTGACTTGCATATTAAGAGAATAACTCCAAGTCATCTTCTTCCTCAATTTCGGAGGCCTTGGAGTTTCCATAGATTGAGAAGGATAAAGGGAGCGAACCCGACTTGTCCAACCAGGATTCCACCCCGCACCTTCTTGCGTCAATCATGCGACACAACTGGTCAATAGGAATGGCAGTGCGAGGTAAATCCACATGAATAGAGGACCATAAGTGGGGAGTCGTCAAAGACACTTCCCTCCAACTTCGACATATTCTCCCAAGTAAAAGGGGCGCCTCGGACAAAGAACGCATAGGATTGCGGTCCTTCGGGAGACAATGAACAAATATCTCGGAGAGAATTTCTGCAGGAAGCCGACGAAACGGCAAAAGTTTTTTGTGCTCGTCTATGTAGCTGCTGATATCGTCGTGGTCCCTCTTCAAATTCGCGAGAGTTGTTTCGAGCCGTTCGATTTCACAGTTGATATGAACGAGTTTTTCGAGCCGTTCGGATAGAAGGTCATGTATTACAGGTATTTCAGCTGCGGATGCAGCGTAATTCGTCTGGAAGAGGTGGGAGAAGGGCGAGTTCATGGTCACAGTACTAGTGTTGGTCATAACCCATATGTTCTATATTACACTACTAGGGGCTATAAATCCTTTTTGCCAACAAATATTACACCTTGTCATCTGCTGGACTGCCTTTGTCACTGTATATAGATGGTGTGTGGTCCTTCTCGCCATGTAGGTTCTTCAGAATACGTTCCATTCTCACTGCATCTTGAGCTCCCTGGCCCGAGCCAAATACCAAGTCCTGAAAAGTTGAGATTAGACGAATGTAGCAACCAATAATTACGGGGACATGCCATTTCTTCCAACGATTTGCCGTACGTTTCAGGTAGAATCCAGATTGCATAACCAATACCCATCAACATGAACATTAAGAAGAATCTGTAGAAATGAAAACGTGAGTTATTGTCTTGGCTATTGTTGTGCGTACTTACAGGTAAGTACCATAAGTGATATTTTGCAGCATAATCGGAACGATAATGGAAACGACGAACTAGAGAAACAATGAGTTGGCAAGCAAATAATACTAGTGTCTGGCAAAACTCACGTTTGTGATCCAGTTTGTCGAAGCACCAATAGCGACACCATGTGCACGAGTGGATAAAGGGAAGACTTCGGAAATGACAGTCCAAGAAACAGGGCCCTGCGAAAGACTTAGAAGAGGATTAATTATAGAGGTATGTTGTCACGTACCCAAGATGCACCAAAGAAACCGACATAGAGCCAGATGAATGTGGCAGTCGACCAGGCTGCAGCTGGATTTCCCCAATTTGGCTGGTACGTTGCAGTGAGGGCCGCTACCAAAATCAACATCAAAGCCATGCCAGCCCCTCCCCAAATCAATAGAGGTCTTCTGCCAATATGATCAATAGTGGCGATTGCGGGGAAAGTTGAGATGACGAAAACGACTTGGTTACAGTATAAGCATCAAAATCAGAGCGAGTCTGAACGGCTCATACCTCCAACTACACCAGACGCCAAAAGAGAAACCGTCTTTCCAGGCAAACCAAGGGAATCGAAAATGGTTGGCGCGTAGTAAATCTATGTCCGTCGTTGATTATCCGTGAGATTGATGCTAGAATGCAGATTCAGTACTCACGATGCAGTCGATTCCCGACATTTGTTGGAAGAATTGCATGAGACACGCAACTAGATAGACAATGTGAATAGAAGGAAAGAAACTGACCCAACTTTCTCAACTTACCTGCGGTTCTTCTGAACATATGCAAGGTCGTAAACAATTCGCCGAATTGTGCGACTTGTAGCTTGAACTTGGTGAAGGCACCGGAGCCGACAAGATGAGGGAATTTCTCCCGAGTAATTTCCGCCTCTGGCGTCAAGTCAGTATATGTTTTAGTTGGAAAGTTTTGTTGCGTACCGAATTCAGCTTCGGCCTGAATCTCTATGAACTCCAATTGAATGATCTCCGAATCCTTGTCTTCTTTGCGAAGCCAAGCAAGAGTGTCTAATGCTTCCTCTTTACGACCTTGCCTAATGAGCCAACGAGGAGTATAAGGCAGAACGAATGTCAAGGCTGCAAGTAGAAGGGCCGGAACACCTTGTAGTGCCAAACAAAGTCTCCATGATACAGAGTTAGTGTCGGAAATGTAATTGGTTCCATAGCCGACCCTTGAAAGGTGAGGTTGGCTTCGGGCAAAACGCAATTTGAACTGCAAACGTACCAGAAAGAGATACAAATACCAGTGACGATTGCCAATTGTTGAATAGAAACAATTGTCCCTCTTAATTCAGGAGGAGCAATCTCAGAGTTGTACCTAGTAATCAAGTCTAGTTAAAAGCTCGGCTGGCAATCCAAAGAGAAACTTACAATGGTACAGCAGCGGAAAGACTTCCGACAGCCCAGCCAATAAAGAAACGCCCAACGAACTGTATAGAATGTCAATAGATGCATATCAAAATCTGAGGTGACATACCATCCATGCGGCACCTTGAGCACCCGCAGTCAACCCAGTACCGAGACAACAAATCAAGGCGCCCAACAGAAGCGTCCATCGGCGGGAAATTATATCGCAAAGATATCCCTGTCATTGATTGTCAGGAAATGTATTGTAAGGACCTCGTGGATCAGCTCACGTTGGAAAGAGCCCCTGCCCATCCCCCGAGACCGAGGGTTCTGCAACACGAATGGTGTAAATGCCGTTCTGATGGCAGAAATAGTAAGCCGAACGCACGAAACACTCCATCCTTTGTAAGATGCATCGTTAGCAATTCGAGAAAATTTTGGGTCATCCGTGAACGAGGGCATAACGAGCACTTGGGAGTAGGCTCCTTGCTCATAACCTACAGGCGTCTTCAGAACACTTCGCACGATTTGATAGTGCTTTACTGACCATAGCATAATGCTCCTAGTCTGTATGGGCAACACGATACGGTCAGACACGTCTCGAGAAAATTTTCTTCAAACACATACGTCGTAATCGCAGCCAATCGTAATAAACGCGGATTCTTCATCACTCCCCGAAGACCAGAGGGCCCAGCGAGTTCGGCTCGCCTAGCAGCATTACGAGCTTGAAGGGAGGTCATGGTGCTTGGAAGAGGCGAAGAAGCACCGCGAAAAAGTCCAAAGAGTCAGACTGGGAACATCGCTAAAGCCCCAGCACATTTATAGAATTTCCAGGTAGATGGTCGGTACGTACTTGCGGGGCCCCAGAACCCCATAAACGTTACGCCAGTAGTCGCATGACCATAAGGTTTGAAATAAACCTTCCGTTTTTGGACAGACGTAGTTTCAACCGGAAATTGCTGGACACAAAAGCACGGAAGTTCGGACTGAGGAATTCAAAGGGACTATCGTTTTTCCCAAGGCACCCGAATCCGAACATCCCGAACATCCAACATTTCCGCCCCGGAAGTTGGAGGCGTCAACCGTGGATATCTATACTGAATGCACGAACTTCCAGCGTGAAAAGGGAAGCTTCTCCAACGTGATCGCAACTAGAGCCCATCTTTGCGTTTTTGAACATGTCTGCCACCATCCAAGTTTCTGAAGCTGCTTCATCGCAAAGCATCAGGCTAAACGAATCCTCTGATGCCAAGCTTGTACCCGAAACCCTGTTGGGCAAACTGCACAAGGGTGGTATTTATCCCGATCGCGTATGGAGGCACGGTGGAAAGCCCAACATTGCGTTATGGGTCACCAAGGATCATCAAATCTACCAGGAGGAAATTCCATATCCCACTTGTGGTCCGGATGATTGGTGAGTGTTGCCCTGGTGGAACAATCTAGTATGATCTGAAGCGTGTGCATTTATATTTAGCATCGTTCATGTACGTGCAACCGGTATTTGCGGCTCTGAGGTAGGAACACGATTTGAAAAGTAGGCAGAATATTACTAAAGATGAGTATGCGTAGATTCATTTCTGGAAGACTGGGCGGATTGGGGACTGTATGGTCGATCATGACCTGATTCTTGGTGCGAGATCATGGCTCTGCGAAGTGGACTGCAGCTGAGGATGGATATCTTTCTAGGCCACGAATCCGCCGGTGAGATTCTCGAAGTAGGTGCCAATGTCACGAAATTCAAGAAAGGTAGGTCCCAAGGCGAGCACTGAGCAATGATGATTGACGCGACATTGTTTGCAGGCGACCGTGTCTCTATAGAGCCTGGAGTGACATGCTGGGAGTGCAAACAGTGCATTTCCGGACGCTATAACCTCTGTCCTAACGTCAAGTTCTGTGGAACCCCTCCAACACATGGAACAATGGCGCGGTACGTCTCCCATCCCGCCCGTTTTTTGCACCGGTGAGTTTCGAGTTTCCTAAGGAATTTCCAAAATTTCTGAAGAGAATCAGCATCCCCGATTCAATGTCTTATGCTCACGGTGCGCTGGTAGAACCACTATCAGTAGCTGCCGGCGCCGTAGGAAGATGCCAGCCCAAACTCGGTCAACCTGTATTGGTTTGCGGTGCTGGCCCGATCGGACTCGCAGTCGCTATCGCCGCTCGTGCAGCTGGGGGACACCCTGTTGCTATCACAGATCTTGAAGAGTCGCGTTTGGCGCAAGCAAAACAGCTAGGATTCGACTTGACGGTGAAAATGGTCCTTTCCTGGGATCGTTTTGAAGCGGCGAAAAGGATTAGGGATGTCTTTGGACCAGAGTGTACGCCTGAACTCGCTTTCGAATGTACTGGTGCGCAAAGTAGTATCGTTTCTGCCTTTTATGTGGGTAAAAATGCTTTCAAGTTTGGGTTCGGCTGACTCTTCGTGTAGGCGCTGGTTGAAGGCGGTACTCTGGTGCAGATTGGTCACGGAAAGCCAGATGTCGAGCTTCCAGTGATGGCCATGACTTTCCGTGAAGTCAAGTGAGTAAACTTTTCAATAAAGTAGTGAATGGCTAGACTCACCGTTTCCTTCCAGCATCGTCAATAGTTTCCGCTATAAGCAGACATGGCCTACTGTAATCCGCCTTCTCAACGACAAGGTCCCCGCAGAGGCGACGAAATTGATTACGCATACGTTTAGCCTTGAGCAGACCATCGACGCATTCCAAACTTGTGTAACGAGAGACTCCAAGTCTATCAAGGTTCAAATTGTAGACAATTAGAGTAGTAGAAGTAGAGATTAGACACCTTGAGTAGCTTGCCAGGCAAAAATCCAGGTGATGCAAGTGTGAGATGGACGTTAGGTCAACGTTAGGTAGTGTTTGCCGGTGACTTGCATAGCGCCGAGTTTGCATTCAACCTCTTCGACCACTTTCAGCGCAACGCGCGCAATGTTGGTTCAGTGTCTTCAATGCTTTCATTTCTGATCACAATATCTACTTCTCTGAACTACTGCGAACTTCAAGACGTCCCGAAAATCATATTGAGCGCAAATTCTTGCTCGGGGTAGGAATAATGGATTCAAGTCTAGACTAGATAACCTCGGTGCGACAGGCGACCAGGAGGTACGCTACTGTCTGGTTCAACATTTATTTTCCCTCAAAAAAGAAGGCATAGTCTCCGTCATGTCTGATTCACTGACAGGTGTCTAGCAGTGTCTATTTTCCGGTCTCTAGAAGCTGGACCAATATTGAATAGAGTTTGATGGCATAAGGACTGAAATCCGAGACGGAAGTTCGGATGTCAGTTTTCAACATCACATGCCCCCGGATATCTCTCTTTTCCACCTTCATCCTTAAAAAATTCGCTGACGATGAATAGACGGTCCCCATCCTCATCAATAACCCATGGAAGAGACCGAGCTAGTCGTTTCAACAATCAGGTGTCTTGGTGCTGATCTCGTTCAGCAGTATAAAGGTGGCCATGCAGGAACAGTAATGGGCGCTGCGTTAGTCTGCTAAATCCATAACCTTCAACATTGTCTGACACCAATCATAGGCCTATCGCTGTCTCCTTATGGCGCGATGTAATGCGCTACAACCCAAAGGATCCGCTATGGTTCAACCGTGACAGATTCGTTCTGTATGTTCTGCTGCTCGTTTGTCTCTTTGTGCTGATAATCCTTCCTCAAGGTCAGCAGGGCATGCGTGTCTATTTCAGTATATCATGTTACATCTGACCGGATATCCCATCTGGACCTTGGAAGAACTCAAACGATATCATTCTCCCAACTTTAAGACATCTCGGGCCGCCGGTCATCCAGAAATTGAACAGGAGATTGGGATTGAGGTTACCACCGGACCATTGGTATGCGCTTCTGCATTACTTTAGCTGGTACTCGCTGATTGTAATAGGGTCAAGGGATTGCTAACTCTGTCGGCCTTGCAATAGCTAGCAAGCAGCTATCTGCACAATACAACAGACCCAGCTTTGAAGGGCTCATCGACAACACGATTTGGTGCTTTACTGGTGATGGTTGTATACAAGAAGGCGTTGGCCAAGAGGGTATGTTTCCTGTGTTTTCTCTTTGGCTAAAGCTGACGTAGGTTTAGCTATATCTATTGCAGGCCACCTCGGTTTGGACAACCTTGTTCTCATCTATGACCAGAACAAGGTGACTGTCGACGGAACGATAGATGCATGCTTTACCGAAGATGTCCCACTCCGATTCAAAGCCGCAAAATGGAATGTCATCGAGCTCGACCTCAACTCTCCCAATTTCCCAACCTCTCAATCGCAAGTATCTGCCGTTACCGATGCTCTCTTCGCTGCAAAGGCACACAAAGGCGAACCCACTATCGTTATCATAGCTACAACCATCGGCTTTGGCTCTCGTAAAGCTAACACTGGTCCTGCTCATGGTCAACCTTTGGGCGACGAGGAAGTTGCGTATGTCAAGACCAAGTTTGGTTTCGACTCGGGCCAAAAATTCGTGATCTCAGACAAGGTCTATTCACATTTCTCTCATGTCGCTCCAAGAGGCGAAGCTCTCCAATCCGAGTGGTCCAACCTTTTTTCGAAATATGCCCAGGCGTTTCCAAACGAGCATGCAGAACTCATGAGAAGAATCAGTGGCAAGTTGCCTTTTGGCTGGAGGGACTTGATACCTCTGAAAAAGGACTTGCCCAACGCTGATCAGCCAACGAGAAAGAGCTCTGGGATCGTAGTGGAGACACTTGCACCCCTTTTCCCCGACATTGTAGCAGGAAGTGCTGATCTGCTCGAATCGACTTTTGTCAGTTGGAAAGGAATGGTCGAGTTCCAGAAGGCACGAGAAGGCACTCTTTCTCTGATTTATTTTGCTCACGCTTCCTTCAGCCAGAATCTGGGAGAGGGGCTTATAGTGGACGTCAGATCAGATATGGCATTCGTGAATTCGCCATGGCTGCTGTTGCCAATGGTATGGCAGCCTACTTCCCTGTATCTCCCGGTCGTGACGGGGGAGGTATCCTTCCGATCTGTTCCACCTTCTTCATGTTTACGTCGTACGCTTTGAATGCTATACGGATGGCAGCGTTGCAAAAATTGCGGACAGTAAGTTTTTGCCCTTAATTCGTTCGCGACGTTATTTACGACTCTAATTAACAGATTGCCGTCGCGACGCATGATTCTATTGGTATTGGTGAAGATGGTCCTACACATCAACCTATAGCCCTAGCGTCATTCTTCCGTGCCCTACCCAATGCACGTCTTTGGCGCCCAGCCGACGCAGAGGAAACGATGGCTGCATGGATAAATGCCATTGGTGAAGGTGAAGGTCCGAGTATTTTGTGTTTGAGCAGACAGCCGCTTCCTCTTCTCGAAGGTAGCGATAGACAGTGCGCCTGGCGAGGAGCTTACACTATCTATTCCGAACCCTCGGATATCTCTCCCAAGCTAGTGTTGGTAGCTACAGGCTCGGAAGTTTCTCTTGCTATCAAAGTCGCAAAACAACTTTCTTCCTCTACGCCTGATCTCCCTACTCGAGTCATTTCTGCACCTTGTCTATCCATATTCGACCAACAAGGTAAGGAATACAAGAAAAACACGATTCCTTCCGGTTCTGCATTAGTCGTCAGTATCGAAGCTTGGAGCTCTTTTGGCTGGGCTAGATACGCACATGCTGCGGTGAGTATGACGACTTTTGGGCATTCTGGACCTCAGGCTGCGTTGTTTGAGTACTTTGGGTTTGGGGTGGATAATGTTACAAGGGTTGTTGGGGAGTGGGTAGGGAGATGGAGTGTTGTTGAGGGAGGTGAGAGACGGTTGATGATTCCTGGGGTTGGGGATTTTGAGGAGCTGCTGAATGGGCCTTTGCATTGATATTGATAGAGATAGAGATTTCTTCCGGATGGTGGATCATGAAAGAGACGGGACAGGGGCTTTAAAGCTTTGTGATTCGTACTTAGTAGGCTGTAGTATGCTCTCCTTAATGGGGATGGTAAAATAGAAAAATGTGCATCCTCGCTTCAGAGATTTATGATTATCTTCGGAACTTGGTTCGTTTGCTTTCAAGCTCGAGTTAGTCTCCATAACGCACTCAAGGAGATTCAAGGGCATGTACGCGTCGTACATGCCCAGTGGCTTCGACCCCACCCACGCAAGAGTATAAATGCAGGACCGCTATACCGGAAGCCGGAATCGATTCGAGATCAGTCTTTTAGACTGTTTTAGAGCCAAACTCTCAGGTACAGATCTGCTAGTACAGGTAACTAGGGCTCTGATTTGAATATTTTTATTTTTTGACTTTTTAAGTTTTTTCTTAGAGTAGTGTGTCGTGTCAGGAGACATTAGCAGTCGTTCCTTATCAGACGTGGATCTAAGTTCTGACCGATAAGCCCATATGCAAGTTCGACAACCAGACGCATTTTTACCTTGAATTTTTCTTCATATTTTTTTTTCTCTTCACAGGTTTACTACTCGATTATTGCTCCCTTGTAATTAATTGAGACATGCCTACAATGCAAGCAGTTGCGCGCTTTGCCCTAGGGACGGATCTCGATAGATGATCATCATGACGGAACAATGAACCATATCCCCAACTTGATACATGCGCTTATACCACGCGTCGTGCATGCCGTACGCGTTCTTGTCTTGTCTTGTCAAAAATTAGCGCGAATTAGTTTGTCCCTTTTTGGTACTACTTTTCTTGTTCTTCAAGATCCCAGCCCTGCATCTCGAAAGGAATGGAAAGTACACCTTCTAGTAAGAATCGAGTCAGAAAAAGACTTAAAGAGGTAGTACACCCGACTCCGACTCCCGAAGCATTTGGCAATGTGATAGGTTCCGACAAATGCGCTAGTGGGAATTTCTTGTGAAATTTACTTGATGCGGTGCGGGAGTCGCGAAAGGCAAGGCTATTCTATCAAAGAGAACTAGTAGTTGGAGTGGAGTTGATATGCCTGTAGGCTGTAAAAGAATGTTGGAAAAATCGAGTGTTGGTCTAAGCGTGGGGGCAACGAATCAACAGGTTCGAGGTGGCAATCAACAAGGAATCCAAATTTGGGGAACAATGGAGAAGCTGGTATAGCATAGCCACCGCCAGATCTGAACACGAGATTCATCAAAGAGGGGGGATTGTCCAGAGTCGAGAGAAAATATGGCCTTGGAAGTAGAGCCGGGATGCTGGAACCAGGTGGATGTTTCCAAAAAAAGCAGTCTGGGAATAAAATCGAGGAAAAAAAAAGTGTCATATGTCGCGTGGCAATATCACATAGTGCCATCAAGTGTGCGTTGAAAGTGAGCCGTCGACCTTTGTAGACTCGTGCAGCGCAGGAATGTTTTTGGGCATTTCTCTACGGGGGCATTGATATGAGCAGTCAAGAGGGGTGAAAGCGCAAGTATAAGCGTTGTATCTGATGTCAAAGAGAATAAGCACAGCCACTTGCAAAAAAGGATTAAACCATGGCCTCAGCTTGCCTTGATCGATAGGCTGGGACGATCGGTGGGCCAAAGGCTTGCAGAAGATACCTCGACTTGTACAATGATATGATATGATATTCTGAGGAAAAAGGAGTGCTTACGCAGCATAAACTGGAATTGACACTCCGCCCAGTTTATATTTTCCCGGCTCCGCAACAAATTTGAAACCTGCTGCTCCTGACTGCTAGCATCTGGATCTGCGGAGAGAATTTATAGCGGGTCTGCACTCCTTTCGACTTGCTTCTCCCCACCTCTTTCACCTAGAGTCTTTCCAAGTACTCCTTTACGAACTCTCTTGCACACCATAAAATCTCTGAATCCTTGTATCTCGTTGTCGATAATCGTTTGTTGCACATCGTTGTTCCCTCTCGCCTCGTTTTTTCGTTACAGTTTATCGTTTATCGCTTTCTCTGCTTCACGCACTCCTCCATACACTACATATCTCAACTTATCGTCCATATCTCCTCCCTGCACTGTCTCGCTTCCTTGTTTCGTCTCTTTGGAGTTTTTTTGTTTTCATCCACGTTTTCAAGCATCTCCCATCCCTTCTCCAATGTCTCGTCCCAACGATTTTGAATACCCCCCTGGCTTGCCAATGAGGCTTCCAGGTGATTCCGATGTCGGCTTGGGCAACGGTTCCTCCCTCACCCGCTCCCCTGGCGCATACGCCCCGATATCGGACGCTCGACGACCATCTACGGCGTCCCTGTCTGGCTTTCCTACGCTTTGGGAACAAGCTCAAAGCGCGGAAATGCCAAATAGACGCAACCCCGGCGGCTCAGAAGAAGGCGCGTCTGGCTTCGGTCACGCCGCGAATCTCTCTTCTCTTCCAAACCACCACCAACGTCCTTCTCCTCCTCCTCCTTCCATCCCATATTCGCCCGGCGCAGACAGAGACGCACAACGTTTCCTCGTCTCGCCTACTTCCGCGTCACCTTCGTCGCACAACGCGACTTGCTCCTCTAATACGACTCGCTCAACGCTCTGGTGGGGCGAACTCGAACCTTGGATGGACGAAGAGTATGCAAAGCAAGTTTGCGCACTCATGGGCTGGGAGACTGTCAACATCAAGGTTCCTCAACCTCCGCAGAACTCTGCGACCCAGGCTAATAATCCCGGGTATTGCTTTTTGACATTTCCGTCGCCCGCCCATGCCGCCTCCATCCTCGCCCAAGTCAGCAACGGCTCGGGTGTACAGACTACGATGCCCAACTCGTCCAAACCATTCACGCTCAACTGGGCTTCGAACGTTCTTCCATCCATGTCCTCGTCGACTCAAATGCAACCCAATATGCTTTCCAATCTTCCCAACCTCGCAAACACCTTGCAGCAGCAAGCTCAGCAACAGTACCCGAAAGAGTACAGTATCTTTGTCGGTGATCTGGCTCCCGAGACCTCGAATTCAGACTTGGTAGCCGTCTTCCGCAATCCAGTCCTTGGTCTTCGTAACGATCGTGAACCAAAGTTCATTCGCCCCTTCTTGAGCTGCAAGAGCGCCAAGATCATGCTCGATCCTGTCACCGGTGTTTCTAGAGGGTATGGTTTCGTTAGGCGAGTCTCTTCACAAACGCCATTCTCGATATCGATACTAAACTCGGTGATCCAGGTTCACCGACGAGACCGACCAGCAACGAGCATTGATTGAAATGCATGGGTTGTATTGTCTTTCGCGACCAAGTACGTGTCTATATTCCATCATGGACACGCATATCCTCATCTTTTTCTCCAGTGCGCATATCTCCGGCGACGGCCAAGTTCAAACCCATGGCACCGCTAGAACAACAGCTCGCTCAGCAGCTTCGATACTCTGTCACCGATCCAGCACAAGCACAGACTCTTTCTCAACTCGCTGCCCTCCCTCTCACTACGGCCCAGCCCAAGAGTGTTTCGGCTCCTATCGCTGCCGGAAACCATCCTTCCGCCAATACCGTCGCAGCACCTTCCATCACATCTTCCGGCTCTGCCAATTCCAGCGGCAGTCTGGCATCTACGGCAACCGCCTTTAGCAATTCCGTCTCTTCAGACGATATCGGGTATGGACCTACTGGAGCCGACGCCACGCCGAAGAATACTTCGTCTCCCCAGTATACCACTGATTCCAGTTCTCGATATATGGTCTCTGAGGAATCTTGGAAGCATCATGCCCAAGCTCGTGCTATCCTTGGAAACCTAATAGGGCCCAATGGCGAACAGCTCACGTCGACCGACCCATACAACACCACCGTCTTTGTCGGTGGTCTTTCGCCCCTAATCTCGGAAGAGACGCTCAGGACATTTTTCACTCCCTTTGGGGATATACACTATGTATGCCATCGTCATTTTGCATTGGTCTTTTTGAACTAATAGTTTACTTGCCTAGGTCAAAGTTCCTGTCGGCAAACATTGTGGTTTCGTGCAGTTTGTGCGCAAAGCTGATGCCGAACGTGCCATTGAGAAGATGCAAGGTTTCCCTATTGGCGGAAGTAGGATTCGTCTAAGCTGGGGAAGGAGTCAATGTCAGTCGTATTTCGTTTCACCACAAATGTTTACTGACTTTCCTTCAGACAAGGCCGCTCAGGCAGCTGCCCAAGCCGCGCAAGCTGCAGCTCTTCAGTCTCAACTTCCAGCACCGTTGCAAAGTTCGCTTGGCTCGCTCACTCAAGAGCAGGCTGTACAAATCTTGCAAAAGTTGACAGTGCAAGGATATTTGAACCCACCTTCGTCATTGTCATCTGCTCCAGAGAACGTTCTCAGTAGTGTCAATTCCTACACTACCGGATCTCTAGGTGCAACTGCTGGGCTTTACGCGGACGACAAGCTTCGCGCTGCTCATTTATCTTCACGCGAAGATTTGCTGCAACCTGGACAGAGTTTTGCCGACGTCTTCCAGAACAATTATAATCTTTTCTCTAGCACTCAAGACGGCAGACAAACTTCGACTTTTTCGCCCTTTTCGCCTGATCCTACAAACCTGTACAGCTCTTTGACCAGTCTCAATGCCAACTCCACTCCTCATAACCCGTTGTCGCAATCTCAACCAGCTCCTCTTTCGGTGGAATCTATTCTGAAAGAACGACGAGACTCACATAGTACTCGTTCGCCTGCAAGCGCTGGTCCAGATGGCAAGGCTTACCCGCCGTTTGGATCGTTTAGTTCTGCCTCTGAAGACATGAATGGTCATGGAATGGACAAGCTTTCTCCGACATCTGCACGTCCTCCTAGTGCTTCTCTATACCAGTCTTTTCATAGTACATCACCGATCGGTTCTGGACGCGAAGGTTCCCCGCCTCATCTGAGTGTTGGCAACGGTAGACCCCCTATTCCAATCTCCAGACCATCTTCAGGACAAGCTCCCGGTAGCGGAACGTCCATGTCTTTTGGGAATGGTGGTCTGAGTCCCATGGGATCCGGGCGTGCTAGTATATCTCTGGGCGAGTATGATTCCGTACGTGATTTGAACGGAACGTTGGCCAAGTTGGATTTGAGCGAGAGGGAAAAGTATGCCAGACCTTGGGCTTCCAAGTCTCCTGCGGCGAGCTCTGAGAGTAGTGGAACGTCGGTGCAATTCCAGTTGTCGATGGACGATGGTTCTGGCTCTCATTAGGCGACTGGCATTGTTTTCTGCCACGTGTTTTCGTCATCTCCATTCAGTTCCACTTTCGACATTTGTTTTCTTGGATAATAATTTGTTTCTTCTTTCACGAAGAACGCAGCATGGCGTATTCTTCTTTTAAAAAAAGTTAATATCTAAATTTCCTTGGTCGCGGACACTTTGGATTGGATCGGCCTTTTTTTTCTCTTGCCTGGCATCATAGTCAGAGCACCGTTTCGTCTTCGTTTTTTCTGGCAAAAGCCGGCTTTACTATCTTACGACCCCTTACCGCATATTCGTTTACGGATTCTCCTCTGTGTCACTCAACTTTTGTCTCTTACCTGTCTCCTGTCTATCACGTCTATCATCGCTCGTCTACCACAGCTCTTGTTTTGTTTTGTCCAAATGTTGGAAATGTCTACTATACAGCTTTCGAGTTTTCTCTCTCTCCCTCCCTCCTCGTGAATATTCTTTTTCAAAAAATGTCTCTTTTGTTCCCCTCTTTTTTTTTTCTTTGTCGTCACACCTGTCCTCCATGTTTCCGCTTTTTCTAGCAACTCGTATCCTGTGTTTCCTGTCGTATCAATCGAAGCGTTATTGTCAGGCTCTTTAGAGCATAAAATACTGTGTGATCTTCTGAGATGAAGTCGGCGAAAGTTTTGAGTGTTTGTTTGGCACCACCGTCTCATCCAAACCCAATTCTCCTTCCAAACGCCGACCATTTCCTTATGTACCATTAGGCGGAAAAAAAATGACCTCCATCTCGATTAATGGCTTCCAAGTCCTCCCCATAGCATACTCCACCTCATCCACCCACTACATCTACGCACGAGCCCACAACACATCCAAAAAAGCGACAAGTAACCATTGGCCTAGAGGACGGACGTTGTTCTTGGTAAACGTACCACCAGATGCGACGGAACGAGATTTGATTTTGGTTTTCAAGCCTTTTGGGACTGTGGAGAGGGTTGTTTTTGATTTGGATGGGGTTGAGGATGGGGAGGGGGAAGGGTCTAGTGAGGATGAGGAGGATGAGGATGAAGAGGTAGAGGAGGTGGAAGAAGAAATGGTCAACGAAGAAGACTCTCAACCCCGAAAACGACGAAAAGTATCCAAGAAAAAAAACGAGCCTCCAAAAGTCATCCCTTTGCCCTCTAAACCCCTACGAAAAATACGGAGCACTGGACAATCAGTCCATGTTATCTTTCTCGACGAATCCTCGATGGACAAGTGTCTTTCTTCGCTCCAATCTTCTTCGAGTACCAAACCCCGACCTTGGCCTAGCTCTATCACGCCGTCGGAGATTGAAGAGCCCAGCGGACTCGCTCACTATCTAACCCTCTACGACTCATTACGTCCCCCTCTAGACGCAGTCCGAGAACACGTCGATAGCGCAATGGAATTATACGAATTCGAAATTGCAAAAACAAAACAAAACTCCAAGTATCGCAAAGGAGAAGCTATCGTAGACGAGGATGGGTTTACGTTGGTCACTCGTGGTGGTGCGTATGGGCAAACTTTGGGTGGTGGGGTTGGGGTTGCTAGTAAAAAGTTTCAAGAGAGTGGGGATGCGAGTGAGGGAGGGAGGAGGAGGAAGAGGAAGGGGGGGAAGGAGAAGGAGAGTTTTTATGCGTTTCAAAAGGCGGAGAAGCAGAGGAAGGGTGTGTTTTTTTGTTTTGTTTTTTGTTTTGGTTACTTGGGTTTACGTTTTACGTTTTTCTTTTAGAGCTTTTGGAGTTGAAGAAGAATTGGGAGTTGGACAAGGCAAAGGTGGAAAAGCTCAAGGCGTCGCGAAAGTTCAGGCCTTATTAGATTTAATGTTCTCCTTAAGTAGTATCTTCTGCATAACTTTGCCCGTCACGACGCGTATCATTATCCTGGCTTCTACAATCATCTACACCTGATACCCTCCAACCTTCAACCCGAAATTTGTAGCAACCCGAGGTTGAGAAATGTTACCGAACCATGCTCTGAGGATGTTAGTTGTACTAACGATCTTATAGAACAAAAGCCGGCATCAACACGTTTTTTTAATGCGACCATCTGTCCACAGCATTCCAGATATAAAGCGGTGTCCGACATGAGGTATATAAGTAGGTCCTCGGTCCACCTCTCTTGAAATGGTCCAC
This sequence comes from Stygiomarasmius scandens, assembly GCA_037954225.1. Classification (NCBI taxonomy): domain Eukaryota; kingdom Fungi; phylum Basidiomycota; class Agaricomycetes; order Agaricales; family Campanellaceae; genus Stygiomarasmius; species Stygiomarasmius scandens. The sequence goes on along the minus strand of JBANRG010000002.1, from coordinate 434,409 downwards.
TTCAGGTACTAGTACACTGTTTTACACTTTACTCTTTTCTCTGCTTACACTAGATGCAGCAAACGACTCGGTCGTTTCTTGCGATTGCGCTCCTCCCCTTCCAACGACAGTTACGAAGTCAGTGACAATCTTATTCGCGTGTCAGTCACGACTTCCTACCAGGTTACCCAATCCTCTTCGTCTCCCTCTACCTTATTCAGTGACGACCCTTACCCTGCTCATTCCGACAACGATGACCCCGTCTTACATTCTTCTAATCCCTCCGATGAAGAGCACCTCTCTAAGAAGAAATACCTCTCTCATCGACGTTTCCTCTTGGAAGGGGACAAGACCATAGCCGTTAAGGACCCGATATCCCCTCAGCAAATGACATCCACGGATATTTGCCCTCTCCGCTTTATTGACACGCACAGCCTCAAACTCGTTGAATTCAGTAAGAATGAAATCATCCCTTCATATGCTATTCTCTCCCATAGATGGATGAAAGGGGAGGTCGTTTATAAAGAGTTCATTGAACCTAAGCCGGAGACATTTAAGAAGCTGGGGTATATGAAGATAAGGCGTGCCTGCAGACAAGCTCGTGACGACGGTATCCGTTATCTTTGGGTCGATACATGCTGCATAAAGCAGGGAGACCACGCTGATGTTGCTGCGAACATCACATCGATGTACGCATACTACCAGAATGCGCAAGTTTGCTACGCATACCTGGTGGATGTCATTTCTCGAGACAATATGTTTGGCAAGCTTCGCAAGGGTTCGAATTCTGGTGGAAGTGAATGGTTTGATCGAGGATGGACTCTCCAAGAGCTGGTTGCACCCCGAACTGTCATCTTCTTCAATTGGGACTGGCAGCGCATCGGGGACAAGCATGAGCTACGAGATGATATACATCGGGGAACTAGCATTCCCCTTGCCGTCCTTTCATGTGAACAGTCTGTCAAGGACGTTAATGTGATGGATCGAATGTCATGGTCTATGTGGAGGAAAACGACCAAGGAGCAAGATCAAGCTTATTGTCTTCAAGGGCTTTTAGGAGTCACGATTGAGCCTGATTATGAAGAATTGCCAGAGACTTCATTCAATCGATTGGGGAGGGCATTGATTGACGCGCAGCCGGATGTCAAAGAGAGACTGGGAATTGACGAATTGTCGCTCAACGATCCTGAAAGTGACTATTTCTATGCTTTGCTTAGAAAGAGGTTCTGGGGTAATTGGGATAGAATTCTCAATGTTCGATGAGATTAATTGACCGCGGTTCCTCATCTGGCGTAGGGATAAGTAAGAAACGGATTAGGGTGTGTCTTTAAATTGTAGCGGCTCATCTTCTGTCATTCTAACCGATTTTCGCCTCCAAGATACACCCTACGCAAATACAAAAATTATCACCCTCACAAAACCCCAATTCATGTGTCTGCGTGGATCACGACTGCTTTCAGCTGGTGTATATCGGCAACGATAGACTCCAATCTCTAGGCGGTCCTTGGGACAAGCTCCTGGTCCTGACGGAATGTTCACGCCTTTCGGAAGTGGTCTGAGCACAACGGAATCCGAGTCTACTGGTTCTGGACGTGCATGGTTTGACTGGATTCTGCTGTCTACCGGAATAATCTTGCCTAGTAGGCATGCAGACTTCAGCGTTCTTACTCTCCCTGCACATTGCACTTACGGACTAGCTACGTCGGTGGCTGTGCTCAATTTGAAACACGGGTCACCCACAGTTAGTTGAAGCCAGAAGAAAAAATACAACTTCAGCTGTTCCTTGAGTGACCACTGCAGGACTCGAACCTGCAACCTTTTGGTGACGTCGGCAATCGAAGCCAAACGCGCTACCATTGCGCCAAGTAGCCACATTATTGGCACGGGTAAGGAAGATATTGAAGTTTGAGCCTGGTAGAAGCATCAGACAAGGGTTGTGCGGAGGAATAAATCAGAACCTGCAGCCTTTTGGTACGCTAGACATCGGAGCCAAATAGGCTACTTTCTGCCCGAATGGGGAGATTTTGAGCGTAGTAGACATTCTGTAGTAGGTCCCATTGTGTCGTTGATCAAAAAAAACGCGGCTCGAACCTGCCGCCTTTTGACATGGCACTGTCGTTCGTGGTAGCTAGGCAGTTATACCGCTAATTCGTAGAGGCCACGATACGTCTTGTGAAAGCCAGAATACTTTGGGAACATTGATATATTGAGATGCACGACGAAGCCTATCTATATTCCAAAAACACCCCGAAGCAGAATTGTAAAGAAAACTAGCGATACAAGTTAGTTGCGTACTTATGCGAGGTTCTATTCTACTTGAAAATTGTTCTCCCTGCTCTATGATTAGTCCGTATTCAGCCGTATTCTTGTCATGATTTCGTAAAGTCCGTTAAGAATAATGATATTTAGACCTGAGCCTCTTTGCTTCTCGCTTGTTCCTCTTCTTGGAGTTCTTTGGCAATTTTGAGATCCTAAGATCGAAAAAGTCAGCTTGGGCTCCGTTCGAGAGAAAGGAAAAAAACTCACGAGACAAGGAGCGAATTTACTGTGTTCTCTGATCTTTGCTCCATATTTGTAGAAGAGGAATGGGATCGGTGCCAAGAGTAGCCCGACAAGTCCCACTAGTGTCGAAGCCCAGTTGATGCCCAAGTTGGTATACATTTGAACTGTGAATAAGGGGAAAGCAGCTCCGACCAGAGATCGAACGACAGTGTTGGCTGCGAACGCGGATGCGCTGTACATCCTGCACAAAGAGTTAGATAGGACATTGTGAAAATCGTAGGGACTTACAGATAGGTATCAACGAGATAGCTTAAGCATGACATGAAGATCAAGCTGATACTGACACCCAGCACAATCGTAGCTACTGCCGGTGCAGCCCAGTGAACACTGGGATAGTTACCAGTCCAGCCGAGCCAGAAGCTACCGATGACAAGGATGGGCCCTCCAGTCATGGCACCGTAGAGACGCATTTCGGCTGGAGGGAAACCTCTCCATTTGTCAGAGACTGCGGAGACTTTGGTAGAGAAGTAAAAGTTGAGCATCGCTCCCAATGTCGTGCCAATGCCTACACCGATGAAGATGAGACCGTTTTGGGAGAGCGTGAAACCGTGAGTTTCGACGAAGATGACGGGGAAAGCCTCGAACACTGATGACGACGATAAGTTAACGGCAAGGGAACATATATCGGGGAACTCACATGCATAAAGGACACCATAGACAACGGATAAGTAGATCGTGATCAAAACAAGGATTGGCTCCATGGAAAGCATGATAAAGGGTCGATAGATGGTTCGATGAAGGGTATTTTTCAATGACCAATCTTGTTTTTCGTGCTCGGCAATAAGGTCCTTGTTTGCCACTGGGTCGGCTTTCCGCAGACGACGAGCCTGATAATTAGATGAGACCAAGAAGCTTGGTGAATCGACATCTTAACTTACCTTTTGCTGAAGGAGGACAGGGCCGTACGTTTCGGGAAGCAACAGGATCATAGTGACGGTCGATGCTCCGGCGAATATGAACATGACCCAAAAGATCCATTCCCATGATAATGAGCTCTCGGCAACACTAGTCAAGACGAGAAATGAGTATCAGCTAATGGGGAAATTAATTCATAACTTACAATCCGCCAACGAGAGGCCCAAGGACTGGGCCAAGGAAGACACTAGCGGAGAAGATGCTAGTTGCTGGTCCCCTACCTTTCGCGGGCCAGATGTCGGCAAGCAGACCTCCACCGACAGTAAGAGGTGCCACAGCAAAGAAGCCAGAGAAGAATCGTGTGACTAGAAGCGTTTGGATATTTGACGCTAGTGCTTGTCCGAGGATAAAGAGCGTGTAGGAGGTTAGCGAGACCATGAGGACCGGTCGGCGGCCGAAGATCTCACTACCTGGGCCTGCGATGAGGGGCTGAAAGTAAGGTAGGTCAGAATATCGAATCGTTGGGTTAACTCGGGTTGACTTACCCCGAACACATATCCCAGTAAGAAGACACTCGTTATTAAATACGATACTTCGTGTGAAATCCCAAAACGTTGAATAATTCGTAGGGTCGCTGAACTGGGTGCAGAGGATGCGAATGTACTGCAAATCGAAGCAGTTAGCATGGAGAGAGAGGAAGGAAGTGTGAGCCAGGACATACACATTAACTGTTATGGCTGCACAAAGAAGTGTTATCAGCCACTTCTTTGTGTTGGACCAGTTTTGAGGGTTGGAGGGATCGTTGGGACCATCCCATGTTACAAAATCTTCTTTCGTCTCAGGCTTGGATTGTGAGGAACTTGACGCCTGTTGAGCATATTCTTCGGGATCATGGACGTCATCACCGCCATATGCCTTGATGCGTTCTTGTTCTTTAAGAATTTCATCCTCAAGTGCGGCCCTCGTCCTATCAATGATAGTTATGGATGAACGAGGAGTGTCTTGGACGGTTAATGTGCCAGTTGTGGGGCGCGACATGGAGAACTGAAGAACGGGGAGTCGGTGATTTACCACTGAAAATTGACCGCATTTTGTAGTCCCAGCACGGAACCGGTTCCGTTTTTCCTGAGTAAGGCACTTGTGGTTAAGGAATAAATTTTTTGCGAGATGGGTCGGACAATGTGATGACTAATTGGACAGTCATATCGATCTTTTCCTTCACTTTCTCGAGCTTTGATAGGACTTGACTGTTCAGAGACGTGTTCTTGAGCGATATCATAGGTCTTTCAGCAGATCTGAACCGTTAGAGTAGCTCAGAGTTGTGTGTTGGAACCAAAATTCTCCACCCGCCTTTGTTTGGTGAAAAGGACTCCGGCGTCCGGACCCCAACTTTTCCGGTTCAAGTTTAGTGCGACCGACCGACGCGCACACTTTACTAAAACCACTCATCAATGCGCCGTCGGGCTTGCTCAGAGCTTATAAACCGGTTAAATATCGAGGCCGAGGCAGCAAATCTTTTGCTAATAGTACTGCAAGTTCGATCTTGTCGTTGGCCTTGTCCAATATCTTTGTACATGAACTTGCTAGAAATTTCTACTGGTGGTGTTGGCCTCCTACATAACTTTCTACTTGCGGTCTTCTGCGGTCCTTCTCCGTGCCTCCGTTTTGCTGTTCACTATGGTGTCTCAGACTCGTAACTGCTGTCAGCTGGCCTTACCAATGTCGGGCCTGGAACGGTTCCGTCCTATTGCTTTGGAAATCAAGTTGTGCGAATGCCTCTGGGACCCTTGGTCTGGCAATACTGTGGTGACCCTCAACTTGTCTGCCTTGGGCCTCCCGGTACATACCTACATAAATTGGTGAAATGTCTTTACAGCTTTGTCTTCATTTCCGTGGATTTCTCTTTGCCGTCAGGCCACGATTCATCTCGGTCCAACGTGAAACTCATTCTCTGCCTTATCCTTTGCGCATGCGGTCGGCGTGAACTTCAACCTCCGTGCCCCGACGTCTCACAATGCAGGGTGAATTACGTGGAAAGCAAGTTTCAGCGGTCTAGACGCCCGTACAAGCCTGTACAGAACATATATTCGATGAATCCGTTCCGTACCCTCGCTATTTTGACAAGCGGCAGGCAGTCTTGAAAATGACAGGTCACTCCGTGTGTTTTCTTGAGTACACCAGGTAACTTACGAGGATGAAGATTCCATATAATAGACGCGTATGTTGTGTTGTGGTGGGGAAGGTTCTCTTGATGCTTTCCTTCGTTGATGGTATGTCAACACTCTGCGAAATACACGGATGTCATATGGAAACAATGATCATCTTTATTTCCGTTATCCCGGGTACATATGTGCCAAGTAGGCAACCTTCAGTACATTTCCGAAGCCAGCTAAAACGAGTAAACCAATTGTTTCTCTTCAGAGTTAGAGTTTTCAACCTCGCTGCTCGTCTTTAGCTTGTACAGTGGCTAACAATACGAATTTCAGGGTCAGGAATGGGGGGACGTGCATACATATTACCTACAATAATATGCACATTTGGGGTTGACGTAGAGACTCGGTTTGCGGCTTGTTTCACGGCTATAATCCAGGACATTTTAAAGCCTGTTTGGAGGTGTCCGAGCAACTTCCGTATTTTCGTGGCGTTGTATCCTAACAACCTCGCTCCCGTCAATGTACTACGCGGCTTTCTACCTTTCTGTTTCAGCCAATGCCCTGTACTTGCGTAGTTCCTTAGTTGGCTAATAGACACTGTTGATATGTGACTGTCGCGCGAACACTCAACGCGTCTAGCGAGATACTTACATAATCCACTGCCAGACGAAATTGCTTCCTTGCTTCCTTTTGATTTTTGTTTCTCAACACTCCCGGTGACTGCAGAGGGGCGTCCGTTGAGGTTTGGGTCTGTATTTCCATCTGTAGCAGCTCAGAAGAGTACATTTCTAACACAGATTTCCTTGCAGCGATTTAGAGACGGGCCACCTTTACAGTTCAATATTTCTGGGGCGATATGGGGCCCCGTCGACCTCAAGCTCCACCTACAAATAGCATCGCAAACTCCTCCGTCAATTCTTCACAAACTCGAGTACATAGAAGCAATGAGTCTCATCAGCTTATATTCGGTCAATCCCAATCCTCAACCTCCCTTGGCGCCTCTGCGACACCTCAGAACAAAATCGTAGCAGTACTAGTCAATCGATTAAAGAACAAGGTGCGTGGCCCAAGTTCTGTTTACCAGTCGGGTTCTGACTTTTGGGACGCTTTCCAACTAGTTACCTTGCCATTCCGGAGTACCCCTTGACCGCTTAGAGTCCGATAATGCGACCCAGCAAGCAATTGATGCTTTGATCAATCTTTCGCATGAGAGTTTGGATATGATTGCATTTAACTTGGGAGCCTTGTTGGAACACCTGGCAGCGGTACGTGCCTATACTTTTCAACGAATCATGTCTAATAGCCGGAAATAGCAAGGAGACAAGACTGGTCATACAGTCGAACTCTTGCAATCTCAGTTGTTTATCCTCAAAGTTCTCTCGGTAGCAATGGCTTCCAGGTGGCTCTCAAATAACCCTCGATCCAGTTCGAGAACGAGCAGCGAACGAATCGCCAACCGTCCTGGTTCTGCAGATCAGCCTTCTACTCCCATTCCGTGGTCAGAACCTCCACCCCTGGAGGAAAGCTGTGCCAAATACGTCTTGAGTGTTATGGTTCTGTTCCTCAGAAATACTTCTGTCCAGGACGATTCGTTGTTGATGCCTTCAAGTCCTTTCTCTGACGTCTCTTTCCGCGATTATGAGACCGCCGACACGCTTCAGTTAGCCGACTCGCCAGAATTGTCAGAAAGTGCGTCTGGGCCGCGTATTGCTGACCTTCTCAAACAAGAGTTGCGCACACGTCCCTCTTCAAGCTCGTTCAAGTCTACGGGAAAGATGAGCACTAGTTCCTATATCCTGATTCCGGGAAGCAGTGCCATCTACGAGAAGACTCACATGTCTTCAGTTAAGTCAGTGCCTTCGCTGAACAGTCACATCAGAAAGTTTGCTGGGAGGATAGTTTTCCATATCTCTGCCTCCAACTGGAACGTCGTGTTCCATCGTCTAAGGGCAAAGATACATTCGTTGGCCTCGGATGACATTTCTGATACGGTGGACTTGTTCATGCTCACTCATAGTGTGCTTGACAAGCAAAGATTATTCCATGTCTTCAATGGTACGTGCAATATCTCTTCTTTTGACTAACATTCGTTGTTCATTTTGGTTTTGCAGAGCTTTCTTCCTTACTAGTCAACATGAGTGCGGAAGCGCACAAGGCCCTAGCAGGCCCACTTAGATCTGCCATTTGGTCTTGGATTGACCATTTCCCTTCCGAGTTTAACGAGGCTGTTCGGTCTCGGGGTAAGATGGAAGGTGTTTCTGGAGTATTTGACCTGCTCTACAGCAAGTCGTCTGGTTCCGAACGTGTTTTATGGCCTTGTTTGGCTATCTTGCATTGCATCAACTCCGAGCGTGTAACTTCCGATATACAATCAATCGGTACAGCAGGTGGAGGACGAGGGGGTACCAGGGCAGCAAGATTTGCCGAAGAGGTGCTGCGTCAATCGAATTATTATACCAGACTCGGACAGGTCTCATTGGTTTGTGCCACGGATCTGTGTCGAGCCGCCATGAACGTGAATGCCGGTCACGATGAGATTCCTTTGCAGATGCTCGCTTTCGATGTCGCTCATGAAATCAAGGTTTGGTGTACTCACTCCTCACCTAGCATGTTCTCATCCACTTCTTTGTAGAGTCAAATATACAATCCAACTCGCAAGTCCTTCTGGGAAGTCTCAGATGAGATCGATGTCGCTCTCTATGCGGAGGCTTTGGTCTCAATATTCCGTTTCTCACCAGAAGAAGATGCCATTGCACTTTTCTCGGTTTGTGTAGAGGCCGAACGTTCAGAAGCAGTCAAGATGTGTGCTGTGAGAGCTTGCCTGACATTGGTTCAAGAGGTGAGGTGATTCACTTTAAGTTTCGGGCCATTTTTCAACTGTGTATCTAGGCAACACGCTTTACATGGCAAAAGCCATTGACTGAATTAGAGAATCTCATGGCTCCTCGTCTCCGTGCAATGCATTTGGTAGGTTTCAGATTCCTCTCAGTGTCTACTTTGGCACCTAATAAATCCTTTAGGCGCTTAGTACGCGCCGCTCTGAGTCAGACGCTTATGGCGTGAAACGCAGTGCTCCTCGTCCAAAGGTCAAACATTTGTACCCCCAACCTCTCACCGACAAGGAACTTCTCATGCTCGCAATTCTATCACTATGGCGGGCACACACGCCCTTCTTCCTAAGTAATCCAAATGAGGAGCAGGATGAGGAATGGTCTAATGGTGCCGTGAAGGTCTGGGATAGTCCGTTGAACATCGCAGTCAAAATTTCATTTGCTACGACCTCTATGCATGAGGCGAAGATGGCTTTTCTTATGAAGTCTCAAGTGCTGGAATCTGGCGGGGTCAAGTGGTTGCGCTTTGCACTGTGGGTTTATTCATAGAAGGTTTTGCGTCATGTTGACAAATCTTTCTCAGGACAACTACGCTCACCAGTGTGGTTACTGCTTTGATTAACGAGCGCACAAACATTGACCATCAACGATTATGGACGCGTTATACGTTGCAGATTTTGGAGCTCTTCATGAGGCCCACAGATGTACGTTTTCTGAATCGTTCATTATTCGCTTTTTTTCTGACTTGGTCTTCAATAACAGCAACCAGATATCAGGGCCGTTCAGCGTGACCCCGCACGCGTCTCTGCTTTTCTGCTCACAGAAATAGCTCTCCTCGTAACGTTACCCTCCGCCGATAATGGCATTTCGCATCTCGCCGCTCAAGGTCTTCGAATGTTGGCTCACCTCGAAAATCAATCTGATGCGCCGGTAAATCCAACCGTCAGCGAAGATGACCAGCCGAAAAGATATCCAGTCTATGATCGTCTTGGCGATCCAAAGGTCATGGTCGTAGGAAGAGTGGGCCACCAGAAGCGTGTGAGGAAGCTTTTGAGACTCATACCATACTGTGCCGCTGTGAACGTTGCTGTTTGGTCTGAATGCTACTGGAGATGGAGGTCATTACTAGAGTTCATTGTGGATGCAGTTGAGAAGAATGGCGATGACGTCACTGCCTGGAAAGGGAGGACGAGCGACGTGATCACTGTACGAGCTTTTTCATTCTGAACCGTATTTAGCTGAATTTTTCTTTGTTGTTTGACAGGACAAGATTTGCCAATGGCAGAACCTGACCTTGTTCTTGGCTTCTACAGCGGGCTCTTGCTTGCAAGAACACGATCCTGATCTTCTGGCTAATGTCATTCCTGCTGTGCACCTTCCAGACAAACTTCGCAAACAGGAGAGTCCTGTTACCTCCGTGACGACTTTTGTTAGTGATCTCGTAGCTTTGCTCATCTTTGAAGACGTGCAAATTCGCGATACTGCTCGAGATGCATTAGGTGCTGAACTGAGCCCGAGGCTATACATGAAAATCTTGAAGTATTTCGACATGTGAGTTGATGTTTGGGTATCTTCCGTTCGGGCTGACAGGTGCATCTACAGTGTTGTGCAAAGCGTCGAACTTCAGGCTTCCGACACCAAGGAGATACGGGCGATTACTAGTAGAGAAAACATTCTTCTTTTCGTCGACCAGGTATGATATCTTGTTCCTTGTGAAATACAGTTTCTAATGGTGTTGCCCTAGTTCATCGTTGTACTCAAACTCATCGCCGAGAACACCACAGCGCGGCAAGAGATTGTCAGCATTGACATTAGCACCACTCTGTTGGGTCTTGCTTCGCTAATGGCAGGATTTGGTGCATCAGAGTCTTTACGCATCAAGATCAAGTTCTGTATTCTCTGCGAAAGCGTCTGCGACCGTACCGATTCATTGATGTTACGAAGAGATAGTGACATTCGCAGGAATCTTCTCGATACGATATTGAATTGGATCCAAATGCCAGATGTCAGTTTTTCCTAGCAGGATTGAACTCTTGTCTGACTCTTCTGTCCTCAGTCCTCTATGGATATCTACACCCAGTACGAACTGAACCTGGCCTGTCTGCGGACCATTGTGAAGCTTCTGGACCGACTTCAGTTTACCTCACCGGAACCTGCCAATAACGATGACATTGTCCATACTGCGTCCCGGTTGTTCAACAAATATTCATCTATACTTCTGAACGGATTTGATTACTGCCAAGTCGAACTTCCGGTTAGTCAGGGTCTTCTGTTTCTTCAGTCTCGACTAACTCTTTTCCTGAAGACGTCGGATAGTGTATCCGAAATTGGCTCCATTCAAATGGTAAGGTCGCTCATCATGGAGAAAAAATGCGTCTTAATAGTCCCCTTTGTAGAGAATGCGCAGCTCCAGCCGTGAGACAGAATTGAGAGAACTCATCATAACTGGCCTCTCTCATCTGGTCAGTGCCAATACTGAGAGTGGTTTCAAACAATGCTTGCAGCTGGCCTACAACGAAGACAGTCGGAAACGAACCATCTTTGCCCATGTCTTTGCACGAGTGATTGGCCAAGGGACCAAGTTTGATCCCGAAGATAGGACTGTGTCCAACAACCGTCAGAATCGTTTGGTGGAGGCAAGTAGTCTTCCCTGCTGTGTGTTCCAACTCTGACGTTGTCTGCTTTTAGCTTGTGAAAGAAGCCGACGTAGGTCCATTCGAAATTCCTTTGAGCTTTTTGCTAAACCGTAATAATAGATGACTTTGGTGATCGCTATATGTGAAACTTGTCCACCTACAGAAGTTGATGGGATGATTTCCGTTCTTTTGAATTTGTTTGACACCCGAGCATCTCTCATGAAGTTGATCAAGGTCATGATTGACCGCGAAGTCGCAAGCACAGGTGATTATTATGTTATCGCTCTGGTTTGGCTCTAATTTAATGTCAATCCTTTCCAGAGAACGAAGCAGCTTTGTTCAGAAGCAACAGTACATGCACACGCTTCTTGTCGGCTTTTGCAAGAGTACACGGTTACAACTACCTTCGCAACTTGGTTGCACCTCTAATCAAATGCATGGAGTCTTTACCACCAGGACAGGGGTATGAGTTGGATCCTGCCAAAGCTGGGGAACAGGATGTCGTTCAGAATAGGAAGAACGTTGAATTTGTCGCCCAATCTTTTCTCGATCTTGTTGGGTCTTCTGCATCGGCATTACCTTCGTGAGTATCCAGCGTTTATGCTACTTCTGGTCATTGACGTTTGTATCAGTATGTTCCGTGAGATTTGTGTACACATCGCAAAGACAGTGTTAGTCCTCGATGCTTTTATTGACCGGTCTCTATGCTTACACTTGTGTACAGATTCCAAAGATGGCCCGATGCAAAGTTCGCGGCATTAGGTGCTTTTGTTTTCCTGAGGTAATATGCTTCCTAGCGTCGATTGGGCCATTAATAATACTTTCCACTAGATTTATTTCCCCCGCCGTCGTAGCGCCCGAAACAATCGACCTCGAACCACCAAATGATAGTCTCCGACGTGGACTCACCTTGATTGCCAAGATCATACAGAATCTGGCTAACAACATTTTCTTCGGAAAAGAAGCTCACATGATGGTTTTGAACGACTTTCTTCGAGACCACATTGCTCACGTCACTCGTTATTTGAGCGAATTGAATGTGCGATCTTGACCATCAGTATTCTCCTCGTACTCACATCATTCGTAGCGTTACACTCCCGGTGAAGATGATGAAGACGAGTGGTTAGGAACTGCAGCCGACGACACAGACATTGCTGTTCTCCACCGTTTCTTTGACAGACACGCGGATAAGATTGGGAAAGAGTTGCTAAGCATTACCAAACCGTCAGCCGACAGTGGTAAGCGGGCTTGGGACTCGTTATGCACTCTTCTCGTGGATCTTGGTCCTCCTCTTGAATCTCCGAAACCTTCTTCGCTGACGAGAAGGGAGCATCGTCTTTATCAGGAATTGATGGCTCGTCACGAAGACAAAATGACAGATTCTGTCGGGCATCTCTTCGTCGCCACTGGCATTCCAATGGTCCGTTTTTTCCGTTATTCCGAATTTGCTGCTTACCCTCAGCCGTAGGATCCCCACGACCCAACATACTTCGTATTTCGCTTCAACAAGGTCGATGTTGAAGCTTTGGACATAGAGCTTCTCATGTATCATATATTCAAGGTGAACATCTTGCGCCCTGTATAATTCGATTTCCTCTGAATGCTCTTCAATTCACAGCTCTTGGAAGCTCCAGAATACGAGGATCTCTACGTTGAGCTTATCGTGGATTGTACCGACCTCACACCGATATCTGAATTGCCGATTCCCTGGGTGAAAGCTGCCATTGAACTTATTCCAGCCGATTTTCGTACAAAGATATTGAGGACTCACTTCCTCAACCCTAACACGCTCACTCAGAAATACCTACGAAGATTGTACAACATCTCTTCTGGTAAGGCTTCCTGATTCGCCCTTCCTTACAATACTGACATTTTGTAGGCAATGTCTTCTTTGGCGAAGTAAGGACATGGTCCTCAATATCCGATATGTTGCCACACGTCCCTGCCGCTGTAATCGAATCGCCTGCACTCAACGATCCTTGTAAGTGTCTACTTTCACCTAAAGAACATTTCCCTCAAGTTTTGTTAGTGAGCTTGGAAAAGGAAATATGTGACCTCTTCGCCGATGTCACAATGAAGATTGACCAGAACCGCGTCCCCATCCAGTTGATGATCAGTGTCACGCACATACGTATAGTATCTGTAAGTTTCACGCTGCTCTGCTATAAACTGAGCCTAACGTATCTCGAAGGTTCGAGCCATCAGCATTTCTCCAGGCCTCACATGCAAATCTACGGACATCATCCTGCTGGCAGACGTGAGCGACGTCTACAACGTCCAAACCGGTCAAGAAGCAAATGAATTCATCATTCGTCGAAGTCGTCAAGGTGACACGCTATACTTCACCTCCCCAGCTCGAGAAACTATTATCAGGGTGAGTCGTCTGCTTCCATGCCGTATCGTAACACTTGTCTCATCGTCACACCAGACGATAAGGGCAGCAAAGGCTCGTCTCAGAGATCATCAAGGCCCCGTAACAGATCGGTTTATGCGATTCTCCAACGTCCCGGCAACGTTGCTGCACATTGGATTCCTCAGTGTGGACCCATTCGACGAAGAGCTCCGTGCTGGTGCATATGACCTTTTGGGGGCGGTTTGCAAGTATCTGAACTATGAGAAGAGTCCACTGGTTGATTCCAAGAGTATGATCTTTCTAGTCTTTTGCTCCGTCAGTCTCATACTTTTTTACGCAGGCGGTTTTATGGTTGGCGATATCATGGTGTTTGTCATCAACCTCAGTGGTCGCATTGCACAATTTGCACCACAACTTACGCTGGACTTTATTTCTGAGGTTTCAACGGCAATTGCCACCATGGAGACAAAAACGAACCAGCGAATCAACTGTCTCCGTTACATGAGTCCTTGGATCAAAAACCTAGACTTGTTTGCAAACCCGCTGACTACGTATTACGATCGCTCGGGTGCCAGACTCCGTGATTGCATACGTGTGTTGAGTGACCTGGCTGTCTCGGCGCCAGAGGTACGTGACAAGATGGTTTCGATATACTCAGTCATTGACTGTCTCCCTGCAGCTGGCGACTAATGCTGTTCAAAAGTACATATGGAATGAAGTTGCAAGACTTGAAAGCAGCGTTGTCGACATTATCTTTGATGAGCTGGTCCGAACGGCAACTGATGGAGGCATTGGGTCTCATCGTTGTGAGACCATTGCTCATTCGATGGCTGCCTTGTCATCTATAAGTGTTCGTGGCCGACTGTTCTCAAAATTGCGCAAAGTATGTTCATCCCCGGTTTACTTTTACTTTCATCTGACGGTTGTATGCCCAGGCTATCATCAAAGCATCCCCGCGTCTGTCAAAATCTCCCGCCGAAAACTCTGGCTGGCCAGAGGTTGCCACTTTGTTACGTATAACGCTCATTGCTGGCTTTGAAACTAGCCACCCGACTCATAATCAGCTCTATGTACCCGAGGTGATTCATGTCGTTTCTTTGGTCGCAGGCATTGGATCTACTCTTGTTCGCAAAACTGTTTACGGGATCATTATCAACCTGCTTCAGTCTGTGTACATGCCCCGGCTCGAGGAAGGTACGGAGCAAGAGCTGAAACAGCTGATAACAGACTGCTCTACTCAGGAGGTCCTTCACCTTTTTGGACTTTCCCGTCCAACAAGTACAAGCGAGTATAGCAGCTTTGATATCCCCAACGACAAAACTAGTATTGACATGCAGTCAAAACTGACTTCCCTTCTGACTCGAATTCTTGAAGTCATAGCGGGATCTCGTGGTGAGTCTGAAATCTTTCATCACGATTTCTAGTGTCTGATGTTTTTATTTTAGGCCAATTGAACGTCTGGAGAGCACGATGGATGAGCTTGGCTACTGCCTCTGCTTTCCAATATTCTTCCATGATTCAGATGCGTTCGTTTACGGCTTTGGGAGCGCTTGCAATTTCGGACGTCGATGATGACTTCATGTATCAAATGCTCATGGCTTTCAGAACGGCGTTGGCACAACCAGACGCTTCCGACACAGTTGCATTGGTCAGCATGTTGAGATGCATCACAAAGGTTCTCCCAGCCCTTCCCCATGATTCTCGGCATATCCCTCAGCTCTTTTGGCTTGGTGTAGCTTTCATCCAGTCGAGTCATATGGCGTTTTTCGAAGAGGCGGCTGCCTTGGTTTCGTTGAGTGTGAAGGAGATGGAAAGACGGGGAATGTTTGCGGGCACTACAGTGCCTCTCAGGCTTCTAAATGCAAGGTCCGCTATAGAAGAGCCCGCTCAACAGTTTGACAGCACTCTACAACTATCTTATGACTCGAACTTTTCGTTCTCATTAGCTGCTATCCTCTTCAAAGGGATTCGACATAGTGGGCTGAAGGATGCAGCCGAGGACGTACTCAGGACCATGCTCTCAGTGACGGCCCGTGTCGCCGCTGAGGCACCCCACGAATCGATGAATGGCTACGCTGATACACTGGATCCCGACGCATTGGGATACTTCCTGGCACTGATTCCGTTGTCCACGACGAAATCGCTATACCGACGTCTACTGAAGGATTGTGATCTTGATGAGTCCCTATTACCAGAGGAGGAGGCCGAGATTGCGGATGAAAGCGCAGGTTTACCGCTCGTGTCGATTGACTTCCTTGGTATCAGCGATCCTACGGCTGCACTTCTGTCGACATCTTTCATTGGAGTGGTACTCATGTCTGCTCAAGGTGACGACGCCGAAACCGAGATGCTTTACTGTCTGCTCTCAGAAATCGCCAACATGTTCCCGGAGACTGTCCAGATGGTGTACGAAAGTCTGCAAGAGAGGATCAAGGATATATTTGCCAACTCTTCCAACCCTGCTATTATTCGCCATGTCTCTGACATTATTCGTATTGCTTTGGATGACAGCTTCCGGGTCGGTGAAAACCACAACGGCCCACGTATAGCCATGCTGCGTAACTCTTCCTCTACAGTAAACACTATGGATGAGTCGAGTTCTATTCCTGGGGCTAGTCGTGCTCATCTGCGAGCTCTGGAAGAGCTGAGTATGCAAGGCATCTGCAAGAACTTCCAGTTCCTACAGCTCGCCCAGCCAGAACATAAAGTCGCCGCCGCGAAAGCGTTGAATCTAATTGCCAGTCTCGTTACCTATATGGTGTCTTAGAGTTGTGATGATTATTCTTCTTGTATTGGTTTCTGTTTCTTGACTTTTGATTTTTACAATAGGGTGTATTTATGTCAAGTATCATACTGCATTAGTTATATCACATCTCTCATCTGCTAATGGTTGCATTTCTGTGTATTTTGTACTTATCATGAATCCAATTGTTTGTACTTACTCAGAGTCGCATTAATTTGAGCAATTTCCGGCGATCGTATCACCTGAAGCGGCTGTTTTTCTCCCAGTCACTTGCCCGTTGGATAGATCCGACTTGTTACATCCTTTATTTATCTGCGCAACTGTGCTCACTTTCTCTCCTTTGAACCCAACTGCACTGCACATCACAACACCCGAATACATGCAAGGCGCAGACTCTCGTCCAATTACTCCAGAGTCGGATTCACAATTGGCAAATAGCCTCGACATTGCAACGAACACAATCGACGATTTGACTCTGGCTCTGGCCAACTTTTCTCGAGTTTCTTCTCCGGAGCCACCATCTTTACTCACCTGTTGTTGTTGTGGAAGGTCGGATTGCGAGAATACTTTGGCATGGCAAGCCAAGAAGTCGCGGTTGGAGAGCCGGTTGACACTCAGTGCTCGTACGTCGTCGCTGTACTCGTTCCTTGTACTCTAGCTCACTTTTCCACCTGTAGAAGTCGGCCAGGCCTTGCTCCAGCGACATGAGGCTTATGTTCGCAAGCATGAAGTGGGTGACATCAACTTGCATGAAATGAGCAGCGTGCCGATCCATCTGCAGAGCCTTTCCGATAATCAACCAAGTCCAAACGATGACGATACGGAGGGTGCGGATTCTAGAGTATCGGAGTTGCTGCGAGAGAAGCATGCATTGGAAAAGGTCCGTAACAAATTACTTTCGTGTTCTTGCCACTTACATGTTTCCTGTTACTCTTAGCGTCTCACTCAAGCTCTCGTCAATAATGAAGTAACTGAAGTATCTAGCAAGACAATACTACAAGAACTTCAAGAAGCTCGGACTACGATATCCAGGCTTTCAACTAGTCATGCAAAGTCAGTCGGGTGGGAAACTCGTCTGTCCGCTGCAATGAAGGAGAAGGATGATATGCAACAAGAGCGCGATTTTGAGTCTCAAAGGGCCAGATTGGCAGAGTCGCGGTTTGCTGCGTTGAAAGAAAAGACTCGTGCGTGGAATTCTTTGTACGCCCCTTTGATCTCTGGTTGACTTGGATACAGTGAAATTGCAGGCAGATGTCAGACGGCTACAGGACGAGCTAGAAGAGAAACGTCAACACCGATTGGAAGAATCTGAATCCATCTTGCAAGATGCCCGGACGAGAATAGAATCTCTCAATACAAAGGCATGTCCAATTGCCGTTTAACGTGGCCTTATATCTTGACCTTGCAATAGATAGGATCACCAGCAGTAGCGGACCATTCCGAAATCACTGACATCTTGGAGTCTCTTGTGGACGATAATGAGGGCCTGAAGAGGGATAATGCAGAGTTGCAAGCATTATTAGCTCAATCCAGGGATGACTTGTACGCGCTACAGCAAGAAGTGGAGGAGCAACGGGCGAATCTACCAACAAGACCTAGTCGAGGTGCGCTGGCTTTATCGTACATCAACAGCGAAAATTCACGTTACCGTAGCGAGTACACCTCTTGGCTTGCAGTTTAAACAACATCACTATTCAGGCAGCATGCCATCTAATCTGCTCAAGGAGCCGCAAGTGAGTGTTCTAGCCAAATTCTGAATACCTGGAGATTGACTTCTTCTCAGTCGTCCCAAAAAAAGGGTAGACCTGCTAGCTTGGAACGGAGAAATTACTTTGTAAGTATTCATTATTTCGGTTAAAAACTTTGCTCAAGAGAAACAGGGACAACGGCCATTAACACCCGACACTACTCATCTTCCCTTGTCCCCTACCGAATCAACCGCTGCGTCAGAATCCAAATTTTCATCCTATAGTCAACCCCAAACGCGATACCCAACCTCTCCTTATGAAATCGAAATTCAAGTCGATGAACAGGAAGACGAGATACCCGCTCCACCGGAGAAAACGCGATACCACAAACCTCTCTTCCTCCTTACCCGTTCTCGTGGAGTTCAAACCGAAGGGATATGGCCCCCTTCCGGCAATCTATCTCCTCTCCCTGTACCTACACCTTCTCTGCACGATGTTCGGTCAGAATCTTCCTCATTTTCCGAATCTACCGCTTCCAATATGGCCATTCTTATCGAGCGTGTCGTTCAACTACTGAACCGCATGACCCAGTCCGATGCCTTGACCCTAACCAACCGACTCAAGCGACAACATTTACGAGGTGCAGACGTAGGTCATCTTTCACGCAGTACGGTCAACAACATTCTTGGTGAAGTAGCTGGTCTACGAAACCACTTCCGTCATCTACTCGAAGATGAAAAGATCGTGACGGCTTGTACTCGCAAGGACCTTAGAGCGCTACTCAAGTTGTTCAGAGATTTGTTTATAGCGATGGGCGAGATGCGAGTAATTTTGAATGACGTTATTCTGGACCCGTCCATTGCTCCCCGAGTCAGTGAACTGGCTTTAGATCCAGCCAAAGCTGAAGCAGAGAAGCAGAGGGCTCAGAAAGAGGGTACCGTAGCTGCAGTAGGAGCCTGGATAGCGCCGATAACCAAGCTTTTCGGTGCACCTGGTGGTCGTGCAAGCGAGGGTCAGGATCGTAGCGGTACACCGTCCGCGACTGGTGCTCTTACACGCTCAACCAGTGGACGTGGCACAGTAAGACCTCCGAGATTCGTACCAAAACTAGGGCCGGCGCTGTCTGCCTCTGCTACCACAGTCAATGTCGAGTTCTCTGGTGCTGGAATTGGCAGGGCCACGACGAGTACATCGGCTGCAAGTCCTGCTACCGTCCAAGCTCCTTCGTCGAGGCCACCACCTGCGCTGACGAGTAAACCTTCTATGAGTGTAATGGGTATATTTGCAGGTGCCCCGTCTCAAGCCACATCCCCGGAGCCATGGGTCAAGATTCCAAAGAGAGTGGTGTCGGTACCGATGGCCGATCCTATGGCGTACCGTCGGCCCAGTGTTCCCAGTCCTACTGCTGTGAGGGCAAACCATCAACACAGAATGTCGAGGAATGTCGACGCTGTCGTCGATCTAGAAAATCCTTCTCGTTCCAGCGATGCTGGTGACGTAGATGAAGAGGATGACGAGGAACCAGATCAAGTTGGTCCTCTCTTGGAACGTACTCTACGTCGTCGGGGATTGTCAGATTCATCTATTCATTCCACCTTTCTCCAAAGTGAAGAGCCGATGATGAATGAATCTGAGCTTTCGCCTCAAAGAAGTACCGCAAGGCCAGGCAAGGGGATCGGTTCTGCAAACTCTTAGCAGAAAAGTGCAAAGTTTTAGAATGGGCGTTGGTTATGGGGCTCAAGAATCCAGGGACAATCAGACGCAGACTCATGATTCTAGTCGAGGTATTCTACCGACTCTAGGCAACTGGGCTGCTGCAAATGCCGCTGCTGTCAACCTCGGCGGATCCGAGTCTTTGTTTGCCGTGGGGAGCCCGAGGGACGAGAGCTCAATGTTCCAACGTGAACCTCATGGGCTGAGTAGACATGGACCTGAGGGCGATTTCTACTGATTTTTCGGATGGGATCTATTTTTTTTTCTATCGTTATTTGGATAAAGCGGGATTCTTTTCAGTATATACATACAGACACACTATCCTACGGCATTCTTTACTGGTACATGTACTTTAGCTATCTCTTTTTCGATTTGATCTGTATACATAGTACGTCGTATAGTATCAATGGTCCAAGAGACTACATCAACATTCACCGTTCGGGCCTTCGGACCGTCCGACGAGAAAAATTTTCACTTTCCACATGACTATTTTCTGCGCACGGACCACCTCATGAGTATATAAGGTCGACGCCCACATCTTTGAACCTTAGAACATACTCATCAGGATCTTTTTATAGAAACTGACCGAGTCTCGCATTTTTACAAATGCCGCTTCTTCAAATCCAGTTGATGACACTCGCGCTCCCTCGTATAACTGAGAACATGGCTCTGTTTTAACAGAGTCTCGAGGACGTTTGAGACTTTGTGCTGGAGGTGCCTTGTGTGCCTTTAGTGATTGTTTCAGCGAGAGGAGCGCCTGTCTGATGGATTTTCTTTTATTTATTTTGTGGCTTCTTGGTACTTTGCAGACTTTGTCGGAACTTTTTATGTAAGCATTACAAGCGCGCGTCAGCGCTTGTAATCAATATCATCAACCCCGTGCTGATCATCGCTAATCACTAAGGAAACAGATTACAAGCACATATCAGTATAGGTTCTAAAAAAGTGAAGTTTTGGCACTAATGGGGGCACCTATAGATAGATCTTGGTATGTACTCTGAGGTTATGCATGTATGAAAAGAATTGGGAGGGAGGAAATGGGTTTTAAGGAGCATTTTTTGTTGATTTTTTGATGAAAAAAGGGTAAGCGACCCTTGGTAATGGGCTGTGTGAACATTTTAATTTCGGTGCTGCCGAGGCTGCCTCGCTGATCACATGCTGACAACTTGCTGACAACTTGCTGATAAGCACTGATAAGGTTGAGGTGCTTATCAGCACATTCGGGTTTTTCCGACATTGTAATGTGTACTTTTAATAGAACTTCCAGAAATTTTATTGTCTATTTGTAGTCTAAAAAGCTGATCCTGTTTCCTACTTTGAGTGGGGATGCCTGTAAAAGAAGCACCTTAAAAGTGATCCTTGATGGGCAACAGGCTCTATGCAATTTGTGTTTTCCAGGCATAAGCATTTATTGTTAATGTTTGGTACTTATATCTCCATTGGCTCATCTGGACATGAGTGTGGATCCAAACATCGATACAATTGCAGTCATCTATGGCCATTTGGGACAATGAAACCATTTTGGCCTTTGGAATATGCAATCCAATGGTCCCATACTTTCACAATCTAAAGAAACTGACTAGATGGACATTTTCAAGTACTTGGAAGCACTATTGAGTGTGGGACAAAGCCACAACAAACTAATCAGTTCAAAAGTCTGTTATTGGGCATTTATGATCATTTGGGACATGATAAATATGTATTGCAGAGCATCCACTAAATTGATGCCAAGGCCTATTTTAGATATGGATGACTTGCTTCTAGTCAAAATGCTTTCTGTATCCTCAGTTCTCATCCTGATGTTACATAGAAATTGTGGAATCTACTCATCACGTTCTATTACATTCAGTGATACCATTGGCAGACAACACAATGAGGGTCATCTTTCATTTCAAGCACCATTCAAGATGGAACTTGTCATTGTATCAAGAGTTTCTCATTGCACCTTGAGCTTCAAGACAAATACAGAAGATGGACTTAAGTTAACCTTTCATTAAAAAGAAGATTCCATAGCTGATATTGTAATTCATTTGTAAATGTACCAGGCAAAATATCCAAACAACATTTGCAAATGTGTGGGTCTGACTGCCTATGAGCTTTTCAGCCACTCTGGCCAGAAACAAAGGCTACCAGGATTAGAAGCATGAACTTTATGAACTGACATAAGCTCTTGCACTCACAGCAAGCCCAGCACCCCATTTTAAAGATTCAAAAGCACACATTTAGAAATGTTCAAAGGGGCATAAGATAATACTGTAGCATTTCAATCAATTTGTCACCCCTCTGTTACTGTTACATACCTGATGAACTTTTTCCATTGTTACTTGAGGAAATTACCCGTTACAACAGTCAAAATTTTGCTGGAGGCAACGAAAAATTGCCTTTTTTGGGTGGTTTTTTTTGTTGTAACAGAAGGAAATTTTCGTCACCTTCCTCAATCATGCATTACAACCCCTCATTTTTGTCAAATTTTAAGGTCCTGTTACCCGTTACTGATGAATTGATTGAAATACTACAGTAATTGATTAGATAAAGATAAGATAAGAGTATTGGGTACTGCCAGGTGCGCATTTTTCAGCCCATCTCAGATCTGCAATCCATTTTTGGACAGCAGCTGTAACTGAGGAGAAAAATGCAAAAAAAAAAAAAGCTCGCCAGGAGCTGGCAATAAAAATTAAAAAAATGGGTATATAGGGGTAAATTGGGTCAGGGAATCTGAATATCCAATTGGATTTTGCAGTTCTGCAGTGGCACTCGAGATACTGTCAAAATATCACTG
The DNA here is from genome assembly GCA_037954225.1 of Stygiomarasmius scandens. Lineage (NCBI taxonomy): Eukaryota > Fungi > Basidiomycota > Agaricomycetes > Agaricales > Campanellaceae > Stygiomarasmius > Stygiomarasmius scandens. The sequence goes on along the minus strand of JBANRG010000002.1, from coordinate 412,117 downwards.
AAAATTTGGAAAATTTGCTTCTGGGAGCATATCTGTAGCTCTAAAAATGTAGGAAAGAGGTAGAATAGTAGAGTGTGATATTTAAAATAGATATCATTTAATTGTTACACTAGTTACAACATATAAATTAAAGGAATCAAATAATAGACATGTAAAAGCATTTCCCTAATATTGATCTTTTGATGTAAATTAAAGTGCACAGGATCATTTGATGGAACATGAATGTCTCATTTAATAGCTGCAGAGTGTTAAAAGCTCAGGTATCAATGAAATATACAGATATACAAGCACAAAATACTAACTCTAAAACACAAACCACAAAAAGTGTGAAACAGGGTCATCACTGACACCTGGGCCATTATTAATGGTTGTACAATATTAAGTGAGAAGCAAATTCTATAATTGCAATCATGCCACAAAAAAAGCAAATATTTCAATGGCTAGAGAAACAAGGGTTTTTCTTATCCGTTACAGGAAAATTTATTCAGACTAACAGCTTACCCAGACATCAGGTCTGACAAAAAAACTTCTCTGTAAAATTGTATTGGGCTACTGAATTATATTTATCTACCCTAACATAATGAGTCTGGGACCATTCAGTACTTCATAGATGCTAAAACCTTCATTAGACACAAAGCAGATGAATGATTTATATGATCTTAAGAGGCAAGCTTGAAGCCACTCTTATGTGCCTTCAGAAATTATTACTGCCAGTTTGCTAGTATCACACTTGGAGTCTGAGATAGCTCTATAAAACCTTTCTCACAATTGATGCTTACTTGAGCCATGACTTCTGTTGTGTCTTAAGTTAGTCACTTCAGGTCCTTTCTGTTATATAAGGTGACAGAGATCTTTGGTACAGTGGGACTGTAGCTTTTAGTTGATTAATACAAGTGTGGAATGTCAGTTAGTCTATCTAGCATGTGTCAATTGTGATATACTCTTGGTTAGAATCTCTTAGGAGCATACATTGTGATTACATTAGGATTGCTTGACCCTTACTTGACCAGCTTTTTTTGGCTTGTTCAAGCCAGTCAAGCCCAGCAAGTCACAATGAGACCTGCCCAGGGTGTTTTTGTGACAAGTTGCATTTATTATTGATTGGAATTGATTTTTTACTAGCAATTCATTAATAAAATATGGGTTTGAATTGCTTGTAGCTTGGCAACAAGCCAAAAAGCCAGGCAAGCCCATCAATTAAATCACAGCTTTCCACAATGTAGTGACCATGATCTACCTGTCTTAAGAGTTCTGCTGAGTTGATTTTGTGCTACCTCAGTGCTCTATTTTTGTGTGGTAAGAATTTCTTACAAATGTCACATTGGTAGCCCTTGACAGGACATGAGTGTTTCTTCAGTCCTTGTCAAAAATATGAAGACAGTTTCAACATTGGAGAGAAGGATCTTTCAGAACCTGTGGAACATGATAGTTCCATACAATTTCCTTGATGGAACTCTTGTCTAGAGGTGTTGCATTTAATATATTAGCCATTGCTAGAGGCATGTTTGAGATTGAGAGTGTCTGATAAAACTGAGTATGCACCTTGTCCTCATTCCTGCCAGATATCTTCACCTATTTGCTCAAAGAACCAATGACCTGCAATGATGATTGGATATTCTTTGGTATGATATTCTTGGACACATCCATCTATACTCGCACTACTGTCAAAATCATTTGACAGCACTGAAAAAGAAACCATACCCATGTATTCCATCACTTGGGCATAGTACCAGTCGCTTTCTTGAATCAACTTGGCTTCTTTGACATCAATACCAAAATGGCCAAAGTACTCAGCATTGTTGGTGGGGTGTCAAACACCTTGCTCAGCATAGATAGGCTGGACAGCATGCCACCAAGCATGGAGGAGCTCAGAACGACTTTTGATCATGGTCATAATCTGATTGCTGATGGGAGTGGTCTGCATATGTGACAAGCATATAGCATCCCTTAGGACCCTTGCCATGACAAAACGTGGATTTTGCCTGCTCAATTGAGCTTCAATCTTGCTATCCATGTATGTTTGGCCCAAGGATGTGTTCCATGAAACAGGGAGGAATGTTGTTGACATACCATTCTTGTGCAAGTGGTCTTGATGCAGATTTTCATCTTTGTGGTAAATTCACTGTGTGACCATGTTTTTCTGTTGGACAAAGATAAGATATTTGAAGTACAACAAGTGAAGGGATCAAACTTTGCCATAATCTTTGAGCATTCTTGCCCTTGTATATTTAGGATTCAGTTTATTCATCTTGTTGAGAGTTTTTGCAAAGCAATCTTGATGGATGGAACTTTTACCTCAACTATCAGAAATGTTCCAAACACCTGCTTCCTTCATTAGGTTACTGCATATGGCCTGGAACTTGTTGGCATAGTCTTCAGGAAAGAAGGTTATGTCCCCAAAAGCAATCTTTACCAAAATCTGAACTGTATCATCAATGACTAACTTGGTCCTATCAACCCCATGAACCTCAGTAAGGTCGTGCAAAATCAAATCAGCCAATTTCATGGGACCAACATTGCTTGGACTGGAAATCAGCTGCCTCACTGCAGATGTTTTCCCCATGATTTGTGCTATTGTGAGGATGGTCCCATACCAGTGATGTCACTATGGTGGAGGGGCAATAGAGGGTGGTATTGAAAACCACAAGTTGAGGATAAAGAAATGGAAGTAGACAGTCTGGAAAGCTAAAACTCTCCAGGAATGGCATCAGACCTGCTGTCATTAGACTTCTAGCCACACCTTTGATTGCACTTTGGAACCTTTCATAGAAGTGTTTTGCAGCCTCTCTGCCAGCCACAACTTGGCCTACACTGAGGCAGGGTTTGCATAAGGGACCATCATTGTTGAGATGTGGAAATATTGAGAGAATTGAGGCAGATGTGTTCTCCCTTGTACCTTGAGTAGCTAGTCGTGGACAGATACTACACTATTTTGGTGCAGACAAGGCCATGATAGACTTTGGCACAGATGAGGATGAGAACAATGCAGAAGAGGCTATGGTAGACTTTGGCACAGACAAGGCCACAGTAGACTTTGGTGCAGACAAGGCCATGGTAGACTTTGGCACAGACAAGGCCACAGTAGACTTTGGCACAGATGAGGCCATGGTAGGCTTTGGCACAGATGAGGCCACAATAGACTTTGGTGCAGATGAGGATGAGGATGATGCAGAAGAGGCCATGGTAGACTTTGGTGCAGACGAGAATGAGGACGATGCAGATGAGGCCACAGTAGACTTTGGTGCAGATGAGTACATGGTAGACTTTGGTGCAGATGAGTACATGGTAGAATTTGGCACAGATGAGGCCACAGTAGACTTTGGCACAGATGAGGCCATGGTAGACTTTGGTGCAGATGAGGCCATGGTAGACTTTGGTGCAGATGAGTACATGGTAGACTTTGGCACAGATGAGGACAAGGACAATGTGTCGTGAAGATTAAATACTGACATTTTATTCCAATTACTAATATTCATTTTTCCTTTATTTCTAGACATTTACATTTGTATGTTCTTGTTTACCATTTCCTTTAACCTTACTTTCAAACCTTAACCTTAACTACATAGCGTGCACAGCCTTATCACTGCCTTGCACCTTTACACCCTGTCTACACCTTTCTTTCATTTCCCTTTCAATCATACTTATCCATAGCCTTTCCATAGCCTTACCACAATCTTTCCCGAACATGCGTTAGTAGTGCTGTAGACCCTTAGCCCTAGTTTCACATTGCTGATCCCTGTAGTACAGTATTTAAACTCTTCACCCTGTAACCTAGTCCTCATCTTGACCTCTTGGTCTATTCGGACTAGGTATGCCTTGTATCTCCTTACTATTCTAATCTAACTTGGTCTATTCGGACTAGTCTGTGTTAAGGTCTCTCGCACTCGTCTCGCTTCCGCCTTGCCCTCTCGTTGTTGTCTCTTCGCGACAGACAAGGACAATGCAGATGAGGCCATGGTAGACTTTGGCACAGATGAGGACAAGGACAATGCAGATGAGGCCATGGTAGACTTTGGTGCAGATGAGGCCATGGTAGACTTTGGCACAGATGAGGACAAGGACAATGCAGATGAGGCCATGGTAGACTTTGGTGCAGATGAGGACAAGGGTGTAGCATTTAAACCAGCCTCAAGTGTGATCCTCAGAGCATCTAAAGATGCATCTCTATCTGAATCAAAAATTTGAGCTATGGCCTTCATCTGTTTAACGAAATGACTGGACTGCTGCATGTTGAGACTATCCTGAAGAGCAAGTGCCAAGTCTTCTAGTGCCTTGGCCCTTTCCATGCTTGATTGTTTACCAATTTTTTGCATATTCTGAAGGAACAAACTCAAGTTTTGGCACCAAGGAACTGAGGTTGCCAACAGAACTGGGAGTGCTCATTCACTCCAAGACATTTCATGGTGTTGGAATCAACCAAGCACCAAGTAGAAATGATGAGCAACACACTGAGCATGTTTTGAGATAATCCATTTTTTCAGCTCAGTGACAGTTTCTGATTTCAGGACTTCTAGGTCATCTGATGGCTGAAGTGTTAGCAACAAGGAAGCATGATATGAAATATGATCTTGACTTATGGGAAACCACCAGACCCTGATGGGAAAGAATCTCAACACTGCATTTAATGGTGTTTGGTGTGTATGTGTCATCTGTGCTGCAGGAGCAAAAAATGTTGACCAGAATGATTGTAATGTCATTTAAGATGAATTCCAGGATATTAATGGGCAATGCCATCAAATGAGTGAAGATGTGATGCAAGTGAAGTGAAACCAAGGCAAAAACCATCTTCAAGAGAGGAATTCTGAGCTGAGGGCAAGAAGAACACAACAACCTAGGGTGACAAGGCCAGTGCTGGTGGTGAGGAGGGGGGAGAAAATGCCTGTAAAGAAGCAATTGAACTTTCAGGAACTTTGGATATAGTTATTCCACTAAAAAAAATATCAGAGACATGCTGTTGACTGATGAATAAAGCCAACTTGCCCCATGTTGCCAGCAGAAGCAGAGCAAAAAAGTATAAGACAATGTAACCTAGCATCAGTTCTCTATGCTCAATAATCAAGATTACAGGAGTAAAGGGAACAAGAGCTAAACAACTCAGTTTCATCACAAGTGTTGAAGACTGAACAGCTTGACTCTGGGTTGTAGCATACACTAGCCCAGCGATAGCAACCATCAGATTCTCCGACAGAGGCATCAGACACACTGCACTGACAGGCTCATAGGCCATCGAGGTGCACTGGAGTGCAAAATGGAACAGAGTGTCACAGGGTGCTTGCATGTTCAAGAAGCCAATATAAGAGACTGTCAGACAGAGCACAATGTTGCTAATGAGAGTGAAGACATCACTTCCATCTACAAGGCCAGGTCCAGAGATAAGAATAATCATGAATGCAGTGAGTAGCAACCAGAGTTTTTGCCTGATGGTATAGGTTGGTGAACTGGGAAAAGTGGGGGCAAGAAAGCAAGAGATGATGTCCCATATCCTCCAAAAACATCTCATATAAGTAGCTCTTATGGCCGATCATGTCTTGAAGTTCTGGGCCAACTTTTCAATCAACCACTTTCAACTGAATAGGCAAAACCACCTTCAACTGAATAGACAAAGCTTTTATGATGTTTTCATAAAAAATAGATGACATACCTATATAAGGATACTGCCCATGGTTTAATTAACATTTACCCATCTGTGTTTCTGTCTGTCTGGAATCAGTCCCATGTGGTGTAGTGAGTCACATGCTATACAAGATTGTACTTAGCACTTTTCAATGTGTCCTCATTTTATACAAGACACAACACAGTCCTTCCCTTTGTGACACTGCCCTTTACAAAGTCCTCAACACTATAAAAGCCCCAGGTCCAGATACTCCTTTTTCCAGCACTTTCTCTAGCACTTTCTCCAGCATAATTTGCTCTGTGATTATCACTTTCACTACATTGCTGCAACACATTCTTGACCATAGAGTCCAGAGTCCATGGTTGCAACAACAGCTGCCTCATCCTGTCTCTAGATCACTCCACCATTATCTAATGATATTTAAGTGTTGTCCAGATCATATGCTCATATTGGGAACAAAGAGATTCAGCTTGAGCCTGTAGCCTGTTGAATGGTTTCTACAGTGGGGAGTTTCATCTCTGCTAGTACACAGCAAGCTCTGATAGAACTTTCCATAGTGCTTTCTCATATCCTTGTTTGTTTGGTTTATGAACTACAGTACAAAAAATTCTGATTCACCAAGTTTGGTCCTACAGTCATAGTAGTGACTAGTAGTATACATGATAGTCCCCAGTCCACAATTGCATTGTATATGTAGATGTGTGCACAGATTCAATAAACCCATTTTGTGCTTGAATTCCCCCATGATTTCAAAACCTACATTGGACTAGGACAGAGTCACATGTCAAGAAAACAAGTACACATCCACCTGGAGCAAACAACTTAAGTATCATGCATATTATCATGCAATAGACAATGAGGAGGAACCTGTAGCTAGAATGACAGAACATGCAATAGACAACAACAAGGAATGCAGGCAGAAGCATTGATGGTTATAAACAACAAAGAGGAACTTGTTTCTGGAATGCAGGCAGAAGCATATTAGAGTAAGAGATTTAGGACCATAATCATCATGGAGCTGAACATATTGTGTATTTAGCACTTGCACTGAGCTCGTGGCAATTGCTTGAGATACTACATGATTTCTACCTAATATTTATACTAGAGTAACTAAATCAGTGTGAACAAAGAACAATAAAACCTATGGTGTAGTACAGCAAATGACAATAGATGACTGTGCTGATAATCAAGAAGTATGAAGCTGTTGTGTAGCATATGGGTTAGAACAATAGGTGTAAAATGAATTCTGATAGAAATGTAAATCAATGATTCCAACACTTCCCCTCAAAGTAATTGTGAATGGTAATGAGCGATAACTTTGCTAACCAATTGATTTCATTTTATCCTTCCCAATATATTTTTCCTTTTGTGTTTCCTGTATTCTCTTGGTTCCATCTTTGGTTCCAATTGATGTCATAAAATTTCGAGTGTCGTTAATTCCAATTTGTGATTTCTGATGTAATGTGATGTGATATTGTGTGATGTTGGGTTCCTCCAATTTCGTGGTTCCCTCCTAATATTTCTCCTGATTTCCAATATAATCCAATGTGTGCCTTTTTCCATTATCTTCATTATCTCCATGCTGCTCCTCTCCAATCCTACTAACCAGACTTGATCAGAGTATGTGGGCTTCGTGTGGTTTGGATACAGCAATGATATGAGCATTCCATAGCTCCGCAATATAATTCCAATTGAATTTCGATGAGATCAAACTTTGTAAATGAGAGTTGATGGCACTTCGGCAGATAGAATGAATTCCAATATAGATTCCAATTAAGGTTTCCAAATGAATAGGTGTGATGGTGTAGCTCGGATATGGAGTGTCTGTTGTCCTGATGTTGATGAATTTTCTGATGAGTCCACATGGATGTAACAGCAATAATGATGATTCCCTTGATTTCCCTTTCTTCCCTTGCACAAATCCATCTGTGCTCGGCAATTTCTGCTTCCCCTGAATGTGATATCTGTGCAATTCCATATGCACTGCCCAATATAAGTTCCATTATCTCTCGCCTAGCCTGTTCCTGAGAGAATCTCTCAATAGATCTCTCTTGTTAGCCAATATCAAATGGCCTCCAATAATGATGCAATTCCAATAGCATCTCCATGTTGGTTGCACTTGCACAGGGTGCTTCCATAAATCAATATAAATGTGGCAATAGGCTGTGTGGGCATGGGGTGGCTGATGTGATATAATTCTGATGGGTAAATCCTGTGTCCGATGTGATAACAATAAGAGCTGATGATGGGGAATTTAAATGAATGAATCCATGGGTAAGACAACTCCGATGATAAGCAAGTTCCTGTGACAAAATCCTGGGCTAGCAGCATGCCTCCAGCATGGCAATATAAACCTAGATAAAAACAACGAGTGTGTGGTCCTGTAACACAGAGTAAACTGTCAGCATCTTTTACAAGGAGCTGGCCTTGGAAGCAATTGTATTAGAGTAAGAGATTTAGGACCATAATCATCATGGAGCTGAACATATTGTGTATTTAGCACTTGCACTGAGCTCGTGGCAATTGCTTGAGATACTACATGATTTCTACCTAATATTTATACTAGAGTAACTAAATCAGTGTGAACAAAGAACAATAAAACCTATGGTGTAGTACAGCAAATGACAATAGATGACTGTGCTGATAATCAAGAAGTATGAAGCTGTTGTGTAGCATATGGGTTAGAACAATAGGTGTAAAATGAATTCTGATAGAAATGTAAATCAATGATTCCAACAAAGCATTGATGGTTATAGACAACAGGGAGGAACCAAATGACAGAACATGCAATAGACAACAACAAGGAATGCAGGCAGAAGTGTTAATGGTTATAGACAACAGGGAGGAACCAAATGACAGAACATGCAATAGAGGTGTCACAGTTTTTCCCCTATCTATAGTATTGCATCCCTTTTATTGCTTATCTACTGTGCCATGTGGTTATCTTTTGATCTTATCATATGATTAGCCTTTTATATTTCCAGTCTAGTATAGTGTTCCAGACCTTGGTCTAGAAGCTTTCCTAATTAGTTAGTTATGACATGCATATTGGTCAGATGCTACATTACTCATTGATTTGATGCTGATCAAATCATGATTAGTAGTTTATCCTTTTATCCATTCTATGCATCAGCATATATTTGTCAGCGCATCAGTCAGCACATATGCTGACTGATGTGCTGACTGATATGCCAAGAGGATCAGTCAGTAGGGTATTATGGGTCTTACTTAGGTGTTTGGGGTCCTAGAGTACTTATATATATACTAGATAGTCTGAGCCTGTACAATCCAGACTTAACAACATCTTTTTGTTCCACAAGCATCTCTTCTACTCAATGTAAGCTCTCTCAAGCTTTACTTCTCCTTCAAACACAATCTATAACAGGTGAGTATAAGATTTGTGATAAGAGGATGACAAGGAATGTGGGCAGAAGCATTAATGGTTATAGACACTGGGAAGGAACCTGTATCTAGAACGCAGTGTATCTGGCTGGAATGATGGAACGTGCAATAGACGACAACCAGGAATGCAGGCAGAAGTGTTAATAGTTATAGACAACAGGGAGGAACTGAATGACAGAACATTCAATAGATGATGACAAGGAATGCAGGCAGAAGCATTGATGGTTATAGACAATGGGGAGGAACCTGTATCTAGCTAGAATGATGGAACGTGCAATAGACAATGACAAGGAATGCAGGCAGAAGTGTTGATGGTTATAGACAACGAGGAGGAACCTGTAGCTGGCTAAAATGACTGAACATGCAATAGATGATGACAAGGAATGCAGGCACAAGCATTGATGGTTATAGACAACAGGGAGGAACCTGTAGCTGGCTAGAATGACTGAACATGCAATAGACAACAACAAGGAATGCAGGCAGAAGTGTTGATGGTTATAGACACTGGGAGTAACCCATATCTGGAATGCAGTGTATCTGGCTAGAATGACGGAACATGCAATAGATGACAACAAGGAATGTGGGGAGGAACCTGTATCTGGCTGGAATGATGGAACATCAGTAGACAATGACAAGGAATGCAGGCAGAAGCATTGATGGTTATAGACAACAGGGAGGAACCTGTAGCTGGCTAGAATGATGGAACATGCAACATGCAATACTTATTCTATAGATGATGACAAAGAATCGGGGTAAGATTGTTGACAGAGCATGCAATAGTCTTCATAGATGATGAGGAGCCTGCAGCTGGACTGGGGGCAGAAGATGAGGAACCTGTAGCTGGAATGGGGGTAGGGTTGTTGACAGAGCATGCAATAGTTTTCATGGAAGATGACAAGGAACCTTTGGTAGAATAATTGATTTGATTTAAAGCAGATGGAACAGAGATGACCAGTTTTTCATTTCCTTAGAGGTAGGCAATAATTTCTTGTTTCAAATGGACCTTGGCCCACACAAACATATAGGCTTGAATGTCTGGATCATTGTAATGTTCCAGGATAGAAGCAATGTTGGCAGACAAGATCTTTTCTTGGATGATGAGGCATATATTTCCTGGAATCCTAGCTTGTTCTAGCACCAATGGAAGCTCCCTGAAAAGCATATTCTTGAAAGCTAAGGCAATTTCAAGGCTGAGATCAGCACCCTGTGCCTCCTCAAGGCATTTCTTGACAAATGCCAGGACCTCTGGAGTTCTTGAACCTTTTGGGATCTTGGGGAGCCATTGCTTGCTCAGATTGAGGAGCTCATCAGGCTTGAGAGGTTTGATCTGTAGACAGAGACTAAGATAAGAGCTGTCTCCAGGAATTAGGATACTCACAATCACCCTTTGCTTCTTCAGCAAGACTCCTGGTTCCTCTCCACTTTTTTGCTTGATAGTTGGTACCTGCAGGAATATAAGACTATTCCCAAGTAAAGTTCTGCATGAGTTGATCTGCAGGTCAACCTGGATCTGCAGTGCAGGTACCTGTGAGCCAAAAAGGCATACCTGCTACCTGCCTCCGATCTGTGGGAAATGGGTCAGGTATTTACCTGCAGGTCACAGGTAACCCATCATGACATATATGCTGACTTTCCACATGCATTATTAAGTCAACAAAATTGTGGCTATATTTTGTTTCTTCAATTAAAAATAAATCCCATGGTCTGATTACTTAGTTCTATAAACAAGAAATGCTTCAATGAATTAAAGAAAGTTGCTGGTGCATAAACATTCATTTCTTTATGAGTAAAATTTGGTTGTATTTAGTGTTTATTGTGGGAAATATCAAATTTATGCCTACAGTGGCCCATTTTGTTGTCTGTTGATATAGCTCTATAAATGAAAAATGTCACATTTGATTATAAAAGGTTATTTGTGTAGAATATTGACACATTTGTAAAAAAATTTCAGCTGTATTTAGTGTTTATCAGGAAAAATACCAATGTTTCACTTGTTATGGCTGAGTTTCTTGTCTGTTTACATAGCTCTATAAACAAGAAATGTTGCAATTTATTGCAAGAATTGATTTATACAAAAGTATCTACACCTTTATGAATGAGAAGTTCCTGTTTTTAATTTCTTCGGAAATAGCATAGGTATCCGCCTGCTCAAAGTGTCTACCCGCTACCCACTTCCAATCTGTGGGAAACAGGTACCTGGATCTGCAGGTCAATTACCTGCAGGTATTATTGTGGATCTACTTGCAGGTACCTGCCACTGACCTGGACTCATGTGGAACTCTATTCCCAAGATAGGCATCTACTTATGAACTTAATTTAGCTTTACCCTTGCCCTTATTGCCAGTGACATGCATGCAAATTAAAATGATACATGAGTGGAATATTTTGGAACCAAATTATTTTCAAAATATTATGTGCATTATTAAAATATTTCATGGGTGAAATATATTAATTTGCATGCAGTGTGATTGACAGTTGTTTGAAGTTTGCAAGGCTCTCATTGTCTTCTGAGTCAGAGATCTCAATAACTTCTATTTCATGTGGTAGACCCTATTTGACCCCTATGAGCATACTCTAACCAGCCAAATCAATTGGTAGGCACTCACATCACTATGTGGTTTTTTTGTTGGTTTCGAAGGAAAGTCATCCTGTTTACCAATTAGTTGATAGAAACTTTGCATTTTACCAGTATCCACACTAACACTCTTATGCTTTTGCTGGCCCTTTTGGTCTGGACAATTTGAAGACATGGTTATGTAGAAAATGCAATGGAACAAAAATGAAAGGCTAGATCAAGAAAAAAGAGAAGCCTGTGAGAACATTGATATATAACAGTAACTTTCAGTGATTGATGTAATACAATACAACAAGTAATTTTACACTTGAATACTGTATCATTTCAAAGTAATATTTAGTCTGTCAAGACTCGGGTCAACGACACTAAAACCACTCAAGTCGCACACACAACTGAGAGAGAAAAGATAGATTGTAAGTGAAAAGAGGTAGGAGATAAAGTGAGCTGGCTGTCTGTTGCTCAGATACAGTGCAGAACTACTGTTGTACAGTGTAGAGACAAAGAGGACGAACTGAGGTACTGCTATAGTGTCTATGGTATTTAAGTACTGTCCTAGGCTTTGTTCTGAATAAGGAACAATGAACTGAGATGAGACAATGAAGGTATCCAGGTGACTATCATAGTACAATAGTCCGGTCTGTAGTCAATGGTTGGTCTGATCAGATGATGATGGGTACATGTGGTAGCTGTGATGTAGTGATATCAAGGGGGTTTGGTCTGGACCAACTTGTGATCTGGTTTCGATAAGGTTTGTTGATGGGGAATTAATGGTGGAGGTAAAAGAATATTGGTGATTCATGACATAGTCACACATCACACAGAGGTCTGAACTAGGAATTGTAAGGCCAGTGTCACACATCACAGTGAACTTTGAACTGTGTGACCAACCAAGTACTTTTTGTTAAAATAATCAAAAAATTCATTTTTTCTGTCATTTTAGACTTTCTTTGCCTTTCTAATGACTTGAGATACCCCCTTTCCAACCAAAAGATGTATCCTGCAGTCTAAAAACAAGGAGATTTTATAGAAGAGTTAGTCAAAATGAACTAAAATTTTGGCTGTCACACACAATCCTGATGAATGAACTGGTTTTCTGGTGGAGTTCATTGGTCACAGGTCACACCTGATGAACATTATTTCAAAATGGTACAATATCTAATAAATCATCTTTTGGACTCTAGGTGTAGTTGCAGTGCGGCCATGGTAGTTGTAGCATCTGTATACAAATCTATAGCTCAGTGTTCACCAGCTTTGACTTCTTCTCCAAGCCATAAGGTAAGATCCACAATGATGTCGCTGACTATCCTGCTTCTTTTCCTTGGATGTTCTTCTGAGTCTTCATGGTCAGTCAAATGCTTATGTCCATCCCAATCATGACTTCCTTGAACTTGACCCCCAATGTCAGCCTCAGTAGCATTATCAAAAACATGGGTGTTCTGAGAGACTTGATCCTCAATGTCTGCATCTGCAACATCAGCAGAGGCAACATGGGCAACATGATCCTTGTATGTGTCTGCTATGTCAGCAGAAGAAGCAGACATAGCAGAAGCATGGGTGTCCTGAGAAACTTGATCCTCAACATCCGCATCTGCGACATGGACAACATGATCCTTGTATATGTCTGCTATGTCAGCAGAAGCAGCATGGGCATCCTGAGAGACTTAATCCTCAACGTCAGCAGAGGCAACATCAGTAGAGGTGACATGGGCAACACAATCCTTGTATGCATCGGCTACATTACAAGGCTGAATTTATGAGGTCTCATCTTTACTCATCCCCATTGCTTAGCATGCCTTGCCTGATTTCCATTTGGTAAATCGTAATCTTATCAGGTTCTCAATATATTCAGTTTTGTTGAGTAAGCTCAGATGAACTGCTGCTAATGCTGATTTGATAAGCATTGATTCATAATATTCTCGGCCTCGTACATGCCACACGAAGTGATGGCCTTTTTCCTTTATCAGCAGAAGCAGCAGACATAGCAGAAGCAGCATGGGCATCCTGAGAGACCTAATGTCAGCATCTGCAACATGGGCAGCATGATCCTTGTAATAATCATCAGAGGTGAGTTGATCTCCATATGCATGTCTATCCTGATCAGGAACTCCTTGAACTGGATCCTCATATGCACCGTCAGAGGTGAGTTGATCCTCATATGCACCATCAGAGGTGAGCCAAGCAGTATATGCACCATTAGAGGTGGAACACTTGCTGCCAGGAGAGATGGAGGAAAGTGGTACACAGAACTGCCAGGGGCATCATATTCTTGAGCCTTTTGAGAGGATGTAAGCTTTTGCTTTCAATAAGTTCATCTTTCTCAACTTTTGGATGCAGAGATGATGGAATAGTAATTGGGTTGCTTTGGTGACCTGGACTTCTTGGTATTGAGGCTTCATGAATACCTGTCATCAGGATGATCATAAAGAGTGTGCTCCCATTGAGATTCACTTTCTTGCACTTCCTGGCATTGTCTAAAGCTAAAAGTACTTGGGTAGGCATCACCAAGTAAACATAAGGATACTCACATTGCAGCTTGACCAGCAGCAGAGCAGGTGCATATCTTTCTCTCAGGCATTGTAACAAGCAAAAATGAGGAGGTTTGACAAAATTTCTTGTGTAGTGTTCAGATTGTAGACTCAAGGTCAGTTTGCAAGGATAGTTAATATCAGCTGTCAATTGTCGCGAAGAGGCGACAACAAGAGGGCAAACGAGAGCGAGGCGAGTACGAGAGACCTTAACACAGAGCTAGTCTGAATAGACCAAGTTAGATTAGAATAGTAAGGAGATACAAAGCATACCTAGTCCGAATAGACCAAGAGGTCAAGATGAGGACTAGGTTACAGGATGAAGAGTTTAAATACTGTACTACAGGGATCGGCGATGTGAAACTAGGGCTAAGGGTTTACAGCACTACTAACGCATGTTTGGGAAAGATTATGGTAAGGCTATGGATAAGTATGATCAAAAGGGAAATGAAAGAAAGGTGTAAACAGGGTGTAGAGGTGCGAGGCAGCGATAAGGCTGCATGCACTATGTAGTTAAGGTTAAGGTTTGAAAGTAAGGTTTAAAGAAAATGGTAAACAGGAACATATAAATGTAAATGTCTGAAAATAAAGGAAAAATGAATATTAGTAATCAGAGTAAAATGTTCATATTTAATCTTCACGACATTACCCCCCTCCTTAGAGTCCATCGTCCTCGATGACTATATTCTGGGTGCCTCCAGATGTTTCTTGTGGAATGCTGTAATTGATCGTTTAGCATTTGTAAGATTGGTTATCAGTTCCCATGAATTGTGTCCGTCGTCATATCCTTTCCACTTTACCAAATATTCAATCCTTCTCCATCTGATCCGACTATCTAATAACTTTTCTACTTCATACTCCGGCTCGTCTTCTTCCTCTAAGTAGACTGGTTCTGGTTCCACTTCCAATTTTCCATTAACAGTGTTGCCTTTGAACGGATAGAGCTTGTCTACATGAAAGACAGGGTGTATTCGTTCTAGGGATCTAGGAAGATCCAGTTTGTAGTCTAGGTTTCCGATCTTTTCGATAACTTCGTATGGCCCAAGTTGTCGGTCTCCTAGCTTTTCACTGGAAAGTTGCAAGTTGATATCTTCTGCACTAAGCCAGACATGGTCTCCGACTTTAAATTGATGTGCCTTCTTTCTCCCTCATTCAAAGCCTTCCTTCATCTTCCTTTTAGCCAAGTGCAAAGCTGCTCCTGCATCCCTCCTCGCTTCTTTCAACACTTCGATCCACTGTTCTACACTCGCATTCCCTGTTCTCCTTCCTACTGGGATGTTGAAGTGTGGTAAGTATCCATAGGTGACTTCGAAGGGTGTCAAGCCATGGGCTGAATGGGTTCGAGAGTTGATTACAAACTCTGCCATGGGTAGATGTTCCACCCAGTCGTCTTGCCTTCGGTTTACAAATATCCTCAAATACTTTTCCACTTCTTGGTTTGCCCTCTCTGTCTGTCCATTTGACTGAGGTCGGTATCCCGAGGTCAGGGTCGATTGAATGCCTAGTCTTTTGAGCAGCAATCTCATCACTGCAGCTGCAAATTGAGGGCCTCGATCAGAAATCATCCTAAGTGGTAATCCATGGAGTCGAAATATCTCTTTGTAATATAGATCCGCAGCTCCTTCCGCTGTAAGGTTTGAGTGACAGGGTATGGTGTGTAGTTGTTTGCCAAAGTGGTCTGTACAAACCATTATAGCATTGTAGCCTTGGGATTTTGGTAGTTGCGTGATTAAGTCCACTCCTACGAACTCCCAGGGTCCCTCCGGGACTTCCAACGGTTCCATCACAGCTCTGGGGTGTCTCTGCAACTTCTTTCTCATGCATACATCACATCCTTCCACAAATTTTTCCACAAATGCCCTCATCGACGGCCACCAGTAATGAGTGCTGACTAGGTCAAAGGTTGCGTGTTTCCCTCCGTGTCCTGCAGTTGGTGTGTCATGGCACTGTCTTACCACCTCCTTCCTCAATTCTTCCTCCGGTGGGACGTACACTCTCCCTCGACGATAGATCAATCCTCCATCTTCTTCCCATTCTGCTATTTCATCCGCTAATTTCTTCAGCCCTCCCTTCTTTAATTCCTTCAGCCCTTCCACTACCTCTGCCTCTCTTGTAGTGGCTCGACGGATTTTTTTCTTCCAGTGGATTGCTGAAATGGGATGCGGCTAACTTCACAAAGTGTTCCAGTCGCAGGACCATCCGTTTGGTGTTATCTTCCTCGTCCGAAACATGGTGTAACGGGGAGTGAGATAGGGCATCTGCTAAGATGTTGGTTTTACCTGGCTTATGCACCAGCAGGAAGTTGAAGTTGGCTAGTTTCAAGGCCCATCGAGCCTGTCTCCTACTTAGGTCCTGAGCAGTTTTCCAATAGCGTAGGTTGTCATGATCCGTAATGATTTCAAATGGTTCGGGAAGTCCCTCCAGGTAATGTCTCCATTCTTTTAGTGCTTCAATAATCGCCAGCATCTCTTGATCATGGATCTCGTAGTTCCGTTGGTGTTCATCCATAGAGGCGGATCGGAATGCGATCGGGTGCCATAGCTTATCTTCCAGCTTCTGCATAATAACCCCTCCTGTGGCGAAGCCCGAGGCGTCTACATCGATTCAAGTTGGCCGATTTGGGTCCCATAATGTGAGTATTGGGGCCGATATGAACCTGTCTCGAAGCTCCTCGAAGGCTTGCTGTTGCTTGAGTCCCCATTGGAATACAACCCCTTTTTTTGTGAGGTCGTGCAGAGGCCTGGCTACATCGGAGAAGCCTTGTATGAATCTTCTGTAGAAGTTGGCGAAACCGATGAAGCCTCGTACTTCTCTGATGCTTTTGGGTACTGGCCATTTTCTAACTGCCTCCACCTTGGCTGGGTCCATCCACACTTCTCCATGTTGGATTACTAGTCCCAGGTACTCAATCTCCTCTTTTTCAAACTCACACTTCTCTGGTTGCAGGTACAGGTCGTATTCTTCTAATCTTCGGAGTACCTCTTTCGTGATTTCTCGGTGCTCTTCTCTGGTGCTGGTGAAAATGAGAATATCGTCCAAATATACTGCTACTTTCCCTGCCGCAATCAGGTCTCCAAAGATAGAATTCATGAGAGTTTGAAAAGTGGCCGGCGAGTTGGTCAATCCAAAGAACATTACTTTTGGTTCGAACAATCCTCGATTGGTCGTGAAAGCGGCCTTCCATTCATCTCCCTCTCGGATCCGTATGTTATTATATCCCCACCAGACATCAAATTTTGTAAAGTACTTGGCTTCTTGGAGTCGGTTGATGATGTCCTGGACTAGAGGTAGGGGGTATCGGTTTCGAATAGTAAACTCATTAAGCTTTCGGTAATCCTGTACAAATCGAAGCTTTCCGTCCTTCTTTTTAATGAAAAATACTGGGGAAGCGACAGGGGACTTGGACGTCTGAATGTAGCCTTTTTTCAAATTGTCTTCCAGGAATCTTTCAAGCTCTTGTTGTTCATTTACGGACATAGGATAGACCTTGGTCTGGATGGAGGCAGGGGCTCCTGGTGTTAGTTCGATCGTGTGATCCCAGGGTTGATGAGCGGGGAGTCTCTCCGATTCCTCTTCCGAGAAAACCTTGTGAAACTCTCGGTATGCTTCAGGTATCATTTCTTCTAATGTCTTCTTCTCCTTCTTCTTTGCTGCCTCTTCTGCAATCTGTTGGGAGTAGGTCACTCCAGCTGCACACCATACTTCGTCTTCTAACTCTTCAATCACCCCTTCTCTTCTCCATTCCCTCCGTTGTTTTCGGTTAGCTTTGATTTTCACCAGGGTTAATAAGGGTCCTTCCTCTTCCTCTTGCGTCGCTCCTGCTTTCACATCTTCTTCTGTTGCCCAGAAGTCGTCATCATCGTAAATGTGATCGCTCCTTCCTCTGACTTGTAGCAGGCCTTTTTCCCAGTCAATGCTCGGGTTGGCCTCTCTCAGCCATGGTAATCCTAGGATTACATCTTCTCCTCCTAGGTCAGTGACTAGAAAATCCATCCATCCACTCATCTGATCCACGGTTAACCTTAGATTGGCGCATTTTTCTATTTTCCCTGCTCGGTTTTCCATTCCGTCTATGTTGTAAATCGGCAAAGCTTTCTTCATTAGGAAGGTGGGGATCTTATGTCTTCGAACAAACTTCTCATCTAGGAACAACGCAGTTGCTCCACTATCCACCATTGCTGCTACATTTAGTTGTAACCCTTTCTCTTGAAGACACACGTTGACTCGATAATGCGAAGCTCCTGGCTTTATTTCCGAAGTCATATTTAAGGTACAGGCGTGTATCGAATCGTAACTAGAGGAAAAGCAAAAGTTCTGAAATGTATTGGGTACTCGGGTCGCAGCAGAGTCCGGTACCGGTTTTAAAAATCCTTGCGTTCTTTCATAAATGCAGCAAGAATAGCGGTCTGTTGGGCCATGGCTTCTTTCAAGGCCTGGATCTCATTGGTGGAGTTGTCGACGCGGGCCGGAGATGCTGAAGGACCTGCAGTTGGGGAAGCACTACTAAACAGGGAAAACGGGGCTTCGGTATTAGCAGAGACTCGGGCTCCTCCTCCTGATTTTCCGGCACCTCGGTTCTTCTCTAAGCCCATGTACTTGTCTTGGCAAACTCGTTCCACATGCCCGGTTTGGGCGCAGTGGCAACATTTCTCGTTTTTCATGCTACAGTTCCCTCGTACATGGCTCGGGCTTCCGCATCCAAAGCATTGTCCTCTCATTTCTCTAAGAAAATCATCTCGGCTTTTCCCATTCCAATTTCCTCCTCCTCCTCTTCCTCCATTTCCGACTCGGGTAGCATCCACGTCCATGGCATTTGGGTCGGCGCGATGGTTGTTAGTGGCATTGTAGGTGGGGTCATGGAGAGCCAGCTCAATTTCGATGGCTTGCGAGATGGCTTGGGTCAGGGACTTAGGCTTTCCCTGTGCGATGTTGATGCTCACCATGTGGAGCCGAATGCCATGATTGAGTCCATTACAGAATTGTTCTAAGAGGTCGGCATCCGAGAACCCAGTTCTGGACCCAACATCTTAGAATTTCTGTGCAAACTGCGCTACTGTCTGCTTTCCCTGTTTCATTCCTTTGCCATCCTTTCCCTGAATTTCCTTCCTAGCTTCTGATTCTTCATCTAAGGACCCGAACCTGGTTTTGAAGGCTTTGACGAACTCGTCCCATTTTCCGTTAAACGGGAACGTGGTTTTGGTGGGGTCTGCATAGTGTTGGAATACTTGGTTGGCGTAGCAGGCGGCCCAGTCTGCCGCATCTTCTGTCATATAGGACAAGGCCGAAGCGATCCAGTCATGAGCGTTTCGGATTCCTTCCTGCTTTCCCGCCCAATTCTGGAAGAAGGCAAGGAAGCAACGTATGTCCGTCCCTTTGCCTGTAAATGGCGCGGGCTTGGCATTAGCGTTTTTCTTGTCCTTCTTCTCCGTAATGTCCGCTTTGCTAATAGAGTGAGCGAGACGGGTGACTTTGTTCTGAAGCATGAGCTGTTGTTTCATGAGGAACTTGATGAGATCGTCTTTGGACATATCATCCATGTTCTCGTCTTTCGGTGGCGTTGGGGGCTTTTTTGGTGGAACGGGGATGATTTTGTGTTCAACGTTGTCCCAGGTGGCTATAGTGGGTTCGCTGATCGTTTGGAAGAAGGCATTGGGACAGACTTGTTCCTGACAAGGCCAGAATTTCCCGTCTGCTCTGACATGTACGTGTCGTTTTCCGGTAAGGTCTACTCCATGTGGGAGTTTATAGCATGCGAGGGTAGTGGCATCGGACATGATTGCTTTTCGTGTTGGTAGAGTTGAAGGCTGATTTCAATTACGAGGTCGGGCAACCACCTTACTCCTTTATAGGGAGTCCAGATTTACGTTTCGAAGCTCGTGTGGACAGGGGATGACCTTATGCAACAGTTCCTTGAACCGTTCGTACCTGCCCACCTGTGAGGCTCCTCACACAGGCTAGAGTCGACGGATTTGTGGGCCCTTGGGGAATTGGGAGGAAAGGGATCGGGATACCAACGAGTACAGCGTGTCTGCACAGGTCTCTTGATAGGCAGGTGCAGTAAAGGATCTTGACCTAATGTCGCGAAGAGGTGACAACGAGAGGGCAAATGAGAGTGAGGTGAGTACGAGAGACCTTAACACAGAGCTAGTCCGAATAGACCAAGTTAGATTAGAATAGTAAGGAGATACAAAGCATACCTAGTCCGAATAGACCAAGAGGTCAAGATGAGGACTAGGTTACAGGATGAAGAGTTTAAATACTGTACTACAGGGATCGGCGATGTGAAACTAGGGCTAAGGGTTTACAGCACTACTAACGCATGTTCGGGAAAGATTATGGTAAGGCTATGGATAAGTATGATCAAAAGGGAAATGAAAGAAAGGTGTAAACAGGGTGTAGAGGTGCGAGGCAGCAATAAGGCTGCGCACACTACGTAGTTAAGGTTAAGGTTTGAAAGTAAGGTTTAAAGGAAATGGTAAACAGGAACATACAAATGTAAATGTCTGAAAATAAAGGAAAAATGAATATTAGTAATCAGAGTAAAATGTTCGTATTTAATCTTCACGACATCAATCAGTTTGGACACTTGTATCACGTGCTTCTTTACAACACAACCTGTGTATATGCAACCTTTGGCATCTTGCTCATCTATGGACGCATTGATATATAACACTGGGTGCAGCCTAAAATAAAACATGGTGAGTTATTTTGAAGTTATTTTGAAGTTAGGCCACAAAACTTTAAAATAATACAGATTGGATTTTGTTGATTTTATTTTGAGGATATTTTTTACTGCAATAAACCATCAAAATAAAATCAACAAAATCTGATCTGTATTATTTCAAAATTTTGTGGCCTAACTTCAAAATAACTTCATAATAATTCAACATCTTTTATTTTAACCTGCACCCAGTGTAAACAATGGACACAAAATAAAAGTGTAATAAAGTATGACTTTGTATCAAAAAGGTATTTCACAAATGGAGGCAAAAATCATCTCAGACTTGCTTTTATCTCGACCACCCAGCTGCAGACAGTTTTTCTAAGTGACATGTCCTTTGACCTCTTTGTCACTGCTTCCCAGGGCTTCATCTGAACATCCAAGTTAGAATAAAAGTCATCAAAGAAAAATTGACTATCAGAATGCAGTCTAGATGCAGGCTTCCTTGAAGCATCCACCACAAAACTGATCAGATCATGAGCAACAGGAAATCCATCACTGCTCCAGGTATAGAAGCTGAAGTGATAGGACAGTGTAAGGAATACACATCCATGAATAGTACCTGTGTTACATCCATACCTTCCATCCGGATCCACTTTGTCCGACTTATTTTCCCACACTTTATTTAATCCCTATTCTGCTCAGATCTGCTCTGTCCGAAATATTTTCTTGCACTATTTAACATCCTTTATTATCTGCTTGGATCCTCTGCATCCAAAAATATTTTCCCATGCTTCATTCCTTCATTATCGCTTCCTCATGGATCCATCGGATCCGCATTTTTCCACACTCAGACTTCGTCCTCTCATTTCTTATTTCATAGGATCCGCTTTGGATCCGATATTTCTATTTTTAGTGCTTCCAAGACTTCCGCCCAGGCTCCGCAGTCCCAGATTTCCATTCCCTGGCTTCGGACTTGCCTGGACTTAACAACCTGCAGGAAGGCTGAAAACTGATGGTTGATCAACAAGGATAACTTTGAGATCAGTCAGCCTTTCCAAAATAGGTGGTTCAATATTTGGATTGGAGTAGTGTCCCCATAGTGTGTTTATATTCTCTGGCATTGGAGGCCATAGAAACCAGACCTTCTTCCCATAGAAATGCTGAAAAACAGCAGAGGCACCAAATGAATCAATATGTGGATTCATAATGGTTCCAATCTGTGTAAGAGTCAACATAGAGGCTGGATAGGACTGTTTGCCATATGAATATGTGCTGTAATACACATCGGCAGGGAGTCCAGCTGGGATAGGCAGGAGACACTTTCTCATGCCTTGGGAGGTGAAAGGGATATCAAGAACAGATAGCATGAGGGAATCACTTGGCCTCATCTTATCTCCAGCCAGAAAAAATGATGCTAATACTGTCCCATTTCCTTCAATTTGTTTGTCACGGGTCACACTACAACTGAAAATGGCGAAAATATAAAAGTTTTTCCTGTCACACAGATCTGAGAGCGAATTTTCTAGCGAAAAATGTCACACATATTTTTTCTAAAGAATAACTAATGTACTAGCCAGAACTAGCCAGAATTACTTTCTAAGAATGTCAAATGATTGAACAATGAAGGTAAAAGCAGTAAACGACAGTAAACAGAAAAAGCTAGTACCAGCGGTAAAATTGCTTCCATTGAGCCTCAAGCCCCACATGATCACTGAAACTGATCAAATTCCTCGACCTCAACAAGTTCCCTCCAGTATCCACCTCAGAGTGTCAATGGCATAGGAAACGCTCTGGGTCATATAAGACATTGGGCTTCCTTCTTCTCTTGCCCAAAATCTGGTCCCCACTTTCTGCCACATCACTGGTTGCAGGCACAATAACCTCATCCAAGGTTTCCGCTTCTGCCCTGGACTCGATACCTCCTTGCTCATTAGTTGAAAAATGATCATTGGTGACCCTGCCAGATATGATATGATGTAGGACCTGGCTGATGGGTATGTCAATTGCATCTGCGTTACTTTCCTCGTCATCTGATATGATTTCATCTTCCTGCATCTGCTCATCATCATCAGGCACCTCCTCTTCTCCTCATACCAAGGTCTCGAAAAACTCCAGATCTTTCTTCTGAATGTCACAGAGCTTTGCACATACATGGTAGCCACTCATGATCTCCCATGAGTAGTTCCACTCTTGAGGGTTTTCCAGGTCCATGGGGTCAGTCTTGGTAAATTTGCAGTTTTTGAATGCCTATGTATCAGTGTTTGGTAAGTGGTGAATTTTTTGTTCATGAATGACTACTGACCTTCTGAACTAATGCTTGGTTGTTTATCTTGTCAAAAGCAACTTTCAGCCATCGCACACTGCGATCTCGGTGTACAGCTAACCGGTTGTCGAAGGTAATGGTCTCATCTCCATTGCAAATCTGTTCAATTGCCTCCTGAATAACATCTTCCTGATATGACTTTTTGACAGAGAGTTTGAACGGACATTGCATGCCCACGTCACAAGGCTGACCGACAGGAGTACATCCACCAGGGACATAGTCAAGGATAATAGTCAGGTGAGTTGATTTCATCCATGCATGGAATTTCTTTGAGCAATGAACTGACCAGACATCAAGCATCCAGATTGTCTTCTGTGCTGGTGGCTGACCTGCAGCTGCTTTTGCTTGGTCAAAGTATGGCACAAGAATTTTATTGACATATGACTGCATATGTTCATAATTTGACCAATAGGTTGTTGTTGTCACAAACTACCTATTTTTCCTTTACTTACTTCACATACTCACTCATATCACCTTACTCTAGCCTACCGATCGTTCAGTCCTTTACCTTGCCACAACCTTTCCTCAAACTCGTGCCCTCCTTACTTCCACTAATCACCTTGTGTCTCAGTAGCATACTCCGTTCACTTCGTCCTATCGTCATGTATGTGCTCACTGCTCCTTAGTCTGATATCATTGAACAGCAGACCTCGTAGTATTTAAGACTCCCCTGTAAAACCCCTAGTCCTCAGCTTGATCTCTTGTCAACTTTGGACTAGGCAAGTAGCTGTAGTCGTCCCTCGATTTCTAAATCTAACTTGTCAACTTTGGACTAGACTTCTGTAGTCTCTAATCCTCAACAAGTAAACTAGTGTCGACTCTTTGTGACAGTTGTCCCAGAGAATTCAAATAGGAAACCTGCAGCGATGGCGTCGTTGTAAGAAGGAGCCGACGATGATGGACACGAGCGATCTGTCTTGCCAACATATATGGCCTGGAAAGGGAGGAGGGTGCCATTGGCTGACACTGAGACCATTACTGTAAAGGCCTGCTTTTCGTCACCTCCAAGGAGCTCGACTTGGTTTGCTCCAGCTTCCACCCATGTCTGTTTGTCACCAGGTGCATAAATTACATTTGTTTGATCTGAATTGACTATAAGCTGTGGTAGAATGTCTTCTTCCTTGATTGCATATGCTTTTTGCAACAAACTCTTCTGCAGTAATTTGGGCCAATTCTCTGGAAGCTTGTGCACTGCTCGAGTGCCTTTACGGGGGGTCCATCAGAGTGTGTCATGCAAGAAGGCCCGAACAAATGACTTAGATGCCTGGAAGTGAGACCCATCCTTGAAGGTATGTTCTAGTATCTGAGGTGCCATTTCCATAATGGTCCCTAACATGATGGCCCGAGCAGTAACGACAGAGATGGGAGCTTTTGAGTCACACAGAGCCTGAAGCCGACTTTTGATCACATTGACAAGGTCTGGATGGCCCACCTAAAACTCACTGGTATGTCAAAATGTTTTGCAAAGAGCACCTGTTACTCACAAGAACTCCCTTTCTACCCCCTTTAGTATGTCCACTGTTGTATTTCTTTTGTACACGAGCAAGGACAGCACCATGCCAACAAGGTCATTCTCCTGACTGATCAATCCATCTCCATACTGTGCTTGCACTCAACCTGCCAAAAGTCTCCAGATCCCGACTCTTCAACTTCTTAACAATTGCTGTCGCGCTCATCTGCCATCCAACTTCCTTCACTACAAGTTCAATTTGGCGCCAGAGGAATGGTGCTTGCCAGTAGGTGTATTTAGCTGGGCACACTTTGGATGTTGGTTTGCGACCTTGAGGTTTGCGGTGCTTCTCTTTGAACTTTGACATGAGCTGTCACTTGGCTCGGGAGTCTTCAGCAACATTACTCTTGTTCTTTGTGCTTGTCTGGTCATTGAGCTGCATAAGCTGCAGCAAGGGTGAGTGTTTCATATTGCAGTCATAAATGACAAATCAAACTCACCTTTCTCTTTCAACCTCCAGGACTTCTCAGGCCCATTGCTATCTCTGCTTCCTTGATACAAGCACGATGCCTCCTCTGTCAGTCTGTTGCCCACTCTTTGATTTTCAGCAGCTTGGCCTTTTCCTTCTGTGTCTTCTTCCACTGCTTGTTGTCTTGTGCCATCCACAACTTCTCCTGCTCTCTCGCCACCTGCACATGGTACTCTGCTGCTGTACAGGGCTTGAAGAAATTCAAAATTCCCAGAGCCTTCTTCTTTGTGGGAGACAAGCCAGTCCACTGGGGTCAATATCGTCATATGGCACCATGACAGAGGTGATTGTGGGCTAAGATTTCAGCAGTGAAACAAGCTGCCAAACAGTGGAAGTAGGAGGTGTGTCAAGCAGAGCTATATCGCATAGACTGATATTTGTTGGTGGACCGCTTGAGACGTAACGTTGTGCAGGATACATGGCAGTTGTGATTCTGGGGATGGAAAATTGGGAAAATGAGATGATGTCTAGGGATGGCTTTGGAAGCATGACCTTGCGGAAGTCAGTAGGGATGTCCATAGTGAGATTGTGTTGTCGTCGTCAGTGAAGAAATTTTAGAAAATGAAATTTAATGTCAGCATGTACACATACTTAGTATTTCACAAGTAATCAATACTATGTACCTAGTGTTTAAGTCGGTTTTTATGGCTCTATCTCATTCTCAGACTCTGGTATTGTTTAACTAGACCTCAAAGGAATGTCGGCCAATCTAATTTCAGTATTGAGTGAATATAAAAATTTGGTAACATGTCACGTTGGGAGATTGGTGAAATTTAAGTTCATTTCATGATGTCACAGTCGGCGAATTGAAGGAAATGGGACAGTACTGTTGCCAGATCTGGAGGAGTAGCAAGGCAGGAAAGAGCAGCATTACTGATGTTCATCTGATCCATTGGGGTTGCTAACATGTCAGACAAGAGAAGGTGCAACTCTGGTGCAGGCACTAATGATGGTGATGGTGGAATTGGATGAGTCTGAATGGATGTTGTGAAAAGTATGTGGGAAAAAGGGATTCAGGCTTTATTGGGCAGATGCCTGTAAAAGAAGTACCTTAAAGTGATCCTTGATGGGGGCAATAGGCTCTCTGTGCAATTTGTATTTTCTGGATACTTATATGCTCCATTGGCTCAAATGGACATGGATCCAAACATCAATACAATTACAGCAAATACAGGTCGTGAAAAGAAAACATATAGATGATCGTAAGTACAGTTTTTGTACTTGAGAAACTAAAGATACTAAAGTACGGCGTAAGGTACATAAGATCATGAAAACTCCGTCAGAATGAAGCAACAGCGTAAACTAGTACAACCGCCTACAGAAATAGGGACAGAATACCCAAATCAGAGTAGACGGTAAAAAGGAAACGATAGGGCGCCGGACACATCCAGAAAGCAAATTCAAGGTATATGGTTGTTAATACCTTGCGGGATTACTAAATAAACAGGAAGGAGAGGATACCAGTTCAGCTCAAGTTCACATCTGAGCAAGGCTATTCAACATCCCCACCTGTCCAGCACCACCAAGACCTTGTTCACCGTCACCAGCTTCATTCGTGATCATAGCGCCAGAGCCCGAAGCCCCAGGAGTGCTGAGTTGGTTAGCAATGTCACTTTGTAGTTGCATCGGTACGAAGATGACTTTGCTGTTTCCAGACTTGGCCATTTGTTGCACTGCACAAAAGTAAATTCAAAACCGCTCCGACATCAGATGATACGGCACTTACAAGCTTCAAGCTGCCTGATCTGCATGGCAGCCGGTGACGCCAGAATATCAGCAGCTTGCCTCATCAACCTAGCAGCGTCGACCTCGGCCCTAGCTGCAATAACCTTGCTCTCACCAATCCTCTTCTGCTGAGCAGCTGAACTCAAGCTAGCAGAGACTTCAGGACTAAAGATGATGTCCTTGATGAGGATACCCTCGATGGCGACTGTATTAGGCTTTAGTTTGACACAAAAACAGTTGATTCCGTGAATACGACAAACCTCCCCATTTGTCAGCCACATCCCCAACGATTTCAGCGATTTCAAAGGCAATAGCCTCGCGCTCGGTAACGACCGATTGAACGGCACGAGCACCTACAACATGTCGAAGGGTAGTCTGGGCTCGTTCGATGAGAGCTTGTCGGAGGTCAGTGATTCCGAAGGCAGCCCGGTACGGGTTGCAAATTTGGAAGTAGATGACAGAGTCACTAGAGATAGAAAGGTTAATGCGGTTCTAAACATAGCCAGGGGTAATAGTACGAACATCTCGACATTGACATTATCCCGGGTACTATGTATTCAATCAGAAATAAGTCACTAAATATAACAGGGAATGATACACACATGACGGTCTGTCTCCCAATAGGACTGATCTGGATTTTGACGTCTACGACCCGCAAGGACTCCGTACAGACGTTGACTTGGACCAGACCGGGGTCTACGGCCTTGTAGAATTGTCCGAAACGAGATACCAAGCCAACCGAGCCTAATGATCACCATGGCGTGTGAGGAAAAGAACATTGAAGGAAGGTTTAGTGAGAAAGACTGCGGCAGGGGGCGTGTGACGTGAAAAGAACTCACCTTGGTTGACTTCGCGGAATGGGTTGGGGCATGGGCAGCAAGGAACCATACTATAAAACGTCAGTTTTTTCAACCATAGCTACAGAAAGTGTACATACCCCAAGACACCAACAGCGCTACCCAAGCACTGAAGCATAGATCCGTAGATCCCATGGGTGACCTAGTAAACGAATTCCATCAAAAAATGATCGACAACTTTTAGCTTGTCGCTTCTTACTTCACCAGTTCCAAGATCTTGGGCATAGGAAGGCTGGAATATCATCAGCAATGATATCTCTAAACAATCAGGCAATACCAACCTGCATTTCACTCCTCTTTAGTGGTTGGACTTGTATCATGTGAGACTTGCCCGGTTGGGTCGTGACTCTCGTAGGTTCTGAACGGTCGTCAGTCACTATTTACCAGCAGCAAGTTTTGGACAAGCAAGCCAGTGTCCGTTAGACTTGGGGGATGCGTGGCAAGTGCAATATGGAAAGCTTACCGTTGGGCGCGTCATGGTCAACAACATTATGGTGAGAAGGAGAAGGAGCGCGGTTTTTGGTATCAATGTGGTTGAGAGACATGATGACGGAGGAAGCGAGGAATATGCCCCGCGTTCATTCCCCTTTTATAATGACTGAATTGACTAGCCTCATGGGAATTTTCGGCACAGCCCCATCTTCCTCGGACTATCAACAATACTTTTACTTTGGAGTCTCTCACAGCTTTTCTCCCTATTACTTTTATTTCTTGATCATTTCCAGCCAAAATGCCAGCGAATGGTTTCGTTCACACCGCAAGTGTCGGCTGTCTCTTCTCCTACAGCTTTCAGCTCTTCCTCCTGCAAGGTGTTAGTCTGCGTGTGTCGTCACAGATGGATATCAAGTTGTCAAAAATTTCCTGCCTCAAAAATGTTTCAGGTATGCGGTTCGCCACCTTGGCATACGGAAAGAATCGGCCATCGTCCCGAAGCAGTGGCTTGTCAAGTACAAGTACGCAAGGTATCTATTCTAAAGCTACTCGGTATAGGGGTGATATTGGAGAAAAAATCTGCATTTCGAGCTGCGCTTAATTTAGCTACCCGCACAGTGTTAAAGCTCCCATTTGTTCCCAACTTTGAATACGCTAGATCATGAGGGATCCCGCCCTCAAGCCTTCATTTTATGACGTTAAAGTACAGAAATAGGCCCGTTCGACGTCGGACCTCCACCAATGTTACTGCAACTTGCATAAATCCCTCAATCTTCAATGTGATACTAAATGTAAAATGCGCAGACGGTCATCTTGTGAATCCTAGTATCTCATCTATTATTATCTCCCATTACAAAGCCACACGACTTCAGATACTTGGTTCTGACATCGCTGTAAAGATATCACCGAAACTAAACTCGTTCAACGCTTAGATTCGTTCTCGAAGCAAAATAGCTGTAGAAGGCACCCAAATTCCAGGAGTATATCCACCTTTGCCATGTTTTGGGACTTTAAGCTGTAGAGTTTGTCAGTCCAACTAATTCATCTTGAAACACATGTACAGTGTGGGTCGAGGACGTTGAGCAGCTGATGAGACGTGCTACCGATGATAGCAGTGAAAGCTGTAAAGTTACAACAGCTCTCTTACAAACTACCTTGATACATATCAAAATAAACGATGATCGACTCGCACTGCGAGTATCTTGACAGTGAGTAGCAAATCATATGTACGGGAAAAAAAAAACGGAAAGCAAAAAGGTTTGTGGACTGCACGCACCCCAGCGCGTCTGAATCCTGCCCTGTTCTCCTAAGACTAACTCGGTGAGTACTGCAGATTGCGGAATTGCTTCTCTGGTCTGACAAGTACCGATTATTCCAAGTCCTGTTCACACTTTACAGCGCGAAGGACTATGAACACCAAGTTTTCCGGAGGGGACAGTCTTGAACCAGCGCACTAGAGGTGTTAACCGCTGTAAAGAACAACCCACATTCCCAGCTTCGGGCCATTACAACCACTAAGCCAAGGAGGCGACATTTTATAGTATGTCTGCCATAAATTTATATAGTTGTGGGAACTGTCTCGATGAGTAGTGCCGAACTGTCAGGAGCAGGTACTTCGAGGTACATAGATTGTAGCTTTTTCGGCGATGAGAGTGGGTCGCTACAGGCCGGAGCCTCCAAGAATTGCCCAATGCCGGGACTTGTCGGAATTGAATTGGGCGATACCATTACCTATATTCTAGCCAAAGAAAGGCCTTGAATCCGCAGAGGCAGACGAAAGAACCAGGAGGGGTAAATTGTATTAGCCCAGCAGTGTTCACTATATTATAGAGGAGCCCTAAGACACTCCATGGGTCTTCTTGTCCGTCCAGGGAGTACCTGCAATCAATATCTGCAACGTCTTAGCTTCAACGATCGTGTGTTGTCCTTCAAAGTCACCCGGCCCACATACTTTGCAAGACATCTAACCGACCCTATAAACAACATAAAGCATGTTCCCGTCCAGACATTGAATGCAAGGATGCTTGAAATCGACTGTACACCCTAGAAACTCCAAAACGAGTTTTGCATTCTACGGAAACGGCTATGTACATAGCGATGCCAGCTCGGGACAACTAGTACTAGTGTCTTCACGACGTCCGATTTTACATTATATCGGAGGGAACACTGCGAGCATATCAATGACAAGTGTCGCCTCATCGCCACAGGACTAGTTTTCCTCCACAGTATTGATGTATCGGAGGCCTGAACAGATATCCTTCTTACAAGACCTTGTGGTGACGAATTGCACGGGTAAAGCAGATCCGGGTCGGACAAGATACAGTAATTATGAAATCTAGAAAATCCTGGTTCGAGGGCAAGTCTGGGCAAGTGCATCGGAAGTACGACCGGAATTCATCAGAGCGTCAACTTTGAGTGTAATGTAAAAGATGAGTGAGTCGAGGACACCAGTGTCCGCGTCACAGATTCGCCCCTACTGTCATGCTAACCGCAGAAACCTATCCTCAACTGGGGATATTTCTGTATTCTTTCAAGATTCTTCATGTCCGTCCAGTGTCCAGCTGACCGTGATTCCGGTTACTCCAAACACCGATCTATACATATATTGTGGGCTACCCTCAATAGTTCGAGCATTCTAAACCATGTCTGCGAACGTCGACTACAACGCCTTCGGTTTCAAAGAAATAATTGCCAAACTCGACGATTCCGTCCTTGTCTTGACCATCAATCGTCCAAAACAGTGCGTTCTTTCAAATCTGAAAGTTCGCCGTCTGTCGCTGACTGAATCGTGTTTTCAAGGAGGAACAGCTGGAATGGGATTGTACCATTCGAGATAATCAAAGCATTTGAGGCAGCGGGTAAGGATGACCGTGTTCGAGTAATCGTTTTCACGGCGGACCCGAGTGCACCGGCTTACTGCTCTGGTGTAAGCTATCATACTGGAATGCATCCTTCTTCTAACGAACTCGGGGCTTAGGCCGACATATCTCAAGGTTGGAAGCTTTTCTCGGAAGATGAAAAGGACACCGGTGCGTGGCTCAGCTACAGACAATATACACAATATTCTAATAGACGAGACATCGAATAGAACATAGGGATACTGGTGGAATAGTTTCCATGGCTATCTACAGGTGCAGGAAGATTACTATTGCTGCGGTGAATGGACACGCTGTGAGCTACATCTCAAGTGTACAAGAAAACCGAACACTGAGCACCTAATAGGCTGGCGTTGGGATGACAGCGATGCAACTACCATTTGACTTCCGTTTTGCATGGGCCGGTGCAAAACTCACTTTCCCCTTCGTGAGACGAGGTATTGTTCCAGAAGGTGCGCAATCTACATTTTACTCCCGTTTATATCTTGCTGATTCTCGTCTAGGTACCTCGACCTACCTCCTTCCTCGTCTCCTTGGACACTCCCGTGCAAATTCCCTCCTTCTTTCCGGATCCACCATCTCCCCTACGTCTCCTCTCATTGAAGCACTCTATCACACTGTCTTGCCTACTCGAGAAGAAGTTTTCCCGGCAGCCTTAGCGTTCGCCAAAGAGCTCGCAGCAAATACTTCTCAGGTCTCAGTAGCTTATACGAAAGGATTGCTTCAACACCCTGGAGAAAGCATTGAAGAGAATCACTTACTGGACTCAAGGGGAATTGGACTACTTGGCGGGAGTAGGGACGCGACAGAGGGAGTCAAGTCGTTCAGGGAGAGAAGGGAGCCGAAATTTGAAGATACATTGAGTGGAATTCAGTCGACTTGGTATCCATGGGTGCGTGTCTGCTTATTATTAAGACTATTCTTGTCTGATTCGTATGATTACAGTGGAAGACCGTTGACGTTTCGGTCAAGTCGAAATTATAATAGCATTGAGCGTCTTTTACAATGTATATCATCACCGAATGGAGTATGAAGCAACTAATTGTGGAAACGATGTATAGTCTCAAGGTTTCGGTCTCTTTCGTCGAAGTACTGATTCGCCCACACAAATCATTGACTGCAAAGCATCTACAACGGGGACTTCCCTTCCTGGAAACTTCCTGAGTCCTTGACGTTCATAATGCATCATTCTAAGATCCAACTGCGGTAACTGTCCTTCTACAGAGACCAGCAAAGCGGGAAACTTTGTTTTGTGGACTCCATTGCTTGTGATCTCGTTTCGTCATTTCCCCTCGGCATTTCCGAAAATGCGTCTAGACGTCTCTCTTATGCATACACGACAGCCTCGTGGGCACTATGAGTATCGCAGTACCATCCCAGCACCACCTTTGCAGTCAGAATCTGATTTAGAACCGAGCTCTATCAGCTCTTTCCACATTTCACAAACCTTAGTCGACAATGTCCATTGATGTGTTAATTTCCCGTACGCCATGAAGATGTCATGTGTGTGCGTACTGAATCTCTCTCCTGTATATGCTGTTAGGGTAAGATGCATCTCTGACGCCTTGCCTATTCTATAAAAGCCCGCAGCAAATTAGTGGTTCTCTATACCGCAGGCTCATTTGCCCTCTTTGAAGTAATCAATGTCTCTCTCCTACTGGGTCTCGCGTGCCTTGTCCTCCTTACCTCTTCTTAACGTCGCCATCGAACAAGAAGAGAAGCTTGTACCGTTGTCGGTCAATTATTTTCCTCATCGGTGAGTCTGGCCGATTATTCCAGCCGATTATACCTAACGCGATCTTCCTTCATAGAAAGTGCAACTATGCCTGCGACTTTTGCTTTCACACCTCGAAAAATCTAAAGATTCTACCTCTTGACGATGCCAAACGCGGTCTACGCATGCTCGCCGACGCTGGTATGAAAAAACTTAACATTAGCGGTGGAGAACCATTTCTCCAACCTCATTTCATCGGCGAGGTGTTCAAGTTTTGCAAGGAAGAGCTCAAGCTAGAGTCGTGCAGCGTCGTAAATAACGGGTCTAAAGTGACGGAAAAGTGGTTGGATACATATGGACAGTACTTGGATGTCATGGCGATATCTTGCGATAGCTTTGTTCCAGAGACGAATGTGCGCCAAGGACGAGCAGAAAATGGGAGGCCTGGTCATATACAGAAGGTTTTCGAGGTGACAGAGTGGTAAGAACCATCTCTTCATTTCTTGAGGACGGCTCTTTATTCTGCTGCAGGTGCCGTAAGCGAGGTATCAAGGTGAAGATCAATACAGTGGTTACGATGTGAGTAGTTGTCCATTTACTGCGTAAAGCTTGCGTAATTTACGATAAACACTGCAGTCACAATTGGGAAGAAAACATGGTCGACTCGATTCAGGAACTAACGCCCTTTAGATGGAAGGTAGATCATTCTTACAAGTGCCTTGACCTCGCTCATGCTTTCGGATCGACTTTGTCAGGTTTTTCAAGTGCTACTTCTTGATAGCGAAAACACAGGCAAAGAGACTGGTTCACTTCGCGACGCCCGCAATTTGACCATTACTTCCGAGCAATTTCAAGCTTTCATAGACAGACACAAGGGACTAGGTGATTGTCTCGTGCCCGAGTCAAACGAAGCAATGAGAGACTCTTACCTCAATCTCGACGAGGACATGCGGTGGGTTGCAAGCTCCTTTCAGTCGTGAGCCGGTCCGAATGACTTTTGACTGCAGCTTCTTAAACTGCCAAGATGGAGGAAAGACACCTGGTAGATCTCTTCTTGAAGTCGGGGTGCAGGAAGCTATGAAGGATGCAGGATTCGATGAGGAACAATTTTTCGGTCGCGGTGGAGTGTTTGATTGGAAGAGAGATCCAGACCAAGGGAGTCTTGACTGGTGAAATAAATATGTAACATATATTCTCGTTGCCAAATTGTATCTCAATCATCCGGTTTCTGCTAAAATTGTGCTACGGACTTAGGACTGGAGCGTTTTAGCTTTTCCAAATCAAGAAAAGTCAAGAAAAGAACGCACAGGAAGCGAATAATAGAAAAAGAAATGGATTCGGGTTATTTAGGGGAGAAAAAAAAATTGTATTCATGGTACCTAGTACAACGAGTTTTGATACTTACGCTATAGAGCTACCAACCCTGACTACATTTTCCCGAGCCATAAAAAACCCACCAACCCGCCAACATCCTGACCAGCGGAGACAAAATAATCCGGAGGGAAGTTTCAATTGAACGCTATAGAACCAAATGCTACTCGCGAGTACTTGAATCATCCTGGGAAATTGTAGAAAGACGACCAATTGTCTGGGAGAATAGTACACCGTAAATAAAACAAGAGTATCAGAAGACAGGTCAAAACTCACCACGGACATCAAGAATACAAAGCGCGACAGATTTACAATTTGCGACAAGAGTAAGCAACAGTCGAGTCTGTTACACGGTGGTCGGTCCGTTAAGTCAGTTACAGAGGTGGGTCTGTTGCAGCACTTCGTTCAGTTCATCTGATGAACAGAATCCGAGTCTGTTAAGCAGCACCCGTCCTGAAACCTGTGTTGAGAGATTGGTCCGTTGAACAACCCGAGGCTATTGCAGAGGTGAGTCCGTTGCAGCACTCGGTACATCTGACCGAATCTGTTAAGCAGTACCCGTTCCTCGTTGAACAGTCCTGAATCCTTCGTTGAGAGGTTCGTCCGTAGCATTCGTTGCATTCGATGAACAATGCCCGAGCTGTTAAGCAGTACCTAGAACCTCCTAAACAGAATCCAACCTGATGTCAAGTAGAGCCTGGTTCGTAACAATGTCGAGAATGAAAAGTTCATCCAAAATCAGCAACTTGATAGCTGTAGAGAGCTCGGAAAAGATCATACGTTAGCGTCCAGCCAAAACTTTCAACCAATGCACTTTCCTTTTCTCGGTCCAAGACAACTTGAAAGCTCGCTTGTAGCTGATCCAGGTCTTCAACGCGCCAGCGCCGTTTACAAGCTGAAAAGCCTCGAGAAGAATCCTTCCTTTCCAAACAAAGGCTTCCTCTTGACAAAGTCCCGGATTTCCTGCAACGAAGCACGTTTCGAGGGATCAACCGTAAAGATCTTGGTTTGCAAGAAGTTGACAAGCTCGTCAGACGCGTGTTCGAGAGAGAACGTGGAAGGATCCTGCAAGTAAGCTGCGAAATTGGGGTCAGACGCCGGGCAGGCCACTTGCCATGGAAGATCTCCGCAAAGCAAAGCAAGCCATAGTCCCGATCCCCCAGATGTCCTGTTGTGCAGGAGAGTATCCTTGAGATCCTCGGAAGGCGCGAGATACATTCGGGAGGCATGTAACGCGGTGTACCGGCATAGTGTCCATTGGTGATGAGAGTTTCCTTGGTTGCGAGTCCAAAGTCAGCGATTTGTAAACAAGATTCCTTACCTTTGCAAGCACAGAGAACGTTCTCATACTTGAGATCGCGGTGGAAGACACCTCTCTGGTGCGAGTGCATAACACCATCAATAACCTGAAGGAACGCCGACCGCGCTTGCTTCTGGCTGTCAAGAGTACCCTCCCTGAGCGCATCGAGCATATCTCCACCTTCGCACAAATCCATACGGATACATGCAAAATCTTCTCCTTTCAACGTCGCATGCGACACCTCCCTAGCATGAACAACGTTCTTGTGTCCAGAAACCTCCATCTGGAGCAACAGCTCGGCCACCAACAACTGCTTCTCCTGGGTCGATGCATGCCTGGGCATAGGCAAAACCTTGACCGCAAACCTCTCCCCATCATTCTCCTTTCCCCTTGCCACACGTTCTGCAAGGTACACAGTGCCAAAGGCACCTGCGCCGAGCAGTTTTTTCAACTCGAAATGACCGTCCATGATGAAGCAGCCCTCGAGAGATTTGATAGTTTGAGATTGCATCTCGGTAGTTGTAGAATAGCGGGTTTAAAGCGCGAAAGTGATAATCACAGAGCAAGTTATGCTAGGGAAAGGAGTATTTGGACCCAGGGTTTTTATAGCGTTGAAGACTTTGCGAAGGGCGGTGTCGCGAAGAAAAGGAGCGTTTTGCGTCTTGTGTAAAAAGGAGTAGTTGTATTGCTTGCAGAGTATATGGGTACGTCGCAAGGTACGAGGACTCTACTGAGGGCGGTGCGTTAACGAGTTCATTTTTGAGGGAAGACCGACGAGGTGTACGCGTCGTGAAAGGGGTTTACTGGATCTGTCTTCAGCTTGAAAAGGGGTCCGTACTACACCAGCTGCCAAGCTGCTTGGGCGATACTGACATTAGTTCAATGGTTTTGCTAGTGATGGGTTTCTTCAACACGCTTCGTACTGAACCACGTGAGAGGATATTCCCGGCTGTCTTCCGAACGCCACCATCGTCTGAGTCTACGTTCCAGAGAGCGGACCCCGTGCTCCCAGGACTAGTGATCTCCTTCTACAACGCCTACACATTTGTGTTTCTAAATGACGACACTGATAATACGCATGATACTTAAGTTGTTTGCTCCAGGTGAATGCGTACTTACTTTCTCGACATGCGATGTAGGTTTTGACATCATGGGGAATTCAAGCACAAAATGGGCTTATTGGATCTGTGCACGCGTCTAGTGCGCAGGATAAACTCTCACCTTTTTCGACGCGCGCACCCTTCTGATGCGCAAGTCCCGAATAAGTCTTTGCCTGAACAAAACAACCAACACATTGGCCTCTTCCAGGAATTGGGTATTCAAATCTTACTACAGGTTCTGTGCAACGATGATAAACACCAAAGACTAGAGGTACTTTTCTTTCTACCGCGATGAACACCTTCGGCAAGAACCAGAATACAAAACGTCCTTTCCTCTTTCCAGAACATCTAGCTCATTGACTATCATCTCTGCTCTTAGACTTGCTAGAAACGCCTTCTGGATATTCTCAAAGTATCGAAGGCTGTACTACCATGGACGGTTCTCAGTGCCGGTGCTTTTTGTGCTATGTGATCCATGCAGAAGTAGTTGGACGACGGGCAACGGATGAATGTTCTTGGGTAGCTTAATGGACCGACTGGCATTGTTCAACATAATGTTCGTTGCTTAATAGTCGGGCCTCGGCTTATGCTTATTACAGACGGTCACCAACGCTCTCCGCATGTGTGTGTCTTTCCGCATCTCGACGACTACCAATGATTCACCTAACAGATATGTGTATATGCGGGCATCAAATACCCACTTCTAAGCCCGTCCACCCACATTCTACGTAAATCTTCACTCTTTCTCGAAAGACATGCTGTATTTCCGAACCGTTGGTTCAAACGAGATACATTTTTGCTGGTAACCCGGGAATTACTTAGAAATGATACATACATGTACAATGCAATTACGGGCTGGGAGTATCACGTATACTACTAGTCACTACTGGAACTGCGGGACCAAACTTGGTGCATCAGAATTTTTTGTACCGTAGTTCATAAACCAAAAGGTAAAGCGGAAGGTATGTATGTAACAGTGATTGACGATCATTATTATTGCCTTTCTGGTGAATCATAAGCGCGAGGTAAAGGCAATTCTGAACGGATAAGTTAGTTGTACGCAAACCTCGAGAGAGTTTCAAGCATCAAGAAGGCGCGATATGATAATGAGGATGACCACAGGGATGAAAATGAACAAGCATTTGAGAAAGCACTTTGGAAAGTTGTATCAGAGCTTGCCGTGTACCGACGAGGGATGAAACTCACCACCGTAGAAACCGTTCGACGGGCTACAGGCTCAAGCTGAATCTCTACGTTCCCGTGTTCGTTCCCGTGATCCTCCCGTTGGTTTTCCTGTTCGTGATGTAGCAGTTGGTGGTTGTCTTGGTTTTGATGGACTGGCGGCAGCAATTGCACCTGAGTAGAAAAGAAAGACAATATGAGCATATGATCTCGACAACATTTAAATATCGTTAGATAACGGTGGAGTGATCCAGAGACAGCAGAGTCAACATACTCACTGCTTCCAAGAATCTATTGAAGTCCTGTCCGAACAGATCATCATTGGGCTGTCAACGATGATGAGTAAATGTCCGAAAAGGATCAAGAAATGCCACACACTTCTGGTGAACAGTTGATGTAGGAAACTCTCTTGTATGGATGATGGGACCGGGACAGACGAAAAGTTCGAGTTGGAACGCGTAGGATGAGGCGGCTGTTGTTGCGACTGTGCTGGGCTCTGGACTCCATGGTCAAAAATGTGTTACAGCAATGGGGGCGAGGTCGTAAGATACGAGGACGTAGGGACGTTGAGAAATAGTAGTCGGTCAAGTAAAAAATTCCGTCGCGAGCTTGAAGTGTTTGTGCTGAGCTAGAGCGTCAAAAAGTCACGCAAGTCAGTACGACTCGTCAAACCAAATACACGGCATACACACCTTTAATCTGCTTCCTCCCTGTTCAATGCACCTGCTTCAACAAAACGAGCGACCAGCAAATTTCATCTCAACGACTCCTGCTCCACTGCTTGCACCGAAATTTGATACTCGCAGTTTATTGGATCGCATCCCTAATTCCTTCCGAGCCAGTTCTCGAAAAGCCTCTGGTCCTCGACGTCAAGAATATGCGACATGCATCTACCCTCCAGCTCCCTCATCCAGGTCCGCGCACAAAGCTTCAATCTTTGGGAGCCTATGGTCAGGATAGAACCGCGTGCTCACAGAAGACTGTCCTTGCAGAGATAATAGGAATGCCCGGGAAGAACACGCTTCCTCAGACCACATTTATCTTGCCCAAATCTCCTCCACTATGTTGCACATCCTCCGGAACAGTCCGACTCGTCCATTGCTATCTGCTATCTGCTTTCTCGCCATTTCGGCCAAAGTCGTGACGTGATCATGTCACGTATCAAAAAAAAATGACTCGACAACGCTCTTGGAATGATTGCAATTAACCGCAACACGAGCGCATTCAACCTGAGTGTACAACCAACTGCCAGAGCCAATGGGTCAGGATTTAGTGGCCTGTGTGCTTCAAGGTCAAGGATACGACAAGAAACAGCCAAAATTTCGCCGACCCAACGTCAAGCGCAAGTGCAAGCATAGAAACTAGGCAGACGACCGCAGCAACACATATTTTGAGATTGATGGCGATGATAACAGCGTCCTGGTGAACATACACTGTTAGAGCCATTTTTTGAGCGAAGGGATGGCCACGTACTTGGTTTTATAACTCAATCCTATACTGTCCCTCTACAACACCCCAAATCCTTAGCACGTCTACTAGAATGGCATATCCTGCTGGAAACGTAGTCTGTATTTCGGACCAAAACCACCTCGATTGTCAGACAATTGATGTTGACCTTTTGTCGGTAGAGACAACCACAGTCTCGAGCCACAATGCACAAGGATTCCTGGTTTTCACGGGAGAAAGCAAGAATATGCTGGCCTTGGGCTTTGTGCCTAAGACTGTATTCGTTGGGATGCGGGAGCTGGAACGGACGGCCTTGGCGACTTGGGCTAAAAAGCCTTCTCTGGCTAATTCTTCCCATCCGATTGTCTGTGCTGGTTCATTTGTTGGATAAACAGCTCAAGGCTGTCTGAAATGTAGTGGCATGTGTGGTGTGGATGACGGTAGCATGTTGGGTTGTGTGGATGAAGACGACAGTCGGGCCTACGAATGATTGGAAAAAAATCTGGTCGAAATTCGCAAACTAGTTGTTTTTGGGCAAGGAAGTGATGCGATGAAGAAGAATTGGACCGAGTTGAAATTTTTGGGAATGTTGTGGTTGTGTGGAAAGCTGAGAGCGACCGCCTCGCTTGAATTTCCAACTCAGACTTTGCCTCCGTTTCCTCAAATGTTCTGGAGACTATTCCGGTATTTGTGGGAGCTCCCTCAGTTGGCTTTCCAATTGCTAGCTCTTCTTTCACCCATTCAAGATCCTTTTTTTTTGCCTGGTTAAAGGCCAATACACAGTACATATTTAGTAGCCTCAACAACCTAAGCAACTGTTGTGGCCTGGAACTCCGATACCCTGAAGATGCATCCGCTGAACTCCCCTCGTAGTCCATCCGAATGTAGGGCGGATACCTTGTCGGTTTTCCTGAGTGTAGCATGCAACAATGCCCCCAGCACAACCTCATTGGACAAAGATCTCGAGTACAGAAGATTCCGAGGTGGAACTGAAGACGAGAGGATAGACGCCTTTGATGTAAGCGCCTTCTCGCCGAAGGTGTGCTAGTAACTTCAGAGCGAGCTTCTGTTAAGATGATGGTCCATACAGGAGTATTAAATTCCGTGTCTTCTAGGGTGAGTGGTAATAATAACTCTTCACTTGTTTTATTTCATTTCGTGCAGTCTGACAAAAAAAAAAAGAACAGCGCGAAAGTAAGTAGTCGAGTACAAGTATCATATCCATTCAGTATCACAAGATGTCGGAAATGCGATTATGCTCCCCAAAAGCTCGCTGTCCAAAGGAAGGACCAGCGTTCCATGGTTCCCGCAGATACGTAATGACAACCTCCATCCCTTTTCTCCACAATTCAATCATTGCACGCTCAGTTTCAGGCGTCCTGGACTGTTTGGACCGTTTTTGAATAACAACCCGTAACACCTTCAAGAGGGCGACCCCCGTAAAAGTGCCGTTGCTCCTGGAACGTGCCAAATCCACTAATAGCTCGTCTTTCATATCGCCAGCTACTACAGTGAACTGCTGCAACTTGGGACACAGAGGTTCTGGCTGATCAATAGTAGGAGTAAGGCGCCAAAGGAACGTCTCTGCATTGGCTCCTTTCAACCTTTCATCGCAGATATTAAGTTTGATAAGACTTGGAAGACGAGTTAAACACTCAGAAAGTGTTTCTAGTGACAATTCAAGACGCAGGTTCAACTCACGAATATGATTGTCGGGACAAAGCAGGGGAAGGAAAGGTGCACGCTCAAAAAACGCCGTACGAAAATCAAGCACTTTTACGGTCACTGAGAGGGAGGATAAGACAGGTATGTATCTTGGTGAACAAGGTATCGTCGAGAGTAGTATGACGAAGCGTGAAGTTCAGAGATAGGCTCTGCAAAGATGGGAGAGAAATTATGGTATGGCCAAGTGAGGTGGCTGGATTCATGTAGTTTGACGCGTACACGTCAAGATGACAAACGCGGAG
The DNA here is from genome assembly GCA_037954225.1 of Stygiomarasmius scandens. Lineage (NCBI taxonomy): Eukaryota > Fungi > Basidiomycota > Agaricomycetes > Agaricales > Campanellaceae > Stygiomarasmius > Stygiomarasmius scandens. Next base: position 371,065 of record JBANRG010000002.1, on the reverse strand, counting down.
ATTGGAACCCTTTAGAAGGGGAGAAAAGACATGTCGGGGTGTTAAAAGACTGCCATCGCGGAGTTGCAGTTGTACCAGGTCCAAGTTCGACTGTTCCAAGTGTTTTAGTACGTCAGGAATATCATTGGTAACCGATACTTGTCGCAGATTAGGGGCTGCAAGAAATTTTGGTATGGAGACCAAATCTGAGCCCCAGGTTGAATTAGCCTCCAAAAGATCAAAAGTGAAGGAATCCAACAGAGGAACTTCCCAATCGGAACCAGCTGAGGAAGCTATAGCCGACTCGAACATCTCTGAACAGTACAGACTTAGCTGAAATTCTACACTTTTCCAGCGATGGATTCGTCGGGTGAAGCACTGGAAAAGTTGCTCGACTTCCTCTCCCCCTCCATACAAGTTTTTGCCATATATCGAGAACGACAAAGGAAGTAAACCTGATCTCTCCAACCAAGATTCGACTCCGAGTCTCCTTTTCTTAATCCTTGCGTTTGTCAGGGCTATAGAATCGGCACCGTCGTTCATAGGTATAACCACATGAACAGAGGACCATAGACGAGGAGTAGAAAGGCACACCTCTCTCCACCTTTGACATACCAACCCAAGTGAAAGGGGTGCATTTGATGCACTGCACGTTGGATGTCGGTCCTCAGGAAGACAACAGACAAAGATTTCAGATAGGATTTCGGACGGAAGTCGAACGATAGGCGATAAGAGTCTTTGGTGTGCTTTCACGTACTTTTCTACGTCGCGTCGTTCCCGTTTCAGTCTCGCAAGTGTAGTCTCTGAGCGAATTATTTCGAAGTCGAGATGCTGGAGTTTTTCGAGCAGTTTGGACAAGAGGTCGTGAATGACTGGGATGTCCACAAGGGACACAGGTTGGTTTGCGTTGAAGAGGTGGGAGAAGGGCGAATCCATGGTGGTGTGGTTCAAAGTTGAAACAAGTGCCCCTAATAGGCTCGCAAAAATAATCATGACTCGGATATGCGCAACAAGAAAATACAGCCTAGGAAAGTACAACGGTATAGTAGTACATTTTCTAACAGACAATTGACCGATTGACAAGAAATACACTTTTTAGTAATTGCAACACAGATGAGAACAGATACACAGTAGATCAAGTAGAACCGAAAGCTTTATCAACGACATGGTAGCTGGTGAGAGTAGCAGTCGTTCTCTCCAGGAACCAATAACGTGGGGACGCTTTCTTCCCTTTTGATTTTCCACCTTCAGGCTCAAAGTCAGAAACCCTAGCTAACTGAACCCAAAGCCCGCCCAAGCCCATTCCAACCTTGAGCTTCTCTGCCGTAGCCTTCTCCAAAAAGATCGCGATATTGTCCTGGAGCGCGTCATGAACCTTGATTCCTAGCTCAGCTTCCACTTTCTCAGCATCTTCAGGAGCGACAGAATCCTCGGAATGCTGGCCCTCGAACACGATACCATCATTCACAACCACTTTGCCTCTCGACAGTGTTTGGATGCAGGGTTTGTGTTTCTCTGGTTCCTCCTGTGGACTCTCCCAGCCAATCCACGGCTCCAAGACAACTTTAGGAAACTGCCTCTCCAATTCGACCTCTACGGCTTCACCATCAGGTTCTTCTCCGTCCTCTAAAACAGGACATTTCTTCACTTGGGAAGGAGGAGGGATAATGGACTTGATTTTGCGAACAGACCATTCCATAACACCCGAGGTATGCGTAAGCGGGAAAACCGTCGGTCCAAGGAATTTCATGAGCGAGTCTGGCTCCGGCATAGCCCAGTCAAGAGCAGAAGATGTATTCCATGGATCCTCCCCTGCAGGTTTCGTATTTTCGTTTTCACCCCAGCCATTGGCATTGGCATCAACATTGCCCCACGAATCATCCTCAGCGACCCCAGTACCCCAACCGGCCGTTTCACCATCTTTATTCTGGTCTTCAGAAGCGTTCGCAGAGGTAGCATCCCTGACACCATCTGGATCTTCATCTACTACTTCGGTAATCGTCGCGCTACGCGAAGTAGCCAGACCAAGATCAGAGTTTACGATTTTAATGTTTCCGGCTTCAACAGACTCGTCAAAGGCCTGCTCCATCTCTTCAGCAGTCTCGAGGTCGCCGTCTGTCGTCAGCTCGAAAGTCTTTGGCGGGGCAGGGTCGTCTGATGAGTTTAGATCCAGTTGATCGATCATCATTTTGTGTTCTCGTCTCTTGATTTCAAAACATTCCTGGAATGCATTACAGAGGCCATCTGGGATAGCTTTAGCGATTTCGGAGGTTTTAGGGAGTTCTTCTGCGGCCAATTCGATGTATTGGAGGGCATTGCGGAAGCCTTTTTCGTATTCTGGTTCAGAGAGTGCACGACAACGGAGAAGGTAATCGATATAGAAACGCCAGAGCTTTGGAATGGTGATCAGATTGGCATGAGAGCTAAAAGGCTATTTAGAATGTTATGGGTCAAACGCAGAAGCAACGTACTAATGCAATCCCTGCCTCCGCATGTAACTAGACATGTAAACCTGCGCAGCCCTTGCGGGATCATTCAAGAATTCTTCCAGCTTGTCTCGCCGTTCATTGGTAGCTTTATCAATAAGCTCTTGGACCTGCTCGTCTGTTTCAACTTCGACAGGCGTTTTACCATAGTTTGCATACGGTGGACGAGGACGAGGACGTTTGTAGGGATTTTTGGGACGTTGTTGTTCTGGAGATTGGGTCATGTTGATGTTGGCTTTAGAGGATCCCTCTTCTTCTTCATCGAGATCGTCGTCATCACCATCGTCGCCATCGTCAGCATTGTCTTGATCTTTGTTGACCCTTTTCCAGATTGGGGTGTTGACGATGATACCGATAAAGAGGCGGATCTGTGTATTTACGGTTAATAGCAAGTGGGAAAAGATTCTAAAGTATAGCACGCACTTGATCCCATTGGGCACGAACACCTGACGAAATCGGAGGCCAGGGACGATTTTTGTCGAAATCTTTGCTAGCAGCATGGACTCGGTCGGTTCTGTGCAATTTCCTGTATGTAACGAATGATTAAGCAACAATTAAACGAGAATAAAGAGGAGACACACTGGTCATAGGAACATATCCTAGAAGACTCTGTTTCTGCCCAGGCTTCGTACCAATCTGGGAGCCTTTTGGACTTTGTCCCGTCCGAATTTACTATGGTACGAGGCTGGATCGACGTTATGCTCTTTTTTGGCCTTGCCTCGGTTTTTCCTTCATCACTGTCGTGTTTGGAGCCTAGTTCAACAGTAGGAATACCCAAACCATCGACTTCAACTTTGCCGTCGGGAGAGAAGACCTGAATGCCATTCTCCCGGAAATCGGCAAAAGGAGTGATTTGGACACCTGGAGGAGGTGTAGGAAAAGGAGGAAATGTGTATGCATGAGATGCTGCTGCCATGTTCTACAACAAAGATGTTAGATGAAGCAGGTAACCACTGCAGCTGGTCATACCTCTTTTACGCTTCAGATACACAATTTTTGGAAAGAAGGGTACTGATTCCTTTCAAGATAGTACACTCCTTGCTGTAGACGCGTAAGCTAGGCAGCAGGATGAGAAGAAAGTTAAACTTTGTCTGGCGCGTCTGGCCGCTTTGGCGCCAAATGAGCGGCCACGTGCGCTTCCAGGTAGAACAAATCCTTCATGCACCGTTGATCCCCTTTATGAGTATATGGGTACTGGCAGTGGTTCTTCTCGAGATGCAAGCAAGCTGTTCATCTTTGGCCTCAAGCTGGCACGCGCGGTGAGAATCGCAAACACTTACACGTACTAGTATGTCTAGTAGTAGCCTTCTCTCTTCGTTTCCTTCGTCTCAGTTGCGGCTTGATTCTAAGAATTGTCTTCTCTTTAGAGATCTGCATCGACGAGCAATTACGGCTGTACACTATCTTTGCGAAGCGCAGAGTGCGTCCGTATTCAAACGGGATTCTTCTACGTCACGGTACTGGGTATGCAATTCTTCTCCTTAGCTGGCTAACGACTTTTCCTTTGAGATTTAGATGCGACGCAGTGGTAAAGACAAAAAATTCTGGCGGATCAACTGCTATTCGGTGCAACGTCTGGTTTCCGTTTCTTTTCCGTTATTCCTCAAAGTTTGATCAAGCAAAACCGCAAAACCTGGAAAATCTTTCCCTCCTTTCGCCAAGCCGAAGTTATTCTTATAACGTACGTGATCGGACATAACATCTAGGGCAAACTCCCGAATCAAGATTTGTGGTGCTCTCACCGTACGTTACAAGAGAGGACGGGAGGAGTTACCTGTTACAACATCATCTGGAACCTTCGTTTCATGTGGAAGATATGATATCCGAGCTCCCCAAACCTGGGCACGCAACCTGAATATAGTCAATGAGTGATGTACAGTTATGGTTTGTAAAGACTGAATGAAAGGATTACAGAGCAAATGCTGTTAACGTGCAGCCAAGCGAAGAAATCGGTGGCTGCCTTTCTCCAAGTCTAGTGCCTAGTTCATCCATTTCAATCCGAGATACTCTGCACAGACCTAGCTTCTGGAAGCACGTCGCTTGATAGACGGAAATTTCACTTCCTAGGGTACTTCGACCATAGCCATGACGTCCGAACAAAACCCGAGTATCTGGTCTGCACTTCAGCGTTCATCGACATCTGCCGCATCACGAAACAAATAATTTTATGCTGAGTCAAAAATAGCTTTCTTTACTAACGCATGCCCGTGACCTTACCGCAAAAGTCCAACCCCAAGGTTATTGGCAATCTATCAGTTTCAAAAACGAACAATGCGTCATTTCGGCTGCAGTCGCTCTTAAGGACTCAATCTATCCTTCTCAGAACCTTAGGTTTCTTTCCCTTTCGACAATCAGGATGAAAGACACCGTTCTGCTCGCTGTGCTCGTTGCGTCCTCACTTGTTTCTGCCTCCTGCCCTTACGCGGACAGTCGCGGTGAGCAGTTGCTCGCGCGTCGAGACGCGACCGATTCCAATGCTAGTGGCACTCCTGGTGACCAGAATTATATGGACCAGTTTGTGGTCAATGATACGGATACCCTCACCACCACCGACTTTGGTACGCCTGTCGATGATACCCATTCACTCAAAGCAGGCAGTCGTGGCCCAACGCTGCTGGAAGACTTTGTTTTTCGGACAAAGTTAACTCGCTTTGATCACGAACGTGTTCCCGAGCGTGTCGGTGCGTACAGAACATTCTAACGTCCAAGTGTCCGACCTGACATGGCATTCTCCACAGTCCATGCTCGTGGAGTCGGCGCACACGGCTATTTCGAATCTTATGCAGATTGGTCGAACATCACGGCCGCCTCTTTCCTGGGCCAAGCTGGAAAACAAACTCCGGTATTCATGCGGGTCTCCACCGTAGCAGGTTCTCGAGGTAGCGCCGACACGGCTAGAGATGTCCACGGAACTGCAATACGGTTTTATACTGACGAAGGTAATTTTGGTGAGTGACGGACGTATAATTATGTTCTTATCACCCCTGAACATGTCGACAAACGTATCTTAGATATCGTCGGAAACAACATTCCAGTATTCTTTATTCAAGATGCTATCCAGTTCCCGGATCTGATTCATGCTGTCAAACCTCGTCCAGACAATGAGATACCGCAGGCTGCAACCGCTCATGATACGGCGTACGACTTCTTTTCTCGTAATCCCTCTTCTCTACATACCCTCATATGGGCACTATCGGGACATGGTATCCCCCGTTCAGCCCGGCACATTGATTGCTTTGGCGTACATACTTTCCGTTTCGTCACTGACTCTGGTCAATCGAAGCTCATCAAATTCCATTTCAAGTCCCAACAAGGCAGAGCTAGTTTGATCTGGCCAGAAGCCCAAGCTCTTGGTGGACACGATCCAGATGCTCACAGAAGAGATCTTTGGAATGCGATTGCGGCGGGTCAATACCCAGAATGGGAGTTGTCGGTGCAGATTATGGAGGAAGAGGATGCTTTGGCATTCGGTTTCGACTTGTTGGACCCGACCAAGATCGTTCCCGAAGACATTGTACCTCTGACACCCCTCGGAAAGCTTGTTCTCAATCGGAACCCGACAAACTATTTTGCAGAGACTGAGCAAGTCATGGTAAGCGATATAGCCCCTATGCTCTTTTTCTCTACCTGATGTCTACTCTGCCTAGTTTTCTGTTGGCCATGTGGTCCGAGGGATAGACTTTACCGAGGATCCACTCATGCAAGGCCGTCTCTTTTCCTACGTTGATACGCAACTCAACCGAGCAATGGGTTCTCCCAACTTTGAGCAAATACCCATCAATCGTCCACAGAGTCGCTTTGGAGTGCACAACAACAACCGAGATGGTGCTATGCAGCAATTCATTCCCTCCAACGTCGCCGCTTACAACAATAATACTTTAAATGAAAGATCACCTCGTCCGGCAACTCGTAACGAAGGCGGATTCTTCACTGCTCCTTCTAGACGCGTTGTCGATGGAAATTATGTTCGAGATGTATCTCCCACATTCTTAGACTATTGGAGTCAGCCCCGATTGTTTTGGAACTCCATTCTACCTGCAGAACAGCAGATGATCGTCAATGCGCTCAGGTTCGAACTAGGTCATGTACAAACGATGGCCGTACGCGAGGCTATGGTTGGGCAGCTAAACAGGATCTCAAATGATCTTGCTATACGCGTGGCTAGTGCCATTGGCGTCGAATCTCCTGCTCCAGATCCCGAGTTCTACCACGATAACACGACAATTGGGTTGTCAGTGTTCAACGAGACGCTCAAGACGGTTGCTGGTCTGAATGTTGCGATACTATCTACTACCAATTCGAGTGATTCGTTGGATCAGGCGAGGAATGTTGCCGCAGCCCTGACGGAGAAGGGCCTAAACGCTCAAGTTGTTGCTGAAGTGTTTAGTAGTGGAGTCGATACGACGTATATCGCTTCGGACGCATCACTGTTTGACGGGGTCGTGGTTACGGACGGGACGTCTGCGTTATTTGACCCGACTATGTCGTCTATGACGGCAATGTATCCACCTGGACAACCCTTGCAGATCGTGATGGATGCTTTCAACCAAGGCAAAGCGATTATGGTGCTTGGAGATGGTGATGTTGACGTTTTGAGGCAAATGGGATTGGAAGAGAGGGCTGGTGTGAGATACGTTGGTGGGGATGAATCGTCGTGGGATGCGTATGAGGATGATTTGAAGAAGTTCAAGTTCTTGGACAGATATCCTATTGATCCGCCTGTGAATTCCTCTTAGTGATCTAATGTCTTCATGCAAAACCGTTGATTTTACGGACATGTTTAGTATACGACTCCTTGTAAACTTATATTCTTTATCATTGCAAAATACGATTTTATTTCGGGCACTACCTCACACTGATACCAAAGATGTATCTGTAGCATTTGGCTTCAGTCTCGAAGTGACGGCCGGTGGCTTAGTCCGATGAAAGAAAAGAATGCGGTCGTCTGGAGATCGTCGAGGGTACTTCAAGTTGTTAAAAGTGTATCTATCTAGCAACCCTTAGCCTCATTGTGTCGTGGACATGGGAACGGTTGGTGCATGTATTAGTAAAAAAAAATATAAGGAACTCGGACGTGGCGGGTTGTGACCTCAATTCTCCAACCTGGAAAGCTCCCTCTCTGTTCTCGCGCGGAGGGCCATTGAGTCACGGCAGCCAATTTCCTTCATGATCATAGTACTAGTACATACAGAAACGTTAATTACAGTTCCAATTTGGACATTTCATCCAGGCAATACAGAACACTTCCAAGGGCGATCAATCCGAAACTATTGGCACCAAAGTCAATCTGGCCCTGAGTTCTTTTTCGACGACTATACTCCCAACAGAGCCAAGATCTCTTCAGCGCCAAAAGAAATGTATCCTGATCCTTCACCTCCCGAACGTCTCCCTCCAACTGCTGTTTGATATCCTTTACCAATTCGCCGACATGCGATCTCATTCGGTAAGTACGATCCTTTCGCAATCGTTTATCGGAGGATTCGGATAATATAGTTCCTAATACTGCTTCTTCCTCGAGCAAGCTAGTACCAGGAATATTGGACAGAGTATGCGTCGCGCAGATGAAACGCAATTCATCCGCGTACTGGCCGAATAATTGATCTGCATCGAAGTCGTTAGAATCGATATGTGGTATAAATTGCTGAATCTTATTTTGCAGGATGGTAGATATCGAGTCACTGTTCCGAATAGCACGCGCAGGTTCTATTTCGTCCTGTGGACTTTTCGCGGCAACCTGCGGCCAGAAACGGACGAGTTCCCGATGCATTTCACCCAAGACTCGACCGGACTCGTAAAAGTCGGTTCGCCTAGAGTCTACCATTTCCTCTGCCTTCCAGTCTGGCTTGAACCTGATAGGAGGTCTAGGAATCGGATTTGTCTTCAGGTCAACTGGAATGCCTTGTTTCGGATAATCCACAGCCTAGATAATTATCGTCAACAAGGCATGTGAGTATGTATTAACTGAGATTTACCTGAGAGCATAACCTGGCCAATTTTAAGCACTGAGCATCGAACATGCCGTCCTTGAATTCAATAATTTGACAATGACCGGAATATTGGAGGACTATTGTATCATACCTTTGACTGATCTGCAAAGAAATCTTCTAACATTACCGTCTTTGTACTTGATGACATGATGCTTACCGGCGATTTGCAAAAGTTGATCACTTAAAAGTCCCTAGAGAAAGGTAAACCGGTCTATTTCTAATTCCAGAGATCAAGGTTTCATACCAAGACATCCGAATTGATGTACTGGACAATAAATTCACAGATGTCCTTCACGGTGCATTCTCTGTCGATTTGATATGTCTTGGCCATTGCTTCAGCGGGAGGAAATTTGCTGGGCATCATAACGTGCGTAATTAGACACTTGTGGTTAGCAAAGAACAAAAGTGGATCACCCATTGGGATCATTGTCTAGTAAGGAGACAATAATATTAACGTTATCAAGTAGTAGGGAGATCAATTGTACAAACTAACCAGACAGTGAATATTTTCCTAAAAAATTTCATAAATAATTGATTCAAGCAAAATGCAATATTATAGGCTGTCTTACCAACACTGGGCAGGACAACAACATTTTTGAAGTGATGGAATGGATATAGCAATAGCATGTCATCGGGAGGCTTGCCAATTGCTTTCATTCTTTGAGCTGATGAGAGAGTAAGCTGTTTTAAAACATCTATGTTTATAAACTTACAATTCCTTGAATATCCAATTTGTGGGTGTTGGGATATAGTACAAGGGCCTTCTAACCAGCTAGGTTCTTCATCTGGGTAATCTTGTACACATGCTGTGCTAGATCAGCAAACATGAATGTTGAAAGGAAACATGTTATGGTACCATATATGGAATCCTCTTCCAAAATATGTACATTTTTATATCCAGCATTCAAATAATCTGGTCCTTCATCAACTACACCCTCTAGAAAGTGGCTAGGTAGTGTATATGTCTTTGCATCTGGGTAATCTGCAGGTTTTGCATTTCTTGGTGGAAGGAGTTCACTGGACATAATAATATTGTATTCATCTCTGATGGTATGATCAATCAGGTAAAATCATGGTCAATCTAGAACGGAATAAATTACCCATCAAGATCACCACCTAGGATGAGATGGGATGATATTAATAATTAATTGAGTGGATTATTTATGCTGCAACCAACCTGCTAAGCAATTAGACAGAGGACGTCTTCCTAGACAGTCAGTTAGCTTAAGCAAAATAGAATATTCAATGTATAATCTTACCAACACTAGGCAGAACAACAACATTTTTCAAATGACGAAACAGACATAACATTCCCTCAGGAGGCTTGCCAATTGCGCTCACTCTCTGAACTGGTGAGAGATGAGTTGGAGTTGGTTTCTTGCACTCGAGAGAAACTTACCGTCCCCTGGATGTACAAGTGGGTGTCGGGATATGGTACATGAACCTTCTAACCAGACAGGTTCATCGTCGGGGTTCTCTTGTATGCAGGCTATGTTGTATCAATAATAGAGTATATGGCTATCAGAAGAAAATACAGCACCATATATAAAACCCTCCTGCAGAATGTACACATTCCTATACCCAGATCTCTGATAAGCAGGTCCTTCATCAGCTACACCTACCAAAAGATAGCTGTCTGGAATTGGAATGCGTGCTTGCATCATTTCTCTCAATGCATTCAATTGTGCAGTTTTCCGAAGTTCTTGAAAGAAAGCGTCATCGATTGAAATGCTAGTACGCGTTGGCTTGAAATCACAACCCATTTTTTCGAGCTGCTCCAGAATCCAGGCGAGATGGAATCCGTTTTTTCCCAGAGAATGTGCACGCAAAAACTTGTGACAGTTGCTGATGGAACTGTCTATGTTATTCAACTCGGATACTGCTTGACGCTGCAAGTTGAGGAAATTGCTTCGAGGAACATCCCGATCTTCTAAGATCATCACTAGAGCTCTGTGTCATGGTTATCGAGATCTCTGCAACCGGGAATTGAAAGCAATCGTACCTGCCCAAGTAAGACCTGTTAGGCCGTTCAAATGCGTGGGCTATCTCGATGCGCGAGAAACCTTCACTCTTTTCCTTGTCGACATCAAATTTCTTCATGGACGTCCTAAGACGCATGTGAATTTTGCCTTTATCAAGTTCCTTGTCAACAGCCACAACTCCTTTGTAACCATGAAAACGGATTTGATACTTTTAAAGGAAATCAGCGACTATGGAAAGAAGCGGATAAATGATCTCACGGCAGATGGTTTTACGCCATAATTCCTTCCGAGTGCACTCCATATATTGTCTCCTAGACTTTCCGAAATGCTTCCTGTACCATCGGTGAACACATACCTTCCATTTTGAATATCAGGAACTTCTTCCCATTCTGTACCGTGAATCTCAACGACACTATCGGTGGATGTGAAAGCTTGACCAAGTCTAGCGGCGTACTTGGAGGGCTGTCTAAGAATCTGGCCCTTGAAATCTCCTATAGACTTTCTGATATCCTCGGCAGTAACCACGCAGCTCTTTGAGGAATCATAAAATGGGCTCATAAACCAGACCGAATGTTCTTTCAGAGCAGAATTCGAGTACGCAAGGAATTCAAAGTGTCTTCCTCCCAAATCAAATCCATTTTTGAGCGTTTCTCCAACCCGTTCATGTGTGAATATTTCTCCGTCCGTCGCTCTGTCCCAACGATAATGTAGCCTGTTTTCGTCTGAGAAACCTACTCGAATGAAGTGGTCCTTTAATTGAAACAATATTTCGATCAGCTTATCCATGGTGAAGCAACATGAAAATACGAACTTCGTGCCCTTCGTAATGACGGATAATTCGATTGGATTGTACAGGGTACGGTCCTTCCAAAATCAGACGAGTGGGGGCAAACGTAACATGACAGCAAGAGAAATAATTCCGAGAAAGAGACATCGCTGAATATTTGAATTCGGAAAGAGTGTTGTCGAAACAGGTTTTCGCATCTTCACCCAAGGAACGATCAGGGGATTGCAAACGTTCCCGGTACTTTCGCAGGAGGCCAGCGATATATTCCGGTAAATTCTTCCCTGAGAGTTTTTTCACGTGCGGAATGATACTCTCCAGCTCCCCAGTGTGTAAAATGCAGTTATGGAGAAGGAGTTCTAGTTGAAAAGAAATCTTCCAATCCAACACTTTGAACTCTTTTCGCAATCTATAAAGACGATCCGTGGTGAATATACCATGTCCAGCCGCTTCGATCTGGTAAATAGATGATTTTCCTCTGCAATCCAATACAATATTGCTCGGAAGCTCAGCGATTTTGCAATATTGTACGAATTTATCGAGGTCGTCACTTCCGAGAGTGATTCTGAGCTTCTGCGCATAGGGCGATACTCTTTCATGAGCCGGATTGAGACTTGATGGAAGTATTAAGTGCGCGATCAATGGAAATGGAATTTTCATGCACCTTCTTATTCTACGCTTGTAATTTTCATTGTCATTTCGTGTACCTTCTAAGGAACGATAAAAGTCTCCCTGTTCGAAGACTGGTGGAACGAGAGTGTCAAAACAGATATCTGCGGAGAATTAATAGACCAGACACCAAGTTGAAAGTTTGGATACACACAGGAGGGACCGTCGCACCCCACCGCGATTCTCTGGATATTCAGGAAGTCGATGGCAATGGTTTTACAAGTCTTTTCTGTTTGAGAATTGCCAAGCTATTATTAAAGAATTAGACTGCAGTTACAGAAACTGAACTTCCCAACGTACATCAACGCAAATGAGCTTTTGCGTATAATCAAAACGCAGCCAGACCGTGCTGTCTTTGTCGCACTTCCACTCAATAGAGTATTCACGCGACCTAATCGGTTGTCTAGGTTGAGAGGGACGTCGGAAGAAAACTCCAAACTGAACAGAATCCACATGTATCGACTCTCGCAGTTCATAATTCTTTTGGGCATGTTTCTGTTCGATATCCGGACTAATGAACTGCGTTTTCTGCAATGTCGCAGTCCTCCATGCTGGTGGTTCATGGTCCTCCTTGCGTCTGAATCCGATCTTCCTGCCCTCTATCTTGATCGGATTGTCCCGGAGATGTCTGAGAAATCTAGAGCCGATGTCCTCTGTTGGAAGCGTAAGAGTTCCTGTCCCCTTATTTCTGATTCCACTGCTTTCGTCGAGATTGAGCACTACCTGAAAATTAATCTTCTTGAAGCGCTCGTCCTCGTTGGGCTGCAAGAACGGGTCTCTATGTAACACAGTGGTCAAGAGACGGGTTACTTCCCATTTGTTGACGGTGTAAGGGAGATGGCGTATATCGACTTCCATCGTAATGATGGTAGCTAATAGACAGTTACTCTGACTTGAGGCAAATCGATGGAGAGCTTTATATACGCCCAACATGTTCCCGTGGACTGATTTCGAAGTTTAAAAATCGGACCGGCGACATTGAGAGATCATAGATAAGTATTATGCGTTTACGAATTCGGAATTTCTACAAGCTGTGTACCCGGCTTCGGCAAGCTTTCAATACGCGCAAACCTGTTGGAAGGCCAGACTAATCAAAAACCTCTGCCGCAGCTTGCAAACCTCCGCTTCGCTAGTATACGACCCATGTCTAAACAATTTTACCAACGCCAGCGTCAAATTCAATTTAAATGGTCCAGCACCTCCCGAGCCGACGTTGATCCGAAAGATTTTGCTTTACTACCTTCCTTTGGATAATGTCAAAAGATCAAAAGAAATGCCTATGGAATCGACACAAGAATAGGACACCATTATTTAACCCAACGCAAGACGTACCGTCATATTCCAGTGTTCGTATAAGAAACAGACAATTTGCACGGAAGAGGTTCTGTTAGTTGAACGCCGGACCTCGCAGAAGAATGCCATTGTCACTTTTGAGAAGAGAAGGAGCGCCAATTGTCAGGAGCTGAGGCACTATGTGTGTGGAGACACTGTTGTTTTTGGAGACGCATACCGTTTCTGACATTTCCTGCAAGTTGTTTGTCCCTGTTTACCAACACCTCCTTCTCAGCGCGTCACGACTCAGCCGTCCTTCTCCAAAAAAATGTCGAAACGTCCCGGTTCCCCCACGTCAGGTGGCACACTGATCAAAAGAACACGCTCTTCCTCTCCCCAAAACCAATCCCAAATTGCCATCTCCTCAAACAACGACCCCCGCTCAAAAAGCCTCATCCGAACCGTCCAACGTACTTCCAACCTCGACGCCCCCATCGTCCTCCTCGAAGGTGCCCATGGCGCCGAAATCCTGAGTTGTCGTTTCGACCCTACAGGCCAAAATATCGCTGCGTGTTCTGCAGATAGAAGTGTTTCGCTCTGGAGGACGTATGCGCCCAATACAAACTATGCGTTGTTGGGGAACTTGACCAAGGCGCCTATTTTGGATTTGGCTTGGTCGTTGTGTAGTTCGACGATGTATACTGTTTCTGCAGATCATTTGTTGACGCTTGTGGATGTGAGTACTGGGGAGAGGATTAAAAAGGTTAGGGCGCATAGGGAGATTATTAATTCGGTGGATAGGACGATGGCCGGTGGGGCTGGGACGGAACTGGTGGTGACGGGGTCGGATGATGGGTGTGTCAAGGTTTGGGAAGGGGGTGATAGAGATGGAGGGACGGTGGGTAAGGTGCCGGTTGCGACGTTTGAGATTGGGTGTCCGGTGACGGCGGTTTGTTGGAGTGCGGATGGGCAGAGTGTGTTTGTTGGGGCGGTGGATAATGAGATTCATGTGAGTATTGTTTTTTTATTACTTGGTTCTCTTTTTCTAACAAAGTGCAGGTATACGACCTCCGAAAACAAGCCCAGGTTTATACGCTAACAGGTCACACTGATACACCGACTTCCCTTTCACTTTCACCGAATGGTTCATACCTCTTGTCTCCGTCGTTTTCGTCGACGACTCTTATTCACGACGTTCGGCCGTTTTCACCTTCTCCGACGAGGATACACAGGTCTTTGCAGGGTGCTCCTGCTGGTTTCGAGAATACGCTTTTGAAAGGAGCGTGGAGTAGAGACGATGGAGGACTGAGAGTGGCTGTTGGTGGTGCAGATAGGATGGTTTGTATTTGGGAGGTTGAGAGTGGGAAGATACAGTATAAAGTGAGGCGTTTTTGCTGTGTTGACTGCAACTGAGCTGAAGCTGACGTCGCTGTAGCTGCCAGGTCACAAAGGAACCGTCACTGCTGTCGATTTTCATCCCAAGGAACCTATCAGTGCGTTGGCGTTTCTCGTTATTGTTCTTGCTGTGATTTGCTGATTCGGGTATCCATCATAACCAGTTCTTACGGGAAGCAAGGATAGAACGATGCTCCTTGGCGAGATTGAGCAGAGTATCACTGTGTAGTTGCGGGTGTTTCTAGTGTTGTATCATAGATTGCTTCCTGTCTCAGTGTCTTGTTGAAAAAATATCTTATGATTTTATTTTACTCCCGGAATATGACATGACATGACACGGTGCCTGGAAAAACGAAGCCTGAAAACGTGTGATCATCATCCAATCTTTCTCCACTTTTCACCCACCATCTGTGTTGGGCTCGGACACTGACGACGACGACAACGAAGACAGCGACGACAGTAGAGACGAAGACGACGATCAGCAACGACCAAAGAGGCAGTGAACTAGAGGTGTGACAGGAACCGAGTACACGCTTGATAGTCTCGCTCTTGTCCTCCCCCACGATGCCAGAATACGTCTATGCGCTACACGACTTTCAACCCGAGCACGACGACGAGGTTCCTTTCAAAACTGGTGAACGTATAGAGGTTGTTGAGAAGGATGATGCGTATGGTGATGGGTGGTGGCAGGTATGTATTATTTTTTCCGTATTTTTTCTTGGGTACTATCTACTCATTGTACTTCTAGGGCCGAAACACCTCTGGCAAAGTCGGTCTATTCCCTCAAAGCTACACAACATCCACTCCCCCCTCGGATAGCGTAGCTACTCTGGGAGAAACAGATACAGACGATGACGACGCCCAGCAACAGCAGTCTCTCCAACCTCTTCACGAGGAACAAGAACAGGAACAAGAACAAGAATTAGAGGTTCGACCTAAAACACCAAGTGGAGCTCCAGCCATCTACGTCAACGGTGCCTCCCCCGGTGCTGGGTCCGATGGTGAAATGATGCGAGCAACCATGACCGATGTCCAACAAGCTATCGAACAGCTCGGTCGTGGACGTGCTCGGTCAGGGTCGAATTCCTTCATGGACGAAGATAAGAGTTTAAATTATAGTTTTGCGAGTTCGGTGCATAATACCGATACTGAGAATGAGCATGAGCACGCTGGGACGGGGACGGATACAGATACCGATTTTGATATGGACGATGAAGGGAATGGGGACGTGGATGCGGCGGGTGAATGGCATAAAGGTGCGAGGAAGAGGCTTGCGGAAAAGGCGAGAAAGGCGGTTGAAGAGGCCGAAAAGCTCGAGGCTATGATGGGAGGAGGGAGTGGAAGTGGAGGGAGATCTTCGGCTCCACCGATCGCGGTAGAGTTGAGTGATGAGAGTGAGGATGAGATGGAGGATGAAGATGAGGATGGTGAATATACAAAGAGCTCGAGCTATTTCCGAAGACACTCGAGGATTCCGGAAGAGGATGAGGAGGAGGCCGAGGAGGAGAGGACTCATAGTCCTCTTTTGGCGCAAGAGTTTACCGTGCCGGAGAAAGACGAGAACGAGGCTCAGACGGCCACGGCTACGAGGACGACGTTTTCTGCTCCAACCGAATCTGCTACCGTGGCTGAACCTGCAGCGAATAATGGGAGATCTCTCCCTACACCGGTCTCTCCCGGCTTTGCACTCTCTACTTCGCCTTCAGCGTCTACGGTGACGACGTCTACACCAACTCGACAAGTTACACCTGCTGCTCCCTCTCCTACTCCTACTCCAGCTCCGGCTGCGACTGAACGAAAATACGATTCTGGTCCTACTACCATGACCGGTCTTCCTTCTCCAACAGCCTCGTCTACATCTACAGGTGTAACGACCCCATTCCAATTCAGCCCTTCTCATTCTGTGACAGGAGGCGACTCGGTTCATTCATCCAGTCTCATCGGTACACCTACACCTTCAATCCCAGAATCCAAGCCTACTTCTGTTTCCATCTCTGACGCTGCTGCTCCCGCAACTCCCGAACCTTCCTTCAAAGACAAACCAATCCCAGAATGGTCTTTGGCAGACGTCATCTCCTGGCTCAAATCCAAAGGGTTCGACCAAGATGTCTGCGAAAAGTTTGAAGAGCAAGAGATTTCAGGAGACGTTCTCCTTGACCTCGATGTAAACGTTTTGAAGAATGAGATTGGGGTTATGGCGTTTGGGAAGAGAGTTAGGATTGCTAATGCTATTGCTGAATTGAAGAACCAGATGCAGGCGCAGAAAGCAGTCCCTGAGCCGGAGCTGTTACCTCAGACGCCGCTCAATCAGAGCTTTAACGGTGGCGGTATGGGTATGGGTGTAGGGATTGGGTTCCCAGCTCAGTCTCCATTGTCTGCGACGTTCTCGCATACACATTCCAGGAACCAGAGTCAAGCTCATTCACATCATTCGTTCCCTGGTACACCAGGTACAGGAGGTACAGGAACAGGAGGAAGCTTCAAAGACTCGTACTCTGTCCACTCTGCAGGAGACTTTGTGGCTAGTCCTCTCCCTCTCTCAGGCAAGAGGCTTTCTTCTTCGCCTAGTGATTCTGCTTTAGGAGGGAGAGACGATGGTGATGAGGGTGAAGATAGAGGTGGAGGTGGGGTAGTTAGTGAATCTGAAGCGGCGCCTTCTTCGATGATGACGACGACGACAACGTCGACTTCGAGGAGGAGGTTGTTTGGGAGGTCGCATGATTCTGCGGCGAGTGAGGGGAGAAAGTCGAGTAGGGGGTCTAGGGATCTTGATGATGAGAAGGACAAGGAGAAAGAGGGCAAGGAGGGTAAGGACAAGGACAAGGAAGGTGTCCCTCCGGCTCGTCATCGGCCAAAGAAGAGCATTGATGGTGGCTCTGGTGGGGAAGGAAACAGGTTGAGTATATTCGGGAGTACGTTTAGTGGGTCGTTGGGTAAGCAGAAGCATAGGAAGCCTCCGCCAAGGTATTCTACGTGAGTGTCATCTTTTTCTCTATGATAAATACTTGTATACTGACGATGCGATATGTGTAGCTTTGGAGAAGACGGAGCCCTCGAAGCATCCCAATCCGACAAGGCTTCCAGTGCTTCTGGATCCACATTCCACCTACCCAAGTTTTCAACAGGACCGAGAAAGTCGTCGGGGAGACCTGGATCTTCGAGTGGGTTCAAGTCTAAAGAAGCGGGAGATACGCCTACAAAGGACAGAGATCCTGGTCTTTTGAGGAAGAGGACGTCTTCGTACCCTGGGCCAGGGTCTGGGGCTAGTTTGGCTTCGAGGGAGAGAAAGGAGAAGGAGAAGGAGCGGGAGAAGGAGAGGGAGAGGGAGAAGAGTGAGAAGGAAAAAGAAAAGGGAGAAGTGACGAATGGTCATGGAGGTGATGGTCCTCAGAGTCCTTTGAAACCAGGCCAGAGTATCCTCGACCAGATTGGGGAGCCTGATCATTCGGGGTGGATGAGGAAGAAAGGAGACCGGTATAATAGTTGGAAGTTGAGGTATTTTGTGCTAAAGGGTCAGCATATGTATTGTTTGAAGAGCGATAGTCATGCGGTGGGTTCGAATAGTTGTTTCGCTGGCATTCGATGCTGATAGTTTCTTTTAGGAGACAAAGATCAAGGGCTATATCAACATTGTCGGCTACAAAGTCACTGTAGACGAAAATGTGAACCCTGGCAAATACGGGTTCAGGATTGACCATGACCATGACAAGACGCACTTTTTCAGTTCGGATGAAAAGACTGTTATTAGGGATTGGATGAAGGCGATTATGAAGGCTACGATTGGGAGGGATTACACTAGTGCGTTCCTACCTACCTTTTTCTTCGCCAATTTAGGGCTAACTGTGCACAGAACCCGTTATCTCCTCATTCAATGCCCCAACCATTCCTCTTATGGTTGCTCAAGCCATGAACCCCGCTCCTCGACCTCCATCTCCAACCGCTCGAGATGCCACTCAGAAAGCTATGCGTCGTGAAAACCCAAACCAGCTCTCTAGCCGAGACGCTCGTGTTTTAATGGGTCTTCCGGGTTCAGAGAATAAGGAAGAACGAACGAGACTTGATTCGTTCTTTAGCAACCACACCGTAGCTTCTGATGCGAGCAAGGACGCTGCAAATAAGAGTCCTGTTGGTACGGGTCCTGCTCCTCCGAGGCCTTCGAGAGAGGCAAGGAGAGCGAGCGTGACGCAGTCTATTCCTGTAAATATAGCCTTTTGATTTTTGATTCCTCAGCTGTTTGTCTTCTTTTGATTCGAGGTGATGGTTGTGCTGACGGCTGATTTTTTGCCTTTTTTTTATTTTAGTCTTCCAATACGACTGCAACAAACGAAGATACCTTGTTTGAATGGGCCAACACCTACCTACCTTCTTCCCTCCAAATCAACACGACCAATATGAACCCCAATGAACCCATCTGTAGCGGTCTCGCTCTCTTACGTCTCGCAGAATCTATCAAAGGCCGTCCTTCCTCTCCCCCCGTGCCTGATTCTGCGTTTCCTCGAGATTTAAACGATGACAAGTTAGATGGGTTCTTTAGGTTGTTTGATTTCTTATTGGATAACGATGTAAAGATGGGGAGTGTGAGCATAAATGATGTGAGGACGGGGAATAGGGAGAAGATTGTGCAGTTGTTGAAAGCGTTGAAGAGTTGGGAGGATAAGAGGAGGCAGATTGCGCAGAGTATTGGAAAGGGGTCAGTTGGGGCTGGGCCGTTTATTGCTGGGGTGTGAGGGGTGTTTGAGACTGGGACTCTTTATGTATTTGTTTCTGAATTCGAGTTTATGGGGCCTCTGATAGGACTTGCTAAAAGTTTTTGCTTTTTCTTCTTAACTTACTTTCTCTCTCTCTCACTGTGCTCTCTCCTACCTACCTAGCATTACCTTTTTATTACAGGTTTTTCGTGTACAAGTCTTATCCGCGCGTTACATACATACCTCTCCGTTTTTTCAGTTTGCAAATATAAACATTCCATTCTTGTCAATTAACGTTTACGAGCGCCCACAAAGAGTATGTAAAGGCTCGGTGAACTTCAACCTTGGACCTACACCAGCAAATCACCAACGATGCGTGTACCAAAAGCGTCAGCAGTGTGGTCGCGGCGTTGGCTTTCTGTCGCACCATCACTGACACCACGTCGCCGCACGGCAGCTCTCAAACTCCCTTCTTCATGCCCTTCTCTTCTCGACTCTATTCTAAAAGCAAACAATGTCTTGCTCCCGCGAGGACCGTTTAAAAGGGATCCTGAAGCCTCTCTCTTTCGTTGTACCTCCAAGTTAGGACCCCAGGTTTTCGACAAAGAAAATCTCGTGCCGTTCCTCGCAGAACCTAATGGTACCCCCGTCGGGTTCTTGAGACCACAAGTCTCTGAAACTCTTTCTTCGGAAAAGGACTTGATGACGCCGTCGGGTTGGGGTGTCTCACTAAAAAATGGCTGGGATTATGATGCGCGGACTGCATATATAAATGATTTGGTAGGGAGATGGAAGAAGCGAGGGCTTTTTGATGATATTCTTCGAGGTGCGCTATTAATTGAGCTGGTGCCATGTACACTGTAATTGACAAGTGCAGGTTGGAGCGATGAATTATTTCCTGTATACGAACACTGGACTTGCACGAGCCGACTTGCGTTTTCGATTGAGAGAGCTGCGTTGCCACTTTTTGGGTTGCCTAATTATGGGTGTTTGATGACTGGTGCGTCTTACTTCTCGTATCAAGTATTTCTCTTATACTAGGTTTTATAGGATACTTTGTCTGTCCGAAAACAAACGAAACTTGGATTTGGATACCTCGACGTTCTCGGCGTAAAAAGACGTGAGTGCCTTGCAAAACTACGTACTCCGCTAATATTTGGCATTCCCAGCTGGCCAGGAAAACTGGATGTCACCGTCGGCGGCGGTCTCGATACCGGTGAAACCCCTCTCAGCACAATAATCCGAGAATCCGTCGAGGAAGCTTCATTTGACGAGGCTCTTGTCTCGTCCTCTATAAATCCGGCAGGTCTGCTAACGCTACACAACCGGAACCCATCGGGATGGCTTCTCCCAGGCGTGTATTACCTATTCGACCTCGAACTCCCAGAGGACAACTCTATCCAGCCAAAATTGACAGTGAGCGCGGAAGAAGGTGGAGAAGTGGAATCTTTCGAGTTGATGTCGGCTCAGGAAGTGCTGGATAATATTGCGGCGGGAGAGTTTAAATCGAGTTCTGCGTTGGCACTGATGGATTTCTTGGTGAGGCACGGGTTGTATACGAGTGAGACGGATGAGAAATATGTGGAAGTTTGTATGGAGCTGAGGCAGAGGTTTTATTGATGGTATGCCGTGTTCTCCAATATTGTTCAGTGCTTTTCGGCTGCAGCTTGATATCGTGAATAGAATCCCTTCTTGGAGATCGCGCAATAACGTGTTCCGAGTATGTCTATTACGACAACCTCGAAATCGCCCAATCCTTAGTTACATTGGTTTTTTGGAATCGTGAAAATTCTCCATCGATGTACCTTCTTTCAACTACTGTCACCACGATGGCTCCCAAATGTAGGCAAGGAAATACCGAGAAGTACCATGAACATCGCTAGGGAAGAACTTGAACATTGTTAATTACGACTACATCCTTTCGACTCTCGTGCCCCGTTCAACTGGAGGTCGCGCGCGGTGCGCGAGACTAGCTATAGCTCTCATAATTTTATAGTATCCAGCCGCAAAAAGAGAGAAAATGAGGCCGTAAAGTACGAGTCTTAAGAACAATATTTGCACTTGGCTGCCAACTCGATGAAAGACGACCAAGCACCCTTTCCCAATAGTTTCTGAACCATCGTGACAAGTTCTTTCAGCGAGCAGACGGGGAAAGTGATAAGATGCATTGAGAAGATTATCTTCATATTACCAAAAGCAAGCGAACAACATCGATACGCCTTTCAACTTTGAAGCCGGCTTGCTTATTGAAACTGACGCGTCCTGAAGCTTGTTGGAGTTATAGAACTCTACACCAGCATTGAAACTACCGTAGTACTACTCAAGTAATTTGGCAGCCTCCTTCCCAGGCGGTCCGTCGTTCCGTCGATTTTTGATCTCCGCGTAAACCTTATTGAATCTGAGAACGGTGGTTTACCTCCTTACCGCCTGGCACATTTCGGGGCGTGTCTTGTTTGTCCCCTCCGTCCGGACAGCCGAATAGTTACCTAGAATAGTATTTCCTACGTCATCTAATCAGATTTTTTTTCATGTCCACTGTGACTTCACCTAATAGTGCAGATGAGCCGACTCCAGAACGACTGGACAAGCTTGCAGAGAAAGCAGAGGCTGCCTTTGGGTACCGACCGCTCCTTAGCTCTTGGCATCAGCTCCATAAAAAACATGTCTTCACAATTGCTCGCACTGGTTTTGGCAAGACCCTCACATTTTGGTTACCATTGCTTGCAAGACCCAACGATATTCTCATCGTTGTCACCCCACTCAATATCCTCGCCAAGAAAAATGCAAAGGAAGTTATGGAGCATCTCAGGATTAACAGAGTTGCAGTCACAGCAGCAAATGCAGATGAAAATACTTTTTAAGGTGTGTAATACATGTCTGGGCAGTGTACTATAGGCTCTGACCACCCAGATGCGCAGCTCAAGTACCGAGGGATTGGTACACACCAAATACACGTGTAAGACGGAGGGGAAGCTTTTAGCAAACAAGCCACGCCCTGAAATGTGCCAGGTGGTTAGTTGTGTAAACCCCGTTCTCAGATTCAATAAGGTTTACGCGGAGATTGAAAATCTACAGAACGACAGACCGCCTGGGAAGGAGGCTGGTAATTTGGTAGTGTATGACTGATCTCCTGCGTAGACTATGTCGACCTGTCTACCATGCTACTGTCAGGTAATTATGCAATGTCAACGGATGAAAGAGAACGGTCCGTCAACACAATATCTTCCGACGGAAGGGAGAAAACAATCTATCGTAGGCCTTTTTTTTGGATGAGTGATAGGATCATCAGCGATCCAACAGATCTATCGTAGGTCCTGATTCGAGTCGCAGAGTAACAAGTTAGGCTAATACTACCTTAATGTAGTACACTATCTCTGCAGTCCCAAATCCTGATTAGTTCAATCAGCACCAAAAGAATAGGATAATGACATAAGAGGATATTTGACACCCACAACCAAAAGAATTGAAAGATATTTGACACCCACAGACTTGAACAGGAGTAAACCTAGTCTGGGCAGAAATGGAA
Organism: Stygiomarasmius scandens; assembly: GCA_037954225.1. Lineage (NCBI taxonomy): Eukaryota > Fungi > Basidiomycota > Agaricomycetes > Agaricales > Campanellaceae > Stygiomarasmius > Stygiomarasmius scandens. The sequence continues at coordinate 348,297 of JBANRG010000002.1, read as the reverse complement.
TTCGAATGGATCACACAACAGGTTACGAATGACTCAGCTTGAGTGACTCCAGTGAGAAATGATTGCAGTATAGCAACCCTGGAATGACTGTAAAGAGAAGGAAATGCTGTTGAATGGCACACACAAGATGGGGAGAAGTAATTCGCATCAGTACCCTAGTATTGTCAACCAAAGAACAACAGTTTCCAAAGAATGGCAAATTCCATTTGAGTGATTGCATCATGTGACCATAGGTTTGTTTCAACATCCATCTCACTTATCGTCAAAGTAGTATGCAGCTCCAAACCTTCTGGAACATCAGAGGCGAGCCAGAGCGACTGGAACCTATCCCTGACAGTTTTGAGGACTGGAAATTAGGAGACAAGCTTAGTACCGAGGAGTCGGTAATTCATACTCAACTCAAAAACCTGCTGGGATCTCGAATTTTGGCTACAAGGCTTCTGGCATCATCAGTCAACATCATTGGTTCCATCTCTTGCGCTGTGGTCTTTCTTACTCATGTTGGTATACCAGACCATGGAAGTGAAACTTTCGAATAACCAAGTTATCATCTTCAAACAGATACTGTTCCAAGGTTGCGTGCAGAGGAAACAAAAATTTAATGGCGAGATTGGTATGATGCATTTGTTAATGCCTCATAAAGAAATTGCTGTCCCCCAACTATATCAGAGTGGTTCTATTGATGATTATGGCTATATGATCATCGAGAAGCTTCCGGGAATTCACGTTTTTAATTCTTATGGTTCCCTTAACACTTCATCAAAAGTAGGTTCTATCAGAAGCAAAGGGACGCATTCTTACTGACCACTATGTTGAAAGGCAGCAACAGTAGAGACATACACTTCCATGATGTTATGGCTCTTTCGATATCCTCTACCCACTTACAATGAAATTGGTTCAATTTCATTCAATTGCACTGATGAGACCTTGAAGATCAATCCTTGACTTTACTTCCAAGATTTCTTGCCAAACTTAGTTTTTGGGAATTTGGAGGACTATGTTGACTCCTTAATTGAAATGACTTGTAAAGTCTGTCTCAAGACTGAAGATTCTGTGACATACGCTCAATCTTCCGAGAACTTGCAGAAACTCAAGCTTGCTCTGCATGGGATAATGGGCAGTCTCTGTGATCCACACCTTCGTTGGTGTGCCCTAAAACATGATGATCTTCGCCCTCATAATGTTCTGATAGATCCTGAAACAGGGAATGTCACTGGAATCATTGACTGGGAATATCATTCTGTTCAACCTGCTATACTGGTTGCACAATATTCGTCTTGGCTGATCTATTCTGGTCAACTGGATCCTCACTTTGCTACTGAAAACACCTATTGGAATGACAGTCCTCAAGGATGCAAGCAGTACAGGGCTCTGTTTGAAGGAGTAAGTACTATGTTGCCTTTCCATAACAATGGAAATCATGATACTTTTACAGATTGCTAAAAGCCAGGATCCAGAATACTACGATTGCCTCACCAAAGGAAGGAACTTGTGAGATGGACTTGATTGGTTGGTTCCAGAGGACTGTGACCCAGGATGTGAGAGAATGGCATTATGGCTCAAAGTAACCTTTGGTAACCTGAATGGATTTACATGATTTAGTTGCAATAGAAGGAGTGATGCTTTTTGGTGTGTCACAATCACTGATGTAAACTGCGTTCTAGATGTGCTAATGGAATAAGAGACACATGTATTTAGGCACCTGCCCAAGTTGTGGGACCACCTTTGATGAATTACCACACCTCCTTACAGCTATTAGCAGTACTTAGGGCGCAGCCAAAATTTTCATGTGCAACCATTCTTCCAGGCCATTCTTCTGGCCCAATCTTCCAAGTGGTTGAAGTGTCATGTGACTGCCTATGTGTCACAACATCTCAAGCTTCTGAGAGCTCTACGATTATGGCCAGAGCCAAGCCTGCTGTCCCCATTCTCGCTGTCATTATTCCTGTGACCTCAAAAGCTGTGTCATTTACCAGTTCTATGAGCTGGAAGAGAGATATCTCGAAGTCTTGATATGCCAGTTCTCTATGAGCTGTGCAGCATAAGCTGCACTCTTTCTTTTACCCATGCAGATGTGGTAGGACCAGGTAGGTAGAGACATTTAGACATGTGGCTGTTTGATTTTCCCTTCTTGCTTACAGTGACAGTCCCATAATACTTATATAGCCTACTTGCATTGCTCAATGCTCACTGGCATACTTATAATAGTACATACAGAGGGAACCCAGAAGACTAATGTATGTATCATGAGTAAGCCAAGTGTTGAGTGCTTGAGCAGCGATAGTATGCCTTGGAAGATTGGCTTGAAAGATTGGCCACACGTGAAAATTTTGGCTGTGCCCTAAGTACCACTAATAGCTGTAAACTAGCAAATCAAAATGAGATATCAACAAATTGACCTTGTGGGTCTTTACACTCCCTTTGATGACTGTTTTTCCCTTTTTGTTCTTATTCCCATGCAGGTCAATGGCTAATGGGCCTCATGTTAAACTATGGCAATCCCTCATGTCTCTGCTTCTTCAAACTCAACTGACTTGACATAATGTAATGTTTTTGTGACTCCCTTGTTGAGCAGGTGGTGAGGATTTCATGGTGCTATCCTAGTGGCTCTGAGATACAAAGGCTCTATAGAAACTGAATATTCAAAGATTTTCAACAGCCCAGTCTGTCACGGTTTCACATTATACTGAAGGTAAGATGGTTGTTTGCCATCTTACTCAATGCTGATCTTCTTTTTGCTGCATGAAGTTTTACTCAACTCGCAACCCATATAACTAATCTCTATCTGACGGAATGGTTGACAACAATGTTCAGGTATGCAGTTAGCTGTGGTATCCTCTTGAGTCCTGACTGAGGAGCCCAATCTACATTCTAGATCCCTGTTGATGAAGCAGTTTGCTGCCCTGTCTGCAATCAGTGGATGAAGAGCACCACAAGTGGGATCCACGTTTGTCCTGGTCCACCTAGCACTAAATGATTGTAATGGCCATGCAATATGCACCAAGTCAGAGTTGTGCACATAATTTACTTATCTCTTCCAAGCTGTAGCAGTTTTCTTTACAAATTTACATGTTCAAATGTGCAAGTAAACTTATGTTTTTGTTGTTGAAAATGCATTTTCCTGCACCAAAAAAAAGGACAGACTTGTGGAGTTTTAATCAACTTTGATTGGCCCTACATAGCCTGGTGACCTGTGCCTTCACAAGAGTTCAGATTCTTGTTGTGAAGAGCAACCTCAATAACATGGAGCATCTTTTAGAAGGGCCTGCTTCAGGTCTAGGCCTGGTGTTGATGACATTGCCACACTCTCTTCTCACAATTCCACTTAAAAAACAAATAATGTCTTTCTTTTGTGAGGACTGTTCAAAAGGGATCTTAAGGGTCCCCCTTTTGCTGTACTTCTAGACTGGAGCTGCAAGCTTTCAAGAGGGAGAATCTTGGGTGGAACCTAATGTGTTGGTTTTCTGAGACCACAAGCCTTTAAACTCTCCAAAAAAATACTTGGTGATACTGTCAGGTTGATTGTCTCTGAAAATTGGTTAGACTATAATGCATATATGAATGCTTAGTTGAGAATTGGGAGAAACAAGGCTTTGTGGTGATCATTGAAGTGCGCTATTGTTTTGGCTATATGAGCTATGCAATTGACAAGATTGTTTACACAGATCAGATATATTCTGTATATGATCACCTGGACCCACATGAGTCATCTTTTGTTTTCAATTGAGAAAGCAGTGTTGCTGTTTGGTTCCCTAATTACAGTGTTGTGGATTGTGATGAGCAGAGCAAATCACCTGTGCCATAGGCATGGCTTCCACACTGGCAGTTTGTCATGAATAGAATTCCTTCTTGGAGATTGTGCAATAACATGTTCTGAGTATGTCTATTACAACAGTCTCAAAATTGGTTAAGTTAGTTTTTTGAAATCATGCAAGTTCTCCATCAATGTGACTTCTTTGAACTACTGTCACCATGATGGCTCCAAAATGTAGGCAAGAAAATGACTACATTCTTTTGACTCTTGTGCCTGTTCAATTGGAGGTTGCAGGCATTGTGCAAGACTAGCTTCCATAATCTTATAGTATTTGGCCACAAAAAGAGAGAAAACAAGGCTGTAAAGTGTGAGTCTTAAGAACAGTGTTTGCACTAGAGTTCCGCATGAGTCCAGGTCAGTGGCAGGTACCTGCAAGTAGATCTGCAATAATACCTGCAGGTAATTGACCTGCAGATCCAGGTACCTGTTTCCCATGGATTGGAAGCAGGTAGTGGGTAGACACTTTGAGCAGGCAGGTACCTGTACTACTTCTAAAGAAATTAAAAACAGAAACTTTTCATACATAAAGGTGTAGATACTTTTGTATAAGGGCCTGTTTGGTAAAAGTTTCTAAGTAACATGTACTGGTATTTGTGAAATTTCCATATGTACCAACTGTGGGATATGTATGCTACCATTGATCCGAATATTTTCCTCTCCCATCCACAACACACACCATGGTGTGCACACATCCCAGCTCTCCCCGGAGGCAGTCCTCGTGTATACCAACTCATCTGAGTCATGATAAGCAAAAACAGTGTGCATTCATAGCGGTTGTTGCATTGATTGCACTGGTTGGTGCATTGATGGTCATCAACAACACTTGGAACTGCCTCAACCCAGAGCCATACCATATGTCGCGTTTATCAGGTAGGGAATGGGTTGAGGAGCTTGAGCTGGGTCACTGGGATTGCATGAGGAACTCCCTAGGATTTAGACCAACCTTGTTTCAGAAGCTGGAGAAGGAGTTGATTGAGAAAGGGGGACTGGCTCTGAGACAGTGGATTGATATGACAGAACAGCTCACCATCTTCTTGTATCAAGCCACCACCAACAGCTCTGTGCGAAAGACAGCCGAGAGGTTTCAGAGGAGCTTTGAGACCATTTCCAAGTGCGTCGTTGTTTTTCTCTCAACAGACCATTGTCTCATTTTTGTTCCTGATATGCATGTGAATTATATGATTCACTTGTTGTATTTCCATGTACCATCATTGTGATTTATAGAGGAATTACAGAGATCCTTTCTGAAATCTATCCTGTATTTCATACTGAAAAAACTTCAACGTATTACAAGATGACATATTGTGACTGCATGTCACACTGTATTTTCCAGGAATTACAATACTATCTGTTATGTATTTCCTATGTAATCCACTTGAATTTACATATGAATTACAGAAATGGCTACTGGATTTTTTAAAATGTATTTTCCTATTGAAATGCAAAGATATTACAGACAGAATTACTATGACTATTTGTCACACTGTAATGTTTCCTGTATATCTTCATGATTTACAGAGGTCATACAGGATGTCAAAACAAAAGTGGGTGTTCTGTATTTTTTTCTGTAATGTTTGAGGAAATACATACTGAAATGTATAGGATAATTCCCCTGTAATTTCACTGAAATGTTGATGATTTACACTGATTTGCACCCAGTGTAAGGACACTTGAACACAAGTGAAATGAGACAACAGATACAATTGAGGCTCTGGTATAACAGTACAACACCTCGTATTTATACTTGTAGCTACTGTATGTGTGTGAGTCCATAGATAAGAAAGAACAATAAAGCATCGCTTGTGTGCAGCACTAGTATAGCAGTGTAAGACAGGTGATAACAGGAAAGACAATAAGACAATAGGAAAGTTGTAAAGATGAGTCAATAGAAGTGAGCGTCACACATTTGGCACTTTAATTATAACCAGATTATATCCAAAAAACTGGTTATAATTCAAGGTCACAAATGTTAAAACATGAATTGGGGTTACAGCTAGATTATAGACAGTTATAATCCTCTAGTGTCAAGATTATAGCCAGATTATAACCAGCTATAACCAGCTATAATCTGTTATAATCTGGCTATAATGGGTTGAAAACTGGACAATATTATAACATTTGTGAACTTGAGTTATAACCAATATTTTTAGATATAATCTGGTTATAATTAAAGTGCCAAATTTGTGACGAGATAGATGTCATGTATCATATGGATAGCTATACAAGCAAGTCAGATAGAAGTAAAGAATAGAAACAAATATAGTCCTGTGCATAATGTGAATTGTAGATTCCAACAGTATCTGCCAGCAGCACACTGCTGGCCCACATAAACCAAGTTGGCAGTGGAGTTACAGAACTTGCTTGCTCTATACCAGTGGCATTGAAACTACTGTAGTGCTACTCATTCAGGTAATTTGGTAGAGTATGACTGGCCTCCTGCATAGATTACTAATGTCCACCTGTCTACCATGCTACTGTCAGGTAATTACTGCCTTTGCATAATCATCTGCACTTGCCAATTTTTTTGTATTATTTATTTTTATTTGCTTTTTCAATTTAAAACTTGTTCAAGACCTTGAAAGACTTCAGGGTCTTCAAAGGCAGAGGTCATCCCACCAAAACTAAATAGGAAATCAAATAAAAACAAGTAAAGCAAAAAATTCTGTGAGTGCAGATGATTATGCAAAAAGCAGTATGCAATGTCAAAGGATGAAAGAGAATGGTCTGTTAACACAATATCTTCAAAATATTACATAATATATTTTCAAAATAATCCACTATGAAATATTTTAATCTTCCATCAAAATATTTTCTGTATATTTTTATCAGTGTAACATCCTCCATTTCATTCCACAAGGGCAGAACTTGAACATTGTTGCCACTAACATTATGACTACATCCCTTCAACTCTTATCCCTGTTCAACTGCAGGTCACAGGCAGTGCTCAAGACTAGCTCTCATAATTCTATAGTATCCAGTTGCAAAAGAGAGAAAACAAGGCTGTAAAGTATGGGTCTTAAGAACAGTATTTGCACTTGGACACCAACTTGATGAAAGACAATCAGGTTCCTGATATCTTCTGAATGCATCATGACAAATTCTTTTAGCAAGCAGACAAGGAAAGTGATAAAATGCATGGAGAAGATTATCTTCATATCGAAAGCAAGTGAACAAACATCAATGCACCTTTGAAGCTAGCTTGCTTATTAAAACTGATATGTCCTCAGGAAGCTTGGTGGAGTTATAGAATTTGCTTGCTCTACACCAGCATTAACACTATTTTAAATATAGAGTCTTGATAGGGAATCTGATAGCAGATGATGAAGATGTGAAGGTGGAGGCACAAGATGTTACGAGTCATGTTGATATCCATCACTACCAAAGCCACTGTTTAGGTTCATCCGGCATTCAAGGCTTCTGAAAAGGCATCTCGGTAGAAGCTTGCATGTCTCATTGGCTGAATTTGGAGGATAACGCCTTCCTCTGGCATCATGATATTTTCCTATGGAAACCACAGAAGTCAACATCTAGAGGGATATTGTGTCATAGTTAGCTAGCAATACTCTAGGCAACCATAAATATTTTTATTTCTTTACTTACCACAAATTCAGATCCCTACTCTAATATTTAAACCTCTTGAAATTCATAGTACATCCTTAGCATCAATATTTTGTAACCCACCTACTCGGAATCCAACTTTTCCCAGCTCTCTCTACAGTTTTAAACTGCTACTTGGTAAATCGATTGTCAACAACAACATATCCCATCAATCAATTCAACACTTTTCCCCATTTGTCTACATTTCAATCAGTTTAACATTGATTGATATCTGTCAATATCCTTGACAGCCAGCTCTATCAGTCTTGACAATTTTGGGTCAATTGATCAACTTACAATTACAGTAATTCCTTTCATGGTTGAACCATAGCCAATCTGCCCAGCAGTCATGACAGACACTCAGACCTCGAGACTTCTCGAGCTCAAACCCCAAATCTGCCACTTATTACTAAAACCAAGCTGTTACATTTAATACAAGATTTTTTGTCGTAACCAGTTACTATACTGTGCAAGTAAAACCCTCCACTTGTCACTACACACACTTGGTTGAACACTCATGGACCAATAGCTCAGTGGTTAGAGTGAGGTCACTAGTTATGCCTAGGTCCTGGGTTCAATCCCCAGTTGGTCCAAGTCATATTTATCCTGAGATCAAGTCACCACAACATTTTTTACTATTCCGACAATTACAAAATAACACGCGTCCTAACACAAGATTACAACAAGGCAGATGAGGGTGTGAGTATGTAGATTGGGTGGGCATGTACTAGGTAATGGTAAGGTAATAGTAATGCAGCGGGACATCTATCACAGAAGAAACTATGTATGATGGAGCTATGAGTGTCCGCATCAGATAGTATCAGTAATTGAAAGAAGAAATGAAGTAGGGTTTCAATGGGACTTTATGACAATATTATAACATTTTTATCACATCATATCAGTTACCACAACATTTACCAATCTTACAGTGAGTTTACAATAAAGTAAACTTGTCATATATCACCAGATTTACTGAGATATCATAGCCTAGTGTGAAGGGAATCAGTTCTTGCAGCAAATCTTATAGACTGTGATAGGGATAAGCTGTGATTGTTGGAATTTTGGTCTTTTTCAATAGCAGCCATGAGAACAACACAAACAGGATACAGTGCCTCAATTGAAATACATCAGAGAGAAATTTTAGAAATTGGCAAGTAAAACTCACTGTTACATTTGGCATTATTGTTGCATATGTCTGAAATATCAAAGAGTCTGTAGTCCAAATGATTGATATCAGTGTGTACAAAATCTGAGGGAAGAATAATCTGCTTTGTAATTCTGTACCATGAGGGAAGGAATTACACTCACCCACAGCATACAGTAGATGAAACCAGACTCAACTAAAAGAATTAATATTTTTTGAACTTTATTGACTGAGCTGTCACTTGATTGGAGATTGAGCCTAAGATTCTGACGATGATGCCTGAGTGGAAAGAATTTTAGCAGTTATGAATAAGGATACTACAAAAGTAAATCACCATGCTTTATAGGCAATCAAAAGCGTTGCAAGTATATTAGTTACCAGCAATGGCAAAGACATCATGAGGATTGCATTTCTTCCTCCAAAGTCTGCCGAATCTTGTAGAATCTTTACAGCACCCAAAATTGCATCTACAAATGTTCCAACTTGTGTTCATGCATGAGCTCAAGTTTCAGAATAGATTTGATGAATTTCTTACTGCAAGATCCAATGACACAGGTAGCCAGGGTAATTTTGACAAAACGATTATGTGGAAACAGTATCCATGCTCTCCAACACACAATAATATCATTGACAAGATACTGATATATTTGAAAAATGGATCAAAAACATGGCTAATAGCATGGCTAATAGAAAACTGCTTACAATGATTCTTGCAAAAAAATTCTCAACAATAATAAGGGACAGCTCTTCAGAGATGGAAACAGGTGGGTTAAAACCCAGTGTTTCACATGTTAAAAGGTAGAATTCTGTGGAGACAGCTGCATATGAAACTGTAATTGCCAACATAAACACTGTGAGTGTCAACAGATATTGTCTTGCCCTAGATTGTTGGAGACCCTTGGTTCTGGAGGTTGTATAATGATTCAGCAAGGGAATATCATTGCGAGTTTAGATAAGAAATCCTCACATAAATAAAACTATGGTTGCCAATGAGAAAGTTATGTATACACCAAGAAATACAAAGTTGATAGCTGTTTCAACAATAGCCTCTCTTATGCCTTTGATATCATAGTTTGTGAGTGGCTGTGATTGCTGTACTAAAGGCATAGATCCAGTGTACTTTTTGGACAGAAAAAATTAAATGTTATCATATTTTAAGCAGAAATATTCCAGAGTATTATACCCACCTCGAGGTAGAAATCTAGTTGAGGATCAATTTGGCGATCGAAAATTGTTAGATGACTATATATACAATAAAATATATCATTCCATGAAAATATCCGTCACCCACCCACTCCATTAATCAATCAATCAATCAAGTTGTATGAATTTCATCATAGTAAGACACTTGGCATCACCATCTGGAGCCCAAAACAAGACAAATTTAAGGGGGGAAAACTTAGAATTATTACTGTCGGAAGCAGTCTCCATCATATGTGCCTGAAATCCTGCCTGAGATCAAAGCACTGGTGGACAAGCAAGGTATTACGAAGGCTAATCTAGACAAGATGTACAAGCTCGATAGCTTCATCAAAGAAAGTTTGCGACTTCATGGAAGTGCCAAAAGTAGGATTGTCATCTTATTCTAAGGCTCTATAATTCATATAGATATCCTTCAGTTGCCACGTCGCATAAAGTCATGAAAGACTTTACTTTTTCTGATGGGACAAGCATTCCTGCAGGTAGCACCATAGCTGCTACTGGTTATGCCATTCACGATAAGGTATGCTATGTACACAGTTGCTAAGACGAAGCACGCGCTAATCATATGGCATGAATCGACTAGAAAATTTATCCAAATCCGGAGAAATTTGACGGTTTTAGACACTTCCGCAAGCCTGAACAACGCAGAAGATGAACCTTTTAAATATCAGTTAGCACGGAGTATATGGTCTTTGGGATTGGAAGACATGCGCGGTGAGTACTGAGCTATTTGCATGTCTTCTATCGCCCTTTGACTTATGAGCTGAACACAGCCCTAGGATTTTTGGTTGCTACAATACCCAAAATCATGCTTGTCCATATACTGCTAACATACAAGGTTAAATTGGAGATGGAAGGCATACGCCCCCCTGATAAATGGCGGGTTGTAGTGCCGCATCAAACAGCAGGGGTTATGTTTAGAAGGCGTAGTCAATGAGCCAAGAGAAAGCTGCATATAGCGTGTACTGGTTATATCACGAAAACATAGCGTACTGTAGGGGCCGATTAAAAGTTCGAATTGCCGAGTAGCCGGAAATGCCGCTGAGTGCAGAATCCTTGGAAAGCCGTTCAGAATTCACGGGCCACAACTGCTAGTAACCAAGACTGCGGAATAGAAAGTTACTTATCTCGATGCTCTGAAAGATAGTTCAGTGAATTTTCTGGCCTTCAATTTATCCGAGCACAGAGTATTATTTTGGGGTGACAGCAAGATAAGTATAAACAAAGGCCGTCCCTTCACGCGCCATGTACGAGGCCGAAATATATTATTGATGATAATTTAAAGCGAGATAATGCCGGTCATCTTGTACACGGTACTTCCGACCCATGAAAATGACCGTATCTTCCAAAGTAATCGCTACCGCTTGGGCAAGGAAGAATTGAAATGGGCGAAAGTCAAACGACCGGGCGTGAATGATGCTTGAGAGGAAGAAGGCGATGTAAAGCTATGTATACGAGGATGCAATACTACCGTGAGGGAAGCCAAAGATGCGGTGTGCAAGGAATTTGCCGTGCGATGAGAAGATCTATAATGAAAGTTGAAAGCGTTCCTCCAGGAGAAATGTTTGGAATATGAAATCACCCTTCGCAGTACTTTGCTGATGCCATGTCATCCTGCAGGAAGTTTTGTTTCGATAGATCAGAGACGTAATTGTTTATGACGAGTAGTTCATACTAACCCCCAAAATCTACGAAGAGTGTAAGAATCTCCCCAATTCCCAAAAATATTCGGCCAAGAACTGGGTTTGGATATGCCAGTTCCAACGCACAGCAACGAGAATATGAGGTGGTTGACAGTGAGTGCCGATCTCGTTCTAAAAAAGAAAAGTACGGTTGCCCAGAGTCGCCATGACAAGGGCTGCTGGCTAAACAAGGGTGCATGTTTTGAACTGGATCAGAGGAGACAAGGATAGATGCGATATCATTGCCGATTAAAGCTTGGTGAGATTAGGAAGGGGTGGAATACTCGACTTAGGCTCGAAATTCCATCCTACTCCTCGAGGTGAAAGCCAGAGCTGGACCACCCATTTGAGACGTGACCAGGCCCCAAAGTTTGAGATCGTTTCTCGTTCTCCAACCTGGCGGAATTCCCGCTGGATATCGGTGAACAAAATAAAGTCAGAGGCCATGAGAGTGTCTAGAAGGACCTGCACACGTATCGCATCCTCACAGTCTGTGCGAAAATAACAGTAACTGCTGATAGCAACGACTGGCAGCCAGAGTGACCATCGGTACGAGAAGGATCGGACAACAAGTCCAACGAGAATTACGAATTTCACCAAAATAAAAGATAGGTCATGGCTCTTCAGAAAGCGAGGACGGTGAAGGTTGTCGTCGTCGAGTGCCAATTTTAGTAAGGTGTTAAGCTTGGCACAGATATCGGAATACCTCATAGGACAGGTGGAATGGTAGCACTATGAAACTCCCTTAATCGAATATGCATATGAGTGTGGGTGAACCGGAGTTGACGAAGCAGGAACCTTGATCTGACATTTACTCACGATCTGTTTGCGACATTAACCGGCCCTGCCCGGATACTTCCCTCTACGCAGAAGGGATTAGACTGCATCTCAGAAAGACAGCTTCAAGAATTGGGGTCTTCCCCCGCATGGCATATGGAGCCGTCTAAATCTGGCCATCTATTTCCACAAATTTTTTGAATTTGTTATGTGGCAATATCGACTTCGTTAGTAAGGCTTACAGCCAAAAAACTGACAGTAAACTGTTCCTTCCACGATACCCCTTATCTGCAGATGGCGGGATATTGTCATACTGGGTCCCTAATTGTTTAATTGTGTCGTCCACCATCGACGACATCTGGTTTTTCAAATAATCGGTAAGTTTCTACCAGGGCGTATTATTATCTGGTTCGATCTCACAGTTGAAATCCTCGAACGTGTAAAGTGAGGCCTTTCTCAGCTAAAAATCTTGAATTTCGATGAGATTCCATATTGCATGTCAATGAACACAGAAAACATAGGGTGGAGAATATGCCAGTTCTACACCACTTGATCATGTGCATTGTTGCTTATCCCTATCGAAGCTGCAGGGGCGAAACACGGACTTCATCATAGAGAAAGGAAGGTCAGAAGAACTCCAATCATGGACTCGTTACTGCTCCAAATGCCTAGAAAAGATTAGTTGGACTTGGATATGTCCAGAAATTCATATCAGAATCCATGTCAGCGCTCAAAGAACAAGGCACTCGTCTCTGGAAATGGAAGAGCCTTCCCAACAGATTCACAATGGTGACCATAACACGCACCATCACTAACTGGTACAACGTCTCTGGATTCAAGGTCTAGTCAGGTATAAAAAGTGGCAAGATTTTGAGGTGCCTCTTATCAAGACCTCTTGTCACAATATGGAATCCGCTTCTCAGACTAAGACTGGATCGCTCACCATCGTCGGTACAGGTATCGAGAGCATCGGTCAAATGACGCTCCAGGCCTTGTCGTATATCGAAGCTGCATCCAAAGTCTTTTACTGCGTTATCGACCCTGCGACTGAGGCTTTCATCCTTACCAAGAACAAAAACTGCGTCGACTTGTATCAGTACTACGACAATGGCAAGTCCAGAATGGATAATTACACCCAAATGGCTGAGGTAGGTGTCCTATACATTGATTTTGGTAGATCGCGGATTGATGCTTCCGTAGCTCATGCTCAGGGAAGTTCGCAATGGCCTTGATGTTGTTGGCGTATTCTATGGTCATCCAGGAGTGTTCGTGAACCCTTCGCACCGAGCACTGGCTATTGCCAGAAACGAAGGATACCGAGCGCGGATGTTGCCAGGAGTATCTGCTGAGGACTGTCTCTTTGCCGACTTGTGCATTGATCCCTCGAACCCCGGTTGTTTGACCTACGAAGCATCCGATTTCCTCATCAGGGAAAGGCCGGTGAACATTCACAGCCATTTGGTCCTTTTCCAGGTTGGATGCGTCGGTATCGCGGACTTCAACTTCAGTGGATTCGATGTAAGTATCTCGCCCATTGATGGATCAAAATTATTTTCAAACATTGCCGCCTTTCAGAATTCGAAGTTCACCGTATTGGTCGATCGCCTCGAGCAGGAGTACGGTCCAGACCATACCGTCGTACACTATATCGCAGCTATGATGCCTCACCAGGATCCGCTCACCGACAAATTCACAATCGGACAACTCCGCGAGCCCGAAATCGCAAAACGAGTGGACGGTGTTTCGACCTTCTACATCCCTCCGAAAGCCAGGAAGGATATCAACACCGATATCATCCGTCTCTTGGAGTTCCTTCCTGCCGGAAAAGTTCCCGACAAGCACACTCAGATTTACCCACCCAATCAATGGGAGCCTGATGTACCTACCCTACCTCCCTATGGACGGAATGAGCAGGCCGCCATCGGTAGGTTGCAGGCTCACACTCCTCCCGAAGAGTATCAGCCTCTCGCCACCTCCAAAGCCATGACCGACGTCATGACCAAGTTGGCTTTGGATCCCAAGGCGCTCGCCGAGTACAAGGCGGATCACCGTGCCTTCGCTCAGTCCGTGCCTGATTTGACGCCTCAGGAAAGAGCAGCTCTGGAGCTGGGAGACTCGTGGGCCATCCGGTGTGCTATGAAGAACATGCCTTCCTCTCTCTTGGAAGCTGCTAGCCAATCCGTCGAAGAAGCATCCATGAACGGTTTCCCATGGGTTATCGTTACGGGTATCATTGGGGTTATCGGTTCGGTTGTGAGCAGCGCTTGATCGTTGGTCAGAACATGCTTGTTTGTTGTTTCGGAAGTTCTTATGATGATAATTATGGAAAGTTGTGGAAAATCGTGTACCTACGAAGGAAAGCAATTTTGTAACATTAGCTTTTGATCTACATCGTCTGTTTTGCCAAAGTTTTTCTTAGAGTTCAAGTGCAATGCGGTACCTGCGGTGCTACGTACTGATGCTTACTCGGCGTACCAAATGCCAGGTGTTCCCAGGTGTTCCCTCAGACCAAGACATAGTGTTCGTTTTCTCTGTTCTAAAAATCGCGATATTTAGTTTGTTCTGAGTTTTCCGGGCCCGGGGTCGACGTCGTCCAAGTAAAGTTTTGCTGGCCTGGGTTGGTCAAGACTCAAGCACGGCTGCACGTGGAGACGGTCGTGACCTTGAGTCATGGCGCCTGAGCGGTCCCGTCATTTTGTACTCTTACCACCACCATGTCTTCATCGACTCAGCCAACAGACGCGTTCTCCAAACCTCCTCCTAGGACTGCTGATCTCGAGGAGACATGGGCTTTTTTGATCAACGGTGTCGACCACATAATGAACAGAATCGACACAGGTCTGACTTTCCCCAACTACACTAGTCTTTACACAACTGTGTACAACTACTGTACGTCAACGAAGATGCAAGGGAAGCAGGACAATAATAGGAGTAGGCTTTCTCGTCTTGCTAGTCGTGTGCCGCTCTGACAGATGCTTTTCATCAGCCGGTGCCAACCTCGTGGGTGCAGATTTGTACGCAAAACTGAGCGAGTACTTTGTGGAGCATTTTAGACCAATGAAAGAGGTCGGTTCTCTGTCGCGATGCCGTTTTTTCTTGTCTGAGCTATTGCATAGAAAGCCACAGGGTTGCAGGACGAGGAACTTTTACGATACTATGCCGCCGAATGGGATAGATACACTACAGGTGCTAACTATCTTAATCGATTGTTCACGTACTTGAACAGATACTGGGTAAAGAGGGAGCGGGACGAGGGAAAGAAGGCTGTATACCAGGTCTACACAGTGTGTATCAAGCGCGCGCTTGTCCATCGTGATCCACCTGACCTTTTGTTTGTTCAATCTGTAGCTTGCCCTTGCACAATGGAAATCTCATTTCTTCTTGCCGATACAACGTGAAAATGCCAAACTCGCCGGCGCCATCCTGCGTCTTATCGAGCGACAACGCAATGGTGAAGTGATCGATCAGGGTCTCGTCAAGAAGGTCGTTTTTTCCTTCGTTTCTCTTGGTCTTGATAATACCGATCCCAACAAAGAGTGCCTCGATATATACAAGGAACATTTCGAGGTGCCCTTCATCGAAGCCACGGAGCAGTATTACAAGAAAGAGTCGGAAGCTTTCCTTGCATCGAACACTGTCTCTGAGTACCTCAAGAAGGCAGAGGATCGTCTCAAGGAGGAAGAAGACCGGATTGAACGCTACCTACACACAAAGACTCGCAAGGAGCTCATCACCAAGTGTGAACATGTGCTAATCCGAGACCACTCTGAGCTCATGTGGGAAAGTTTCCAAAAGCTACTCGATTTCGATCAGGACGAGGATTTGCAGCGAATGTATGCTTTGCTATCTCGCATCCCAGAAGGTCTGGAGCCGTTGCGCAAGAGGTTCGAGCAACATGTCAAGAATTCTGGCTTGTCAGCAATTTCCAAGATTGGCGGTGGCGAAGGAGGTGCCGATATTGATCCCAAGGTCTATGTCGACGCGTTATTGGAGGTGCACAGGAAGAACTCCGAGACAGTTACTCGCAGCTTCAAGGGCGAAGCCGGATTCGCGGCCAGTCTTGACAAAGCCTGTAGAGAATTTGTTAACCGTAACGCGGCTACTGGAACCTCGTCAACAAAGTCGCCCGAACTCATCGCTAAGCATGCTGATATGCTTCTCAGGAAGAACAACAAGATGGCAGAGGAAGAGGATCTGGAGACTGCATTGAACCGTGTTGTATGTCAAGATATCTATATTCTTACTAGTGTGACTGATTAACTTTTCATATAGATGATTCTTTTCAAATACCTCGAGGACAAGGACGTGTTCCAGACATTCTACACCACCAAGTTGTCGAAGCGGCTTATCCACGGCGTGTCCGCGTCAGATGAGAGCGAGGCTAGTATGATCTCCAAACTGAAGGAAGCTTGCGGTTTCGAGTACACTAACAAGCTACAGCGAATGTTTACGGGTATGTGTCATCCCAAACGACTCTAATTTGTCGCTGACTGGTACATAGATATGAGTCTGAGTAAGGATCTTACCGATGCCTTCAAGGAGAAGAATAGCGATGACGAGGGCATTTCCTTCACTATCATGGTTCTCGGTACCAACTTCTGGCCTCTCAACCCCCCCACGCACGAATTCCTCATTCCCAAAGAAATTCTAAGCACCTTCAACAAATTCACGGGCTACTACCAGACCAAGCACTCTGGACGTAAGCTTACTTGGCTATGGAATTATTCCAAGAACGAATTGCGCACCAACTACCTCAATCAGAAGTACATTCTGATGACTAGTGCGTACCAGATGGCCGTATTGACACAGTACAATAAACACGACACTATGTCATTGGAGGAGATCTACGCTGCTACGCTAATTGGGAAGGACATATTGGCACAGGTGCTAGCTCTGTTGGTGAAGGCGAAGATTTTGGTCAATGAGGAGCAGGATCAGTATGACTTGAACCCAAGTATGTTCTATGTTTCTTTTCAGCGTCAAGTTCTGACGTAGTATTGCCAGGTTTCAAGTCGAAGAAGATTCGTGTCAACCTCAACCTACCCATCAAGGCCGAGGTTAAACAAGAATCAAATGAGGTCTTGAAGGCTGTTGACGAAGACCGTAAATATGCTATCCAAGCTACTATTGTCCGGTATGTCACCGCCGAGTTTCGGTTGACTACGCAACGCTAACTTATCTCCTTTTTCACAGAATCATGAAAGCTCGAAAGACGATGAAAAACCAAGCACTTATCCAGGAAGTTATTACCCAAATTTCGCATAGATTTACGCCTAAAATTCCTGACATCAAGAAGGTCTGTCCCTCGCTTTGCTCTCTCTCACGTCATTGGCCTGTACTAAACCTGTTCCCTTTAGGCTATCGAAACTCTGCTGGAGAAAGAGTACATCGAGCGGGTGGATGGTTCAAAGGACACCTTTGCTTACGTTGCATAGATCTGGACTGCTTCGTTCTTTTCGTTGCTCTGCTGTCTTTCTACTCTACATCGAACTCTGCTGTCGTTTCATCTTCCTCATGATCATGATCATATATTGGCATCACATGTACTTCAATAATTGCACATACAATACTAGAAAGAGATTTGTACTACATACGTAGCGTAGACTGCCGACTAAATTCTTTGCAAGAGCGACGCTGCTGAGATAATTTTCGCATCCTTTCACTACAACTTCCTCGCGTTTTCACCCCATAGTGTATTCACCGTGTTGCGTTCTCGATCTCAGCCTTTGAGGATCAGGTCAACTTCCATTCGTACCATCTTATTCTATAACCAAAGACGGCGTCTAATCAGCATAGCTGGAAGACTAAATGGAATGTAAAGCTTAAGCTAGAGTCCAGGCGCTCGTGAAATCAAAACAACCTTTTTCCTGAAATGCGTGCTTGTATACCGCGTCTGTTCATTTACTTACGACAGGTTTCCATGTAGATGCAAACAAGCTTCTGGCGCCTCCATTTTCGTCAGCCCTGCCGCAGTTTCAAGAGTGTCCGTCGTCGAAAATGGTAGTCCCCGTTGGCTCCTATGATGTCCGTTTCCGCTAGATTCGCGAGGATTCACAACGGAATAAAGTTTCTCTGATCTTAAGACAGGGTTTTAAGAACTCATGGATGGTCACATAGGATATCCCTACCATGGCTCATACTGTGATTTGGCCCAAGAAAGCGTTCTTCTATCCCATCGGAAACACTCCAGCAATTTGTCTTACCGACCACCTACCACCTGAAAGATCAGCAGACATATTACTTCTGGGCTGTGGTGATGCCAGGAACGTCCTCTACACTGTCCATGCCGACCATTCTCCTGGTGAGCATCTTCGAACCGAGTTTTTCTCGTAGCTAACCGTCCCGAATAGACCGTACTCTGGACTTTACATGTTGTGATTGGGAGCCCGCGATTTTAGGTGAGTCTGGTATTATGCTATGGTCATCTCTGATCCTCATCTTGTGGAACACTGTAGCCCGTAACATCATCCTTTACACGTTTCTAGCCGATGGGGAACCAGCCGACAAGCTTTGGAATATCTACTATCACTTCTTCCTTGACCCCCTTTCGTTGGAGCTCTTGTTCACGCAATGCGAAAAACTCCTTCGCTTCAGTTCGACTTTGGACACATGGGACCAGTCCCCATATGGTGCCCTTCTGCCGTTCTGCGAGTCGTATACCCTCACCGAAGTACGGCGTCATTGGACACTTTATGTACAGATGAAGGAAATGCCAGTCCATGCGATACAAAAGATGAAAAGTGACTTTCATAAAGGGATGGAAAGGGAGTTCTGCTCTCTAGGTTCCCTACATACGAAGAATACTTGCCGCTCTGCTGGGCCTCTTTGCATCGAGGCCGTTGAAATCTTGTCTTCTCACTTCAAGCACTTTTGGACCATGGGTATCACTTTTGGTGATCACGTCGACGAGGCTCTAGCTACGCACCTCAACCCCACTTTTGTTTATTCGCGCGTGGGTAACCGCTTCAACGTCCACTACACCTCCGATCCACTACAGAGTTTCCATCTGGAGTCTGCGTTTATATCAACTCCTGGCTCGTCGCCTTCCATCCATGCTGTAGTTCAGTCAGCCAAACAACAGTTTGCGACGTGGTGCGCCTCTTTCCAAGCCAGACTCGTTAAATCAAATGGAACGGGTCGATCGTCCCTAACCATTCGTTCCTTTGTTGGGGATGCTCTGGCCTTTTGTCAAGCGCTGAAGGACAAGATGTTGCCTGCATATCATACACCATGGACGAGGACTCGCATAACTCTCAGTCAAATTCACAGAGCACCGGCCCTCTTCGATGTGATCAATACGTCGAATTTGATGGATCATTTGGGACTCCTCAACATCCTGCTCGCTGCCACTTCACTTCTTGTTCCACTGCCATCTTCCGTCTTGCACACCGATTCCCTGAAGCTCTTCTTTGATAGTGACTCCTTTGAGCTATTTGGTGCCCAAGACACTCTCGGAGATGCAGCTTGTGCCGACGTTTGCACATTGGCAGTCTTGATTGGTATAGTTCCTGTTTCTTACCTGTCCAATTTCGCCTCCGACTCGACTACGCATGCTGATATGCTGGAATCGATGGGAGTCCAACCTCATCGCAGAGTCGTCTGGAAGCATCCTCCTATCGTTCCGGAGAACTGCCAATACCAAGAGATTCCCGATGCTCAGCGGCTATCACAACTACTTTTCGGTATCTACCTGGCTATGTTCTCTCCTCATGAAGGAACTCCGACGACAATGTCGATGGTAGTCGAGTCAATGGCAGTTCCTTCGTATACCAGGACAAGCTTCGTCTTGTTGTTACAACTCATACAGTCAAGGATACGCGCGAATTGGCAACAGGTCTTTAGCTACCTACTTGACCTGATCAGAAATGATACCACCGTTGTCACCAGTGGAAACTATTACCCTGAGCTGTGCTGCCAGTTGTATTGTCTTGGAGTCTTCCCTGGTCCAGTTTTGTCGATGCCGGTTGGTCGACACGGGTTATATCAAAAATGGCCTCGGGTTCCTCCTGTTGTCGCTGTCGTCATGAAAATACCTAGAAGTCGGATCAAGAGGCTGGAGGACTTGGGCTTCGATGCCGGTACACCACCTCTGGAATGTCAATTGGAGAATGAGCGCGACGAATGGCGTTATATGTTCTCCCAGCTGCAGTTCACATTTGGTCGTATCGTCTCTGACGAATTCAGTAACACGCGTCAAGTTAAGCTTCAAGAGGATCCTAATAACTGGCAGGGAACATCCGACTTGATTGTCACCTTCCATGTCCCATCCTGGATTATTGACCATGAACCTTCTTTCACAAAGGTTAACTTGGCAATTCGGTCGGCTCCCTGTACATTGCTTGACGTTCAACTACGTCCGATGATGCTTCTGTTCCAGACAAATCTGACTGATAAAGAAAACGTATTTGTATGCGCAGACCTTCCAGATATGCTGGGTCTCTGGGACCACTGTGATCCGCTATTCGTCCGGTCATCCAGAGGTGTGGGCGAATCTTCAGTTGATCCTGCGGTAATTACGCTATCTGAAGACGGCCAAAGGGTCTCAGCTATCAGTAAACGAGTTAATTTTGACGATGAACGTGCTTGTTCGGCTCTGTCTGGCGGTGCAAAAGTTTCTATGGGCCAGATTTCTTCTTGCGACGCGGAAATCGCATTTGGCGATGTCAGGACCACTTTGCAGTTTCCTTTTCCTGTCTGTATCAACGGCGCGACGCTGAGAATAGCCCGAAAATCTTCTTATGTGGAGGTTAGTTATTCTTTCAACCTATATCTTTTCCGGCTCTGAAGTTCTAAATAACTTGTGCATTAGATTGTCTCGCCAGTATTGGATCCACGACGTCCGTCTAAACTCCTTTTCTCGTTGTTTCCAATTACGATGAAAAACGGTGTTCCCCATCTATGGAACTTGCACTATGTGAATCTGGATAAACTACCTATCCTTACCCTCAGTCCACCCAACGATTGGTTTATTGTGCACACCGCTCTTGCCTTCTCTGACTGCCAACGCAAAGAAATTCAGCATGCTTACAATACGGACCGGGATCTGGGCTGTCCTTTGCTTAGTGTCCGTCATTCAATCGTTTCAATCTTGCGCATATTCGCGGAATCGAAAGCTAGGGTCTTTGCTCTTAGCCATCCTGTCTTTGGAGGGATCTGCATCTTGTTCTTCGTCGTCAATCTCCGTATGGACGTCTCAGCGCATTCCGTCGTGGCTGAGTGCTTCGTCCTGCCCCTTTCCGAAACTTTAGTCGAAAAGCTGTCAGATGCTTTGCTATCGTTAACCAGGTGCGAAGCTGTGACTCTACGAACGTCTGTGAACGAGATGAGGACTTGGAAGCGTCTGCTACCTGCGTTGACGGAGAGATGTAGGGATTGGGAACATTTACCGCACTGCGAGTATCTCTCCAGTGTCCCTGTTACGTTGGAGTTTGCAAAGAGTCCAATCTGCAGCTGTGGATACGGGCATGGGACCGACGCGTTTTTACAGATTCCAGAATGGCGAGCGTTTGCTCCTTATGTTACCCGAGCTGCCCTTAGTCCGTTATTTGCAGTGCCGTTCTTTGAAAAAGTGCACAACTATACGAGACGCATAGCAGAGCCTGTTAGGCTGTCTCCATTCTCTTCTGTCCCCAGATGTTTTAGTTGTGGTTCTACTGGTAATGGGTTGCTACGTCAGTGCAGCCGTTGTAAAGTCGCTAGATATTGCTCGAAAGGTTGTCAAGTTGCGCATTGGAGGGAGCATAGAAGTGTTTGTTTGAATTTTGCCAGTAGCTAGATTTTGCATAGTTTTTGTATCCGTTGCTGTACTATTTGCAGTAGAAGTCGCGATTCATCTAATAAAACTGATTCGCAGCACTCGCAGACGAATTAGAGTCTTCTGGGTTTTACCGGCTTACCGGGATAAGGTGCGTGCGTAAATGCTGACTTGGAGGTTGTTTTCGACTTGAACCATCCACTCGACTGCGACCATCTACGTTTTCAATCAATGGTGATCCACCTCAGTCCTGGCCTTGGCTTATTTTATCGCTTTCCATACCAAGGCCTCAAGGCTATGACTTAATTTAGACGAGAGAGTCATCTTCAATTCTATAGCTATGTGCATGACATAGCTTCTTGATGGGCATGAGCTACGGACCAGGACGGTCAGGATACAGCTTCCCGCTTGCCATTTACTGTGTCTGCTCACTGCTCAGTCCTGCTGGAGCCCTCAGCTGTTTATTATTGCGTCCGAGTAGTTGAAGAGCTCAAAAGTTCTAGGTGCTATTGGTCATTGGAACGGAGGTGTGTCGTAGCATACTCGTGGAATGGCTCCCGGGACTTAACAGCACGATATGTTTGCAGCCTTCCTCATGACTCCGAATCCGTGGAGGTCATATGTCCGGATTCCAGAGTTTCTCCAGAATGCCAAAATTACAGCTTACTTTGACGCAATCGAGACAGAGTTTATTAGCCAAGATAAGGATTGGGATCTTCGGCAATGGTTTTTCGATACAATTATTTGGTGGTGGGATGGCAGGTACGTTGTACTATGCATTCCTTTCTCTAGAGCACTCTTTACATTGATCTTGCAGAATCGAAACCTCTGACCTCATCCACTGGATGTCCTTTACTTTACTCCCCTCAAATCCTTCCCTCTTCCAAGATCTCTCGATTCTTCTCGAGTCCAGGTCTGAACGGGTTGTAGTGTCCACATCCGATGATGACCAGGTGGTAGAATACGCCATTCTGCTGTCCTCTCACGATGCTGAAGCCAGGGCGCAAATCATATCCATTTCAACTTTTGCGAAGAACGCGGCATGTGTAATACGAGACACTCGTATTGTTCGACAAATTCTTGAAGCTGTTGAACCGTTGTCCTACTTTTTGGACATTGATACATTTTGGGCCCCAGGCGTGATGGAGCTTTTGCAATTCGTACGCTTTCTGTTCGTGTTTATTTCCTGGCATTCATGATTATCTCGTCGATTTTGCTGGTAGGAATTGGATAATCCGACGACAAAAGGTATCTACCGGAGAAACTGTATCAAATGTATTCGAGAACTAGAGAAGAAGTATCATGTATTGCCACCATCGCTCTTTCTCAAGTACATCATCCGTGATGGACCCGATGCGCTTAACGGTGGCGGCTTCGCAGTAAGACCTTCCGCATACATCTTCGTTCATATGGCTGGAGCTGAAACACGTATAAGGATATATGGAGAGGCGAACTCGACGGTCAGATCGTATGCATCAAAGTACCTCGCATGTTTACATCGAGCAATCAAGAGACGAAGGAAACGACCGCCTTTGTGTGTAACGCTCTGCATTATCCATCCTGATACCAATTTCTTTGCAGGCTTTTCGCCATGAGGCACTTCTATGGCGACAGCTTAATCATCCAAATGTTCTACCGTTTCTCGGCGTCAATGTCAATCTTTTCACTCCTGCCCGACTGAGCCTTGTTTCGCCTTGGATGGAAAACGGCAACATCATTCAATACTTGACTAATCACTCTGGTCATGATCTACTGAGCTCAGTAAGCTATCTGGCTTTAGTTATAATGTTTCTTTTACCTGGCGGTTCCATAATCCTCAGATATCAGAAATTGCAACCGGTTTAGACTATCTTCATAGTCTGAGTCCACCGATTGTCCACGGTGATATTCGTGGGGTATGTGTCTCGTTGTTTACAAGCTTAGAAACCAATGGTAACCCGTTTGCAGGCCAATATACTAGTTACTCCTGATATCAAATGCTGCCTAGCAGACTTTGGGCTGTCTCTCGCTGCTGAGACATCCCAGATATTCACGACTACGTCGGACGGTATGAAGGGCTGTATCAGGTGGCTTGCTCCAGAATGTATAACCCCGAGCAAGCTGCAAGTGTCGAAGTCAGAGAGAGATGACAGGAAGAAGTACAGAGATATTTATGCATTCGGGTGTACTATCATCGAGGTACGTCTCTCATTTCTGATCAATCCGTTTTCAACTAACAAGACAATCCCAGATTATCACCCTCAAACCGCCTTTCAGCAACCGCCCAGTAGATGCTACGGTCATTCTCGACGTCATTCGTGGCACTCGGCCGGAAAGACCTCAAGGCCCCGATATATGGTGTCCAGACAACATCTGGGATCTCACCGAGCGTTGTTGGGACCAGGATCCTCACAAGAGACCGCACGCGGATGAGGTGAAAAGCTTTCTCCACTATCTACAGAGGGAGAGTGGGGAGAAGAAGAAAGTGAAGCTTGGCGAGCACTATCTATATTCTTATTCACAACCCAGCTCGGAAAGTCTGGTTCCGGAAAGTATCTGGATCGATGTGGACATGGAAGAACGGTCTACGTGGACGGTGCTAGATGACTCTGCGAGTGGATTGTTGCCTGTGCTTGGCGATCGTGACGCTGGAGCAATCGGTTATAACGAAGGTGGAATGCCAAGTGTGGGCGCGCCTCCAGGCAATTTATCATCGAGAGAGGGGGCTCATCTTGACTCGGTTATGGAAACGGCAGAAGTGACAGAGTGTCTGAAGAGAAGAGTCAAGGACTGGAAAGGCCATTCCATCGAGAGCTTTGGACCATTCCTCCTTCGCGGTATTTTCGACCTCACTGAAGGTGTACTTGAAACACGGTGTCAGGTCTTTCTATTCGAAAGAATCCTGTTGTGCTTTGAGGACTTCAACCTTTTGTCTCCACTCTCCGACTCTTCTTCGGAACTGACACCTTTGTGTTGGACACTCAGAAGAGCCATATACCTACTTGACATAGGCTTTGTAGAGGTGGATAAAGATCAGCTCTTCATTTCTTTACAAGACAGCGACCATGCTGGTTTGCTTGCTCTGCGTTGTGTAACAAGTGCGCAACAGGATCTCTGGCAGTCTACTATCACAAGCTTGACGAGTGGTGATCTCGTCAGCCGATTTATTCGTGACGCGCACCTCGTCGGGAATGAAGCGGACGAGAGCAGAGAAGTCTCTTGCTCGTTGTCCGAGCTCGTAAAAGTACCGGTTCCTAGTTCCCGGCTGCGTCTTGGTAGAGACGAAAGTTGTATTGATGAAGCTGGTCGGCTTACTCCCGCCTCTGTTCTTGAATCAATCATGGACCTGCCTGATCTAGAACTGGATACCTCTCCTCTTTCAGCTGTAAATACCGATGCCTCATCAATGTGGTCAGATCGTTGGCAGGCGGACGTTGACATCGTTGACCATGACTACGACACTAGCTTCATAAGCACTGCAAAAAACCACCTTGGTGAAGATGATAGTGGAAGCAAATACTATACTCCCACCCTCTTGTCAGAGTTTAAAGCTCCTGAATATCGACCTACAAAACACGGACGCCAACGTAGTGTGAAATTTCGGGCGAGGGCTCAAGGACAAGGACTGCATGCGAATGATGGCGTCACCACGACATCCCGTCATTCAAGGTCGTCGAGTTTGGCGTCTTCTTGGGAGCCTTGGGACAAAGAATCAGAAAGATGGATGCCCGAGATATCTGTGCCAGGACTTGTGGAAACATTCATGAACAAGACCTGGCGCATTAAACGTTGATGATCTTCTGCTTTTACAAAAGAGTTGCGTTCCTCATTTAAACATAACTATGGATCATATTTGTTGTACAATAGACAGTGTATAAGTAGCTTGTTAGATTTGCTGTGTATTTATCGATTCGTTAGTGCATGGCTTCTCATGTCATCCTTTCCTTAGTACTTCAGGCGTTACCGGGACATTTTTGGCGTCTGCAGTGGTCATTAATTCATTCCTTGGGCTTGAAATACAACTTTATTCGGTTGAAGGTTTCTTGAAATGGTACGACCAGGGTAAAAAGCGCATACTTTTCTGTCTCAACCGAATGAACCTCTTCCACCTTACAATGAAAGATTTTGATGTGTCATCCGGCGTGGTGTAGTGGCTAACATTGTTGTCTCTCACACAACAGCCCGGGGTTCGATTCCCCGCGCCGGAAATCTACTTTTTCAGAACCGTGTCCACAAGGTAGTGCAGATTGGCCAGTTCTACAAGGTTCTACACCAATGTTCCTTATAGTTTTTTTTTTTTGGCATATACACTCTGCACGGCATCACCGGGAACTAGCTAGATCATAGTCACTCTGGGCGATTTTCGGGACATACTGCTGGTGGTACACTCCGTCCTCTTTTTCGCTTGTTACTGGTCTAAATAACATCTGTTACCATGCTGAGGGAGATTCTCTTCCGTTTTGGCCAACCATTTACATTGCGGAGCGCGCCGAGTAAGTCGGAGGCCACATGATATATGGTACCACACCAACAACTCTATTCGGTAGCGAATAATGACTTCAAGGAGTCCATCTCTGCATAGATAAGTTTCCTGGCTTCTTACGTCTCCATTTCTTCGCGCCGAATCAATGCATAGCTCTAATTCCGAACAGTGTTACGCTTCGCTAGATACTAATGCCGACGATTTCATCGCAGCATAAAAAGACCGAAACGTGAAGTAAACCGGAACTGACTCAACCCCATTCTCTTGTTGCAAGCAATGGATCTCAAGTCGCTAGCATGGCTGACCATCGCGCTAGCAATACCAGTATCTCTTCGTCATGGCCTCCAAAAGTTTAGACAGTATCTATTCAAAAAAGAAACAGCCCTGATGGACTGGCCCCTCTTGGGTAAACCACGCGCAGAAAAGGACAAGATACCAGGTACTGCAGTCATCTGTGGAGGAAGGTTGGACACGTCACGTCTTCGAAACAAGTATACTGACTGATTTTTGTACAGTCTGGCAGGCCTTCTTGCAGCTCGCGTCTGTCATGATCATTTTGAACGCGTTGTCATCGTTGAACCAGAAGCATGGCTATGTACTGAAGATGGAATAAAGGTCGAGTCTTGGACCCAAACCAATAAAAGAGCAAGGGTTATGCAATATACCTCACTGCACGGTATGTATTAATGTTCTATTCCGTGTTCCCATTTCTGAACCCTTTATGGTTTGGGTTGTGAGCAGGCAACTTAGCACCTATCACTGATGGGCTCCTTCGTCTCTTCCCAAACCTCGAAGCCGAATGTCATAAATCAGGAATAAAGTACGCAACCTATCCTCCGGCTATCATACGGACTACTTATCTCCTGCCTCATTCACCTGTGACAGACTTGTGCCTGCAGACTTCAAGTTGGCGCTCGGCGGCCACAAATTCCTAGTTCCACACGATGAATTCGGAGGCTCACTACCGCGAACTGCCCAGGCAGGACGACAAGGAACGGAAACTCTCATCCGCCGTCTCACCTTCAACAGCAAAGAATATCCAAACATTTCGCAGATCTCCGGGACGGTGACCAGGGTGGGCATCGATTCTATAAACTCAAAGTTCCTCAAGACCGTTCAAATTCAAACAGCAGCGGGACCGAAAGAGATCGATGCTGCCTTGGTTATCGGTAAGTATATAAATACTTCTCCTTGGAACTTGCCGTTCGACGAATGTTCGATATCTCTAGACTGCACAGGCCCAGGTAGGGGAGGCCAAGAATGGATTCACCATGCTGGTTTTGTCGACACCAAGGTTC
Organism: Stygiomarasmius scandens; assembly: GCA_037954225.1. NCBI lineage: Eukaryota > Fungi > Basidiomycota > Agaricomycetes > Agaricales > Campanellaceae > Stygiomarasmius > Stygiomarasmius scandens. Next base: position 320,566 of record JBANRG010000002.1, on the reverse strand, counting down.
TGGATAAGCTGACCGTGACATACGATCCTCGAGTCCGTTACTCAAGTTTCCGGTTTCACATTACTGAAGAGCTTGCGGCCAAAGTCCCCGAATATGAGAAGGAAAATGCTACGGGCGGCTTGTTCATATACAAGGGCGATCCGAGCGTTAGTCCGACTTATTGTGGGGCAATGAAAGTAGAAGGAGATTTCGGTAAGTTGCTTTATACTCCTTTCAGTATGTTGCGTATTCTCGATACGCTATCCTTTAGTTGCACTTACTTGCGGGGCTTGGGGCAAAAACTCCGAAGAACTTCCGGATAATGTCGAAGGCGTCAGAGAATTTCTCAAGTCGGACAAATCTGCAACCGCAATACCAAAATGGATCTGGAACTTTCTCGACATCTGCGAAGAGGCTGAGAGTACTGTGTTATTCAGCAAGGTTCGCGTCCGTAAGTCTTTATGATTTATTTTTCGTTTGTTGTACCAACTCGGGACTTAGCACCATCTTTCTGGGTTCATTTCGAGTCGTCCAGTGATCTTCCGGCCAACTGGATTGCTTCTGGGGATTCTGTTAGCAGGGTAAATCCTGTTTTTGGGTGTGTACATTCCGCAGGCTATCATTTACACTCTATATCCGACCACGAACATTAGACAAGGTGGAACCAAGGCTATGATGGGTGCCGTATCACTGAATAACGTTTTACACGGTCTATGCGGGGATAAGTCTATTCCGCAAGACTTTTCGCAAAGGTTCTTCCGTATACAAGCAGATAAGCTTGCACCCCTATGGTAAGCAATCTTTGCATTTACAGTGTCATTCAAAACTACACTATAGACTCTTTAACAGGGCCGGAAATAAGATGGTCGGTACGTATCGATTTCCGGGTTATACTTTACATGATTTTGTATTTATCTTGACGTGCAGATTATTCGTACAAAACGACCATACCTGAAGAAGGCGAAACGCTCGAAACTGGGTCTATTATCCGATGGTACTTGCGCAAGTTGGAAATGATGTCCGACAAGGTAGGAGCTTTACCCCCTAATCACGTATTTCTGCTAACTCTATGTAATGGCTTTATAGGACAAGCAAATTGGTACGTTCCCATCTAGTTCAGAGGGGGTAAGCACTCAACATAGTTATGATAGGAGCAATGTATTGGCGCACGCTACACTCATATGGTACTTCAATTGACGCGCTAAATCCGATATTCATCGGGAAGGTTTTGATGAATATGGTTTTTGGCCACTAGATAGACTTTTGATAGAATTTTGCTCGCATAACAATAATAATAATAATAATAGTTTCAAGTTTGTCAGTTCTCCATACTATATCCGGCTTTCTGGAGGTAGACGTCGTTTCGAAACCCCTTTCTCAGGGATGTGTAAGGTTCTCGAGATTCGAAGCATCTCTTTCGTACTCAAAAGTCAACTCTAGATCGGATACTGACACTAACCCTCTACCAAATGAAATGAATCCAAATCAGCTCTCATACCCTCTGCCAAACTTCTCGGGTCTACGATCCATATTGCTGCCCTCTTCTTGTCACCATCTTCTCCCTTCAGTTCACCCTCCTCTCTATCTCCTTTCTCTTTGGTGTTTCCCGTCTCAGCCTTGGCCCCGGCCCCCAAAAGTACCTCCCCAACCCTTCTCCTCGCTCCAACCTCCTTCACAATTGCCCTCACACTCGTTCGGTTCGCAGTAAGCGTTGTCCAACCCAACCTTGCCCCCCATCGGAGAGACTGAACAGTGTGAGGCGTCAGACGGGGATTTACTTTTGTTAGGATTGTCCGAGGCGCCGAGGTAGAAGTACCGTTTGGTGTTGCAGAGGTGCTGTCTGTGGTAGATGTGGTAGCAGGTACAGTTTCAGCCCGACCTGTGGCTAGATCTTCCTTGTAATTAAACCCTCTATACTTGGTATACCACCTCCCTTTGGCGGTCTCTTGTTCCAATGTGTCCGAACAGGCTTTATCCAGAGCGAGGAAGAATGATGGGGAATTTTCTATTCGTGTGGGTGTTGGGGTCGAGTCCGTATCAGGGTCCGTCGTCGAAAAAGACGAGGACGAGGAAAATTCCTCCACAGAATCACACGGATAAAACCTAATAGGCAACAAAGGCAAATACTTGTGTCCGTATCTCGAGTCGCGCCAGTACGCCTCTTCAGCTTGGGAGAGTGTTCCGGGATGTTCTTCCTCTTGACCTGCCGTTTTGTCGCTGTCGTTCTCTCCAGTTCGCACAGTGGAAGAAGGGATCCACAGTAAAGCCCTCGCTCTTCTCCTCTCCCCAGGACCCCCAATCTTCTCTACGATACGCAAACAGCGATCTCGAGCTTCGGGTGTCGTCCAGAATTCTACGGCTGTGGGAGCGTCATTTCCTTCAGATCCATCGTTTTGACTCCCTTTCTTTTCCTGAAAACCTCTGTTATTTCCAGGAGCGATATCAGGAGGCGGAGAGGAATTGGAATGATGTGCAGGGGATGAAGTAGGCACTGCAACAGTAGGAACGGAAAGAGGATCCAAACCCAACCTCCCCCTCATTTCCTCCAAAAGCCCCCTCGTCATCTCTTGCAAGACTTGATTCGTCAGTGCTCGAGTTTGTTTGGCGATATCTGTTATGTAGGGGATCGGGTTTGGTGGGAGATCAGGGTCGTTGTTTTGGGAAGGCTCAGCGTCAAGCTCGTCGTCGGATTGACCAGAGCTTGACTCGCGTTCCGAGTCTGGGTCAGAGTGTATGTCATCCTCGTCTTCTTGTACAACTCCAGCTCTAGCTTTTGCTCCTTTCTTCTTTGGTTTCCCTTTCGTCTTCTTGTTGGCCTTGTGTTTTCCAGTCCCATTCTCTTTGCCCCCATCTACCTCGGCCTTCTCCCTCTGAGACTCCTTTGCGGTAGCCGCAGCCATAGCCTTTTTCCACTCGACGTATCTCCCCCCTTCTTCTACCGCAAACCTCTTTTTGGCTTCTTCTATAGATTCGGGTAATGGAGCATGTGTGAGGTCGGATACGAGAGCGAGTAGGATAGAGAGGTCGAGGTTGACTCTATGAGTCGGGGTAGGTTGTTGGAAGGAGAGGATCGTAGTCGCAGTAGTTTTAATCGTAGGTGATGCGGAGGGGCCGGCAGCAGGAGTGGGGTCGTCTCTAGATGACGTAGACGATGAAGCATTCCTCACCGATGCTGGAACTGATCCTAAAGGGCCCAACTCGACCTCCAACCCCATTTCTTCCAACATTTTGATCGTCTTTTCAATTCGTGAATCCGTAGGCCCATGTTCACCGGCTGGATCTAGTCGTGTAAGACGGAGAGTGACGCGTGGGGTGTGAGTTTTGAAGGATATCGAGCTTGTATCCTTGTCCGAGTTTGAAAACACTGGAATCTTTACGGGGTTGGCTTTGGCTGCCGTCATCAATGCTCGGCCCATTCTCAGTAGAGAGTTGTCGAATTCCTTGGGAGCGAGAGAAGGACGATAGTCGGGGTCATCGGTATCAGATGGGGAGGAATCTTCAGAGTCGGTAAAGTAGGAATCGATTTCGCGGAATTCAGCAAGAATTCGCGAATTCTTTATCCTGGAAGAAGAGTTAGTTAATAGAAGAATAGAAGAATAGTAGACATACGTATTGACTCTAATCCACCTCCGTCCATAGTCAGCTACGACATCCACCTTGACTCCAGGCGATTTTTGTTCCCTTTCCTTCTCTTCCTTGTCCTTTCCCTTCCTCGCTTTCTTTTGTTCTCTCCTTTCTCTCTGCTCCTGTTCCGTCAACGCTGCGTTCTCATCAACCAAAGCATCGTCCCTTTCCTGCTCCGGCTCTGTCGAAAAGGACTTGAACACAATTTGCACAGGCGGAGGTGCACACTGCACCTGATTCCACACAGCTATGAGGTACGGCGCATTGGTACACAAGGAGGAGATTTGAGCCGATGAGGGATTTTTTGAGAGAAACTACTGCATGCGGGGGTGGTCAGCACTCGTACTCGCATACTTTCTAGTCGTTTCAGAGCAGAATACATACCTTATCCAGCGCATCTAGATCAATTTTAACCGTCTCTTTTAGCTTTTTAAGTCCGGGAATGTTTTCATGTTGGATCCATGGTCCTTGATCTTTTTCGTCTTTAAAGTACAACGAGGAATCGAGGATAGGTAGACGTTTTGGGGGTGGTTGAAAGCGAGATATAGAGTCGTAGATGGCTTGTAGTTGAGCTCGGAGAGTATACAGGTCGCCTGTTTCTGTCGACATGAGAAGAGAAAAGGAATTTTTTGATTAGTAAGCGTACGAAGCAACAGGAATTTGGTATTTTTAGATTCATCTGCTATAAATCGCAAAAATTCCGAAATAAGAAGCAGAGGAACGCCAGAAAAGGAGAAGACGTTCATCCTGTTCCGGCACGGGGAATCGAGCCCCGGGCTGTTGTGTGAGAGACAACAATGTTAGCCACTACACCACGCCGGAGGTGCTTTGAAAAAGATTGCGGAACCATTCTCGCAAGACAACAAGCTTCCGAATCCAATCTTCCTCAACCCCAGCACACCCGTTCCTTCGTATTTTTTGCTCTAAAGTTTCAGATTTATGCTCCAAGATGGAGTGAGAATATGTTGTTGTCAGCTATGCGTTGATTCTAGCACGACAGTTTTCTTGTCAAACACTCTTAATGTGTAATCGACGTCTGAATAAAATTGAAACGAGATTTATTCATCTCATCACTTTTATGTCGTGATGGATACAGCATGATAGAACAAGAATGTTTAAAGATAGTGAGAAATGTAAGGAATGCAGTTGAATGCATATTATTATGAGGTTGAACTCTGCAAAAGTGATTCGCCGATTAATTCATCCAGATCCCATTGGTGGCGATCAGCTTGGTTGCTTGTGAGAATTACCAGATTTAAGTGAATTATCCAAAAGATGCAAGTAAGCTTCTTACTTTCGTTCCTCAATCTTTTCTTTTCTTCGGGTGATATTTGTGTATTGTTCTCTAGAGAGGGATGAGTTTCTGAATGTTCTTGTATAAATTTTGGATGTACCTGATTGTGAATCTGGTGCCTTTTCAGCATCATCACCAACAACTAGGCCGGTATTCGCTATTTGAAGTTCCATTAGATCTTGCTATTGGTAATCTTATACATCTTACCAGCTTTCACGCTTGGTCCATTAGCATTCTTTAATGCATCTTTTTGAGATGCTGGAGAAAGCAAGTTTTGGACATTATCTGGGCGGATATTTCCTTCTTTGATTTGGCCGAGAATCCCTGATATGGATCCAGCTACTAATCCAGCAACAATAGGTGTGGCCTATAAAGTGGTAAAATGAGCTCAAAATGCAGGAAATAGAAAAGCCAGAAACATATACCTCGGATGTTCCGTTCATAGCTTCGGGTTTCTACGAAATGGGTCAATAAATTCAACTTGAAATTCCAGCTAGGCCATCAATACAAACATTTCCTAGAGTAAAGCCAACAACTTGGGCTCCAGGTGCCAGAATATCCACGCGCCCACCACAGTCGGTGAAATTCGTAAGGTTATCATAAATATCTGTTGCTCCCACGATAATGACAGTATCCAGCAGCTTGAGCACTTGCTGAATTCGTTCTTTTATTTGAGCCTGCTTGAATTCATTTCCTAAAAAGTCAAGCATATCAGGCTGCTTTTCAAGCCCAAATGCTTTGGATTCCAGTGTTGTCAACAAAGCATCTTGGCTTGGGGTACAGAATCGCCCGGCAGTGGCGCCACCGCCATTTCCAGAAGAAGCAACGACATGCACTCCTTCTAAAAACCAACATATGATTATCAGTATATTTTTTGCAGGAAGAAATGAAAAGTAGTAGACCTTTGATAAGCTGAAGCAAGGGTCGAGTCATGTTAAATGGCTACATATTTCCAATTATATTCAGGACCTACCTCAGCAATTCCAAGTGTGACCTTGATCCATCGATCTTGATAGACATGTCCTACTGATAAACATACAACACTGGGTTTCTTGGTTTTCTTCACTTGGTCCAAGACTATCTTGATCCCATTCTCACTGGTTCAATTTTGAATCAGCTGCTTGGCATTCTAGATGGGCAGTTTCCAACATACATGGAAATAGGATTTCCCTTTCTGTGTACAATGTTAATCATAGAATTGCAATTTAGAGTTCCTACTTACTTTTTCTCATCCAACACTTTTACAGAAAACAAATGAACTGATTTTGCAACACCAAATTGTTGTCCACCAAGGACAGACCTATTCAAAGGATGTCATTGATATGGCTATCAGTATAATTTGTATAGTTACTTACGCAACATGGGTACCATGTCCATGTAAATCATTGTTGGTCTATATACGAAGATTGAATCTGATCAGCTGTGAATGGATTTCAAGTATAAAGGATTCATACACTGGCAGCCTTATCAAGGAATTGTACACGTTCTTTATCCACTATATCTGGACTCTGGGTCTTCATAAAATCGCTGCCAAATTTTCCTGTATATCCATTGAATTTATCTTTCAAACGATCACCAAACTCAGTGAATTTTGGCTGAGTGACATAGATTGAGTAATTATTCATTATGAAAAGGTGGGCAGAGACATACAATTTTGGGCGCAGGGTCCTCGTAGTAAATTCCTTGATTTAAATTTTTATTATTTAGACAACAGCCTTAATTTGGAATTGTACACACCAGAGTCTACGATAATTGTAAGTAAATCAAAATGTATTCTTATACACAGAAAAACTCACCAAGGACATATACGTCAACTCCCGCCCCCTGTTTGCTCTCATCGTAAAGATATGTGTACAGGGGCTGAGGTTTACTTGAGGGTGGTGGCGGCGGCGGCGGAGCAGAGCCTCCACTAACAGGAGTAACGGGCTTGGGAGTCGGATCTTTCTTTGAAGCTGGAGGAATGACCACTTTTATGAGAGTTTCCTTTTGACTGATGCGGGCCAAATGCCACGCATTCGGGGCAGGTACGGACTTGGGTGGAACTCGGGGTTTACTAGTCAGAGGCTGGTGATTAATCTAAACGTAACAATCACATTTCAAGATTATGCTGCCATGATCTGAAAGCTGAAGGACAAGACCTACTGGAGAAACACTGGCTACGTTAGTGCCCGATTTCAAAATAGCATCAGCGCCAGCTTTGGGGTTTGCCAAGGTGACAGCATAGCCGTTTAGGCGAGGGGCAGTCGTCGAGTAATTGTACAGCAACTTGATAAAGTTCCCTCCGAGTACTTTTTTGACCCCATCCAGGTGGATAGATAGGTCAACATTGTCGTTGAGGAGAACGATGTAGTCTTGGGTTGTGGTTGTAGTTGACATTGAAATTTACTACAGCAGGATGCAAAGCAGTTGGTGGAGTGAAGATAGTGACAGAAGAGTGGCTTGCTTTTATACATTGCGTCTTCTGCTAAGTGATGTGCGATAGCAATTGATTTCTTGAACAGGTACAGGAATGCTGAATTCGTTTATATGCGGAACTTTATAGCGCGTCCGTGATTATTTGGAGTTATTCAGAGTTACTCAGTGGCGGGCTTAGACCGCATACGACTAGTTCCAGGGTCGCTTTGTGATTTGTAAGTATCAGTGCATATTGTCTCATATATGATAAAATTTTGTTCATGCTACCATATAATTTCTCAACGAGATCCGTACAGCACAGGTCCGTATACGAACTGTTTAGGTCATTAGGAACATGATGATGGTTCTGGTTCTGAGTTTGAATCGTGTCTATAACTTGGAAGGTGGTATAAGATTTTGCAATGACAGGAGGGCTCGTCTTTGCATAACCGAGTATTTATCACAATTATATCTACCTGGAGTCTATTAGTTACATAAGTGAGTGCCTGTGCACGAGAAGAGACCTCCCCCATAATCTCATCTCTCGCTTGCTGAAGGAGCATGGCTACATCCGCCGGAAAACGCGCCGTAGCTACAAACTCGAACGATTTAGGCCGTCTAAAATAATCAGGTTTCATAAATTCCAAAAAAAATTTTACCAACTGAAAGACTGACGAGAAGATCCCATGTTCTTCCTCTGCGATTGGGTTTGGTTTGATCGAATTACCATCAGGGCCCTTCACCGCTTCCAATCGCATAGTCCATAAAACAGTAGCCATTTCAATGAACAGTATATCATTAGCAACATGAGGTCCGGGACACATTCTATTGGTAATATAAATCAGGGTTGCACACTATTTTGGAACAATGCTGACCGAGGACCAAAGCCATAAGTGGAATGGCCTTTGATCATGATTGATAGACCTCCCCAGGCATGCAAGTTAGTTTCTGAGTGAAATGGCTAGGGGTGACCCTACCACGCCAAAAAAGAGAAGCAAATTCATTTTATTCCAGCGCGGGGAATCGAACCCCGGGCTATTGTGTGAGAAAACAATGTTAGCCACTATACCACGCCGGAGACATCATAAACATGGTGAACAAGCTTTGTTCCGTTTCATTACTCTAGACCAGTTTTTCACGTTTCCAGCACCACGCAGTAGTCATGTATTCTACTACCTACTTTCAAGTGTAGTATGCACTCAACCACATTTTCTATGCCCTTATATCTAAGTGTCTGAGTATACCGCATGCATAAAACATGTCACATTGGTACCCTTAACACCAGTAAGAATTTGGCCCATCGTTGTGCCCCGAGGCCAAATCCTCAATACCAGTTTGACTCCTTCAAATTTGTATACCTCATATCTTTAAAATTATGGCTTCGCTTTGTGATGTTGTATTTGCCCACATCAGTATTTTGGCAAAATACTGGTCACTGGTTATCACTGATATGGCAGGTAGAAAATCTAACTAATAACAAACTGGTACATATGATAGCATATGCTTGTGTGTAGTTGAACAATTGATTTGAGATGTACAAAAACCATTTTTAGCAACACCGTGCGCAATTTGTCGGGATTGTTGATGCTGTGTCGGGAATGTGTCGCATAGGCCCCGAATATCGTCCCTGACAACGACGACACTAATTATTTGACATTATAGAATGTCAGGAACACTCTTGGCAACGTGGTCACTGGTAAGTGATGCCAAGGCAATGCAGACACCATTTGTAATGTCTTCCGCACTTACTGTGATCATTGAGCGTACTTTACAGATAGTTTACTGGTAGCAAAAAATTTCGGTCAGTGCACTGGTGACTGGTTTATTGGTTTTGCTCGGTACCAGCTGGTACCGACCAAAACCAGTAAATTGTCAAAATACTGATGCATTGAAAAAGTAAATAATTAAATATTGAAATTTCTTTTTGAACTGATTGTCAATATTCATTGTGGCCGGAGTGATCAGCGACAGCCTGTCCCCTTGTATATAACTCATATCTTTAAAATTATGGCTTCCCTTTGTTGTACCATGTTTGGCCTCAGTAGAAATTAAATATTTAATTGTTTTGTTTGAAATCATTTGCACTTTGAATGAAAAATGAAATTGATATCCTTCTGCATGGCAACAGATGCCCGCCCTTCATCAGGTGTCACCGGAGCGACAGCGATGGGCAAGCCGTGTATATCTTTAAAATTATGGCGTCGCTGTGTGGTGTAGCATTTTCCCATTGCAAAATTAAATAATTTTGATCATTGCCTCTGCCTCATTTCGGACCTTTCAAAATTCCGCGTTGCAGATAGTACGACCTATGAGTTCCATCGTTACTGCCTTTTGTAGTTGGCAGCTGCCGTAACTATTCCCTCAACTTCCCTTGAAGGGAGACAAGCTACCGCCATTAACATATATTTGGTTGATTTATTATGATCTGCATTTGTTACAGCTGTGTGTAAAACAATAGGCCACCCCAAAAACTACTTTACATGGGCAGAGATCAAAATCCTATACAAAATCTTCTCGGCTAGTCATCCCACCACTGTAGGTTCAAGACTTCTTTATGAGCACAACAACCAGTCAAGCCAGAAACTATTGTAGTATGCTGTCAGACTGACTTCTATTAAAAGATGATGGGGGATCTTACATGCTTAGGGCAGGAAGTATGGTACCTGGCAATAGTATGTGAACTATGCCCCACCGTAAATTTGGAACTCTGCCCAAGTGGAGTAGTTTTTGTGGTGACCTATCGTTTTGCACACAGCTGTATGATCCACAGGTATAGGCAATGCTTATAATATTAGAAATCTCGGGTCAGAAATTTTCTGTAAATGAACTGGATGTTTCTCTGCATCAGTATTTTGGCAAGTTACTAGTTTGGTTGGTACCAGCTATAAACCAGTCACACTGCATGCAAATTAAATATTTGATCTGTGGAATATTTTAATAATGCATGTAATATTTTGAAATTAATTTGGTTCTGGAATATTTCCAAAATATAATTGAAATATTCCACTTGTGTAATATTTTAAATTGCATGCAGTGTCATTAGTGCACCATCTGAAAATTTTTGCCACCAGTAAACTATCAGCAAAGTACACACAATGATCACAGTAAGTGTGGAAGACGTCACATATGAACTGATACGACGTCTGCATTGCCTTGGCATCACTTATCACATTGCCAACAGTGTTCCTGACATTGTATAATGTCAAACAATTCGTTGTCAGGGACAATGTTCGGGGCCTATGTGATGCATTCCCGAGGCAGCATCAACAATCCCGACAAATTGCACATGGTGTTGCTAAAAATGTTTTTTGTACATCTTGAATCAGTCTTTCAACTTCACACAAGTATATGCTAACTACCGTGTCCCACAACAATGAACATGATAATTTGTGGTTGCAGTGGAGTCCTGTTTTCCAAATCACCATTTCAGAAACTAAGTTCGGCTATCTGTGGGTCATGTTAGGAGGGCACTGCTAATGATCTCTATCAACTTGTGAAGTGTTGATAATTTCTATTGAATGTTTCTTTGAAATAAAAGTCAGCTCAGTTATAGATATTTGGCTGTTTATGCTATAATTATGAATCTGTTCGGCCTTGTAGCTGTCGCAGGTAGCAACCGCCTTCTTTCATGACATATTGATGGCGTTGACACGAGGCATATATGAGATATCTAGATCCGCTGTTGTGTGATCGGAGTTCAAAGTGCACTGATTTATACAACATCTCTGCTTTTTGCTAACCCCAACGCCTTTTCTATGTTTTCATCATTGCAAAAAGCATTGGCATTCTTTGCATTTAACTTGCAGGCAAACGTTTCTATCCATGTTGCTTTATTCCTTATTCAACCCCTCTATGCACAAGTTCAAATTGCGGAGTCTACCCAAAAATTTTTCCCAGCTTCCTATCCTCTTGCAGTACGATCACCACACCTCAATGCTTGGTTGGCCATGCCAGAGAACACCAGCTCACCAGCTCATGACTGGCCAAAACATTGGAACCAGCAAGAAGTTATTTGTCTTTTAACTCATTTTTTCCCTTTTAGTCTGAAATCTTGATTTAAGGTCTTAGGCTGGTGTGGGCTCATAAAGATTGATGGGGTAACCTGGAAGTGGCTTGGCAAATGCAATACACAGGAAGTACCTAGCATGCATGCTACAAACTTGACTAGTTCTTTTGTCACTTCTACACGCACAAATTTCACTGTTCTAGCTGGGCCAATTAAATTACACATTTCATTCTTAAGTCCCATTGAGGTATGGCAGCCACTGATATACCTAACTCACGTATTTATCCTATTTTGTGCAGCCTGATGATCTTGCAAGACAATCATTACCTTTTACATATCTCTCATTGGAAGCAGAATCACAAGATTCTAAAACACATAACGTGCAGGTGTATTCTGATATCACTGCAGGTATGTAATGCGTTTATGTGGCCCTTCCCCGATTCCATTAATTGATTGAAAATTTAGAATGGGTTTCTAGTGACCCCGATAATAGCCAAGTCAAATGGAATACCGTCATCACTTCTAGATCCATATATCATGCCTCTTCCAAAAGTAGTCCTGCTGGTATGGAAGAGAAAAATGATATGGCTGAAGATAGCACTGTATACTATGCAATGCAATTGGTGCAATTATTTTTTGTGCTGAGCCATACCAAGATTTCTAAACATAAGATGTCTCAGAGAGAAGACACAACTTGGAGTAGTGGAGATCCAGCTCGTGACACTCGACTATTGTTTATGAATGAAGGGAATTTGAACAACAATACCAATACAAATTTCAGAAACATTAGTGAGTAAGTATTCTGTGTTTTCTATTGTTGCCAGTTCTATTTATTCTTTTATGAATTTGGAGCAAGTATCCAGTTTTTGCTTATGCAATTGACCTCGGAGATTGCAACTCTACAGCGTCACCAATAGTATGGAGTCTTGGTTTAATCCGTGACCCTGTAATCGAGTATCAAGTTGATGTACTCCAGCAAAGGAGATCATATTTCTTTGCGGACTCAAGATTCTCATCTGGCAAGGTTGATGACATCATTGACTTTATTGTGCAAGATTATGATTCTAGCAGTCAACGTGCAAATATTCTTGATTCCAGAATCCATGCTGATGCAAGTTTATACTCTACTGAAAATTACTATAATCTTGTTGCAATAGGTGCTCGACAGACTATGGCCATTGATTTTACGGTTGCACCAGGCAAAGATGGAAGTCCTGACCCCTCTGATATCAAGGCCTTCATGAAAAATACAGGAGTTGCTAGGTAACTTCTGTCGTTTCAAATTGTCCTTATTTTCTTGTTGGTTTACTATTTTGTAGGACCATCAATCATGTTCCAGCTCTATATGCATCTTTTCCCATGCTACTTTATTTGAATGCAAGTTGGGCCGGATTTCTGCTTGAATCATCTCTCCACTATCAACAGACTTTGAATCATAATAGTTATGCACTTGCTAATTTAGGTTCTGCATATCCTAAAGTATCAGATGCTAAGACAGATGAGCAGTCTGCAGTAGAGAGTAAGTGTAATCTACGGATTTAGTCTTGTTGACTCAATGAATACTGTCCAGATTCTGCAACAATGCTTATTCTTGTATTAGCCCATGCTAAAAAATCGGGTAGTGGAGAGATAATTCAAAAATACGCAAGTATTTTCTGAACCACGAGGGCTGCCTCTGACCATGGTGATAATTTCAGTACATGCTATTGAAGGGCTGGGCAGATTATCTAGTTCAAAATGCAAAAGTACCTCAACTTCAGTAAGTACAAACCCTGATCCAACTTACGTATGCTATTCTCAAACTTTAATGTTCACAGACATTTGTCTGATTACGATCCGAATATAAGTGCCAAAGATTATACAATACTGGCTTTGAATACAGCCATTGGAATAGCAGCAATGAGTCAAATAAGCAAGGTGCTAAACAAAAATGATGATGCAAGTAATTACTTGGTAAGTATTCCATCTGACACATCAATCAATCTTGTCATCACATCTTGAACAACTTTTTAATCTCTTCATAGGGAAATGCCACTAGTCTTGCTCAACAATGGAATGAGCAGGCAATGAATTCTAACCATCTTACACTCAGACTTGGAGATACCACTTCATTTGCATTGATTTATGATCTGTATGCTGATTTGTTAGTGGAGACAAATTTAGTGAACAAGAGTGTAGTTCTCTAATCATTTTGCTTGGAGTTGAAAATTAATTATTTACAGGTATATGATCTTCAAACCACATACTGTCGGGGCAGTCTTTCCCAAGTAGGGAATCAGATAGCAGGTCGATTTGGGATTCCAATATCTTCTGAATCTGGCAATCTCACCCGCTCAACTTGGAGTATGTTCACTGCGGCAACTTTCACAGATAATAGTACCAGAGATAGTTTGATGGACACAATATTTGCTAGAGCATCTAATAACCAGACAAATGGCAACTTCCCCCCTTTCTACGATATAAACACGGGGGACTCTCCATTTGGATCCGCTAGTCCACAACAAGGGGCAATGTTTGCTCTTATGGCTCTAAGGTGATTGGAGCAATATACTTAAAAGGGTCATCTCATTTTTTTCAGTGTCCCAAACCAGAAAATTACTGTTGCAGCAGATAGTTCTGCTTCGGGAAGGCTCTCAACATCTGCTATCATTGGCATTACTTTAGGGATCTTAGGAGGAATCTCACTACTCGGACTGGCGTGGCTATTGTGCAAGCCACGTAGACATGCAACCACAGCTGTTATGACACCTTTCACTATAAGCATAAATGATCCAGACTTGGCTGTCCCCAGGACTACTACCAAGAGGTATTATACACCAACTAACACACATAGCACGGAGGCTCGAATCAATCAAAACGAGTTAGGTGGGAGGATTCAAACAAGTAATGCATCGGATTCAGGCACCAACTTGAGACAAGAGATGAATAACTTAAGAAGGGAGGTAGATGAGCTTAGGGAACGCAGAGTGTGGGGTCTGCCGCCGCCTGCTTATCAGTAGTGCAAAATGGAGCTGTAGAGTATATCTTTTGATTCAGTCTATTTAATGCAATATCCGCCAATACTTCTTGTCATCTCTAAAGCATTGCTCAAAAACAGGAAAATTATTTATATGCGGATAACCAAAATTTTCCTGCTTCCCTTATTGTCACTGATTTGTAAGCACATAGGTCCTGGCAATGTACCAACTGCACTAAAAGGCAGATTTACAAATTGATGCCAACTTGTAACCCAGGACCTATATAAGGACATTGCAGAAACTCCTTGTATCGGAGGCCGCGGCGTCGTAAGCAACATGCTTACATGATTATTATTCAAGGCTCCATATTCTTGGATACTGCAGGACACCCGTAGATTTCTGGATTATAGGTTTAGACTCCATTAAACGATCCGTCGGACGTCATTGAACAGAACCAATACCAAACCTCAAGCAGAAAATTTTATTAACACTGAAATATTACCCTTCTCCGGTGGCTTTTCATTAGATATTTAAGTGAGTACCTGCGCGCGAGAAGAAACTTCCTCCATGATTTCATCTCTCGCTTGCTGAATGAGCGTTGTTACATCTGGGAAACGAGCGATCGCTATAAACTCAAACGGCTCAGGTCGTCTAAAGTATTCAAGTTTGATGAATTCTAAAGATGGTTTTCACTGACTGAGGGACTGACGAGAAGATTCCGTGTTCTTCCTCTGCATTTGGGTTTGGCTTGATCAAATTACCATCAGGACCCTTGACTGCTTCTAGCCGCATAGTCCACAAAACTGTAGCCATTTCAATGAACAGGGTATTATTGGCAACATGACGTCCAGGACACATTCTACTGATAAAATGAATCAAAATTGTGCGTTGCTTTGAGATAATACTAACCGAGGGCCAAAGCCATAAGTAAAATGTCCTTCGCTGGTCTCATCGTTAAGACCTCCCTTTTCAGTCAAAAATCTTTCAGGATTGAACTGATCCGCATCTGGTCCATAAGTTTTATGATCATGATTAATAGACCTCCACAAGCACGCAAGTTAGTGTCTTGACAGAAAATTATTAGGAATTCGTGGATTTACCACACAACTGGCATTACAATGCTACCTTTAGGTATGAAATATCCGTTGTAATAATTATCCTATCATGAGCACGCTCGTGTTGATTTCTCTTCGATCAAATGCAGGGCTTACCTCGCTCGAGACATGAGGGATTGAGAACGGTAAAGCTGGTCTCCATCTCAATACCTAAATTCAGAGCCCATCAGCCTAGAGAGAATTATAATGAATGAACGGAGATACCTCCTTTACGATAGCCCGAATGTAAGGTAAATGTTTGAGATCAGTGAACGATGGCAGCCTTGAATGACCAACAATTCTATCAAGTTCCTCCTGTGCCTTACGTTGATACTCGGGATATAAAATCATGCTTAACAAGAACCAGGACATGGTTGTCACTGTCTGTAATAAAAATTATGCTGTCATCAGAGAAGTAACATGTTTCCAGCGACCTACGGTTTCATGTCCGGCGCCACTACATCTCAAGTCTCAGCGACTCCATATTTTTTCAAGTCTACAAAACTTACTAGAGTATACCTGAAAGCCAAGAGCATTCTTGTTCTGACAACTTATGATTGGCTTCGTTTTCAACAAGATTTGTGCAAAAATTTGCACTTTGCTCTTGGCCACTCAGCTACATACTCAGTCTCGACTCCACCAAAGAATTGCCTAAATTAGCATACCATTCCGTTCTTTATTTTTAAAAACATCCCTTTGAACGTCGAATCGGAGATTTTGAATCTTGCTTCTGCGTGTGTGCGCCACTTGGAAAGAAACCGTGGCAGATACTGCAAAATTGGGAATATCTCGACCAGGTAAGCGCCGGGCATTGCTGCCTCTGCGAATGAATCTGCTAGATCATTCATGAAATGAACAGTAGGATGGTCAAGCGTCTGTAACGGCGGTAGATCGTAGATCATCGACAATGCTGTAGACGATGATGTCCTACACAAAGCTTTTGCTTAATATTAAATGTCGGAAAAACCGGAACTAGACCGTTACCTTTCGACATGGGATTTCCAGGCTTGAGCATCGTTGAGCAGTCCGTGTGCTAATAATACACTTTCAAGGCTTTGAACATGATGATAAGTGTTTGCAGTCTTGGTACTGAGTGCGTTGTCACTAGCACGACGCATCTTTCGCCATCTTTGATTGATTCGATATTCCGTCAACTCTTCTGCAGTAAAGGCTTTCAAGGATAAATCATTTGAATGCGTACCTTTCTGTATGATTGGTGAACCCTATAGAAAGACCTCCCGACAATTCACCTAGCACAATCAAGTCAGAGCGACCTGAATATTTTGAGCCCTGGCGTTCGAGAAAGTCTTCAGCAACCTGCTTTGAGTTGACAATAATCACCGATTGGCCGAAGACATTTAGATAAGTTATAGGGCCTTTCAAGTTAGCTTAGACGTTATTCGTTTATCACTCAAATTTTGGAATCATACCGTAGATTTCCTCCCACTTTGCATAGGTATGCCAAGGCTTTGAAGTTTTGAGCTGAAATGCATTGCCTACGAGAGGTAAACCGCGAGGACCGGGTGGATAGCGAATCTTGGAAGTTTGCACCATGCTGCGGTAGGCTAGTGCTGCGCAGCACGCTAAGAGGATGATCTCCCACATCTTATCAGAGATCAGGGTGGTGGTTTTAATTTGGAGTGACTTTTTATGTTCGAGCTTTATATGTTATATACCGTTGCCGAGAATATCAGACCCGGCTGATGGAATTCACTCTAGTCATTGACTAGCTTAGGATGGCATCTGACCTGCAGTAGATAATTAGTTTTATTTGGTGTATAGACTATGACGTTTGTGAGTTTTTAAGAGTATTTACAATTTCTGGGCAACAATTACTGTCCCAAGAAAGGCGAATCATTCACACTCGAATACCCAAAATCTATCTGCATCCCTCGCCTTCGATACTCATCCAATTCTTTTTCAAGACTCCAAATACTTCTAGGTGCCGCGGGACGCCCGTAGACTTCTGGATTTTTTGGTAGAATTTTCAATACACAATCTCCCAGATGTAATGTCGAAGCACCAGTGCCAAATCGTGCACGGACATAATCCATTACATTTTGATAATTGGGCTTGGTTGGATCATAAATATGAAGTTGCTTTAGAAGAGGACATAAAAGGGTAGATTGCGCTGGCAGTGTGAGAGCGTGAATTATGGAGTTGGTTTTTGGATCATTCCGAATGGAAAGTTTCGTTAGGTTTGGAAGGAGACCGAGACATTCTACGAGGCCATCAAGGGTTAAGTGCCAGCTGTGGACATCAAACTCCTCGATCTGATTGTTGAGAGTGAATAGAGACAGGTAAGGCGCATGATCCCAGCTGAGGCCTTCCCATTCGATCTTCAATGAACGAAGTACCGGGGTAGATAGATGATGAAAGAATATGTTATCGAGCTGAACATGGGTTTTCAGACGCATGAACAGACGAAGGGTGTGTAAGAAGGGAAGATGGATATAATAATCTAAACCAAGGTACTGAACACCGCTGTCCTTTATTTCGACTGCGAAGCTGCAGAATTGGAGACTATTGAACCGAGAGAATACCCCCATAGCCTCGTGCACTTTCAAATTGGTATCCGAAGGGCGAAATTCTAAACGAGACAGCCCAGTACCAAAGGAACCTATGTGCTGAGGAAGAGATCTGATGTTGAAACACTTAATATCATGAATATTGGGTGCTTGGAAACCACAAAAAAATCCAATAGTATTGATACCGGAATCTCCATGGGCATTGGCCGTAATACGCGTGAGCCTGTATGTGTGAAGCCCCAAGAGCTGCTCGTCCCGCCAGCCAGGACAGTTCGACTCCAGAGAGGCTTTAAAACTTCTCAGGAACCGAGCATTTGCTGCCAACTCAATCTTCTCCCAACGTCGCAAGTGTATAGTTATAGAGTCGAATAGTCGCTGGACAGCGTCGTCAAGAGCCACCAAAGGCTGTCCACCGTTCATCAGGCTCCAAACGTCGCCGGAAGCTGACGCATAGAATGAGATCGATAAAGGAAGTGCACCTGACTTACTCAACCAAGCTTCCACACCATTCCTCCAATTATCCACCGCCCCACAAAGATAGTGTATGTCTACGTTCTCAGGTAGAGCAATATGGATTGAAGTCCAAAGATGAGGAGTCACGGAAGCGACTTGTCGCCAAAGTCGGCATACTCGTCCGAGTGAAAGAGGCGCATCGGTCAAGCTACGTGTCGCATTACGGTCCTCTGGAAGACAGCGCACAAAGATTTGGGAAAGGATGTCTGGGGGGAGCCGACGAGCGGGAGATAGGAGTGCTTTATGGGCATCGATGAGTTGTTGGACGGCGTTCCTCTCTTGCTTCAAGGAGAAGAGCGCGGCCTCGAGGCGGGATATCTCGGAATCCAAATGGTAGAGGTTTTCGTATGGTTGGATCAAGAACTGCAGGATTTCGTTGGTCTCGCTGGGAGAGGCAGCATGGTTTATACCAAAGAGGTGAGAGAAGGGCGTTTTGTTCATGATGACAGCTGGTGAGCAAACCTAATCATTAGATTTTTTCTGCAGGTTGCTTTCGCACGCATACATATACAGCACGCCCATTTCAAGGGCGTTGTACCGGCATGGATCGAGCCCCGGACTGCTGCGCGCGCTACCACTGACACATCTACAGTGTCGCCAACCATGAACAAAACCTCACTCACCTGTACCAAGCCTATTGAACGGAGCTCAAGACGTAACATCATTACTCGCGTAGCCTGAAGTCCAACTTGAAATCCGGAACCGACCACTTTACTTTCAAACATATCAACCAGTGTTTCGAGCACCTCTGAACGGCGCCTTGAATTCAACGACGAGATGATCTAGTGAGAATTGCGTGAAAAACGCTGGAAGCATTGCTCGCTTTCGTGAAACCCAGTAGCAGGAACCATCTGTTTTGGGACGTAACACAAATTTGAGGGTCATCGGAGCTGAAGTAATGGGGAGGACATGAATGCCAGCGGTCTCAAGGTCGAAATCTTTCGTGAAATCCTCGAGTCTACGGTCCATATTGTTGCATGTTGTCCCCTTTCTTCTAGCTTCTCGTTCTGCTATGCCACTACCGCACTTCTCCTCTGTCTCGTCCTCGTCTCCGTACCCGTCTTCAGCCCTCAAGCCACTCGTTCTCTTGGCTCTAGCATCCTCCATAGTCTAGCTGACGCTCGTCCTATTGGAGAAAAGCACCATCAAGGGGATTCAGCAATTATTGGAGTAAACGAAGGATTTGAAAGGGTTATAATGGTGGCCTAGGTGCACTGTGACCAGGGGTGATGAAGAGGGGACGTTCTGCTTCACCTTATTCTGGGGAGATACGGCGACCGGCCTGACGATTATGCGTAGGTTTCGTATATAAGATCGAGGTAATGATGGAGTCCAAATGCGAAGATGGGAGGGAGGGAGATTGTATTCGTCAGTTGGCGAGTGCGGCAGAGAGGGAAAAGAGGACGCACGATTCCTTTTCGCCAATCATCACCACGTTGATACTACCTCAATCTCTGATCCCTCAACCCCTCCTTCCTTCGGAACTAACTGCTACACGGATCCGGGGTATTCGCTGAAAGTTGGGACGATGGCTTCGGCTTGAGCTAAATTAGAAGAGGTGATGATTCGCAGGTAGCCTGAATAATGGGCAGAAGACGGGCGGCTCATGTCAACCACAGTCATCATGATAGTACCAATGGTAGACGCACCCCGAAGCACAGCGTCCTTCAACGGCCTCCCTCCGTCAACTCATCCAATACATTAATGTGCTAAGAACCAGGGCGTAGTGGCACGAATTAATAGCTCCTGAGGAGGGCTTGCGTTTGGGGAAATCAGATGTAACAAGAGTTTCCAAAAGCTGAGAAGAGGTCGGGCATCGATGTATTTGTGTCACGCAACAAGGTTGAAAGACGGGCCAACATTTAGACTCCGATACAATTATCGGCAAAAAATGGTCCGGAATGCCGGATTGACGGCCACTGTGGCATTAACGCCGAATGCACGCCGTTTATAGGTTATTTGAAATATCTTTGCGGAAGACCTTTTCTGTGACTTTCTCTTGTTAGTACGCTTGGGTTTGAAGTCTCAAAATATTGCTCGACAGGGTTAACTACGAGGATAGCGAACTTTGGAACTATAGAGCATGCGGCTGGTGGTCTTCCAGTGTTAAGAAATCGTTGTCGGGGCTTGAAGTGACTTTCTTCGCGAGCTTTATATATGGCCACCGGAAGTCAAGATAAGATCCATTTTAATTGCAGCAATTTTTACTGAACTAGAAAACCATCCCCTGGCAGCAGTAACACGGCTAGTATGATGATTCGAAACTATTAAGTAAATGATATTATGATAATGAGAGGAATGTGACCGCTCTGTGAATCCGGTATACTCTGAACAATTCAAATCATCTCTCTTCATCGACATTTGTCACACTGATGCGAGAGAGAACTTCGTCCATGATTTCATCCCTCGATTGCTGAATTAAAGCCTCTGCATCCGTAAATCGTGCAGTGGCTACAAATTCAAACGATGGTGGGCGTCTGGCAGGTCATTAGTATATGAGTGACGAGGAGTTATTTGCCAAGACTAGAAACTCACGAGAAAATTCCAGTATCCTCTTCAGCATTCACATCCGGTTTTATCACATTGCCGTTAGAATCCTTGGCAGCTTCCAGACGCATAGTCCACAGGATGGTAGCTATTTCAATGAACAGAGTGTTATTGGCGACATGACGTCCTGCACAGTTTCTACCAAGAAAGCGTCAGTCTCACATTTGTCTTACCTTGGATACTACTGACCGGGCACCAAAACCATAGGTATAATGACCTTCATTGGTTTCATCTTTTAGATTTCCATCTTCGTTCAAATATCTGCCAGGATTAAACTGATCCGCATCTTGGCCATAGATCTCGGGGTCATGATTAAGAGACCTTCATCCGCCATTAGGCTCTTGAGCAGAATTGAAGTGATTGGCAAGGATAACTTACAGTACTACTGGAACTATGGCACTGCCTTTCGGTATGAAATAGCCATTGTAATAATCATCCTAGGATTAGAAATTCAAAGTTCATTTCCTCTTGTGGATCGGCGTCGAAATGAGACTTACCTCAGTTGAAATATGAGGGACTGCAAGTGGTAATGCCGGCCTCCATCGTAATACCTAAACAAGGATCTTATTAAAGAAGGAATCAGCCGTTGATCAATGAGCAGACACACTTCTTTCACAATGGCACGAATGTATGGGAGGTGCTTGAAATCTGCAAAAGAGGGTAACCTCGAATTGCCAACAACTCTGTCGAGTTCCTCTTGGGCTTTTTGTTGGTACACGGGGTATAAGATCATACTAAAAAGAAACCAGGAGATCGTTGTCGTTGTCTGAAATGTGAGTAATCAAGTCATTTATTATCGTTCAGTGAAATGAAAACTGTTTGCCTTACAGTCTCATGGCCAGCACCACTGTTGGAACATTATGTTAATACTTTCGAAGTTTAAAATTTTGTGTAATGACCTACTAAAGCGCTCCCGAAAGCCATGAACATTCCTGGTCAGACATCTTGTGACTAGCTCGATTTTCAACAAGATCTGAACAAAAACTTGCACTGTGTTCGTGGCCACTTAGCTTCATTAAGGATTGAATTAGTCTAATGTTCTAGCAATTCGATGACATACTTACAACTTCGTTTTTCACCCTGAGAAACATTTCTTCAAATTTCAAATCGAATTTCTTAAACTGTTCTTCTGCATCTCTTCGCCACTTGGAGAGGAAACGAGGCAAATACTGTAGAGTCGGGAATATTTCAACCAAATGAGCTCCCGGAAGCGCCGCTTCTCCGAGCGAATCGGCGAATTCGTCCATGAGATGAACCGAGGGATGTCTCAGTGTCTGCAATGACGGAAGAGCATAAATCATAGATAGTGCTGTGGAGGACGATGTTCTGCAAGGATTAGCTTTGATGCACTCACAAATTACTCAAATGAAGAACGTTAACATACCTTTCGAGGTGAGATTTCCAAGCGCGCGGATCATTAAGTATTCCATGTGCCAACAGTACACTTTCAAAACTTTGCACACGATGATAGATACTGGCAGTCCTGGGGCCTAGTGCATTCTCACTAGCACGGCGCATCTTTCGCCATCTGTAATTCAAGGTAAACTATCTTCAGCATACCTTCGACAGGATGATAAACCGAATACCTTTCTTTGTCATTAGTGAAGGCCATGGCAAGGCCTTTTGTTATATTGCTCAACACGATCAGCGGGGAACGGGCAGAATATTTCAACGAGCGACGTTCGAGCAAATCTTCAGCAGCTTGCTTCGAGTTGATAATAAACATAGGTTGACCGAGAACATTTATGTACGTTATGGGGCCTGAAGATTCAACGTCAATGACTTTTCAACTTGAATTCTAGCATAGAATACCATAAGTATCCTTCCACTTTGCAAATGCATGCCAAGGTTTGGTGGTCTCGAGCTGGAAAAGATTGCCGAGGAATGGGAGGCCAGGAGGTCCTGGGGGGTAACGAGCTTGAGATCTTTGTGAACGACAATATAGTAGAACAAATATAGAGATTATTGCAATGCCCCACATTGTACCAGAACAAGACGACTGCTGCCAACTTTATATCTATAGTTTGAATAGGCCATAGCCGTTGCCGGTCATCCGAAATTCCGAACACCTTGGAGCGTGAGTCGACAGCATTTATTTTGGTCTTCAACGTACTGTTGATCTTTTGCCTCTTAATTAGGACTTGTAACCCTCCCTGGTGCTAGTCAAATCTGCACCACAAGCTGGAACTACACCTCCTGTCTAGACAATGTCTGGTTTTACGTGTCAAACCCTTTTAATTCGTCTACGTGACCTGCGGATCCGATACCTTGGCCCTTAAATTGACTCGTTAAAGAAATCCACAGTGACGTGGCATTTCCGAGACTCGGAATTGCTTTAATGTCATAACACAGCGAAAAAGATGTTATGCGGCATGCAGCATGCAGGCCCTACCAGAGCAATACCTCGGTATTTCAACTTAGGAGAAATGAAATGATACAATCAATTCTGAGCTCTCAATTCATTTCTGGATATAAAAAGTCATGTGGAAATATGATTCAGTGAAATGAACTGGAGATTTTTTTTTTGTCTTTTACCATCTAAAAAGACTCTATTTTTGTACTTAAAATTATGGTTTCGCTTTGTGACGTTGTGTTTTCCCATTGCAAAATTAAATAATTAAATATTGAAATCACTTTTCGAAGGCTTGATTGGTGATATTAATTGTAGCTGGAGCAACCAGTGACAGCCCGTTCTCTTGTGTAGGGAAGGCCTATAACATACTCAATTGTTGCCCTATAATCGGAACAAGAATCTGATAATCAGTAACTTTTTCCCCGGATAAAATAAAAGCATTTCGAGTGGCAAAAGACAAATCTTTGTTTTTGTAAATTCATTATGATTGTAGAATTGGGTTTCCACACTCCTTTCACAAGCAGAAACATTGGGTCTTGCGTAATGTCTGTAAGGCTGAGGGGAAATGTAGTTTGCATTCGTTTATCTACCATCTGGGGTCTTCCATCTGATGAAATTCACACACAAAAGCTATGATAGTCCTCCCCCAAAGATTCAAATGCTGCATAGCTGTCGTGGAGACTTTGCAGGTGATTGTCTAGGTAGTCAAGTTTCTGCTTTGTTTTTGTGTTCCACAATGGTCTAGCAAAACAGATCAACCCCATTAAAAGCAATTGCAAGGGAAAAAGGTCCGAATATAGTGATGCTTATTGGGCATCTGGTTTCTAGAGCAGAAAAGGAGAAGTTCCAAGTAGCAAAATAGAGTATGAAATTCAAGTTGATGTATTTTTGTGTGCAAGGAAGTCATTTATTTCAGTGGAAAAGAAGTAGATACTAGACAGGCTGTAACTTAGGTCCTTCAAATTTCGAAAGTAAAGCTTGACTTCGATAGAAAAGTCAAGCTCCGCTTGTACCAATTACTTGATACAGAAAAGCCTAAGTCACAGGCCTATATAGACACATTTCTTCTGCATCAGAAAGAAGGCTCCAGAAGTAATGTGTGTGAAGATTTTACCCAGGCATTATTGTTTAATACTTGCCAAAATTGTCACTTCTGTTTGCAGAAATGCAGAAATAATTTTAAATCCTAGACCTGCAAATGCGGTAATATCATAACTTGTTTATATGAAGTAATTTCTTTGCAAAATTCCAATTCTAAATTTAATTTGATGTCATTTTCTTTGGTGGGGATCACTTTAGTCATATACAATAGGTAGAGATAGAAATTGTGCTAATATAACCATTAAACTACAATGTGACACCTATGATATAAACATTTGATCAATCTCTTTTATTAGTGCTGTACGGATTTCCGTGGTGCGGTTCTATTGAGACTCGAAGCTTACAACGGGGACTGCAGTCGCATGAGAAAAAAGGTTCGGACTTAATGGAAAAAACTTTTGACAAATGGGGTTAAAGTCAAGAATCAACACGCATGTAATAGAGCCAAACCTAAAGATGATAACGTCGATACAGTCGAATCGGAGATCCCGTGGTGACTGATCGCCTCATAAAGCTTGCGTCGACGATGTTTCCCTTGACTTCCCATTCATCATGGCAAACATAGATTACGCAAAGGTAAAACTGCTCACTCTTTCGGGAACTGAAAATTGAGCTTCATCTTTACGCAGGACCCCCATGATGTCGAAAAAGTTGCAGTCACCAAAGACTGCCCATCGGATATGGATTTAGCCGCTAAGCAAGATGGTGTCTCTACCATTTATGAAGCAAAAAGTCGAATTAGTATGGCCTTCCCCTGTTCTGTTTCAGGAATTTGACAATCTGTAGTCAATGAATATCTTCAGCGCGAGTATGTGTTTTAACTCCTTGTCATCCTCCTAATATCACTCACTTCGTGTTAGAATCGGATTTGGGCCTTACCAGGTTCAGCTCTTCCTCCTTACTGGCCTTGGGTGGGCAGCAGATAGTGCTTCTATTCTTGATGATTGCTTTCCGCCCTCTCATGGATCATTATTCCAGACATGTGGTTCCAAGGCGTTGCCGTCATTCTACCTGAAATACAAAAGGAACTCAGCCCTTCCCGTGTCGAATTCGCTACCCTATCTCTGTATGCCGGCCTCATCCTTGGTGCAACTACATGGGGTATTTTAGCAGACTTGATTGGTCGCAAGCTCTCCTTCAACATCACCCTGTTCATTGCTGGTGTTTTTGGAGTAGCAGCGGGTGCATCGAACAATTTCACGACTCTCGGAGCACTAGTAGCGTGTTTGGGATTTGGTGTCGGCGGAAAGTGAGCAAAAATGTTCGCATACTCTTGTGGCGTTTCTGACGGTTCTATTCGACATGATGTATTTAATTCACTTTGACAGCCTTCCCGTGGACGGTATGCTCGATTCTTCATGCTATTACAGCGATATCCACCATAACTGATTCCATCAGGGGCTCTCTTCCTTGAACATGTGCCTCAATCGCATCAAGTGAGTGTTCTTTATTCCGTGTAACTATATTTTATCGGTCTTATCTTTCGTATATAATTGGGGTTTCCCACGTCACAGTGGCTCCTTACCCTGCTTTCAGTTTGGTGGGCCTTCGGCCAAGTTTTCGCTTCACTCGTTGCCTGGCCGCTTATAGCAAACTTCTCATGCGAAAATGCTAGTTTTTGTCCAAAGGATAGCAATATGGGGTGGAGATATACTTTGTACGTTGTCGCTCCATTTTCCCGTTCCATTCAAGTCCCTTCGTATGATTTGACGGCGCTTAAGCATAACACTTACCTCATATCAATTATCCAGTTATACACTCGGAGGAGTGACCCTTACCATGTGGATCCTGCGATATGCTGTCTTTGACCTCCAAGAGTCTTCCAAGTATTTGGTTGCCAAGGGCAGAGACGAGGAGGCTCTCCAGGTCTGTACACACTGTTCTAAAGTCGATGTGCCCTTAACTTTCACCCGTTCAGGTCCTGCAACGTATTGCTGCCAAGAACGGCAAAACTCTCACTCTCACCCTCGAAAAGCTTCAATCTGTATCAGGGTCTGCCATCACACAGACCAAGCTTTCCAATCTAGAAATTATCCGCAAAGCATTATCTTCCTTCTCTTTCTCTCACATTACCCCTTTATTCTCTACCCGTCGTCTTGCCATTAACACCACCATTACTATCTTGCTCTGGGGCCTAATTGGTTTAGCCTCCCCTTTATTTAACGGTTTCATTGCGCTTTACCTCTCTTCCCAAGTCCCAGATAGTGACAATTCGGCCAACGTGACCTATCGGAACTACACAATTATTTCGACACTTGGCGTCCCGGGAAGTATCCTTGCTTGCTTTGTGCTTGATTGGACTATGAAGAATCCAGTGCGTCCTGCTACGTTACTCTCTAGACATTATCTTATTACGTCGTTTGTCAAAGGGTAAATTCTCGCTTGGTGGCAGAAAACTGACGATGGCCACTTCGACTGCGTTAACGGGAATCTTCCTATACCTCTTCACAACGAGTACAACTAATGCTGCAGTTCTTGCTTATTCGTGTGTAAGTAGCATGACGCAAAATGCTGTAAGATCTCCCTATATATCTTCTCCCTAGTAGATCTTATTTAGCCCTTCATTTCACTAGATGTTTGGCGTTTTATATGCATATACTCCTGAAGTTTTCCCCGCTCCTCACCGGGGAACTGGAGATGCAATCTGCTCAGCTTTCAACCGGATCACTGGTATTATTGCTCCTGTCATCAAAATCGCGACAACCAACCCAGATGGTACAGCTAGTGGTGGAACGGCCAATGGACCAGTTTTTGTCAGCGCAACACTCTTTATGGTGGCAAGTGCGTTGATGCTGTTATTACCTATCGAGGTGCGTAGACTTTTTCAGAGTTTTTAGAGGCTTGGCGGCTTGTGACACCCTTGTCATTACATTGACTGACTATTTTTCTTATTTCATTCCTCTCGTCGTAATTAGACCGCTGGAAAAGCTGCCTTATAGATAAATAAATACGTGTGCTGTTACGTATCCTCAGTGTCCCGAATATAGGCTGAATCCCACTTGTTTTTAAATGTCCCTATTACCGACCATTGGTAGTTTTTGTACGAAAGTATATATATACGCAAAGGACGAGAACAAACGAAACAATATGTAGAGGATGACAGAGAAGGAAAGAATAGATTCGCGCAGTTTATTCTCTTGACTAAATCTGTTGCAATCACTAACTGCATACAACTTGGACAGACTTAAAACCATTTTCTCCGGAAATCTTGGAGCAATTTATTGAATGGGTCATTTATGATGAACCCTTGAACTATTGTTCAGAAAAATTAACCCTATAAGTAATACTAGTATGGGGCTTAATGGACCCTGCTGGAGAACAATAAAAGGAAGAATCCCCTCAACAGTAATAGAAGGCTTGTAGAACCCTTTTTATCAAACCGAGTCCCTAGCTGTTTGCGTCCAGACAAAGTTTTGTCCATTGCTGGCGCTCCGAGCATGAAGCAAACTGTAATGAAAGCGTAAAATACTAACTAAAGAACTAAAGAATAAAAATGTATCCATCTATATGCTATAATAACTTGAAGTGCCCCACATTGTTTTCTGTGATTACTTTAAAGATATATAAACCAATACCTGATCCCTTTTTTGGTACGAGATTGAGCCTATTTCCAAATCAATCATGGCCGTCTCTGCTCGTTCCGGTCCCTTGTGTTTTGAATGCACAACAAAAAGGTGCTGAATAGGAAAAATATTTTTGCAGGAAAAGCTTAAGTGCTTTGCTTATCTGCATTTGCTTATACGATGATTTCTCCATTTTCAAGATCGTGTAAACTATCTCTAAAGTTTGACGTTTCTTCGCAGAAAATCTTGTTTTGCACAATTAGGAGCTAAATCATGGAGGAGTACCAATGCTATATGACAAGACTTGCCCGTCGCTGTCGCTCCGGGGACACTTAATGAAGGGCGAACATCTGTTGCCATGTGGAAGGATATCAATTTCATTTCTCATTCAGAGTGCCAACAATTTTGAAGAGGAATAGAACAATTAAATATTTAATTTTTACTTAGACCAAACATAGCACCACAAAGGGAAGCCATAATTTTAAAGATATGAGGTATTTTGATGTCAAAGGATACTGACTTGGATTTTCAATTGAACTAATGTACTGGCCATCGGCAAAAAAAATTCATATAAGTAGATAGTCATGCATCCTTTCAACATTACCCAAACTGGTGCATCTCCTTTTGTACTGGTAAGCATAAATTAAATATTAGCAGCTGCTGGCGGTTAGCTATAATTCTCCACAGATTACAAAAATTTCCAACTTCTCCGATCCAAGAATAATATTCATAAATCAAGCAGTACTCCTAGTTGGCCTGGTAATAAAGGTTATAAATATACAATCATTACACGGTTGGTCCCTTTTCTTAATTCTATTACCATGGCTAGAGTTACTCTACCACAACAGATACATTCATCTCCTCGGACTTGAACTGTAATAAAAGTTATAAATATACAATCATTACACGGTTGGTCCCCTGTTCTTAATTCAATCACCATGGCTAGAGTTACTCTACCACAACAGATACATTCATGTCCTCGGACTTGAGCTATTTATGTCTCTCACGGGGCAGCTAATTTAGATAACGCCTACACTTTTTACATCCCTGCTAACCTTGTCTGTGATAGCGCAAACGCATACCGTTTTTATGAGAAGGATTACATAGCAAAGAGTAATAAAGCAACACTCTTGTTTGTGAAGTATATTCGGTTTCATAGTACCTGACAAGTTTAAGGACACTAATTTGTGGGGTGGTAGTGACTGAAGACGACTCAGAAGAACGTCAGGGAATGGTACGAATGGGCATTAGGCATCTACGACATTATCGAAGGGTATGTTGAATCTTGGCATGTTTACCGGTATCCCATCCGCTCACCTCCTGATAGTGTGATGCCGTCAATGGTGCGAATCTTCGGGACAAAGTGCAGATTAGAGCCTCATTTCATCTGTGGGGATGAAGGGGTTACCCAATTTTTGGTAATATGGTTGAAGAATTTCTGTTTTTATGTCAACGTATCGGCCCTTACCGGACCGACGTGTATAAATGGATGAAATCATCGTTCGGACCTTGTACATCGACAACGAGCATGTCTGTCCTTGGCCTATTCACCGCACCCGACGTCCAGAATGAACCACTCCGCCCCTACGCGCCCGGTTCTCCAGAACGCGTCGGTCTGCAATCCACGCTGACCAAAATGCAACAATCGATTCCGTTCGAAGTACCGTGCGTCGTCAACGGTAAACCCGTCAAATCATCCTCTACAGCAACCCAGGTGATCCCACACGACCACGCTCAGCACCTCTGCACATACCACGAAGCATCCGAATCTCTCTTATCCAGCGCCATCTCGGACGCCTTGGCAGCAAAGAAGGAATGGGAATCGATGCCTTGGAACGACCGTGCTGCCATCTTTCTCAAAGCCGCGGAACTTGTTTCGGGCAAGTATCGCTACGAAATTATGGCCGCAACCATGTTGGGCCAAGGAAAGAACGCGTGGCAGGCAGAAATCGATGCTGCTGCAGAGCTTGTTGATTTCCTGCGATTTGGAGTGCGATATGTCGAGGAGTTGTATCGGACCCAGCCTCCGAGGAACGCTCCAGGCGTTTGGAATAGGACAGAATATAGGCCGCTGGAAGGGTTCGTGTTGGCTGTGACACCTTTCAACTTTACCGCGATTGGAGGGAATTTGTGTTTCGTCCCTGCCGTCCTCGGAAACGTAGTCATTTGGAAGCCTTCCCCTGGAGCGGTGTACGCAAACTATATTACCCACAAGATCTTCCTCGAAGCAGGTGTCCCTCCTTCCGTCATCCAGTTCCTTCCTTGTACAAATGACACCGCGCCGGCACTTGTCAACAAGGCTCTTTCTCATCCTTCGTTTGCGGGTTTGCATTTCACGGGAAGCACGCACGTCTTCAGGGGACTGTACAAGGAGATCGCGATTCAGACAGGCGAGGGAAAATACAAGGGATATCCGAGGGTGGTCGGCGAAACCGGAGGCAAGAACTGGCATTTGGTACATGAGACCGCGGAAGTGAGGAACGCGGTCAATCAGAGTGTGAGAGCGGCGTTTGAGTATCAAGGTGTGTAGATCTGTTTCTTTCATTTGTGCAGAGGCTGATCTGTTGGTTTACAGGTCAAAAATGCTCCGCCCTATCTCGCCTATATATCTCATCCTCTCTGTGGAGCAAGCAAGGGGGCTTCAAGGATTTGCTGTTGGCAGAGATCAAAAAGATTAAAGTCGGTCCTCCGACAGAATGGGAGAACTTTATGGGTCCTGTTGCGTGCGTGCCAACTTTTATTCTCGTGGATTGGGAACTGACTCCTCCAACAGCAACAAGGCTGCATACACCAAAATCACGTCCTACATCCAAAAAGCAGAGGACGCCGGTGGTGAGATCTTGATTGGAGGAACGAGTAAGTTCCTTTCGCTTTGTGGCTCTTTCTTTTTGTGATATTGCATCGTGCTTCCCCTTTCCTTGTCCTTAACCTTCCTCTCATTCTACGGCACTGCCTTTACGTATGATATTCCCCAAGCCCCGTTCAACTGACGGTCTGTCTTTTTTGCAGGCGATGACTCGAAAGGCTACTTTATCCAACCTACCGTCATCCTTACCAAAGACCCCAAGAGTGTCACCATGCGGGAAGAGATTTTCGGCCCTGTTTTGACCGTACGTTTTCCTCCCTTTTTCGTTCCGCCCATCTATCGGATAAAGAAGGGTAGCTAATACGCCCTTCATTTCTCAAAATTTCGCTTTGATCTACCAGGTCTACGTATATGACGACGCCAAATTCGACAAGACACTCGATTTGATTGATGAGACGAGCGAATACGGGCTCACAGGGTCCATGTACGTGTTTCCTCCCCCCTTTCTCCGTCCTGTTCTCAAACACAACATGCAAATATTAACCAAATCCCCTTCATCAAACTTTCAACAGCTTCACCTCCACCCGCTCAATCCTCATCCACACTTCCCACCGTCTCCTCAACGCCGCAGGAAACATTTATTACAATGAGAAATGTACAGGTGCCGTTGTAGGTCAACAACCATTCGGAGGGTCCAGAGCAAGTGGGACATGTGATAAAGCGGGTAGTGGGAGTATATTCTCGAGGTTTTTGTCTGCGAGGAGTGTTAAAGAGAATTTCGTGGGGCTCGAAGGAGAGGGGGTGAATGGGGGTTGGGGGTATCCGAGTAATTTGGTTTGAGTTTGGTGAGGAATGGATATGGACTTTTTGTTGTTGGACCGGAATCGGAAAGGAAAATGAATGTCTAACATGTGTTATTGTATAAAAACGAGAAGAATTCAATGACTGTAGATAATTGTAGGAAATCCCGAAGGGTCAACTGGGATTGCGATGAATTCAGTTTATGTGGATTGATAGCTCCAGTTCACGCAGGGCAGTCTTATCATTTTCAGTGCGAGGAATCGATTGATTTCTGAGAGTTAGCCACTAACAAATTGATCCACCACACTGGAATGGTAATTCTTAATAAAATGTCCTTGATTACATAGCAAGATGAGTATCTAAGCATGTGGACAGATTAAATAGCTGTGTTTTTTTGACATAAGTGTTGGGTTTTGAGCCTGATCAGAAGAATTACAAGAGTTTATTATATATATGCGTGTATCACACCCTAGTCACTGACTAGTGATGGCAAATGACTAAGTCATTGGTGTTCTTGTTGCACTCTATGATGGATAAGATTGAGGAAGAAGCTGGCTTTGTCCTTACCCTTGGGTTGGCCTGATAAGATTGCCTTTGAAACCAAACAAGAAGCATATTGATCTACTATGCTAACAAAAGGGTATAGTAGATATCTAAAATGTTCATGGCAAGAAATGGATACTCTTCAAATATTCCCTGTGCTCCTTCTTATGATTTTCGATTTGACTATCAACAGAACGACGCCAGACTGGGATGGCAATCTTATACACGTGTAAATTGAGATGAATATTAAATGCACAGTGGCATAAAGATGACTCTTACCATTGCAAAAAAGTTCCACAGGGAATCCACGATGAAATTATTCGAATGGGTAGCACCCCGAGTTGACGCTCTGAAAGAGGTTGTGATCCAGTCTCCTGTTATGTGAGCTTGACCCTTTTCAATACCTAGATAATGCACATTTTCAAGAAAAAGTAATGTATTAGAATCAGAAAATTTTGACTAAAACTCACCCTTTAGAAGAATGGCGGCAGCCTGTTCGGAAGTCATAGATATGTCCTCTCCTTCAATCTTTTTTGTGATATAGGGCTTTGTTTTGTTCTCCTCGACAAAACTTGCAGTCATCATATTTGGGGGAAAGAAGGTGTGTACGCCAATATCATACAGCCGAAACTCTGATTCGAGAGTGTCTGTGAGACCTGATATATCTCACTCTTTAGTCACTAATTATACCACAGCCCTTGAGCTACATACCTCGTAACGCATGTCTTCCTGGAGCATAATTAGCCCACCCTACAAAGGACATGTAGGCGAGAGTTGATGCAATAAATATAATTTTTCCTTTAATACCCTGCCTAACCATCTCCTTTGCAGCGATCTGGAAAATAAAATAAAAAATCAATTATTCAAAAGCCTATAAGTTCTGAATCGGCGTGTACCCAAGCAGTCCAAGTTTCAATCCAATACGAGTTAGCTAGCCCTTCCTCCAACTCTTCTTTCGTCAATTCGATAAAGAACTTAGGCTTAGCAGATCCTGCGCAATTGAAGACAGCATCAGGTGCGCGTCCATCGTGGGCTGCACAAACATCTCTGAATGCTTTCTCAGATTCTTCACATGATGTTAAAGAGTAGGAGTAAGTATTGAATTTTTGGGAAGGGGAATTGCGGACTTCCTACAGAAATGAAATGTTGGTAAGGTGGCTAAAAATCAATATCTGCCAAATTAGCAGTACCTCAAGTGTCTGCAAAGCTTGGTCCAATCGCACTTTATTGCGAGCCACAATAGAAACATGGGCACCCTTCTTAGCCATAATAACAGCAATAGACAGCCCGAGTCCTGTACTGCCGCCTGTTACATAGACATGCTGTTTTCCAAGCACTTAGTAGAAACAGCATGGTTCCACTCGCACTAGACCTACCAAGTTCTCCGGATTCCACAAATTTTTGGGGAAAAACATACTGGGATTACTGAAAGTTAAATGAGTGACTGTATGTGATGAGAGGGAAGAGTAGTGAAAGAACAAGAAGGACAAGATTGAGATTAAGTGGCCGCACTTAGCGCCTTTTGTACCTTGTACCTGATGTCAAAACCGACCAATCAAGATGTGATACTCATACTTGGAGAATCTAGGCCCCTGTGAACTGATTCAGAACAGTTGTTCTAATACACGAGCATCAGAATCAGTGCTTCGGCCAGGAGAACCCCTTTGAAATGATGGTGCAAGAGGGTTTAAATACTTAACAAAGTAAAAATGTTACATATTCAAGAATTTGGCTTCATTGTCTACTGCATATCATCAAGATAATTCCAGTTGTTTCTCATAGATCTAGCCCTTGATAAGTAGCTTACTTCTAGACATATGATCTATTACACTATCCGAGTACAATTTATCACTCTGTGCGCTTATCATCATGATGAATACTTATCAATGTCGACGTCTGAGTCTAGATTACTAGTCACGTTCAGGAATCCAAGTTGTTCCTAGTAGGGGACCACTTATTTAACAGTAACTGAGTTGATTACAATGATGTTTGAGCGATAACACATGCAGACAGCTTGTACCTAAATCTATCAGACCTTAACATCGATAGCTGTTAGTAAGTAATATACATCTCACGAGAGTCAGATCTTGTGCTATTGATAGCAAATTCAGGTCCGAAACCCGTTTGTATACCAAGTGTGCTTGTCCTCTTATAGCTATCTGCCTTATAAACTACAGGTCCACTTGACGCATGTCTTCGACCCCCCTTCTGGTTCTAGTATTACCTCAATTTTTTTGTTTTTTTTTTTTTCATGGAAATCTCACAATTCCGCTCCGCAGAGTTACTTCAAGTTGTGAAAGTATGTTTTCTCCAATTCTCTCACTACCTCAAGTTTATTGATAGAACATTATGTTATATTTAGTATGTCAACGGTAAAGTTTTATTTGTTAGGGGAAGTTATTGTATCATTAATCTTGGTTCAGTTGCCAGTATTACCATCCTGGTAATTTACTGACGATTTTATATTCTCTCCTCTGCTGAAGCATGATTAAGGTATTTGATTACCTCTTGACACTGGAAAAAGAGGTAGGAAAATGTAATTTCACCGTCAACATCCACTGGAATTGTCTTCAAGATAACATTAATCTGGAAATCAAAATGGGGTGTCGCTAAAGTTCTGTATATGCTATCTAAATTTCCGCCATTTATTGATGTTCCACTTGTCTTATGGTGTATGTGATCTGCACTATCAAACATAATCCCAGCATTCTGACTCTACTCTCAGATTCTTTGACCCCAAATATTCCTATGAGAGTCAGTAAATAGTTATCCTTGATTCCAACTTGAATCATTGAATATGAAATGCAGCAATGTCACCCAATTTACTCAATATCTTCTTGTAAGTGTATTCAAAAAGAGAGAACCTAATATTCATTCCTTGTCAAATAGGGTTTACGCTTTTTGGTATATTGATTGCCGAAAGTAAGTATGTGCAGGTATAATTAAATCAACTTCACTCAAATAACGGCAGTGATTTTAATGATGCGCACGATTGCTCTTTGGGGTCGTGACTCAAAAGTTTCGACTGTTTTGGTTATTTTAATAATAGTATGAAATTATCTATGAAGCCATTTTTTTCTCATCTAATTATTTTGTGTTCAGCTAGGCACCGTTACATGCATTGTAGTTTTAGTTTTATTTTTACGGTCCCTGAAGTGTAAGTTTTGGAGTATAAGCGCCTTCGATTCATACTGATAGATTGCCTCAGATGGACCACCTCCTTTGTCAACAGTGGTTGGATGTTATCCAACAGAAGGCAGTATAATTTTATTTGTTGACTTCGTTATACTCATTCTTTATGAATCAAGTCTGTTCACATAATAGATCTAGTTTTCCTTTAAGCTTGACTGACTGTCTATTTTTCCTCAGTTATGCTGTCCTTGACAATGTGGGTTGGCTTCAAAAAGTTTCGACACAGCGGAAACCCACTCATCAAAGTTCTTTATCGTGATGGTATATATTATTTTATCTATACTTTTTGTACGTCCCAGATCGTTCCATCTATGTAATTCTTATATTCAACTAAAACTCTAGTGATTAGCCTTGGGAATATCTTGGTTTTGGTAGCTGGACCGGTCAGTCTTCAGCTTAAAATACTTATTTGTTTCTTATAATTGAACATTTATCGTGACAGCCTGAGCTAGTGGACCTCCTAAACACGTCAGTAAAAATCTTGGCATCAAACAAATTATTGCAACTTATCACAATTCTGTTCAATATATACAGCTTCCAACGAGTAATGCATAGTATTCTCTCTACCAGGGTTATTCTTCACATACGGCATATTGATCGAAATGTGCACGGTGGAAGAGAAATCACGACAAGTAGACTTGAAGCACCAGCATGGGTTTCTTTTTTGAAGCCAGGAAACTTCAGAAATACCAACAGATATGTTGTAAACATCTCCGAAATTCAAGTTTCAATGGTGTC
Organism: Stygiomarasmius scandens; assembly: GCA_037954225.1. Classification (NCBI taxonomy): domain Eukaryota; kingdom Fungi; phylum Basidiomycota; class Agaricomycetes; order Agaricales; family Campanellaceae; genus Stygiomarasmius; species Stygiomarasmius scandens. Next base: position 284,533 of record JBANRG010000002.1, on the reverse strand, counting down.
CGAATCAAGGACAGACTCGTGTCATTGAAGAGTACTAGACATCAAGCTAAGAGATCCAAAGGAGTATGAAGTGCCAGTATTGTATCTGTGTAATACTATTGCCTGTAAAATATACATGTATGGTCAGGTTCAAGTCTCTGCAGCACCGACCAAGGACACCCTTGCTCTAAAAGAAATAATCCAGATAGTGTCAACTGATGGTTCTGTATAGTTCAACTCTCCGGCTGCTAGCGTGAACCTAAAGTCCTAAAGATAGAGTACAGGATGTATATCAGTTATTGACTCTAATATGGTTAACTTTGAGAATTTGAGTACAACTTTCACACTCTGATATGGTCTTGTCCAAATACTGGAATATATCCTGCTGGATTTTAACCCCTGGAGATGTAAAAATATGTTGATACATGAAAAGACTTTGGCCAGGTCTTATGCCATAAACAAAGAAGCATGAAATTCTGAGTAGTTGATTAGTGAAAATCAGTATCAGGAGTGGCCAGTGAAAGCTCACACTGCTTCTCCAGCTTGACACTTTCTGAAATTGTAAAATCCTCAACAGTTGTCATGCAAATGTTATTAGAAATCTCCTTTGTGTCTTCCCATTTGGCATCTGCACTCAGATCAACACCAATCACCTTTCCACCAGCATAAAGGCTCTGCAGTCATTTGATGAATTCTTTCTAGATTGCTTGTCAACTTTTTCAAGAAATTAGTGATGAAGTCTGTGTGGAGCAAACAGAAAGCTTTAAACTTTAGGTGGGACTGTGCAAAGTACATACCAAAAGTATTGTTCCTGTCACTGGAGATAAGATTCCAGTATAAGTGAGCTTCAATGGCCATGATGGTTGTAGCCATTATGCTTGTAGTTCAAATGCTGGGGTGATAAACTAGAAGAGGTAATTGTACTTTCTGTGATGCAAGGCCTGTTCAAATTCTCACCTATCTATACCCTCAAGATTCTAGTACCTACAATAATGCATCATCCATTTCATTGCTCATTGGTTGCCATCATGTTGAAGACATCATACTGGCTCTCAAAAAAACTGATACTATCATGCCTGAAATACAGCAATTAATAAATCGACACCCTGAGCAGAGTCAAATGGTGTAAAATGGCCTGCAGTAAGCTTGTTCAAACAAGATACACTTGGGTCATGTGGGCCAGTGGGTTGCCACTGGCAGGTATGAGTCCAACTGTTACTTTCGTTTTAAAATTTATCTATTATAACTTCATTGTAATTTAAAAAAAGATTTTTTGTTAATAAAATAAACTTTAGTGTGTTCAGTTGGTTTCTGAAAACAACTCAGTTCATGGTTCAGAGTCCAGTTTCTTTTACCTTGAGTTATCACAATATTGTACATATTTTAACCCAATGTACAACAAAATTCCCTTGCTTGCTAGGGCACTCCCTCCCCTTTAATTCAAACTCGGCGTTGTATTCCGTACACAAGCATAAATAAAAGCTTCGGCATGTTGGCCAACTCACTAAATTCGTCTCCATTGCCGGTATTCCTCCAGTATCCTACAGCGTAAGCGGATGCTTAACGCTGAAATGTTTTTGGCGAACTTGGTTTAGTACATAATTTTGCATAATGAGACTTTGTGTTTTTGTGAAAGCAAGCAAGGGTTTCTGCCGACGCAGTAGGCACTTCTCTAGTGGTTACATCCTCCATATTTAATTGAGCACAATGTGAGTGTAACTCTCTTGCAGATAGAGTTTGAAACTTGAAGTTACAGGAATTTGTGGGCATCCAAGTATCTGGCAATTATTTTCAATTTACCTTCAGAGAAGTGAGACAAGAATCTAGATAAACCACTGAAAGTGGTGAGCATGGTGAAGCCATGTTTGGTCATGCTGCAAATGGGATCCCCTAGTGGAGTTTTTTTGTTAGGCATGCATATCTCTTCTTGTGTAAGGATGCCTCACAATTTGAAGAGACCTTCAGGTAGATAGACAAATTTGTGTGGCCCACCAAAGCAATTGTACATCAACTTCGTGAAGTTGGCTGTCCCTGATAACAACAGCACTAATTGCATGTCAGGAACACTGTCAGTGATGTGATAAGTGATGCCAAGACACTGCAGCCATTGTGATGTCCTTTGCACTTACTGTGATCATTGTGCATACTTTACTGATAATTCACTGGTAGCAAAAATTTTTAGTTGATGCACTGGTACACCATCTCTGCAAATGAAATCAAAAGATTCATACTGATGTACAACAACATGATGACAAAAAATATTTCCATAACATTTCACTACTTTGAAGCAGGCATAATCAGTGGATTAACATAGTAGTCCCATCCCAGATACAAGAAATCTCCCGTCCTATCCTTGTTTATATCTTCTGTCCAATCATCAGATGTAATCCTGTCCAATGCTGGATCATACCCAGCCCAAAACCTCCAGAGGTCCAATTTGCTGATTTTTCTACTCTTGGTGACGTCAACTTCTGGGATAAGGTAACGATACTTTCGATCAGTTCCAGCTGCCAAATCATCATAGTCACTGTTTTTGTTGTTTGTTTGTACAAACTTGATGCTAGTGATGGCCTTTTTCTCGTCTGCTGTATACTTTGGTACAAGCCAGACATGTTGTAATGAATTATCAGTGCCGGGAAAAAATATACTTGTGTCGGCATTGATATCATCTTTCCGACCCTGTCCCTCCTTGACACGATTCACGGGCGCCATATAGTCATCAGGCCCATAAACAACCTAGAATGATAGTTGCACTCTAAGAAAACAAAACCACACCCATGATGCCAAGGACTCAATAAACTTACCTGAATACCAGAGATATAAACTGCCTGAGCAACAACATATTTCAGCTCAACCTTGCCAATCTGATCAGCCTCAGGCATACTCTCATCCAGATGCTGATAGATATCCTGCTGGAATGTCGCTCCTGGAGAGCTAAAGACACGCTGATACACAAAAAGACTTTGTCCGGGTTTCATATCATCTGAACAGGGTATTTTATTGAGCTACCAGGAAAGTCAGACACCAAAAACAGACTCACACTCCCTTTTCAGCGTGACAGAGTCCTTGATGGTGACATCATTCTCTGAAGTGGTGGTTGTCCGAATCGTATCAACAATTTCCTTCGTATTCTCCCAACTACGTTCTGCACTCAGCTCAACACCAAGGATTTTACCGCCCGCAGAAATGGATTTGTCATTGGTGGTCGAGTCACGACTCATTTTTTCTTCAACATGCTCGATGATCTCTTTCTTGGACGCTTCGCGCCTGCGTTCAGTTTCATAACTCGCTTTGTAAGAGTCTGCGAGTCAAAATAACAAGGAAAAGAATCAGCAATGGCTGAGCTGGAACTTGGTCTTGGAAATTAACAATACATACCAGAAGTGCTGTTCTTGTCACTATAGATAAGATTCCAGTAGAATTGGCCCTCGATGACCACAGTAAGGCTAGGCATTGCTATACTTTAAAAATCGAATGTAGATGAGGACAAGACTGATTAACAGACAAAGTATCGGTTAGAATGCGATAAAGACATGTCCAAAAACGAACCTTATTTATACTGTCAAGATTGAATCATATCCAATATTTTGCTCATAGATTTCATCATTGGTAAAGGTGTTACTGGTTCTAGTGTACAAGAAAATGTGTTCAGTGGAGTGCCATTAGCAGCAGAAATGCTAAGGACTTCATCTCCAGATAGGAGACCTGTTTCTCTTCGGATCCAAAATGTCCAAAATGTCAGTCTATTTTGCAATTCGTACGCTGCTATCCAGTTCGGCTCAACCTCCGATTCTTTGCCCCTGGCTGATGCTCGGAATACGACCAATGCAGAGACACCGAGTTTCATACAGTATTTCACAATTTGAATGGGAGAAGTCCCGCTATTCGTTTCGGAACACGACCAATGCAGAAGCACTGAGTTTTATATCGGATCCGATTTGATTGATTTCTCGAACGGATCGGATCCATGTGGAGTATTTTGTTTCAAGTGCGTGACTTTCACTTTTCTTTGAAAATGTCTGCCGGTCGGCAAAGGTCCAACAGTGGTCTGAATCAAGGACAGACTCTTACTGTTGAAGATCACCAGCTGAGAGGTGCATGGAGTGTCAATGTGTAATACTATTACTATTAAAATATTCATGTGGCAGAATAAGAGTCAGTCTCGATATTCGAGTCGAAGAAATCTGTATCCTATCCGAATACCAACCTTTAACTGTCTCGGTAAGCCGATCTTCCTTGTTGTCTATTAGTTCTAGTCTCGGTATTATGGTGCATCTGCAGCGAGATTTATGAAGGGCATACAAGGTAGACCCGGGCCTTATAAGATGGTCCAATATCTCGTTGCAGATGCACTCTGTTATTTGAGAAGGACATGAGGTCTGAAATAACGAAGCAGCAGTTCACCGGTCAAAGCATCCATCTGCACCAACAACCAACCAATAGATTACGAGCCATAGAGAATGAAGACAAAGTCGAGGAACAAACAAAGTGTGTTCGTTCGCCATGGCCTGGATGTTAAAGGCGTCACTTATCGGTACGAGAGGATGACATGGAAGAAAGAGACGAACCTAGTTGTCGTCCTCATCCCAATAGAGCTTTGCACCGTCGAAATTGGCCAAGATGAGGGGCCAGAGCCAATACATAGGCGTACCAAAGGTAATATCCGACAAGTCAGTTTTGCCCGTTCCACCAGTGAGCAGGGCAACAAATCTACCAAGGGCGTCGACGATAACAGATCCACTATCACCGCCCCTGGAGAACGGACCAGAGCCGTTGTTGTGGGGGTGGATCGCCACTTGAACCGAGTCGATATTGCCTGTGGCAAAGTACAGGCGAATGTGGGACAAGAATCCGGATAAACCACCGACGGTGGTGAGCGTGGTGAAGCCACGTTTGATCACGCGGCGAATGGGATCCCCTTGTGGGGTCTTGTTATTGGGCGTGCGTATCTCTTCCTGTGTAAGGATGCCTCGCAATTCGAAGAGGCCTTCGGGCGGATAGACGAATTCGTGTGGCCCATCATCGAAGCGATCGTACATCAACTTTTTGAAGTTGGCGGGGGAGATCTCCGGACCTGGAATATGAACAATTAGATCAAATACCTTCAGCGAGACGGACCAGTACGCACCTAGGCTAAGCACGTTCCTCTTGAAATGACGGAACTTGCCCTTGTCGAGCTTGATGACGCAGACGTCCTTCGTGTACTGGTAGGGAGGCGTAGCGACGCTGAGGGGAGGGGCCCAGACGACGTGTCCAATGACGCGGTCCTTTGCTTTGCCCCACTTCTTATTCACCGTCACGAAGTGGGCTTTGAGCGCATCGATCTTGGTTTGTGTCTTGGTCAGCTGTTCCTGTGTCTCCAGCAGCTCGAGCGCCGACTGCTCAGCACGGGAGCCGCCACCCTCCACCAGAGCTGTTAAATGCGCAGCGCGCGCCTTCATGTACTCAGCCGTGTCGAGAAGGGTGCCGATGGTGCTCTGGAGAAAGGCAAGGTGGTTGGTGAATGCGCTGGGCCCCATCACAATGACCTCTTTCTTCGGCCCGGCTATGTAGGTATAGTCAGAATTGCCATCATCAGTCTCAGGGATAAGAACATACCGACGTAGTTGTATTCAACGTTGGCCTCGTTGTCCTTGAAAAGAACGTGGCGGGCAGTGACGGCGTAGAGGTCTTCCCCAACCTTAAAAGTAAAACCCAAGAGTGCCCTGCATCGTCGTCTTCATGCCAGCAATGGGCAAACTAAGTGGAGTAGACAAGCTATCGATGATGTCCTTGAGAGGATCGAGGTCAGAGACTGGGGCCAAGAGCTTTGGCCCGTCCAAGCACTTGACCTCTGACTCGCGGTATGCGACGTCGACGTCGGTAATGTTGTACTGCTTAAGCAGGTCTAGAATATCCCTAGAAGAATTATAGGCTTGCTCGCCAGTGGTAGTATCCGGCATTACACCGACCCAGATCGTGACAGGGGTGATATAGACTGTCCCATCCACGACAGGCTTGACGGGTGCGATGTCATCGTAGTTGATGTTGTCCTCATCCTCCTCGTCCTCCTCGTCCTCTTGATCCTCTTTGTCCTCCTGATCCTCCTGGTCTGCTTGGTCCTCCTGATCGTTGTTCTTCTCAATCCAGGTGAAACGGACTAGGTCGACGGACGAGAGTTGGATGCCTCTCTGGTCGAGGAGTTTGACAACCTATTAGTATGGAATGAATGTCAGCCCGTAGATTGCTGTGCATCGATAACGCCACGAACCTCGGTGCGAATGCGGTCCCACAGACCATCCTTGCCAAGTTTGTGATTTTCGGGAACTGTACGAAGCTTCATCAGACGACGATAGGCGTCAGGCCCATCAGGGGGGACGAATTTGTCGCTAGACGTCCTGTAGATCAGCCTGGGTCCGCGACCACTGGGACCAGAGAGACCGGCATAGTAAAGGTAGGCCTCGAGCTTGGGCACATCGTGGGGAGAGACCTCCACAGAGGAAACGCTCAAAGTGTCCCAGAGACTGTTTGCGGAATCGAGGCTGCCGGAGCTCGAGGAGCTGGGCTTGTGAGTCCTAGCCAAGGCTACACATTCGTCGTCGAATGCCTTGGTCTGAACATAAGCCTCCAAGTTGTCCTCGACCACTAAAGAAAGTATCAGTAAAGAACAAGCAATGAAACGCTAAAGACTCGCTATCAGTTCCCAGGATAATAGATAGGATAAGAATAGGTTGTAATGGCTTGTAGTCCAAACAAACATAGCGCGTGTCCAAGATCATACCGACACGTACCCTCTTACACCTACTTTTTGAATCCCATCTACTCAGGGACGGCCTGCTTGTGTTTCTTTGTGAGTGCTTCAACTAACATCACCAACCAACTTTTCACTGACCATATTTCTGAAAAATGTACACATAGTGCGTGGGTGACACGTCGACACACACAAGTCCTTCAAGATATACAACTTCCGTTGACCTTTTCACAACTGGAACTACAACTTTCTTCATAATAACTCGGCCATGACTACGGCCTACCCGCTCCCTACCAATCTTTCAACGGCTACGGTCACCAACACCGCGTCGCTGCTGCGCATTGTCGCCCTTGGTCTCATTTCTGCTGCTGCTATTGCATCGCGTCTATTTGCTGTCATCAACTTTGAGAGTATTATCCATGAATTGTGCGTATACCTTGCTGTCTCTTACAGAACCATACTTACACTTCTGACAGTGACCCGTGGTTCAATTAGTGAGTAGCTTGGCATTCTCGATTTGGCGTGTCCTGATTATGGCAATAGTCGGGCGACTAGGGTTCTCGCTTCGAAAGGTTTCTATGTGCGTGGTCGTTTTCTACCTTTTCTTCATGAAACTCACTTGTTTCTGACAGGAATTCTGGAACTGGTTCGACCCAACGGCATGGTATCCCCTTGGTCGTGTTGTAGGAGGAACTGTCTATCCCGGTCTTATGGCTACGAGTGGTGTCATCTACAACGTCTTGCATGCTTTCCACCTTCCCGTCGACATTAGGAACATTTGTGTTCTGCTCGCTCCCGGATTTAGTGCTCTTACCGCCTGGGCAACCTATATGTGCGTTACTTCCGCGCTGCTTAGACAATCCTATTGACCTCAATGACAGGTTCACCAAGGAAATGAAAGACGAGAGTGCAGGTCTTTTGGCTGCTGCCTTTATTGGTATCGTCCCTGGTTACATCTCCCGTTCCGTCGCTGGTTCCTACGATAACGAAGCCATTGCCATCTTCCTCCTCATGTTCACTTTCTACTGCTGGATCAAGGCTCTTAAAACCGGAAGTGCTCTCTTTGGAACCATCGCTGCCGTGTTTTACTTCTACATGGTGGCCGCTTGGGGTGGTTACGCGTTTATCACAAACATGATTCCTGTTCACGCCCTGGCTCTCATGCTCATGGGCAGGTTCAGCAGCCGACTCTACGTTGCTTACTGTTCGTGGTATGCCATCGGTACTCTTGCGTCCATGCAGGTTCCCTTTGTCGGTTTCCAGCCTGTACGTACCAGTGAGCACATGGGTGCACTCGGAGTCTTTGGTTTGTTGCAAATCGTCGCTTTCGCTCAACTTGCACGATCGCACCTTTCCTCCAAGCAATTCCAAAACTTGCTCACTGTCTCCGTCATTGCCATGGGTGTCATTGGTACCTTTGGCTTCATTGCCTTGACTTATATGGGTTGGATTGCTCCTTGGACTGGTCGTTTCTATTCTCTTTGGGATACTGGCTACGCCAAGAAGTGGGTCATTTGCTTTCCACTCTTGTTCATCATGTTGAAATTTTTCTCAGATACATTCCTATCATCGCCTCCGTCTCTGAACATCAGCCTACGGCATGGCCATCCTTCTTCATGGACCTCCAATTCCTCATCTTCCTTTTCCCCGCTGGTGTCGTCCTTTGTTTCCGCGAGCTTCGTGACGAACATGTCTTTGTGATCATCTACGCTGTCGTCGCCAGCTACTTTGCCGGTGTCATGGTCCGTCTCATGCTCACTCTTACTCCAGTTGTCTGTGTTGCTTCCGCCGTTGCATTCTCTTCTCTCATCGACACCTACCTCGATCCTACCGAACCTGAATCTGAGGAGGAAACCAAACCTGCTGAAGTAGATGCCGCTGCCGCCTCTAATGGTACCCCTGCAAAGAAAGAAAAGGCCAAAAAGTCTGCTGCCTCGTCTTCTGCTGCCAGCTCGGCTTTGACTGACATTGTCGCCGCAACTGCTTCTCAAACTTCCTCTTCCTCGTCCAAACCCAAATCCAAAGGTGTCTGGGGCCTCGATACCCGTCTCGCCGTCATTGTCAACGCCATTGGTATGCTTTCCTTCTTTGTGTTCCACTGTACTTGGGTCACCGCCAACGCATACTCGTCTCCTTCCGTCGTGCTGGCCTCGAGTAACCCAGATGGCAGTCAACATATCATTGATGATTTCCGAGAGGCCTATTACTGGTTGAGACAGAACACGCCAGAGGACGCTGTTGTCATGAGTTGGTGGGATTACGGATATCAAATTGCTGGAATGGCTGACAGGCCTACGTTGGTCGATAACAATACTTGGAATAACAGTGAGTTATTTCCTACTTGGTGTATATTTGCTTCACGTCCTAACCTCTGTTCCCAGCCCACATCGCAACCGTCGGCAAAGCCATGTCCTCTTCCGAAGAAGTCGCCTACCCCATCCTTCGCAAACACGATGTCGAATACGTCCTCGTCATTTTCGGTGGTCTCCTCGGATACTCTGGAGACGATATCAACAAGTTCTTGTGGATGGTCCGAATCGCTCAGGGTGTCTGGCCAGATGAGATCCAGGAGCCGAATTACTTTACGCCTCAGGGAGAGTATAGAGTTGATGATAGGGCTTCGCCTGCGATGAGGAATAGTTTGATGTATAAGATGAGTTATTATAGGTGAGTGCAAAGGAAGTGCTCAGAGATTGAGATGCGCTGACATTTGGTTATTTTAGGTTTGCAGAACTCTTTGGTGGAAACAATGCCGTAGATCGTGTTCGTCAACAGAGTATACCAAAGACTGGGCCTACGCTCGATTATCTCGGTGTGTTTCCCTTTCCACTCACCAGTATCCCGTCTCGTCTCTGACACTCTTCTCTCCTCAAACAGATGAAGCCTTCACATCCGAAAACTGGATAGTCCGTATCTTCCAAGTCCGAAAAGAAGATTCGTTGGGACGAGACCTTAAAAGCGCCAATGCGTTTGCGCAGGGCAAGAAAAAGAAGAGGAGTAAGCCTGTTTCGAGGAGAAGGGCTATTGTTGCTTGAGACGCGGGCTTGAACTGTAGATAACTCGAGTGTTGCCAAGTGCTTTGGTTCTGACCTTGTTTGTGTGTGTGCGCGCGCGCACGGTGGATAGATGGACAGTTTCCATGACTTATATAGCGTCGATATACTGTCTGTCTGTGCTGTCTGTATATTACTTATAACCTACGTATCTCGAGGATTGATAAAATAAAATATTATCCTGGATCTGGAATTTTTGATTTGATTTGGAAGTGCTGGCCCTGACTGCGACCCTGACCATGACTTGGTTTCAATCCTCAAAGTCTCAAATCCAATATGTGTGCTCGTCTCCCTTTTTCCATTCTTTTGTCAACTAATGAAGACGTATTTTCTCAGTGTTCAATTGACTATAGAAATGATAGAGCTCCGCCTATGGCCGCATTCTAAAAATGGGTGAGACTGACGCTATCTTCAGCGCCTTGGCCCACAGCAACGGGAACCTAGGTATTTCAAGCTCAGAGAGCGCTAGCTTGAGCTATCATACAACGATATGACAGCGATTAAGCATCGAGTTTTGATCACAGGCGCCGGGGTACGTTTCCTCCCTCCTCCCAAAGTCTAAACCCTTTACTGAGCGTCCAAAGCGACCCTTACAGCCATTCCGCCAATACAAGCAGAACCCCTCCTGGCTTGCCGTTCGAACTCTCCACAACACCGTCATCTACACTCCTAGCCATGATGATTCTTCTTCCCGAGAGCCGATCCACATAACCTCCCTCGAAATCCCCGTCGTCTATTCTGAAGTATTGGATATCATTCCAGGGCTTCATGCTGCGCCTCCAGTTCTCCCCTCCCTGGCTCTGACCAACGCGAATGGTAATCCTACGACACAACTCACACCTCCGCCTCCGCAAGATGGATATACCCTCATTATCCACGTCGGTGTTGCGGGTCCGACAGAATTACGTGTAGAATTGTTTGGTGATAAGACGGGATATGATTTACCTGATCATCTGGGAAAATTGGCTCCTGTTGTTGGGGAGAGGAGTCCTGATCCAGACAAGGGTGAGGAAGGAGACGAACCGGTTCCTGTTCGTGGGTTTGGTGGAGAGAAATATGGGATGTTTCCGGAGAGGTTGGGGGTCAAAGTTGATGTGGATACGTTGTTGGAGGATTGTGCGAAGGAGGGAAAGGTGCGTCTTCTCCCTGTTTGACTTGGGCTGATTGACAATGACAATCAACTTGATTCGATTTTCCTTCCGCTCGACAATTATAGACCCTCGTAACGTCTACAGATGCAGGCCACTACCTCTGCGACTTTATCCTCTATTGCTCGCTCGCAGAATCCAAGATGGCTGGGAGGAATACACCGGTGATGTTTATCCACTGTCCGCCGGTTGGGAGGCCTTTGAGTACGGAACAGGTAGCAGAGGGGCTCAAGAGTATTGTTGCGAATGTTTGTGCCAGACTTGGATAACAAATCGGACTTGAAAGGTTTGATCCTATGTATGTACACTAATGAGACAACATTTTTATCTTATGCTGTGGCATCCAACCTTGGGCTCGAGTTTAGCTTATATAGAACCGCATCATTCTGTGGGTTGCAGTAACATTACTGTCTTAGACACAGCATAGTATACGGCCTGGGTCTCTGAGTATGCCATCGCTGTGTTAGTGACTCATTCATCAAGACTTTTCCAAGGGACAAATACTTCAAGTTGCAAAATACGACCCGAAGCCAGATAATCCCATTATACATGTGTCGAATTTTGATGTACAAACTCCGACTTACCATGCAAAACTGAACCAGCAAATCTATTGCATCCGGTATGTATAACTTCGTATGGATACAGTTTGAATTCAATGGCGGAGTTTGATTAAATTAAGTGCTAGAATTTTTGAGTTCAATTCTGAGATTTAGAGTTCAGAATTTGGAACACATGGTTCTTGTGCATGATTTTGACAGAGTTACATTCGTTTGATAACCACTGTAATCAGGAGCAGGATGGCATCACTCCAAAACAGGTAAAAGTAAAAAAAAAATTAGCAATAACAAATAACTCATTCATTGTCAGTCTAACAAACAATAGTGTCATTGAGAGCAACAATATCCGGCGGGTCCAAATCAGGTAGGAATTATATTATATCAATTTATAACTTCTTAACTGCAAGCTTTCAGTTTCTGACAACTTTTATAGTATGTCCAACAATAATGCACACATGACCATCAATAGCCACTCTTTTGACGTGGAAGGTGGCAACCAAAACAATATGCATGGTGAGGGATTTTCAGAAAATATAGTGATCCCAAAAATTTCAGCAAAGATGGTCAAGAAAACTGGATATAAAATTACTCTTCAAGCTGCATGTGAAGGTGGTCATCTTGATATTGCTCAGCTTCTGATTGAAATGGGAGCAAACATCAACATGGAAGGAGGTCATCTTGGAAATGCTCTTCAAGGTGCATGTGCTGGAGGCCATCTTGATATTGCCCAGCTTCTGATTGAAAAGGGAGCAAATGTCAACATGGAAGGAGGTTTCTATGGAAATGCTCTTCAGGCTGCATGTGAAGTAGGCCATCTTGATGTTGCTCAGCTTCTGATTGAAAAGGAAGCAAATGTCAACATGGAAGGAGGTCATTTTGGAAATGCTCTTCAAGGTGCATGTGCTGGAGGCCATCTTGATATTGCCCAGCTTCTGATTGAAAAGGGAGCAAATGTCAACATGGAAGGAGGTTTCTATGAAAATGCTCTTCAGGCTGCATGTAAAGTAGGTCATCTTGATGTTGCTCAGTTTCTGATTGAAAAGGGAGCAAATGTCAACATGGAAGGAGGTTTCTATGGAAATGCTCTTCAAGGTGCATGTGCTGGAGGCCATCTTGATGTTGTCCAGCTTCTGATTGAAAAAGGAGCAAATGTCAACATGGAAGGAGGTTTCTATGGAAATGCTCTTCAGGCTGCATGTATAGTAGGCCATCTTGATGTTGCTCAGCTTCTGATTGAAAAGGAAGCAGATGTCAACATGGAAGGAGGTCATCTTGGAAATGCTCTTCAAGGTGCATGTGCTGGAGGCCATCTTGATATTGCCCAGCTTCTGATTGAAAAGGGGGCAAATGTCAACATGGAAGGAGGTTTCTATGGAAATGCTCTTAAGGCTGCATGTATAGTAGGCCATCTTGATATTGCTCAGCTTCTGATTGAAAAGAGAGCAAATGTCAACATGGAAGGAGGTCATCTTGGAAATGCTCTTCAAGGTGCATGTGCTGGAGGCCATCTTGATATTGCCCAGCTTCTGATTGAAAAGGGGGCAAATGTCAACATGGAAGGAGGTTTCTATGAAAATGCTCTTCAGGCTGCATGTGAAATAGGCCATCTTGATGTTGCTCAGCTTCTGATTGAAAAGGAAGCAAATGTCAACATGGAAGGAGGTCATCTTGGAAATGCTCTTCAAGGTGCATGTGCTGGAGGCCATCTTGATATTGCCCAGCTTCTGATTGAAAAGGGGGCAAATGTCAACATGGAAGGAGGTTTCTATGGAAATGCTCTTAAGGCTGCATGTATAGTAGGCCATCTTGATATTGCTCAGCTTCTGATTGAAAAGAGAGCAAATGTCAATATGGAAGGAGGTCATCTTGGAAATGCTCTTCAAGGTGCATGTGCTGGAGGCCATCTTGATATTGCCCAGCTTCTGATTGAAAAGGGGGCAAATGTCAACATGGAAGGAGGTTTCTATGAAAATGTTCTTCAGGCTGCATGTGAAATAGGCCATCTTGATGTTGCTCAGCTTCTGATTGAAAAGGAAGCAAATGTCAACATGGAAGGAGGTCATCTTGGAAATGCTCTTCAAGGTGCATGTGCTGGAGGCCATCTTGATATTGCCCAGCTTCTGATTGAAAAGGGGGCAAATGTCAACATGGAAGGAGGTTTCTATGAAAATGCTCTTCAGGCTGCATGTGAAATAGGCCATCTTGATGTTGCTCAGCTTCTGATTGAAAAGGAAGCAAATGTCAACATGGAAGGAGGTCATCTTGGAAATGCTCTTCAAGGTGCATGTGCTGGAGGCCATCTTGATATTGCCCAGCTTCTGATTGAAAAGGGAGCAAATGTCAACATGGAAGGAGGTTTCTATGAAAATGCTCTTCAGGCTGCATGTAAAGTAGGTCATCTTGATGTTGCTCAGTTTCTGATTGAAAAGGGAGCAAATGTCAACATGGAAGGAGGTTTCTATGGAAATGCTCTTCAAGGTGCATGTGCTGGAGGCCATCTTGATGTTGTCCAGCTTCTGATTGAAAAAGGAGCAAATGTCAACATGGAAGGAGGTTTCTATGGAAATGCTCTTCAGGCTGCATGTATAGTAGGCCATCTTGATGTTGCTCAGCTTCTGATTGAAAAGGAAGCAAATGTCAACATGGAAGGAGGTCATCTTGGAAATGCTCTTCAAGGTGCATGTGCTGGAGGCCATCTTGATATTGCCCAGCTTCTGATTGAAAAGGGGGCAAATGTCAACATGGAAGGAGGTTTCTATGAAAATGCTCTTCAGGCTGCATGTGAAATAGGCCATCTTGATGTTGCTCAGCTTCTGATTGAAAAGGAAGCAAATGTCAACATGGAAGGAGGTCATCTTGGAAATGCTCTTCAAGGTGCATGTGCTAGAGGCCATCTTGATATTGCCCAGCTTCTGATTGAAAAGGGAGCAAATGTCAACATGGAAGGAGGCTCCTATGGAAATGCTCTTCAGGCTGCATGTACAGTAGGCCATCTTGTTGTTGCTCAGTTTCTGATTGAAAGGGGAGCAAATGTCAACATGAGAGGAGGGCTCTATGGAAATGCTCTTCAAGGTGCATGTGCTGGTGGCCATCTTGATATTGTTCAGCTTTTGATTGAAAAGGGAGCAATTTTAAATATTGGAAATGATCAGATTCTTGATGCTATAAACTTGAGTAAGGACAAGGTCTCTGTACAAGGCACTCAGATTGGAGAAGGAGAACCCCTCAACTGTCAAAAACCTCAACGTCTGATATGCACCTCCTCATATAAGCTTGTTGATCTCTCACATAGCGAGTCAATCCCAGAATATGCTGTTCTTTCTCATCGCTGGAGGGAAGAAGAAGTCTGTCTGGAAGACTACACTGCACTCACCAATAATTTAACAACATCAGCTCCCAAACAGAACATTCCCCTGGGATTTTCAAAGATCATAAAGGCTTGCAATCATGCCAAATCCAATGGAATTTCATGGATTTGGATTGATACTTGTTGTATTGATAAGAATAATCATGGAGATGTTGCCAGGAATATTAAGTCAATGTATGCATATTATCAAAGTGCATTGGTCTGCTATGCCTATCTATATGATGTGGCTTCAGTGCTGCCTATGACAAGGGACAAGTCATTGAAGTGGGAAGTAGAAGACAGTGACTGGTTTACTAGGGGTTGGACTCTACAAGAGTTATTAGCACCCAAAGAAGTAATCTTCTTTGATAAGGATTGGATAGAAATTGGAACAAGAACTGGACTTACAGACATACTATCATTGAGGACTGGAATCCCTGAGTTAGTCCTTGAAAAGTTCATTCCTCTGCAACAGGTTGACATAGCTAAGAGGCTATGTTGGTCAGTGAACAGGCAGACTACAAAAGCAGAAGATCAGGCATATTGCTTACTTGGGATATTGGGAATTTCAATAGAGCCATGTTATGGTGAAGGGATACAAAAGGCATTTGAGCGGCTCAAGGAAGCATTAATCAAAGAATACCCATGGAGTTCAAAAATGCTTAACAGTAATTGTGATCTTTACTCCATCTTGGATGCATGGAGTCTGACTTCAAGGGTAATGGTGGATGAGCTGGACTTTGACTCTGATTATGCTTCAGATAACTTCAGTGGGTAACTAGACTTTATTTCATTCTAAACAAAGGCTACTCTTAAGATCACCTTAAATATTCACTCCTTTACTTACACTCAATTACTCAATTGTCACAAACTTCTACTGACCCCTGTTACTTATTTTCTTCAATACTTACTGTCATCTTTACAGACACTCTTGATCCCATCATATGTTTTACTGCTACTTCATTTCATTACCTTTTCATTATCTTTCCCACATCTTACCATGATCTTTCCCATACTTTACTATCTTTCCCAAGCCTCATGCCCACCCAATCTACACTCTCATATTGTTACCTTTAATCTCCATGTTGCTTTTTTTTCACTTGTTATCTGATTTCCCACCAGAGTTCTCCTGTACTTAAACTGTTGTCCTGTAAACCTAGTCCTTAGCTTGACCTCTTGTCATCTTCAGACTAGGTGCATAACCTGTACTCATAACTAGCCAATCTAACTTGTTTATCTTTAGACTAGATTCTATCCTGTTGATGTTTACTAGTGTCTTTGTGACATCAATGTTTGAGTCTGGTAGTTGCAATAGTTGTAATGATACACATGTTTTTGCTATCAAGTTTCACTTCTTTCACTGAAATTTACAATGAATCCCTTATAGGTCAAATCCATCATCTTACATATTTTAGGGTTCTAATGGTCAGATTTATACTATTTACTAAGTATGGGTTGATCTGAATAAGCTAAGCCATTCTGTGGCTCGGATCATCAGAAGGATAAGTACCAGTAGACTGATACTCTCTACAATAGTGTGGTGCATGACTTGACCTGGCTAAGTTTACAGAAGTGCAAGCCAGTTTGTCCTTTCAAGAATAATGATTGTTGCATGGCCCAATTGCTGAGTAAACAAGATGACTTTATCAATCAGATTTCAATGCTTGAGGAGTTTATCACCAAAAATGGCCACCTGTGCCTCTTTTTGCCCAAATTTCACTGTGAACTGAATC
This sequence comes from Stygiomarasmius scandens, assembly GCA_037954225.1. NCBI lineage: Eukaryota > Fungi > Basidiomycota > Agaricomycetes > Agaricales > Campanellaceae > Stygiomarasmius > Stygiomarasmius scandens. Next base: position 267,987 of record JBANRG010000002.1, on the reverse strand, counting down.
CAATTGAACTTGAAATGGTGAGCTCTGTATCCTATCATGATTACACTGAAACTCACTGAAGGCATACTCAGTATTGGGAATGGATAAAGTATTGTTATAGAGAAGAGCCCTGAAACAACTTTGCAGAGGCAAAGGAAGCTGTCATCAAGTACCTTGATGCATGCCCTATTGATGTTATACACTGTTTCATTAACCATTCATTTCAATGGATGAGTGCTTACAGAGTACCATTGTTGGAGAAAGCTGCACAAAAGCAAAAGAGTCATAGGGCTGTCACAGAAACAGCCATGATGCATTTGGACTCTATTATGAATTAGAATACTTTTTTTTTTTAAATGCCTATAAAATTTCATAGAAAAGACCAATTACAAGTCTGTCATGAAGAGCAGAGCAATGATGGTAAACAATGGTTATAACAGTGAGTGGAGATCTCAAGCAACTAGTCCAAATTGACCAAGTTAACATTAAGAGAGTAGAGAGAGTACAGGAGACATACCTAGTCCAAATTGACCAAGAGGTCAAGATGAGGACTAGGTTACAGGACTAGAGTCTTAAATACAGAAGGAGTTGATTGTAAATGAAAAGGCTGTAAGTATGAAAAGGTAAGGGAACTGCATGTAGTACTGCAGGTGGCAGTGGAAAGACTCTGGTAAGGCTATGGAAAGATTATGGGAAGGTTATGGGTAAGGATGATCAAATAGCCCACCAGCTGTGTGAAGGTGTAGGAAATAAAAAAGGTGTGGTAGTAGCAAGTAAAAGAGTGAGGCTGCAATATGGCTGCACATAGGTATAGGAATAAGGTTGAAGGAAATAGTAAACAGGAACAGACAGTGGTAATTGTCTGTGAATAAATAGAAAATGAATATTAGTAAGTAACTGAATGAAAGGAAAATGTATATCTGATTGTCTTCATGACAAAGTCTGAAATGTAATCAAAATGTAATTGAGGATTTGTTCTTTATGTTATGAAGAGGAGCCTGTGAGGCTTGCTTCCTATCTCTAACCACCTGCATTCTATTCTAAACATCTGTTAAGTGCCTGTGCACTGATATGCTGTCAAAAATCACATTTTAGATACCATTTTTGAGCAGATAAAGCACATTATCTCATGTAAAATGGGTAATAAAGGACTAGAGTGAGCCCGAACTGCTAGTTAAAGTATTAGTATTGCAGACCATTCAGTAATAATAATGTTAAGTACTACAGATAGAGATCTAGCTTATCCTGAATACTATGACAGATGTATTACTGAATGGAACAGTTTATAGTAGCAGATCCATCCTATCAAAGTTACTAAGATAACTTCAAATTCCTGCTTAAACTATTTGTGTACTTGTTACAACTCAAGGGATTTACCAACTTGGTAATCAAGGTCTAAAGACCAGTAGTAGAAGTCTTGTGATAAATGCATTAGGAGGGTAAAGATTGAAATAGAATAGATCTACTGAAGAAGTGATCAGACAAAGTGATTGTCACGAAGACACTGAACGAGACAAGTAGACGATGCGAGTAAAACAAGACAAGAACGAGAGACCTTAACACAGACTAGTCTGAATAGACCAAGTTAGATTAGAATAGTAAAGAGAGTACAACACATACCTAGTCTGAATAGACCAAGAGGTCAAGATGAGGACTAGGTTACAGGATAGATCACTTAAATACAGTGGTAGCTAAATCAAGATGTAAATGGAAAGCTGTAGGTAAACAGCATGTCTGCTGTGTGTTTGGGAAAGATTCTGGTAAGATTATGGAAAGGTTATGGACAAGTATGATTGGACGGAAATGAAGAAAAGGTGTCCAGAGCTTCTTATTTCTTTGATTTTGTCCAAGATCCATCTCTTATTTGCTATTCTAATTGTCAAACATCTCCCAAATTTCTGAAAACTCCCAAAAAAACTCCCAAAAACTCTTTAAAACAACGGGACTTCCTACTGGGTCTCAACATTTGTGTTTATTTGTTTTCTATTTAATCAACAGCAGGAATTGTGCATTACATTAATTCATTTACATTATGAGGCCAAATTTATGAGGACTTGTCCTTACTAACCTTGTTTTGCTGAGGTGGCAGTGTCACTTTCTGTTCACTATCTCCGAATGGAATGATTACCGGTTGATACCAGGACAATGGGTAAACTGGTTACCGGAAACACTTGACCCCATTGGCATTTGATCTCTTGTTCCCATGCTTCCTTCTCTATTAGGACATAACCCCGTTTGGTTATTTAACTTTTCAAAAACTTGGCACTTATGGTTTACAAGGTTACAGGCCTTGTACATGCCACACACAAGCAATGGCCCACTTCTTTATTATCACTTCTATTTACATATTACTCATTATAGTTGACTCATATTTTGATTATGTAGCTATCAGAAGGAATGTCAAAAATCCTCCCAATAGTTATACAATTGAAGTGTTGGAATCCATTTCTTCAGTATCACTGTACTATTTCATTCAATTTTGTGAGTCACCTGTCACATACCCATGAAAAATTTCACTGCATGAGTCTGGTTGCAAAATAGATACCAGAGTGATTTCAAAAAAAAAGCAAAATAGCCAGTAAGATTTGCGAAATTTCTCATATGAATAATAATACAATGCTCAAATAAATGGCACCAGTGACATCTAACCAGCCAGTGTCCTTGTTTTTAATTATATAATTGACAAAGGCCAGCCCTCTGTGCAGCAAAGCCTGACAACATACAACAACTCAAGGTCTCACTTCAAAGGCATTGTCTGGGAATCATGTTATATCAGAAATTTTGATGCAATATATCACAGAAATTCAATGACACTGTGCAGGGGTTGATTGCACATGGAGAATGACAGCAAGGCACCATACTATGGAGTTTGTGACTATATAACCAGTGAATTTCTAAAGAAAATCTTCCCTAGCTCTGTTCTTCAGTCAGAAATTTACAAGCTTGTTTCCTGCTTTCTGTTTAGATTTGTCTGAACTTGGACATAAAATGGACACAAATAGTCTGGTTTTTGTGTTTTACAAGCTTGAGTCTGTAACAGGCAGAACATAAATAAAGTCCTGCAGAAATTGATATGTTTTTTCTATATGTAATTATATAATCAACTGCCAGTACATGTTAAAAAGCTTTCAATTGCAGAAATTCTGAATCGTTGTACCAAATGGGTTTGGATCTTGCTACTGTCCCCAATTTTTTTGCATTGATAATTTGTAGAATTTACATCCTCTTAAATGACTGAAGCTGTACTAAGCTTCTAAATATTATATTTTGTGACTTGACTATGAGAGTAACTGACAAGATCTATTTTGTGGTTGGTAACAATATTAGATCTCATGAACAAAAAAATTGAAAGTGTTTGGTATTTGTAAATTATGGCCAAGGTGTACTGTGCACAATTGAAAATATTTAATACATGATAATTGGACTCATATCTGCTGGCCCACATAACCCAAGTAATAACAAGTATAGTGCATTTGCCACAGTACTCCATACATTGCCATGCTAAAGCTTTATTTTACCCTACAGTGAGGATATATCAATAGAAAAGGACTCATTTCTGCCAGCAGACCTCTGCTGGCCCACATACCCAAGCTTGGCCATTCCCTGAAAGGCATGGGAAAACTTTGGAGGTGCATTTTTCAATGTATTTTGGTATTTTGAGTCCAGATCTACTCTTATGTAATTGTCCCAAAGTGAGCTGTTCCATAGATATAAGAATGATTCTTATAATTGCCAAATTTGTACAGATTAAGTCTCTATTTTTGTAAGTAATTTTAAATATTCCTGTTGAAGATAGTATCAAATTCCCCACACCTGATCCGCACAGACCAAGTTTCTAATACACACAGACCCTTTCTCGATCGTTTATTCATATACATATAACCCTAGATATGATACAAGTATCACTATGACTTCTAATAGTTTCCTGTTGACTCTTACAAGTTTCTTTAATTTGTATTAGTATAAAACAAGTATCACAAATAGTAACCTTAGCGAATACCGGAATATTTCCGTTGCAACAAGGTTTCATGACTGGACATATTTAAGTCCATAGTCTTGACGCTAGCACCTCAGTCATCTATTATTTGTCATGAACATTAAATACTAACATTTTATTCCGATTATTAATATTCATTTTTCCTTTATTTACAGACATTTATACTTGTATGTTCCCATTTACCATTTCCTTTGAACCTTACTTTCAAACCTCAAACCTTAACTACGCAGTGCGCGCAGCCTTATCGCTGCCTCGCACCTTTACACCTTTCTTTCATTTCCCTTCGATCATACTTGTTCATAGTCTTTCCATAGCCTTGCCAGAATCTTTCCCAAACACACAGCAAACATGCAGTTTACCTACAGCTTCCCATTCACATCTCAATTTCATCTCGATCTAGTCAGTACTGTATTTAAACTAGCCAAACCTGTAACCTAGTCCTCATCTTGACCTCTTGGTCTATTCGGACTAGGTATGCTCTGTATCTCCCTACTATTCTAATCTAACTTGGTCTATTCGGACTAGTTTACGTTAAGATCTCTCGCTCTCGTCTCGCTCTCGTTTGCCCTCTCGTTGTCGCCTCTTCGCGACATTAGGTCAAGATCTCTTACTGCGCCCGTCTACCAGGAAGACCCGTGCAGACACGTCTCGCCCTTTGGTATCCCGTTCCCATTTCTCCCATCTCCCCCAAGGGCCCCCAAGCCCATCGACTCTAGCCTGTGTGAGGAGCCTCACAGGTGGGCAGGTACGAACAGTTCGAGGAGCTGTTGCGTAAGGTCATCCCCCGTCTACACGAGCTTCGAAACGTAATTCCGGACTCCCTATAAAGGAGTAAGGTGGTTGCCCGACCTCGTAATTGTAATCAGCCTTCAAACCTACCATGACAGACGTCTGCCACAACCTACCACACGCAGTAGATTTATTCGACACCAGCCATTTACACGTCCGAGACGACGGAAAGTTCTACTCGTGTGAACAACGGGTGTGCCCTAACGCAGCCCTATCCTCCATCGCAGAAGAAACCACTCTTGAGAAAGACGGAGCTGAACACCGGATTATCCTGATCCCAAAGAGACCCAAAGACTCGCCCCCGCCCCCCGATCATAACATGGACGATCTGTCCAAAGACGACCTCATCAAATTTTTGATGAAACAACAACTCATGCTCCAGAACGAAGTCACCCGCCTCGCCCATTCCATTGGGAGGGCCGACATCACGGAAAAAAAGAAACAAGAAAAAAACGCTAACGCCAAACCCACGCCCTTCACAGGGAAAAGCAGCGATGTGCGTACCTTCCTCGCTTTCTTCCAGAACTGGGCTAGTAAACAAGAAGGCGTCCGAACCTCCCGTGACTGGATCGCCTCCGCCCTATCCTACATGGCCGAAGATGCCGCCGACTGGGCCGCTCGATACGCCAATCAAATCTTCCGATCCTACAGTGACCCCACTGTCAAGTTCCCCTTCAATGAGAAGTGGGATGATTTCGTCAAAGAGTTCAAAACGAGGTTCGGATCGCTGGATGAAGAATCCGAAGCAAGGAAGCAGATAAAAGGGATGAAGCAAGGGAAGTTGACGGTTGCGCAATTCGCGCAGAAGTTCCAAGACATCGGGTCCCGAACTGGCTTCTCGGATGCCGACCTAATGGAGCGATTTTGCAGTGGACTCAGCCCCAGCGTCAGGCTCCACATGGTGAGCATTAACATCGCCCAAGGCAAGCCCAAATCCTTGTCCCAAGCCGTCTCTAGAGCCATCGAAATCGAACTGGCTCTACATGATCCCACCTATAACTCTACCAACAATTCCCGATCGGACCCGAATGCCATGGACGTTGACGCCACCCGAGTAGGAAACGGAGGAGGAGGAAATTGGAATGGAAAAAGCCGAGATGATTTCCTAAGAGAGATGAAGGGAAGGTGCTTTGGTTGTGGAAGCCGAAACCACGTCCGGGGAAACTGCAATATGAAAAACGAGAAGTGCCGCCATTGCGCCCGAACCGGGCACGTGGAAAGAGTCTGTCAGGACAAATACATGGGGTTGGAAAAGAACCGAGGTGCCGGGAAAACCGGAGGAGGAGCCCGAGTCTCAGCCAACACCGAAACGCCATTCTCCCTGTTCGGAAACACCGAATCAACCCCAGGCCCATCCCAATTCCCGACCCGCGTCGACAACTCCACGAATGAGATCCAAGCCTTGAAAGAGGCTATGGCTCAACAAACCGCCATACTCGCTGCCTTCATGAAGGAACGTAAGGATTTTTAAAGCCGGTACCGGACTCTGCTGCACCCCGCGTACCAAATACATTTCAGAACTTTCGTTTTTCGTCTACCTATGATTCGATACACGCATGTATTCTAAATATGACTTCAGAAATAAAGCCCGGCGCTTCACATTACCGAGTCAACGTGTGTCTCCAAGAAAGAGGATTAGAACTGAAAACTGCAGCAATGGTGGATAGTGGAGCGACTGCATTGTTCCTTGATGAGAGATTTGTCCGAAAACATAAGATTCCCACCTTCTTGATGAAGAAAGCCTTACCTATCTACAACATTGACGGAACGGAGAATTGAGCAGGGAAGATTGAGAGATGTGCCAACTTAAGGTTGACAGTGGATCAGATGAGTGGATGGATGGACTTTCTCGTCACGGATTTAGGAGGAGAGGATGTGATATTAGGACTACCCTGGCTAAGAGAGGCGAACCCTAGTATAGACTGGGAAAAAGGGTTATTACAAGTCAGAGGAAGGAGTGATCGAATCTACGATGATGATGACTTCTGGGCAACTGAAGAGGATGTAAAGGCAGGAGCAACGACAGGAGGAGAAGAAGAAGGTCCTCTCCTGACACCGGTGAAGATCAAAGCCAACCGGAAGCAACGAAGAGAGTGGCGAAGAGAAGGAGTAATCGAAGAACTAGAGGATGAAGTCTGGTGTGCCGCGGGAGTAACGTATTCTCAACAGATTGCAGAAGAAGCAGCCCGAGGAAGGAAGGAGAAGACGCTGGAAGAAATGATCCCGGAAGCCTACCAAGAGTTTCATAAGGTATTCTCTGAAGAAGAATCGGAGAGGCTTCCAGCGCACCAACCATGGGATCACACTATAGAGCTGACCCCAGGAGCGCCCGCCTCCGTCCGAACCAAAGTATACCCCATGTCGGTAAACGAACAACAAGAGCTTGAAAGGTTTCTCAAAGACAATCTGAAGAAGGGGTATATTCAAACGTCCAAATCCCCTATCGCTTCCCCGGTATTCTTCATTAAGAAAAAGGATGGGAAGCTTCGATTTGTACAAGACTATCGGAAGCTCAACGAGTTTACCATTCGGAACAGGTATCCTTTACCCTTAGTCCAAGACATCATCAATCGACTTCAGGAAGCCAAATATTTCACCAAATTTGACGTTCGATGGGGGTACAATAACATCCGAATCCGAGAAGGAGACGAATGGAAAGCCGCTTTTGCAACCAACCGAGGATTATTCGAACCGAAAGTGATGTTCTTTGGACTAACCAACTCCCCCGCCACCTTTCAGACTCTCATGAATTCCATATTCGGAGACCTGATCGCAGCAGGGAAGGTGGCCGTGTACTTAGATGATATCCTCATCTTCACCAGCACCAGGGAAGAACACAAGGAGATTACGAGGGAGGTACTGCGAAGGTTAGAAGAGTACGACTTGTACCTGAGACCAGAGAAATGCGAATTTGAGAAAGAGGAAATTGAGTACTTGGGACTGGTGATCCGGTATGGGGAGGTGAGAATGGACCCAGCCAAAGTGGAAGCCGTTAGGAAATGGCCTGTACCCAAGAGTATCCGAGAAGTACGAGGCTTCATTGGGTTTGCTAACTTTTACCGAAGGTTCATACAAGGATTCTCAGACGTAGCTAGGCCCCTGCACGACCTCACAAAAAAGGGGGTTGTGTTCCAATGGGGACTTAAACAGCAACAAGCCTTTGAAGATCTAAGGGACAGATTCGTCTCGGCCCCAATACTTACACTTTGGAATCCAGACCGACCAACTCGGATAGACGTAGATGCCTCTGGCTTCGCCACCGGAGGAGTCATTATGCAGAAACTCAAAGATGGACTCTGGCACCCAATTGCGTTTCGATTGGCCTCGATGGACGAACACCAGCGGAACTATGAGATCCATGACCGAGAAATGCTAGCGATTATCGAGGCCTTGAAAGAGTGGAGGCACTATCTAGAAGGACTTCCTGAACCGTTCGAGGTCATCACGGACCACGACAACCTGCGTTACTGGAAGACCGCACAGGACCTAAGCAGGAGACAGGCTCGATGGGCCTTAAAATTAGCCAACTTCAACTTCCTGTTGGTACACCGACCAGGAAAGACCAACATCTTAGCAGATGCCCTATCTCGCTCTCCGCTACACCGTGTTTCTGACGAGGAGGATAATACCAAACGAACGGTCTTACGGCCCGAACACTTCGTAAAGTTAGCCGCATCCCATTTCAGCAACCCGTTGGAAGAGAAAATCCGTCGAGCCACTACAAGAGAAGCAGAGGTAGTAGAAGGACTGAAGGAACTGAAGAAAGGAGGACTGAAGAAATTAGCAGATGGACTAGCGGAATGGGAGGAGGATGAAGGATTGATTTATCATCGGGGAAGGGTGTATGTGCCGCCGGAGGAGGAATTAAGAAGAGAGGTGGTAAGACAGTGCCATGATGCGCCAACGGCAGGACATGGAGGAAAACACGCGACCTTCGACCTGGTCAGCACTCATTACTGGTGGCCGTCAATGAGGGCTTTTGTGGAAAAATTCGTAGAAGGTTGTGATGTATGTATGAGAAAGAAGCTGCAAAGACACCCGAGAGCTGTAATGGAACCACTGGAAGTCCCGGAAGGACCCTGGGAGTATGTCGGAGTCGACTTAATCACACAGCTCCCAAGATCCCAAGGCTACGATGCTATAATGGTCTGTACTGACCACTTTGGCAAACAGCTACACACCATACCCTGCCACTCGAATCTAACAGCGGAAGGGGCTGCTGATCTATACTACAAGGAGATCTTTCGACTCCATGGACTACCGCTCCGGATGATTTCCGATCGAGGCCCTCAATTCGCAGCTGCCGTGATGAGATTACTGCTCAAAAGACTAGGAATTCAATCGACCCTGACCTCGGGATACCGACCTCAATCAAACGGACAAACAGAGAGGGCGAACCAAGAAGTAGAAAAGTATCTGAGGATATTCGTGAATCGAAGACAGGACGACTGGGTCAAACACCTGCCTATGGCCGAATTCGTAATCAACTCCCGAACCCACTCGGCTCATGGCCTAGCACCCTTCGAAGTTACCTATGGATATCTACCACATTTCAACATTCCAGTGGGAAGGCGAACGGGGAATGCAAGCGTAGAGCAGCGAATCGAAGTGCTGAGAGAAGCAAGGAGAGATGCAGGAGCGGCACTACACTTGGCAAAAAGGAAGATGAAGGAGGGCTTCAAACGAGGAAAGAAGAAGGCACACCAATTTAAGGTCGGAGATTATGTCTGGCTTAGTGCCGAAGACATCAACCTCCAACTCTCCAGTGAAAAACTAGGGGACCGACAACTGGGGCCATATGAAATCATCGAGAAGGTTGGCAACTTAGACTACAAACTGGACCTCCCTAGGTCGCTAGAACGAATACACCCGGTGTTCCATGTCGACAAACTGTACCCATTCAAAGGCAACGTCGTTAACGGGAAACTGGAAGTCGAACCGGAACCGATTTACCTAGAAGAAGAAGATGAACCGGAATATGAAGTAGAAAAGTTGTTGGATAGTCGAGTCAGGTGGAGGAGAATAGAGTATCTAGTAAAGTGGAAGGGATACGATGACGGGCATAATTCCTGGGAACCGGTAACGAACCTTACAAACGCTAAAAGATCAATTACAGCATTCCACAAGAAACACCCGGATGCTCCCAGAATTTAGTCATCGAGGACGATGGACTCTAAGGAGGGGGGTAATGTCATGAACATTAAATACTAACATTTTATTCCGATTATTAATATTCATTTTTCCTTTATTTACAGACATTTATACTTGTATGTTCCCATTTACCATTTCCTTTGAACCTTACTTTCAAACCTCAAACCTTAACTACGCAGTGCGCGCAGCCTTATCGCTGCCTCGCACCTTTACACCTTTCTTTCATTTCCCTTCGATCATACTTGTTCATAGTCTTTCCATAGCCTTGCCAGAATCTTTCCCAAACACACAGCAAACATGCAGTTTACCTACAGCTTCCCATTCACATCTCAATTTCATCTCGATCTAGTCAGTACTGTATTTAAACTAGCCAAACCTGTAACCTAGTCCTCATCTTGACCTCTTGGTCTATTCGGACTAGGTATGCTCTGTATCTCCCTACTATTCTAATCTAACTTGGTCTATTCGGACTAGTTTACGTTAAGATCTCTCGCTCTCGTCTCGCTCTCGTTTGCCCTCTCGTTGTCGCCTCTTCGCGACATTATTGGACTGAGGTGAGCACTCTTGTTTGTGAATTATTCACATCAATATTTACTAATGGTTGCTCTACAGTATACTTACTTCATACTATTAAACAGGTAGAGCATAACCAATAAAGTCATCTATTATTGGACTGAGTATACTTACTTCGTACTATTAAACAATTCCTATAGCTCTCACTTTAATATTATGACTCATTATTGCCAGCAGGCCTCTGCTGACCCACATACACAAGTTTGTCTGAACTTTTCATTCAACATATGCATCAATACTGTAGTGAAAAAAGGCTTCTCTGAGATAAAATACAGTATAGATAAATCTTTCTATGGTACTGGCATGTCCAAATTGTGATTCAACATGTCCATTGGGGCTGAAGAGGCTGTCCAAACAGTAATTCAAATCTTCCAGGCTCTGTCTCAGTTTTGTCTGAGCTTTTGCCAATCAAATCTATATTAGGATATTCTGGGGTCCTACAGCACTGTATTAGCTGCAAGCTTGGGGCTTCAGCTGGTGGTAGACTATGATGGTCAATTGCTGCTGTACAAGACAAAATAGTATATTAAAATTCCAAATACTCTTGAATACTACAAAGCAGTAAGAGTAGTACAATGTGTTTTGTGCAGGATGTAGCCACTATGGCATAGATTTCACAGTGTCAGATAAAGATAATTATTACTGAATACAGTAGATATGAACAGTTTATACAGCAACATTGGATAAGTGACATTCACTATAACATCAATAGAAAGAAAGATATGATCCAAGTTGTATAGCCTACACTGTAGGGCATCTCTATATATAAGCCTTGTGGTTTACCCTGAGACTGATGTATACTCAAGGACAGAGTAATTTTATGCTCATTGTGATACCAGGTTCAGTGTACTTTTCATCCAATATACCTTTTGCTATTGATTGTATATAATTCCTCCTACAGATATCATGATGCTCCTTTGCCCAATAATATAGTGATATTTGAAAATTTGTACTGGGATAATCAGGCAGTTGTATATCAGTGTATGCATGCACTTGCAAGAAGATATAGGTATTTATCAGATATCAGACATTTTAAATTAAAGTATAATTTTTGTAGAACTTAATCATTGATTCCTGTTTGAGGACAGTATTATGACGCCATTTTTCGGACAAAATTATCATTGGGAAGTCACGGACACGTGAGGTGTCAATGATCAAATGGGAAAGTTGCCGCGCGCGGAGATAATGTGACACGCGGGAATTACCATATGACACCATGTCAATTGCGAGGTTCACTAAAGTGAATTTTAAGGTTTTCTGTAACACATTGGGAAACATTTTTGAGGGCTTAAAGTGATAACAAATTTCTATATTCTTCGGAGTTTGCTTGTGTGCCGATGTCGCCGAAATGAACATTTCTCAAAAGGAACAGGACCTCCGAACATGCCGAAAATCTTGCCGACCAAAGTAGCCTGTAGCCAATTCCTGTTTTGAGATGACTACAAGCCCATCCCCTTGTCTAGAGAGTGATTCTGACTGCATCTTTGGCACAAAACTTGCTTAATCAAATGTATCTCTTCTTCAAGCCTATCTTGTGTAAAGTTATGAATAGCTGCTACAGTTAGTTAACATATAAGGATGCCCAAATAGCTGTTTTGGTCTGGCTGGAAGAGACTGTATATGTGTAAATAATTTTGCCTTTTTTCATTTCACCGTCAAATGTGTGCAGAAGGTAGAATAATATACCTTAACAGTCTCCAGGCTTCCAGTCATATATGCTGACTATGTATATATCCACAACAAATTGTCATTCTTAGGCAATTCTTTGCAGATGTTCCTTCATATTATGTGTCAATTTTTTGGGGATGTTTTTAATAACTTCACACTGGACATATCTATCATTTATGTAAAGGAACACACAATAGTTTTAACTTGCTAACACAATATCTGGAGAGGCCTTCTATTCTAAAATTAATTCCATACATTCTGAATTTTTGTCAACACTGTTTAGGCCCCATCTTGGAATATAGGACAAGCTCTTGCTAAGAGATATACAATACAAACAGGCATGGAGAGAGACAAACCCATAAGTTGAGTACTTTCTGGTATTTTTAACCGCTATAATAACTGCTACAGTAGCTCTAATAATGTTGACTCTACCTTCAATCACAATTTCCTAAGCTTCAAGGGAAATATCTTAATTTGACATAATTTAGAGTATCCATACCCAGAATTGAGTTTTTACCACTGCCAGTTGTTGAGATATAGTGTAGATTTAGAAGAATTAGTAGGTTGCACACTTTTCATGCATAGATTCCCGGGAGTTATGAAAATGACAATAACAAAAAAATAGTCTAAAGAAATTGTAACCTGCTCTGAAAATCTGACATTCCTGAATATATGGATTAGCACAAAAGCACACAATCTTCTGCTCCCATTTGCTAGTGCCAAGTTTGGCCTTATAAAAGCACCACTTGTCATTCCCTGTGTTGGAAAAAAAGGATTTTTCACTGTTTTTGAGTTAAACAGACTTGTAAAAGACTTGCCGAGAATGTTCCCAATGCCGTACACTCGGCAATCGGCAGCGAACGATGCCAGGTAACCTTCCCGGAGCATATCCCGTAATTTTAGTCATCTGTACCTCCCGAGATTTGAGAAAATTAGTACAAAATCACTTTGGTAATACACTCCTTTGTACCATTTCTTTAAAGCCCTGTGAATTGAACATTCACAGAGCATCCTTTAGCGATTGGAAAGTACAAGATTAACCTTTAAGTCAAGCCACATACGACATTAGCAATTAGCAGACGCCCAAACATTAACAATTCCCAGGCCTCCGATTGCCGATTCACCGAGTAAATTCGCGGAAAGTGCGATGACAATTAGACATTAGCGAGTTCATTTGTTTTGCGGGCCAGACATTCTTAGATTCAAATTAGTTATTCTGTTTGCCCACTTGGACATTAGGTTATTGTCCGAAAACCCGGCTCATACAGTATTTCTCCTTGTTCTTTCTAGATGCTATACAATAATATGAATAGTGAATAATATTTAGTACTCTGCAATAGGTCAGTATTCCTGAGCCTATTGTTGTTTTGCCTCTCACTAAACCCCAGACTGTTGCTACTTGATCAACCATTGATAAATATATCAGAACTTTTCATCATCATGAGTTATGCTGCAGCAGTGCTTGTCTAGTCTGGAATAGGTTCTGGTAATCATAAAGGAACCAAATTACAACCTGTTCTTGTCATAAGAGCCATTTCTATTATGTGAATTATAAGCACTTATGGCCTGCTATTTTTTAAATTCTTTGTAGTGCACTCTCAACAAGTGAACCTCTGACTGCTTGTATCCCTCCAATACAAAAACTCGCCATTCAAGCCCTACATGATGTTGCTAGTTTATAAATATGTGACCTGACCTCTCCATGATCATGCTATTAGGATAATTCTACACATGAGCCTTCACTTTATCCATGTAATCACATCACCATTATCCCAAAGCCTCACTGATAAGAAATTGGAAACACAAAAATTGGACACTCCTTGCAGTTGGCATGGCACATTACTATGTTCCTTACTTGCCCTACTTCAAATCTATCTATCTACCTATCTCTCATTCTAATGGAATATGATTTGTGTACACCTTAAATCCCAGCCATTAATTTGTGCTAGGTTTGGCACTAAAAATTATTCTATGGCATCAATATGAGTAGAGTACAACCCTGCATGAGCATTTTGATGAAGATTGAGAATCATTCTCGACATGAGAATGACTGTAGAACTAGGAAGTGTGTTTCTCAGGAAGCCATTCAAAAAATAAGAAGAATGCTTACCATCCTGCAAAGGGTGCAAAGGAGGCTTTGACTGAGGACTGAGTATCAAAATATAAGTGAATCAGAATGAAGAAATTTGAATTAATGCATACTCCTGGGGTCTGCAAAAAATTCATGATCACTTTGAATTGGGGAAAACCAATCAAGAAAACTTACATAGTAAGTAATGATGTTAAGAAGGTTTATAGATGCTGCTGCCCTGTATTTGCAAATGACTATTCTGCTTGATGTATGAATGAAGTTTTCCTTACATAAAATAAATTGAGCCTAAATATAACCTAGTCAAGTATATGGCTGTACAAGCTGTTGAATCCACTTACCATCTCGGACAATGATTGACAGAAGTGAAGGTGAATTTCCTGTCTTTAAACTGTTCATGGAAAACTGCATTCTGATTGCACGGGCTCGGAGGATAGTCATAATGAACAACAATATATCAAACAAGAAAATTGCCTCCCAGCCTGCAGCAATTTCTGGAAGCAAGTAACAAATGAGATAACCAATCCAATGGCTATTTGAAAAGTAAATCATCTTACTTGCAGCACTATGAAAGAAATAATTTTAAAAGTATTCAGGAATGAGATCATTAGAAGTAACCTACTCAGTTATGTCTGGAAAAGTATGGCATCCATGTGCTGGGACGGATGAAGGATCAGGTTTAGATATAGAAAGAACAAACTATTCAAATCAAAATAAGAATGATATCAGAACTTGTTTCTCAGCAAAAATTGATAGGTATGCAGCACAACATACAATGCAGACAGATGTTCCGAGAGCTACAAGGGTGAACAAGATAACAAGAAGGCAACGG
Source organism: Stygiomarasmius scandens (assembly GCA_037954225.1). NCBI lineage: Eukaryota > Fungi > Basidiomycota > Agaricomycetes > Agaricales > Campanellaceae > Stygiomarasmius > Stygiomarasmius scandens. The sequence continues at coordinate 252,909 of JBANRG010000002.1, read as the reverse complement.
TTGCAGCTATATAGTGCATAGACTCGTAATGAAAGAAGGGCTGCAATGAAACTATTAGTGTAATAAGAATAGGTTAACGAATCATTTCACCACTAATAATGGCCTGAGTGAAAGCTTGGAACAGCTGATGATATAGTTCAAGATATTGACAGCTTAAGACATGGATCAATGCTAACTGTCAGTATTGATTGCTACAACATAGACATAAACAATTCAACCTCTGTTTGACAATAAGACTCTTAAACCTTCAGAGATGGAGATGCTGACATACAGATATGCTGAATGATGGGTAAAGCAAGGAGAGTGCAACCAAAATATTGCCAAAAAATGCAAAGTATCGATTCAGGAAGAATAAATAGCAGCTCAAGTTCTTTTGACGCATCCATATTAGGTGGATCTCATCACCTGCAAATAAATAATTGAGGGTACTAGGCCATGTCATGTGGGTTCATCAGGAAAAACCCCTTTTCCAGATTAGCACCCAATACCAAAGAAATCTGATAATCAAAGGAAATAATCACAAATTTCCCCAAATAGTTGGATTTCCCAAATTACCTGGGATTACCTGGGAATTATTTAGTCCTTTTCAGATTAGCCAGGATTACCTTCAAAATGTACAGAATACCAGAAAATTTCAATGATTTTCTGTCATTAGTATGGTGCTATTAGCTCATAATCACAACAGAATAAAAGTAAAAACATTATATTGAAGATTGTATTATAACAAATGAATGTAAACTAATTTGTCTAAGCCCTTAAGAACCAAAATCTACCAAAGACAATGCTCCTTTGCCTTTTCGAACCACTGACTGAGACCTAAGTATAATAACTGTTCATTCATATATCAAGAGGTTAAACATGAACAATGACATACCTGCAATACTCGAGTAAACCAGCAAGGATATTATGCATGTTCTTGGGATGCACTTGGATCAGATCGTTGAGTGCTTTGACATGCACGTCATAGACACTAGAGTACCTATCACCTGAAAAACTGATTGGTGCATACGTTCCATTGGACCACTCAGCAAGGCATGCAAAAATCTGTCCAATGGCTATGTAAGAGTCTGACAGACAAAAAAAAACAAAAAAAAGTATACCGCAGTCGCTACCAGCGCAACCATAGTGACCGGCATCTCATTTCTTCGATTGACCCCAGTTGGATCCTGGCATGCACATGTGAATGTTGATGTGAGCTGTGAGCCAAGGTGTTTCGGCATGTGAAAGAAAAAACATTTGAGTCTTCTTGATGGCAGTATGACAGTACAGCTGGTTTGATTGGTGGACGAATGTCTAGAAAGTGTTAGAATAGAAAATAAACATGGATGAGATTTACTGATTTACCTGAGTTCCCTGACATGTCACCATATTCCATTTGCTCTCGTCCCATAAAACAGATCTAATAGCTATGGAAGAGTGAGAGGGTGAGGCTTCGCAAGATGGAGGCTGAGGAGACTGAAAAGTGAGCCTAAAAGTACCTCAAGCCTGTTGAGGATAACCCTGCACTCAACCATGCTGAGTGGGGGGAAGCGGTGAAAGAAGACTAAGTCAACGTCGAACCCGAACCAAGGTCATGAGATTTTTTAATCTCCACTTGAATTAGGTCACACGTCAAAGAACCACGTAACTAAGACTTCAACAACTAGGGCTTGGCACTGTCCGTATTACAATGACAGCTGTGTTTTTGATGGTGCTCTGTGCCGTATATCCTCACCCAAAATATTAAGATGGTATGGATACGAGTCATAACCGTCTGTACACAGTACATACAAGTTTTTAGGATCAAAAAGAGATTTATAGAAAATTTAAATGTCAAGTACGATAGAACATAAACAAAGTCTACTTGTCACCCAAAATCTCAATAATGGCATTACAAGCAGTGTGCAATTGTGCCTTAACAACCATAAGAGCCTGAATTGTCTCCGCTTTGAGACTAGAGCGGTGCAGGGAAATCATATCATGTCCCCCAGAAAATACCCGCTCAACTGCAATAGTGGAGCCTAAAGAATGAAGAATATTGATTAATCTGAAGAAGTCAGCAGGACGTGAAGTAAAACGGAAATATTCATCAAGTTCATTTCGATCAGAAACATCGTCTGCATGGCTCTTCTGGTAACGTGAGAGGAAGTCAAATTTAATGGGAGATCCGTTAATATGTCTCTTCTGTGTAAAAAGTAATGAGTTTCTAAAACGAAACACACAACCAAAGTACACTCTAAAGCACACTATATAATTTGTTTGCAAGGTTTCCTGGACGAAAGAAGTCGTCTCTTTAAACTTCTAGTCTTTATATCTTAGAAGGGGAGGGTTTGCAATGTGATAGGTTTTTGCAATAGCAAGATAACACACAAAGTCGAGACCAACAATTGCCAAGTTCCAATACCAAAGGCCCAAGTGCCTAACTATATCCAAATGTGCCAAACTCTTAACAGTATATAACTCTTTCCACAAAAGTGATCTTTTAAGTCTTTGTATTGATATCTTGTAGGTTAGCGTTTCTACGAAGCTATTGGTGACTGGCCCAGGCAAGCGAAGTCCTTACACTTCCGAGAGACACTGGGATCCGCAATCAAGCTAGGTGGTACTACGCTGGAGAGCCTACGTATGCTAGCTAGTCCTATTTATACATGAGCTCTCTAAAACTGTACAGTTCTACATAAATATTGAATGTCCGATGAAAGAAACAGATAATCAATGAATGTGTGACTCCTAGTGATATGTGTACACTAAGTAAGGAAAGTGGAATACTGTAATTAGTAGGAGTCGTGACAGGTATATCTTGATTTACTCAAAGTCTGAGGGTCGCGATATAATCAGACCTCGCGACCGAATCCTTATCCTGTGGTGCCTTGGGTGTCTTGACCCTTAACCCAAGCCATATGATGAGTACCATCATGGTAAAGTCTTTGTCTGATATCCGTCTCGATGAGCCACCTATCGGACTGGTTCATTACCCGGAATATCTATAGTCCTAATGCTGTGCCATCGCGATATAGCTTTGGAACACCGTTTTGAGTACCCTGGCAGTCGATACGACCATATGGACTGGGTATAGGGTATACTTTACACAGATGATAGGGAGATCTTAATTCCTGAACCATCCGAACTTCGGTAGTAGCATCTGTCACCTCTGGTACCTTGGGTTTAGTAGATTGCGACTGACAATCCCCTAAACACGTTGGTATTTCTTCGTAGTCAAAGCTGATCAGCTTCTCCTGGTGCCTCTTTATCTTTAACCTGTCTCCTTCAGAGTAAGTCGCGATATAAGTTTTTACCATTGGGTCTTGACTTAGTTCTTAAAGATCGCTCGCGATATAACTTATATCCTTTAAGTCACGATATAACTTATGTCTTTGCTCGCAATATAAATATCTCGATAAAATTCTTAACATTGCTCGTGACTTATCAAGTCGCGATATGGCCTCTTGATGTAAAGTCGGGACTCTGAAGACATCTACTATAGTTTCTCACACAAACGATCCCTGTGATTGATACTTGATATTATCCTTCAGGTCTGACATGGATAAAAGTAACATAGCCATCTCTTATGTATATCTCTTTCTTAGTGCCAATAGTCCTATATCTTATACTAGACTCTTACTGTAATAATCACTTTATAGTTAAAATCGGAAAATATAGCCCCTCAGGTGTATGGCGTATCACCGTCATTAGAGGAGGCAGGGACAGGAGCAGGAGCTATGTTATTATCAGCAGTCTCAATGTTAACCATGTAAACATCTTTAAAATATTGCTCAAGGTTGAATAGAATATACTTTCTTGACCATAACCATACTAATCTAACATAAACGAAGATGATTCGAGGTAATCCACGTCAATTGAGGTAATGACGTGGATTACCCGAAAACCGGGGTAATTTCCCCGAATTCGCAAAAGGGGATTTTCCTGATGTTCTCACTTACCAAGAGTAATGAAGTGATCATAATACAAAAGAGCTTGAACAAGCCAAGGATTGGTTATAAAAAAATTCAATTGAGGAAGCTTCAAGTGAGGATGACTTACTGATTGCAAAAAGAAAGAGATAGTTTCTAAAATGTCTGCATGCCCATGAGACAATTTATGAATGTCAGAATAGACACTTACACTGAGGCCAGCTCATATTGAGAATCAATGACTTCCATATTAAAGAACAAGTGCCTGTCACTGATTTGGCTCAAGTTAACAGGGCAACTTGGAATTTTCATGGCAGATGGCAAAGGTTTCCACTTTTTAAATGCATTCAGCTTTCCCATCATTTCCACAGTCATGGTGAAGATATCATGTCACGGCAATTAATTCTTATCATCTTGGTTACAGGGGCAAATATAAATGCCCAGATAGAACTTGTCCATAGATAGCATCTCAACAAGGAAGTCAGATGGAAGTGTTTCAGTTTTCTTTACTGATGTACTATTGTGGACCTAGAAGTGAAAAATACTTTTTCTCCAGGTATAAAATTGTGGCATTATTTGAAGTCTATGTAAAAAGGAAATATGATACATTCTCTATTGTTCTGGTACAGTGAGAATAGGAAAAATGAAATATCAATGACAATCAAAAGGTGCGGGAGGAAAATGATCTTTGACTGTTCATGATGTTGCTTGCCGCTTTGGCCACCGATCTTTATATTTTTTCCTCTTTGCTCAAATGGTCTTATTTTATAGAATCATAACAATTCCATGCATAGTAGCCTGATCAGCAGTTGTGAACCATAGAATTTGTGTAGTGTGCTCTGTCTAGTACTTCTATTGAACCATCACTGTAGGCATATCAGTGACATGTAGTGGGAAAGACTGCTAAGGGACCTCCACTATTTTTACAGCATCTCCCAAAGGTCATTCTGTTCAACCGCCAAGTCTGATGTGGTGTTGAGGGTTGCTTCCATTTCAACTTCCTAATCTGTTTGAGCCAGTGCTGTATAAGAGATGACATTTCCATCAGCACTGCGGCATCGAATGGCACTTTTATAGACTAGAAACCAAGGCACATCTGATAATTTATCAGTTTTCCGAGGTCAAATCAACATATATGGCACAAGGCAAGCAGAAGAAATTAGGTCTCTCTACTTGAAGAGAATAAGAGTATCTTGGGCCATATACCATATCTGTATGTTAGTCCACTCCCAAAACAAATTTTCAAGTGTGATGCTTTGCAGCACGTTTCCTGAAAACCCTTATAACCATACAAAACCCTACACGATATGGCCATCTTCTTATAATTACACTATATGCCACCTGTACAGCCTTGTTATTGGGATATGTTTAAACCATGGCTTTTTCTATGCAACTAGTAACCGGAGACTCGGACACGGTTATTGCAAACAGGGCACTAGTGCTACAGAACAAACCTTATAGCAGAAAAAAATAACCCCTCAGCAACTCCTATTGTATTCCAGTACGGGGAATTGAGCCCCGGGCTGTTGTGCTCGTTTTCCCGTGAAGGGTTTTATCATAACAATGTTAGCCACTGGGGTCCCTACACCACTGGCACGCCGGAAGACATACTAAACTGGCATTGAATGGAGCACATAAGCTGAAATCGGTGAGACATGTACATAAACAAATTCAGTTTTCACGTATGTACTTGCGTAGTATAAGTGTAGAGCTTCTAAAAACATAAGTACTCGATATCTTGGATACTAATAAAGCCAGCAATTTCGGAAGACCACTGCGCTAAGATAAGCGTACGCGTGTATGTGCCGTCGGCAGTCGGGACGAGTCTTCTCTCGGAATCCCTTTCGAATTTCTCTGCATGCAACTCCGACCAACCTTTTCCTCTCCTCATTCTATCTATCCCTTTCGAACCTCTATCTCTGGATATAGAACTAAAACTCGGCTACTTTCTTCCTCCAATGCTAGTTCTGGTTCGGGCTCTAGAGAAAGAGAAGGAGAAAGAGAAGGACAAGAAGATGTAGCCAACTCTTCCTCGGACAACAACAATGCAACCACCACCTCCACAACGTCGACTAATGATATGAGCGCCTCTGACAGACTATTCCTCGACGCCCTCCGCGAAGAATCCTCTTCCTCCTCCCCACAAAAATCACAATACCTCCAGTACCTCGAATCCCAGCATCTCCAAGGACACCCAAACTGGGATGGAGATGAAAGGATGGAAGATACGGTGCTTAGGATGTTGGTGGACAAGTATAAACCGCTGAGGAATACAGGCGGGGGTATCAAGAGCGCGGATGAAAAGTTGAAGGAGAGGGTTCCTAAAATCACACCGAAGGACATGGCGTTGGATTTGGATGGAGTGCTGGAGAGATTTACGAGGAACGCTAATGTTGGTTCTGATGCTACAACGACTGCTACTTCTACTATTACGACGACGACGACGGCAACCCAAGAAACAACCCCTTTAACACCCAGTTCCATTTCCTGGGCTGACGAGCCCCTCCTTCCGTCCTCTGACTCTCACAGACCATGGCATACAGAGTTTAGAGTTCCTTCGCATGTCATTTCGTCTATCAAGCTAGCAAACATCCCTTTAAACCCTTTGCCTCCGCACTTGAGGGACACTTCGACGGTGTTTTCTTCTCCGCCATTTGGAGGCGGTGGTACGGGGAGAACGACAAAAGGAGGAGATGATGAGAAAGCCCGTAAAAAAGAGAAGGAGATGAAGAAACGCTCAGAGATGGGGAATAGACTTGGGAAAGCAAGAGAGGAGACGTTGGATTATAGGCTTGGATTGAAGGATAAAGCCGGTGCTCTCGGAATAGCAGCAGGAATGAGGCCGAATCCGGTGAGTATGAAAGGGTGGGCTGGGTTGATTGAGGATAAGATTGAGGTGCGTTAACTTTACTACTACTTTACTGCTCGTGTATCCTTATCTTATTCTGGCTGGCAGCGCGCGCGATCCCGAGGTGTCTTCAACAATCTCAAAGGCCGAGGACAGCCTCTTTCCTCGACATTAGAGGAGAAGAACCCGTTTATAGCCAGGGAAGAGTTTCTTATGAATCGAATAGTACAAAGGAATGGGGCTGCGCCGCCTTGGGTTGAGTTACAGGGAGGTGAGTGTTATTAATGAGCTTCTACAATATCGTATTGAATTTCTTCACAGAACTTGATACAGCCCTCCAATCCTTCCGTAGCATCCTCCGCGCCTCCTACGTCCGTCGTACCATCCGCCTCTTGACAAGCCTTCACCCTCCATATGTCCTCTCAAAGTATACTCTCCCCGATATCCTCTCGCACAGAGATCCAGAATGGGAGAAGAAGGAAGAGTCATATCATACGAAAGCGGTAGATGAGATTAATGCGCTGGTGAGAAAGTATAACGGGTTGGCACCGTATGCAGTGAGGAGGGCGTACATAATGAAAAAGGTAGAGGTGGAAAGGGTTTATGAAGAGTGTGCGGAAGACGTTTTAGAGGGGCTGAAGGGGAGACTAAAGGCCGGGGATGGGGGTGTTGGAATCGGAGCTGCAGGTGCTGGGGATGGGGAGAAGACTGGGGGTGCTGGTGCTACTGGAGGAAGAGCAGACGATCCGGAGTTCATGGGATTGGGAGATTGGATTTGGGGGTTGATTGGGAAGGTGTTGGGGCGGTGGAGAGTGAGATGATGATCGTCGGAAGTATTATCTGCTGGATGGATAGAGCGTGTAGATCAGAATTAGATTAGATTGTATCACTACTCAGTGCTTTGTATTTTACGATGTATATACACGCTGTAAGAAGAATTCCGGACGTCTTCCTTCCTACACGTGCAGTCCGACGAGCTTTGTACTTTTTGTAAAGCGGGCGTCTACTGGACCTAAATGAGACTTGTATACTTGCGGGTTTCCAATATCACCGCCCCTCAAATATAGATACCAAGACCAGTACCTACGCAGCATGCTGGAATAATAAGGAACGGAGGAATGGCGTGGCTTTTGCGCCTCGAGGCAACCTTGCGGACAATGACACTCATTTCCGACCCTTAGGCGAGCAAGTATAAATCCTGTCAATTTACCCAGACTCATTTTCTTCATCATCCCACCCCACCAGTTTTCTCTTCTGCCTCTTCTTCTCCTCCCCTCCTACCTGCGCTGCTCGTTGCTCGTCGTTGTCGTTAGGACTCGATAACTCTACCTATCCTCAAATCTAAATTCTTGCGACCCGTCGAACACCGACCGCTACCCTCAAACCCCGCTATCTACATCTACATCTAAGAAACAATGTCCGCAGAAGAGATTATCGTGCGTCGAGTTCTTTCCCAGTCTCTGTCTCGAGCTGACCGGTGGATAACCTTTTGTCTTTTTTTCCCTTCTTCGCCGTCATTCACTGCACTTTTCCACTCGTTCACTATTATCCCTTGATACTCCCCTGCTCGACCTTAATCCAACTAATTACAGCCTGGTGACATCGTCGCTATCAACCACGCCCTCTCTGGCCGTCGTGAAGGCCTCGTCGTCGGATCCCACATTGACTACCTTGTATGTATAACGTCATTGCGTCATCCGTCCCTTCCTTCCTTCCTTGGGTTTCCTTTTGTTCTTTACCCTTCCCCTCTCTTCCTTCACAATTATTCAGGTCATTATTTCTGACACACATTTCGTTACAGGGTCGTCAAATCGTAGAAGTCCAACTCGAGAATGAGCTGTATCATGCTTGGTACGTTTGTTTTCCTGTTCGCGTCTCTGTTCTAGTCTGACGTTTTTCCTCCGCGTTCCTTCCATGTACCTTTTTTCTCCCATGGAACCAAACGGATTCTTTTTTGCAGGTACCCAACCGTAACCCGCATCAAACGTGTAGCCTACCGTCCAGCAACCATTCAACCCGCGAGAGCACGTACGATTGAGAGGCGGATTTATTGGTGATCCGTTGAACTGTCACCTTTTTTTCCTCGGTCTCTTTCTCGTCGTTCCTGGTTTCCTCGCTTTCTTGTTTTACTTATTCAATTGTTATATATCTTCTCGGTGCTGGACTACCTCTACCTACCTGCCTATGAAGGTTTACCTACCTCGTTGGCTACCTAGCTACTTGCTTGCTTACCTGTGATGTGAAGTGATGTTCTTTACGCTTGCATGTATGTACACTTGACACGCGTTCACGCTTCCTATGGTCACCATGCACTGTATACGCCTACCTACCAATCTCTACGCTTTCCTTTCCCCTTCCTCTCTCTTATGCAATGCAATGCAATTGTAGGCTATCTCGTTGGTCGTGATGAAGCAATGTATACTTGCGCTGCGTGCATATTATCCAGAGGGCAGATTACTATTGGGGTCCTTGATGCAAGGCTGACAACGAATGTCATTGAAAATAGTTTCTGCGGAATGTCATAAAAGTGATTTTTGTCTGGGCTTTCACATCTGGATAACGGTGATAACACCCTCCGGCGTGGTGTAGTGGCTAACATTGTTGTCTCTCACACAACAGCCCGGGGTTCGATTCCCCGCGCCGGAATCACTGGAAGGACTAGCTTTTTGCTTAGGCTCAAGCGCAAAGCTTTGAAGAAAGCCTATTCGATTAAAACAAGATATATACATAACTGGTACCCAAGTATTTTCAGGCGAGCCCTAAATATCGGGCTCACTGAAGTCTCGCACAAACATTCGCAATAATACTCTCCGCTACCTGCTCCGTACCCATAGGCTCGTTCTTAGGTGAACAATTGGCCTGCATTGGTGGAGGTTACGAGGGTCTGCGGAATAAAACAAGGTTCAGACTGTCACGTTGAAAGTTAAATGTTAAACTATTGCCTTCCCATCCCATGCACAATCCTCCATCTCTACCTGTAGTCTCTCGGGAAACATATTATGCCGTTCTCCAGCAAGCCCTCTAACTGACATGGACGACCCATCTTCCCCTTCCTCCTCCTTGACGACAAGGTTTATTACAACCCGTCTTGTTACCAAACGATTCAACGCGGAGTGACTCTGAGCTACGCCAACATGGATGGTCAACGTATATCCAGATTCAGGTGAGGGAGGAAAGTCTTTCGAAATAAATGACGGAAGGACCGGTGGTGTAGCATGAAGCCCTGGCACGATTTCGAGGATTCGCGAGTAAACGGTAGGGGCTAATGTGTATGGATTCGGGGTTGGCATTCGCGGAGGAAGACGTAGAGCTAGAAGTGTGGATTATAGCGTTCTAGAGAGTCTGGATGGCGAGCCAAGAGGTGTTCTCTGTAGGTGGGCGGAAGGGCTGCAATAAAGGTGGTTTGGGTACTTGAAGATGATTGGAGAGCATACGTCTAGTATCTATACAGATGTATTTAGATTTACGAAGAGAAAGATTAAGCATACCGTTTGCATACATATTGGTAACTGGTGGTCTAAAGTCAGCTTTGGGCGCAGGTTGACTCTGATTTATTTAAGAATGGCTATCGACACTAATATACATACCACTGGTTACCCAAGTATCTTTCAAACCTATCATGTTCTTCATCCAAGCCTCGCACAAACATTCGCAACAATACTCTTGAGCCCTTCCGCTACTTGTTCTGTGCTCATAGGTTCGTTGACAGGCGAACAGTGGATAAACATCACAGGTGTATTCCTTCCAGCCATCTTAGATTCTGCAAGCGAGCAGTAGAGAGTAAAGTCGCAGAGATAGTGGCCTGCATCGGTGGATGTTACAAGGGTCTACAGAGTAAAACAAATCGCATTGTCAGTGGGACGCACGAAGAACTAACAGAGCCAAATGTATGTACTTGCCTTTCCATCGCGCGCACAATCCTCTAAAAGTTGGTCCACGTCCACTTCTACCTTTAGCCTCTCCGCAAACATACTATAACGTTCCCCGGCAACTCCCCTAATCAGCACGGGTGACCCATCTTCTTCTTTTCCTTCTTCCTCACCAACAACATCAGCGTATTTCTCTTCATGATCAAGTTTATTATACCCCGTCTTATCGCCAAACAACTCGACACGGAGTTCCGTAGGAGGAGCTACACCCACATGGATTATCAATGTATATCCGTTTTCAGGTGGGGGAGGAAAGTCCTCTGGAATTGGAATGGATATGGATGATGGCGCTGGGAGAACTGGTGGTGCGGCATGAAGGCCTGGGATGATATCGAGGACTTGGGAGTAGACGGTGGGGATTTGGAGGGTGCTTATGCGGATGGCCTCCGAGGTGGAGGTTGGAGTGTGGAGAATGGTGTTCTGGAGAGTACGGACGGCGAGCCAGGAGGGGTTTTCTTTGAATTGACGGAAGGGCTGCAATGAAAGTGACTTGGGTATCTGGACTATTAGGATAGGAAAGTGAATACGTACGCCAAAACCAGTCACCAAGACCTGGTGCTTTACCGATGCCGTCGTTGACATTTGGTTTGTGTAGTGTCACTAAGTCTGTAGATCTCCCTTCGCCTTTACGACGATGTAAGGAAGGAAGGAAGACCAGCTATTGACTAGTGATTCGTCCGGTCCGTTGAGAGAGGGTCTTAATTTGGAATGCAACCGCATGGTCATCCAATAAGATAACTGCTTCAAAGAGATTTAGATTTACGAGAAGAAAAAGAAAAGATAAAGAAAAGCCAGACGTACCATATTACCATCATGATGCACACTAGTGGTAGTAGTCTCAAGTCAGGCCTCAGGGTCGATAAATGCATGACTTTGAACTTGAACTTGGACCACACTATCGCCTTGCCTATTCTTTTTGCGTAGACTTCAAATTATCTGCGCCGAATACGTCCTTTTCCTTTCCGCAACGAAAATATTCGATGTCTCCATGTAATGGCCGGCGCGTTGCAAGGCAAAAGTCTTACAAGCAGTGTTCCCTATCATATCCTTGGCTCTTCAACTAGTATGGCCACAGAATAAACCGGAGATGACGGCTGAAGCCTGAGTGTCGTTGGGTCTGGAAAAGCGCCTGTTACGGAAGAACGCAGAAAAGTCATGGAAGGATCTGGAAACGCGCTCTGACACACCCAAAAGCGACTTTCAAGTCTCGTTTGCAAACTTTGCTCTAAGGCTCTCTGCATAGCTTGCATTTAATCTGCCTGTACCCAACATGGTGTGGCACTATAGGGATTCGTCTTAGCCTGTGTATTCATCATACCAACTGCCCGCCTTCAACTGTTCTTCGCCTCATGCAACCGACGTCGCTCTGTTCGCTTTGCCTTCAAACCCTCTCACACAAGACTGTCGTATATCTGTACTCATGTACACAAATCCCCGTTCGCGCAACGAGCGCCACCTTGTAAACGCTAGTGCAACCGCCATTTAGCTCCAGAACACCAAAGACAATTCGCCAGCAGTCGCCAGCTCGACAACTTTTATCCCGTTGAGACTTGCGTATTGACGCGACAGACACAATATCTTGGCTGGCGTTTCCTTGGCCACGTTGCTTGTCAATATCTGGTCACACTAGGTCATACTTCATGGTGAGGAGACGCTAGTCCACTTTTTGTATAATTATTCACGCTTTACGCTTATTGCAATGACGACAGATATGGATTACCGGCGGTTGCGGTTTGACCTCGTTATCGTCCGCGCTCTGTACTCTCTGGCTATAGACTCGTGTCTTCGTCATGCTACTCTTGTCTCAATCAATGCGAGACTACTTCTGGTTTGTAATGTCGCGGTCTTCATTTGCGCAGTTGACGTCAACGATGGGGTAAATGTGGGGGATTACTTCATTGTCGTCTATGGTCATCAGCTCGAAGGCAATTCTCAACTGCCGCCAGCGAGATGAAACGACGATATGCTCAATATTGGTCGTCTTACTGTCTTCTCTGCCCGTCTCTAGACTTCTGGAGCAACAATACTTCGAGGTAAGGCATTTTCTTGTGATTTATCGCGTTTCGCTCATGTACATTAATGACGCCAGAGGGGAGATGGTTCCTAGTGTTACCGGTGTTCTTCTACTCGCGAACCTCGAGATTAACCACAGATTAACGGTTCACATATTTCGAATTCTGTCCGCTTTAGCCTTTTTGGCAGACTCCATCGAAGCCGAGGCGCAAGCTCACAATGACGCGTTTGGAGAGCTTAGGCTCAGTGCTCAGCGCTCATGCGCAGTGACGACTCTGACAAGAAGTAAACAAGAAGCATACAACGTCCGACATCGTCGAAATTACGAGCATAACTTTCCTTGATACTTATGAAATCAGCCACAGTAACTCAATCGTTTTGCTATCGCTCTCAGGCCTCTGCCCACATCACAACCCCTGAAATTTTGTCCCTGATTTCATTTCGACACGGTACTGTATGCACCTTTCCCGCGTTTACATCTTAATCGATGGTTCTACCGGTAAAGGTCACCGTCTTTATCAACCCTGTCCCGCTCACATTGTTCTTTTTATCGATAGTCCGGTTGTACCTTCAAGAAGAGTCGACTTGTCAACATGGAAGATTGAAAATTTGACGGTGACCGGGACCGCTGTTTCCCAGTCCCCTATTTCCGAACAACGGAGACCAAGAGCTCCAACAACTCCAAGCGTTGAGACGGTTGGAAGAACGGTCCGAACTTCACCCAATGTACCTGTGAGGTGACGTCATCGGCACTACCGTCGGCGCAAACGCGACCTTGCGCGATCGCACAAACCGGAAGGTCGATCAAACGATGAAAGCAGGGACACATGGTTGAGTATGCATTTCCAGAAAGCTTTATTCTTCTGCTGCTCGGACGGGGATGATAAGATTGACAGATTGATGTGTAAGCCAGTTTCCATACTAGAAACTTTCCCTCAGAAGGGCTTCTGATTGCACAGTACAGGAAACGAGATTTAGCGAAAATTTACTCGAGGAATACAAATTGGAGTCGACTTACTCCACACCCATCCTGCCGGGTTAGAGGGATTATCTGTTTTCCAGGGACGGTCACCGAACTACAAATAGCTCGACTCCTTTCCATCACGAAATTCTTTGAGTCTCTGTACTACCACCTCTCCAACCAACTCTACAACACTGTCCATTTTTTTCACGACTAACCCGACGCAAACGACCATCTATTGTATCGTTACTTCGCCTCCACGATGGCGTACTCAAAAGAAAAAGGACATGATACGACGCCGACAGAGTCAACGGTGTCTGTACGAGCGACGGTGAAGAATGGTGTTCCCCATTACATGGGTTTGTCTGGTGATAGGTTGTTAAACGCCATCACTGTTACTGCGACATGCTGTAAGTTCTCAACTTACTCTTGTGTTCCCCAGTCCGTTCATCTAACTGACGTTATGCAGCCTTCTTATTGTTCGGTTATGACCAAGGAGTTATGTCTGGTATCATTTCTGCCCCCCAATTCTTCCGTATTTTCCCTGACCTCAACCCCGAAATTTCTGGTTCAACCCATGCGTCTACTATGCAGGCCTTCTACACGGCCATCTACGAAATCGGTTGTTTGGCTGGCGCGACGTTTGCTTTGCTTTGGGGCAACAAACTTGGTAGAAGGAAAAATATCACTATTGGTAAGTCGTCTCTTGAGCACCTCTATTCGTGATTAACCCGAATCCTTTCCAGGTGCGATCTTCGTTATTCTCGGTACCATCATCCAAATTACCCCTGTGTCCGGCCACAATGCGGGCGTACAGTTCGTTATCGGTCGTGTCGTCACTGGCTTTGGAAACGGTTTGAACACGGCTACGGTGCCATCCTGGCAAGCGGAATGCTCCAAAGCTCATAATCGTGGTTTACACATTTGTATCGAGGCCTCCATGATTGCGACGGGAACGGTTATCGCCTACTGGATTGGTTCGTATTTCTAAGCGTCTTCGCTTCGATTAATTTGCTCACCAATCTAATCTTCACACAGATTTCGGTCTCTCCTTTGTCGATAGCTCCATATCCTGGCGTCTTCCCATTGGTCTCCAGATCATCTTCGCGGTTGCCGTTATCGTTGGCATTTACTTCCTCCCTGAATCGCCCCGATACCTTTTGTCTACCGGACAGCTCGAGGAAGGTGAACATGTCGTTGCTGCCCTGGCTGACGAACCGGTTGACTCCCCCAACACTCAACTCCAAAAGAGGTTGATTGTTGAAGCTTTGGAGAACGTCGGCGAGTTACAGATCAAGCACGTCTTGACTGGCGGTCCGAGTCAACACTTTAGGAGGACGCTCATTGGTGCTAGTAGTCAATTGTTCCAGCAGATTGGAGGCTGTAATGCGGTTATCTATTTTGCGTATGATCTTGATCTGCTTCGTCTGGTTTAACTAGTACTAACCTGTATTCCTAATTTAGCCCCGTCATCTACGAGTCTTATGTTGGTCTCGACCGTCGACTTGCTCTCATCCTCGGAGGTGTCAACTCCACCGTTTACGGTATCTCGGCCTTCTTCTCTTATTCCATGATCGAACGTCTCGGTAGGCGAAAGATGTTTTTATGGGGTACTGCCGGTCAAGCGTTCGCTATGGTATGTCTTTTGTTTTTCAATTTCGGTCATGGCTCAACGGCATTATAGTTCCTTGCAGCCTTCTGTCTCATCCCCTTCGATTTACAAGGTGATAGAGAAAACACCGCTTTCTACGGTTCTGTTGTTGGGCTCTTCCTTTTCCTGATTGCCTTTGGATGGTGTGTTTTCACGTGTTTTCTGCTAATGTATTGTCACTAATTGCCGAATGACTATAGTACTTGGCTTGAGCTCCCCTGGCTCCTTCCCGCTGAGATCAACCCCAATGCTATTCGTACCAACGCTAATGCCATCTCCACTCAAACCAACTGGATTTGGAACTTTGCCGTCGTCATGTGGACTCCCCCTATGCTCAATGCCATTCACGGCTTCGGTACCTTCATGTTCTTCGGTTGCATCAACCTTTGCTTCTTCCCCATCATCTATCTCTTCTATGTCGAAACCAAAGGACGTTCTCTGGAAGAAATTGATATCATCTTCGCCAAGGCTTACTGCGAACAGAAATGGTACGTCGCAGTTGGTAACCACATGGAAAAGTTGTCCACAGAAGAAATCGAAAATGCCGCCGTCAAGTACGGCTTGACTGGTGACAGGAGCAGTATCAGGGAGGATGTCGGCATAAACGAGAAGCGTGAAGTGGGCAAGGAGGCGTCGAAGGGACAGGCGGCGTAAAATGAGTCTGCTGTTCCTCGGAGCGAGATGGGTGTCTATACAGGCATACCATTTCCCGCTACCCGATTTTCGGGAGCGCGTCCGGGAGTAAATCGGTACGGTCGGCTCTTTTGCTACTTTCTGTTTCCAAGTCTTGCGTCTCCGTGACGATGCACCTCTTCATCTCCCATCTTTGCTAAAAATGCGGGACCATATATTTTTCAACGTCCCCTTTTTTTCTTTCGGCCATTGCGGTCGACAAGAGCTTGCTCCGAATTCAAACTGAACCAACAATCAACGTGTAAAATACTTGCTGATTTCTTACCTTGTTCTCTTCCCAAATCCATCATGATACCATCCACTATCCCCCTCCAATTGCTCGTAATCATCTCTTGTCCATTGCTCTCGTGAATCAATCCATGATTGTTTTTTTTACGAACCAATCAATATTTGCATATATATTCTGCAACCTACTTTAATCGCATGATTTTGCTAGAAGTAGATAAATTAGAAGTAGAAATAAATAGAAAATCTACGTGTTCTTGTTAAAAGATCATTTTCTACCATGTGATGAAGTGTGCTGAGCGTACAGGAGGCCCACGACGGCCCTGCGGCCTCTTGCGCGCGTCGCCCATCTGATCTGCTGATTACACCGGAGAACAATAAAGCACCAAGTACAAAGTAACGTAGAGACAGGGTTGAACCATAATAGGAATATTTATACCAAATTAGGAACAATGGGTGTTCCATCAGACGCGTGGTTTTGTATGGCGGTACTGTCATTGCTCGGCGCTTGCAGATACCTTCTTGAACTT
Source organism: Stygiomarasmius scandens (assembly GCA_037954225.1). Classification (NCBI taxonomy): domain Eukaryota; kingdom Fungi; phylum Basidiomycota; class Agaricomycetes; order Agaricales; family Campanellaceae; genus Stygiomarasmius; species Stygiomarasmius scandens. The sequence continues at coordinate 236,169 of JBANRG010000002.1, read as the reverse complement.
CAACCACGACTGTCCACATTGCAGACAGCAGCTCTGAGGTAAGTGTCCCTCGAGACTGCACTAGTCTGTGACCTGCTCATCCCGCCTTCGGTACTCGTGTAGGTGGGCCAGAATTATGCCTTCCCTCCAAAAGCTAGAAGAAAAACCAAGTGTTGATCTCTGCTCTCCAACTCCAACAGTAATTACCCGAAAGCCATGCTCAACAAAGGCTTCAGTGTGTGTTCACCACGGTAGCTTTACGAAACCCAAAAAGGCATTGCAACCTTCTCCCTACTCAACCCCATCCATCAGCAGTATACCCATCCTATCCACACCTAGACCTAGAGGCCTTCAAATCAGTGTTTCTGGTCTTCGGGACGCCAAACCTGGCGTAACGGGATTTGATTTCCCTGATGCCACACCGAAAAGAAGGCAGCATTTCAGCAAACAGCAAACTTCGCAAGTTTCGGGAGTTTGGAAGCTCCCTTTCGAGCTGTTGTCACTAATATTCTCTGCCAGTCTCCGGGATAACAACCACTCTAACTTCAATTGGCGCGATGTACATGCACATGCGCAAACCAAAGGCTTGATCATCACCGATGCAGAAGTATTGGCGCCTATTCTTACCCTAGCCCAAGTGTGTACCAGATGGCGTTCTGTCGCCTTCTCTATACCCTCCCTATGGTCATTTATCGCTGTTGATCTCAGCTGCCCCTGTGCCGGCATCGAAACCCTCGTACGGTTGTACGTCGAGCGTTCCGGGCCCAAGAAGTTGACCGTTGTCCTTCAATGCGACTCTGACGCGCATGGAACGACGATCGATGACAGGAACTGCTTCATCCTTGAATGCCTCTTTGCCGAATCTGCTAGATGGGAACGTGTTGCCTTTAATTTCAATGACCGTACATTCGATGCTCTATCTTCACATCTCAACGACAAATATGACATTCGAAATAACGAGATATGCACGGATGCAGTCAAATCCCTCAATATTGAATGGACCACTTGCTATGGCGTCGATCCATCCAATCCAATTTTTTCTCAACTCTTCAGTGTATCGTCGTCGTTGCGCTCATTGCAACTGGAATACTTTGACAGGTCGTTCCGGTTTCCCCTCTACCTATTGACGGACGTTACGATTAAAAAGGATTCTACTGGCAGTGTCTTGGAACTTCTCCAACAGTGTCCAAATCTTCGGACAGCGTCAGTGCCTTGCGAAGCTATCCGTACTATACCGTACCGTGCACACCGTCAGGAAATCGTTTTACATTCACTCGAATCTTTGACGATCGAGCCTTTCGGTTGTTTTGTCAAAGCGACGGAAGTCTTCTCTGCACTTGTACTCCCTAATCTTCGCTCACTGAAGTTGTACAACAGCTGCGTCCATGCTGAGACCATGAAAGACAATTCAACTTCGTCTCGGTGGATCCAGGAGTTCGAGGCTTTTCTTCAGCGGTCATCCTATGATAGAGGGCTTGAATCCTTGAATCTCCACGGTTTCCAGTTTAATGATCTGGGTTTGCTTCGTGTCCTTTCATTGACGCCCAACCTCGAGACACTCACTATAGACGCAGCGGGCGTTTATGAATTCATTTTCACCACGCGTTTTTTCGAGGGTTTAGCGCAACCTGGGCTTCTAAAGCTAATGAATGACAGGCGCTCTGCCTCGTCCATTCCAGCACTCTTGCCGAGATTGAAAAACTTGTCACTGAGATTTTACGAGTTCACTATGCAGCGGGACGATCTGGACTTATTAATCGATCGGTTAAATCATCCCTTCCACTCTCGTCGTAAACTCTTTCCAGACCTGAACTTGCTGTTCTCGATGGTCGAATCAAGGTCTTCTGCTCCGCCGTCGCTTCCCAGCTGTAGTTTCAATGAAGGCCACAATCCAGTTCGAGGAAGCTTGACGAAATTCGAGTTTAGAGTTTATATACCGATTCCGGAGGAACGAATCGCCGCGGGTTGCTTTAAAGATGCCCAGGCATGGAAGAATAATCTGAAAGATGAAGATGGTGAGATTGGGAAGAGGATCAGAGCATTGGCGACAGGTGATGGGCATAGAGGGTTGGAAATTTGTGTGGACGTTGAAGGTTAAGAGCTAGAGAAATCTTATGGCGGCTGTAAGTTAGTTTGTATCTAAGGGATCTCGGTTGTATGTACTATTAGAGGACTGCTCGTATGTATGCATACGCTTGGATATTGTATCGATTAGAAGCGACAGGAAACAATCATTCTGGGGAGCTTATGAACAAATGTGTGTTGGTATTGTGGTGGCAGTGCTGCTGCTCTTTGTTTCAAACCACCACGCCCCCTCAGATCCGTTCCCCTTCTACCTGGGAAAAGCTCAACTGGCCACACCCGGATTGTTATGTGAATTTTTCTTTGAAAATACTAAACTTGCGTGCACGCCCCTGACATTCACACTCTTCAACTCATTATATATATAACCAATTTGCTTGGAGGCTTTCCACGATACCTCTCATATCCAGGACACCAGACGACCAGACTCGAAGGAGCAATACCGGGTTCTCCCTATTCCAATGCTTCCCTTAAGAACATCCTAGTTGCGGATGATACACTCAGACTGTCTTCCATGCGGAAGTCACGCATTAAAAAGGTTCAAGTCGATATCGATCATTGAAATTTAGTTTACAATCGTATGTACCAATACAAACATCCTTTATATTTACAGAGATGACAACTCAGATCTCTCATACGTGAGAGCAAATGAACCTTGAGATGGTCGGCAGTGAAGAATATCGTTCCAGTTGGGACTCGGCGGTGATCGAGCTATTCTACCATCGTGGTCAACCACCCGATGATTGAAGCCCATCAGGAACATGGAAGCAATGAGCTTCATTTCGACCTTGGCCAGACGTTGCCCTAGGCAAAAAATCTTTCCTATAAACCAAGAATAAGCTCCAAGTACCAGAAAATCCAAGCTCAATACCTTGTCCCCAACCTACATAACCGTACGTCGAAGCCTCTGCTGACTCGTAATTACGCCCTGGATCGAATTTCCAAGGGTCGGGATACAGATCAGGGTTCAAATGGACGTCGCTGAAAGGATAAACCACATAAGCACCGGAGGGGATGAGTTTGCCATCAATGTAGACATCCGATCCCAAGTTTTTCCGCATGGCAGAGTACGGTTCGGCAACTCGCAAAGTCTCTCGAATGATAGCATCTAGGACAGGAGTAGATGACTCCCAAGCTTCAAGAGGGATACTACTAAGGCGACTGGAAAGTCTCTCTGAGGCGGATGATGAATAAGAAAAAAGTAAGTCCTCGACCTCGCGTTTTGCTTTTTGTCGCCAATCTTGATAAGTTCCCAGGAAAATGGAAAGCCAGCAGGCTGATAAGTAGCTAACTTAGTAGTAGGTAGATTAGGGAATCGACTAAGATCACTAACTTGTAGTCCCTGTTGCTCGCGCCCCAGCGATCAAAAGACCCATGATAAACTAGACGCTATCAGTATTAGTAACAGACGAAGGTTTTTTTTTAAAAGTCACTTCACCCCAACGATAGTCTCCTTGTCGTCCCCTGAATCAAGGAGCATTTGAAGAGTATCATCTTTCGGAATATCACATTCTTTACGGCGCTTGATGGCAGCTATAACAATGTAATAGATCTCCTTCGAAGCCCATAACTTTTTCAGCATTCCCAGCGAGGGCAACCAAGGAAGAAGGACCGAAGTGGGAGTTGTCCCGGTATCCAGTGTATCGTAAAGTTCTCTGAGACGGGAGACTATTGCAGCGTCATTAGCGATTTCTGGGCATGAGAGAGATCGAACGGTCGTTTGGAAAACGAGCTAATGAGACATTAGGTTTGACCGTGGTCAAAGATCATTGGATTATATACACAAACCTCATAGATTCTCTCGAAAGGATCAAAGGTTCCAGAGGGTCCCCAACTATCCATCAGCCTGCAAGAGTCCTCGAGGATGGCGGGAATAACTAACTGTGGGTCAAGACCAGCTCTCCTATCAGATAAAAGCCTCTACTCACGAAATCCTAGTCTGTCATCTGTCTGGACTGAAGTAAGTCGTTTATGAATCAAAGCAATTCTTTTTGTTTGATATTCCGAAGTGACTCCCCGAACCACAGGGATCTATGAAAGATGTGAGCAAAAGAAATGAAGAATTCAATAATAAGAATCTTACGGCTCCGGAAAGTAGCTTGAATCCTTCCGTCAGGTCGAGTCCTTTTGTAGAAAAGAACGCCTCTCTTGCAGTTTCTCCGGATAAGACGATGACTTGATTCTAAAATAATAAAGCGCATCAGATATCGCGGAACCTATACTAAAGCCGGGCTGCTTACCTGCAACAAACTAAACTGAAAGATCGGCTCGCCTGTCTTCTTAAACCCCCAATTTAGAAAGTTAAATCTTTGATGAAAGAAGGGTGTAATGGTGAATAAAGAATTGTTTGGAACGCGGGCAGGGGATTCGACTCTTTTGTCGCTGTCTGAGTTCAGTTTATTCTTCGAAGAAGTCCAGATGTAAGCCAGGATGATCGTAGAGAAAATCAAGGCCACGGTAAATAGAACCGGAAAATCAGTTGAGAATAAAGCCGATGGGGCGGGTCCATGCATATTGATACTGTGATATAACATGGTGCACAGTTTGGAGATGAGTGTTTTGAATGAGGGATTCGGTACAGTAAAGCCCTTATATACATGCACACGACCTAGAAGTGGGTAAGTAGAATTCTATTTCTTGTGGCACCATGGTAGTCGAACGGAATATGAATTGAGGAGTTATGACGACTGCAATGCCAATTCAGAATGAAAGATAAAGCCCTCAAAGGAATTCTGGCGAGGATGTAGAACTAATTAGAGGAAATACATGACATCAACTTGAAAAATCGAACGTCTTCACTCTGAAAATAGCCACAACTACATTCGTTGTGGCACCAGCTTTCCAAAGAATTGTGATCTGTCAAATACACTTTTCGGTACCGCGTCCTGAACGATCGATATCAGAAAGCTCTCCCAAGTTTAGAAACTCGTGCATGAATCAGCAGATATATATACTCCAAGTTCTAGTCATTAGCATTGTAGCTGTCAGTGGTATTGTTAGAATCAGCCACATGTCTATTATCTCTCCAACGGTCAAGGTACGTACACTTGGCGAAAAATGCACAGGTCCGAGTCCAAACCTAAAAGATAGGATTGGGAGATACTGTAGAGACAGTTACAGATGGAGATCTAGTATTTATTTGTGAACAGTCAAGTCTGCGGGGTAAGCAAACCCCGCATACCACGGCCCAACTAACGTCAGCTCATTTTCGTTTCTTCCGGGTGAACTTACTCATTTTTACTATGTACATATTTTTTGCATCATTTAATATTCGAGGTAAAGGATAAGCCACACAAAAGACAAATCCGCCGAGGACAGTTCAGCAGACTTCTAATTCCCGCAAGCTTCCTGTGACGTAGTATGTCCCGGAAATAAGCCGACAAAACAAAGGAAAAACAATGGAACAGGTTTGAAAGCTGGTACTGGATAAGCGTGGTTAGGGCATAAGTCCAAGATTAATGCGCACTTGCAACGGGAAAACCGGGCAGGAGGCTCCATCCTCTACTACGGAGTAAAAATGAGATCGACAGCAAGAATGGTTGAGTTGCTCGTTGTGGTTGGCTCTATCAGAGATGTTGACTTTCTCTTCAAAGCAAATCATCGGCAAAGATCTTGCCAGCATTGAATGAGTGATCACCTACGAGATCAGTTCAATCAGATACTTGGAGTTCCCGTTGGTATAGTATATGTATATTGCATCAGTCTAAGGTTTGAAAGTTACGCAAAGAGCCTAGAGGATAATGTGGAAGTGGCCACAGATGTTTGCTCTAGCCCTAGTAAACTAATATCTGTGACGTGTCTCTGAGATATGAAATTAAAAAGACAAAGGTGGATCTGACAAGAAGTTAACAGATCGGAGAGAGATATGTGAACGTCAATGGAACTCAGGCTCGCTTAGAGACTTCGGTATTGAATTTGTAGACAGAAAAACTCCAATGAACGAAACTAGAAACTTGAGAGGCCGTTTGATCCAATTCATACAGTCGACCTTGAAGGAGGAAGGGTATTAAATGAGTATTACACAGAAAAGGGCAAACCATGAGGAGATAAACCTTGAAACTACTCCACAGACCTTTCTGATTGAGGAGATAAGAAACCTGTTTCTTATCTCCTGTTTACTTTTAGAAATAGACAGAAGAATTGACGTAGACGGGCGCTAGAGTACATATGGTTTAGACGCCAACAAGGCGCTAAACAAATGAGGGAAGCACCCAAACCTCCTACTGTTCCAGACATGGATGCTCTCATCTAATGGTCGAGTCTAGGTGTGTGACTAGACGTCATATACAATTCAACTCGACCAACAGGTAGAAGCTCTAGAAAAACTCAAACTCAGTGTAGTAGTTATACCATCCCAGAGGATTGGGCTGTGGTGTGTCACTTTCCAAAGGCCAAGGCATGAGAGGATGGACTGATAGATAATGACGGCGACATTCAATGGAAGAGGATATTAGATATATGTGCGATAGAAAGGTTTGAGTTGGTCGAATGTGGTCTATAATTGTTACTAGATGCAATGTGCCAATACCGAACGAGTCTTGAGGTGATCAGTGACATCAGAAAATGTACCGATAAAACTTGAAGCTTAAGCTGGGGAAGAGCTAAGAAACCTTTCTTTGAGGAGACGGGCGCTAGATCCTGACATTTAGGCGCGCAAAAGGGAAGCGCCCAATGACCTCAGAGTTAGTTACCTCCATCAATTTGTTCTGCTCCCTTTTGATATGTAGCACTGATCATTGATGTACTAACGGAGAATGAAGATCACTCAACAGCTTTCTGCTTAATCCGTGACTTGGAGTGATGATTATTTCGAAGGCGTGCATATGTCATGATGCACGATGCATCACTGGCATTCAAAGGACTGATCAGAGTCAGTTCATCAACACGAGGCGAGAGTACAAGGGCGGACTGCGCGAAGCAGATTGCGGGTACTATACTTAATCAAGAGAACAGCCATAGAGAAATTAAAGGCCGTGAGGCGATACTCCCTAGAACCTTCCCGAAAAAAGTGACTAGTGCGCCACGTTTTCTACTTGCGAAGAGAATCCAGATACAAATGATGCTACAGCGTGAATATACATGCTTGAGTAGTAGTTTAATTAGCAGTTAATTCCAGGCCCATTAGAAATACACCTTTCGGCAGTCCGTCCATCCATTACAATCCATACTCTGGTGGGTTTTCAACAGGTACACCGCCGATAATCGAGACTGAACTCGACTCTTCTGGTGATGTGTACGTAGCTGGATCAAAGGTTATGACAGTCAAAATGGAAGAAACGAGGCGAGGACAAACAAAACACGCACGCAATCCCTCGTCCTCCTGTAGCGCCTGCCGTTTCATGTAAATCGCCCGTTCTCTAGTCTTTTCTAGTATCGCTACAAACTCATACATGGGACGATTTTTAAACCGCAGTTCTACATTCGCTCCATCCGTTAGACCTCCTCCAGACGACGGTTTGATTTCAAAAGTGAGGTAATTTCCTCCAAACGTGGGTTGATTAAATTTGGTAGAGAGAATGGCATGGAGAGGGACTGTTAACGAGTCGAATGAGGAGTCTGGGGCGGATGTAAAGAGGAACTGTATGAAAGTTGAAGTTAATGTAACATATTGAGATGAGTAACACTCACTCGGCTATCTGTAATCCATACCCTGCCCATAGCCTTTAGTTTCTGGGAGCCACCGGACCCTCCTGCAGATGCAGAGCCTTCTGGAGGTGCGTCTGGAATATGAAGGATAACTTCTGCTCCAGAATCAACGGTAAGAATGAATTGCTCGCTAGGAAGGGGAACAGGGTCCCTCGTCGAATTAATCATTGCACAGTTGAGGGCCATGATGGTCGTAGTCGTAGTTTGAGATGGTGAACGGGTAGATTGATGGATGAGTGACATGACATCACGTCACAGATTAATTACAACAGCACCCTCACGTGACATGAACACGACTTTTTGATGTGACAGACGCGACAGTTGAACTGTGATGATGACCACTGTGCTTCTATCACAACACTCGTCCAATCCACTCGACCGTGGTTCTTCAGATGTACATGTTTCTGCTCCGTTTACTCAGTATTTAGCAAACCCCACCATGGAGTCGTCTGACCCTCTCGGTCGTTCGTACGACGTTGATATGCAGGGTTACTGGAAACATATTGGCGACTTAAATCCTGGTTTGAAGGAAAGGCTTGGAGGAAAGACACCGATAGCGACGAGGAATAGGGTGTTTAGCTTGGACGAGGACAGCGACGGTCTCAGTATCAAGGACGGCGAAACACCAAGGGCGCACAGAGAGGAAGATGTCGAGGAAGAAGTGGAATTAGAGGAAGAGGATATTGTTGTTGAAGAAGAAGAAGAGGTCGACGAGGACGATGAAGAAAATACGCTCGCACTCAAATCACACGAAGAACAAGCAGAAATTCTCAACGAAATCGCCGACCTCGAATCCGCCGTTCCAGACCTTTCATCCGACTACAAACTTCTCGACCGTCTCGGTACAGGCACGTTTTCTTCCGTGTATAAAGCCATCGACTTGCACTACCACACTAAATGGGATAATACGCCTTGGCACGGACATCACCCTCTTTCATCCTCTGCACACTACCAATCCCTACCGCGCGAAACAGGACGTAACGTATACGTCGCTGTCAAACGTATATACGTGACCAGCTCACCAGAACGCATCCGGAACGAAATCTCCATACTCGACGAGTGTCGCGGGTGCCGACATGTCTCACAAATTATCACTGCGTTTAGGAAAGACGACCAGGTGGTGGTTGTTCTGCCATATCAAAGGAATGATGATTTCCGAGTGCGTTTCACCTTAACATTTCCTGTCTACACTAGTTAACGCGTCGTACAGGACTACTTTACTGCTTTGCCCATGCCGGCCATCAAATCCTACCTCCGCTGCCTCTTGCGCGCTTTACGCGACATCCACGCTAGAGATATCATCCACCGAGATGTCAAGCCTGCCAACTTTCTCTTTGACCCACGAACAGGTGTTGGAACACTATGTGACTTTGGACTCGCTTGTGTATGCTTCTTTTTACTCGTTGATTGATGGAATTCTGATATCAATTCTTTCTTTCCTTTGTCTTTTTAGCGGATGGAGACAGGCAGCCAAGGATACAATCAATGCTTACATACACCGCCCAGTGAGGAATACCCACATGGTAAAATCAAAGACCGGAAAGACTATGACGCCGAATACGCAAAGAAGATGTCCAAGGAAGCGAAACACCGGTCGGCGTTGCCTTCTGAGAAGGTGGGTTATCTCGAGAAGGATAACAGGTGAGTGTGCATTCTACTTTTTCGTAATCTCCTACTAACCGCGTATATGCACTCCTAGACCCCACTCCAAAGCCAACCGTGCCGGCACGAGAGGTTTTCGTCCTCCAGAAGTCCTACTCAAATGTGGGGATCAGACCGGGGGTTAGCTTGATTTACTTTGAGAGTGACGCGTTCTGTAATGCTCAACTTTCCCTTTTTTCAGCCGTCGACATGTGGGCAGTAGGAATGATCCTCCTCTTCTTCCTTACACGCAAGTTTCCCTTGTTCCAATCCAACGACGACGTAGAAGCATTAATGGAGATTGCTGTCATTATTGGGAGACGGAAGATGGAGAGAGCGGCCATGCTGCATAGTCAGTCTTTTCTCTCTTCTCTTCCTTTCCTTGCTCTGACAAACACCCCTTCTTGACAGACCGCATGTTCTCCACCAACGTCCCTAGCGTCACACCCGAAGGCACACCCTGGCGAGAATTCGTAGAAAAACAAAATCCAGACCTCTACGTCCCTCCTGAACCAGACTCGAGATTTTATCCCTACTCTCGTCAGCTAGAGCTCCATCAACAACGTCAGCTGCAGAAAATAGAATTGAAGAACCTTCAAGAACAAGGCGATGCCGAGGAAGGAGACGAAGATGCAGACGCTGACGGTGAAGGCGAAGGCATAGACGTCCAAGGCTTCTCAACCTACTCTTCTTCACCGAGTAGACTCGGTTTCGATAAACAAACTCGAGCCCGAGGTCGAGGTCGAGGTCACGGTCGGCAGGATGCTGTTGGTAGCGAAGCAGAATCTTGTGCAACTTCTGTCCTCGAATTCCCTTCTTCGCCACCTAAATCCACCTCTGCTTCTGGCGGTACGTCGACGATGACAGACGACTTTTCACCGCTTGCTACGCCCGTTTCTGGAATCAAGCTTGGGAAGGGGATGTTGGGTCGTTTTGGGAAAGACAAGGAGAGAGAGAAGGAAAAGAGTAAAGCCAAGGCGTCGGGTTCGAGAGCGAGAGATAGGGAAGAGTTTATAATGAAAAAACCCTCTCTCGCAGCTCATAGGAGAGACGTAGAAGACGCATTAGATTTGATGGAAAAACTCGTGGATCACGAGTCGACGTCGAGGATTACACCGAGGGGGGCTTTGTATCATCCATTCTTGTATGACGGAGCCAAGTCGAGGGAGAGCCGGGGTAGGAGTAGGAGTAGGAGTAGGAGGAAAGGTGTAGATGTGGATATGATTGATTTGGACGAAGACGAGGATGATATTCTAGGAGACGATGGTGAAGACGAGGAAGAAGATGAGTGGGACTTGGACGAAGAAACAGAACCGGAGGATGACGAGTTTTTCCCTCATCCTTTTGGAAAAGGTGTTTGTAGGAATTATCATTTCCGAGATCCGGTCACGGATGAGCCTTGCGTGCGTGTATACGAGGACGACGTGGATCTTGAAGGGAGGAGGTATGGGGAGAGCGGGGATGTTGATTTGGATGAAGATGACGATGACAATGTCAGAGCTGTTGGGACTGCGAGAAAGACTCTTAAACGTCGTAGAGGTGGTGCTAGCTCGACAACTTCAAGAGTTGAAAGGGAGAGCGGAAGGAGGAGAAAACGTCGGTTTGTGGTGAAGACTGTTTCTAGCGGAGAGGGCATTGCGATTGGCAGACAGCCTTGTGAGTTTCATAGGGTCGGGTATGCGTTGGACCCAATGTTGTAAAATAATTACTTGTCGAGGACTTTGTCCGTCCACTCGTTTTCCTCACTCTTACTGTCATTCTCACTACATTCTTGAACCCATGTGTTGTAACTCTAGTATGCAATAATAGTATTTGTGCTACAAAGCAAATTGTTATGAATGTATCGACTTTTGCAAGGCGTATAAAACTTGTGGAGAAATGGATAGGATGCTAGTACTAAGTTGGGACAAGATAGACCCGCATTGAAGATATCGGCGAAGGAACAAATGAAGACAGTTATGGATCGAGCCCATCGACTGTGATCGGGACGAGGCTTCCAAGGACTCTGGCGAAGACTTTAAGCTTTACGCCGCAATTGACCTCGCAATTCGTCAATCACCATGTGCAGTCTAATACTCGTCGTCACTCCACTCCAGCTCATTTACTCTCAGGCTCGTCACTCTACCCAAGGGATACTGCAAATCGAGATGAACAATCATTCCTGCTTTGCGTAAGAGCTCTACCCTGGACATGAAATCCGGCCAACTTGGTAGTTTCTGTAAAGCATCTCTTTCACCGGAATACATTTCGATGTCAAAGGTTCTCAGACTGTTTACGTTGCTACCAAGCGAGGACATGCTGCGCGACTCTAACATGGAAGAGAGGCCCGGCAGTAGTGGTGATTCGTGCATCTCGTAGGCACCAATCACCAGATGATCCAAATCTGGTAAAAGCGCGGTCTGGAGCTCGGCAATGGTCAAACACGAAAATAAAGCAGGGAGCATTATCGATGTGGCTTTTCTGAGTGATAGATATTTGAGTTTGGGTGTCAACCTAAATATTTCTATCAACTGGGTGCCTTTTATGGTGCCTTCAGCGTCGAATCTGAGAACAAACCCCAAGTCTTTCCCATTACAGTCGAGGGTAAGGCTAACCAGCGAACAGCGCTGAAGCAAGGCGACAAGCGGCTCATGTGGCCAGGGATCGTGGTCACCCAAGCGTAGATTGTCCAGGTGGAGCGACGTCAGGCAAGGCGTATTTAGGGTGGCTAATAAGCTCAAGCTTGGTCCCGTGTCGCTGAATATCGTATCAATGGAAAGTTCCTCGAGAGTAGAAGAAAAGACGGTATTAGGCAGTCCGCCCGTATAGGGACTGCTTCTATAGAAAAGATCCCCGATCTCGAGACACTTGAGACCCATGCATTTCTGTAACCATCCCTCCAATGGCAACCGCCGGGTTTCCAAAGTTTGGTTAAAACGGACAGTATGGAGCTTGGGTACATGGAAAAAATCTGTTAGAAAAGCCTCGGGCGCACTCTGATATTGGTCCTTATACACGAGCGTTTCTAAAATAGGGGCATCGATTCGATTTCGAAAGACAGATTTTAATGGTGCTTGATTTAAACGGAGTGTGAGGTGCCGCCACCTGGATGATGAAGACATCAGATATTTGAATAAATCCTCATTCACGCTCCAAATTGGAGGCGGTTCAGATTGATTGATGATGGAGACGGTCAGTGGAAGGCTTCTGGATCTTTCCAAACATAATTCAATAGGAGAATTATGACAAGTAAGATCGATGTATAGAGTCGTCCACAGGCGAGGCGTTGAAAGAAGAATGTTTCTCCAAAGACTGCAGACTTGAGATAGATACATCGCATCAGTGGATTGAACCGGATAACTTTTAGTACGAGGTGAAGTCGATTTTAGAGAATGGCAGAGCAATGTGAAGATGTATGCGAGTATTTCTGGTGGTAGACTCCGTATAGGAGACAAAGCGCTTAAAGCACGATAAGTTTCGAGATATATGTTGAGATGGTTTAACTCGTCCTCTAGTCGAGCTATCAGAAGTTTCCGGCTCCGTATCTGGGTATCAGTCTCCACCAACTTCTGCGAAAAATGGGCTTTCTGGTTGTCAATCGAATTCAAGTCGCAAGACCGGACTTGGTCAATAACGGTTGGAGGAGGCATGAGAGAGAGATAGTCACAGAGAGAGATATCGAGCGATGAAGGCGCTTCTGGATCGCTCTGAAGATAATAGGACATCGTCAGAGGGAGATGTTAACTGAGCCACGTGGTTCGTAGCCTCGCAATTTGAATACTAGACACTTAGGGGTTGAGTGAAGGTCCATGTAATTATAACTAGGGATTGTGAGCCGTATGAAGCATCGGAGTACCGTTAACCCAATATATTGTTATTTAACTAGTTGGGTGTGACACAATACAAAGTAGTAATATTTGCAACAGGCAAAAATGCTCCTCCATTGATGGATCAATAAACATTTAAATTAAAATTGCTGAGTACCTACAGTCTGTCCTGTAACAAAGCCAGCTTCTTCTGATGCCAAATACGATACCAAGCCTGCATCCGCCAACGACTGCAGACCTGGGATAGATACACCGCAGCACTAAACGCGACCGGACGATCTTCAGCCCAAGAGAATTGCCTCCCGGAAAATGACAAAGTAATGTAAAGATGCGTACAAGCATTTAGTGGTAGATTCCGTACAGGAGATGCAGCACCCAGAGCGCGATAGGTTTCGAGATATTCGTTGAGGTGACCTATCTCGTCTTTGAGAGTTGAAATCCGAGTAGACATTCGAGCTATCAGAGACTGCCGCCCCATATGTGGGCATCGACTTCCGTCAGCTTCTGCGAAAAATGTGCTTTCTGGTTGTCAACCGTTGTGAAGTTGCCGGATCGGATCTGGTCGAAGATGCGGAGGAATGTGGGTGATATTTGTAGATTTTGTAGATAGAAATATCTGATGAAAGTGTTGGCTGGCTAGGTGAACATTTCGGTGAGTCTCGGCGAACAGAAAGTTCTGAAGTACATGCCACAATCACTGCTCGCTGCCAGGACAATGAAGAGTCAATTTAGAACAGTATGATTTAACCCAAACCAGACGTTAGAATACACGACTCAAAGTACTTCAGTCAAGTCAACGTTTAAAATGCCGCTTGTTCACGAGTAAACTTCACCCTTGACCTTCATTACGTCTCCTAGATCACCTGAACTATCATCTTGCCCCAATGCCTCTTGAGCTTTCCTAATGTCTTCTGCCCAGGCAACAGCGTCCCTTCTTCCTTTATTGACGTCTACCGCGAACCAAATGACAATAGAAGCACAAGTGCACAAAGCAAAGAGGAACGGGAAACCCATCCAGTTGTTTCCAGTGTTGTCGATTATAGCCTGGATAACGTTTGGGCCGATCATGGACGAGGCGCGATTGGATAGACCGAAAAGGCCGAAGAACTAGTAAGGAAGTTAGCAGAAGATTTCCGGTGGGGCAGCGAAGAGCACACCATGTTGTCAAACCCTGGAGGAGTCAATTCAGCCATCATCGTTTGCGAAAAGGCATAATACGGGGCCTGGAAAAGCCCAAATACGACGTTGTAGAACCTAGCCAGCTCGGGTCAGAACGCATTGGTTATTATACAAGTTGACTTACCAGAACTCCCAAGCGTTGTGGAACCTGCAAGGACGACACCCTTGATCAGCATTGGAAACTGAATAAACGGAGAAAACTCACCCGATGGCATTAGTCCAGATCCCAATCATGCCCCAAAGGGGGATGAGGATCGTTACGACATTCGTGACGACGAACTGTAAAGCAAAAGGTGAGAAAAAGTTGTAACCAATTTCGAAAATACAAGTGACGGACCATTTTTTTCGTACTAATCTTCCAATACTTCTGGATATACCAAAAGCCTAACGTGGCCATTGTGGACGTGATGGCTTGTGCGAGGCCGAGGTATGTGTTCTGCAGGAAACTGAAATGGAATTTGTCGTTCTGGCAAATGGACACAAGAGTGCCGGTCGTATTGAGTCCCTGAAAGTATAAGGTTAGAGACATTACAGGGAAGTAGGTGCATTGCAGGCTCGCTCACATCAGCAAGAAGGAAGAATGCGAACAGATAGACAAAAGTATATGGGAGCTTCTTGTATTGCTTGAGCGCTTCCCAGATCTGCGAAGGCATGTTAGTGCGGAATCACCAAAGAGACACCGGAGACATACCTGCCTCCAGCCGATTGTTAGGTAGTGTTCACCTTTGGGTACTGGCGGCCCTGGACGAGGTTGTTGGAAAATGACTAGAGGGAGAACTTGTTGAGCGTTGTGACGGTAAATTAGAAGAATCTAGACGCACACCACCATATGCCAGTAATGACCCCTAGATAAAAGTTAGAAGCGGAAGTATTTTAAGGACCAGAACACGGACAGTATGCGTTTGTCCTAGAGACGTGTGAAGTTTCAGAAATTAGCAAACCAGAAGGTCGTGAAGAACGCACAGAACAATCACATAGTTATCAACCTTGGGATTGTTGGTCAACGGGAGCAAGAGGGATAGATTGATACATAAAGTTGCAATGTATCCAATATTGCTATGAGTCTGCGGCACGGATGGCCAGAGTCAAAGGATGGAACAAGACGTCTTGCGTGCACAACTCACCGTACTGATGTTGCTAATCCTGTTCTTCTCCAAGCTCTCTTCTCTCTCGTACACTTCCCTTTCAATCTCCCCAGCTTCGTACTGGGCTCGTAACTTTTTCGCATGAGCGGTGTTTCGTGCTAGTCTCGGGAATACTGCAGCATAAAAGACGAGTGTCGCGCCGTAAGATATGAATCCAATCATGTAGAGAGCCATTGCAACACCCCAACGATCCGGTGACGTCAAACTCATGCTAGCGAATTGGGCCGCCCAGCAGATACAAGTAATGACGAGAAGAAGCCAACGACCAAATGTACCATAGTCAGCGGCAGAACCAATTGTCGTGAAAATGAGGGTCATAATCTGAGTGCGTCTTCTTGTTGAGTAGAGGAAACCATGAGTAAGAGTGCGCAACTCACAGCGAAACAAACACCATTGGCGACAAGGACGACGCTGGAGACTGCTTTCGTTCCTTTGCCCCAGGGAAGAACACACTGGCCCGATGCATCTGGTGCAGAGCAGGAAGAGCCGGGGCCTTTGACTGGATCGTAACCTGCGGCATTCGCAAGTGATTGGAAGAGTGTCATCGAGTAGCCGTTTGGGCCTACACCCTAGGTGCGAGATGGTCAGAATACGAAAATCTGTTCAAAGTCAACCAGGGTGTACATTGTCACCATTGTAATACACTGAGAAAATGTCAGCACTTTCCATGACAAAATGGCCATGAAACGCACGATAATAACTCCAGAGTTCCCTTCTAGTAACCACAGGCTCGTTCTTCGTGATTGAAGACACGAACGAAATGCCTTTGCTACGATTTCTGAGTTCTGGTTGGTTGATACGTCTTGCCTCCTCCACTTCTATCGAGCTAGACTTGGAATCTGCTTGAGATAAGGCCTCCGGTGCGTTCACCGGGTTGTTCTCTGGCGCAGGGAGTCGTGACATCGTCGCGAAGGAGCACAGCGAAAACTACTCCTGCGTTGGCAAAGTAGACGACGGAAGAAACGTCAAAAAGGCCAGGTCTTGTGATAGCATACTTAGAGCCGTGATCAGTGCATTTCAAGTCGAGGCTTCTACGGAATTTCAGGAGTTGAGAGAGATAAGAGTTTGTTTCCCTTCTCACGCACTACGCCATCACGCCCCTTCCCCCAAGCTCTCAACTTCAATATCGAACTTGTCTTGAGATGTCCCTCAGAACTTGTCTTACAATGTGCTTGAAGTCTACTATAGCTGGGATACAAGATGGAGGATATTTTTGTATTTTTATCTATTCGGACCGTTCCGACCCTCCTGATGTCCCCTTGAATTGTACTCCATGGTCACAGGCTTTTTAACTTCCATTTTATGTCAATCTTTTCCCATCCATGTGCTTCAATGACAATTCCATATCCATATGATTGATTGAGTGGCGTACAGATGATGGCTGTAATCAAACTAGCCAGACCTAAGGTTTACGATTGTTTGAACCCAGACCTAAGGTTTGCTATTCGAATCTTCAAGAGAGCGGCGAGCTAAGCCAATAGCGCAAGTTCTGTATTGAACTCGCTCCTGCTAAAGTTTGCGGCTGTGGTCAGAGACAACACGATACCGATAAACACCGTACTCGTTGATTGGACGATCAGCTGAAGCATTATCGTCGGGACTAGACATTATCCGTAGCACGCCAGGCCAAATCCGTAGATGCATTGAAATGATAAAGACAGCCGCAGATATAGAGAAGCTGGCAGGAGCTGAGACCGAGAAAAGAGAGGCGAATAGATTATCGGTCGGACATTGAAGATTGAGGAATCTAAAGCTAAGTAAAAAATTCTCTTCCAGTTGGCCGCACAGGACTAGTGACAGGATTGAGGTAGTTGTCTTTATTTCAAGACGAATACAGCAAGGAGCCATTCCAAACGACACAGAAGAAAGGATAAGAAAGCGAGCTGTTAGAAGATACCAATTGGACAAACTGGTAGATAACTATTGGCCGAAAGTCACAACCTCTGTGACACATATCCGATCCGTGACTGAGACCAAAATTCTTGTCGCCGACGTCGAGCTCGATTGAATGCTGGCTCGTCGTCTTCTGCGCACTTCCTCCATACTCTCTATCACGAAACGAATCAAGACTTACCCAATCCGAGGTCCTTACCAGTTTTTACCAATGACTTCGCCAAAAGTTGGTGAGACTAGGCCTTTACCGGAGGACGTAGTGCTCCCGGGGAAACGACCTAGACTAGAAAATGATCCCGAAGTAACTGCAGAGGAAAGGCTTGAGAAGAAGCAAAGAGAAAAGTCCAAGAAATTTGCGAAGAAGAACGCCAAAAAGCTGAAGAAAGCACGAGATCATCTCCCAGAGCACTGCTCCCCTGAAGATGTGCAGTGGAAGGATATAGTCGAGTTGTTGGGGCAGGACGTTGTTGATAAAGCTGTGGAAGACGGAACGGAATTCCAGTCGCCTTTTGCATTCCACGAGGAGGTCGAGTTGGAGGTCAAGGCCATTTGTCCGAATGGTATGTAACCACTTTGTTTTGTACTGGCGATCCAGACAGAAACTTCTTAGGTGCTCAGGCGATGGTCTTGCTCAATCTGACTCTGAAGACAAACGATCATGGGTGGTAGTAGTGCCATTCAGTCTACCCGGAGAACGTGTCAAAGCAAGAGTGTATAAAAATGCAAGGATGCACTCTATGGCAGATTTTATCGAGATAGTCCGGCCTAATCCAGAGTTGAGGGATGATAGCAGGGTGAAGTGTCGGTATTTCTCCAAGTGTGGCGGTTGTCAATACCAGGTACTGCAACCTCTTCTGTCAGAAAACTGGGTCACTAAATTGTTTCTGCAGATGCTTTCTTACGAGACGCAGCTTGACTTTAAGCGCAATGTCGTTATTAAAGCATATAAAAACTACTCGAGTGAGTCCGTGCCGCTGTGTCTCATCCTCAAGTGCTGAGTCGCGTCGCTCGTAGACCTTCCTCAGTCCGTTGTTCCTACTATTCAGCCTACTATTGGGTCGCCGCTTCAATATGGCTACCGTACAAAGATTACTCCCCATTTTCAAGGACCCCCGCCTAAGGTTGACAAAACCGAACTGCAAAAGCAATGTGCCGATGGAAAGGCACCGGATTGGTTGCAAATCGGTTTCAACTACCAGGGAACGAACAAAGTCATCGACATCGAGGTATTAACTCTTTATGACCGTAAAGTTGCGTTTTTTCAATTTGCTTTCCAGGAGTGCCCTATTGCTACGCCCGTTCTAAACGAAGCTTTGCCTGGTGTGCGAGAAAACGTCATCAAGTACGTGTTACTGCCCTTGAAAGCTTTCACTTTCTTACTAAATATTCCAGGACAATCCACACCTACAAGCGAGGTGCTACTCTGCTTCTGCGCGAAACTCTTGATACCGCCGAGGACAGTAAACATCCTCCTGGTACCAAGCTCTGCAACACTAGTCAGCATGCCTCCATCCGAGAAAAAGTAGGCGACTTTACCTTTGAATACGTCGCCAGTTCCTTCTTCCAAAATAACAACGTCATCCTTCCTGCTCTTACCTCCTATGTTCGTGACGCTATCCTCGCATTGTACCCAGATCTCGAAGACCCTGCTCGTCCTACCCATCTCATTGATACCTACTGCGGTTCTGGCCTGTTTGCCATCACCCTTTCTCCCAACTTTTCCAAAATCGCTGGAATCGAGATCTCTGCAGACTCAATCCTGTATGCGAAACAAAACGCACGATTGAACAACATCCCTTCGGAGCGAGTGGACTTCCGCAAGGGTGATGCCTCTGACATCTTCCAAACCGTGTCAGATTTTCCTCCGGAAAAGACAGTTATGGTCATTGACCCGCCGAGAAAAGGGTGCGATGATGCATTTATTCAACAGCTGTTGAAATTTAGATGCAAGGTTGTAGCATACGTGAGCTGCAATGTGCATACTCAGGCTAGGGACGTCGGCAAAATTCTAAAGGCGACAGAGGATGAAGTTGAGGGGTCTGGCAGGAAGTATGTGCTGGAGAGTCTAAGAGGATTTGATTTGTTCCCGCAGACCGCCCACGTTGAATCGGTGGCAATTCTGAAGTTGGTCTAGCTAGATGCACACTATGTATCCTATAATTACAATCTTCGATTCTAATCTAGTGGTGGTACTAGTACCGGCGGTAAAAATGTTCCTACTAGCACATGGTTCTCGAGCTACAGCTCAGGGGCAGGACAAATGCGTAAACTCCGGCGCGATTTCGAGGCGACACTTCAACTCGCTTTTCTACGGCGTCTTATTTCGTGCCAATGTCTTCCCAACATTCTACCTCTAGCGACAACTCGTCTCTCCGGCATTCATTTAATGAAAAACTGGCAATCATAATCTTTATCCCTCGGCGCAACAGGTGACTGGGACTTCTTTCCCTTGCGAACCAGGTATTGTATTCCCAGTCATCCTCCTTGCTCAACGGCGATAGTCCTTCATACCACGCTATGAAACACATACGACGCTATTTCCCCATCATTCTCTTGCCATGGTGCATAACTCTTGTCAGCACCTTTGACATCATCAGCTCTCTCTCGATAGGAACTGTCATTCGGGTCCAGGAAGCGCTATACTTCATCCATACGTCAAACAAAATCGGTGATCTATCTGGTTCTGGCAGTGAGACGGCACCAAATCAGGGCATCGAACTGATTACTAGCGTACACTTGTCGCCTCAAAGGTCTGTTTTGTCTGAAAATACGCTCAAAGAGCAGTTGTCGCGATACACATCAGATGACGTGTGGAGTGAAGACTTTTTGGATGGAATTGCGGTGTCGGGAGGCGGAGACTTTCAGCTTGACTTGTCTGCTGTGCGATGGATGAAGGAGAATGGCATCAAATGTTTGTATCTTTCTGGACATTTGGCAGATGACAATGTCAAAGATATGGATTTACAAGGAATTACTCTCGTTCAATTATCCACCACAATTCCTCCTGGACCATACGCAATCCTAATAGATGCCACCGCTCGTACAATTCATGACGTCTATCTACTCCTCCCAGATGTGTACGAAGCGTTCGTGTTTGGAATTATACCTAATGGCGACTCCTGGATCCAGACAAACTTTACTTTTGCCAATTTCGTTCTGACCGCCAACCGCGACGTGAAAACTCCGGCTCAGTACATTCCGGTCCCGTCACGTCTGAGGAGCCTCGATGATGACATCCTTCCACTCGTCGGCAAACGGTTTGTTGTCAAAGACATCTTTGATATGCGAGGCGTCACCACGACAGCTGGATCCGCTGCTTATGCCAAAGTACACGGGACCGCCAACGAAACTGCACCCTCCATTCAAGCTCTCATTGATTTTGGGGCGGTTCCTGTTGGAAAGACACGTACATCCCAGTTCGCACATGGTGCCAATCCATGGGAGTTTGAGGACTTTGCTTATTCTTGGAATCCTCGTGGAGATGGATATTTGACAGCCATGTCGTCGAGCTCCGGCAGTGCATGTGCAATAGCTGGATATCGCTGGATAGATTTTGCTGTCGGAAGCGACACGAGGGGCAGTGTAAGAAAGCCTGCTTCGGTGGTTGGAGTCTATGGAATTAGACCCTCCTTCGGAAGTTTAACTTGCGAAGGCGTTGTGCCTTTGGCTGAGGAGTTGGACACGATCGGTTTCTTTGCTAGGGACCCTGAGCTATTCCATGACTTGGCCAGCTTGTGGTAAGCTGTCCTTCATCTCGCGGCTCTAGTTTTAGTTGACATCTCGCTGAACAGGTATGCAGACTCACCGATCAAAGCTGGATCTGCTTTCTCAAGCTTACCTCGGCAGTTGCTTTATCCATATGATCATTTTCCCGTCAAGAATCCTGCAGCCCAGTCTATCTATGAAGATTTCATTGATACCCTTTGTGAACAGCTCGGTCTCACGAAAATACCCGTTAACATTACTGACAAACTCTTGCCCTACTTACCAGAAGGCAGTTTTTCTCAGTTTAAACGATATGCTGACATTCTTGCCGAGTACCATTCTTGGAATTTTGTTGGGAAACCCCTCACCGAAGCGTATCAGCACCTCTTTGGTCAAACTCCCTCCCTTGACCCTGTACCCCAGTTCATGTACTCTCGCGCTAAAGACCTTACAGTCGAAGATTATCGTGCTGCAGTCTCTTTCAAAAATAAATTCACAGAGTCGATGTCTAGAGACCTTTTCAAAGCCAATCCCGACTCATGCTCTGAATCTATCCTCGTTTACGACACCGGAATGGGTGGTTCACCCTCCTACAGAGTCGAATCATTCAATTCTTACCCTGGTGCTACAGACGCTCAGACTGTCTTGAAACCCGGAAGGCTCCCACGCTTTACGGAGAACTTGCATTATATAACCTCGATGGGTGGACTGGTAGAAGTGACTTTACCCCTAGGACAGGTGGAATATCACAGTTATGTGAGTGGAGAGTGGGAAGTCCTTCCGGTGTCGGTGCAGTTGGTTACGAGGAGGGGATGTGATGGGGTACTCCTGGGGCTGGTAAAGGAATTGGCGCATAAAAACGTAGTCGAAAAAGTTATGACGGGGAAGGCTCTGTTTCCGCAGGTATATACCTAGATAGTTTACTGATCTATTGTGGCCCAATGGTCTAGTAGTATGATTCTCGCTTTGGGATGCCTCTGCGAGAGGTCCTGGGTTCAATTCCCAGTTGGGCCCTGTATAATCAATAGTTATGATTTTTTAAGCGCTTGCTCTTTAATTAACCCTTCAGAGCAGATGTCATACTTTTGGGTGGCGAATTAACAACATCATTCGTATGTATATGCAAGAAAACCAGTAATTGCCATTAAATACAAATATTAGGCTGTCGTTTATAATAGATATTATCAGCGGGTACAAGCGTTATTAGCAATATATAGTAGATATCTTTGACCTAATCGGAGGTCGTTGGCTTACTTTTGATTCTCATTCCTCATCTTCAACAACCAACTCTAAATCGACCCAAACTTTCCAGCCATTATTTTCATTCCCTGCTTCATGTTCTACATCGGATCCCATACGTCGATCGTCATTGGGAAACCAGCAGTATCCAGTGTCTATCATCTCCTTAAGTACCGGATCTTCGAGGACCATCTTTTGCGTGTATTTGATGATATACCGTGTGTTCTGCGTGCTTGCTACGCCAGAGCGCAAGGAGTCCTCCCTGTACATGATCATGCTTCTAATCCTTCTTCCGCTCAGTCCCTGCACCGTGAAGACCTCGAGTTTGGGGAGAAACATTATTAGGCTTTCCTGGGACCCTGAAGAAGATTCTCCGGAACCAACTTCGGAGGAGGGACCACTGCCTTCGATCTCCAACTCATCCAACGTTTTCTCAAGTTCAGCCTCGACCTCCCCTCCCTCTGTACTCGTCGGAGAGTGACTGCCAATAAAGTTTTCGCCCACAAAAAGCCTCCAAATATCTTCCCCTACGCAGACAGTCCCAAAATTCAATTCTAGTCCCCTCAACTCCGTTAGGGAGTAAATGAACTTTTTGAACGCGTCGATGGAGCAACTGTCCAGTGCTGATAGTTTTAACGACATCAAAGACGGAAGGAACGCAAACAGAGGCTGCGTTAATTCACCAGCGCCACTAGACGAACTCGAGTCTTCGCCAACGCACAGCTCCAGCAATCTAGAATAATCTCCATCATCCTGAATGAGATCTAATTCTAGTCTTTGAACATTCGGCATCAACATGAGCTCCAACATGGTGATAAGATAGTCGGGATCGAGATCAGACAGCTTTAGATGTTCCAAATGATCCAAAGTAATCCTTCGACCGGAGTCGGGAGTGGGCCAAACCAACGTTACATCGTATCCATCGGGCTCCTTTGGGCCCGAGTAAAGGATGGAAAGGCTTTTGAGATTTGGAGAGCGAAGCATCATCTCCCAGCACTCGTATGGAGGCCGAATTTTTTCAGGGTGAAGAGCCAACTCGAGAGACTCGAGCTCGCCGAGATAGGGACTGCTATGCCAGGGAAGGTTAACACCTATGAGACTAACGTGCTTCAGGCTAGGAACAATATTCCTGAAGCACATTCTAGGAGGTCTATGAATGATATTCCATAAATCATCCGAGTTCGCGTAATCCTCAAAGTGATACAACTGAAGCGTTACAAGATTAGGCGCTGGTCCACAGTCCTGAGTCAACGCCCGTCGTGCTCGCAGTCGACATTCGTTATCCTCGACTTTGAGGTAAAACGTGCGCCAGCGAAGAGTTTCGGGTGTGAGAATTGAGAATATCTCAGCCAACTCTGTTTGGCTTAGATTTTCACCCTCGATATACTCGTGCGGCGCCACAGTCAAAATGAGAATGTCGAGGAGATGCTGGTCAGGATATTCTGGAAATCCCATGGCGTTCATGCCCACCGAACTGCGAGGAGCGGTTCTGGAAAGGAACAGACGAGCTTTCTGGATGTCGGAAGGTGTCCGAAAGTGAATTGTGTTCCAAAGAGTGGGATCGTCCAGGGCTATTGTCCTCCATCGACGGTTGACAGAAGATACGGTCATCTGGAAAGAGGAAGAGTAAAAATAATCCTCCGATGGACCAGAGGCCTTGAGTAAGAAAGGTGTCTCTTCATGAGGTCGATTGAGTTGTGCACCATATCTAAAGATGGCGGCGAGCAAATCTCTCGAAAAGGTTTCAATGTCTGCAGGCATTGCTGAGGTTGGGGACACTGAAGACAAAAATAATTTTTGTCCAAGTTAAAAAGAGAGCTTGATAATAACTTGAGAGAGGTGGGTATGCTATAGATCTATCGACATTCGATGTTACAGATGGCATAGTTCGCATCTTCTGCTTTCCGTGATAGAAATCCAGAGTTGAATCGTCATATTTCAATTGAGGTGACTCCTTCTGAGTACAGACCATTATCTGTTCTCGAGCTTGGTTAGAAATTCGGCAAGGCGCCTTTGTACGCAATCAATTCGTTGACGTATAAGAATATGGGCTGTCAAGAATCCGAGAACCCAGGAACATCGTGGACTTCATTCAAAAGTAGTAGTGATGCAATCAGTGCCAATGCTGATCCCGCCGATTGAATAGACTTTACTCGTTTGACCGTACTTATCAATTGAAAGGGTTCATGTCGAGGACCTAGAGAATGCAATTTATCAGTTGTATCACCGTGAATAACGGTTGGAAGACAATTTACCGGAGTAATTGAAAACCATTTGATTTGAAAGCCGTACGTGATAGAGTTGCGGAGGATGAGCGAGTTACGAGTCCGATTTTAGAGGACGAGTTCTTATCCCCCCTGTTTTTTGTGGTCGGGTTAACCGGTCCCTGAGAACATATAACCCGATTGGGCATGTGGCTGTGTTCCGCGTCAACCAGCCATGGTCGTATTAAGCTGTCATTTCTATTTTGTATTATTTGGCATAGGCTTTACATTATGTGGCTGTGCTCCATTTTAACCAGCCAAAGTCGTGTTAAGCTGTCTTTCTATTTTGTATTATTGACTCTTATGGAATAATACAGATTAGGAATAAGGACAAATCAAGGTTTTGTTTCACATTTTCTGGTGTTTTTTGACATTGAAAGCCAGCTTGTTTAGGAAAGCTAAGTACTATGAAGTCTTTATATGAAGGGAGCGGCAGGAGTTTTTACCTCTAAATCAAGAATTTTATCTATCATGGTTAAAAATGTGCAGATTTTAAATGTAGTTCACAAAAAAAGTGAAATAAAACCTTGACTTCCCACTGCTGGGCATGACAACACATTATCCTAGAATGGATGTATTGAGAGTCTTTGAGCTGAATTACCCTGAAATATACTCATAATAGCATGGAAATCTATGATTTTGGTAGTAAATCCATTATCATTTAATATTGCTCTGTGCAGATAATGGTTCAATCTCAATGGATTTTGGACAATTATACTGCAAAAAATGTCCAGTATTGAGGAAGGTTGGATAGGGCATGGTTGGCTTTATTATGCACAAATAAGAGTTGTGGCTTAGATACAACATTTCTTTTGGTTTTAACTTGTAAATGGTTTTGATAGGATTTGGAATGATTCACACATTAATCTTAAGGCCAGGGGTTGCTATTCTGAATAGAATATAGTATGATTTTACATGATATTTATATCTTATACCTTAAAGGTGTTAAAAATAATAGCAAAAGTCATACAAAGAATGAGGGTATGTATGCCATTTGATTGGCTTGAGCTCAAAGGCCATCAATTGATGGCCATTTGGCACAGGCTTTACATTTCCAAGAAGGTTTGTCTTTTGTAAAATGATCTACTAATTCATGTGTATCATCTCATCCCTCACAGTGCAGGGGTTTATCTCACAATGTGTCAATATGTGATGGTGCTACAAGATTTCATACTTCAGTAGTTAGTTTCTTAGCTGCTATATCAGGGGAAAAACAGACTGTTCATAGGTTAATCATTTGCTGAACATCATTAGGGTATTTGTTAATATACCCTGTATGTTATGTTTTGTTCCAAGATGTGATGAGACTGACAGAGACAGGACTTATTTTGATTTAATTGTCACAGTATCAATTGGTGAAGCAGCACATCAATACAGATTAGCAGGTGTCATTCATTATGGCTAACAGCATTTTACTGCATGAGTTATAGATGACAACTTCAGATGCCTTTTCTATGATGGTATGCTAAATGATGGTAAATACCGATGCAATGGTAATCAACACACTGCATGCAAATTAAAATATTATACAAGTGGAATATTTTAATTTTTCAGATTATATTTTGAAAATATTACATGCATTATTAAAATATTCCATGGGTGGAATATTTTAACTTGTATGCAGTGACAAGTAATGTGGATCTCAGTATGTGCAGAGGAAAAGATGCCTTATATGTTTTGGTCAGTTAGAATGTTTTGTTTTTCAAGTTGGTAACATTAGATATCTATGCTAAATAAAGGCATTCAAGTTGGAACTATCATCTGCTATTAAAGACGGACATTGGACTCGTACCTGCCACCATATATGGGGGCCCTCATCCAACTAGTAAAAATGAAACGTCTTAGTATTGAGAGATGCAAAAACGGATTGTTGTCGTGAAGCCTAGAAAGTTCAATGCCAGCTGTCTGCCATTGGAACGCTGAGAACCCACCCTGTATGCGACGTAATGGCTATCAGGAGCAGCTTTGCGACTTGCAAAACGCCGAACAAAAACGGATCGCATTGTAAGGATCAGTGAGAATACTTTCTAACTTCTTACTGGTCTAGAAAATTTGAATGCATAATCCGAAGTAAGTTTGAGGACAATGAAAAACGAAATAGGAAGACGAGCAAAAAGGTTTGTGGACTGCACGCACCCCAGCGCGTCTGAATCCTGCCCTGTTCTCCTAAGACTAACTCGGTGGGTACTGCAGATTGCGGAATTGCTTCCCTGGACTGACAAGTACCGATTATTCCAAGTCCTGGTCACACTTTACAGTGCGAAGAACTGTGAACACCAAGTTTTCCGGAGGGGACAGTCTTGAACCAGCGCACTAGAGGTGTTAACCGCTGTAAAGAACAACCCACATTCCCAGCTTCGGGCCATTACAACCACTAAGCCAAGGAGGCGACGTTACATCAACGGTCTGCCATAAGTTTATACAGTTGTGGGAACCGTCGGATGATGAGATTTTACCGTTTCCTTATAGCTATTTCAGTCTTCTAAAGATTATAATCACCTTTAGCACCTAAAAGAGAGGGCTTGACTGATGTAGACCGCGCTGGACGACGTGTCGAACGGGATGGGGAATTTTTTTTCGGTGCACGTGATGTGTCGCGTCTGGGCTTTCTTTGAGGCTGAGTCAGAAGTTCAAGTAAGGTCAAAGCTTCGACGCGTCTGCGTCTTGAAGCTTGAAGTTCAAAACGTCTATTCTGCATCTACGTTTCTACATCTTTGCTGAAATATTCTCCTCCTTTGGCAATGATGGTGCCATCTTGATGTGTATTCCCGACGAAACAAGACGATGGTGAGTTTTACTCCATATCTAGAAAATTTTTGAGGTCGATCCGTGGGATACAGTGTCGGAATTGAAAAACGTACCTCTGTTCTAACAGAAGTTACTCTAGCACCCAAAGCAATGGTCGTATTGACTATTCGAAGTTCTTCACCGCTGCAAGAGCATTCTCAACGCAAGAAACAGTCGGAAAGAGAGAGCTTACATCCGCGCTGGTGCATGGTATATTGTATTCAGTGATTGCGAAACCACTCTAGCGAGTTTAGGGTCATTATGTCTACCGATGGCGAGAGCTCGAACCGCAAGTGACGAGCACCTGTTTTCGATTAGAAAGGTCATTGGAACTTTGGTGAGTAGATTTATTCTGTTTCATGGAATCGTAGGTGACTTACATGTCTATCAAAAAAGTTGAGCAGGCACCGTGGATATTGCCCATCATGTTCACCATATCTGTACTACTATGGAAAGAGTTTGACTCAAGAAACCAGGTCGCTCACCTTCCTCTATACGCATTCCACAGACAACCTTTGCTACCCATCTTTCTTTCTCTTCCGGATCTGGCGTCAGCCAAACTTCGTCGACTCGTATTCTATCCATAACACTTCCCGCAAAAGTTCTCAATGCCTTGTTCCGGTCAGACCACGCCTTGAAAGGCTCTGTCCCGATTTCGCGCTTGAGAGAGTCTGGGACATTGCCTAGAATTCGTTTTGCGGGGTCCTCAGTGTCTGCCATGTTCGAGAAGGACGTGGTAATGGTCAACAGCGATAGTCACCGGTAATTATTTACCGAGCCCGATTTTGAAGAAATACACAGATAGGCCCCATGACCATGATCAAATTTTCTGGTGATTGTCTACAAAGTTGTTTCTACGAGACTGGGTCTCAATGGCCTTCTAATTCTACATATGAACGATTTCTGCCTAGCCGTAACCTCAAATCTTCGCTTTTGACTTGGGTATCAGCGATGTGGGCGTCATTTTCACGTGTACTCCAGACGCGACGAGACGATGATGGGTTTCGCTCCAAATCTATAGACGCGTTGACTGAATGCAGGATAATAAGGCTGTTCTTCGTACCTCTGTTCTAGCAGTTTCTACTCGAGACCCGACGGCAACGCTGGTATTGACTATCCTAAGAGTCTCACCACTACGACGTAAGTTTGATCAGGCTATTGGAGCTAGAAGGATAGTTGACGAAAGATACCTACAGAAACGCTGGTGCATGATAGACGACATTTAGAGATTGAGATACCGTCAAGATATTGCCTATCCCCATGTACATGTTAAGAGCTGTTACTGCTTGACCGGAACAGCTGTAGAAGCGTCAAATTTCGGAGTGGGTCGTTGGTTATATTAGCACGAGTCTAGCGCTGAACAGAAAACTGGCTAACTGACAGATCTATTAGTAGCGCCGAGCAACCTCCATGGATACTGTAAATTCCATTGACCATGTCTGCGAATGGGAATCAGTTCAGCGCTTGCCTACTCTATTTTCCAACGCATTCCAGGCTCTTATCACCACAGGAACGACCCACCTTCTTCAACAGTCATTCTGCAAACAATTCTCGCCTGTTTTCTCTCCTTCTCCTCCGGATCATCTAAGATAGACACCTCTGTCGTAGTAATACGCGCAACGACAGTCTCTGCGAATCCGTGACTGAGTTGACCTTTGGCGTAGACATTGAAGTACGTTACGGGGTCCGTAAAAAGTTCTTTGATGGTTGGAGAGGCGTTCCCGGCGATGTGCGAAGCGTGTCGAGAACGGTCTTTGGCATTAGATTGGGAAGAAATTGATGGGAGCGGCTGCAATGTTTTTGGCTGCAAAGTTGCATCGCATAAACGCCTCTGCATGGTTCGAGGGGAAATCTGTGAATACAATCCACAATGATAGAGGCACACAGTTGTCAGTGGGTGCGTCCCGGTAAATGCTAATAGCTTCTGCGAAGGATCAAAAACTAATCACGAGAACTTAGTTACCGAAAGGATAACCGACATCGAGTCCCATGCGCTGTCCCGGGATTTTTGCACATGACTGATGGAACTGTTCTTTCTAGTATATACTGGATTGTCGATACCTGGTGTAGATATGCAAGACCACCCCTATTTCTTCTACAAGTTTCACAGAAGACATACATCAGCTCCAAACCACTTTTCTTGAAGGTCCCAAATTCGTTGTCATCGGTCTTGCAGTTTGACCTTCTTCGAGCGTCAATCTGTCGTCTATATCGAGGCCCCAGCGGAAGGTGAATTTAAACCGTCGTTGCACGTGGAGATTGCCTGATATGGATAACTGGGACAAATTAGGTCCTTGCAGCGTCTGGGTTGGGTGCTGACCACCACAGCCGCAGTTTCAGCGCATTCTGCCCTGCCTCTTTCTCGTTCCCTTTGCACATTCCTACCCTTTTTCGCTATTCCCTTTTCTCTGCCGACAACTGTGACTTAATCCGGACAAAGTAGAAACCAGACATGTCGGCATCAGTAACGGACTTTTTCTACTCCCCGAGTACTTCGACACCCGCTCGGCCCCAAGTTACTCGTCGGAGAGGCACTTTTCAGTCTTTGAACAAGTCTCTGGGTCGTCTTTCGCTCTCCAATTTGAATATCAAGTTCTTCAGCCTTCAAATCCCCCGTCGACGTCGGGCTGTTCCCTCTATCATTTCCACTGCCAATTCCACGACCAACTTTGACAAGGACTCTGAAGACGCTATCAGCTTGCCATACGATGTCATCTTCATCATCGCCGACCTCTTGTATCAATCCGACTTGGTTTCTCTTTGTCTGACATCTAAGACCCTCTATGATCTTCTTCTCCCGCTCCTCTACCACACAGTCATTCTACGCTCCTCTTCCAGCTGCGTGTCTTTCCTCACGCGGCTGTCCGATGCTGACGAGTCGAAGTCTGCTCGCTTATGTGGATATTTACGAGAATTAGCGGTCAGGCCAAATTATTACCTCGCTTGGCCGGAGCCTGAGGGGTCTGAAAGTCCGGGGAAGAGCTCTGGGAAAGGAAAAGGAAAGAAAGGAGTGGATGAGGCATGGGTTGCTGATAAGATTGCTGAGCTAGCGCCGAAAATGCGCAAACTGGACACTTTTGATTGGGATGGGTGTGAGATGCCGAAAGATGAGCTGTGGACTGCCTTGCAGAAGAACTGTCCAGATCTAAGAACGGTGTACTCCAATGTGGGCTATAATGAGTTGAACCCTGATTCCGCGGTGCGTTTCCATACTGTTCGATGTCATAGCTGTTGACTGATCTTCGCTGGACAGCTCTTTTCATTCTCTAATCTGGTTGCATTCTCGCTCACTGTTCGGCATGGTCTTTCAGCAACATCTCCTCTCAACATTAATCCACATCCAAATACCGACTTTACGCCTCTGGAACCCCTCCCTACAAAGTTATGGGATATGTTGACGCAGAGATGTCCAGACCTCGAAGAGATGACACTGTGCTCGTTTTCCTCGGGCGTTCGCAATTTTGACGTGCAGCCCCTCTTTATTACCGCGTCGTCGTCAATAGAGACTACTGGTGACAGCGAAAACAGGAATAAAGTTCCTCTCGCCAAACTAAGTGCGCTGACCCTTGGCACGTTCGGATACACCGAAGAGTTCTCTCTCACTCCTCCAATGCCACTGTCGTTCCTCGTTCCTCCCTCTTCCATGACTTCTTCCGTGTCACTCGGTGCTTTCCTTCTCTCGCATCCGGAGCTAAAATACCTCCGATTTTCATGGAACTTTCGACGTTGGCTCTCTCCTCCTTCAGTTCCTATATTCTTCCCGTTCCCCGCTGCAGCTACGGAACCAATCTTACCAGCGTAAGTCCTTTGTCTATTCTGGGTTACAGCGGTGTACTAAAGTATCGATATCAAGACTCACTACTTTCTCTGGTATCTACCAACATCTGCGGCCTTTACCCAACTCTACTCTCGCCAATATACAAGTTCTAGATTTAACTTCGGAACCGATCTACGAGGACCGAGTCAGCACCGTTTGCGAGATCCTGGGTTTCCTAGACGGACTCAGAGAACTAGATATATGGGTTCATCTTGACTTTTCTATTACAACAACAGACGACCAGATCCCCAATTATCACCAGAACCATATTATCACTCAAAGAGTCCGGAGACAGATAGGGAGAAGGCTATCCCTTCCATTCTTAGGCTCCACTATCGGCGAAAACGCAGAGCCTCCTGTTCCTGCATATGAACAAGTCTTCCGAAGGATATTGGGGCAGTGTTCAGGAGTGGAGGATCTACATTGGATGTCTACTACGCCTCTAGGTCCTCAGCCATTGGCGTCTCTGGCACGGAGTCTAGGCCTCCTCAAGGGGCTGAAAAGCTTCTCGTTGACCAAAGGACACAGCTACAAGGATGATTTCTCCTTTGGTGTCGGTCCTATCGGGTCTGTGAGACGCACCATGCAGAGTGGACCAGGCATGAATGGGGGCATGCTCAAATCTGCTCTAACGATAATCAATACCTGTGAGCGCTTGGGTGTCTTCCTAGAGCAAGTCAACATTCGGTGGGCGAGGGAGAACTGTCCAAATCATTTAAAGCAGGAAGGTATCTATGACGTTGTCAGGGATGTCTCGACGGCGCAGGAAATATTCACGAGATCTGGAAAGGTGAGGGAAGGCGAAGACCAGACGGAAGTTATTGGCGTGGATGTTTATGAGAGGGGCATCACGATGCCTGGTGGTGTCTTCAAAAGACGTTATAGATATGGATATAACCGCCCTCAAACACGTTTGGGGGAGACCGAGGGGAAGCGCAAGGATAGCGCAGACAAGATGCGAAGGGGAAAGGTTGATAAGGGAAAAGGAAAGGCAAAGCAACAAGACGTCCCTGATGCCGAAGAAGGAAAGACCACGAAACGTGCTAAAAATACTCAGGAAGGATTAATAGAGAACGGAGACGACGAAAACATCCCTGAAGATTCTCAAAAGAACGGAACAGCCCTGCGTCGTCACATGAAGCGGATAAGTAGGAGGTTCTCATCCTTCACCCTCTCACCTCCTGCTCTGGATGACAATGCTAGTGCGTCTTCAGAAACATAGCCCGTCACGTCTGTTCTATTTTAGGTGCCTTCCGTTGACCTTGCGCGTCGGCCCGTCATCTCATGTCTGGTCACTCCATTCTTCTTGCATACTCTGTTTCTTGCATGCTCCATTTCTCATCTCATGGTAAACTTTTTTCATTACGCCATGTACATAACCATCATGTTGTTGCTAAATTTACATTCATGCTACTTACTGACCACTCGACTTTCCCCCCCTTTTACGGTGTATCTCAATCTCTCTTTTTTTTAAGCTGCTTTCTAGGGTTCTCCGTTGACATTTTGCTGTGTGTATCTCATGTAATATCTCTTTCGGTGTGTGTAAAAATCATGTACTACTTTGTACCATCTGCCATTCTTTACTTTGTCTGCAGTAATGATTTATTTCCCTTGCAAGAATTCTGATTCGCCTACAAGGCAGGACATTGAATAATATGTAGAGCCAGTTTCTAATTGACTGCTACTGGCCGACTAGCTCAGTTGGTTAGAGCGTCGTGCTAATAACGCGAAGGTCTTGGGTTCGATCCCCACGTTGGCCAGTGGACGTCCGGTGATCAATTTATAATTTTTGGTAGAACTCTGAATTATATCAACTACCGGAGAAACATTTTTACACAACAAATTAAGATTCATCATCCGAGCTTGGCCCAACAACTTCTGCCCCTGGTAGCAAGAAACGGAACGTGATGCTCAGTCTCGTTCCCCGCTCTAACCATCTCCCTAACCCACCATGGTTTGACACCCCATCTGTGGCGTTGTTGGCACTATCCTCCACCCACCCAACGCCAAGATCTTCAACGTAATCCCATTTTCTCCGTGGAATGCCATGTGTCCATCTATACCTTGCGTCCGCTGACATGACGATGACACTTCTCTCCGGGAGATAGAGGTCACAGGCGCCATCGTCTTCCTGAGCTGTTTCGGGACCTTGCTGCGTAATATCGA
Organism: Stygiomarasmius scandens; assembly: GCA_037954225.1. Taxonomy (NCBI): domain Eukaryota; kingdom Fungi; phylum Basidiomycota; class Agaricomycetes; order Agaricales; family Campanellaceae; genus Stygiomarasmius; species Stygiomarasmius scandens. Next base: position 202,820 of record JBANRG010000002.1, on the reverse strand, counting down.
CTGCCTTTGAATCGGTGGAAGGTGTTGCATACGATTCTGGTACCTTTTCGCCATCTCTGACCTTGCGGAATTCCATGACGCATCCACTTCCAAAGCTGACCCCTACAATTCCATCACCGAATCTTCGGAGTAGGTCTACGTGAGGTGTTATGCCCTCACCGGGACGATAAAGGTTGATTATGGCTTGCCTTGCTCGGTGAAGATTGGGTGAAGTTGTACTAGAAGACGCAGAGGATGCAGGAAAGACCAAGCTGTGGATAGCAGAAGGCAAGTGGGGAAGGAGAAGAGTAGAAAGTGATGCCAGGAGGGTATGCAACTGTGATGGAAGACCGCTTGAGCTAGAGTTGACATGAGAAGGAATTTCGTCGGAGGTTGTAGATGCTCTCTCGAAAAGCATCACTTGGTTCACGTTGGCGTTTTGCCCCGAAAAATAGGTCTTCATACAGAATTCCAAGACTTCCGCAGCAATTTCAGTCGGAACAAGAACTGAAGGATCAAAGAAAAGTCCAGGAATGGGTTTGCAGGTTTTCGAAGATAAGGTACGGAAAGCTAGAGGATTGTCGGGCAACGAGGATGGTAATTTTTCTGAAGAGCATGAATCCTTCGAGAGAATAGTACTGGGAGGATTAACACTGGTCATGGATGATCCATCTACTTCTGAGAGCTCGTCAAAGATATCGTCAAAGAGAGAATCGGCACCAGAAACATCCGTCTCGTCATCGAGGGACTTTTCTGTTGTAGTTGGAATTTCCAGGCGTAAATTGACTTTGGGATTCCGCCTTTTCTGACCGATGTCGCAATTCTCGCTAGAAAGCTTCCGTTTACGTTGGGTTTGAACGCTTGAAGACGACAGGGACATGGTGTTGAATGGCGAGGTTGCGAAGCCACGTCACTTCAATAGGACGAGATTTTGCAAGAGATTAAGAGGTGTATGTCCTGAAAAACATCTATGAAAGAAAATATAGCACAAATCAAATACATACTGGCACTTATTGCTCTCTTCAAAGAGACTCGTTGAACTTGTACGAGTTTGAACGGTCCTCGGCATCTCCGCAAACCGGGATTTGTAATTCTCTGCCTCTTTTTCCGTACTACCGAATACGAGAAATGGCGTCCACATTTCCTCTTCCCTTTCTCTTTATCCTTCCACATATCCTGAAGTTCTGTTACCGATAATGTCTTCCATAGACATCTCTCGCATTTCTGGAAACGCATCTGAAGAGATTAAAAAATACCTCAGTCACCCTCCTTCCTTCTTTGATATCTATGCCAAGGGCCAGTTGAAACACAGTTTCGGAGACACTATTATGGAAAGAATGGACGTACAAGAGATAAGCATTCTAAACATGGCAGAAGAACCATCGAGGAAAGAAGGAAGGGTCGTGTGTAAAGTGGTCATCGACGAGGATATGTTGAATGGGGATGCTAATCTTCACGGAGGGTGCTCTTGTTTCTTGGTTGATATGTAAGTCCTCTATCGTATAGAATGTCTTCACGACTCGAGAAAAAACACGTCTCAGGTGCACTACATTTGCATTATCCGCACTGTCCCTCGCAACAGCCAATGACCCCCTAGACACGGTCTCACTCAATATCAACACTACACTGCACTCCCCCGCTCAAAAGTAAGATTCTGTGTTTTGCCTGTTTCAAAATGCCAATAATTTCTACTAGGGGCGATGTTTTAAGAATCGTCAATACCAGTGTGCAACTTGGAAAGCGCATAATGACTGCTAAATGCGAGGTTCGGTCAATTTTACTCTGAATCTGGCATTCTGGTAACGTTATATAGATCTGGAACGAAACGCATCATCGTCTCGTAGCCTCAGGTACACACATCAAGATGGCCCCGTCTTTGCCTAAAAGCGAAGCAAAGCTCTAGGAACATATCACAGACTATTACTTCCTGCTGCCTTAGAAACTAAGCAATCCACTGATAAATGAGGCCAGAATCTCCTTTGCTCGTGAATGAATCTATTTGCAGCACAGCCAAGTCCACCTTCACCCAGGTCTAGTTCTTGTGGTAAACACCGCGATGGCCAAGCAGCTTTGGCAAGTAAGCATGACCAATTCGCATGGACCCTGATCATTGGGGATTTGCAACGATTCTGTTTCGGGACTGGCAATGTATTCGATACGTCAGGACTGATTTTGCGATTTTTGCGATTGTAGCCTGTTCATATACCCATACATTTAATGATTCCCCGTGTATTCGCGCTCGGAGGGAACTTTGGGGATCGGGGCCCAAAATTTTATTGTTGCCTGGGCAATACTTCCATTGCGAACATGATCAATCAAATGATCACTCTTTATGACTTCCTTCGTTGTCTCAGCCATTTTGAAACGGTCAAGACAATTACAGTTTATAAAAACCAACGGTATTGGGGTCGCCCACCCGCGAACATTTCCCCTCGAGATGATCAGCTTCAAGACGGAGGAGCCGTAAGTTCTGTGCCCATCGTTTTTCTTCTACCTCGACTTTTTGTCGCAGATTCGTCCCTTTGCACGTCACTGAAGGTGATCTGGTCTTGGGCTCCATTGCCTTTGGTTGGTTCGTAAGTGCTAGTAACTTCCTGAAGCTCCATCTCGAGATGACCCTGTTTTGCATAGTTTGGCTTCGGATATTTCGTCACCGTCAACGCTGTTCGAGAAACTATGCGGACAACTAGAAAGTTTAGCGCGTACATTATCATGATCTGGCTGGAGATTTTGGCGTGAGTTTCGAACATCTGGCTGATGTTTGGGGGTTTATCCTATTGATTGGCAGGGATATCGCATTTGCAATCATATCTTGGGGCTATTTGTTCGTATAACCATCAAGTTCCTTTTTCTTTGCGTTTCCTGACTGAAGCCTAGGTATAAGAAATTTCCGCCGGGATTGGGAGTATTCGGCGGTATAATTGCCTGCTGGATTATTCAGGTACAAAGCTCGGTTTTTAGTGGTGCTTTTCGCAAGATTCAGAATGTCACAGGTCCAATGTTTGATGCTCATTATTGCCAATCGAACATGTCTTTTGTATTCAGATTCTAAGCCACGGGTAAGCCTTGTAGCGTTTACAAAGAACACTTGTACTGACTGGGTCTTATTCAGTTCAAACTAAAGTTCTTTACAGCCGTCGTCGTTACTGTTATTTCAGTCAGTACCGCATTCGTTTGTAAGTGGATAGGCGCCACCTTATTCGCTTTTACCGACCTTTTGAGATAATAGGGATTCCCGCTCAACTCCAGATCAATCATCGCTTTATCGATGTCAGTCTAGTCTATTTCTCGGATGTGTAATCTTCGAGTCTGACTTCACAATAGATGAATCACTGGTTAGCCTTTCTATACATCTGAAAGACGTACCTTCACCTTCTTTTAGGTGGGACAGGTTTGAAAAGGGCGTATATCTTGGTAAACATGAATATTCAGATTTCAAATCATGGTTCAATTGATATTCCAAGTTCTTGACGCATGTCTCAACGCTATCTTCATTCGAACGGTCAAGAAACGGCTGATAGATCATGGCGTACGTATTTACGCCTTGTAGATGCTTGACCGGTCTTTCACGTCCATGTCCTAGCTCACGAAATACGATAAAGTCGTGAAATTCAATCAGCGAATTATAATTCTTTCAATAGGAATGGATGTTTTCCTCCTTTGTATGACGACGTTGAAGAACCCTTTCGTGAGTCAAGTGCCTTGAAAGGCTGTCAATATAGTTGCTAATAAGAAATGTCCAGGTGTATTGTCAATTCCATCCCATCACCTACATTGTCAAACTTCAGATCGAAATCACCATGTCAAGTATATACTTTTCTCCTTGACCGACGTGATAGGCAATAACACTCACCCACAGATCTTATTGTCGACGTGGCTCGCTCTACCGGCGTCAATGTGTACCAGGATAAAAGTACATCTCACGAACAGGGTCACATGCATTCCTTTCCATTGTTAGTTCTTTGCTTCTTCGAAGACGAGCTCCGCCTTGACGTTTTCAGAACGACTGTACATGTGCAAACTCAAGTATACACTCACCGCGGGGACGATGAGAACACAGGTGCGCGACTTATGAACGCTTCTATTCTTGAGGCTAAACCTTTCTCAAAGTTCGAATACCGGGTGTATCGAACAAACGAAGGAGTGCTATCAGCACAGATGGTAATTCGATTGCGGCTACCGCCGAGCACAAGTACGGACCAACTCTCAATGTCTAAACGTTTGATATGCGAGAGCAGCCGTGATTCTTACTACGGCGGGGCAAGTGTGAATTTGAGAATACCTACGTGGTGGTTTTTTATTCCGTGTTTTTGGCAGACTTGAAGCCTGCTAAGATTGAGCTATTACAAAAATTGTATCTACGTCGTTCAACCAGTTTTACAATATTACTATTTCCTCATTTGACAATGATAAATTTCGACCATTCACTGGTTCATTCAGGGGCTATCAGATACTTTCTCTCCGAATTCATTCATAAAACAGAATTTTTCGCTTTCATGAATCTTCAGCCCACCCGAGGTAGATTTTGGTCTTGCCATGTCTATCTGAATACAAGTTGTAGTATGGTAGAGCTTTCTGATGGTTCGGCCTGAGTACAGAATATATTTATATGATTTATTACTACTTGGATCTTTACATCAACATGCTTTTCAATAGTACCCACTCGATGTTAGGAAGCAGCTGGCCCCTAATCGAAATGCGCTGGCGATCCGGAACCGAGGAAACTTCAGACGCCGGTACAGCCACTGCGTTCATTTACCTCTCCGGCATGAATGATGCAATCCCAATGGTCTTCTCCACTTTTCGCGTCAAGAACTCGACTTTGTTTGGCGAGTCTGAAGACTGACAGCAACACGCTGAGAGTTGGACACGGGACGGGTGCTTTGACTATTGTAGAGTAGACCGGTACGGTAGATTTTTGTTAACCGGAAGGGAAGGGAAGGGGTATTTCAACAGGTATTGATCATTCTTCATTCTCTCTTTTGTATACCAACTGGTTCTGGTTTCTGATAGGAATTTAGGCTCCTTGATTCCTAGGAACCGCTGTGCTGACTCGACTTTGACCTCGCATTAAAGCCGGCGCCGCGTACTACATACCATACTCGGTCGAGACGGTGTACTCGGAGTCTCTTTCCGTCGTCCTTGTTCTTGTTCTTGTCCTCCTACAACATGTCTTCCCCCCAACCCCAAGACCCAACCAAAGTCCCCGGGAACGCCTCACTCCCCATCAAAGAACACCTTTGTGATCTATTGTCACTACCCATCCGAAACCCCGAGTATCAAAAGAAGCTCTTCGCGTCGACGTGTATGAGTAGGATGAAGCTTACGGAAGTGAGCACGAGAGCTATGGTGGATGAGCCGGAGAGGGAGGAGGCGAGGGTTGTTATGGAGTTGGTTGTTCATGATGGTGAGTTGAGAGTTTTGAGAGTTGGTGACTCTGCTTTGACGCGTACGCGTAGATATGCTAAACTTGGCGAATTCGGTGCATGGAGGGTGTACGGCGTATTTGGTTGATTTGTGCGTGTGTTTTTCTTTCTCTGAAAGCTAATGCTAACTGTAGGGCAGTTGCTCGTCTCTAGCTTTGGTAGTCCTCCGGACAAAGCAAAAGGGCGAGTTGGCAGCGCTTAGTGTTTCACAGTCTATGAATATCGTGTTTCATTCGCCAGCGTTTTTGTAAGTGATCTACTATTCTGCATCGATTCTATTTATGGACTGTCCGCGGTATATAGGGGAGACACGCTCCGTATAGTCAATTCGACGATAAGTATGGGTGCAAGGGTGATGACTGCGCGCACAGAGGTGAGTTCCGGTCCTTGCGTATCTTGGGATCTCCTCTCACTCACTCGAATTCGTAGATATGGAACGAGACACACCATAGACTAGTGGCGACTGGTGTTCACGTCAAGATGGAGCCTTCGCCGCCCAAGGCAAAGATGTGACCGGTGGCGGGATGTTGACCGTAGAGATAGAACGTATAGAGGTACCGCTTTCCTTCCTGATTGACGTTCCTCGGTGATAATTAGCAGAAGACGCAGTACTGAGCTGCACGTATGTAGATATTAATTGATTGATGAAATGAATTAAGAAGCCATCTGTCTATCTCGGGTTCAACCCTTTGACCATGGAATCTCTGGCATCGATGGCCGGAACTGCGAGGCAGAGCATCAGTTTGAACGTTGAAACAATGCACAAACCATGCGGAATCAGAACAGACATTGTGTGGTAACAATGCAAACGCGTGTTGCACGTGACGTGTTTTACGCGTGTATTGGCTCCATTTTCCTTTTATCCACCACCACCGTCGTCTGTTTGACGACTATTACCACCATGTTCAGCTTTTTCTCGCGCAAAAGTGCGCCTACCTTGGAATCACAGATTGTGCCAGAAACTCAAACACAAGACTCGGATTCACTCGCAAATCAACAACTCCGCACTCCTTCTCCCTCTGCTACTTCTGCTGTCAGTAGAGGCAACCACGGAAATCTCTCGCCTCCGAATAAACAGATTCCCCCCGGACCCCCAATCACTCCTTCTCCTCCGCCTCTTGACCCGACCAGAGATGCAGAGCTCGGCCTGATATCCGATCCAACTGCCCTCCACACCCTCATCTCTTCCATTCCTCCCAAAATTCTACATGAATACACTCTAAACCACCTTATCCCTCCCGCTCGCTCGACAGTCCCAATCCACCCTCCATCATCACTAACACTCACCCATCTCACATCGTTCTTTTCCTCTCTTACTCCACCACCAAAGCTACACTGCGTACGCTGTCACAAGTTTTTCTACGAGGTCGAGAATGACGATAGGAGTTGTTTGGTGCCGCACGATGATGATAGTGCAGAGGTTGAGAGAGTCGGGTCGTCGAAAAAGGTCGATACAGCTTATCAGACACTTTGGGGTTGCTGCGGCAAGATGGTCGAGGGCGATGGCGATATGGGTCCTCCAGATGGATGGTGCTATGAAGGAAAGCATACGGTGTGTTTAACCTGCTCATTCTTCTCGACTTTGCTCTGACCCCACTTTATCGTGCCTGATGACGACAAACAGACCGATACCAAACGAGCCCGTTTCAGAGCCGACTCTACGATCCACGACGACAAGCTGAGCTCTTGCGACAAACTCAAATGTTTCGAACCACCCGTTTCCTCCGTCGCAGATTCTGACGAAGACATTGGTGCTTCTCCTCGTCCGCGCAAACGAAAGCGGTCTGTGCGTAAACGTGCTCTGCCTGCAGAGGATGGTTCTGGTGCGGGAGAAGATGATAATGAAGACGATGCAGATGCTACGAGTGTCGTTAGCGGTCGGTCGAAATCGTCTACTCGTCCAAAGAAGAAGCCTAAAACTCTCGCTGCGGCTGCATCTGCGAGTACGGCCAACGCTACTGCTGGGTCACCTTTATCCGACCCTGCAACACCCACTACTCCTGCTCCAGTTCCTAAACCCAGGAAAAAGCGAGCAAAAACGGCACATGATGACAAACCTTTCAAACCAGAGTCTACACCTGTAGACGATGATGTTGATATGGATGTCGATGATTCTGCATCGGCAGCTTCAGGGTCTACAAAGAAGAAGGGTGGGAGACCCAAGGGGTCAAAGAATAAACCCAAGCCTCCTGCGTCGTCGATAAAGGGTACAGGGACGAGTATATCCCTACCTACTTCCCCAGCTGGAAAGTCGACTAGTCCTACGAGAGAGCCAGGAGCGAGTGCAAGTGCGAGTACAAAGACTCACAGGCCTTCAGTGTCGTTTTCTGCAACGACACGGGAGCATCCTGCCGAGGCATCGTCGTCGTCGAGCGCGCAAAAGCCGAGGTCGAGAAAGACGGCGAAAAAGCTGGAAGAGGTTGTTGCGACTAGTGTGGATGGTGAAATGTAATACCACCCCGTGTCGCTATGATGAAGTTTTTCTTTCCTTGAGGTGGTACTGGATACCACGCCCGAGGTTGTATTACCACCGGCCTTTGTTCTTTTAACGAACATAATCTATTCTTTCCTTGTTTCCTACCCCCTTATGCTTCTCTTGTTATCTATGGGGCCTCCTTTGCTCTAGTCTAATCACGGGCTATACCCTACTTATTCTGTTACCATTTCGTTTGTTTTTGTCATATATCTATCTACATCCATATCCATGTCCGACTCGTATATTATCATCATACGCACACACTCCCTACCACCTCTATTTCTCCTGTCTGCTACTCATTCTGCCACACATTCGTTTCCCCTTACTGAACACTGCTACCCCTGGCATTCGCTCATTTTTGTCTATATGTACGCTATCCACTTATCCAAGTAGTACTTACTGTTCATACCAGTCACTCATTCTCTGTCTAGCCTCTTCCTTTCATTTCGTTTCCTTTCTTGTCTGCGTTATATCTGTAGCACGTACTTTGAAACCAAATATAATAATAAAAGAAAGTACAAAAATCTCTGTGTACGGTGATTTGCCGGCTGGTCCTTCAAACAAGCTCAAGGTTTCGTCTTATAAATCATGAACAGCACTATTCTTCGACATACTGCCATTGCCCGCAAGGCACATCGATGTGATGGAGAGCTGTTTCTTCTTTGCTTAGCAAGCTTATTCACTTACCAATGCAGCATCCACTCAATTGCCCACTTGGTATCCGACGTCTTTGGACCCTTCTGAATCTTCATAAGCCGTCCTCGACAATCCTCTTACCAAGCTGCTCATGAATCATTCGAGGCAATGAAGAGATACAAGAACTATAAAGACTGATGGAGAGTTTGAGTCTGCCGCACAGTCCTCCATTCCTTTCTCCAGATACCCAAACCAAATGTCTTCGACGCCCTCTACAGTTACTCCCATGGACGACGTAGAAGCTCAGCTGAAGGGCATTCCTCTGAGTGCCACGCCTACACTATGCGGGGACTGCGACGAAAAAAAGGACACCATGTCCCTCAAAGTTGAAGCGGCAGACCTCACAAACCAGGAGCAAGGGCTCTCCTCGCTGCGAAAGAATCTGATTTTAGCTGTGCTATCTGGCGCGCAGTTTTTTGACATTTTCAATGCTTGTGCAGCGATTATTGCCCTGCCTGCAGTGAGTGCCGTTGTTTATTCGTCCACTAGTTTTGTATGCTTAATCCAGTCTTTTCGTTAGTTGCAAGAAGATCTCAATTTCGACGAAGGAACTATACAATGGGTTCTAGCCGCCTATACTCTCACCTTTGCCGCCTTCATGCTCATTTCAGGCAGACTTTCGGACATGTTTCATCCCAAACCCGTTTTCGTCATTGGCTTCCTCATCATTGGCCTTTTGAGTATTCCAATCGGTGCCAGCGTGAATCCAGTCATGACTATCGTGCTGAGGGCTTTACAAGGGATAGGCGCTGCGATGAATATTCCCTCAGCCGTGGCTATGATCACTACGTCTTTTCCTGATGCTGCAGAAAGAGGAAGGGCGTATGCGATTTATGGAGCATTTGGTGCTATTGGTAACTGCTTGGGGTTCATCCTAGGTGGGGTTATCTCAAGTCAGGCATCCTGGAGATGGGGTATGTGTTTTCACTGATTTTCTTCCGAAATGTTTGTGCTAACACTGCTATCTCCCAGTTTTCTATCTCCTTGCAATACTAGTCATACCATTCTCAGTAGTATCGTGGTTCATACTTCCTGGAGCTACATCCTCGGAGGAAAAATCCCAGAAAAAAGGCCTCGACTGGCCCGGGGTCGCCTCTCTCACAGCCGGCCTCATCCTATTCGTTTTCGCCATCTCCGAAGGCAGCGCTTCCGGATGGAAATCAGCAAGAGTCATCGCTCCACTCATCATATCCATCTTCGCATTCGGCACTTTTCTCTTTATCGAGCGAATAGTCAAAGATCCGGCTCTCCCACCCCGTACTTGGACCAACAAAAACTTTACACCTCTCTTCTTCGTTGGTTGGTCTATTTACTGGTGGTTATTCTCTGTCGAGATGCAATTAGTAGAGGTGTTCACTACCCTCTGGGGCATCTCCACCTTATCCGCAGCGATAAGATGTCTCCCTCTCGGTATCGCAGGAGGAACCTCGGCTTACCTCACTGGAATATTCGCTCCCAAAATCCCTAAACTCGTCCTCCTCATCTCGGGTCAAGTCTTCATGGGCATCGGATCGATCCTATTTGCATTAGCGGACACGGAGTCGAAATATTGGAGTCATATCGTCCCGGGGATGATTATCGGGATGATCGGATTGGGTGCTGCGTATATCGCGTGTACTATTGTTGTTATGGAGGGAACGAGGAAAGGTGAGGAGGGTGTTGTGAGTGCTGTGATGTATACTTCGTATCAAGTTGGTGCGACGTTGGGGCTTGCTGTTGTAGCTTCGATTACGCTTGGGGTTAATTCGGGATTGGATGGGGTGAGTACTAGTGGGGATGTTGATTTGTTTATGGGATACGCGGCGTCGTTTTGGTCGTTGCTTGGGATGAATGGGGTGGCTATTTTGATTACGCTTCTCTTTGTGAGGAATTAGAAATTTTCGTGACGCGATGTAAAACGTTTCGGTTTGGATTTACATTAAAGCTTATATTCTGTTGTATCGTAGTAGTAGATAGCCTTGTTTTGTAACGTTGTAGCAATAATCTGGTATTTCTGGAAGATTTTTCATAAATATGTTCGTTTGACTTTTAGCATGCAATCTTGTATTGGATGTAACCTTCCTTCTCCTTTTTCTGCAACTGATGGCAATGGCTTGGTTTTAGGAAGCCAAAGAGAAGATATATGAGACTCAATTTCGGAAATTGATATTAAAATGTAATAATTATGGTCGTTATCGATATGACATTATTAGCACTGGTAAGAGTATAATATAGAACAGCCGAAAAAATGTTAACGATACAGAGAAACAGCTACTAATGGCTACAGAATATGAGTGGCAAATACAGAATACAAAAGTCCATGAATTTGAGGTGTAGAGTGAAATAACATTAGAAATGCCAAGAGATGGAAGTGTAGGAACAAGTTCGATGTTGATGCAATGCAAGAAATTGATGACGATAAATACTCAAGCATAAGGATCGAAAGCGACGTCGACTTGATACGCGTCTGCATGAATGTTGTACATTGAAACAAGCACCAGATGTTCGAATCGAATAGCATTTTGCCCAAGACGCCAGTCCTGTACGGAGTATCGTTCGTGCTGAGCTTTCTGAAGAAATAAACAATATCAGGCAGAAAACTTGAACGTTCGTAACCTGAAACTCACCTCCACGAAACGAGCAAAATTCTGCGCAATTGCATATGCAATTTGAGCGCGAGTGATTTTACCGTCGGCGAGATCTATAGTACGGACCCATTCTGCATGTTCAAGTCCAGGCCACTAGAAAAAACCTTGAGAGGGGCTTCACATTGGAAAAACAAAGAGACTAACCCTGATGTAAAGCGTGATCCTCCTCAAACCCGTACTTGCAAAAACTTGATCATACGCATTCGTTAACCATCTGTCGATAGTGTTGAATCTTGATAATATTTCGCGCATAGGGATGCCCTGCCTTGATTGCCTAGGAAGGTCGAAGGTGATTGTCGGGTGTCCGTTTGGTCTTCCACGAGAGGCTGAAGATTGAGGCACACGACGACGAGTTGAAGATACAAAGGGAGCAAATGCGTTCCCGAGGCTATTGTGGCTTGTAGCGGTGTATGCAGAAGTATGGATAGGGTTGATGTAGGACATAGTAGGGTTATTGAGATTTCAGAAACGTATATTGGAGAAGGAATTCGTGGATGAGAGACAGAAGATGGAGAGCATATTGGGCAGGAATATACGATTTATAGCAGACGAGAAGGCAGCTTTGCGATGGTCCAAAACCCAGAGGTTCAAGCAAAAGCGTTGGAAATGCTCGTTTGGCAAAGAGAGCAGAATCACATTGAGTCAATAATGTACGCGACGGGATGTTTACATCCTTGAACATCAAGATTGCTGATGTGAAAGATTTGCAGTAGATTGAGATGGCGCCGGAATTCAATCATGTTCGCAAAAGGGAGGACTTTCCTTTCGACATAAAGCCAGGGCTAACAGAAACTTGAAACCCTGAAAACAGAGGGAAACAATAGCTAGATTCTTTGCGGCTTGCACGAAAGTTGACTAGTATAACCTCAATTTTCGGCGAACTATGTCGCAAGCTGTATGCAACGAGCTAGCGTCGGCCAACTATTGAATAGCCCGCCTCCATCGAAGCGGTGCGCGAACAATTCATTCACGAAAGTGAACAGCTCATCACCGACCAGTGCCTCATTTTCCGAAGCTCAAGAAGTCGGGTTTTATACATTCAGCTTGGGACAGATGCTTTGTAGACCGAATCAAACCCCGAAGCTTGTTCATTTTTTGAGAGCAAATCAGCAAAGATAATCCTGTAGATTTGATTGGAAAAATAGCAGGGGCATCTCCACTCAGATGTAGGGTGTATGTGATTTGAAGAGAGTGGTGGTGACTTGAAGAGCTGGTAATGACGGTTTGCTAGTAAGTAGTCAGATTCAAGGTTGAACGTTGAACCGTCAGGCTCGGGACTTTGGCGGCGCACTTCAGCGCTTAGACCCCGCATCTACACCAGCTATTGGGTTAAATTTTGCTTTGAAGAAATAGTCCTCAACTCAACTTTGAATGTTTCCATGACTAACGTGATCGTTGGATTGTGGTAGTATGGTTGATGTTAATGATTGGTTCAACGACGGTTGACGCGTAGTCCGAGTCACATGACATATTTTGGCAACATCCCTTCACCGAGGTCCGACGTAGTACTCAAACTCAGTTACTCTTGAAGCTTAATTCCTCAGGAACTGTCCAATTTATCGTTTATAATGCGACCTCGTACTTGCAAAGATCACTTGTCGCCGTCTTGAATAGAAGCGTACATACATAACAAGCTGCAAACCGATGGAATAGCAATTAAAATGCTGGCAAAGAAAGGTCTTTATTCGGTCTCTTGTTATCTCGTTTTCTTTCTTGTCTACTTCGTTCTCAATTACGTTCAGCAACGTCCTTTGAAGCCAAGTTGGGGCAACTATGGTAAAATCAAATTTCAGGCGGTGATTCGCCGGCTGGTCCTTCAAACTAGCTCAAGGTTTCATCTTACAAATCGTGGACAGCACTATTCTTCGACATCATCCCAATACTACCATTGCCCCCGCAAGGCACATCGATGTGATGGGGAGCTGTTTCTTCGCTTATCAAGCTCATTCACTTACCAATGCAACATGCCCACCTAGTATCCGACGTCTTTGGACCTTCTTAATCTTCATAAGCCGTCCTCGACAAGCTGCTCACTCATGAATCGTTCGAGGCAATGAAGAGATACAAGAACTATAAAAGCTGATGGAGAGTTTGAGTCTGCCGCACAGTATTCCAGATACCCAAACCAAATGTCTTCGACGCCCTCTACAGTTACTCTCATGGACGACGTAGAAGCTCAGCTGAAGGGCATTCCTCTGAGTGCTACGCCTACACTATGTGGGGACTGCGAAGAAAAAAAGGACACCATGTCCCTTAAACTTGAATCGGCAGACCTCACAAACCAAAACCAGGAACTCTCCTCGCTGCGAAAGAATCTGATTTTAGCTGTGTTATCTGGCGCGCAGTTTTTTGACATTTTCAATGCTTGTGCAGCGATTATCGCTCTGCCTGCAGTGAGTATCATTGTTTATCCGTTCGCCGGCCTTGTATGCTTAATCCTGTCTTTTCTTTAGCTGCAGGAGGATCTCAATTTCGACGAGGGCACTATACAATGGGTTCTCGCCGCCTATACTCTCACCTTTGCCGCCTTTATGCTCATTTCAGGCAGACTTTCGGACATGTTCCATCCCAAACCCGTTTTCGTCATTGGCTTCCTCATCATTGGCCTTTTAAGCATTCCAATCGGTGCCAGCGTGAATCCAGTCATGACTATCGTGCTGAGGGCTTTACAAGGGATAGGTGCCGCTATGAATATCCCTTCAGCCGTGGCTATGATCACCACGTCTTTTCCTGATGCTGCAGAAAGAGGAAGGGCGTATGCGATTTATGGAGCATTCGGGGCTATTGGTAACTGCTTGGGGTTCATCCTAGGTGGGGTTATCTCAAGTCAAGCATCCTGGAGATGGGGTATGTGTTTCCACTGATTTTCTTCCGAAATGTTTGTGCTAACACTGCTATCTCCCAGTTTTCTATCTCCTTGCAATACTAGTCATACCATTCTCAGTAGTATCGTGGTTCATACTTCCTGGAGCTACATCCTCCGAAGAAAAATCCCAGAAAAAAGGCCTCGATTGGCCCGGAGTCGCCTCTCTCACAGCCGGCCTCATCTTATTCGTCTTTGCCATCTCCGAAGGCAGCGCTTCCGGATGGAAATCAGCAAGAGTCATCGCTCCACTCGTCATATCCATCTTCGCATTCGGCGCTTTTCTCTTCATCGAGCGAATAGTCAAAGATCCGGCTCTACCACCCCGTACTTGGACCAACAAAAACTTTACACCTCTCTTCTTCGTTGGTTGGTCTATTTACTGGTGGTTGTTCTCTGTCGAGATGCAATTGGTAGAGGTGTTTACTACCCTCTGGGGTATCTCGACCTTATCCGCAGCGATAAGATGTCTCCCTCTAGGTATCGCAGGAGGAACTTCAGCTTACCTCACTGGAATATTCGCTCCCAAAATCCCCAAACTCGTCCTCCTCATCTCGGGACAAGTGTTCATGGGCATCGGATCAATTCTATTCGCATTGGCGGACACAGAATCGAAATATTGGAGTCATATTGTCCCGGGGATGATTATCGGGATGATTGGATTGGGTGCTGCGTATATCGCTTGTACTATTGTTGTTATGGAGGGAACGAGGAAGGGTGAGGAGGGTGTTGTGAGTGCTGTGATGTATACTTCGTATCAGGTTGGTGCGACGTTGGGGCTTGCTGTTGTAGCTTCGATTACGCTTGGGGTTAACTCGGGATTGGATGGGGTGAGTGGGGATGTGGATGTGGATTTGTTTATGGGGTATGCGGCGTCGTTTTGGTCGTTGCTTGGGATGAATGGGGTGGCTGTTTTGATTACGCTCCTCTTTGTGAGGAATTAGAAAATTTCGTGACGCGATGTAAAACGTTTCGGTTTGGGTTTACATTAAAGCTTATATTTTAGAGTTGTATCATAGTAGTAGATAGCTTCGATTTGTAATGTTGTAGCAATAATCTGGTATTTCTGGAAGATTTTTCATAAATGTGTTCGTTTGACTTTTAGCATGCGATCTTGTATTGGGTGTAACCTTCCTTCTCCTTTTTCTGCAACTGATGGCAATGGCTTGGATTTAGGAAGCCAAAGAGAAGATATATGAGACTCAATTTCGGAAATTGAAATGTTATCGATATGACATTATTAGCACTGGTAAGAGTATAATATAGAACAGCCGACAAAATGCTAACGATACAGAGAAACAGCTACTAATGGCTACAGAATATGAGTGGCAAATACAGAATACAAAAGTCCATGAATTTGAGGAACGTGTAGAGTGAAATAACATTAAAAGCGCCAGGAGATGGAAGTGTAGGAACAAGTTCGATGTTGATGCAATGCAAGAAATTGATGACGACAAATACTCAAGCGTAAGGATCGAAAGCGACGTCGACTTGATACGCGTCTGCATGAATGTTGTACATTGAAACAAGCACCAGATGTTCGAATCGAATAGCATTTTGCCCAAGACGCCAGTCCTGCACGGAGTATCGTTCGTGCTGAGCTTTCTGAAGAAATAAACAATATCAGGCAGAAAACTTGAACGTTCGTAACCTGAAACTCACCTCCACGAAACGAGCAAAATTCTGCGCGATTGCATATGCAATTTGAGCGCGAGTGATTTTACCGTCAGCGAGATCTATAGTACGGACCCATTCTGCGTGTTCAAGTCCAGGCCACTAGAAAAATCTTGAGAAGAGCTTCACATTGGAAAAACAAAGAGACTAACCCTGATGTAAAGCGTGATCCTCCTCAAACCCGTACTTGCGAAAACTTGATCATACGCATTCGTTAACCATCTGTCGATAGCGTTGAATCTTGATAATATTTCGCGCATAGGGATACCCTGCCTTGATTGCCTAGGAAGGTCGAAGGTGATTGTCGGATGTCCGTTTGGTCTTCCACGAGAGGCTGAAGATTGAGGCACACGACGACGGGTTGAAGATACAAAGGGAGCAAATGCGTTCCCGAGGCTATTGTGGCTTGTAGCGGTGTATACAGAAGTGTGGATAGGGTTGATGTAGGACATGGCGTTATTAAGATTTCAGAAAAGTATATTAGAGAAGAAGTTCGTTGACGAGAGATGGAAGATGGAGAGCATGTTGGGTAGGAATATACGATTTATAGCAGACGAGAAGGCAGCTTTGCGAGGCCCAAAATCCGGATGTTGAAGCAAAAGCATTCGAATGGGCCACCTTGGAAAAGCATCATACTGTTTACTCGTTTGTATACAGTTAAACACCAGTCCCCAATGACCTCCCAATGTTCACGCGGGACGAGTCATAAGAAATATAGGATCTTGAACAGAAAAGCAAAGAGAGCAGAATGACATCAAAAATTGGTACCTCCGAAGCTCCGAAGGAGTAACCGCATTGAGTCGTTAATGTACGGGGCGGGATGCTTGAATGTCGGGATTGCTGTGGAAGATTCGCAGTAGATTGAAATGGCGTCGGTATTCAATTATATTTGCAACTACATAAAAGCTAGAGCTAACAGAAACTTTGAAACTGAGAATAGACGGAAACAGTAGCTAGAAATTTTGCGGCTTGCACGAAACTCGACCTTGAGCACTAGTATAAGCATCTTCGGCAAACTATTTCGCAAGCTGTGTGCATGGTGTCTTCGAGCTGAAGCCGACCAATATTGAATAACCCGCCCCCATCGAAGAATGTAAGCGGCGGTGCGCGCGAACAATTCATTCACGAACTTTAAATGAACAGCTCGTATTTATGCTCACCGACTAGTGCTTCAATGTCTGAAACTCCGGGAGTTGGGGTCTAAACAGCCACGTTCAGCTTGGGATAGATGCTTTGTAGAAGGAAGGAGTCATCCAAATCGAAACTTGTCCATTTTGAGAGTAGACTAGTAAGGATAGTCCCGTAGAGTTACTGATTGAGAAGACGGGAAGGTATCTCTAGTTAGATGTATATGTATGTGTTTTGAAGGGAGTGATAATGGCTTGATTGAAGAGATTCAAGAACCATCAGGCTCGGGCTTTGTCGAACATTTCAGCGCTTAGACCGGGTACTTATATTAGCTATTGGGAGGTTCGAGCTTGCCTTGAAGAGTTAGTTTCCAGCTTTGAATATTTAGTTCGGCATTGCACTATATAATTTTTACGCGCTTGATCATGACGCGGTGAAGAATATCCGGAATGTGGTACTACAATTGTGGTCAAGAAGTTGCGACGGTCTACCACCTGGTTAGACCACAGGTGTGCTATTGTCTCCCATTGGACCTTGTCCGGTTAACAATTCCTTCCTTCCTTCCTTCCTACTGGTCTCCAACATACGTTGTACTGTCTTCCATTTGTTGTTCCCCTCCAATATGCTCCCATCAATATTAACAAAAGGAAACATCTGACTTAAATACTTCGCCAACGTCTGGGGATTCTGGGGTTTGTTTCCATAACCTACAAACAGTGTGTTCAATGGATGAGAGGTTTCGTTTCCCGAAACATCCGGGGGAATGTCTGAGTTTCCAGCTTTGAGAGGAACAAAAAGTGTTCTTAAATGCGGGCAATTTCTAGCAAAGTGAGACAAGGAGCTCGGAGAAACCGAGCCTTCCATAAATCGTCTGAATCGCATGTCAACCATCTTCGGCCAAGCATTCGCTACATGCTGAAGAAGATTGTCGGAAAAATGCAATGGAAA
This sequence comes from Stygiomarasmius scandens, assembly GCA_037954225.1. Taxonomy (NCBI): domain Eukaryota; kingdom Fungi; phylum Basidiomycota; class Agaricomycetes; order Agaricales; family Campanellaceae; genus Stygiomarasmius; species Stygiomarasmius scandens. The sequence goes on along the minus strand of JBANRG010000002.1, from coordinate 185,003 downwards.
GTGGTAAACAAGCTTCTCCAAACCCGAAAGGCCGAAAAGGACTTCAAAAACACCTCGCCAACGATGAATAGCATCTTTGTTTTCATCTTCGATGAAGACGTATTCAAAAAGATGCCACGTGGCTCGAAGACTGGAGAGGGTGTTGCGTTGTTTCGTTGCGAGTTTGGAGAATACATCGGGTATCTGCGAATGGGCTGTCTCGACAAGTATGATCTCATCCTCGCTCTCTGTCAGGCCCCATGCGAGACTTGACAATTGGTTCGGTGGTACCCCATCTAACAATCTTGACAGACCCAACGCGGATGTACGAATGTCGAGGTGTGTCAGATGACAGAAACCCTCTGATACATCTACATGAGCCAAAGACACTCCGCTTTTGGGAAGCTCGTCATACACGAATATCTCGAGACGCTCGAGCTCTGGAAGAGACGACATACTCTTCAGGAGAGAAGAGCCCATAAAGTCCTGACTGAGTGCAGATAGAGTAAGGTCACGCAACCTTCCTAGCCTCTGTAATGATAAAAACAATTCCGTACAAGGACCTTCTATGGTCATTGCCCGCAACTGGGGAACTTGTTGGGCGATTACGGACACAGCAGGACCAAAATCTTTCGCACCATCGACCCGATCGGTCTGATATTCATCTAAATCCATACATAAATATACCGCTTGAACGGTATCTGAAAGAAAGAATCGATATACTCCAGATTGCACTACTTCGGGATCCAAGTACACTGACTTTATGTGGGGGAAAAGCGGCCTTCGTAAAGCAGAGAGCGTTACGTAGGTTGAGGGATGCACACAGTTTTCATGATCTCGGTATGGTAAGTGTTGCTCGTTTAAGTGCCGTACTCGACGAGTATAGTATAAAAGACGATCCCAAGATGTCTCTGCGACGGGCCCTGATAGTGCCTGCAAAATACCTGGGATAAGCTTTGCAAAACAAGGTTTTAAGTTTGCTCACTTTCTGATCATCAATTTCCATAGTGTCGGGCAAAACACATAGTAGAGGATAGAGATCGTCAATGCTTCGCCAGAGATGCTCGAGGGCAGGTTCCAGAAAAGTTTTACTTGTGAGAGCAACGTGGAGCAAATCGTATCGGCCCAATTCAGCGCAGATAACTGAGATGATGTCCCAATTTAAGATAATTACCATCGCAGCGTAAGTATTGACGAGTGAGGTCTAGGGGATTTATAGGTTGACGATGTCGGACTGTTGACGCGTGCGCCTTATGTAAGCACGCTTCATTAAAAACTTTTCGGTAGGAGGTACATTAAGTCTACAGAACGAATTTGAATACTACTCAAAGTCTCGTTCGATGAATCGTCTGACAAAAAATAGAATGTGATGAACTCGAATTTGAAGGGACACCTGGCGTTGACTATGGTCATTTAGGCGATCGTTTCGGTCTTTCTTTGATTGAGCTCACCAGATTGTCCACTTTTCATTTAGACCCCAGGCTCTGTATCCTTTTCCACCCTATCAGTCTCCAAAATACGCTGAACTTCCTTCCACGCAGGGCTTATTGTATATTCCCTCCTGATAACTCCAACATAGGGAAACATCCGAGTCAACTGCTTTGCGGTCATTTCAGGATTTTCAGGGTCGGTGTAGGGGGCCACCAATGTCTTCAGTGGATGGGCAAACAACCCTGAACAGTCACAAGGCGCGTCTCCAAGGACGAATGGAATGAAAGGAACATCAAGCACTTCTAAGTGCGGGCAATTGAGTGCAAAGTGTGAAAGGGTGCTGATATAGACCGAATCATCCCCGCTAGTGATTCGGAGGTCAGTCATCTCTGACCACGCTTCTGCCATCTCTTTGACTAGCTGCTCGTCTAAGAGCAGAGGAAAATGATATGTAAGTTTGGCCAAACTTGACATAGAGAAAAGGGTTTCGAAAGCACTCCGCCAACGATGAACGTCGTTGTTTTCACGTTCGACGGGAAAATGACCACGGCTCCACGTAAAACTGAGGCTCTTGATACTGGGCTGTTTCACAGCAAGCTTGGGAAACATTACAGAGACTTGCTGAAGAGCTGTCTCAGCGGAAGTTTCATTTTCACCAGTGCTATTCTCCAAGGTGAAAACCAGGCCTGATAGCTGGTTAGATGGAATTGCATCTAAAAGGATCAACAAAGCAGGCGGAGTGGTGCGAATGTCAAGATATGCGAGACTGATGAAACCAACAGCTATATCCTGAAAGTTGGTCCATGATACTCCCGTGCGATTATCCATCTCCCAGTCATCCTCTGGAATGCTAGATATCGATAAAACAAGAGTCTTGAGCTCGGGAAGAAAGGAGATAGTATTCATGAGGAAGGAACCCATGAAATCTCGATCAAACACAGAGAGGGTAAGGCTGTGTAACCTCTCCAGCTTTTGAAGGGATAAGTGTAGCTTGGCGCATGGTCCCGTCACCGTCAACGTCCGTAGCTGAGAACCATAGTGGGCGATCAAAGACACTGCGGGACCAAAATCCACCCTGGATTTATGAACAGAACCCAAGTCAGCAGACAAGGCAACCTCTTGGATTGTATCCGACAAAAAAAGTCGCAGGAGTCCGGACTGTGCTATACGTGGACCGATTTTGATCGAATTTACATAGGGGAAAAGTGGACATTGAGGCCCCGGAGCTGAGAGAACGGCATAATTTGCAGGATGTATATCGACTCCCGAACATCTTCTGACAAAACACCTGTCCCAATGTCGGACTCTGCGAGTATAATACAAGAGTCGGTCCCAAGATGTCTGAGCGACGGGTCCAAAAATCATCTGTAAGGTTCTGGGAATTACATGGCTGGCAGATAAGATACCTCTTCTGCCCACCTTTGCAAAGTCAACTTCTTGAGTCTCAGGCAGGACACATAACAGTTGCTCGGACGTGCCAATATTTCGCCAGAGATGGTCTAGGGCTGGTTCCAAAAAGGTTTTACATGTAAGAGCAAGGTGAAGTAAGTCGGCGTGCCAATCCAGGTTATCGCAAATAATTGAGATAACATCCCAGTTCAAGGCTACCATAATCTCGGCGTAAGACGCTGTAACGTCGTGTCGCAGGAAAGAGTTGACGAAACCACGTGTAAAATAACAGGTTTCATTGCCGCCGATGCCGGCTCCGAGTAGAGAAACGCAAGGTTACGCAACATATTGGTACAATAATAATCTGTAAGTACAAGGCATAAGGACCTATCAGTGCATGAGCGCTGACTTAGGCCTATCATGATTAGGCGTAGTCGTCAACTTGAATGACGAACATCTATATATGTTCAACGTGTCCTTTCTCCTCCGAAACCTTTTCTCCAGCATACATATCATGTTGAATCTCCTCGACAACACGCTTCCTCTGTTCTGCCAATTTGTCCTCTTCGTACACTGTAGAAGAAAGCCAATCGTGATTAATAGCCATTTCTTTTCAATAGTACGAACGCAGAACACTTACAGAATGCAAGTTCTTCCAAGGTCCTACCCGCAGTCTCTGGGAAGAGGAAATAGACGAAAACGACTTCGAATGCGAGCCATACGACGTAAGAGATGTAATATCTCCAGCCTAACGTTGCGTCAGTACGATAATTTTTCAAGCATCCGACTTTGACACACCTGAGTTGGCGATCCCGATAGGGTTGACAAATTGGTTGAAGAATCCTGCCAAACGACTCCAGCATTGGAAAGCGGTGATACCCTTTGCTCGGACGTGGAAGGGGAAGACTTCGACGAGGAAGGCTGTAGAAAATGCGTTCGTTGAACATTATGGACTAGAAAGAATCGGGGACAATCTTACTGTAGGAAAGAGCATTGAATGCCATGTTGTAGCACGGACTATAAATGAAAATCAGTCTAGAAAAACGCAAGTCAGCTTTTAAGGATTCAGAACAAAGAAGAAGTCTTGCTCTACTTACGCAAGCACGGCTTTCGAAGAAGCTTGACTGTTGGTAATCGCGTATCTCGCGCTTGCAATTGTCCATCCTGTGAATACAGCCAACAGAGAGATTGTACAAAACTGAAGAAAGTCCGAGTTTCAGTCGAAGTTTTCGCTTTATAGTGAAACAATAATGCCTTACCAAGTACATGGTCCTTCTGTTGAACCTCGACGATGTCAAAGCAAAGAAAGTAGCATTTACAAATCCCCAACACGTTAAAGCCAAGTTGACAAGGTTTTTGGTACGGTTGTCCGTAATTCCGACGTTGTCCAAGATTGGCGCCAGGAAATATCTTTCGTGGATAATGATAAACTGATCAATTTCTCGCAAAGGGGATAGACTCACGAGGTCAAGCCATTGCCACTCCACTGAGTAAACAGGCCCAGAGCTGATCCAATTAGCAATCTCCTTCTCATCCCACTCGTCTTGACCAGTTCCCCCCACCCTCTCTTGGCATTCTCCTTCTCCATTTCCAGCGTCTTTTCAATCTGAACAAACTCGGCCTTGACGAATTCCGAGTCGACATCACCTTCTGCGTGATATTTCGCAAGAATGGCAAAGGCTTCCTCTCCACGTCCTTTAGCAACAAGCCAACGAGGTGATTCGGGAAGGAACCAGATGAAAATGATCTGCAAGGCGCTAGGTGATACTTGGAGAAGGGAAGGGAGACGCCAGCCCCAGTTGGATGACATGGCGAATGTCCCGAAAGTGACCCCTGCGGCAACAATTGAACCTGTTGGATAATGGGATATGGCATGTCAGTGACCAGGATGATTTAGCAGTGATGATTTTGACGATGATGTAACCGTCGTCTTTTTATCCGAAGATAGGCTCAACTTACCGATGAAGTAGCACGAGTTGAAAAGGGAACCGAGAATAGCCCGTTCTTTAGGATGAGATAGTTCTATGGTGTTAAGATGAGCTTCTCCCTCTCATAAGATCCGTTCGGACTGTCAGTCGACATACCTCCTATCAAGGATGATGCAGCAACGATGGCAAATGGAATACCCAGTCCGAGGAAGAATCGAGCAATGATGAACATTGCAACTGGATTGAAAGGGTCAATTTACCACATTCATATACAAAAGTTACAGAAATCCACTTACAATTCTGAGCAGCAGTCTGCAGGGCGGCTCCAATGACCATCAAGACACTACCAAATATGATTGCCATTCGACGACCGAGATAATCCGTGACCGGGGGAACAAAGGGTAGAGAGACAATGGCTCCAAGAGAGTACATCGCAGACATGAGACCCAAGAGGGTGGAACGAGGGTGATGATAAACTAGAGTGTCTTAGATAGAGGATCAATGCTCTAGGAATGAAAACATACAAGCATTCCAAGAGTCGACTGCTTGCAAACCATTCATCATGGAAGCATCAAAACTAAGAAAAAAGAGTCAGATACTGTTTCCTCATATAAAGCGGTGATTAATCGACGTACCCACTGGTCATTTCGACACCGATACATGTGGGGACCAGAATAATGTACAAAGTCCGCAAATTGGGTTTCTTGTACCATGGAGTGCGGTCCTGGCGAGCGAGACGCGTAACAATAGCGTCAGCCCCTTCACTGGAGGAAGAATCTCTTGTGTCTGGAGACATGAGAGCAACAAATTAAAGTGACGCTCTGGAATTCCAAGTTTTGCGATTCTGGCCTACTTATGCAAAATACGGGAGAAGACGGTTCCGTGATGTTTCCCCTGAGATTCCCCGGAACTATTCTGATCACTCAGAATCACCTAGAATCGCGGAAGTTAGCCATCAGAGGAATATAATCTGAGAATAGAGCATCAGACTACCTGGCGTTGAATCAACCAAAAGACGATATGCGGAATACGGCATTTATTTTGCGGCAGGCTCCAAGAATTGAACGATGCAGAATAAGGATAAGAGCCCAGTGGGAAGGTAGAAATGATATGGGCGCGTGTATCGATGCATTTGGCATACGTGAGGCAAGAAGTGTTGATCTATTCAAAGCGCATTCAAAACGGAGAATGCTCGGGCGATATACGACAGTTGATAGGCCTCGAGGCTTTCACGCCAAGAAAATTTGCGCCCCTTTCGTATTGTGGTAGCCCATAGTCTCTCACAGCAATCACCGGTACGGAACGGAACGAGCTTGAGAATGATAACCAACCCTCGGTAAGACTTGCTTAACATAGATGCAGAAGCTATCCAAGCTGGAGAATCAAGGGACAGGGCTATTTTAACAGAGCAGTATCCGTTGACGTAGTTCTTGTATTTTTATTGCTGGGTGCCTTGTAGAAGAACGCGTCGAGAACCAGGACGCGACCATGGTGGAGGGAGCAGGAACTTGCCGGTCCGCGTGACCGTTAGTGGAGTCACGCCGACTCGGTCGCGCGCCAAAAGTTTGCAAGGCCACTCATCCTTGTTTCTTTTCTTTCACTGTACTAATAACATGCTTATCAAGGTCAAGGTGTGTATCATTCTCAGACACCGATTAATAGATACTGATTGTGTGTCTTCTTCTCTGTACCTGACTGCGCAGACACTCACGGGCAAAGAGGTAGCAATTTTTCGCAAACTAGACGAATCGATGGGGTGTAACTGAGCTATCTCGTTGCTTATAGATTGAGCTCGATATCGATCCAGAAGACAAGGTTCTTACTCTTGTGTACTCCATATAGCGAACGTTGCTGAAAACGGTCCTGGGTAACAGATCACCCGCATCAAAGAAAAGGTCGAGGAGCAGTCTGGTGTACCACCGCCACAGCAGCGGTTGATTTTTAGTGGGCGGCAAATGTGCGTGTTCTTATGTTTCTGCTTGCTCAAACTCTGACCGAGATCACCACAGGGCTGATGACAAGACGGCGAAAGACTTCAACATCCAGGCGGGCGCGGTCCTCCATCTTGTTTTGGCGCTTCGTGGTGGACGGTGATCAAGCAACGATATGAAACTTTACTGTTTTTGAATGAAGACCCTCATCGATGTAGACTTTATTGGCACTCGCATGTCAACTTGTAGAAATCACATTGTTTTCGTGTTCCCGCTTCGAGCGTCTATTCGCCGTCGGACAACATGGCAGCAAGCGTTCAAGGCACGGAGCGTCTCCGAAACCGTGTGAGGTCTTCTATATGGCCTCGAGGATCATAAGATGAAAATCAACCCCCCATTCTCGGTCATATCTTTCATCAGGGCCGTTGCATCTCTTGAACAGCCTTGTTATCAAAAAAATACTTCTACGAATCCTGATAGATGGTAGAAGAACTTGGTTCGTTGACTGTCACATATGTTTCCCTGGTGACAAGTATACACTTTTATTTAAACGGCCGTACTGAGATGCATACTCGTCCGGTTACTGATGCTCACCATTATATATCTTCCATAAATGCTGCTAATGAGCTCTGATATAGGTTACGGAAGACCTTGTGAACACGCTCTTAAAGTGAGCCAGGTCCGTTGCCTCTTTCCACTTCTTCCTTGACTACCGTCTTTTTATTTCCCTCTTCAGTTTTTCGTTCCCCACCATACATATCACACAAGTTAATCTCAAAATCCGCGAGCGGTACAACTCATGACATTCTCTACCAGCATTTTCTATTGCGATTCGTGCAGCCTTCCTATCCCAGCTTCTTCTCCGCGTGTTCACTGCCTGTCACCAGTCTGTGCCGACAACTATGACCTTTGCGCAACCTGCTCGCTAGGCGAGCGCTTCTTGCAAGGCAGTGGTGATCATCTACTGTCCCATCCGACACAAGTATACAAGATTAGCGGAAACAACGATGACCTTCTCCGCAAAGGTGGCCTCGACAATGGTGCAACGGCGAATTCCGTTACGTCGACAGCGACCATCACCTACTTTGACAGAGCAGTCGGTAGCCCTACGTCAAAGTCGCTTGGTCGACCGGTATCGCGTAATCAGCCATGGTCGACGCATCATCGACGGTCCAGTGGAAATAGCTCCATTAGCTCCATTGGATCCTTGGGTTCTGTAAGCTCAAGTAGCTCCTTCGGGCTGCTTGGCACTTATAGTCCTGCAACTTCCATCTCCACCTCACCTCCACCCAGTTTTGAGGCGGACTACTGTCTTGGCGACAGCCCGTCGCAGACGGCGTGTAGTCCTCGACGCGATATCCTTCCTCGAGCTGGCTGGTCAGCCTTTTTCATGCCTGACATGACACCTTCGAGTACTTTACTAAAATTGCTTAATGCGATATTCTCGAGTCTGGATAGACAGGGCACAGGCTATTTGACGCCTGAAGCGTATTCACGATTCTTGGATGATCTTGGGTATGATATCGAAGATAATGTTTGTGCGTCCTGCAACTTTTTTTTACTCTACATATCAACTAACGCGTCAGTTTACCAGGGAAATCATATTTGCGTCCAGTCCCCGGCTTTGCCATGGAAGACGTCGCAGACCAAGCACTGAGGACCATCTTTGACTTGTTTTCTATCGATTACACGCTAGCCGCGCGAACCTTGTACGAAACTCAACCGCCTTATGCTCTGGACGCCTCGGCAGCCCTTACTCAGGACGCGGAGCCAGACATGACCGCTCTAACCAACCAGCTGCAGTCTCTCCTCGGCAAAGGCAGAGGCACAGACTTTGCAACCGGGTTCATCAAAACTATCACTGATGCAACTCAAGCTCGTCAAGCTCGGAGCCGTCTCAGTAGGATGAGATCTACCTCTTCATCGTCTTCTCTGCGACACGCTCGCAAGCCAACGATGCCGCTCCTCACACGAGCGGGGTTCATCTCTCTCACATGCCTCAATGTGCTTTGTGATCCAGATGCAGAGTGGATCGGCTTCTGCAGACTCTTGAAGGATCCTCACTACCAGGAAGATTTGGGTTCGTTCAACCGGGTGTTTGGACCTCTTCCTCGTCGAGCCTTGCCGGCGTATTCGGATCAGATGTCGGTGCAACGGGTGCAGGACGTCTTTGATCATGCTGAAAGAATGAAGGTTTCTGAGAAAGGAAAGTCTGGAATGACCATGCATAGTTGGAATGATTCGACGCGGGTTTCCACGACGTTATATACGACTTCTTGATGATTATCGGACTTGACTGGATCGACTGGACTCTTTTACTGATGGACCCTGCATATAAACATTTTTCTGCTCTCTTTAAAGTAAATGGACTTTTAATGTACACACTAGGTAATGCTTCTGTACAGTACATAGTCTGTTGTAAAAATTACGTAATATACTACAGTCAGGCACAACATCACAGCGACTTCTACAACAACTGCCAGTACGATAACCATCGGTCGACGTCCTTTTCGTCTAGCTGTGCAAGACCTGGATCCGCCAACGTCTTCGATAACCTTACCGCTTCTTTGGTCTCAATCTCAACCATTCCAAACGCTTCGCAGTTGGGTGCATCAAGGCATTGCAGCATACCCTTGTAGAAGGGCAGAATTCGAAGAGCTGAGATCTTCTGTTCCGCATTCTCAACGACTTTGCCCGCGTCTTCCAGTCTTTCAAGCCATTGCGAATAGGGGAGAACGTCAACTTTTAGACGTGATGCGATGATGCGAGCCAAACTGGACCATTTGGCAGGTTTGGGATGTATCAAATGCACAAAAGTGGGGTTTGCTTCTGTTGCAGGCGCATCCAAAAAGTCTCGTATTGCAGATGCTGCCATATCGGCTGGGATTAAAGATATCGGCTAGAAAAACGTCAACATATTGAAAAATGGCAGTTCGCTATACATACCTTATCGTTATCAGCAACACATCCAAGAATCGGCGCGGACCGCACAAGAGCAGGAAGCCATTCTTTACTATTCCAGGAGCCATTGGGACTTCCGCAAGATTGTCCGAGGCGAACAACAATAGAACGTAAACCACCAGGAGCTGCGTTTTGCATGATTTGCTCGCATACCCACTTGCTCTGGGGATATCCACCAATGGAAGCTACCTCTGCAGGGAGAGCTTCCTCTACAAAGGGTAGTTTCTTTGCGTAAGTGAAATCTGACGGGAAATAATTAGCATCCGAATCAATCCATGTTGAGGTACCGCTCACTTTGGAAAACGCTGATGCTGCTAATGAATACAAGGAGAGAATTTGTGGTCAGCGCGAGATCTAGCATTTGGCGGAAGCCTTTGATGTCTGATTCGAATGAAGTAAGACCAAGGTTGAAGTCGACGCGCCAAGCTAGCATCATTCAATCAGCTCAGTTGTCCCGTCTCACAGGCAGATACGGCTTACCGTTGGCAATGATGTGGGTGACGGAGGTCTTGATTTCGTCGAAAATCTTGTCAGCAAGTCCAAACCTCTCCTCAGTCAAGCTCGCCTCTAGTAATACCACCTTCGCCGATTCTACCAGTCCTGTACCAACACCTCTTTCAATACATGTGTTCTTCTGCTTCGTTTGAATATCAAGATCTCCTTTCCGTACAAGCGCATAGACCTTTTCCACTGTTGGATCTTCGACTAACCTGTCAAGGATATGTACACCAAATCCACCAGTCGATCCAGTCATGAGAACGGTCTTCTTGTTGTTCAACATTGGTTGTTTTACGCCTTGAGCATTCTTTGGTTCTGGGAAATTTTGAGAGTATTTCTCCACCATCTGAAGCATACTCGCTACAACTTTATCCAGACTACCATAGCCAATGTCGAATGACCCACTCTGCGCAGTCGCAGAGATAAAAGCACCGAGGGTACTGATAGTGGGATGATCATAAATGAAATTGCCCGCCGATTCCCGAGTGTCTATCTTGGCACTATCTCGTAAAGCACGAAGGAGTGAATTCCGGATCCAAGTGGCCTGGAGACTATCCGATGCTGTCAGTTTGCAAGTACATACTGATACAGAGCTACCAGGCACGTACCTGTCACAGCCGTGCTGGAACAAATCATCGTCGTCTTTGATATCATGATTGGAGAGCACTTTTTGAACAATAGCACGAACAAATTCAGTGACAGTTGTAGCGTCCCAGTTCGTAGGTGCGGCAATGTTGGATTGCGTGCTTTCCTCCATATTATTATAGATTTCCTCAATCTCTGAGGCATAATCTTTTAGAATAGCACCCCTCCTGGGTGTGTTCTTTGCCGTGTATGTGAAAGGCTTTGAGGGAGACGCAATAAGGATCATCTAGGGGAGCAGGATGAGGGGTCAAGAAAGAGAATCGAGGTCAAGGCACTTTACCTCTTTGAATATCCTTGAATGTTGAGGCGCGAACGTGTTCAGTTTCTCAACGGTTGGCCTATCACACAATCAGCATAGCATTCCTTACAAAAACAGCAAGACTGACCAAATTTGGTTCCGAAATTCGCTCAACTTTTGCTGATCCTTGGGATCAAACTGATTTTCCCTTTTGGGTTCAACTAAGATCCCTGCCTGAAACTTTCTGTGGCCGAAAACGACACAGCGTTGGACGAGAGGATTCTGATCCAAAATGCTCTCTAAAAATATCTACAATTCGGTATAATCGAAGAAAAAGTAGCGAAAAAACACACACCGAGCGGTCCAGGATTCGTCTTTTCTCCAGATGAATGGATAATTTGTGAGTCTGCTCTCCCGATAATCTTCCAGTACCCTTTCTTGTGAGGATGCTCAACAACTAGATCCGCAGTTGCATACGCATCGACGCCATCTACTTTGGTGTTTATCACACGAGGAGTAAAATACTCATTAGCCTTGTAAAGAGCAATGAGATTGCTGTAGAATCACAAATAGAAGAGCACTGGAACTTACAACAATAACAACTTCATATTCTCCAGTACTATCAAACACAGGATTGAGATGTGTCTTGATGTTCCTCGAAAAGCGGAAGTATTCCCAAGAATCCATGTCAACTTTTTCTGGCAAACTGAGAGTCATAATGCCACATTCAGTTCTTTCAGGTAGACAAGTCAGTAAACATTGACTTTGATTGAATGAACAGCGGCTCACGACCCATATACCGCAAAGAGAGAAACACCTTTCTTGTTCAACTCGTTCCCGATCTCCGTATCCAAAGGTCCTCCTCCGAATATAATGCCATCTCGTGTGGTCAACCAGTCTACGTGAGAGGATTGGCGGGACCATACCTACAAGTCATATTCGTCAAGACAATTCAAGGGGGAAAAATCAAAATCTGACGTCTATCATTGCAGGCACGCCGAGTACATAATCAGCATTTATTGCGACTGCACCTTCAAATGCATTCTCTGGGGTTGGTTGTGCCGGAGGTAGTTTTGGCTCAAAAGTTCCAAAAGTTATCCCAGAAGCCAACTGTGTCAATGTTCAGTCGGTCAAAAGTAATGATAATATTCCGTTCAAGAACTTACACTCCAAGCTATCTCGAACATCCCCATAGCGTGAAACATTGGGCAGGCGTTAATTGAAATGACTTTTCCCATCATATTACGTTCTCCGAACCAGGGTCCTAAACTGAGCTGGACGATCGAACGAGTGTTCCAAGAAATTGGTTTTGGGAAGGAGGTGCTTCCTGTCCGGAATTACTTATCAGCATAAGCTCACAAGTCAGAATACTACCAGTCTCGTACCAGACGAATGTAAAATGAGTTGGATATCGTCGGGTCGCTTTCTTGTCAATGGAATTTCTTCTTGAACTTTTTGCAGATATTGATCCGCATTATTTCCGTGATCCAGATACAATTCCTCAAAGGTTAACATCGGAGACGTCGAAGGTATCCGTTTGTTAGATTCCGTTGAATCATAGTTGTACTCTTTCTGCAGTATTTGAAAAGCCGCACTCGCCAAATCCTTCATACTCGCATCATGTCCAACGAGGAGATGTGTAACACCGACTTTGTCAATGAGATGCGCGACTGCTTCAGGGGAATTTCGTGATGAGATGGGGAATCCGACAAAGTTGGATCGAATTATAGATAGTTTTGTTGTCCAGTAGGGAATTACATCTGTAGACGACGTCATTTCAAGTCTTCAAAACTTATATGAAACAATAGCACTTACCCGAATGTGAAAGAATACCAACGACAGCACCATCTGTAGCCATGTTACATACTCGACTCTTGATAATCCGAGCACCTGTAGCCACTGCACAAGCAAATTCTGCCCAAGTAACCTTGCAGAGACTCCTGTCTGTACGTGGATATACAAACAAGGGAGTCTTTGCACTATGTCTATAATGCCAGTTCACAATCTCAGGTACAGTCAAGGATCCATCGAACGGAGGAGGCGTAAAAGTAGGACTTGGGGTGGGTCGAAAAGTGACGGGGAAAGGTGGATGAATAGAGATGAGGCCCATTGTGGAGAGGCTGTAGATAGCAGTAGGGAAATTACGTTCCAAGTTGGTTCAGGTGTCTTGTCTTAAATACTGAAAGCTATTATGCTTGACCGAGCTCAACGGTATCTCCGAGTGAGAATATATACTATGATTCCGATGAATCACAGCCCGAAGACCAAAATATCGTCTAATTGGAACTTGCCGAGGACGTCAGTAATGGGGCTTGCCTAAATCAGTGAAGAGGTAAACTAACAGCCTTCTTAAGCGGACTTAGATGTACTGTATGAAGAATTTTCTCTTTGAGATAGCAAACGAGAGAAAATCAGAATTGAGAGCCGTTATGAAGAGAATAACGAGGCATGTTCAGCCATTCATGAACCAAGATAATCTCCATATTCCGTGTCCCAGTTCGGATGAGTGCGTCTGTACAGACACTGACATGGGCCGTTTGGAGCCGAGTAAATGAAGATGGTAGGCAACGTAGGAGATAGACCCGGACGAGGCATCAGTCAAGGAGAAATGTAGGATCCGAGCGAAGACTTATATAATATTTAATTATTATATATGTAATTTGATTTCGATGTCTGCATCAACATCAGGACGTCCATCATGCTTGGATTCTTGTTTAATCAATCCGTGCTACGTTTCGGACTAGTATATCTACCTATCACACCAAGTCATTGTCATTTGATGTTACATACACTAAAAATACACATTGATTTAGTAGCAGTAACGTCAAACCTTGACCCTACAGATTTTAATACCGGAAGGCCGACTTGCGTCTTGAAGTCGGATGGTAGGAGTCACCGCCTTCGAACGTATGCGAGCCACTCTGCACTTTTTGGAAACGCAAGGGTATGCTCCACTGCAATGTTCATAGCCCGAGCATCGCTTAGGATATCCCTCAAAGCCTCCAAGTCTCCCAAATTGTTGCGTATTGACCTGCCCACGAAATCGCTCTCCGTGTACAACTGCAGACGAAAACTCTCAAGCCTTGTGGTTGAATCACCGTTTTCGTAAACATCCATCAATCTCAAGTCGTAGCCAAAGGCGAGAGATGTAGAGTCAGTGTATCGGAAGCTACTGGTATCACCCTGTCTTGACCTGTACCGGAGCATTGTTATGCATGATTGAATCCTGAGACGCGTCTGCGCAAAGTCCTCTCCAACATACAGAGATAGACTTTTCAGCTTTCGCAATAATGGAAACCCGACTCCAATTCCCAGAGAGCTGTTTGGATCCAGAGATGGACCGGGAACGCTATCACTACAGCTAGCTGGAACCATTAATCGAAGTATGTGCATTGCCTTGGGGTACTCTCCACAAGTACCTTCATGCAATTCAAGTTCAATAAGGTCCGGGAGGTTTCTTAGAATACCGGGTATGCTATCGTCTGTGATTGGGAGAAAGGGACCCAGACAGAGTTTTTGCAAATAGCATGGAGATTGCGAGATCATAGTATGTAAATCTTGTTCTGGCCAGCGAAAGGTGGGTCGCGAATACGCACGAGGTTCTTCCCCCTTCAGGTGCAGAGAAATAAGGCCGGGGGTGACGAGTAGCTTGAGCATCCCGAGCAGAGCCCCTGCAGCGAAGAACGAGGAAGTCACTTTCAGTGATGTGAGGGAAAGAAGTCGAATGGGTGTGGAAGGTGAGACTGAAGTCCGAGTATGACGGGATGAAAGGTGTGCTGGATGCGATGCAAACGACAATTCAGTCAAGTTGGAGCAGCGGCTAAGCACATCAAGGTATTGATAAGTATTGATTTCAATACTATCAATGGTCAGATGCTTTAGTTGGCGGTACGGATAAGAAGCAATATGTTTTAGCTGGTATAAACGCAAGGTGTGTAATCGAGGTGCACTCCTGATAATTTGAAAAAGCGGAACGTCCTGGTTCTTGTCATGATCGCGTACATTGACTTCGAGCGATTCCAAAATCGGAAAATGAAAGGACTTGTCCCGGAAGAAAGTGTCCAACATGTTTGGCCAAGGGTAGTAGTAAAACTTGACCGTCTTCCACCTATCTGTCGACGATAGAAACGCTTCATAGACACGACGGACAAAACCAGGATAGCGACTATCACAACGTTCGTCAGGCCCTGGGTGACCATTCTGCGCAATACAGAGAGTCAACGGGGCTTCTTTGGACCGTTGCAGATGTAGCATAATCATCGAATAGATTTTCTCGTTTAGAAGGCACATGTCGACACTGATATATGACCAGAGTCTTGGATGGGAAAGGGCAACTTGCCTCCAGAGTGAACATACTCTAGAGAGACCGAATATCATTTTGGAGTGTGACAGCTGCCATGCTGTTTCTGCATCAGAGACGGGTGTACAGCGTAGAAATATCTCTCCTAAAATGTCGCCTGGTAACGTGCAGAGTGAAGGGATGGCGTTATTCAGTCCGTATTCTTGTGTTGACATTGTTTAGCTAGCCGCTCTGCGTGGTTCCTAAGGCCTGCCGTGAATACAAGTATGATACAGCTGCAGTCAGGGACACACGGACCTGACAACCCGAGTCCAACACTCGATAATGACAAACGCTGTGGACCAATAGGACCCAAAGGTAGAGAACACCTTCAAACGAGTTCCAGAAAGCCTCAGAGCCGTAGAGTTCCAAGCGCTCGACGGTGGTGCGAGGGCAATACGTTTTTGACGCTCTGGTCGACACATTTTATGCCATTGGCCGCTGGCGTCTAGAAGCAGGCCATGTGCTGACCGGTGACCGGTGACGTCCATCTTGCTGACAGTACAGCTACTTGCAAACTCTTGCAAAGTTCTAGACGAAAAACAGCCTCGAAATACTTTGGGATCCGTGATCAGCACTTTCTGCTTTTGTCAAGTCTTTATCGACTCCACCAGTCGTGGCATGAACTCCCCATTTTCTCGTTTGCTTGGTACAAACCATGCTGCTTCCGATGACGAAGCCCGGGAAATTCATCAGCTCCTGGCAAGGCCACTCGAAAAACTGGACTATTTGAACTCTGAGATTACTCGTCTCGAAACTACTCTTTCTGTACTGAAGCAGGAACGCGACCACGTCGAGCAATACATTGATGCGCACAAGGCACTTCTATCTCCTGCTCGGCGTCTTCCTTCGGAAATCCTTTCCGAGATATTCGTTCATTGTCTACCTCAAGGTCGTAACGCGACACGCAGTTTGACCGATGCACCTCTTTTGCTCGGGCAGATCTGCAGAGTTTGGAGGGAAGTTTCACTCTCTACTCCATACCTTTGGACTTCTCTTCACATCGCTATACCAGATATTACACGCGACGGAAAATACTTGGGTAAAGTGATGGAGATGAGGACAAAAGGCGTAGAAACCTGGCTGGCCAGGTCGGGTACTATGCTTCCCTTGTCCGTTTCAATCTACGCGTCTTGTAGAATGGATAGGAACTATGTCGGTTTATTACCGCCCCTCCTGAAACCGTTGTTTGACTGTCTTGCGGCTCAGCTGTATAGATGGAAGGAAATCGAGATTGAAACACCCGTCCAATACACGATACTTTTCAAAGAATGTCTGGATTTGGCCTTTCCAGGCTGGAACCATAATCAGCTCGTGATTTTGAATACCCTTTCCTTTCAAGGACACGGATCTTACGACGGAAATACATCCCTTTCTTGCTTATTTTCGGCTCCGAATCTCCGACGTATCTCATGGAATGGGTTCATTGGGAGGATGAAGCATACACACATAATTTCGTCCAAGCTGACTCACCTTGATGTCTGTTTTCATGACTTTGATTTGATTTCGGATCAAGTTCTAGGGCTGCTTTCACAATTCTCTGCAAGCCTCCAGTTCTGTAGGCTTCAATGTCATATAGAAGCCAATATGCTACCCAGGGCGATCATTCATTTCCCCTTCTTACAAACTCTTGATTTATCAGTTTCAGCTATACGGCAAGGCGATGTTGCTGCCATTGCACTGTTCTTTCAACATCTATCCACTCCTGCACTTCGCACCCTCAAAATTGAAATGGTTTCTGGTTCAGTATTGAGCCTTGGATTGTTCTTTTCACCATTGTTATCTCCAAACAATCGAATTCAGAACCTTGATATCTGTGTCCCAAGTTTGACTCTCGATAGTCTATTACAGTGCCTAGCACTTCTACCCAATCTTTCGAGGCTATCTGTCAAGCACGGCATAAGTGGCCATGACTCTGAGAGACTTCTTCGTGCTCTAAGACCCTCTTCTGAGCGACCTGTGCCTTTATGCCTTCACTTGCAACATTTATCCCTATTTTTAGTGAGGCATCATCGAGATAGGTTAACACAAGTTTGTCTCACAGTGTTGGACCTTGTGCGGACACGGTCAAGGCGTTCCAATGAGGTACCAGTGCGGGAGCTGGCATGTTTGGAAACTATTTCATTAAGCCAAAGTATGATTGTATATCATATTCCGGGATCGGTGCTCTATCGCATTGAGCAAGAGCTAGATAAATTTCGGAGAGAGGGTGTGGTAATTGACTTGGGGTATGTCAAGGTGAAAGACTCGCCCTTTGAGGGACAGCAAGTAGAAGACTGGTCTGTGTAGTATACTGTATAATTACGACCATAAGTTCAGTAACGCGTAACGCACGATTTTTTCTGATTGCTGATTTAATTTTTTCTGGATTTTTGGGATTTCTTTTGCATTTTTTTTGGCCGAAATTTTTGAGATCAATGAACTTACGGTCGTAATTATACAGTAATATATGTATCAAGTCTGTTATTACGTGCATATGACACCTGTATTGTGTACTTCACTCAATTGGAGAGCAAGTCGAATGTGGACTCTTTCCGTTTCATCTTTGTATCCACGTCCAGCACAGCCAAGGGTGGCACATCAAAGACTCAGGATGCGAACAGTTTTCTCTTCAATGACAGGCGTGATATGACATGCAACTCCAAGGGGCTGTCAACCGACTCGGAAATTTACCGTTTTGGGATGACACTTAGAGTCACGTCTCTTGAATTATTTCTTGGTTAGCCGCCATGGTCGATGAAATGCGATTCCACCGATTGTATGGCATATGGAAATTTCCAAGGTAAATCGAATATTTTACAAGTGATCACTAAAGTATCCGATAGTATGTCACGAATCAGTCACGGATAAGTCACATCCCAAAACGGCAATTTTCCCAGGATACCCTTGCCCCCTGTTTCCACATTCCGTTCGGCTGACAGCCCCTTGTGCAACTCTCTTCCTCTTCTTAGCCTGGCTTGGACGGTATATCCAACTCCCGTTATCGCATGACCTCCTACTACGTTTTGTGCAATTGTACTCTGATTCTATTCATGACCTATGATTACACCATGGATGAAGTCAGATTCTCCAAAACTCGCTATCTAGCGCATTATTATAAAACACTCAGTATGGATTGTTACAAGCTTAACATACCATGTCTTTCCTAGCAAAAGGTCCCACTCTACGAAACGCCTTACTACGAAACCTAGGCACTCGAGGTCTCGTTTCCACCGCCCCAGCCCAATCCTCCAAATCCAGCTCTACTAATGCATACACATTCCTCCCATCCAACTCTCTCCCTCCAAAACCCCGTCTTCATGGTCTCACAGAAATCCGCGGACCCTATTACCACCCCGTCACCCAAACCTACCTCAACGAACTCTTATCCGACTGGGGAGAATACGTCGACGGAGTCAAGTTTGCCGGGGGTGCGTTTAGTTTGATGCCAGAGGATAGGTTAAAGGGGTTGATTGAGACTGCTCATAAGCATGGTGAGTTCTACTTCTGCTATTATCGATTTATGAACAAAATGACTTTTTTACAGACACATACGTAAGCACGGGTGGGTTTATCGAAAAAGTGTTGTCGTCGTCCAATGGGAACAGAGGTGTTATTCAAAAGTATCTGGATACGTGCAAGAAGATGGGGTACGTTTCTTCCTTCATTGTCTGGCTTTTGAGACTAACGATCTGGGTATTTATCCAGCTTCGACGTAATCGAGCTTTCCTCAGGCTTCCTCTCCATCCCCACAGAAGACTGGACAACTCTAGTCGAGATGGTAGCCAATACCGGACTAAAACCAAAACCTGAAGTTGGCATACAGTGCGTGTTTTCCTCTCCTCTTCTAAACATTCACAATATTTATCATAGATGGGGCGCGGGAGGTGACGCATCCATCGCCGAACTCGAATCTGCTGGGACTAGAGATCCAAAATGGTTGATTGACAGGGCAAAAACATTTTTAGACGCTGGTGCTTATGTGCGTTCTCCTTCTGTTTCCGAAATTTTAATTTGTGCATGCTGAACTGACCGAGCGCTTGTAGATGATAATGATCGAAAGCGAAGGTATAACCGAAAATGTCAAGAGCTGGAGGACAGATGTTATCTCTGCTGTTACGTCTGCGTTGCCAAAGGATAAGATCATGTACGTTTGTGCACCCAAGTTCTCCGCCGAGTCCTGATACTCATTTTTTTATTCGAACAGGTTCGAAGCAGCTGATCCCGAAGTATTCGCGTATCACATCCAAAACCAAGGGGCCAATGCGAATCTGTTCGTCGACCACTCCCAAATTGTCCAACTGGCTTGTTTGAGGAAAGGGATTTGGGGAACGGGGAGTACGTTTGGGAAGATTGTTACTGTTGGGCCGGAGAAGTGAAGTCAAGCGGCAGTGTTGCATGTTTGTCGATCAGGACTTTAAGAAATGTGTATCTCTAGGACTCGGACTCTACAGTATGTAATTACGCGTTTATTACAATACTGCGTACAATCAAACTATAACCAGTAGGACAGTATCCACGCTTTAAGGCATTTAAGGCATTGAGGGTCTATAAAGCTGTGTTCAAGGTTGCTTGCTTTTTTCTTGATAGAACTATTCGATCGAGCCGTGTAGTACACTTGCAGAAACACTTATCATTCTCTAAAGGTGATTCGACATGTTCAATTATTAGACGCTACTTGCACTAGTTTACTACGCATCAAACTAGGAACAAGTTTCATTGTTTTCTTTGCCATATTCGAAGTTGCAGTTCAACATGTTATACGATCACTATCCTTGTAAGAACGCCAACGCTTTCCCAAAATCTATTCCCCAAGGATATCATGATCAATCGATATTGATTTAACTGAGAATCAATCCTTACATACCTGCATCTCTCCAACAATCCTTCATCCGTCAAAATCTCATGCAAATCAGGCGCTCGGACTTGAGGGTGTTGACATTTGCTCTCCTCAGGCAAGAGAGCGTATCGGAAGCAGATCCACAGCTAAATCGAATTAATTATTCAAAGCTATTGAAGCCAACTTCTCACTTTGTCTGGGCAACAGTTTGATTATAGAGAGACATTCACTCAAGTTTGACAGATTTAGAAGATCACTCTAGGGATTCGTTCATTATCCTTGTATTGCGAGGGTAAAAATGTCGAACTAGTGATAGAAGCCCTAAAAAGCGGAGGAAAGGTTTGTCCGTCCTGGTCCGGGGTGATGACATGCTGAAATCAAGGCAACTGCGTCGATTTTGCTCTCGAGCCATCTACGTAACCTACGCTCCCGCCCCAGCTGATCGTGACTTGAGAAGGATCCCCTCTGAATTTAGATGTCTATTGCCGTACTTCTACTCACGTAAGACCAGCATTCAAATCACCATTCTCCTTGACTTTTTAATTAGTACCCGTGCCAGGAAACCTAGAACGACGCATCAGTTTGTTTCACAGTTTGCCTTGATACGAGGAGTAGATTGAGCGGTTGAATTGTATGCAAACGCAGTGAGGAGGATCAATAGAATTTGGATAAATGAGTGTGTGCCATTTGGAATGGGATCACTCGGTATAGTAAAGTTTCAGAGTATGTTTTTCATACTATGCGTCCGGTTTGCCAAAGGTGTTTTAAAATAGTCGGAAGCCTATCGTTCGTTCGAGCCAGATGACAGTCATGTCGGGAATAGAAAGAGTTTTAAGTTCCTATATTGAGGATATGTTTTTCTCCAGTTTCAGCTGTCTGTCGCAGATCTACAACTTATGGCGTCCTTCTTCATTGACACCTTTCTTACTGAGCTACTCTTTTGTTGTCCTAGTAAAATAAATTATGAAAGCTGTCAAAGAAGGATCGATACTCCGAAAGGATGCATGGCGCTCCGACGAGAATCTGAGATAATATGCATTCCAAGAAAGTAAATACATCGAATCAACTCTAAAGCTTCTTATAATCCTCCTCTTCATCATGATCACTCTCCACAGCCGTCGTACTCCCATAATCCCCACCTGTACTCATATCATACGTAGGTTTAACCCTATTAGGATAAACCTCCCTCGTCTCCGGGCGCAACTCTGAGTATTTCGCGATTTTGAGACGTTGAGAGGGAGGGACGAGTTTCTTTTCGTCGAGGGAGGTCGAGGGAATCTTTATATCGGAAGCGTGGGGATGTCCACCGTGAAGGATGCCTACGCGTTTCATTGCGAGGAGCTAGACGGGGTCGGGTCAGAGTTATTCCTCTAAATAGATAGGTAGACAGGACGTACATTATGCGCAGCGTTGGAATGATCATAAACACCTCCAAAGAACGCAGTCGTAGCGTCTTTTCCGATAAACTTGACCAATAAATGCTTTCCACCGGGGTGTTCTTCCATGAAATCGGATACGTCGTGGATGAATCCGGAGATGAGGACGAGAGGACGGGATTTAGCTTGTTCTTGGACTGTAGACAATTAATTTCTTCGGTACTATCAGGAGAAAAAGTAAAAGACTCACAGTCATCCCAACCAACAACCGGCAAATCCCTACTCTCACTAGGCCACTCTATCCCTTCCTGCGTCTCTCTCAACCTCTTAAGCTGCATCGTCAACACACCCTTGTTAATCTCATTCGAAGGGAAGACTTTAAGGTGACTCGCGAGACCAAAGAGGGACGCAACCCAGATGAACCATTTCGTAGGGTCGTATTGGTACCATTTGATAGCGTTACGGTAGTCCATAGGGAACTGGTGGTGGAAATTGTGGTAGCCTTCACCGACAGTGACGAATGCGGTGATCATATGGTCTCGAGGGGTGTGTTTGTCGTCGAATGGGGTTTCGCCGAGCCAGTGGGCTAGGGAGTTTACGCAAAAGGTTGACTAGGAAAAACTGTTAGATACATAGAGGAAAAAAGGAGACCAAAACGCACATGATGCACAAAAACCAACCTCAAAACCCCCGCATACACCAACCCACCCAAAGCATCTCCCCACCCAACCCAGGCAACCACCATCGGAACAATAAACGCCATCGTAGGCAACAAAACAAGATAATTCCTATGCTGCCACCTAACAACCTTGTCCTTTCTCAAATCACTCACATCCGCAACCCCAGGTCTAATCCTCGGCTTGACAAGCATCCATCCTACATGTGCCCACCAGAATCCTTCATGCGCGTTGTACGGGTCCAGAGGGGTGTCGGTATACCGATGATGTGCACGATGACCGCGGGACCACCATTTAATCGAACCTTGGACGGCACCTGCTCCAAAGAGAGCGAGTATAACGCGTAGAGGGACAGAAGCGTTGTAGGAGCGGTGAGACCAGAGACGGTGGTATCCCGCTGTGATACCCAACCCGGTGCAAAAGTAGTAGATGACACTCCAGAGCGCGGTTTCCCAGCGTAGTTTGACGTGGTATGCGCCGAGGATACCGAGGAGAGGTGTTAGTGTGATGACGGAGAAGGAGATCCAGTTGATTTCGTGCAAGAGGTTGGAGAGTGTCACGGGAGGAAGGGGTTTTGCGTTTTTGAGAGTGTACGAGACGTAGTTGTCGGGGATGTTGAGGTCGATGGGGACTACTTCAGAAGAAGAGTCGGGTTTTTTCGTGGCAGGCATGGTGGATTGAGTCGGTGCGCCAGGCAGCGAAAGAAAAAAAAGGAGAAGGGTGGAATTTTATATGACACGTTGTAGAAACTTTGGGGATGCACTCCGAGGATGTGGGGCCAGCCAAAGTCTAGGCTAATTCGCACCCCAAAGAATAATGCCCGTCGGATTTCTCAGAGACCGACGGACCGAACTAGAGCATCCTAGAGCTTTCATGTTCTGCGGAGTTCTACAGTGGGGAACAGGTCCCCAAAAATGTGATTGCAGTGCATTGCATGTGTTTTCAAGGTCACTCATGAAAATGGGATGTGATCTGTGATTAATGGATGCATAATGGGCAAAGAACCAGCGGTAGGAATGCATAGCTAGAGCGCACCGTCCTGGAATATTCTGCTGAGATTCAACGGACAGGACGACGCACAACGCGACCGTCCGACTCGGAGGCTCTTTTGATGCCGTAACATTCCGGGACTTTCATACTTTCAATCTCCACAGTGGCCCCAGTCCACGATAATACTGGACCACGACCACCTACTGCTACGTCAGCCTGCACCGGTCCCAGATGGTTGGGAATAGCGAATAAAGGTTAAATCGACTGGTCCACAAGCGACCTGTTTCGTTGTCGTGGTCTCTTGTTTAAAGCTATCAACTTGTTATACAACACTCCCTTTGCTACTCAGGCAGGTAGGATGTCGGGTTTTATGATGTTGTTCGCGCCTATGGGCTTACTAGAGGCTCTTATGCACCAAACAGGGCGGTCCTCTTTATGCACATTGGCAAGCTTGGGTAGTCTTTGGTTGAACTTCATTCTGGCCGATGACCCTGGCCTCTCTAAATCTATTTCCTCAGAGTCAGCATCATTCTTACTTCTTCAATTTTTGTATTGTTGCCAGCTACCTGTCGTCGACTTCCATCGAAACTTCCAACCTACACCTTTATGCATCTCACCGAAATTCAGATCAGTAGGCTGATATATCTAACAGAATCTGCCTAAACCTTTTCCTCTAACAATTGAGCGAAAATCGCACCCATTCAACCCGCCCTTGATGCCTCTATGAATCCTCACACCAATACGCACACCTGCCTAGGTCTGCTTGGACGAGCATGTACCTGATTGAATCTTACTCCGCTGGCCGTGCGCAAGTAATCGATAGACGGACTCCGAAAATCGCGCTCTCGAGTTGGCCGTCTACCACCGGTGAATAATGTTCTAATATGTATTCCCTATCACTAGAAGCGGACTCCAGTACCAATGAAACTTGAAAGCTTCACTTAGATCCGTACATAACAATGTCTCGGTCAAGCTCCAAGGAGATCTAAACACCAACATTCTCAATGTCACCACCAGACATCTCAACGCAACCAACGTCTAATCGATGTTTAATCCCCCGGACATTCGCCTACTCGCCCCTACAGCCTGAGAGTCCGAGATTTCCAGCATCTTCAAGAACACCCTCCGGTCACGATCTGGGATCTAGCACCACCCCTTGATGACCCCGCTAAATCTGACTCAAATGACTCTGTATCTTTCCTGCTCGTCAAGCGTTAACCCTGAGATGGTGTCCAGGAAACCAAAAAGCGGAATCCAGGGCTAACGCAGATTCGTCGGAAGACATGCATACTTTGTATGTTTTCATTTTCCAGAACAACATACATGCATCCGGATTCATCAATTGAAGAGACGGATCGCCCTCGACTTAGGACCGGTCGAACCGATTCGGAAGAATTGTAGTCACGGAAATCTACGTACATAGCATTATCGCTCGTTGGTCCTCTCTTATTCATACGCAGATAAAAAGCTCAAGGCTTCAACGGTCTCACTCAGCCCTCTTGGACTCACATCCTCTTCCAGAAACATTCCCTCAAGACTCGGACGATCTATGGACCTCCTTTCCTCATTCCCAGCATTCCCTATCACGACTATCATCGCACCATTCATATCCTTTCTTCTCCTACGTTCATTCGCACGCAACATAAGAAATCACTTTGTCAAAAAAGAAACCATCCTCTCCGACCTACCTTTCCTCGGTCAAGAAAGAAAACAAGAAAACAAAATCCAAGCTGCAGTACATGGCGCTGCGGTCGTTTGTGGAGGAAGGTACGTTAAATGTACCTTACCTCATTCATTCACTCACTCTTTCTTGTATCTAGCCTCGCAGGCCTTCTAACAGCCCGCATCTGCGCTGACCACTTTGAAAAAGTATACATTATCGAACCAGAAGCGTGGGTGTTTACGAGTGAGGAAGGTGTCGAGGTCGAGTCTTGGAAGCAGAAGAATAAGCGGACGAGGGTTATGCAGTATTATTCTGCTCATGGTAAGCTTTCGAATGCTTTGTGCGGTTGGCCAGGGCTGAGTATCACCTTCTCGCTTTCGTTTTCGCTTCCGCTTTCACTTTCGGGATGCCTTGCAGGAAACTTACTACCCGTAACCTTTGGTCTAAAAAAGCTTTTTGCTGATTTTGAAAGGGAATGTCAGAGGTCTGGGATAAGGTATGCGATGCATATATTTTGAATAACATAACAATAAGCTTGTAACTCAACTTACTTTAATCGTATCCAGTCTCCTACCCGCAAACTTTAACGCCTACCTCATGGGCAACAAGCTCCTCTGCCCATACGAAGAATACCAAAAACAAAAACAAAAACGAGAACACGGTGGAACTCTTCCTAAAAGCGCTGCTTCCAGTCGACAAGCTACGGAAACACTCGTTCGGAGATTAACGCTCGATAAAAAACGGTATCCGAATATTACTTGTATTCCGGGGTTGGTTGTTGGTGTTGAAAGGAAGGAAGGGGTGGAGGGGTACCTTGGGAAAGTGGTTGTTCAGAGGGATACTGGGGTTAGAGAAGAGATTGATGCTGCGCTGGTGATAGGTAAGTTTGAACCTTGATTTTATTTGGAGGTCAAGTTCAT
Source organism: Stygiomarasmius scandens (assembly GCA_037954225.1). Taxonomy (NCBI): domain Eukaryota; kingdom Fungi; phylum Basidiomycota; class Agaricomycetes; order Agaricales; family Campanellaceae; genus Stygiomarasmius; species Stygiomarasmius scandens. Next base: position 159,219 of record JBANRG010000002.1, on the reverse strand, counting down.
CTACCGCACTTTCTTGTAGATTGCACAGGTCCAGCTCGTGCGGGTATCAAATGGCTCCGCCAAACCGGATTCGGAGGAGGCGTGCATCCTTTAGACGATCTGACAGTCTCATACGATCCTCAGATGCGTTATGTAAGTTTCAAGTTCAACATACCGTCCCAGCTCGCTTTGGATAGGGGTGTACCCGAATTTATAAACGCTACGAAGGAAGTAGGAATGTTTACGTATAGAGGAGGGAAAGAGTGTCCTGTACTTGTTGCCGCGTCAAAGCTTGAAGGGGATAGGGGTAAGTGGTGCCCGAATATCAACATATCAATCTTCGAGTTCATTAAGAGGAAATCCTTTGTGACAGTCCTGGTTACATGCGGCACATGGGGTATAGACAACCTCCCAGAAGATGTTGACGGTGTCAGAGAGTTTATCAAGTCAACATTACCCACGGACTCTGTACAAGATTGGATATGGAGATTCTTGGATTTGTGCAAGGAGGTCGAGGATACAGTCGAGTATTGTTCTGTTCGTACTCGTGAGTTTGCCTCCCTTTGAACATCTTATCGTATACTATCCTGATCATCGGTATTAGCACCTTCTTCGTGGACACACTTCGAGTCTGCAAGTGATCTCCCGTCGAATTGGATCGCGGTGGGAGATTCGGTTTCGAGAGTTAATCCAATTTATGCGTGCGTCCGTCTTCTTTTTATTGCACCCAACTAAAATTTACCGCAAATCTATAGTCAAGGGGGCTGTAAAGCAGTCATGGGCGTCGCTGCTCTAAACACTCTTCTTCACAGCCTCCACAAGAACGAAATCGGGGGGATTCCGGAAGGCTTTTCAAAGAGGTTCTTCCGTGTGCAGGCTGATAAGATTAAGCCGATCTGGTAAGTCGAAGTTTTCGTGAATTGGCGAATGTAAGTGCTAAACTCGCGCTCGTTTATTCGTGAATTTTCTACTACTAGGACCGGGAATAAGATGATTGGTAAGTTTGATAGTGGAAATTGGCCGAAGAACTGAGTTGAGATCGCCTGCTAGATTATTCGTACGATACTACTATTCCCGAACAAGGCGAAACTCTCGAGGCGGGATCTTATATTCGATGGTATCTGCACCAGTTGGAACTCTTATCTGCCAAGGTAAATGATATTCATGAACATTTTCGAGCTGATTTATTTACTAAATCAACCAAACGTCATTCGAAAAAACAGGATAAGCAAGTTGGTAAGTCACCTTTGTTCCCTTTGCATGTACTTGGACTTTACCTGACTTGCATTCGAAAGGCTCTCTGATCTGGCACTCTATGAATGCCCTGGGCGCCTCAATCGATATTGTCAATCCTACGATCGTCGGAAAAGTGATTTTTCATGCTCTTACTGGGTTTGTTCTTGGAAGCTGGTGATTGGGTTGACTTTATATACCCTTGGTGCTTCAGATAATTATTCGTATTTAATAACGAATTGCTATACAATCTAGGCAATGTATTAAGTACTGCCTGGAATGAATGAGCCGATACGTCAACTATCTATAGAAGAACTAATCTTCTGCTTGCTGATCAGAGAAAGGGAAACCCTTCGCCTTCCTATATCCCAAGCCATGTAAGATTATGCTCTGCTGAGGTAAAAGTCTTGGGGTACAGCGAGACTCCTCTCCAGAATCTACAGATAAGTGGAAGAGGTGCACCAGTCATATTACGTGTTATAATTCTCCGGTAGTAGACAGTGAATAAGTATTTCGACGAGAAGATCAAATGGAAGCCACCGTGCAGGAGATCCATGGGAAGCTGTGTACTGTTCGACTTGCTTCGGGTCAGAAAGAATACTTTCATAAGAGTGATATCTGAATTCAAGAGGTCCAGTTTTCGAGCGATTCGACCAGGAGCCAATAGATTTACTGAGTTTTGTCGCCGGAAACAGCATTACTGGTATCAAAGAGATGAGAAAATGGTGATGTACGCCGAATGGAAATATTCAGAAGCTGCATTACACGTGTTTACGAGCGCGAGGCAGAATTACTTCTGTTACGGTATTACTTGCTATTCGTCCTTCCCATCCTTCCATGTTCTACAGCTTCTGCCTCTGCATTTGGATGATGGAGCTCACTTAGACTAGTAATTTGTCACTGATACGTGGCACTCATCAACTGTGTACAGGGCGATCGACCCCCGAGTATGTTAACGTATATTGTGCTAGAACAGCACGTTAAAGCGAACTATCCACGCTACATGCTTCAGATGTCAATCGAAGATGATTTGATTCTGAGGCAATTACTGACGTTGAACCGAGTTAGCCTAACTTATAACGTTCGAGCCTTATTCCTCTCTCGAATTCCCCCTTGAACTCCCCCTCAAATATCGAAATGATCACTTCATCATCTCCACGACCACCTTTCCTCCAACACTTCCAAGGGGATCTTATCTTCCCGGAAGATCAGTCCTACCCATCTGCCATATCCCGCTGGGCTTCAAATGCAGAACGCCGCGCTGCGTTCGTCGCTTTCCCCAAAACCACTTCTGATATAAGCCTCGTTCTCGACTATGCCCTGCGCGAATCCAATCCTGCTTTACCGGTCGCAGTAAAATGCGGGGGTCACAGTGCTTCTGGGTTATCTTCAGTCGAGGGAGGGGTCGTCGTAGACCTTTCAAGGTACTTTGGGGATGTTAAGATTGACGAGGACAACAAGTTGGCTTATGTAGGCGGAGGAGCTCTTTGGGCTACTGTTGATGAGAAGGCAATGCAATATGGATTGGCTACGGTTGGAGGAGTTGTGAATCATGTCAGTTACGAACCGCCTAACGTGGATTTGTTGACTTATTCGGATTCTAGACCGGTGTTGGAGGCCTCACTCTAGGAGGGGGATTCGGTTACCTTACCGGTGAGCATGGATTGACTGTTGATAACCTCGTTCAGGTGAGGTTAAGCCAATCGTGCCGAATAGCGAATCTGATTACTGAACGTAACTATGCTCTAGGCAACTATAACACTCGCTTCCGGCCAAACCTTCACTATTTCCACCAAATCGAACGAACACCCCGACTTATTCTGGGGTATCCGTGGTGCTTGGTCGAACTTTGGTGTTATTTCTGAATTTGTGTTTCGTCTGCATTCTCAAAGGAGGGATGTGTACTCGGGCGTGTTGGTCTTCCCGGTGGACAGGGTCGAAGAGGTTTGTCGGGTTGCGAATTTGTGGTGGGACAAGGGTCCATCAGAAAAGGAGAGATTGACGATTAATATGGCCTGGAATGAGTCGATGAGCGAAGTTAGTATACACAATGAAGTTGGTCTTACGTCTTCCCAATGCTATTCTGATGATTTCACATATATAGATAGTCCTTCAAATCATACCATTCTACAACGGATCGGAAGCGGAGGGAAGGGAAGTGTTTAGAGCATTTCTGGAACTAGGTACGTGTCATAAATTCTTCCGAGCAATGTCAGTTCTCACCTTGATCATAATACAGACCCAGTCCAAGATCTAACAACTTCCGTTTCCTACGAAAAACTCAATACTACATTCAATACCCAATTCCCTCACGGCAAACCTTATATCACCACAGGGTTCCAAACTCGCCATGCGCTAGCTGACCCAAAATCGATCCGAAAAGTGGTGCAATTGTTTGAGCGATTCCAAGAGGAGGACACTAAATTGGCCAGACCAATAAGACTGGACGTCGTAGTAATCCATGAATACACTCCATGGGCGAAAGTCCTTAGTGTACCGGATAGTGAGACCCCATTCCCGAGGAGTAGGGTAAATAATGGTATCTTGATGGCTACATGGTCGGAGAACGAAGAAGTGATGAATGACCGAGCGAAGAAAATGGTGGAGGAGGTGAAGAAACTTCTCTCCACAGGCGAGGAAAGGAAGCATGCACAGGACTCAGACGGGAAACAGAGTACGTCCAATATCGTTGTGCTCTGTGTCTTCATGGGCTAAAGTCTGTCACTATTCCATTCCAGATTCAACAATGTCGGTTGAACGAGACTTTCGCCAATCTCCTGCAGCTCGGTTGGAAGATCTATTTGGACCCGAGAATCACAAGCGGTTGAAGGGGTTGAAGAGGAAGTATGATTCAGAAAATGTGTTTTGTAGGTGGTTGGGGATCGAGCCCAATCGAAGCTGATCATTGAAAATACTTAAGCTTAGTGCTAGAAGGTTCTCATGCGGCTGTAGTCGGTACAACCTTGAATCAATTCGGCTTCTCGCCTCAATGCTACTCAACGAAGCCAGCTGAACTGATGTCACGGTCCGATCGATGTTGTCTATACGCACTGAATACCTGTCTTGGAAGTATCAAAATTCACTGGGTGTTTCCATTCTACAGCTCTGGATAAAGTTTACAATTGGACCGTGACTGTCGTTTGAAAGCTATGAAAAAGAATTATACACGAAGTATACGAGACTAATCCTCTACTTGCTGACCCGAGAATGGCGAATCCTCCACTTTCTTATATCCTAGGTCAATATGCATATCCTCTCCTCGAAATACGTCCAATTCCTCCTCAATACGACAAAGTTCCGCAGGAACGTAGTATATATCCACAAGCGGTCTTAACGAAACAGCTTTCAGCGGTGCCAATTGCTGTTCTGAGGTGCCGAGGTGTGACCGCGCGCGGACAAGTTTCAATACGGCGAGGAAAACCTTTATCTGCCTGCCATACGCTTCCACCTCCGACAGAAGAGATAGGTTTTGCAAGCGAGGGCATAATGTAGGTTGTTCTGGGGAGGGTATCAGGAAACGAAGGAGACTATCGCAGTGGCCGTCGTGTGTGTGATAGCGGACAGACAGCTCTACGAGATTGGTCAAAAGAGAAAGGCACCTCAATAGAGCGTCGAGGTTGAATCTTTTGACACCGATATCAAGTTTCTGGATTTGATTGTTCAGAGGTAATATTGATGAGAAGGGTACCTGACTGAGCGATTCAGCCGAGAATGGATCCCAAATAATTTTGAGGGTGTGAAGCGCGGGAGTGGATAGATATCGGAAGAATAGTGCGTCGGTCTCGTCAACTGTGGCTCGCGCGACTGAGAACACTAAATCGAGTGTGTGTAACAAGGGAAGATGAACGATCTCTTTGGGCATCTTCTCTTCTCTGGCTAAAAACTGGATCCGAAGCCTGCAAAATTGAAGAGTGGCAGAGAATCGAGACAGATGCGTCAACATTTGGTCTGACATCAATAAGACATCTTGAAAAGAGAAATCGAGATGAGTTATCTTGGACGAAGTCATTCGTAAATGCTTCAAATCTCCAATATCCCCCTTCCACGAAATATGCTGGAGGTTTGGGGCATCAAGTAAGCGACGAAGTGGGGCATCTCTATTGCGAGGACCAAGGGCGCGCAGAGAAAAGGTATCAAGGTTCGTTAGCTGTCCTGAAGCCCAACCCGGAAATGCCAAGTCCATGCAGCCTCTAAAAAGCTTTATGAAATACGGATGCATAACGAGCTCTATTACCTTCCACCGGTGAAGATGCACTGCAAGGCAGTCAAACAAGGTTTTCAAGTAAATTAAAGTGGTTGCGCTAAAATGCGGACTCTGGCTCGAGCTACCATGAGGCGCATAGATAGATATGGACAAGGGAAGCGTAGGACCCGACTTGGCTAGCCAAGCCTCTATGCCTTTTGTCCTCAGCTGGATCCCCTCAGTGATATAATTTTCCTGCATGAACACCGGTATAGTGACGTGAAGAGAGGTCCATAAGCGTAGAGTGGAGAGTGATATTTCTCGCCAGGCTCTACAGATCCGCCCGAGTAAAAGAGGCGCATCGGTCATACTTCGCGTCGCGTTACGGCCTTCCGGCAGACAACGAACAAATACTTCAGAAAGAATATCTGGTGGGAGTCGCCTTGCAGGAGACAAGAGAGCTTTGTGTGCATTGATGTATTCTTCGACGCGATCGCGTTCTTGCTTCAATGTGGAAAGAGCGGCCTCGAGACGAGTGACCTCCAAGTTCAGATGGTCGAGTTTTTCGAGTGGCTCAGCCAATAGCTGATGGATTTCAGAGGCTTCTGAGAGGGACGCAGCGTAGTTTGTACAAAATAGATGAGAAAATGGAGAATCCATGGCGAAAGCTTTCCCTTGAAGCGCGAGCTGAAAGGCGGAGTCCACGTGATAAAACCAAACATGTCACGCTGTGACTGGATTGTCACTTGGCGAGATGGACGTCGACAGTACAACACCTGCGGGGCAACCCATTATTGACAGAGAAAAGGTAATATTCTGCCTTTCCCCTAGATTTTATTGCTCAAATAATATGTCTAGACAGCCCCATTTCTAATCAGGACCTTCATAAAAATCGGTGCATTCCACCGACTCTCGCTTTTCGAGGATGGGACTCTGCCAACAACCGACGAACAGCAGATTTTCACTTGGTGCGCGTCGAATACATTTCTATTACAAGAAACTAATATTTCGCGGAACTTTAGGAAAGACGCAACTCTACGCGAATTGCTAACTACCATTCGTAACACTTCCCCCACAACACCCGAATACCGACATCCTCTCGCTCGTTTCTCGTTCCGGATAGTCTATGCTGATCCTGGAAACAAAGGCCGTTTTGCTCAGAAGGATTTGGGGATAGTCTATTCACGAGACATCCTCGGTGAACCCGGCACACTGGAGACCACGGCGCCTAGATTATTGGAGGACAGAGATGACTTCAACAAGGAAGGACGGGAACTCACAGAACGAGAAAAAGAGGAGCGAACCCTTGACGAGCTGCGTTTCGTTCCTGGAGACTACCTCTGTGTCGCGGTTTTACTGCCCAAAAACGTCAACGTTCCCTCCGAACTCTCCATCAGAGGCTCTGGTTCTGCAGCGCCGTCGAACGGATGGAGAGCAGGCGCTGGTCCCTCGGGACCTAGTAGTGGACCCGGTAGTGGACTCGGAAGAGGGGCTGGCTCGGGACATTGGAGAGGTGGATCAGACGGGCCGTCTGCTCCAGGACGTGGAAGAGGACGTGGCGGTAGGGACAGAGGCGATGGCGATTTGGATAGGGATAGGGACAGAGGTGACAGACGCGTGCCGCCACCTAGACGTGGTGACGGTTCACCTCCGAGTCGCGGAGGGTGGGGAAGAGGTGGTGGTGGTCGGCAAACTTCTCGATCTCGCTCTCGAACGCCTCCCAGGAGGAGAGGGAGCAGGTATGATTAAAAAATACTTGTTTTGATGTATTCTCTTAGCGCTAATGGATTTTGATTTGACTGTCGAGCTCGTTGTCGAGGCCCTGTCCTGGAAAATGTCATGACTTGCTTCTTTCACCATATGGCGGTCTTTACAACCGTGCTGGCCTCTGCTGCGCCGTGTTGACATCATTGCCGAGTCCAACGATATGCAGTTGCGAGAAACTATCAGTAATGACACACGTCAGTATTAGAGAAGCTCGGTTGTTTCCAGACTTCTCTCACTAGTCTTGTGGCCAAGAGTTTATACGTACTGCTGTCTTGCAGGTTTTCCTGTTTAACAGATCTCGAACGCTCTTTTCCACTACCTTTGACGATTTCGGCGTCGAAGTGACGACAAAAACGTGGATCATTCAGAACTTCAGCGGCCTGGAACTTGATTTGGCGTTCGCCAGAAGCAATATATATTCCGAGTTACACTACTGTACACTATCAATCGTGTATTTGGAAAAAATCAAAACTGTTTGGTTTGTTATTCTGCGTGACATTTCCTTCGAACTTAATGCCCCGTAGTACACTTGGTAGCACCGCTGATCCCAGTGCAGCATTGTACATCTACAGAGAGTGCAGTGAGTATGACATAGACCCAATTGCAAGACAGTACTCACTGTTAGGTCCTGGGCATAGACCTCGTTTGTAGGCGACAGAGCAAGAGACATGATTAACATCGTTGCAGAAGCCATTACCGGTGCTGCACTGCTGGATTTCGGTGCAGCATTGGATCTAGAGGATGTGTTGAGAACGTATTTACAAAAGCGCGGTCGTAGATCTCGACTCACGTTGTTGCCTCCAGGACAAAATCCAGTAGTGTAAAATCCATTGCAGCAAGTGGTGTCGATGTTGAAGCATGTTCCATCGACGCTGCACTCATCAGATTAGAAAGACAAGGTGATTTCTTCAAAATGGACTCACTTGGCAGACGAAACCCGGCAATTCTCTCCTACGCCAGTGGCCTGGTCCGCCCTGACAGTGAGGAGATCTGCGAGGAAAGCTTTCTTGGAGAGAAGGGGTACATCTTCGATGGGATTGCCGATGACTGTGGCAATGCAGAAAGAAAACATCAAGAAAATGGGAGTAATGAGACGCATTTTGCGTGGCCTGGTAGGGTGCACTTCTAACCTATGGGATGTAAGTCATGGCCTGCTTTTATGCTGCAGGGGTACTGGACATAGAAAGGCGAGCGACTGAATTAGCAGGGCCAATAACACCTCAGAACATAGCTTAGAGCGTAAAAAACCAAATTCAAGTGGATACCATCGTTCGACGACTGAGTTCCAGCCTCCAGGGCAAACTCATATATACCCAATGCAGTTGTGTTAGGGTTGACAGGAATTGAAACTCTAGGAGCTGGTGGACTCTGGCACAACAATCGAGAACATAGAGTTACGTTTTATTGCCGATGAAATGTGATCATCTGTTGCGGGACTTGAAACGACGCAGTGGCTGAAGAAAATAAAAAGCCATATGACCGATGCCACAGGGCGAAAGATTTTAAGCTATACTAAAGAATCCGCAGATCAGTTTGTGGCGGGATGGGCGTCGCTCATTGATACCAGAGTTGGAATGGAGAAGATCTTTTTGAGAGGCAGGACTGCCTTTTCGTCAATTGACGGATTAAGAATAAGCATCTTGACATTCTGGCAAATGTATACTTTAATGACCAAGGGGAACAGACCTTTCAGGATAGTCAAGAGCTTGTAATGTTTTGAACTTGCTTTGGAGCGACACGAGGGCACAACCTCAGGCCTCAGATGCGATTCCAGTTCATTCAGTCTGGCTCCCCGCACTAGAACCGCGAAAAGCTACCTCGAGTGATACCACTTTCCATAAGAAGATTTGCATTATTATCTGTGAACTTGCTTCTGAATGACCTGTAGCGGCATGAGAATACAATCTCCCAGCCAAATGCCATCTGTTTCCGGGGAAAACTCTGATCGCGAAGAACTGCCTAAATTTTGACTAGGTTGTACGACTCTGATGTTTGCTTGCGAAGTGGTTTGCCAGGGGGAAAGACCACCATTATGAGTCAGACTCGAGACTCCAACTCCCAGAGGCATTTTTGCCTGCCGCTAAAATTTGAACCAACCTTTTTCTTTCACATATGTATCTAGTTATGCAAAGACGGTATCGTCAATCTTTTACTTCTGGTTTTTTGTGCTGAATATACATTTTCTCTCTAGAATGATAGAAAGAGCCGTTATAGTGGTCGCCAACATGATTTTGACTTCCTATCACTGGTAGATCACCAGACTGCTTTTTTTGAAGCCGGCCTTATCTTCGAGTCAGGTAGGTCACGGACCTGACATAAATATTTGAGATAGCTGATTGTCGTCTTCCAGTGGGCTATCATGACCAGACAAAGTCAGTATCAGCTACTGAAATCTGATGCCGATACAAGCCAACCTATACACAGGCGCAGACGCGTAGGATGGATATTGCTAGCCTTTCTCTCAGCTCTTGCGATATCTTTTTATTGCTTTTATCCCCCAGAATCTGCATTCGCCAGTTCAGACAAGTCTAAAGAACACATTGACGTCTATGGATCCTGGAACACCACCTCGGCTCCCCTCAAACAATGCGTACCACCTACCGCGCCTCCAGCCAAACCTCCTGCACCAATTAACCTCTGGGCACCTCTTACCGTTCCCGAGACAGCATCTATCCAAGCATGGCTCGAGCATCCCGACCGGAAACTGAATTTGACAAGAGTCACTGCTTCATATCCATCTTCCAACCCCAATTCTTCAGTTTCACTCGCCGACAACTCCATTTTCGTCATCGAGTCGTATCATCCACCCAAGGAAGAGGCTTTAGCATATTTGGATTCCGCAGACCCTCACAAAGCGGAACCGCCGACGAGATATGCCCGAGTAACGATACATCACGGTGCGGCAAAGCCGAAACCGGTGATAAGGGATTATCTGGTCGGACCGCTTCCAGTTGGAAAGGATACGCAATTGAAGCCCTTAAAGGAGATTTATCATACCGAAGACGGCGAAATACCTTGGAACGCGAGAGGGTTTTTGAACGGGAATGACTTTAATATGCTATGGGCGCCTAAGTTAAGAGAGGCCATGGAGGTGTGTGTTGTGCCTTTACTTTCAAGGAGCTCATACTCATTTTGTCTCTAGGACTTGTTCAACGCTTCTCTTTCTGGTCTTCAAAGTGACACTCTCACTGCCGGAGGATCTGGTCCCTTTTCTTTCGATGGCTCTTTTCGTCGCATGTGGCTTTCTTGGAGAAGAAATGTCCCTGGTCCATGGTTGCATCCTATCAACTTTTTCCAATACGTCGATGTCAGCGGCACGGATCCGTCACAATGGGGTATTCTCAAGATTGTGTACAACTGGCAAGTATTTGGCAGCGTAGATGAGTTTGTGGAGGCATGGAAAAACGGTAAAGTATATCATTATCCATATCATTTTTAATCTAATAGTCAATTAAAGGCACCCTCGTCCGCAATCCTCCCATTCTTCTCGACGACTCGGACTCCAATGCCAAATACAACTGGACCCAGCGTCTCCGCACAGGAACGCCTCGAGACCTTGACCACCTCCCCGGCCCTCGCTCAGTTTCCTTCGCCGGTCTCCGCTTCCGAGTCGACCAACGAACGCAATACATCTCCTGGATGGGCTGGGGTTTTTACCTCTCCTTTGACCGAGACATGGGTCTAGGCCTGTACGACATCCGTCTCCAAAACTCTCGCATAATCTACCAACTCGCTCCTCAAGAAGCCATGGCCCAATATGCAGGGAACGATCCTATGCAGACTTCTACTGCGTGGTTGGATAGGTTTTTCGGGATGGGACTTGCAGTGAGAGATTTGATGCCGTATTATGATTGTCCTGCAGAAGCGGTTTATTTGCCTGCGACGACCATGTCGCCGGTTGGGTCGTTTAGGAGAGAAAAGGCGATTTGTGTTTTTGAGAGTGATAGTGGGAGGCCGATTACGAGGCATACTGGTTGGATGGAAGGGGAATTTGGGGCGACAAAGGGGTACGTCTTGACGGTGAGGAGTACCAGTACTGTTGGAAAGTGAGTTGGTCATTTCTTTTGTCTTTTCAATGAGATCTGACGTTGCCGGGTAGCTATGATTACAGTGAGTAGTTATTCCTGAGCAAACTCTACAGTGCTGACCGATACTGTTATTCTTTGTCGTCCTGCAGTCGTACGTGAAAACTACTTTTGACTCCTGGTCTAAGGCTAATCTGTTCTCCAGTTCGACTACATGTTCCACCTAGACGGAACGATTGAAGTCCGCCTCTCTGCTTCTGGATACTTGCAAGGAGGTTATTGGGAACCAAAGCAAGAAGGCTACGGAGGAAAGATCAGAGACTCGACGATGGGTAATTTGCATGACCATGTCATCAACTTCAAGTACGTACTTTGTGCAATTACTTTCGTTCTGCTCTTTACTCGTTGTGTAGAGTCGACTTTGACATTGCCGGAACCTCCAACACTCTTCTGGAAACGACTACTGCTCAAGAGACCGTAACTCAGCCCTGGTTCGATGATGATTGGGGTAATGAGGTCATCCAGCAGAAGATTACGAAGAGGTACATTGAGAATGAGAGCGAGGCTCTTTTGAAGTATCCTACCAACTTCCAAGGTGGATATTCTATCGTTAACCAAGAGGAGACGAACAAGTGGGGTTACCCTAGAGGATATGCTATTCATCCGGGATATTCGCCTGTGCACAACGTGTGTAGGACGGCCTATTAGGCTTGTGCTGTCAACTAACAAGACTTGATATAGACCGTAGTCGGTTCCAAACGCCTCTTGAACAATGCCAACTGGGCCCGTTACAATCTCGCTGTTTCTAAACGTAAAGAAAGCGAGCCAAGCTCGAGTTCGATGTGGAATATGAATCTGCCTGGTAACCCAGCGGTAGACTTTCACAAGTTTTTCGATGGGGAGAATATCACGCAGACGGATTTGGTTGCTTGGATTAATGTTGGGACGCATCATTTGGTGAGTGCATCTGCATTATTTCTTGAAAGGTACACTCATGCGACCTTGATTTCAGCCCCAAGCCGAAGACTCTCCAAACACGAAAACCAACGTCGCTACGTCTAGCTTCATACTCACTCCTCTAAACTACTTTGACGCCGACATCTCCATGGAGTCCTCCAATGCGATTCTCCTCGGTATACCCCAGGCTGATGGAGACCCGTACACGTTTGAAGACTATGGGGTCAAACAGGATTTCAGCTGTATCCCGGAACCGTTGGTTCCGTTCGAGTATTCCACAATTAGATCGTTTGATTTGGATGGGAGGGAGAAGAAGGGAGGGAATACGGAGGATATGAGGAAGATGGCAGAGTTGTTCCATAGAATCAAGTTTGAGCTGTGAGTTAAGAAGGGGAACAGTCCACGCGAGTGGTCTTTCCAAGATAGATTGTACAGAAATCAAATAAAAATGGACGTCCGGAGACTTCAAAACAAACAAATTATATAATAAATCCCCAGTACGGCGTTCGGTTTACAGGTTTCTACTATGACCGATGCCCGTTGCCCGAGCGGCACATATGCGACATATTGTAAGTCTCAAGCCATAAGTAGATTATCCTGGCTCATGAATGGCTGAACACGGGTACCCACCAACAATTCGGTAAGCGGCTCTCAATTATTACACCTCTCGTTTGCTGTCTAGAAGAGAAAATGCTTCTGCGTTCTCATACAACTCATCCAAGTCCGTTCAACAAAGTAATTAGCTTGCTTCTTCACAAGTTTTATTACCAATGTTACTCATGTCCTCGGTAAGTCCAAACTAGATGATATATCATACTTGGGTCTCCGGGATGTGGTTTACTATAATTGATAGAATCAGTACATACTCTCAGCCGGAGATACCACAATATCTTTCAGTATTTAAGACAAGACTTCTGAACCAACTCGAAGCACAGCTTCTCCACTTCTCCCAATCACAGCTTCTCTACAATGAGCGTCGATTCTATTCATCCTCCTTTCCCCGTTACTTTTCGATTCACCCCAAGTCCTACTTTTAGGCCTCCTCCCTTCGATGGATCCTTAACAGTACCTGAGATTGTGGACTGGCATTACAAACATAGTGCAAAAAACCCATTGTTCGTATATCCGCGTGCAGACGGGAGTCTTTGCAAGATCACCTGGGCCGAATTTGCTTGTGCAGTCGCTACAGGTGCTCGCATTATCAGGAGTCGAGTATGCAAAGTGGCTGCAGACGGCGCTGTTATTGGTATTCTTTCACATTCGGGCAAGCGCTACTTCTTTTATCTGGTCTTTGAGGACTTGAGCTGACGTCGTCTATAGATGTAATACCCTACTGGACAACAAAACTATCCATAGTTCGATCCAATTTTATCGGTTTCCCCATCTCGTCTCGAAACTCCCCCGAAGCAATCGCGCATCTCATCGACGAAGTTGGTGTCACGCATCTCCTCGTTGGACATGATGCGAGTATGAAGGATTTGACGGATGCGGCTTTTCAAATACTGCAGAAAGAGTACAACTATGATTCAACGGAATCTAACAAACGGATACCTTCGACGTCTCCGATGTTAACCTTTGAGGAATTGTATCTAGATCACGGAAATAACGCGGATCAATATCTGCAAAAAGTTCGAGAAGAAATTCCATTGACAAGAAAGCGACCTGACGATATTCAACTCATTCTACATTCGTCTGGTACGAGGACTAGTACCTTGACTTGCAGGCTTGTGCTGATAAATAATCCCCTACAGGAAGCACTTCCTTCCCAAAACCAATCCCTTGGAACACTCGGTCAATCATTCAGACCAGTATAGGACCTTGGCTCGGCGAACGCAATATGATGGGAAAAATCATTTCGATCAATGTTTGCCCAATGTTTCATGTCATGGGGATGTTCCAGATGGTCTGGAGTGTAAGCTCTCGAACGGAATATTACCTCTATAGTTTTGACTGACTGAACACTGGTGCAGTTGACTTCCGGCATGACTTATGGGACCTTTGAACCAAAGTTGCCTCCTGTACAACCAACTCCAGAGCATGCATTTGAAGGTGCAGTGGCGGTAAACGCTGATTATGTACTAAGTGTGCCTTCAATGATAGAGGTCAGATTTTAAGTTTTCGTAAGCGAGCTATATTGACGAATTCAACCCATAGGTATGGTCCCGCCAACCCTCGTACGTAGATTGGATGGCCACACGGGACGGCATTATATTCGGCGGAGGACCGTTGGATACGGGGGTTGGGAATGAGTTGAGCAACAAAGGTATTTCTCTCATTACGGTATATGGGTCGTGAGTCGCTCTCCACCTGACTGAATTCAGCAACATTTATTTACCTACTGGTAGCACCGAAAGCGGCGTCGTTACTCTCAGTATGCCAGAAAAAGTGGACGTCGATTCATGGGAATATTTCCGTTTCTCAAGGTCCTTGAAGACACACCTTGTCCCCGTGTTTGATAACGAGTATGAACTCGTCATAGTTGTAAGTCCCAAGCTCAGTTCGATTTTACTATTCACGATTCTACGATCTCATTATTCTGTACAAGGCTAGCGAACATTTTACTCCCCGTGCGATAAACACCAAAGTAGACGGCGTCGATGCATATGCAACTTCTGATTTACTTGTTGAACACCCTCGGAAGAAAGGATATTGGAAAATTGTCGGAAGAGCTGACTCCCAGATTATTCACTCATCTGGGGAGAAGACGAATCCTGAACCGCTTGGTATGTACTTTTTCGCTCTTGATTCCTTGACCAGGATGAATTTTGGATATTTTTAGAGAGCATCATGGATCAAAATCCTCTCATCCAATGTTGTGTAGTTTTCGGTCACGGAAAATTCCAAGCAGGGATCTTGGTTGAGCCCAAAAAGGAAAACCAGTTTGATCCCAAGGATCTGCAAAAGCTGAGCGAATTTCGGAACCAAATCTGGTCGGTCTTGTTTCCTTTGTACGGAAGGCTATAGTTATGCTGATTGTGCGATAGGCCAACTGTTGAGAAACTGAACACATTCGCGCCTCAACATTCAAGGATATTCAAAGAGGTAAATTCCTTGGTGTCGGTTTGCTTGTCTTCTAATCCTGCACCTCTAGATGATCCTTGTCACGTCTCCCTCAAAACCTTTCACGTACACGGCAAAAAACACACCCAGACGAAATGCCATTCTAAAAGATTATGCTTCAGAAATTGAGGAAATCTATAGCAACATGGAAGAAAGCACACAATCCAACATTGCTGCACCTACAAACTGGGACGTCACGGCTTCTACTGGCTTTGTCCGAGCTATTGTTCAAAAAGTGCTCTCCAACCATGATATTAAAGATGACGATGATCTGTTCCAACACGGCGGTGACAGGTAAGCATCTGGCAGCTCTGCATAAATACAAATAAACCGATTACATTGAATAGTTTACAAGCCACTTGGATCCGGAATTCACTCCTTCGTGCTTTGCGAGATAGTGCCAAGATAGACACTCGCGGATCATCGAGTAATTTCATTTACGATTATCCCACTATCAGCGCCCTCGGTACTTTTGTTTCCGCAGTTGCGCAGAATGGATCATTCGATATCGGCGATGGTAGCCTGGAGAAAGTTGTAGCGAGTATGCTTCAGATGGTGGGGAAGTACTCTCAGAATTTCCCAGAACCAAAGAATCCTCCAGGGGTAAAACAACCAATGCCGAACAACAAGAAGACCGTTCTCATGACTGGATCAACTGGAGGATTCGGTGTACATGTTCTTGACAGATTGATCGAGGATCCGGCAGTGGACAAGGTCTACGCGCTTGTACGGAAGGGAGATCTTGGTATTAAAACGAAGCAGAGGAGCGCATGTGTCGAAAGAGGTGTTGATACAGGACTGGTAGAATCTGCGAAGGTGGTGTTGCTAGAGGCGAGCTTGACTGAGGAGAGGTTTAGACTTGCTGACAAGATTTTCGACGAAATTAAGGGCTCTGTTACGCACATTATCGCGAATGGTAAGCCGTATTTGCCTATGAGATGGAACAGTTGAGCTGATTAAATGACACTAGCTTGGCGCGTCGACTTTAACATTGGTCTTACTTCATTCGAATCAGACATCAAAGGCTTCCGCCAAATGCTAGACCTTGCGCTGTCCACAAATTCTCTCCTTGTATTCATTAGCAGCATCAGCGTTTTCCAAAGTGAGTGCCATTCCAACACGGACGAATTGGAATACTAATCGTTTCCCGTCAGACTTTACTTATGCGAAAAAGCTGCCGTTTGTAGAAGAATCACTTCCTGCAGAGGTAGCTTCCACCGGTGGATACCCTCAGAGTAAGTGGGTATGCGAACAAATCATGCAAACCGCAGCTTCCGTTGGTTTGCGTTCTGTCGTCGTTCGCCTCGGACAGTCTTGCGGAAGTCCCAATGGTTCTTGGAATAGTAAAGAATGGCTTCCTGCTCTTGTGCGGTCTGCGCCGATTCTTGGATGTGTTGCTGACAACGATAAGGTATATATAGCAAACCATCACTTGCCGTTTTTCAATTTGCTGACTTTTTCTAGCCGATATCTTTAATTCCAGCTGATATGGCAGCATCTGCTCTACGAGACTTTTTGGATGCGCCTACAACAGAACAAAACCCTACTTTTGTGCATCTGATACATCCTAAGCCTGTCAAATGGTCCAGTTTGGCTCGCATCATTGCATCTCGTCTAAAAGTCGACGTTCTCCCCTATTCGCAATGGCTTGAAAGACTCGAAGACGCGGGCAAAGCCGTAGAGAATGCGGAACAAAAGATTTCTGCACTCCGAATCCTGCCCTTTTACAAGGGTGTGCTGCAATGCCTTGATGCACCAAACTGCGAAGCGTTTGGAATAGTTGAGATTGAGACAAAGCAAGCGGTGAGGCTGTCGAAGACTTTGGCGGATCCGGGTCTTGCACAGCTAGGAGAAGAGGACGTCAACCGATGGTTATCATATTGGCGATTGCTGTAGAAATTTGCAGAAGACTATGTACTATAGTTACCTAGTGTGTACATTCAAAGACCATTTCCTTTGAACAGAGCCGGAAAAACTACGTACCTGCAAGGTCCATCAGTTGAAGTCTGGTATTAGTAGTCGATGCAACGTCGTGGAAACCCGCATCGAACCATTCCATTGCAATCAGTACGCATGGACAGACTTTCAGAAGACCTTTATTCTTTCTGCATGATCAAAGACGTCCAGCGCCTGTTGCACCGATACCTGATCCGTATACCCCGGCAAGGCTCGTCGAGAGGAAGTGGTCCAATAATTCTGTTGAGTGAACCCAACTCCTTGACAATGATAGTGAGGATCCTCCGAACCTGAGTCGCGTCGGTGATGGTTCTGATGAAACCAAAGTCTGTGCCTCTGCCTTTGCCGACTATGACAAGCAGCTAGTCATGCATTGTCATGTTGGACTCTGCGTTTTGAACTGGAGTAGCCGTAGCGTCCAGAACACAAGGTGGCTAGATTTCGTTAGGTATTATGTATACTTAGAGTAGTAAAAAGAGTTGCAGAACATGGTCATTACTATAAGCGCCAATGGATTTGGTCGGCAAACACCTTTTCGACTTTTTACTTCCACCATCCTTTCCACAACACAGAACGAAATACTAGGACACCCATTTCCCGCTGTGCGGCTACAATCTACTAAGAGGCTTTCTAGGAATGCGTTCTAGTCAATGATGCCCGTAAATTTTCTCGGACGTGTGACGCTCAAGAGCTAGGAAGGAAAAGGAAAATTTCGTTTTACTATCGCGAAAGGACGCTCCAGATTCTTCTGTCGACTTCGCAATACGTGGCAGTAGATCGGCCAATATAATCTTTGAAGGAAAAGTGCAAGCTTGAGCTAGACGTATATTGTACGTGTCCCTGGTCCACTCTTCCAACGCTTTCTCATCTTGCTTTCTCTTACATAGTGGGTAGCATCTTTTCTTGGGGATTCTGGGACGTCACCTGCTTCAAGGAAGTGCCTTCCGGTGACCCAGGAGTCCTGGACCCACTCTATAGCTTGCTTGCTTTATGGTCCAATTTGGGTATTATATGCATTATCCGTCGATATATACCCTCGCACGCATCCAAAACCAAAAGCACTACCACCACCACCTCGTACCCTTCCCAGCATTTCTCTCCTCATTGTCATTGTTCCCGTCCTTTTCTACATTGTCCCGTCTCTGGTGTTCGACTCTTCGCTCATCCGCACAAGACGGTATTGCCTATTTTGTCCGTGAGATCATCAGACGAACGGCTTGATCTCGCCTAAAACAGCAATTAAATATAATAAGAGACGCTGGACAATAAAAAAAACATTCCGCGTCAAATCATAACAAGGCAAACACCCTTGTGCTCCTGGTGCTGTTATTTCAAACATCTCTTGTCTTTAAACCACAACAATCTCCCCCTCAACTCGAGTCTACATCACTCTTCCTCCGCTGCAGAGACGAACCTACCCCTACCTGCCATTGGCAGCGATCAGAAATGCCTTTAGGACGCGCTGCTACTATTTATAATTTTGGAGAAAACTCCAACGTGAGCCATTCGCATTTGCTTGTCTCTTACGCGTTGTTAACACTCGTTCACCTCGTGTATAGCCCACCACACCACCCCGAGCATCCACCTCCACAGCTCCAGCCTATTCCCCCCTGGACCAACGCTCCCCATCCGCCGAAACAGATGCCACAGAGTCTACCGAACCCGATGACGCCCAAGAAACCAACGCCGACCGCCATGCTAAGCTCTTGCGCAATGACATCAAAGTCCGTGACTTTGCAACAGAAGAACGAAACGACCCTCGCACAAATCAGCTCCCCATTCGCTTTGATCCCTACTACTCCCTGGCCGTCTACGAATATTGGTTGACACAGGAATCGGCGGATGTCGTGCGTATCCCGGTCATGTTTCTTCCCTTGATATTCAGCCCCGTGTTGAATCCACCTTTTCCGATTCCACATGGGGGTGATATTACTACGACTACGGCCTCTGATATCGAGCGGCTGTTCAAAAGGACTCCTGCAGAGTGGGAAAAGCGTTTTCGAGAGATTTTCCCTTCTGCAAGGCTCGAGCCTGTGTTGGATGGTCGAGAGGATCCTTGGAAGAATGCGGTGATAATAGATTGGGAGGAATATAAAGAGGCTGTTTTGCCGCTTTTGAACGAAGTTTTGGGTTTGGGGGTTGATAGGTCGAAGGGAAAGGGCAAGGGCAAGGCGAATGTGAAAGGAAAGGGAAAAGGCAAGGGAAAAGGAAAAGGAAAGATGAAGCAGGAAGAAGAAGAAAACGATTCTGAAGAAATCATTTCGTTGCCTCGTCCGCCCCAACACAACGGGGACACCGTTTTAACGTCCATAGTCCAAGAGAGAAACAGCATCTTTACCAAGATCGTGCAGATGAGAAAGCTGGCGATGGAGAAGCTTTTGGAAAAATGGAACGAGAGGTTGCAGAAAGAGGCGGAAGAGGCTGAGGAAAAGAACAAGAAGAGGAGGAGGAAGACGAAGAAGAGCGACGGGCCCAGTCAGTCAACTGCTAGGAGCATCATCCGGACTCGAAACCAAAAACGAGAAGACGAAAAGGTTTTCGCCATTTGGCACGACGAGATCACTCAGGACATCGTGAAGCAGCTCGAAAACTCGGATGCGAAGCGCACGGCAGGTTTGCAGAAGAGGACTGGGTTCTCGAGCCAGTTGAAGGAAGATTTATGGAACATGCAGGTCAAGTCCAAGAAGGATTGGATAGAAGAGATGTTAACAGATCCCAAAGGCGAGCTTGTTCAATTTTTGAGGATTCTTCTAGGCCTCGAACGGACTGAAACCCCGATTGCGAAAAGGGACATTGAGACGTCCGATCTCTTTGCATCTTCTTCTACGAAAACTTTGGAGGACGACGACGACGACGATGACGACAACCACGACATTGAGCGCTTTATCCCACTCTTCCTATTCCCCTTTCTCGTCGGATTTGCACCTCGCGTTGCTCCCGTACCCGGTGATATCACCACCAAACTCATGCAGATCGGCTGGATCACGGAAGAAGAACGTCCAAGATGGTTCCCCATGGACGATAAAGCACATGATGCATATGTGGAAGCGAGAGAGAGGGATAATGGATTGCGCAAGCTCGTGATTACGAATTGGGAGGGAGAAAGATGGGAGGAAATTCTTGGGAGGAAACCTTGGGAGACGGCGCAGGACAAAGATGTCAAGGACGAAGACGCGCAGAGCGAGGCTGGAGAGGACGACACAGACGCAGAAGATGCGCAAACAAAGGATGCAGTACCCGGAAACGCGGAGAACGACGATGATACAGAGTCAGTGGCTACCGAGGCACCAACTGAAATGGACGTTGATGCCGAAGAGCCCGAAATACAACAAGAGGCACGCCCTAGGTATCCACCACCTCCAACCGAAAAGGAACGAGAAACACTCCGTGCGTCGATGTTGGGTGGTTATGTGGTACCAGTTCGTGATCTCTACAACAACGTCAACTTTGGGTTCCGCCGCCACGAACGTAACACAGATGGCGATGCTGTGCCCGAGGAAGCAGTGCAACCGAGTGAAGTTGAAGCTGGCGTCGACGAGGAAGAGGACTATGAGGCAGCCCTCAGAGCGGCCAAGGCGGGCAAAGCTCGTGAGATTAGTCCCACTCCCAACTCTAGGAAGAGGTCAAGTGATCATGAGCAAGTTGACGGTCTTGAGACGAAGAAGAGACGGTTGGACTCTTCAGCTGCTTCCGGGTCAAATTCTGCTGAACAGGGGCCATCCTCTTCTACTAGTACCCAAGTGCTCGACGACAGCGATGCCGAAACCGAGGCTCCTACTAGGTCACCTACGCCAGTTGATGCTCGTCCTATAGCACAACAGGCTCAGCCGGCTGTTAACCGATACACGAGAGCAGCAGCGATGGAGAGGTCAATGGAGGAAGGAATGCAGCGCGGAAATCCTGGTCCTGGTGTTGGTCCACCACGTAGGGGTTTGGCCAGGACTGAAACAATGGTTGGATTCTGGTAATGTGTCATGTATCTTTACAAGTAAATAGACGGATGGATGTACAAGGGTAATGTATAACAATGATTTACAAAGGAGTCTAGCTTGAGGGCCGGTTGATAGAATCCGGAAATATCGGGAAAATAATATATGTTCAACTTTTTTCGGCTTCGTCCGTTGACTCGTCTCTTTCCTGTCTTCATCATGTCCCAACCTCGACTCAGTACTTTGTTTCCCGCCATAACCATCCAGATTCATAAAGACTCATGATGCGTGTAGTATTTGTTACTGGGAACGCAAAAAAGTTGAACGAAGTCAAGGCTATTCTTGCTGATGGACCGAATCCTATTGAAATAGACTCTCAAGCCCTTGATAGTAAGTTCTATTCTGCGTCCTTGTTCAATTGACACGTTATCTATGTAGTCGATGAAATCCAAGGAAACACCCAGGAAGTGGCCAAAGCCAAATGCCGCCGGGCAGCAGAGCTGGTAGGGGATATTGCTCGCTAATATTATGACTCGACCTGATCAAGATAAACATGCATATCTTTTTATCAGCTGGACGGTCCCTGCATCACAGAAGATACCGCACTATGTTATGAAGCGCTTAACGGTCTTCCTGGTCCTTTCATTAAGTATTTCCTCGCGGACATCGGTCATGAAGGGTTAAACAATCTTCTCGTGGGATTTCCATCCAAAAATGCCTGGGCACTGTGCACGTTTGCGTATTCCGCGGGGCCAGGTATGTTCTTCCATAATTCTAGCCCATCTTGGAATCGTTCATGGTTGGCTGATGGTCCGTTCCCTCATTCAGGCTCGGAACCAATACTCTTTGAAGGTCGGACAGATGGCAAGATCGTCCCTGCTCGTGGGCCGCCGGGCTTTGGATGGGATGCAGTATTCGAGCCTAATGGGACGGGATTAACGTGAGTAATACATACTTTGCTATTGTCAATGACATTCCCTTCCGACAAGTTTAAGTAACATATACTGAATGACCATTATACCAGTTATGCTGAGATGCCTCCAGAGCAAAAGAACAAACTCTCACACCGATATAGAGCACTCGAAAAGCTCCGTCAGTATCTCCAATCACAAAATTCTTAGAGTTTCGTCTTTGGGTATTTTGGGAGTAGATTGCTGTAGTCTTTGCTCATTTCCTTCGCTCTATCTTCGCAATATTTGATGAAGCAACGGCCCGGGACCGGGAGAATTTGTGACTGTTAGTGAAAAAGGGAAGAAAGAAGTAACCGTTGATTTCTTGACAGGTTGGGCAATCTCTAAGAAGCATTTGTGGCACATGAACAGTGGAGGGTGAGATCTGTCCCAATCTCGTGCATTCGGTGAAAGGATCTTTATGGATCTATACCCCGATAATAGCAGTGGCGCTTCTTCCTCTCAGAAGCAGCACAATATGTCGAGTGGTACACCTTCTTTGGAAACTTTGAATTAACACGACACAAAGCAACCCACGTCACGGTCGATAGCGGTTTCCACAGGCTCGAGGTTATCCCCTGGCGTTAGCAAATAATGCCTGGGCATCGATCTCATGAATCTATGACGGGAAACATCTTCACGCGTTGTATATTGGATGGCTAAAAAAAAACTTCTGACGTTCAGATTTTGGGATTGCTTGTGTTGGAGAAAAGCCTATCCGACACTCCTCGTGTTCCAAGGAAACCTCTTGATCACAGCGGCGATCCTCGTGCTTCTGTGAGTAGCACTTTAACGCCAACACGGTGAATCTAAGCGAGAATCATCCAGCGGTTTGGCAATCGCATCCGAAATTTTGGTGGACTTGACGCTGTATGGGGTAGAAGACTGTGATAACCAACAAAGAAAACATCTATTCCTCTGTATTATCGATAGATTGCCACCCAAGCTTTCAATGACAGGGAACGCCGAGGACGTCGACACGGCTTCGAATATCGTTGAAAAGTGGTTTTTAAAACTGGTAATGACGATTGGCTCTTCATTTTGCATTTCTCGGTCCCAGTCATTCTCTGGTTGCATGTGGCAAGAATCCTGAGCTTCTTTAATAATTTGAATGAGGATGACATGACACGCGGTTCCAAGATCCTATGAGATCTCTTTAAATAACGACAGAGTATCTATACGCGTTTCTTTCTTTCCTTACCTCCCTTCACTCACTCGCCCCACATGTCGGCCAATCACAATCATAATAACGCGCTATCTTCTGATTCTCCTCTATTGTCTCTTCCTTCATTTCCGCCACTTCCAGGACCGAGGGTGGACGTTTCACAGATACGAGGCAACGTCTCTGATCAAAGCAAACGCCTCGCAGTCAATATCTTCTCCCACTTTATCGGTGCAAAAGAGCAATCTTTTGGTGCTGAGGTCGGTCAACGCCTCAGGCTCGTCGAGATGAATGTCTGGGTCCGGAACGGCAAGGCCAGCCAGGCACAAACTGTTTTTGAGATTACGGTTGCAAAAGGTAAGGACCATATTCATGATATGCTTAATCTTAATGCGACTGATATCGACTGCCGCAGACATGTGCAATATCTTTGGGACTCTTCATGGTGCCTGTGCAACGTACATTGTCGACCCGTAAGTAGTCTTTCTCATTCTAGTGTTCATTCAGACCATGTGGTCCCTCTTCCTAGATGTTCCGTCTCCGCGCTTGTCGTTCTGGGAGCTGCTATGGGTGTCGATGGCACTGGCGTTTCCCAGTCCATGAACCTGATCTGGCATCAACCCGCCAAAATGTCAGTTATTTTTTCCTCGTAATCTCAGGCGATTAATGACGCCCTTTGCATCTTAGGGGAACGAAGCTGCGAGTTGTTTCGACTTCTGTCTATATCGAAGGCCGTATAAGAACTTCGAGATGCGAGGTAATTGCCGCTCTTCTATCTCTTCACATCATTCTTCTTACATGGCTCTTCGTCTTCCCTTTTACGACAAATTTTTTTTCGGCATCTAAACCATGATTTAGCTATGGGGGTTGGATGATGACAAGCTTTATGTCTCCGCCGTACATTCCACCGTCAATCCCAACGGCTCTCGAACGTCCATTGAAAGTAAATTATAAGTTATCATTGTTTAAATCCCACTGCCATCCCCTTCCATTTCTTCAAAGTGACCCGTTTTGAGTCACCATCTTTAATTGTCCATTCATTCCCATGTCCTTGTTTTCAGGGCTGAGACCATTAAGTCCTCTCAGTCTCACAGTTCTATCCCGCCTTACCTTTCCATTCATTACTTCATTGTGACTCATAACTTTAAACCTATGCCCTTCGTGATTTCTTTCAACATTCGCGTTTCAAGTCCACTGTACCATACTGTATGTCACCTCCGAATACCGGAGCTATAGACTATCACCATTTTCCCGCCTTTGCAACCCAGTTGCGCTCCAATTGGTCTTTATAATAGTATGTACTAATTTCGACTCCGTATCATTGTTTTCCGAATTCAAAATCCAGTTTGCTCTCCATATCATGCCTGACGCCTAGTAGCACTGTAGCAGTCATCCTGCAGACTTCCACGTTCCATTAATACTTCTCGGCCAGCTCTACAAGTCTTCCGGCAGGTCGGAGTTTCGCAATTATGATTAGAGTCCTGGTCTTGATCTTGGGAAATTGTACTCTTTTTCCAGGAACATAGCTACACATGTTTGTCGCGTTGATCATCTTCTAACCATTGACTCTCAGAACTTGGGCCTCGTTGTCTTTACCGGCTCTGGAAGTTACGACTCCAAGAACGGATCTAGAAGTTTATCATAATACGTCGAACGTATGGCGGACCTTATGTCAAATCACAATTCAGTAGTCTGCTTTGGTAAATTCCAGCTGACAGATCTCTACCATGATCTATTCAAGTTCTGAAAGCAAATGCCATGATGACATCAAGAGATCTACTCCGCAAAACAAGCAAGCAAATGACCCTGACAGTGGGAGTCTTGTTTATGACTCGAAGTTTCAAGGATAGGATCGTGCCTCGGTACGTCTAGTTCACTTGATTGCAGGGTACTTGGCTTTTGGCATGTCTAGCACCGTCTTGGTCGATGAGCGTCAAGATCATCAAGTGGGTCCCATCATTCTGGCTTCAATCATCAGTCTCAGTTATATGGACCAGATAAATAGATTCTACATGCTCATAACTTCGTGATTAATTATGCCTATGGCATCTGGACTGCAGCGTCTCATCAAGCGCTATAGCCCAAGTCCAAGTCCATCGACCCGCGTTCAGCGGTGAGTATCCACTTAAAATACTTGGAAACGTGATGATATATTCGCATATCTTGGTTGATGACCAGGAACGCATAGGTTTATCCCGCCTCTGCAACAAAAAAGATCGTTGAGTCGGACACCGTCACCGAAGGATTGCATCAATTCCATCTTTTTGTGTTCGGAGTTGTGCTGCTGAGGGCGCTCCTGGTACAATCGCTTACTGCAAATATGTGGATCGGCGTTTCAAGATGTATGACTCCATGTACTTGTCCTCCGGAATGCACTTAACCTTTTTCTTCGTGTCGCCCGTCATCGCGTCATCGGTAAACATAGTTTGATGCCAAAGAACGTACTAGAGCGACTAATGATAGACATAAATACGCTAGTCGCTATGGAAGGGCTTGTCGAAACCGCTATCTTCCACAAGCATGCTAAGTTTCTCTCACGCACCACGTCTTGGAGAGCCCATGACGCTCGAAACAGTTCAAGGAAATATATCCGCTGAACAGAAAAAGCTCTGCGAACGACTTCTGGCTTATTTTGTTGGAACGTCGGAAACATCTTACGGCGCAGACATCGGCGAAGGGCTCAAGTTGAGTCGGATCGATGTATATCCTCACCCTCAAGCTACAGGTCCGCAAGATCCTTTTGCGTTATCATTGGATCTTTCTGAATCTTCTCCAGATTATCGAAACCAAGATCAGACTTCTACAGAATCCCTGGATTTGGAAGCTCGGACGGTTTGTGAGATCACAGTGACAAAAAGTACGTACCAGCCATTCTCCAGGGCACTCGTTATCACCATCACTTCCGAGGGAATGAACGAGGATGAAACTCCGCGATTTTCATATCTCTCCTTCCATCTCTCAGAATCTGGAGCAGGGGCAGCAGCTGATCTTTGTCTGTCAGAAATGTGCAACGTTCACGGCACTCTCCATGGCGGATGCGCTATGTACCTTATGGACCCGTAAGTTTCCAGTAAATTTCGTTCTCGGGACTTCATAACGAATATTCCCTGTGGGGATCTTTTTTCGACTTTTGTAGGTGTTCTGTTTCCGCTCTAGTTGCCCTCGGAGTTGTTGCCGGCACAGATGGATCTGGTGTTTCTCAATCAATGTTCACTCAGTGGCATCGGCCCGCGACCGAGTATGCTTTCGTTTTATCTTCGAGTTCTCACTCCTGAGTCTTTCTTTTGTTATCAGAGGTGCTCAGCTCAATATAATATCAACGACCGTGGCATCGAATGGATATATACGTTCTTCACGTTGTGAGGTGATTCCCAAATCCATTGACCTCCAGACATGTTCAACGCTGATAATTGTTGACGTAGATTCGAGACCGGAATACAAATGTACTATACGTCTCTTGCGTGCACTCTATTGTCAATGTCGGGTCAAAGTATTCCAAGCGAAGTTCAAAGGGCAGCCAATTGCCTGCACCCCTGCTGGGATCTAAGCTATGATGAAGTGAAACCCGTTAACGGACAGGTCGTTCTGTTTGTATTTTTAGTCGCGTTTAGCCTAGATCTCCATAATGTCTATATCTATGTATGCTTCACGAACTAATGGAATGTTCAGGGAGATAGACAACCAGATTGCACATCTATGGAGCTGCCTCCGTAGGCCGAGGTACAGCTAGTCGTTCATGAAGCCTCTTCGGATTTAACCATTTGGTTTTGGACCGAAGGGAGTGCACGTGAATAGGGGTTTCTCACTAAAAAACACTCATAAGTTCATGAGCACGCAGTTCCTATCCTATCCTTACACTTTTCTAGAAGCTTGAGGGGCGTTTGTCAATTCGCACTCAGGACTAAAGCTATTAATACAAAAGTCATCGAACAAATAAAAACTGGTCATGACTACTAGAAGTACACTGTCAAAGTTCCTTCCTTTCCTTCATCCCAGCATCCTGACTACAAGACTTGCCCAACGTTAACATGGACAGCTTTCACTTGTGTGTATCTAGAAAGGTACTCAGACAAAGTAAGGACATCAATTATTCGGAAAACTCACAGCTCCAACGCATACTCCCCAAGCTCACGTCCTATACCCGACTGCTTGTACCCTCCGAAAGGAATTGCATAGTCAAGCCATCGATAGCAGTTAACCTGAAGAACAAGTAAATCGCTCCGCAGTCATGGAGCATTAGCACTGGACTCACCCAAGCTGTCCCTGCTTCTAGTGCATGAGCAACCCTGATACATCGACTAGTATTCTGAGAGAAAACCCCGCATGCTAGACCATATGATGTATCATTGCCCATTTCGATCGCCTCTTTAGATGAATTAGCGTCAGTTGACGTGTTTCATACTTTTAACCCGAGTCCATTCGTAATCTCCACTAACCTTCTTCTGTCTTAAATTTGATGACGGAGGCTACAGGACCAAAGATTTCCTCTCGGACAATTTTCATGTCGGGTTTAACTTGGGTAAAGATGGTAGGCTTGACATAGAACCCTTCGGATCCGATACGGTCTCCGCCTGTCAAAACTGTTGCACCATCCGCCTTGCCCGAGTCGATGAAGCCCATAACGCGCTGTAATGTGCATTCCGGTCTATGACGTCGGCACGGAACAAGAAAAGGATTTACCTTGAATTGATTCTCGGAAATTTGAGGACCGTGCACAGTTCCTGATGAAAACGGATCACCACACTTGTTTACCATGTTCTCGGCGTATGCAGCTAGTCCTTTCATGAACGCATCGTATATACCTTCTTGGACGAAGATTCGGGATCCTGCAACACAGGTCTGGCCTGTTGATAATGTCATGAAGCTGAAGCGCTTGGCTGTGGATAAGAAACATACCCATATTGTTGCTTGAAGACATAATATACAGAGTAAGAGGAGAGGCTCCGAGAACAATATATACTTACAAAATTCCCGAAGCTGACCACTTTACTGCTTGCTCGATGTCTGCATCGTCAAAAATGATGTTAGGACTTTTACCACCGAGCTCCAGGGAAACAACTTTTAGGTTAGACTTGGCGGAAGCCTCGAGAATCTTTCGGCCGGTGAGAGTACTTCCCGTGAAGGCGATTTTCCTAATCAACGGATGATGAGAAAGAGCGTCTCCAACAGTGTTCCCTGAGAAGAATCTGATGAGTTTGGCGCTCAGATGTCGGTGAAAATGTAGTACCGTATCCGTTGACAATGTTTACGACGCCTGGAGGAAAGCCGGCTTCGTTAAGTAATCCAGCGAATTTGAGGGCAGTAAGGGGAGTAATCTCAGAGGGCTGGAAAGTATTTGTGAGCAGCAAGTCCATCAAAACGCAAAGAATACGTCACCTTGAGCACAACTGCATTTCCAGTCGCTAAAGCTGGTCCTAGCTTGAAGCTGAGCATATACTGCGCGATGCCGTAAGCGTCAGACGTAGAACAGGTAAAACTTGCACACAAATGGGCTATTCCACGGTATGACACAAGCCTGACGTCCAAGGCGTTAAGGCGTAGCGCGCAAAAGCGGATATAAACATACTACGACACCGAAAGGCTCATGTCTCGTATACGCCATCTTCTTTTCGGTTGTCTGACAAGGTATAGATGGTTGAAAGACAAGTGTAAAACAAGATTTCAATGCTCACTTCGATGGTCTTGCCATGTATCTTGTCTGCCCATCCTCCGAAATACCTGAAAAGAGCAATTGAGTTGGCTATTTCAGCTTTGGTGGACGTGAAAGGTTTGCCTATAACAGGATATGAGCAAGTGTGTGAAGGACAGTGTTTTGAGGCATAACACTTACCAACATTCATACACTCAAGTGCGGCAAGCTCATCAGAATTTTGCTCAATCAGGTTCGCGAGCTTCGTGATCATCTGCCCTCGGGTGGATCCAGGAACTTTCAGGCCCCAAGACGTTTTGTAAGCCTAGGTCCAATGACTGGTCGGTCATGAGAAGGTAACGGACCTGCCAATGTCTCACCTTGGTTGCTGCTTCCACTGCTAAATCGACGTCCTTCGCAGCACCAGCACAGACCGTGGTGATCACCTTGCCGGTCGCTGTATCACGGAATGAGATTAGGGTGATGCACAGTCCCGAGACCCGACGCACATGGGTTGATAACACTGTAAGAGAGCATCAGAGCAGTTTCATGAGGATTTCAGGCTTGAAACCCACTCGATAGTACCTCCTTCCACCGGTTTCACAAACTGTCCATTGACGAAGAGGCCGGTATTGAGAGAGACCGTACCCTTGTACAGTTCCTTGTCAAGCTCAAGTTTGAATACGTCGGTCATTTCTGAAGTGGAGTGCGGTGAGAGAATGTGTAAACGAATCTTTAGGCCTTATATATGTTTGAGGACCAGATGACTACAAGTTATTAGAAATTTCTTCTGGTGAGACAAGCCGCTTTAAAAAATAGCCCAGTACGTACCCCATTTCATGATGTGACAACAACGCACGCGCACTAGGGATAATTGTAGTGAAAAGCATAGCAAACGAAGTAATGACGGTCGCCGTCGAAGTGTGCCGGATTTGCCCGGCGCTTATTCTCAAATTTTCAAAAACTTGGAAATTTCACCAATTTTACTACTAGCTAGCCACCAGGATCTTTTTTGCCTTTACCTTGAAACCCTCAACCTCAATGAACGCCTATGCAGTTACTTTCATGCCCAGAAGGTCGTCGTGTCTTCCCTTCCTACTGTCAAAGATGCTATGTAGAACTCGGAAATTTAATGATCTAGTGCAGAACTCGTTTCGAACCAGCATATTTAGGAACTATCCAGCGTCATAATCGAAGAACGGTATTCATTTGCATCAGCCTTCCAGCCTTCCATACGGTTCAAAGTGACTACATACATGGTCATATTTTGGTATGGACGAGTCCCCTAGTCCGTAAGTAATAATTTATTCTTAATTTCTCAAAAGCTGTAGAGATCATAGCCCTTTTCGTCTGAAAGCTATGCATATGTGACAAACATCAGGACATCGTCCGCGGTGTACATAAACGAATCGTGGAGCTTGGTACGTGTATCTCTGAGTTTGCCTCTGCAATGACTGATTCTCTTCATACGGTCCATCTAGAATCTGCTCTTGCAAGCGTTGTTCGCAATGTCAACCTGTATCCTACAAGAGCGGAGATTACTCGTGTTTTCAAGTTTGCTGTGAAAGCCGGACAAAACCAGGTTGTTATCGATGGTCTCCCTAGGGTTATGGAAAAGCAGTCTTTGAGGTAGGCCGTCGCCATTTATGCAGTGACGGCTCACTTCGATGGATATTTTGTTGTCAGGGTGGATGGGGTAGGGGATGCGACCATTCACGACGTTACGATTTCGAATTCACCAACACCTCCTGTGCCACCCAACTCTGCTCTTGATGCGCTTCACTTAGAGAAGGAACGTGTCCAGAAGGCATTAGAAAGATCGAAAAGGTCTCAAACTTCTCTCGAAAATCTGTTCGGCTCCATGAACATCCAACACATTAACGTCGAAAACCTAGGCAACATCATGCGAAGTTATGACACAGCGGGAGAGGAACTTGACGA
The DNA here is from genome assembly GCA_037954225.1 of Stygiomarasmius scandens. NCBI lineage: Eukaryota > Fungi > Basidiomycota > Agaricomycetes > Agaricales > Campanellaceae > Stygiomarasmius > Stygiomarasmius scandens. Next base: position 128,448 of record JBANRG010000002.1, on the reverse strand, counting down.
AAAAATTATCGAGTTGGAGGGGAAGATGAAAGAGGTTGATGCGAAGATAGAGCTGGAAAACCAGAAGACAGTCGGTCTTCAGCACCAGTCTCGGTCAGGTTATATGCGAGTGTCGGTCGCGGTGTTTGCTACTGTTGCGGGCGACGTCGAGCTAGTTTTGACGTACGGTGAGTTTTTTGTCCACACCGCCCTCTACCCCTATTAACAATGCTGCAGCTTGTAACGGATTGAAACAAAGTTGGAAGGCAGGATACGACATTCGCGTAGACATGACTGCCTCTGAAAAACAAGTTACTTTACTTTACAAAGCTATCGTTACGCAAGAAACGGGGGAGGTAGGCATGCTAATTGTAGTCGCGATTTGTCTCCTGACATGATTTGTTCAGACTTGGGAAAATGTTCCGTTGACTCTCGACACTACAGTACCGACTTCTGGTGCAAAAATCCCTTCTCTAGCAGTATGGAGAATAGTAGAACGCCCTAACAGCAATTGGTATAAGAAGGCTAAAGCCAAAGGCCCTACTGTGTTATCAGCCAGCGTTGATGAGTCTCGCCCTGCTAGCAGCCAAACATCGATTTCTCTTCCCTTGCAGGAAGAACTCGGCCTATCTCTACTCTCCGCGTCTGTAGTGGAAAAGGGGGAGCGTTTGGATTCACTTGCGAGCACAATAACGTCAAAGGGCCATGTTAACGCAACCTTTCGAGTTCCTGGCCTTGTCACCATTCCTTCAGAAGATACCGAGCATACCTTTACCATTGCAGAGCTCAAGCTGGACGCTGCAATTACCTGGGCTATAGCTCCTAAGAAGGAGGCTAGGGTAATCTTCAAAGTACGTCTGTGGTTACCACATGATTATGCTTATATCAACACCGTGCTTGAATAGGCAAAGATAGCTAATTCTTCCGAGTATATGTTGCTAGATGGACGCGGCAATGTCTATGTTGATGGAAGTTACATATCTCAGATAGATGTGCCGCTCGTCAGTCCCTTTGAAAGCTTTGACTGCCCGTTAGGGTACGTGCTTACTCTCTGAAGTTCTACTATTATGCTTCAGTTTTAATTTTCTTCCAGTTATGATCCTACCGTACGGGTTACGTACAATGATATCAGAAAGAAAGAATCTACTTCCGGGTTCTACAGCAAGACCAAAGAGCACCTCTTTACCCAGAACATAACTATACACAATACCAAAAACAGGCCAGTCCCGGCACTCAAAGTCATTGACCAGATTCCCGTTTCTGAAGTTTCCGGAGTTAAAGTCAGACTGATCAACCCACCTTTGACGATTCCTGACCTGACAGCTGGTTCTAATGGAGTTGGTGCAGATTCTAACGCTGCTGCTGAAGCAGGAGATGACGAAGTCACTAAACCTACCGCCAAACGGTCGAGCGTCGCAACCTTAACCACTTCGTCGGCTAACAAGTCGATGTCTGCCAGTCAACCCTCGGCTCCCAAGGTCAAGGTATCCGAGGGTGTCATTGCGCAATGGGATCGCACGGATGAGCCAGGCGTCGAGTTGGAAACATTGGGCTCGGATGGAATAATAAATTGGATATGTGCGATACCAGCACAGTCAACCACGGATTTGGTGCTGCAGTATGAGATTCGCGTGCCAGCAAAGATGACTGTGTCCTTCTCTGGTTTCCGACAAGAGTGAAGGCGTACAGTTGTCTGCTTGTATTATATCACTAGTATTGACTGTGTATCGACGGTTTTGGATCCATAGTCTTCCGTTTGACGGTCAATGTAGATTGCATTATCTCCTCTATTGTGGTTCACTTTACCCATTGCGCTAACATGGCAGGCTGATAAATTCTAGCCTGAAAAGCTAGCAGAGGAAAATATTCGGACTTACTGGACTTTCGCATATGAAACTCAAACTAACGCTTTCATACTGCCTCAGACTGCCCCGAGATTCCCAAGACATAAACACACTCGATATCTCTCTCCTGGACGCTCACAGTCCTTGTCCCGAAAGTAGAAAGTCCGATTCTGCCTTACTGCCTTGGTCGTTTTTAGCTTCTTTTTCACTGGCTCTGTGAAATGTTGACGCTTCAAGATCGTCGGGTGGGACACTTTCGCCTACCAGAATCCGGCTGGGATGATCAGTTTCTATGGGAAACATAAAGTGGACCCACAAACCCTTGCAGTGGGCCCACTGACCTGTTTTCGGACAAGAGGTGTATGAAATCTTTCTTGCCATTCTCCCCTTATTGTCAACCAACTTCAGGCCAGGCCAGGTCTTTTGTACTTCATTTCTGTCTTTCACCACTGTTCTTAAGGAGATGTTGGGTACAATAACTCAAACAAATCGCCTCTCTCCCTCGAATACCTATTCATGAGTTTTGCTCCCTTTCTCTGCGATTTGCAATGGACTTGGCCGATTAATGTACGGTCTAGTCTTGGAGTACCCCATCCGGCATCAGCCTGGCCTCTTTCACTATTTGCGGGGTCACTTTCACCATGGGCTCCGTTTTTGCACAGTCGTCCATCGCCATCTTTACACCATATAACTAGGCCACCTCATCCCTTTTTGGGATTCCCGTTTGGCCATAACCAGCCTGTGTCCCAGCCTACTGGGTACACAGCAGGTACACAATATCGCCCGAATTCCGTCTATGGCCATAGGGCGTCATCTCGAGAACCTTTCCCTAGCACTCCATTTGGTGCCAGTCCAGGGCCTGCTCAAGCTGCTGTATCACAACGTGCTCCTGGGAGCGCTGATTTCTATACACGCTATGCTGGATCGACACCCGGTCCATCTCGTGCCAACGTCTCTACTCCTGTTCCTAGCAGCAATCCTGCTGTTAATTTCCAGGGCGATTCTAATAGTCCTTTGGCTGGACCTGTACCCCAATATCCACCATTTAGTCTCGCTACACCTCCGCTATCTGCTGCTGCTAGTCCTGAACCTCTTGTGTCCGAGTCTCAGGCTCGTCAGGCTCATCAACACGGCAAACTCAACAACAGTAGAAATGCGGGAGCTCTCGATTCGTCTTTCTTCCTGCCACCGCCGAGTCGTCCTAGGACTTCTGGTCCTATTACTGTTGCTCCGCCCATCATTAACCCCATTCTCCGTCCTCAGAGCAGAAGCTCCTATCAAGTGACTTTGACATACTACATCCACTTGGTTTCACTCACAGCCAAGTTGGAAAGACACGGGAACCTCGTCGACAACTTTTTTCGGGAACAGGCTTTCTTTTTCGACCCCGTTGAACCCGATGGGTTGAAACTTTACCTAGAGAGTGACAACCCCAACGTGATTTGGTGGATGGACCGATGGGGGCCCATACCAATCGTACCAAACCATTGGCAAGTCTTGGGCTTCACTCGACCCAGAGAGGTCACTACGCCAAAGTTTGCAATAGTAGACGTCCTACAAGCAATAGCAAACTACTTTCAGCGAGAGATGACTAGGGAAGAGGTCGCATTGGCTCGACAGATGTTTGGAGAAAACGCGTTGCTCACTGAGAGGGATTGGAGGCGCGACCATGATGATGGGATACACTTGGACAATGATGATCCAGCTTACATGAGATGCGATATTCTTCGAGGCCGTCTGAAGTTTGGAGGGGTTTATGTACAGCAGACAGAAGACGGCGCGGGGAAGTTGACTGTCAAGCTGCTACCTGTGCGGAGAGTGCGGTTCGCGATATCATGACGTTACTTAGAATATCTTTGTATTGTATACTGTATGAATATAGTTTGGCAAGAAATAATTAGCGTACTTACAATCGTTGTTCAACAAGGCCATGTCGGGAGCAGTCGATGAGGCGTGAGTACGGAGTACCTGAGCACTGCCAATTGATGCGCCGCACAAGTACCTGACTTCTACCATGATGTTGCAGCCTGCTTTATCTTTTTTCTTTTGTTCTTCTCCAGGTTAAAGGCCCTCTTCGCGGACTTTCAATTAGTCTCAGAATCATAGCTACCACCTGGCGTCAATCAGCTTCCCTTAGCCGCATCTTTCTGGTTATCTCGGAATCGCTGGCGTAGTCTTCATCAAACTTAATCAAACATATAGAAAATGAGACTCTGACATCTTAACAAAGCTGGCTCTAATTGGAAGGTGCCCAAAATGGTGCGTCCAGCCTTGTCTTTCTTCCCCTCTTCCATTGTGTCTTGATAGGAGAGTGGCGCAATTTCCATTTCTAGGCTCAATACCAATTTTCCCTGTGCTTTTACGCTGAGCAATTGCTGTACGCAGTCCTCTATATAAGCCACGAGGGACTGCACCATTCTTTTTTTCAACTGCAATACTTCTCCGCACAATTCTTTCGTCCTCGATGAACCTCGCATTCTATCCGGAATTTTGCTCGCCTCGATGGACATGGCCTATCACTACTCTCAGCCCACCCTGGCCTTACTCTTCTTGGACTCCACCACAAGTAGTGAATGTACAGTACGGGCCAAACTTTTTTGGTGCCTCTCCCAGTGCGCCTGTGCAACTTGGAACACCTATGCAAACACCCCTGGCGTTACCGACCCCTAGGCAACCTGCTCAAGCGCCTTTCCAAGTGCGGCCGCATCCTCTTCTTTCTCGACAAGGCGACAATCCCTACGTGCACTGGGACATCATCAACCAACCTGAAGTCGGAGCCGACGTCCACAGTTCCACCACCATTGAATCTTTCCACGAGCAGGCATTTTACTACTCCAGAGGCGAGCCTCATGAAATATCTATATTACTGGATAAATTCTCTTTCCCGAGTAATTTGAATGATTGGATCTACAAATGGGGACCTATCAAAGTGATGCCAAACTACCACCGCGGTCTCGCTCCCTTATACGGGAATCGTGTTCCCAGGTTCACGATACGGGATGTCTTACAGGCTGTATGGCGTTACTTTTGCGAGCCGTTGACAGCCCAAGAGATTGCCTCGATGAATGTGTGGTACCCGGGTCACCTAGATCGGTACCGGTCGTTCAGGGAGCAGATGATCTTACGTCGGGGAGTGACAGACCCGTACAGGGTGTACAGACGAAGTGACATTCTAGGACAACGGATCCGATTCGGCGGTTTCCAGATTGTGGATGGTAGTTCAGATGACCCTCAAAGCTGGCGGAATAGCATCAAGCTAGTGCTTTTGGATGCATGAATAACTGTTTCACGAATCCCAAGAATTTCACACGTACTCTACGTTTCCGCAATGACTCGCATGACTGATGAATGACGCCGCTATCTATTTTATACTACTGTAGTACTAACCACTAACAACTTTATCTACCTTTTCACCTAGTCTTGTACTTTGATACTTAACTACGAATTTACTGGTTTTGATGGAACAATTTCTATTAAAATACTATCCTTGTCCGTAAAACAGGTTCAGGATACCCCAAGCCCTCATCTAAATCCCCATATGCCTGATAGTCATAATCATAGTTCTCGTACAATTGTAGCGTAATCAGGGTTCCGGATCTATCCGGGTCGTGGCTGAGAAGCAGAAGAGCTTCTTCAGTTATCTCTTCTAAATGCTGGGAGCTGACGGCGAGTTTCAAGATCATGAGGTTGGGGAGAAAGACGTCGCTTGCCAATTTGGGAGAGGAAGACGCCGAATGGCTGGCTGTGTGCCGGTCGGCATCGTGAACCCGACTGAAACTCTGTATGAATGTCTTGGTGATGACCCTTCGTTCTCCATCTCTAATTTTCCCCCCTTCGGGATACGGACTCGGGATCACCGTGTCTATGTCCAGATTAAGTATCCCAGTGTTCCTCTCATAGATCTCTAGATGTTCCAAAGAGGGAAGCATCCAGAGTAACTCGAGAACTTCCTCGTCTGTTGGTCCATGTAAATGGAGAAGACTGAGTGAAGTAATCATACACCTAGATCGTTCCAAAAATGGCCCGATCAGCTCCCGTGGCCAGTCAGATTTCCGAGTCAAGCTAGAAGGAGTGTCGCTATGGCCAGAGGGTGCCGAGGAGTCGGCCGATTCAGGATTTTGGGTCTGAACCAGGTCCTCTCGCTCACTCTCCAGCTCGTAGTCCGGGTAATAAGACCCATCTGGCACGTCGTATAGAAACTCGGAATCTGACTCGTAACCAGTGATCTGGAGCTTTTCGAGACGGGGAAGCGTCAACATCCCAAATACCAACCGAGCAATTGCAAAGTTATCTCCTTTGCCACTATCTCCCAAACCCAAAGAAGAATTTATCCTAAGCCTCAGCGTCTGCACGCCGTCAGCAATCACCCCCGGAACACCAAAGCTGATCTCTTCGTCACTCTCGCTAGTTTCCAGCTCGAGCTCTTCCAAATTTGTACAAAAAAACAAACACCTCGAGAGAATTTCCGCTGTATGATACGAGAGCTCGAGGTTTATCTTGGAGAGTTGGCCCCCAGGGAGACGGATCGACCTCAAATCTGATAGGTTGGTACGAAATTCTCGTAGCTTTGGCGCGTCGAGAAAGAGGTCCCCGACGTCTGGGTCGGCGTATCCCGCCGACTCAGCTTCGGGGTTTTCGAGAGTGAGGACGCAGAGAGAAGAAAGAAGGGGTAGATTTCCCTGAATATGGAAAAATACAGGATGACGATATATAGAGGGATGGACCTGGAGAGTAAGCTGGGAGAAACGATGAGAGTGAGCTGTGAGTGATTTAAGGGGTTTGATTCCTGGGTCGGAGGAAGACCACCATCGGACTCCAGAGAACATTCGGATGATCAGGTTCAGGGGGGTGTTGTAGGGCTGAGAGATGCTGAGGAGAAAGTCGAAGATGGGAGAGGTACGCCAGGCATCTAAGATGACCTGCATCGTGGACCACAGGCTAGGAGTAGATAGTGAGAGGGAACGCCAGGCGGAGCAAACGTGGCTCAGACGAAGGGGAGGAATACGGGTAACTAGCTCAGGCTCTATGTCAGTGCCATTGTCAGCGTCGTATTCCGATTGGTCTGGGTCTGGTTTGACCAGGAGAATATGTCCTTCAGCCGAGCATACAAATTCGAAGATTGATTGGACAATTTCCAAGGGCAGCCTACGTATGGGTGCGCTGAGGGACTTGTATCCCTCTATAGTGCGCTGGAGTGTCTGTTTCTGTTTCTTTAATTCAGCGAGTCTGGCTTCCTGTTCTTCGATAACCAGACGGGTGAGTTTAATCGATGATTCGCATTGTTGCAGCTGCAATCTGGCATCAAGTATGGGTTTCGATAGGTTATAATAGTCGGATGGGACTCCAAAACAATTTCTGAGGTGGCGTGCCAAGTCGTCCGGGTCTAGGTCGATGGGGGTCATTACTAGGAAAGCTGGGGGACAACTATAAATACTATACAAACCGGATTCAGTTAGGAAGACAAGAATAGCTAAAAAGATTTCTACCGAGAACTGGTCCGGCTCGGATAAACTCAGAATTGTATTGTTGCAGCGTGTCGTCAGCGTGTGACTGCAAGTTGATGCTTGTCGCAAATATGTTATAATTTTTTGTTTATTGCCCGGTTTTCTGGAAACGACTCTAAGGAAGTGAGGAAAGTAGTTTCTGATCCAGGACCGGCTTGGAAATGTGTAGGTAGCAAGATACCTTTTGTATGTGGTTCCAGTGAAGCAGGAGGAAGAAAAGAAGCTTATTTGACCACTGTGAGGCGTTTAGCGAATTGACAGCGAGAATAAGCGAATTGCTCGAGGCTACACGTGACCTGCTAAACATGTCTTCGCCCTCGTCATCCGCCGACGCTCAGGCTCAGCTCATCTTCGCTCCCAATGCTGCACACAACACGCTCTCTTTAACAACCATAAAATTCCTCTCCGCCTGCTTTGCAGGTGCAGTAGCTGGCATTCTGGGACTGCAGAACTTCTATGGATTCGCTTTATTCCTGGTCTCGACAGTATTCACTTCGTTTTCCATCTGGACCATTAATTGCGGGACGAAACCGGACAAATTTGTCCCTGGAGGTTGGAAGAGCATGATTAACCCCGGGACGGATAATGCTTTTACGTTTGTGTTGGTGTGGACGCTGTTCTACGGTGAGTAGTTTGGCGTTCTGTCATTGGCAACGTGTATGCTGACGAGTGGCCTGGCTTCTTATCGTTCTTTTCATGATAGGTATTGTGCATGGTACGTCTTCCCGCATGCTTTTGTCGCGCCATCTACTCATGTCTTCTCAGTGTATGACTGATATCAGGTCTTGGCCTGCAAACTGGAATGCGTCATTTGTACGATACGGAAAATAGTTAATGAAAGCTTTATACCCAACACATTACTTGTTTCTGAGGGTGCAGAGACGGTCGACGGTTGCCGGTTGCGTCCTAGAGATTTTTAGAATATGTTCGGCGGTAGCAGGAACCACAGAGTTACGTGCTCACTGTTAACGTTTCCGCTCCTCAGAAGTCAAGGTTTGCGTGTAGTGGTTCTGCTTGCACAACTTCACTCTGAGTTGGGCTGTGTGTTCAAAGGTGACGTGGGTAGGCGTATCGCAGATGGACTGGTAGGGCCTTAGATGTAGAAATATAAATATGGACCTGCATTCCTCGTGACGCCCCGTAATGAGTGAATTGCTTTCAGTAAAGTGATGTGGGACGCTAGTCGATGCATTCAGCAAGCGCGTGTCGGGATTGTGGGAATAATGCCTCTACTTCTACACTCGCGCTACCCGGATTTCGATGTATTAGAGCACATTAATTTGCATCCTGCAGAGTATCCAAGGAGCCTCGTAACTCAAAACTACACGAAGTATCACAAGATGGTGCCAGGAATAGCCCCGAGAGATCAGTGGTTACTAGCTTTTCTTTCGAAATATCTGCCTTCAAGTTGACCGCTGCAACTAACCCTGCAGACTAACAACGATGCGTAACCTCGGTGTTACAAGCTCAATGACCGACGCAAATGGCGAATTTCTACAGATAAGATACTCCGGTTTATCAGCACTAAAACCGCCTTACCAAGCTTCACCGAGCTCCCATGAAGCTGACAGAATGGCCCATTCTCTGGTATAAATGCGATGAATAGGCAAGTTTCATTTCTTCCATATCTCTTGACTGCTACGATGATCGCTTCTTCCGTCACAGATAAACCGGCAAGTTCAAGGAAGGGCATCGAGGCGCATGAGTTGACTGAGGCTCCTCTTGACCACTCCCCTCAACCCACTTTGTGCGAGGGATATACGAGTAATCCCAAAAAAGCAGTCATGCTGGATGAACCCCTGAATAGAAGCGAGTTCAATCAACTCGAGTTTTCAAGAACGCGAAAAAACCTTGTCTTGGGCGTTCTATCAGGCGCTCAATTTTTCGATATATTTAGCGCTTGCGCAGCAATTGTTGCTCTTCCTTCAGTCAGTTTGGTTATCTTCGAACGTGACGATGATTGACCTCTGATACAGCTCCAAGTAGATCTTGACTTCGCCGAAGGAACCATTCAATGGATACTTTCTGCATATACGTTAACACTTGCGTCTTTCATGCTAATCTCTGGCCGTATATCCGATATTTTTCATCCTAAACCGGTTTTCATCGTTGGGTTCATGGTTATTGGTCTACTGAGTATCCCAATTGGTGCCAGTGTGAATCCCATTATGGCTATCGTTTTAAGGGCAGCTCAGGGGATAGGTGTGTCTTCTCACCTGTGCTTTAGACCCAAGCTAATTTCCCGTCCCCGTTATCGTTCCAGGCGCTGCGATGAATATACCTTCTGCCATGGCCTTGATCACAATGACATTCTCTGAATCAGAACGTGGAAGAGCGTACTCAATCTACGGGGCTTCTGGCGCACTTGGCGGCTGCTTGGGTCTGATCATAGGTGGAATCGTTGCTAGCAAAGCTTCCTGGAGATGGGGTATGTGTATGGGATGTTCTTGTTTGCAAGTCTATATTGACATTTATCTTTAGTGTTTTACATCTTCGCAATCATAGTGATACCCTTTGCAGTTATATCCTGGTTCATTCTTCCTGGCGCTCCTCCTCCTGACGAGGAACATCATAAGAAAAGTCTCGACTGGCCGGGTGTCGCATCACTTACTGCCGGTCTCATCCTCTTCGTCTTTGCAATTTCTGACGGCAGCGCTTCCGGATGGAACACTGCTCGAGTTATTGCTCCCCTGGTCATATCCATTGTCATAATTGGCGCATTCTTGTTTATCGAGAGGATTGTCAAAGATCCAGCACTACCTCCTCGTACATGGACCAATAAGAACTTCACACCCCTCTTCTTTTACGGATGGACTCTTTATTGGTGGTTATTCGGGTCGGAAATGCAGCTTGTTCAAATCTTTACAGCGTTATGGAAGACATCTAGCCTTTCAGCTGCACTGAGATGTTTACCTCTTGGGATCTCTGGGGGGTTTAGCTCGTACCTCGCAGGGATCATTGTACCCGAATTCCCTAGACGTGTCGTACTTGTCGGAGCCCAGCTCTTCATGTGCATTGGGTCGATCCTATTCGCGCTTGCGGATAACGAAAGTAGATATTGGAGCTACATCGTTCCTGGGATGATTCTCGGCATGATTGGAGTAGGATTTGGTTATGTTGCAAGTACGATTACTGTCATGGAGGGTTGTAGAAAAGGAGAAGAAGGCGTTGTTAGTGCTGTGATGTATACCTCTTATCAAATGGGTGCAACATTGGGTTTGGCGATGGTAGCTTCGATTACGGTCGGGGTTAATTCAGGGCTTGGGGTTGATCCAAGTGCCACAGAATTGCTTCGGGGGTACGCAGCAGCGTTTTGGTCGACTTTGGGACTAAATGGGGTTGCTATTTTGATTACGGTGATGTTTGTGCGAAATTGAAAAGTCTGGAGAATTCAAAAGGTCATGAAGCTTCATACGAGGGTTAGCTGAAGGGAGGAATGAAGCATGTGGGTATCTAATGACTGTTTTCGTGAGGTGAAGAGCGTTGAATCGTGATCGAGTACAGATTTTCATCTTGTTTATCATCTCCACCATTCGACATGTCATGATCATACTCTTCGTTTTCTATCCACACCGCATTAAGGAAACTTGGCCAGAGCTTGGGCCAGTTTAATTTAAGAATGGCAGGTCCACGGGTGTTATAGAACATCGTTCTCGTGAGTCATTTTATCACCAGTGTAATGTAACCAAGAACGGCTGTCTCTTAGTATTCTAATGTTTTCTATTTATCGGAAGGTGGATCTGGATGAAGAGCACGGGTTGGCCTAACTCGAGAAGGCCAGGTCACTCAGCGTCTATATAATATCGTTCTCATTCTCAGTCCTCTCATTACAACGGCGAGATAACACAAATGTAAGGTCTTTTCCCTCTTAGCGTTTCCACTTGTGCTGAGAACTCATGCGATAGATGAGCAACACGACGTCTGAAGTGCCTTTACTCTGGGTTGGCAACCCAGACTTTCGAGGAACTTATGGCATTTTTTCACTATGTCTCAACACAATGATCATTAGTGTTTGGAGTGCGATTCACTTTGACATTCCCACACATCGTCCCCCCAAAATCCGTTCCTTCACGAAGAGTGTCCTTTGGATGCTCGCAGCGCTTTTTTCCCCGGAGCTACTCTTATTCATCGCTTTCAATCAAAGGGGAAATGCAAAAGGCGTCGTTGAACATGCTACGAGATATCTTCCCGCGAAACAAAAGTCACAGTCGAAAAGCTTTTTCAAACAAAGGTTTAGTTTTTGGAGAAAGACAGAGGACAGGTCGAAGGTTTGTCGTGCACATTGCGAATAACTCTTTATTGATTCACATTTTCCAGCTGTTGGAGGAGAAATCGGACGTAGAGAGCTCCTCCATGAACTCGAGGCCACTGCGAAGACATGAATTCACACTCGTTCACGGCTTCTATGCATCTATGGGTGGATTTGTATTCGATCTTCTTAACGAAGACGGAGAACGCGAAAACCCTGCGTTCCTACCTGCTGGCCGAACCCGAATGACTATCACCTCGATGGGAGTCCGATTTCTCATGGAACATTATCCTGATCTTATTCCCGATCTTTCTGAGACATCCATAACCGATCGCAGTTCAGCGAGTAGTCTCAGCAAGGCCCTTCTTATAGTGCAACTCACATGGTTTTGCACAAACTGCGTCGCAAGGCTTGGGCAAGGGTTGCCTCTGAGCCTGCTTGAGGTGACGACAGTAGCACATGGATTGTGCACGCTTGTCACGTACTTTCTTTGGTGGAAGAAGCCCTTGAACATCGCTGAACCGACCTTCATTCGTGGTCCAGAGGCTGACAGGGCATGCGCGCTGATGACAATGTGCAGTCCAGATGTGAGGCACGAGCTTTTTGGAACAGTATCAATTCATTTCCCTGCAGAGATGCGTTCTATAACCACACTGGATGGTCTTGATTCTGAGGTGCAACGAGGCCCGCATTTGGGTCACCAACGGTCCTCGCTGACACTAAATTCCGAAGAGACTGTACCTAACACCGAGGAATCTACCCTGGTAGATCTAGAAACCTTTGTCGCACTGATACCAGAACAGCAAGCATTGGAAGGTACCAATTTCACACCACTCAAGGAGGCTGCCAAGACTCCTTATCACGACCTCAAGATTTCTGTCTTGTATGATTCGCATTCTGTACCATGGTACGCAAAGCAACGGGATTCGACCCACTTGAAAGGACCGGAACCTGTCGTGATCCGTCCAGAGGATGCTAATCGATGGCGGCTCGCGTTTTCTGCGATGCGACAAAGTGGGTTGGACAGGAAGACCATCGAGCTTTTACTCCCCGAGAAACCCTACGTATCTTCACGATCGACGCTACAGTCCTCCTCCGACTTCAAGGGACGCGGTATCAAGCCTATTATTCGTTCAAATCTTTCTGCTACGGCCCTTACGCTTATCTACGGCGTTCCCCACTTCCTCGGATGGAATGCACGATTCCCTACCATTCTTGAGCAGCATCTTTGGCGTATCGCAACTGTAATGGTGGCATTCTGGGGTGCAAGCATGGGTTGTGTCGTCGCACTGATTGTGATAGTCCGGTTGTTGATGGGAGATTTTACTGGTGAGCGTCGTGGTGAGGCAGGTTTGGTTGCTTGTGCTGCATCGGTCTATATTCTCACTGCTGGCTACCTCCTTCTGGAAAGTTTGAGACAGCTTCTGTACTTGGAACCTGCAGCCTACGAGCTGCCAGCATGGTCAAACTATTGGCCGCATGTCTCTTAAGTTTACTAGATACTACAGAATATCATGCGTTGAATGACTGTCGGTTTGGGTACAAGCTTTCCTTCTATAGAGCTCAGTACATTCGGTGATGTCGTCGAAGCCTAGCAAGGTCACGAAGAAGCAATATATGTTGACTGTTGTCGAGGCGTGTGATATTGAATCTGTGAGAATTGTTTGGAGGATGAGAAAATCAAGATATGAGAAGATAGAGGGAAAGGATCCGACCTACGAGAGTCTGGTGAGTTTTCTAAGAAACTGAAATCTTCCCAGCCGCTTCGCGTATCCCTTCTAAATCTTGGAAGAGGTTCCAATCGTGTAATGTGCGCTTGACTGAGTTTTTCGAAAGAGAAATATTCTTTTGTATATATCTCCTGCGTACAAGAAACCTTTGCTGCAAAAATGCTGTATTTGAGTATATGTGTTGCTTGACATATGATCTTTTCGTGAATCGATGATTATTCATCTTCGCTATCCACCGTGCTCCAAGGCTGAACTCAGTCGTGACGGAGATGGTGATGCAAACCGTACATGTCATCATGACATCGACGAGAACAGTAGCGACCATAGCCAGTATAAAGGGCTGGACAGAAACCATTTCTACTCATACTACTTTCATCCCAACTTTATTCATTCCTCAGCCTTCATTATCATAAACTTCCTCTGAATTCCGCTATAATCATGGAAGCTACCCACGGATTCAAAAAAGCCACCCAAGAAGTTAACAAGCCTCCTGTCACGGACCATAACATTAACGACGAATACATGAAGAACCCTCCTCAGGTATGAGTTCAGTCACTGCATGGATAGAGCAACCAGACTTATCAAGAATTTCAGAACATCCCTGACGTCCCATCTAACAAAGTGCCAGGAAAGAAAGAAGGCGCATACGAAACCGAGCCAATGGAGCCTGGTGTTTTGGGACACGAAGGCATGGGAAGGCCGAAACATATGGATGTAGAAGGCGAGATTGTACGAGAGTCTTCAGTGCATTCTTGAGGATGCCAGTTATATAGCCGAAAGACTTTGGCGCTGGAATCATAGATGTATTACTAGTATTCGCTTGCTATCGAGACACCCTTGTACACTCATACTTGTAAGAAGCCGATCCATCTATAAAGATCGTCGACATTCATAGGGTCTACCACGGAATTACTCAGCTCCCAATCTGTTACCTCGATAGGACGCGATGGTATATGCGTATCCTCGATTCCGATGGTTTCTACGTCGTCAATTTCCTCAGGAAAACTTGCGGTATCCAAAGAGAAAACGGCGATTGCCCAGTTCAAGAGGCTTCGTCGGTACTTGGGATTCCGTCCAATGTTTGAAGAATGTTGATCGTGAGCTAACGGTTCGGTCGACACTAGGTAAGAAAACGATGAAACTATGAGGCATGGATAATGTAGCTTACCTGAAGTTGATTTTGATTCTAATTCATCCAGGGCTCCTAAGGTTGCCTTGATCAGATCCATACTTCCCAGATCCAGGAAGAATTTGTGGAATTTGCGAAATTTACGCCGAGTTTGTGCGTAGGTAGATGTTCGAGTAAACCAATGGATAAAATGGGTCACTACTGTGATACTGAAATCTGGGGGGTCAACGGAGAGGAAGAATGAAGGGTGCGCTTCGCCTTTTCTTAATATTTGTATGCATTCTAATCTATCAGTGACTCTAATGAAGATACAGAACAGAAACCACTGACAAAAGGCGCGTTAGTAATTCCATCAGAGTGCCAAATGCTTGCTGCGCATGATGCAGATGATCCGGTAAAAGATAAGCACTAATGATTGGCCAATAAGACAGATTGCACAAAAGACGGTGAAGAGACCTAAGTGCACGAAAAGGGATTTGCAAGTCCGTTTGAGGCCATGATTGAAAATTAACAACGTCTGTGTTGTTTGTTGAATGGAATGCACTATAGTAGAAATGAGAATGCGAGACATTGGGAGCATGTCAAAACTTGAGTCCGCTTACCCAATGAATATCATCAAGTCCACGAAAGCATCAAAGGCGACATACTTGGTCCCATTCTCATATAATGAAGCTCGAGACACATCCGACATCATATCATAAATCGAACTAATTCTCCAGCAAACCCATCGTACGTTTGTTGAATTCCGATCTTGCATGTCCAGTGGAATCATAGAGTTCCAGGCCTCTCGACGCTTGAGTAATCGTTCTGAATCCAATCCAAGGCTATTTTCAGATGTTTTCTGTCTTTGAGAAACTAGCAGAGCGCTTGAAGAGAACAGGAATATGCCAGGGTGGATAGTCCACAACGCATACAACGGATGTCGTTTAACATAAGCTGTAACCCCCGCTGTGTTATACTGCTCGTCTTCGCATACAGCAATTAGGAAAGAGTCGCAGGCGGTCAATAAAGATGATTTCCGATCATGGCCTGAACGATTCGTTTCTGCGAGCGCGTCACGGAAATCGGTTGCGTATAAATGAAGGAGTAGGTCCAAAGAACCGCTCTCCAGTACGACCTCGCAAAGCTTGACGGAAGACTGGCATAACTTTTGGAGGAATCCAATGAATGGTAGCAAGGAGTGTTCAGTGTGGATTGAGAGAGCCGACAGATACGAATGGAGGGGAGATTTTTGATTGAGAGTCTGGGGAGTTGGTAGTCTGTTTTGATTTCATTAGTTCAAGTTGCCGGTTAGAAGTGTATATGGTTTACATTGTTGCATCAAAAAGCCCTATTAGCAGACTTGTAAGAAAATGGACTTCTACGAGATTCCAGACCGACATAGCGCGTATCAGGAAGTCAGTCTGAAAAGAACCGACTTGAGCTAAAAGAAGACCAAGAGCCTCGTTTCGAACGGTATCTGAATACATTTGAGGCCTAGCGGACCATAAGACGATTCCGACAGCTTCAGCCAGAGGACGTTCACCTGGACAACTCCAACAGATCTTCATACATAGCTAGCAGCCCTTTGATGTTTGCACCAGAAACATTTGAATGAGGGAATTTGGAGGAAATAGTACTTAGTCTCCGAGAAATGACCACTCGTTCAACACCTTTCAGAGT
Source organism: Stygiomarasmius scandens (assembly GCA_037954225.1). Lineage (NCBI taxonomy): Eukaryota > Fungi > Basidiomycota > Agaricomycetes > Agaricales > Campanellaceae > Stygiomarasmius > Stygiomarasmius scandens. The sequence goes on along the minus strand of JBANRG010000002.1, from coordinate 112,351 downwards.
TAGTTTTCCGAGAGCAAGTACGGCTTTCCCTGACAAAGACCCGGGGCCCAGGATCGTCCCTGTGGAAGTGGTTTCGGAAACTAAAGACGCACTGTCCGCATAATGTGAATTGAAGCTAGTGGACAGGGAAGATGTAGAATAAGAATGTTTCTCAGGAAAATAGGACGTCATTCGAGCTGCGGACTGGGAGGCGGGGAGCAATATGAACAAGTAAAAGTACGCTGTGGGACACAAGATTAGGGCAGGCGTTGTGATGGCCAGTCTCACGGCTGTCAACGTCGCTGTCAAGTACTCATCAAAACGTCAATGCGTCCACACCGTTGAAAAACTTATCGAAGAACCACTTGGTCTCCAAACTGACAATTTAGTAGGCCGTCATGCATTCGTGCTCAGTATACTTACTAGTACAAGGTATATTTATCTACTGTTACAAAGTATCCGAGTGAAAAGTCCGTCGTACTAAATCGTCAAGTGTCATTTTGAAAAGTACACTACCATCGCCAGTTCATGCATTTATCCTCTACGTATATCACCGGCCTGCTTGAAGGCTTTGTGTAAAGCTGGGCGCTCCTGATACTGTCTTGAATTTGCGACACGACAACTTCTAGGGGCTGTTCGTCCAAATGGGCCCCGCAAAGGGCACACCCAAAGTAATTGTTTCCTTGAGCAATGTTCAACCGCAGAACGCGTAGTGAGGAGAGTTGGGATGTCATTTTCATGAGCGTACCCTGTATCGTTCATTTGTCAGTGGCGTGAACATTTTTATAGTGTGATAAACTCACCACCCCATCTTCCTTGGCTCCTGGTTTCGAATCTACATACACAGAAAGCTCCCGCAGCCTGCCACAATTCTTCATATGCTGCGCATTATCGATACCAAAACACCACGTTCCTTTTGAGCATCCCCGTATTGAAAGGACCGTGAGACTCTCTTCATGCTTCTTTACAGCTTGATAGAATCGCGGTGCCAGATGGGGATGATCAACGTCGTCACAAGGCTTGGCATCACCTCCATCTAAATCCCGAATAACAGAAGGAGAAACTTCAAGGCATTGTACGCCAGAGTACGATTCCAGATACTCCAACATTGGCCGTGAGACAGAATTGACCGATATTCTCTTCAGTCTAACCTGTTCTCGTCCAAGTACTTCCCACAAATTCGAATGCGCAGCAAAAGGGTCCATGATCTTGAGTCCAGTAAGGTGGCGCAGGTGTGCCAAGGCTTTTGTATTCTTTGACTTGAGATCAAAGTCGAGATCCCAACCTTGGAGACTGAGACTCTCGATCTGGAGCTGTGATTTGCGAAGAGCACGGAGTCGAGTCCATGATGAGAGTGAAACCTTTTCCAGAAAGTCCTCAAGTTTGGGAGGAATGGTTTCTTTATGGTGGTTTTCTCTAAAGTCGAGATGTAGCTCTTTGAGACAGGGAGAGTTGTTGATAACGGAAAGAAGTGGATAAAGGACATATTTATTGGTTGCCGCTGGAGACGATGGGGTGGGAGATTGGATGCAGAGAGAATGAAGCCCTTTTAGGTGAAGGTTGGAAGGAAGAGCGAGGGTTGTCGATCCTAGCACTGCGAGAGTGAAGTGATGCAAGGAAGGAAGAGACCCCAATATCTTGAAGAGGTATTCGTGGTACGTTTGATATTCCGTAGATTTTGACCAGATATGCCATCTGCGGTAGACATTGGAAAGCTGAACGAAGAGAAATTGGTATACACTGACGTGACGAATTTGGTGCGTTTGAAAGCACCTAGCAAGGACAGATACTCTTCCAACGTCCGTTCCTTCCCGTTTTCTCCTTTCTCTTTCCTCCAGCTCAAAGATCGCCTTCTCGAGACCCGCTCTTCTGTTTTTACCGAGTGTCGGTGTCGGAGCTTGGAGGAAGGATTAAGTGATTGAATTTTTACGTGTCGGACAAGTCGGCAGAGGCGCTTTGGGCGAGACCCAGCATGTTGACCAGACAGAGTATCCAACAGCAGTGAACTCCTCGGGGCGAGTTCACGGCCCTGCATCGATACTTCTATGGCTTCATAAAGGATGGGTTCGACGAGTGCATTTATACCTCGACATGTCAATCGAAAACGAGCTTGGTCTTTACAGTCATCAAGCTTTTGACCCAATCAGCAGCAAGAAAACGCGCAGAACGTGTTTTTGCTGACCTCTTGTATGATACACTGAATGACCTCCGCATGCAGACGTTCCATATCGCAAGGCGGGGAGTCGAACAACGAAAGGCACGAGGCAGAAGGTGAGTGGGAATCGAAGAAGTGGGACAGTTGAGTATCGAGTTTTGCCAGGCTCACACCAATAACATATAGGGATCAACGGCTGCTAAATAAAGCACGGCTGATCGACTCCGTCATCAACGTAACCATCACGCGTGCGTTATTTTTCTATAAATATCCGAACGCGTCCGCAGTTTTCGTTCCGTCCAAAATGTTCCGCAGCCAAGAAATAAGCTACATAGCATGTCAAAATCCACTACAGCTTAAGGTGAAAGGTTAAAACTTATCTGGCTTGGAGACATCGCAAGGAGTAGGATCGTGGATACGGTTGTGATATAAACCGGGAATCGCTTCACACAATACCGTGTTATTTTTGGATACTACCTAGTCAGCAATTGGGTGGCGCCGGTGAATGCTTAGAGTTTCATCGACCTTTATTTTCATAGCCAACTCTGGCAACTGGAATGCAGCGGGAGGCGAGCACTCGGTTAACCTGCGACATGAGCGACATCCGCTCTTGCAAAGTCAAACCAGTGCAGAAGGATACACTTTCATCCAAATCGCTTGCCAGGGTACACGTAGCGAAGATGTTTTACCGTGCACCCAATATTCAAGCCATCCTTTGACTAGTATATTTCTGTTATTTGGAGAGGCAGTGCTTATTGTGGAATATCGAACTGTTACACACACCAAGAGCAAATTCCGTAGAATCACAACAAAAATTACAGGAGATTATTCTGTCTAGGAACTACAATGAGAATTATACTCTGGTTGAAATTACAGTTTATCGTAACTTGAAACTTACTAGATGCAAATCAACGTCGTTCATATCCCAGTGAAAGTACAATGGTTCGAATTATAAACTGCGATAAAAGGAAGACTACTTTTTCAAATCAATGTGTATGCTATGCAGGTTAGTATCTTGACATTTGCATTTCGAGGCACTAAAAAGCGTTCGTGAAAATTGACGGGAACACCGTTGGTTAGACAATTACAGGGTCAAAGAACAAGGAACGAGTTTGTCAATTTTACTTTTCACCTTCCCCGTGAACAGCTCCGCAGGATTCTTTCTTGGATAGATCTGGTGTAACCAAACCTCTCAGTAAAATCACTTGCATTCTCTCCCCGACAGCAAAATCCATGTTTGATAAACTTCCGAAAGTGCTCGACATGGTATACTTCCAACTAACTTATAGATAGAGTAGTCGTGTAGTTTTGCATTTGCTCGTCTCTGGTATGACTTTCAGTCGTGGGGAGTCTATCCATGCATTATCTTGTATGGAAGATTCGTTGCAGAGATTGGGCTAGTTTCGGGGATGATGTGCTTGGCTGCCATTAGTACGAGTTTTAACTTGGTACCAATCATAAAGTGATCGATAGCCGCTCAAATCATTTCAACAGGGTCATGCCTGTAGGCTAGGAATAGAATGGAATTTGACAACCCTTGGAGTCTTTCCCTTCTGCATGCAGATCCAGGAATAGAACATAATTTGACGATAGACATTCTCCTTCTGGCCATGGACGATCTTCATTGGTCCTAGTAAAATTCGGTCTGTTCCTAAAAATGACAGGCGCAGTTGATAATACAGAAACTGCACACCTTGAGGGAAAAATCTCCGCAAATCACGGCCCGCCAAACTCGAAAAATGTCGTACAACACGGGCCAGTTGAGCTATGTGCGACGAGCAAAGGGGCTCATGTTAGGTCTACCGTTGGTTGCGGTGTTTTTCGGCTTTGCTGTCCCGTGTTTTGCGACAAATTTTACTTTATGCCCTGGGAACTGTGGGCTGAAAATTGATTCAAGTTGCTGAAATCGTTGGGATTCCGAAGAGGTTAAGGCGAATAGCAGCGATGAGAAATGCAGGGATTTCAAGACAGATGTGAAGCGTAAAACTAGCAGCTAATCAGGGCTTTGGTGACTTTAAGTAAAGTCAAGCGCAAAAGCTTGAAAGCACCAATAACGGTCGGCTTTCTCGGATGGGAACAGACATAGTTACAGCCGTGTTAATGGAGTTTGCACCTGCTATCTTGCTTCTTGGAACCAAAGTACGTACGCAGCTCTTGTCGAGAGCCTGTCTGCGCGCCATCTCCAATCAGCCCAAAATCTGCCTCAGCCAGGAAAATGACGAATGAGTACGAGCGAGTGAAAATCATTGGCAAAAAAGGGCAAATTGGAAGAGTCGGAAGATGCCGATCGGACTTTGAAATTGGAGAGCTTTGGTCATGCGCTGATGGGCGCTTCCATGCAAACACAGAAGCCACTAGGAAAGACATGAGAGCAGCAGTACCCTTTTAGCTGCAATCTCACGTTCGGCTTCTCATATAGGTTAAGTCAGTCTCCCCATCTGCTCCATCTTATCATGTCTCAGGTTCTTGCAGGTCCCCCGGGTGAATGCTGCTTCAGCAAAGGCGTTAAATTTGAAGGCACGCCTGTTGGCAAGATTGTACAGATTGCTGATGTTCCCACTTACGTCTCGGAGCCATCTTCCGGGTCTCAGTCTGGTCCAAAGAAGGTTATACTGTTCCTACCTGATGTGCATGGACCGTTTTTCGACAATACAAAGCTTGTGCAGGACTACTTTGCAGAAAATGGTGCGTAGCCTTTTTCTCCTCGGCGCTTCGAGCTTTGATATCGGTACGTTTGCACCGTAGGCTTCCATGTCTTGGGTATCGACTACTTCTTTGGAGATATCGTTGACGCTCATGATAACGAACCAAACTTTGATCGACCGGCCTGGGTTCAGAAGAGCAAGGTACGGGCAGCAGAAGTACTCCCCAAGTGGTACAATGCTGTTAAGGAAATCTATGGCACGTCAAGTTAATTGGATTGTCCGCAGCGTACTAATCCTGTTCTAGGTACCGATGCAAAATATTGCTCCGTAGGTTCGTGGTCAAAGGTAGCATATCAACTTTCGACTAAATATCAGGGAAGGATATTGCTTTGGTGCTCCATACGTCCTCGAGTGGACCACAACGGGCGATATAATTGCAGGTGCGTATCAGGCATTATAATCATAACGTGCTCAATTCATGTTTGTATTTACAGGTGCATTTGCTCATCCCGCGTTCCTGAACGAGGACCATTTTCGTGGCGTTAAAAGTAGGTGCCGCGTTGTGATATCTACAAAAGATCGAAGCTGATTTTTACATAGAACCTCTGTTAATGTCCTGCGCAGGTGAGCTGAAACTGAAACTTCTCTTGGCGCTTTTTTCATGATTCTGATGCTATTCCCGCTTGCCCCTACAGAAACCGACCATACATTCCCCTTGCCTGCTCGTCGTCGCGCTGAAGATCTTCTCATTGAAGCGAAAGCGCAATATCATATTCAAGTGTTTTCCGGAGTCGCTCATGGCTTTGCTCTTCGGGGTGATCCCAACATTCCGGATACTCGTAAGTCTCTAACCTTTTCAAGTTAATTTGATTGATCAATGATATTAAACAGGATGGGCAAAGGAAGAGTGTGCTAGTTGTGTTGTCAGATGGTTCAATCGATTCATCATTGAATCAAAATGAAAGGAATTCTGATTTATTATCCAACATTCGTGTACCAGGTTTGTAAGCCTTATTACAGTGAATATCTAACAAGCATCAAGTTTCGCTTCGAGAATCATTGCAGCGCATTTTTCAGCAAATGCATAGACCAGCGCTTGGGGGTGAGTCGCTGGTACATCAGGGAAAACGCTGGCATCACAGATACGCAAATTGGTTAGACCATGTACCCGCAGTTCATCATTCACAACTCCGGGTGAGTCGGCGTCTTCTGGTGCCATTCTACAAGTGCTCGAATAATGGAACATCGTGTCTGCGTTCTCCCGAATATATTTGTTGAGAGTATCATCGTCTAAGGATTCTGGAACCCGGTTCGGAATATCTTCGATAGGATAACCTGATGCGCGCATTTCTTCTGCCAGGCGTACGGCAACCCTTAGAGCGGCACGAAGGGCTTTCCAATCTTCGGGAGAGTCGAGATAATTCATTTCGCAATGGGGATTGGAATTAGGATCTGTCGAAGAGAGCTGCACTCTACCGGAAGACTTGGTCTGAAGTAGAGCAGCGTTAAGGCCTAAAAATCCTCGAGACTGGTCAATGTTTTCACCCCGGGGATCTGCTATGCAGCACTATAGATCAATGATCAGAGTGGAGAACATACTATTAGGCCTAAGCTAACTCACAGACATGACACTGAAATCCGGCAGATTTTTGGGATCGGAAGAGTCCAGCTGTGAGCCAGTGAGAGGTGTGGGTGTACCGTCTGGCTGAATGCACTTTGATGATCCGAATATTTCCGTTTCGACCATGGTACACAAGAACCAGCCCTTTCCGTGCCGAAGGTACTGGTAAAGCTGTGTAAGCAAAACATGTGGCCGCCGAATCATCGCCCAGAGAGAATCGTATAAGGGACAGTAAAAGGACACGGGAAGTAGTAGGTGATCTTGCTATTGCAGGATCGAAATCAGTTTTATTTTATGAGAAGCAGTTCAACTCACCAAGTGTTGACCAACTCCGGGAAGGTCTTTCACAACTGATATGTTCTGAGCTTCCAGGTCTCTTCGAGGACCAATACCGCTGAACGTCCGGTGTAAAATCTCGAGTCGAATATAGAGAAGATCATGCATACCTAAGAAAGAGCAGTTGGGGCGTGCGAAGCGCACCACATGCAAGGATCACTTCCTTCTTGACTGAGATTCGGCGGATTTGGCCATTCCCAATATCCTGCAGCTCGACAGTGTCCACATTGAGAGAATCCTTCGACGTAGAAGAATATAACTTTCTTGCGAGGGTTTTGGTACATATATGAAGAGTGTCGCACATTGCATTGACAAATTTCTTTGGAAGGTATGCACGGTAAGCGCTTTGCCGGGTACCATCTGAAGCAACAGTAAAGTGCATTTTATTAACTCCTGTACAAGGCGCAAGAGGGGAACGTAAATCTTCAATGCAGGAAAAACCGATGTTTCGAGCAGCTTCGAATGTTCTAGTCCAGTCGGTTTTAGATAGGACGTGTCATTCAAATTGCCTACTTACTTCTCTGCACATTCAAAGTTGAAGTTCTCAGAAGAGCCAACTTTGAGAGGTCCTATTTCACCGTCGGTGGTCAGTTTTGTATGCTCATTCGAACCAGATTCAGAGAAACGGACCATCCAAACCGTGGAATTCTCGAGGAACCGGGCCGACGAATGTCTCCGACTTCTTGAAAAACTGCTTGATATCGGAATAAGACCAATCTTCGCGGTCTACAACAGCTTGATTCCAAGAGTTATACTGAGCAGGGATGCCACACGTGTATTGGCCTCCGTTGATGCGTGTGCTTCCTCCCAGGCCCAGACCAGTCACCAATGCGGAAAGACGACCTAGTTGGGTATTGTGTGCACTCTCCAAAACAGAACTGTGTTTTCCATCGGAGAATTGATGTAGAGAGGGCAAAGGTGTTCTGTGGAGCCAACTATGCCAGTAGTATCATGAGAAAACATTCGACTTAAAATTGACAAGGCACACACCCATCGCCTGCGTCACCCCTCTCTACGAGCAGGACAGAATTTCCACCATTCTCCGATAGTCGTCGAGCTAAAACACATCCAGCATTTCCTCCTAGTCACGATTTGTCAGACTCAAAGGGGACGAATTGAGCTACTGGTATCTGTCATACCTCCGACTACGATGTAATCATAGGAGTCATGCAGGTATTCGACGGTCTTGGTGGTGATACTTGAGCTAAAGGTCCACATAGTTAAACGAGGTGGACAGCAGGTTGAAAAGTGCTTTCACACTATTCACATCACGATGTGTTCGAATTCAGCGTTAAGTTAGGCGGCGATACGGGGTCATTCCATTCCAGCATTACATCTCGTTGACGCCTTCGTCTAGCGCAGTATCCCCTATTCCAGCATTACCCCCTGAAAGGAGCGGCTTCGTTTAGCGCAGTACCCCCGACTATGGTATAATCGTAGGAGGACGTAGGTAATTGATTGCTATTTGACTCAGAAATTACCCTAAAAACCACATAGCTGATATAAATACATAATAGAGGGAAGGGGGGTCTCTGACGTGATAACTTTAAGAACCAATTAGGCCCCTGGACGCGTTTAAACTTAATTCGACGTTCGATGCTCCCTGATCTTAACAGTCGATTTTTAATAGCTTCGACAACTTGACGCTGGATGATTAAGTTATTAAGTTATTCATCTGTCTTAGGAAAGTCCGGAAACATATGACCAAGATCAGAGATGCTAACGCGTTCTAAAAAATAACTCTCGATTCAGTTGTAGACGACTGGCACAGGGCCATTGTGTCGGTTCTAAACAATGGCTGTCTTCTTGCCCTTTGTGAAAAGATTTTCCCAAATCGACATTCCGAACATCATCACGAGTCGTTGCAGTGATCAAGTAGAACTGTATGCAAGAGCGCTTTTCTATCCATAACCAGTGTCGAAGCTCATCCATGAAGCCCGTTCAGCTTGATCTGTGTGCAAACTTTTGGATGTGTTTGGTCAGATCTCTTTTCAACCAGTGGCAAAACACAAAACTGATCAGATATGCATGTGATGCACTGTCAAGCAGTCTGGATTGGGGTAAAACTCACTACACCACGAAAGAATATTCGAAGTATAAAAGTCATACATTTTAACCTCATGAAATCCATAATTATCATGTCTACCTCAAGCTTTCTTCCACCGCCTGGAACTAACTGGATCGAGGCTCTTCGCCCTGCAGTTACATTCATGCTGATCGGGGCTACCATGGGTTCTGTAATGGTAGTGATGCTACTTGCATTGCTCTTTTTCTCCACACCATCACTAAGGAAAACTCCGATATTCTTGCTAAATGTCGTAGTTATTCTGCTAGGTCTCTGTGGAGCAACAATCAACATTTACGAAGAGGTTGGCCCATTCTGGTTCACTTTTCAGAAGGATTTTTAACTCTTATACTTTGTGCAGGTTCGTTCCATGCTGTATCCTAATGTCAGAGAAAACCCCACAGTAATTATCGCGATGGGAGCCGTCGATGGGATAACTCCAACACTGGCTGATTCAATCCTTCTATTACGAGTTTGGGCTCTCTTCCCATTACAGACAACTCCGCCATTACTGATGGCTTTTATCTTTGGAGTGCCAATCTTCCTGAAGATTGCAAGGTTCATAAATGCCACAATCTATCTCGCAGCCTATGCGAGAGATGTACAAGCTTGGACTGCAGCTCAGGGTGGTTCCATTCTGGTTACTTCCTCACTTCCTTCGGTAAAAATTGAGTGGTTTTTGCAGGTGTTTGACAATGCGTTCGACATTCAACTACTTCGCTGCTATAGTTAATACTGATACATTCCATGACAGAATTTCGTCTTCTGTATTTCTACTACAACTCCGCAAACGGAAAACATTCAAAGCTTCATGTATGTCTCATGAAAAGCTTCAAGTTACATATTAGCTTACATTTCTTACTACATTATCTAGCGACTTTCAAACAAAAATTATCCACACTCTTCTGGATTGCCACAAGCAACTTTGTGTTCCCCGTCGTAATGGGCATCATCCAGTTGGCAATATATATGGCGACTGGTAATTACCTTCTTGCACTCTACATTGAGGAAGTGAACTTTCACTTTACGATTATCGGTGTAGTTTTTGCGACCGTATGGGCTGCGGAAGTACGCTGGGCGTCGACTCGGGGGTACCATGACTACGAAGCTCATGGCACATCCGTCCCTATCGATAGCACCCGGTTCCCTCCCGCAAGTACTATAGTATTTGCAAATCGAAGTTCGGAATTAGTGACTTCAGGCAACGGAGAATGTACCAACTCTGTATCATCCGAGTCCTTCGAGGTTGCAGAAATGAACCAACCTGATCTGAAAAGGGCAGGCTCGTTGATTTTGCCTAAGGCGTCCAGTACAGGTGTTCATTAATTCCCAAGACGCTGTAGTAGTACCGCATATAAAATTTGAACAAACCGATTGAATACTGGTTAATCCACTGTGAAATATGTCGTAGATCCTTCGTGATCAATAATGATTTCTTGGCTGTCCGAAAGCTTTCGTATGACGGGAACGGGGGAGGATTTTAATATATTTCTTGCGTGGGTATCAAAAATTATCCTGACTCGTGCAGTCAGCGGAACACTGTTTACTCCTTCGAATCCCTATGACATCGAACGTGGCAAGGTGATCAAGAAACTCGTTTCAACAGCAGCCAAAGCTGGATTCAAGGCCTCGAGGGATCAGATGACAGCAATTGTTGTCAAGTTGTCATTTGCTCGGTCGACATTTGACAAAATGAGTTCGTAACAAGGGTGTATGATTTGGGATGGACTAGTCCAACGTAAAGAAAGTCTGTGAACACAGCTGATCCTCCAAAAACAAACTGTTACCAGCCTCTTAGACCTAATGAACGTCAACCCTAAATCATTTTTCGTTACAACGTTAGACATTGACCTTGCCTGGCATACCTCAACTCATGTCGGACAGGTACGACTGCATGGAATTGGTTGGAAGATGATCAGTAAGTTGGTTTCATATGCCGATGATGAGATTGAATCTGCAACCTAGTGATGATAAGGTAGAAGAGCAAATTATCCAAGTCTTTTGACGAGACCTATCTTGCATGGAAGGTGAGCTACGCTTTTGAATGAATTGTACCCTGTTGCTTGAATAAACTAATGCAATCTAGGACCGTTTCAGCCTACGCTACGTTCATTGTGTTCCTAGAGCTAGAGGTACCGTCGGGAAGAAACCCAAATTTCTGACCCAAATGTTCACCTCTGATAGCGGTGACTCGGACCGTGATTCCCATCTACTTGCAACGCACCGAGTCTCATTCATGATGGAGACAAGCTACCCGAGAGCGCTCGGTACGCATCCAAGCGGTCACAGTGCGGTAGCAGAAAACTCGAATAAAATTCACAAGTGAGTTGGGAATTTGTGTCCTACTAGCAAGAAATTGGTGTCCTACTAATACACTTGCTCATCACGATCCTGCATTCATGGCAGTTCCCAACTGGAGATGAATACAAGGTAAGGACTGCGCTCTGACTTTAAGGTCAGATTGGCTCCAACTTTTTGCTAATCATTTAGGACATCGATCGTGAAGCGAAAAGGAAAAAGGAAGAAATGGCGAGGTTATAACGGGGGAAAGAAAGAAGAAGGGTCGATAAGGAAAATCATTTTGGGGTGCAGGTAGTCGCAGAGAGGCACGTTTCCCACGTTGCGGTAAACTGCCGGCGGAATTTCTTTGAATTCTTTTGACCTCATCTGCCACAAGGCACGGAGCCGGGCTCCACTGCAAAAATAATAAAACAGTATATTAATCGATTCCTTGCGTTTACCACTACTCTCATGTCCTTCCATTCCCAAATCCTCACAGAAATTCCTCCAATTCTCGACTCTTCCGAAAGAGAGTCCCTTTCTGTTGACGACAGCGACCCTAAATCGTCTACAATTCTCTACGAAGCCTTACTGGAAAAATACGACCAACATCCGTACTTTCTAGTTCGTTTGGCCAAGTTGCGCACGCGACTGCGTTCGGATACTGTAGCATTGTCATTATATGAACAGGTGGGTGTCTCTTTTGCCATTCCAGATAGTATACACCTCCAGACGGACGCAAGAACATAGCTTAGGCAACAGAGTATGTAGGCCCAGCGAATCCTCAAGGAACAAGGTATCCAAGACCATGCTCTGGATACACTCATACAAGAATACAATCCTGTTGTAAGGCAAAAGGCCGAGGATAATCTACTCATAGGCCAACAGGGTGAGTTCAACACATCTTTTTCGCTGTCGTAGCTAACTCTTGTGCAGGGCCATTCTACCAATCCTGGAGACAAACCCGTGAACACAAATTTCCCCTCGTCCTTCCCCATCCTCCTCCAGACCATTCTCAGATCCGAAATTTCTGGTTAGCCAAAGCCAAAGCAAATGCTTCCTTTCCAGAAAAGTACCTTCGCAAAATAGCCATCGACACCAACCAACTCGAAAATGTCTTTCTCCTCACACCTGATTCAGCTAGGGATATCATCGAAAAAGGTGTGGACAACGGCAAGGTGGAGCATTTCCCTGAGAGTGCGGTTTGTGACGAGGGTATCACGAGGAACATTCTGAGAGATACTATCGAGGTAAGCACCCAATTGCCGCATTGATCATATATTGACTGATCGACGACAGGCATTTAACCTTCTCCACCCGCTAGCCATCGACCCAGAATCCATTACTCCAGAGGCGCTGTGCAATATCCACTCGAGACTCACACGGACTTCAAGGTTTACTAGGGATTTCACTTCCAATTCCACTGCTGGCAGTTCGGGCTCCGGTCCGAGTTCTTTTACGTCTAACTCCAAGCCGACCTCTACTTCGGCTTTGGTATATGCACCGTCCCTCTCTTCGTCTCCTCCGTCTTCCCTTTCTTCTGGGTCGGGATACGAGTCATCGGCCCCTTCTACGTCATCTGTGTATCTTTCCAACTCGCCTTATGGCTCGGATGGAGAAACTGGATCTGGACCTGTCCGCATCGCCAACGGTGCTAGCGATACCACCACCATTACGACTTTGTCCGACGACAAGGAAAAAGTGACATCACTCTCCACGCTAAGAACAATGCCTCATAACGGCAGGTCATTCAGGAGCAGACCACCGCCCAAATCCGAGTCAGGCTCTGTCGATAGCACTACCAGCTCTACTTATGCTTCGGCTCCAACTTCACGTCAACCGTCTAAACAAGCATCCCTCGATGTTCCTCACTATCCTAGTGGTACAGGGGTGATAGGGACTGGATCATGGATGGAAGTAGGTGGTGACCAAGGACTAGTGGACACATCTCCCGGCTTGACGCGTTCTAAAACGCAAAAGCCGTGTACGGTTGTTGTGTCGCCTTCTGTGCCTATCCCCTCTTGTTCTTCCGGTCCTACATCCTCCAATTCCTTGACCGGACCCGGACCTCGAGCGGCTCCCTCCAAAGCCCAGCAGGCTTCCGACAACTCCCACTCTCAAATCCAACCCAGTACTTCTCCAAACCCAAACCCGAAACCATTCTATACCCTCTCCCCGGACTCGTATACAATCCAATGCTGTCCTTATCCCTCGGTCGACAGTGAGCTCGCTTATATATGTCTCATGGGCCGACAATGGATCCGGACTTGGTTCCGTAATCCTCTCGGCACTGCTTCCTGGTTACATCTCGTACTGAGTAGATGCGGGCCTTGGGAAGAAGGGAATGGGAGGGTCTCGAGGCTGTTTGGGTCCATTCCTTTGTTGAGATATGGATATCCACCGTTGACGATTCCGGTGGAGAGGAGGAAGGAGTATTTTGCGGCGATAAACGAGGTGTGTACTTGTAAAGCTTCAAACTCGAAAACTGGTAACTAACGTTATATATGTACAGTGTTTCAACGGGGACCATCGTAGCTTTGTCTTGTGTATACTTCAAGGGATGAAGGGTACCATGGATGAACTGGAGTTTGTCGAATCCTCCTACCAGTCATCCTCTGCTTCTGTTTCTGTTTCTAGGACTCGTTCTCCCCAATATAGTTCAGGCTCTGAAGAATCCTCAGCCTCGGGTTCTGGAGACGATTCGAGCTCCGATTTTGAGGACGCGTCTTCTGATCAGGATGTTGACTGGGTAGAGGGCCGTGATGGTGATGGTTCAGAATGCAAAAAAGCCAAGCAGGTACAGGCACCAAGTAGAATACGAGTCTGAATTCGAGACTCGAGGTCGAGTTGAGGAAGAGAGGTAAGCAGAAGGAGATTTAGACCATGTTATTCGGGGCAACGGTTCGTTTTCGTTCTCTGTTCCTGATGGTCTCTCGCTTCTGATCCTCCTTTGGCCTTGCATCGCCGAGCGCGATTATGCGTACGCTCGTTTCACTTCAGTTTCCTTCCCTCTTACTCTTTGTTCATAAAGTATTTGGACTTGTTGGTTTTATCCAAGTGTACCTATTTATTTGTCTGAACCCGATTCCTACGACACTTCAACGTGTTACGAGGATGAGGAGCAGTACGTTCGTTTTGACCCCTTTTTCTGCTTTTGCTCTTACATATTTTCACTTTTACCATCCATATGCATCCCTCTTCCATTTACATAAGTATATATTATTACCTGCACTAGCACTTGGACACTAACTGTATCAGCTACTCGCGTCTTTACTATCTCCTACTCTCAGTCTATCTTGAAATTTTGTTCTGCTTAGGCACGACTCACTTATGACTTGCAACGCTGATTTACGACTCTGACACTAATAAACCATTGACCTTAGCTTTGTCTTGTGTATACATACTTTTGAGGGCTCTGAAGGGTACCATGGATGAACCGGAGTTTGTCGAGTCCTCTTACTACAGTCATCTTCTGCCTCTATCTCTTTCCTTGGGTCTCCGAGTCAGATCATGATCACGACGAGGACGATTTTAATTTGAGGATGCATCTTCTGATCAGGTTCAAGATGTTGACTGAAAGCCGTGATCGGATGTGATGGTGAGATGAACCGACCTCTACTTTGACTTCGATATATCTCTTCATCTCCTCCGTCTTCCCTTTCTTCCGGTGATACCACCACCACGACTACTTTGTCCAATGACAGAGGAAAAGTGACTCATTCAGAAGCAGACCATCGCCTGGTAAGTCAGAGTCAGGCTCTGTCGACAGCACTGAATCATGGATGGAAGTAGATACTAGTAGACACATCTCCTGGCCTAACGCATTCTAAAACGCGAAAGCCGTGTACGGTCGTTGTATCACCTTCCGTGCCTACTCTTCCTTATTCCTCTGGACCCGCTTCTTCCGATTCCTTCACTGGGCCCGGTCCTCGAGGAGCTCCCTTCAAAATCCAACAGGCGGCAGATCACTCCCACTCTCAACTCCAACTCTCAACTCCAATCCAATTCTTCCAACCCAAAACCACTCTACATCTTCTCCCCAGACTCGTACACAATCCAACTTGAATGCTGTCCTTACCCCTCGGTCGACAATGGTGCTTCCTGGTTACATCTCGTACCGAGTAGACACGAGCCCTGGGAAGAAGGGAACGGGTCGTTTGGGTTCATTTCCTTGTTGAAGTATGGGTATCCGCGGTTGACGATTCCGGTAGAGAGGAGGAAGGAATATTTTGCGGCGATAAATGAGGTGTGTACTTGTAAAGCTTCAAATTTGAAAACCGGTGACTGACGTTACATATGTGTACAGTACTTCAACGGAGACCGCCGTAGCTTTCTTTCGTGTATGCTTCAGGGAATGAAGGGTATCATGAACGAAACTGGAGTTTATCGAGTCCTTCTACCGGTCATCGTCTGCCTCTGTCTCTACTTCTCGTTCTCCCCAACATAGCGCTCTGAAGACTTTTCAACCTCAGGAGAGACAACTCGAGCTCCTCGTCGGATAATGATGACCCCGATTTTTCGGATGCGTCTTCAGATCGAGACCAGGATGTTGACTGACCAGAAGGTGATGGTGATCACTGATGGTTTCAGAATGGAAGAAGGCCGAGCAGAATATGAGCCTGAATCCGAGACTCGAGCTTGAGAGAGATAAGGAAGAGAATTAGATCATATTCTTCAGAGAAATAGTTCGTTTTCGTCTTTCTTACTGATGGTCTTAATGTTCTCTCGCCTCTGATCCTCCTTTGGCCTCGCATCGCCGTGTGCGCTTGTCTTGCCGTACTTACCGTTACTATATGTTGTCACTTGCATGGAGATGAATTCAATATTCATCAATCAAGAAAACGCCGATACACCCTTTTGGAACCCTTTACAATCAATAGGTGGACAACGACCACGATGATCTCAAGCAAGGTTTACCTCCAGTCCGACTAAGGGGGTATGACTCAAGCCTGCCTTTCAAGTTGACTGCCAGTGCCCTTCAAGCAACCTTTCCAACTTCAAGCTTCAAGTCGCTGGTCTTTGAGTAACTGTCTTGAGTTGCAGGACACACGTACATCAACGGATTACAGCTGGCTCAATTGAACCGACCTTCGCATCCATCCAAAAATCGCGCAATACACCCACAGACGCCTACTGTGCCCCTACGTCCATGAGGACAAGTAGTTGATACCGGTCCGAATCCTTTGAAGTAAGGCGTGAGAAGGCCTGACTTCATGGATCCCTTTACATTAGCAGGTTTAATATCGAGGCACCTGTTCTTCGCAATCTTCTAGCAAGTAAATAATATGCGTCTATTCGGGGCGTAACGATATCTTATGTACTTTTGATTGATATGTATGTATCAACCGTATCGTGATCGTAGTGATTTACGCGCAATTCATCAGCCAGATAAAAGCCAGTCCCTTGTTTGGATGGCCACAGGATGATGAACGCACCCTCCAGGGCCTTGACCCCTACTCTGTATGACATGCCTTGGCAAGCCTTCCTCAAGATTATTCCTCTACTATTCCTTTCGATTCCTCTTCTTCCTTTTCTCGGTCGCAGAATCAGGAATTATTTCCTCAACAAAGAAACGATTACTTTTGATCTACCAGTCCTAGGGAAATCGAGACAACAGGGGGAAAAGATACGAGGGACCGCGGTAGTTTGTGGTGGCAGGTGACTTTCAAACTCAGTTACTTCCCGTATTACAAGGAATTCACCGACGCATTACATGATTACTTTATTAGCATCGCCGGCCTCCTTACCGCCCGGGTGTGTTCCGACCATTTCGAGAAAGTGATTATTGTCGAGCCAGAGGCGTGGCTTTGTACAGAGGATGGGAAAAGGATCGACTCTTGGAATCAAAAGAATAAGAGGACTCGGGTTATGCAATATTACTCTATTCATGGTGAGTACTTGAACGCATTTACGCACTTATTGGTACCTTACTTACACTTACACATTGCTCTGTGCTTTATCCAGGTAATCTCGTACCTGTAACTCAGTGCCTCTTACGGCTTTTCCCTGATTTTGAGGAGGAATCAAGCCGATCTGGAATCAGGTACGTATCAGCAAAACCCATCGATGTCTGCGCGCTAGAGCAGTATTGAACCTTGATGTTATCAGATTACCACCAGCTGATTTCAAAGTCTTTCCTGGAGGACACCAAATCCTATGTCCTTACGACGAATACAACGGGACCCTTCCACAAGGTGCCCAAGCCGGCCGTCGTGCGACAGAAACGCTCATCAGGCGCTTGACTTTGGATAATAAGCGTTATCCCAACATTTCGCAGATACCAGGTAGCGCGATAGGTGTAGAAGTCGACCCTGCTAAGCCCAAATATTTGAAGAGGGTTATTATTCAAAATTCGGAGACCGGACTGAAGGAGTATCTTGACGCCACATTGGTCATTGGTAAGTTTAAATTAAAAGTTCGCCGGTCACCGGTCACCGAGCATTGAACGTTGAACCCCGATTTTATGTCTCTAGATTGTACAGGACCTGCGCGCGCTGGGATGAAACACCTCCCCCAAGCAGGATTCGGGAAATTATTAGAGGACCTGACCGCATCATATGACCCTCAGATGCGTTATGCCACATTTAATTACAAGTTCTCCCAAGAATTCTTTACGAAACTTCCAGAAGAAACCAAGGTTGCTCCGGGTTTATTTGTGTACAAGGGAGACCCGAAACACAGTCAGGGTATTGTGGCTGCCACGAAATTGGAAGGAGACTATGGTAATACTTCTTCTAGGATTTGTTGGGAGCTTCCGAATCGAGAACTGATGAGTTTTTAATTAGTCTCACTTACTTGCGGGAGTTGGGGCGTACCGGATCTTCCAGAGGATCTTGACAGCGTTAGAAAATATCTCGCATCGACAAAGCCTACTAAGGCTATTCCTGAGTGGATCTGGCAGTTTATTGATATGTGCCAACAAGTGGAGGATACGCTAGAATTTAGCAAAGTCCGAGCGCGTGAGTTTGCAAAATTCGAGAGTCGAGTTCAGTACATAATCTTCACTTAGCTCCTTCGTTCTGGACACATTATGAGCTTGCCAATGATTTACCTCCCAACTGGATCGCTTTAGGCGATTCGGTGTCCAGAGTAAATCCAGTTTACGGGTGCGTACAATATTGCTGTTGTCATCATATCATAGAGTTTATCCCTACCAGTCAAGGAGGTTGCAAAGCCATGATGGGCATTGCTTCATTGAATACACTTTTGCACGACCTGAATAACAAAAAGGTCTACTCCATCCCAACCGATTTCTCTCGCAACTTTTTCTGTACTCAAGCAGAAAAGATCAAGCCCATATGGTAAGTGCCAGTGACCTAAATTGTTTTCTTTTTCTAACTTATCGAGGTCAGGATGGGAAATAAAATGATTGGCACGTTATAATAAAATTCTGCTTTTCGGCGACTCTGATCTTGGTGTTTAGACTATGCCTATAAAACTACAGTCCCGGAAAAAGGAGAAACACTTGAAGTAGGCTCATATATTCGATGGTACTTGGGTCAAGTTGAGAATCTGTCCGTCAAGGTGTGTAACGTTATACGTGTTTAGTTGATTGGTTGATTCTCAGTGAAAACAATAGGACAAGCAAATAGGTGTATCAGTTTCTGAACTAGTTGAAAGATGTACACTGATATCTTGAATTTAGGCTCGGTGGTATGGCATGGATTACATGCGATAGGTGCCTCGATCGATGTTATGAATCCCATTATTGTTGGAAAAGTTTTATTACATCTTTTGACTACGTCTACATTGAAGCGATAGTGAGTATTCATGATATTACAGACATAAGAGGTGAATAATGCTCGATAATAATTAGGTTGCACTTATTACTCGTTACGCTTTGTCTTCATCATGCTCACCAAGTTACGAAGGACTCGCTCTACAACTCCAAATTCTCGTTGATATAAATGGAACTTTGATATTCCCCGCTGCAAACGCGATTGTCTTCTGCATTTCACCTTCTGTTTGTTCCTTTGAGGGTACTGAACTTTGGTTCACGAATGTGAGTGCGCTCGCGGGATCGCGCTGCGCTTCTTGGTTGTGATTCCAACCGTCCACAGCGTACTTTTGTGGCTCATAAGGAACTATTTTATATCAACACACCCGTCGCCCGTAGGACCAAAGGCCATCGCAAAATGGAAATCACATGGATCCACTCAACTCATTGTAATACTTTGAATCAGTCCGAGTCGTCTTCCTGGATCCCTTGAAACACCCAAAGTAATACTCCAGCAACTAGGTCAGCTCGGCGATTGGACTGCCACACAACGCCCTTGTGATCAGATTTCATGAGATCAGCTTCGATGAGCTCAGATTGCTTATATGAACAAATCAAAGGACCAAAAACAACCATCTACGACTGTCGGTCAAGGCACCGTGACGAAGAAAGTTCTTTCTGTCAGTTAATCGTATAAGTGAAAGAATCGAGTGGAAAACCGAGTATATGTACTGCAAATTGTCGTGCAATCATATCTATATAGGTGCTGAGGAACACGATCTCCAAGTTGACTGCTGTCTTAAAAAACCGTCTCTTGATACAGGATGCCCGGTGGCATAGAAAAATAGCCTGAAACCAAGGAGGTACGTGCAGTGTTTCATTTGTTCTTACCTTTCTACATATATGACCTTTACCCACTCCCAGATGAACATGGTATCATTTGTGTTGCAGACCTTGGCTCAAAGACGTCTTCAGGTATGTATGAGTACGTCGTGACCAGATTGCATGTGGTCTTTCCAATCCGTCGATTTTAATTCAGTCTGGACAGCCTACAATCATCAATGGATAGAGACTTTGCTTCGTGTATCCGGTGAGCAAACGTATACTTCTCAACCTGAGATACGCTTCTTTGAGGCTGCCGACAACGGTGTCTCCAGCCGGCGGATACATCCGAACAGACTAACTACGCCGCGAGACTCATTGACAATGAAACAATCGTTTGAATCTGAGCTCTTTTCGCTTCCTCTCCATCCAATTGATGACTCTGTCAATGTGTTAGATCTTGTTCTCTGACTGTTCATTACAGCTTTCTGCGTCTGACCCCTCTTGCAAGAAACGTTTTAGGGCGAGAAGAGAGTAGTGCATTTCATAGAGCTGTGGATCATTTAGATAAAAGAAAATAGAGGCTTGACGGTCGTGATGTCCATCACTTAACAAAATTAGAAACTACGCCGATAGTTAGAGCGTGTTCATTCAAATCTACTGTATATAAGGTGGAGCCCTCCAAGCTCTTCTGTGAAATAGAATATCTCGCCGCGCTCACATCCCGGCCAAAACCAAGCCGCTATTTCAATCGGATGGCGAGCTACATATTTTCCCTTCAGTTTTGCCTCCGTTGGCCCTGAAGTTTTTTTGCAACATCAAACATAGAGGTTGCGAGTGAAACAAGAGATTTTTGGTATTTATATATACATAAGATGGTATAAATTGATGGTAAGCGCGCTTCCTTTCTGTGGACTTTCCTCCTCGCTCTCACCAAACAACGCTGCGACCGTTACTTCTCTCTGACAGGATATTGAGTGGAAGTTTGCGGCAACCGTGCAGTTTACTTTACCTATATTCCTACATGACAAGATAGACAGTAAAATGAACGTCTTCTCCATTACACCCACTTTCGATGGAATTCTGCAGAATTCAAATTTGGTCCTCTTACTTTCTCTCTTTTCCATACCTCTCCTCCGTTTTCTCATTCGCAGAGTCAGGAACTATTTCCTCAAGAAAGAGACCATTACTTATGATCTACCGCTATTGGGAAAAGCTCGACAAGAAAGAGAAAAGATTCGTGGAGCAGCGGTGGTGTGCGGTGGAAGGTAAGATACCAAACTTATGATCATATTCAAAGACTTAATTTGGCCTGAGCATAGCATCGCTGGTCTCCTTACTGCCCGCATTTGTTCCGACCACTTTGAAAAAGTATATATCGTCGAGCCCGAGTCGTGGCTTTGCACTGAGGATGGAAAAGAGGTTGAATCCTGGAATCAAAAGAATAAACGAAGTCGAGTTATGCAATACTATTCTACTCATGGTAGGTATCCGATTGTGTTTGTGCTTTCCTTCCGCTTAACATATCATTCTTCTTCAGGTAATTTAGTCCCTGTTACTCAATGTCTGGCGCGGCTTTTCCCCGAGTTTGAACAAGAATGCTGTCGTTCTGGAATTAGGTATGTAATACTAATATTTCCACAGGCTATAGTGCTAGAATGTTATTGCCAGTCTGTTACCAGCCGATCTCAGGTTCCTCCCTGGGGGAAGCCCAATGCTTTGTCCTTACGAAGAGTACAATGGTTCTTTGCCAAAGTGTATCCCAGCAGGCCGTCGCGCAACGGAAACGCTTATTAGACGCCTAACTCTTGACAAGAAACGTTATCCTAATATTTTCCAAATATCTGGGCTTGTAACGGGCGTTCAGGCTGACCCTGCTAAGCCCAAATACTTGAAACAGGTTGTTGTTCAAAACTCGGAGACGGGAGCGAAGGAGAACATTGATGCCATGTTAATCATAGGTAAAGTTTTTTTGAATCATGAACTGATCGTGAGCCTAATTATATATCTAGACTGCACAGGGCCTACTCGTGGTGGTATGAAATGGCTTCCCGAGGCAGGATTCAGACAATCCCGATCTCTGGAAGATTTAACAGTATCGTATGATCCTCAAATGCGCTATGCTAGTTTCAAGTATAAGCTCCCCAGGGACTTCGTAAACAAGATTCCTGAAGAGGTGAAGGACGCCGCTGGATTGTTTGTATACAGAGGCGATGCGAGCTGCAGTCAGACTCTGATGGGTGCTTCGAAGCTGGAAAGTGATTTTAGTAAGTGGCTACCCTGAGGACTTTATCTACCTATCTTAAAATTTTCAACACTAATGATTAATTAGTCTCCCTTACATGCGGAAGTTGGGGTATACCGAACCTTCCGGAAGACCTCGATGGCGTAAGGGAATACCTTGTATCGACAAAGCCTACTACGCCTATTCCTGAATGGGTCTGGAACTTCATTGATTTGTGTCAACAAGTCGAGGATACATTAGAATTCAGTAAAGTTCGAGCGCGTAAGTTTGTGAGAAACAGATATACTTTGGTACATAACTAATGCCTTTCTCACACAGCTCCTTCGTTTTGGACTCATTACGAGCTCGCTGACAATCTGCCATCCAACTGGATCGCATTGGGCGATGCTGTGTGTAGAGTGAATCCAGTCTATGGGTATGTGAGATGATTTCGGTTTCTATACGCAGATTTCCTGAATATTCCTCTTAGTCAAGGAGGTTGCAAAGCCCTGATGGGCGTGGCTTCATTAAACACACTTTTGCATGACCTGAATAAGCGGAATATTCACTCGATCCCGGTTGGTTTCTCTAACAATTTTTTCCGCACTCAAGCGCAAAAAATTAAATCTATATGGCAAGTGTTCTAACACTTCATTTGACCTGTTCTTTTTAATTCTTATATATTTATTCCAGGCTGGGAAATAAGATGGTTGGTACGTATAATTGATACCTTAAATGTATTCGGTGGCCTCATTTCAATGTTTAGATTACGCATATAAGACCACTATTCCGGAAAAAGGAGAAACGCTTGAAGTGGGCTCGTATATTCGATGGTACTTGAATCAACTTGAGGTCTTGTCTACCAAGGTATGTAAATTAATCACTTACTTGAGCGCTCAATACTTACCTACTCGTGATAGGACAAGCAAATTGGTATACTATTTTATTTTTCTTTGAGAACATAAGCTGATCTAGTCTGAATCTAGGCTCGGTGATATGGCATGGGCTGCATACGATGGGGGCTTCGATTGATGTCATGCATCCTGTCATAATTGGAAAAGTTTTGTTACATTTTCTGACTACATCTCTCCTGGAACGTAACAAGTAGACTATTACAAGTATGATGAATATATAATTGAACCCAGCTCTCAGGCTGAACGGTTCTACAAAACTAGCTCTCAATGATACTATTTGGAAATACATGACCGATGAGTAAATTGCAACAAAAAAGCCTGCTTGACAGTGCTTGCAGTGGTAGTCCAACTTTGAATCAGATCGCCCGCGAAGACGATGCCCTCAAGAAAAAGCAAGGGTAAATAATGACATAATCAATTCTTCTACTGCGAGACTGCGAGTCAGCATGCGATGGCTGTTTGTTCTTTCTATCTCAAAGGGATATGCAGATTTGGTGACAAGTGTCGCAATGAACACCCGCAGAATGTAAATCCTACGTTTGGAAGTGGGTCTTTTATCTATTCTACCTTAAAACCACTAATGGATTTCAGACCAGTCTTGGACCGCTTCTTCCAATTCCAGTGCCCCAGATAATGCACCAAAAGTCAACTTATTCACGGTTGACTCTTTAACAAACGACATAACTCCTAACAAGGAAAAGCCGCTATGGCCATTATCCTCCTATGGTGCCGCGAAATACGAAACAAATCTAATCTCGGGATTGGATGAGTCGTTTGAGGAATTGCGCGTAAGGGCGGTCACGGCGAAGACGGGGGGAACCGTCAACCAGTATGTGCGTTGACTCTTCTTTTCTTTGTGACTGTCTGTTGATGACAATTTAGATGCAATATGAATCCACACAAATAGCCAACGCAGATCAACAATACGCCGTGCGTATTTCTTTTGTCTTTTTACTCTTCTTCTCTGACTATATTTTACAGAACGCGCGAAGCAACATCCAAGCAGCACACGATCAGGCCGTTAAACAAAGCCAGGTAGCGAGTATGTTGAATACTGCTGCCCCTGCCACTTCCGCGTTTGGTACACCGTCTGCCTCCGCTTTTGGTGCACCTTCTACGACATCTGCGTTTGGCTCAACATCGACGCCCTCTGCATTTGGCTCAACTTCTTCCTCTTCACCCTCTGTGTTCGGTGCTTCATCTACTACCCCCTCTGCATTTAGCAAACCTGCCTTTGGCCAACCTGCATTCGGCCAGTCCGGGTTTGGTTCCACTCCTACTTCCACTCCTGCTTCCACCACGTCTGCATTTGGCTCTACTAGCCAGTCTACATCTGCATTTGGAAAACCGTCTTTTGGGTCAACGTCCACTCCTCAATCTTCGGTAGTAAAACCTGCAACAGGCGCATTCGGACAGTATGCTTCCGCCGGACCGAGTGCGTTTGGTACTGGTGCCTCCAATAGTGGTACTGGGACTACTTCGGTATTTGGTGCTCCTTCCGGTGGTGGCACTTCTGCTTTTGGCTCCAGCTCCAATACTGGGACAAGCGCGTTCGGCTCTGCAACAGGGTCAGGAGGAGCATTCTCTGCATTCGCAGGCAAACCTTCTGCTTTCGGCTCCCCTGCCACGAACACAAATCCAACGAATCCCTCAGGATCGGTGTTTGGTCAGCCTTCTGCTTTTGGGTCCAATGCCAACACGACGAGTGTTTTTGGATCCGGTGCAGGTACGGGAGCGTCAGGAGCACCTCCGCCTCCTACATCAGCTTTTGGTGCATTGGCACCAGTAAAACCGGCTGCGAGTGTCTTTGGACAGCCGACGCAACCTACATCGGCGTTTGGCCAACCTGCATCTACGACTCAGCCTACGTCGGTATTTGGTCAACCAGCTACGTCTACGACTTCAGCTTTTGGTCAACCTTCCACCTCGACTCAGCCTACCTCTGCCTTTGGTCAACCGGCGCAACCTACGAGCTCTGCGTTTGGTCGACCTGCTCCTGCTCCTCTAGCACCAGCCTTGTCATCGGCGATGTCAACTACTCCCGCTTCTCCATTCTCAGCCGTACCTATGAGTGCGACTAATTCAACTTCGGGAGGCGCGTTTGGCTCAGGCTCGGCTTTTGGAGGAGGCGGATTCGGGTCCACCTCTAACGCTGGTGGAGGATTTGGATCGGGCTCTGCTTTTACCGGCTCTGGTTTTGGTTCCTCTTCTACCTCTGGAGGATTATCCTCGACAAAGCCAGCGATATCGTTTATTTCGCCCTCTGCTCGTGCGTCGTACAAACCTTCTTTTACGCCTTATGACGCGTTGCTTCCGAAGGGGTATATGGATATGTTGCCGGAGGGTGTGAAGGAGGTGTTTAAGGGAGAGAAGTTTGAGTGGGGAAAGGTACCAGAGTGGGTTCCGCCTTTGGAGATGCGGTAGAGGAAGAGTCTTGTTATGAGGTGTGTAGTATTGTGCACTAGATATTCCAGTATACAATCGGTGTGATCAGCTCACGGTCATTTGATGTAAGTATAGTATTGCCAGTATATACGTATGTACGCATTAAACGACAAAATTTTGACAAAACTAGGACGAATACTAAACAGGGAAATATCAAAATCTCCAACTCTGCCAACTCTGCGTATACACACTGCGACCAACGCGAAGTGTGCGAGCTGCGACGAAGCACAATTTATCTAATGTTTCTGGGTCTAGTTGGGTTTCTCCCTCGTCGTTACCATAGGTAATATGAGTAATACCAGTGGCTTCTTGTCTCTGCTCTTCTGCTTTGATTCCTCCCTCTGATGACCATAGACTAGTGAAGTCGAACTTGTTGCGAAAATACTTCGACTCGTAAATGAAAGAAGCATTTGTCAACGATGATGTTGTGAGGATATTACCATTCTCTTCGTTATTCTCCTCTTTTGTTCTTCGTTCCATATGCAACTTCCCTTTCTCATCTTTATCCCGATCCTCGTTCGTGAATGAAACTGCATCATTCTCAATCTTGATTTCCGTGCCCGTATCCACATCCCTGTCGACACTGTACTCTGTATCTGCGCCAGCATCATCAAACTCGGTATCCGTGTCCGTACTTTCGACGTCCACATCCACATCCACATCCATATCTATGTTCATGTCCGCATCTTCGTCCTCAACATCATTCTGAACGGACTTAGGCATCAAAGGCCTAGGGACCTGTCTACGAGGCGGGGGTTTCCCAACGTATCGGACCTTGATCTTTCTCCCTTGATCCTTTCTCTTTACCCTTTTCATTGCTCGCTCCTTCTCAACCTCCTCATCTTCAGAGCAACTAAGTTCAATCACGCCCAATGATCTCAGCTGACAACGTTGGTTTTGGCCAACATACTGAACGATCCTCCTTTTCTGCTCCCGTCTTTGCTTCTTCAAACTTGAGTTCTCACCTTCCCCTTCGGATTCAGACTCAACCTGCTTGAACACCTCCGACCTCTTTCGTTTCATCGTTGGGATATTTAAATCCACCACAGAGTACATGTTCGAACCGGAAACACGATGTCGATACGGATCCCTAACTCGGACCGGTTGACGCAGAGATGACCGGGGACGGAGACCATTTCGTTGATCACCAAGCCTAGGTGCTTTCCTGTGATTGTGGGCAATGCCGTTCTTTTTCTGCTTCTTCGATTTCATTCCCTGTTTCTTTCCACTCTCACCGGATTCACCCTCCAAATGTGCTGGCTGAGAGCGTTTTAGGCCCTCCTCCTCTCGCTTCCTCTTTCTAAGCAATTTCTGCGATACCAAGAAATCACATATAATCCTTTTTGGCAAAGCTCCTTTCCCTTTTCCTTTGGCCGTACCGGGATCGGACTGACCCAAGTGGTCCTCAGGGACATCCAATAGTACATGACTCTCATTTCCTAGCTTGAGCGAAGCTTGGGAACCTCGGTGTACTGTGTTGTAAAAATGAAGTTGAAGGTAGTCGGTAAGAAGAAGGAACACGATAAGGCGCTCAATGTCCTGTATCAAAAGAAATTAGTAAACAAAACGAGATGAAGACGACGTTCCACTTACATCCCTACTCCATCTACCGCTTTCTCCTCCGCTACTGGTACTACCCTTGACTTCGTCATCACTCCGGAGCCCAAGTTTCAATTTCGATATGAATTCTACCAACTTTGAAAAACTGATGCCGCCTCTTGAATAGTCTTTGACAATCTTGAGAATCCTCCACGCTTCAACAGTAACGTCTCGAGAGACGATGGTATCAGGAGACCGGAGGCAGTTGTCACAATCACCGCATTTGATTTTGGATTGAACGTCATGGATTAATGGATCATTGAGATATCTGAAAAATTGTTCAATCAATTGTCAGTGCCATTTGTAGGGGTGCTCACGTTTCAAACTGTATCTTCCTGCAACCAATCAGGTTGTGTACGAACGCAAGCATTGCGAGAACTATAGTAGCGTAAATACCCGAAGCAGGAGGAAAAACTTTGAGACTCACATCGCGAAGCTCCGTCCTTCAACTCCTCACTCGCCAACCCAGCAACGTTCATCGCATCTTGTGGGCGGTACCACAAGATACAGTCTGCAATTTCACCATCTCTACCGGCACGGCCAGATTCTTGGTAATATTGTTCAATAGATTTCTATCCGAAAGCGATGTCAAGATAGTCCTTCAAACGGTGAAAATATTCACATACTGGCATCTAGTAAATATCCAAATGTGTGAGATCTACGCTCGCGCAGACAAACCAATAATAAATGACGTACACAGTGGTGGATAACAAATCTAACATCGGCTTTATTAATACCCAGTCCAAAAGCTGGTAACACGGAGGATCAGAACGCGCATGATCCAGGTGATCGAGAAATTTACCATTTGTTGCGCATACGACTTTGATCTTGCCCTCTCTCCACTGTTTATGTACATCACTCTTATTTCCCCAAGTCGAGTGATAAACGCCTGTTTTGATATCGTGGTTCTTTTGGAGTGTATCGGCGACTTCTTTTGCCATCTGTGATTAAAGATGCGTGAGATAGGTCGGAAGTAAAATGAGAATCTGGATTTCACCTTTCGACTAAAGCAATATACAATTCCACTCTCATCCTTGTGCTTAGTCTGTATGAATTTGGCTATATCAGCAATGTGTTTGTCGATTGTTGAGCAACCAGATTTCAATAAAACTTTGTAGAGAAGGTTTTTCCGGTACAAGGGAGCAGAAAAGAATACTGTCCCTTGAGAATTGGCATCTATTGGGATTCAAAGAGAGAATGATCGGGAAACGGGCTGAATTCGATCCTTAAAGATGAGTGCTTACTATTCCCAATGGTCAACGCTCGTAATTTGAATGTCTTGAGTAAGGCTTGCGAGATTCCGGGCGGACAGGTGGCAGACAAGGCTGTGATTGGGACGGATGGGAATGTCTCTGGAATGATTTGGAGCGCCGGATAGCTTTGACTGGGAAGAATGAACGATTGGTCAAGCGGGCTCATTTATGGAACTCACCGGAAATCTGCCATGAGAGCTAGGCAATGGGCTTCGTCGATGACAATGCGAGCTAGGAGCTGATATCAATTATATAGAACAAACGAAAAGATCATGCACTCGCCGAACTTGTTGACTTCTCGCAATTGTTTTAGCAAAGAAACAAGACTCTGGCTTTCGGCAAGTCGTTCTGGCTGTGAGTGAAAATGAAGGAATAAAGAAATGCACCACCGTCGCCGCGATTCTAGGGATCAGCGTTGTACAATTGGCATATATACAGATTCCTGGTACACGATTATCCAGTTTGTGCTGATCCTCTTGACGGAGATTTGCATTGCATGACACCAAGACGGTTTCAAGCAATGCAAATCTTCGACACGGTGATACGGGACAAACTCGATAAGCTCACGCTGTCGAGTTTTCAAACTTACCGTCACATATAAGAGTTTGATTTCCCCTTCGGCTCGTGTTACTGAGTCATTTGCCATGATATGCAGAGTGCGCATCGTTGATCGAGCTTCTTCGTCAGTAGTCTCTCGAGTTAGCGATGTCGCATTCACTATATTCACATTAAGTCGAGGTCAATAATTAAGTGATTAGCAATGTCCACGCACCATGAATATTCTTGAGATTTTGAATCTGATCTTGTATCAATGAGACTAATGGTGATATCACCAGTGTAATACCAGGACTTAGAATAGCCGGAAGTTGATAGGTGAGAGATTTTCCTCCTCCTGCAGAAACATTAAAATCGATAAGCGGAGTATGGAATCAGGTTCTCGTACCTGTAGGCATCACACAGAGGACATTCCTTCCCGCCATTACTGCATTGCATGTGCTTTTGAACGATTATGATCAGTATCGATCAGAGCTCTGAGTACAGGAGGCTACGTACCCTAGTTGACAAGATTTGAAATCTTCGATTTTGAACGTCCTTGCAAGCTCAGTCTTCATTCTCGTTGACCAATCGAAGGCTGTAGACACGTAATCAATGCGAGTACCATCCTCTACTGTAATATCGTCGGTTTCCTGAGAAGTCATGGGTCTCAGTCGGAGTAAATCACCCAAAGCAGTGAGCCGGTCGTCGATTGTTTTGAGCTCCTGCTCCGTCATCGACTTTATTTCTCTCCTTTTCACATGCAAAATGGCAATTTTATTCCTTATATCGTCTCTAGAATCATTTGGCGGTTGAAATGCAGGACTCTGCTCCGATAAAAGATCTTCAAACTGGGAACTTGAGGCGACCTGCCACTTGGACTGGGAGAACTGGTGAGCAGTAGAGACATTTTCAAATGAGATGCTCCTTACCATATATCTGTAGTCTCCAAACTCGTCAGTGAAGTCGTCCATGAGTGAAGGTATCTGCTAAGCAGTAGTTCCGAATGTTGTGCTGTAGTCCGTGGTTCTAGCGCAGCTTGAAATCTAAGTTACTAAGCACCGATCTTGCTCATTCTGCTCACGCCTATTACGGTTGAAGTTTAAATCGAATAATTAACCCTCTTTGAGGCCTTGAGGGTTAACAGAACAGTCAAACCTACCAATGATATATCCGTGGTGGATTACTGCCTCGCTCAGCCGCAATCCCTCTACTTGTGGCCTTCATCTTCGTCATAAACTTTGGTAACCGTTTACAATACTACAGGTTGCTGATCTCGACCTTTACTGATGCCTGCGGTTTCCAACGTAGCAACAAGGCTTTTCTGCAGTTTTCGAAAGATTTGACAACAGGTGCTTATTGCACTGTATCTGCTACAGTTGATCCCCAGCAGATTTCGAAAGGCAATAACCTGGAAAAAAAGCGTCCGTAAATAACTTACATAATCATTCTTCCACCTCGACAGGCTTGCTTTCGTCTCTTTTGTTTTTGGAGGATGTCCCAAGCTGTAGGAAATGTGAGTATTCTCCCCACCTAGTTTTCAAAAACAAGCTAACAGAACGATGAAACTGATGCTGCTATTTGACTTGACGGGAACCTTCATCAACTACTCGACCCACGTACATTCCCCGTTCTTCACCTTTCCTTCGAATCCAATCTCGACACAAAACCTAATCTAATGCGCTCAAAATTTCCATGCCAAACGAAAAATAGACTGCCCTAGCCTATGCCCGTGCATGGCACCAAGTCGACGCAACGGACCGTGTCCTAGGAAAACTAGCAGAAAAGATAGCGTTGGTACTGATGGGGAAGCATAAACCTATATACAATCCTGCTGGTGAGTCTCCTTTTTCTATTTCCTTCTTGGCTTCTTGTTCGTAGTTCGGCTTGAGGTCCTCTTTCCCGCATGATGAAACGCGAAATGCTGGATAGATTGATGCGTGTCGTGTCGCGTCGTGTTGTTTGGTCTGGTCTGGTTTGCTTCATTGGGCGCAGTCTCTCCGTCTTCTCTTTGGTCTTTGACCCTCGATGATGTTGGGTTTACTTTTTGGATGGTCAGAATGGTCGTATACTTTTCGTGTTCTGGCCCCTTGTTTAGGGTTGGCATTGTGTTTGTTTCGATGATGCTCTCTTTTTCTACAGAGCTCGAAATGATGGATACAGGAATTGAAGCACGGGCACCAATGTCTCTTGCACGGGGCTTATAGGGATTTGGGATGTATGAGTGCACTGTCATCTGGTATAGTCTTTTCTGTCGGTGTCCCTCTCGTCGCACCTGGTTTTTGCGTGGCGTGCTAGTTTCTTCTATTCGTTGGACCTTTCTACTCCCGCACTTGGTAGCGCTGTGTTGTATATGGTTTTGGGTTTTGCTGCGAGCCGGTCACTCCTTCGGGTTTTTCTTTTCCTGCTTTCTGGATAGTACAACAGTACAAGCGTTGGCCTTCGTTCTTTCATCTTTCCGCTTGTCGAGTTTTAGCCGCTGTTTACATTAAAGTCTTCTCATGACAAGAATTTGAGTAGCCGGACGTTGTTTCTAGTAGGCTATGTCCACTGGATTAGCTGAGACTGGGGCTGGACCGTTTTCTTACCTCTGGACGCTGTTGGAAACTATTTTTATCTACTCGAAGCATTGGTTCTGGTGCTATTATTGGAATTTCGGTACTCACTTCCGATTTATTCTATTCTGTTTTTTCACTTTTGTCTGCTTTTCCCGTTTTTCCTCTAATTTTTTCTCCTTGTCTTGCATATATTGATGGCCCTTTCTAGTCGACTCTGGTGACTATGTCATCGTAACGAATTGCAAAAAAATTAGAGTGTCAGGTCGTAAGGACCAGCAACTGGTGTATAGAAAACATACAATGTATCCAGGTGGACTGAAGGAGACACCTTATCAAGACATGATGAGGAAAAAACCTGAGGAGGTATGTGTCGTCCCACTTTATTATTTCAGCATAGTGCTAACGGGTTCTATCTATTCTTCTCGACTCGTTTACACTCTATGTCCCTCATCATTCTTCGGGCCACAACATTCTGTTTCGCACTCACACTTCCTCCACATTCAGATCATCCGTCACGCCGTTTCTGGGATGTTGCCTAAAAACAAACTCCGCGATCGCCGCCTGGAACGTCTACGGATATTCCCCGGAAATGAGACTGGTATCCTGGGAGCCAACGTCCTAAGAAGCTGGGACGACGGTACCTTGCCCAAGGATTGGAACCCCCAACAGTTGGTCAGGGACAGCCAGCGGATTTTACCAGCGGGTTTAGTTGATAAGAGCGCCAAATTCACCACGACAGCATGAACTTGAGCGTGGGCTCGAGGAGGGATTTAGAAGGAGCCCGGTCTCCAGGATAGGTGGTTCAGGAGGAGCTAGACTGGGCCAGTCCTGGATTTGCAAATACTGTATCTCATCCATTTTATTGCTTAGAAGGATAATTCAACCTTTTTTCCTTTCGCCACTCAGAAGCGTTACGTCCTCTTTGTGGAGGTGCCCTTCCTTACGACTATCCGACCTAGATTGGCGTCAAGAAAATATGGCTTGTGAAACCAGTGAATTACTCCACGGCGTTCCGGTGTCTGTGTAGACAATCCAACGTCATTGAGGCACGAGCGAGTGTGTGTCCACCCCGCTACGCAACGCTGTTATGTGCTCGCCTATGTAATGCATGGTTCGATCTTTTTTCACGCAAAGTTCCGGTCTACATGTATACTGTGCAGCAGATATTGATCGAGAACGTCATTGGGGATAAGAAAGACTCAGCTGCACATACCTGCAATAAGGGTCTATCTCAATTCCACTGGCTCTGCCAGGCGACTTAGGCCTGGCTTTAAAATTCGCGTATGTTCATATGAGTCGGAAATCTACAGCATTAACATATATTTAGATGAACGTTATCGAGCAAATTGACTAGTATCCACGCGTAACCTATTCGGATTCTATCTCAACTCTACTTGCGCACTAGCACCAGGAGAGTAGAGGTGTTTAGCTGCGCACCTCGGATTTATTCGCTTAAGGATTTCTCATAACCGAGACTGAACCGAGTATTACTAAGAAAAAACGTGGCCAGGCAACGCCAGCTCATCACTCATCTTGGCCTTAGGTATCATTTCTAACATCGTTCGCCATTATCTAGCCTCGCTCGATTCATAATCTAGCCTCGATTCATATGTCTAATATCCCTGTGAACCCGTCTTTCTTTAATCCTCACCTTTACAACTATGTACCATCCCACCAAGTTCACACTCTTGGTGTCTCTCCGAATACCCAATTCTTCTCCGCGACATCTTCACAAGAAGACTCCAGTAACAAATATCTCGGTCACACTGCTCGCAATCTTCTCGACATTGCGTTAACAGCTGTCGAACTAGACTTCTTCATTGCTCCACATGGTCAGAAGACTGCACGACGCAATGAGCTGCAGTCACGAGTGAATGTGGTCGGTGTTCAAGGCTCTTATAGTGTCTTGGAAGCGCGCTTGCATAACCTTTTAGCCTGGCACAAGGTATTTATGTTCCAAACTTCACACATCCAGTTTCATATGTGACGTTCTATTACCTAGAATGAGTCCTGCCCACCCAAATTAAAGGAAATACTCGACAATTCCTCTCTTCGTGCAATGTTTGGAGCACCTCTCGACCGTTTAGCTGAAATGATAGAAGTTAGTGCAAATCTCTCTGACGAAAAAAGAGAGCATCTGATGAAGGTACGTCGTGAAGTCCGGAAAATGAATGTGCTTGAAAAGATTCGTGATCTAGAAACACGAGGATGATCGTCGTGGTGGAGATGCTATTCGACAAGCATCCCTCAATACAATGCGCGCCAAATCCGACTCCAGCTGCATTGATGAGGACCCGCTTCACTCAACTGATCGTGCTACGTCTCTATCACCAACAGCTGAACAATCCGAGCCTGCTATTTCCTCTACTCAGTCCAATGATGATGTTATTTCTATTTCCTCTTCGGTGTTTGATTCTATCAATGGGGATTCCTCTGATCTTAAGGGCAAAGAATCAAGCTCTCACCCTTGTGACGATGACCCGGGGTCTGCCCCAGTCTGCGTGTCATTTGCAGCCCAAGTATCCCCCATTCCTCATACACATGTTCTTATGGGTAATGTTCCTCCCACTCTGCTGAAAGTTACTCCGAGTCAGCCCTTGAAAGCCAAGGAAAATCAGACTCCTGCTGGTGTATCATCATCATCTTCTACTAAGCCTGCTTCGAAGAAGCGTAAAGCCGATGATGATGATGAAATTACCCCTCCGTCCAAGGCAAAGAAGTCCCGATCTAAAGAGGACCCCGATAATGGCACTTCTCACACGCGCAAAACCAAACGTCGGCGTCTCACTCGTAGAGACATGCATACATTATTCCAAGAGGAACGGGTTGAGCGAGAGCAGAGAGATGAGCGAATGCTCCAGATGATGGAGAATAGTCAACGAGCTTGGGAAGAGAGCCAAAGGGTGCAGCATGAAACTCAGAACCGATTCCTTAATCTATTTGAAAAATTTTTATCCCAGTAAATGTGATATCATTGTTCGCTCACTTGTCCACTCACAGCTTTGCTCGTTTTACAATTCTAATGCCTTCTACTTCTCGCATCATATTTAATTTAATTTACCAGTCTTAATGCATATCTTATTCACTTTGTATTATATTTCCTATTACACGAGCACTCTTTTCAATAGAACTGTGTCAGTTTAGTATCTATTTGTGAAGATATTGTGAAAGACTTGGAGGTACACATTTAAAATATTGTGCTACTTGGTTCGGATTTTGGCAATTTATGCAGTTAGTTAGTAAAACACCAACCCGATAATACCTACCAACAGGGGAAGAGTATAACCGTAATTTCCATCCAGCATTAAGGAAAGGCCAAAGATTAGCAACGATTCCAAATCCATGCTCTACTTCAATGCGTACTGCACTCATTCGTGAGTTCCATTCTTGTTCATCTTGAGCTCGGGCTCCAGCACCTGCAAAAGGACTAATCATATGGGGACCAAGGCCATATGCTGGATCACCAAAAATCTGGAAGGTTTGTAGTTCTTCTGGTGTATCATCATCAATGTCATCAGGGACAGCAAATTGTGCAAGGCGTTCCAAAATCGCACTTTCATTCAAGAGTGCGTTATCATTTCTCCGGCCCTCTACAGCCCCATACAAATGTCCAAACATTCCGTTAGGAAGCATTATAGCCTGGAACTTTAATGCATGGTACTTTTTGTAGCCATTATATGCCTGTCTTTGCCATTGAGATGGACGGCAAATACGGCGAATTGTACAGTCTATGAATCCAAAGACTGTCTGGATAGGTGCACCTTGAGAATAGATTGCATCGGCATAAGATTGAAGTCGAGATGGGTGCAGTAAAAAAGTGTCATCGCAAGCAAGGAGATGCTCCCATGTTTCATCAAGATAGCACACTAGTTCATTAACGCATTCAGATACTGCAGACTTGGAACGATTATAGAGTATAGTCATATCAGCCAAATTTCCGGCTGTCCGTAATCGTGCGCATAGGAGACAGAGAGCCTCCAATGCGGAAAACGAAGAACGAGTCCTGGTGATAAATGGATCAGGAATTTGCAAAGCTTCCATCATATCCTCCAGGTCAGGAAGGGACATTCTGGGAAGAAAGTATCGGTGTTAGTAGTAGTAACTAATCATTGAAATTTACAACAGACACACCGGAATCGGTATCTGCAATCCTCATTCGACAAAGTGGATAACCACTCCCTTGTAATTCGATTACCATCTTGAGCTGGATGAGGAGTACCATATCCATTGATTAGAGCCTCGATGCGTGCCTGATCCGCTCGATTTTCTTGCACATAATAGTAAAGAAGTTGTTGGAAAGTCGGGTCAAGAATAGGAGGTGCTTCTGGTGGACAACAAAGAGAGGGAATTACAACAGTCAAGAGTAGCGTGAGAAGCTCATTCTGACGATCAGAAAGCTGCTGCTCATATTGAACCATGCTTTGTCGAGTTACAGAGTGACCGTATGAGTTGAACAAAATCATACTTGTTGCTGGGTTGAGCAGGAAAGGGGGGGGATCTGATGTCTGTGAGAATACTGTGAATATGACGGGTGCTAGGCCTCGAATAAGGGCGCGCCGTCGCTGAGAGTTATCATGGTCATCGTCGCTGGGCATGATGTGAGACGGTTATCAGATGCGACGGTGTTCTGCACCGGTCCGACTCAGACCGGGCCGTCTTACGAAACTCATATTTACG
Source organism: Stygiomarasmius scandens (assembly GCA_037954225.1). NCBI lineage: Eukaryota > Fungi > Basidiomycota > Agaricomycetes > Agaricales > Campanellaceae > Stygiomarasmius > Stygiomarasmius scandens. The sequence continues at coordinate 76,527 of JBANRG010000002.1, read as the reverse complement.
CGAGACTTAAGCGATAGGACTCAAATATATAAAAAAAGGCGCTGCTAAACACCTCTAGTAAGGTCATATATGACTCGGTATGAGTCACAGTCTGGGAACCAAGCGGCTTTGGCGGCCCATCAAGATTGATGGGCGCTTTGCTAGCTTTGCGAACAATCTACTCGACCATCTACATACCTGTAAAGGCATGTTCGGAGGTTTGATGGTAAATTATTGTTCTATGTCGAACGAACGTCGCGTTCTGAAGCCGAAATGAAAGCTTTGCTATTATCTCTGAGTGTCTGCATCGTCGTAACTAGCACTGATTCAATCCTACTTCCTTGTCCGACGGCAAATGTGCTTGTCCTAGTTCATTCGCCAAGTACCTTGTCGATAATTTACTTATCCTCGCGTTTGGATCGTGCAGCTAGTACTTACAGCGGGAGAAGTCCTATTTTGCAAATGCATACGTGCAGCGGCATGCTTGCACGCGTGAATTGTTTGGAAATGCCTTTCTCCTTTGGAGGTTCGGTGAACAAATCGAGACCGAAGAATTTGTACGCCGAGTTGGATCCTTGTGGACACCTAGTCCGAACTTGGTCGACTTTTCTCAGCAGATATCGCACTCTGTAGTGCATGTGATGTTATTTTACTCTGTATACTTATCTTTCTATTCTACAGTCACTGGAAAGTACATGTTCCTAAGGAGCCCCAGATATTGAATTGTGTTGTGTTGACGCGTTCACCAAATGGAATACCCGAGGACTTATGCGCACCCGCATAAGTAAAGCAACGTCCCATATTCATAATTTTGGTTCAGATTCAGAAATGTAATACATCTTCGGATCTTAAAGACAACTAGATCTTACTCGGTCATGCAAATTGCGACACCGGTGCCTCTCATCTGCTACAGTAAGCTACCCACCACCGTTCCGAATGTCGTGGTAAACAGTACCTAAAATACCAAGCCTAGTTGATTAGGCCCGATATCTCCTGATCATGACACGGGAAATGTTCCAGTCCTGCTTGTTTTGAACCGCGTAGTTTGCATCTCACACGCACAAGAAGCACCCCAAAGTAATCATTGAGCAAGCTGTAGGCAATCTGCGATTCGGGGATGATTCGGACTCGTTCTTCTGCAAAACATAGATGAACGTTATAAATTTACCATATATGCGTGGAAACGAGACCCACTTATAGTTTTGGGGAGCCACATGATGCCGCTTCGGCCAGAACGCATATACTTCGCCGATTTAGCTCCTACAAGTGGCTAGAACAGGAGCATCAAAGTCTGGACTAAAATTCGTGTACAATCAACAAAGACCAACAATTCAGCCTGTATCGTCTGGGTGAAGGTGTCACATGTGCACTTCTTCCCCTGCGGGCCGTGTACTTTCCGGTCGTATGCGTGGCTGAAGGTTTTCCGAAACATGTTCTTGTAACAGCATCCCTTAATGGTGCCAAACAGCTGGTCAGCGACAAAGCACAAAGAGGAAGACAACTCACCAATGATCATGAGCGCAGATCCGTCCATGGCCTTGTACATATCAGTGAACCTATTCTGTTTCCTCCTGGCTACCTTGCCTTTTGTGCTTCGAAGTGAACTTGTTTCGTCAGGAAATGTATCATTGTCATCGTCTTCAGTTGACCTATCAGAATGTTCGACAGTTTCCGAGCCTGAAGTAATTTCAGAATCTATATCAGATGCGTCGGAATCTCGCTGGCGATCTCTTTTTGATTTGAGATCCTGGCGCTGTTTAGCTAGTCTAGCGAGACGTCGGGTTTTTCGTTCCTTCCGGTACTCTCTCGAAGAATTACTTAATTGACCATGCTTGTCGTAGAAGCGACTGGCGAGATGATGTATACATTTTAAGAGATCCTGTGGACAAGGCTATAAGATACAGGAGAAAGACAAGAAGCTGGTTCGCGCACAGAGGAAGGAGGCTCGAGCCTGGAAGGAGATACCGGACCACTACGCGATGTGGTAGTGACCGGCGTAAGAAAATCGAAGTCATGTGTGAATTTACGCCGTTTTTCCGCTCGTGCCTCTGCTCGATTAGTCTTGTAACGACGAGTTTCGGCATCTGCAAGTTCTTCGTTGCTCCTATCATTTTCGTTGGGCACGTTTTCTCCGTCAGACTCCCGTTCTGAGACGGCCCGAGCTTTGTACCTCTGAGGAACATTGGCTAGCCCTCCTGCGTCCCTAGCTATCCAGTTTCCACGAGGATCACGGACCGTGAGCTTAGAATAACGAAGGTTGACATTTCTTTCGCTCTGACGGACGCTGGTACCGTCTGTATGGAGCCTAAGACTCGAGAAATCGTAGACGGTAGGCAAACGAGGGGTGGTCATCGTGACAGTAAAAACGTGAAGAGTACGCGACCACGTGGGCTGTTTGAAGCACGTGGGATTTTTTCCTATCTGAGCCTCTTCACTGAGCGGAGAGCTTCAGCTTCAAGCTTCACGTTTCTCGGCTTTCCTAAACCTTCGATTGAATTGTAAGATAGATAGAATAATGATACCATCATCAATTTTGAAGGTTGTAATAAAATACCTGCCAGGGACTCATCCTTGCATGCTAATACTTACGAACCATACAACATGTGCGTAGATCGGCGATGTTGCAGTCCCCGGTGGCAAAGGGTGGCGTCGTAGCATGCACTCATAGTTTTACATTGCAAAAGCGCACCGTCGGCCTAAAATCTACTACATAGTACCGAAGGTTACTGAAAGGTTGTTCTCAGTTCTACTTTCCCCTTGGAAAGACCTTCCCTAGTTCAGTTTACCAAGACCGTATTACACCATGGAGCTATCAGGTTTTCCCCTAAGTTCTTCCTGATACCTAAACTTTCGGCAGTCGGAGATACTCGATCGCATAATCATCAGTCATTGGTACTGATGTATGAGGAAACTGGGTGACTACAAAACTACAGCTTGATTTCCATAATCTGTTGCGTCTAAGAAAGTGAAAATCAGCCATAACGGGTAACGCCACAGTTCTAGATTTCTGTTGGGTCTGGAAGGTATACGTTGTTTAGGCACCTTCTGTAGATGTTGTCTTCTATCATATGAAAAGTCTTCTAATCACACGACCTTTCTAGTCGAGGTACGTTCTCGGCGCTCTCTCATGGTAGCAAGGCATACGTGTCACCCTTACTTTCCGTTCTCGATGTTTCCCGTTCACACTGCTGTTGACTTTTGACCCACGGTAACTGAGAATTTGGCCCGACTTAGCGCGGTTTGTCATCATCAATCCCATGCATCAGAGGATGGGTGACTCATGATGGAGTACTAGCCACAGCACTTGATATCTATACTAGGCATGCCATGACCTGGGTTCTGGTCAGTTCAATTGAGCCGAGGGACGATGCCAACGTGATATCATTACGAGAGAAACAGGTTGAACACGCTGCCATACGGTAGAGGAGCTTGGACTCGGAGGCACTCCATGTCGAACTTTCACGCTACTTTAAGTCATTCACAGTAAGTAGTAATGATCGTCTGCCGGGTTCACTTTCCAGGGTGTGGGCATAATCTGTCAACTGATTAAGATTAAAGTGTTGATCGCAGGTTATGTGGACTTGAGTTTAAGAAACATAGGAGAGTATTAGTGGTAGGTTTGAAGGTGGTTCCCATCGTGCTGTAATTCTCCTCCCGATTATGGTTATAGAGACCCAACTTTGAGGTGAGTCCAAGAAATATGTTCTGTGTTTGATTTGCAATTCCTTCTCGACATCTCCTCCGACGGCTGGAGCGAATTCAGGCTAGAAAGCGATACACACTTCCCCATACACTTCCGATATCCAGCAGCGCTGATTGCTCTGTACTCTGATAATCAAATCCCATGGGCTCAATAGCCTGCAAACGGCTCCATGAAGGTGTCTGTTAATTTTACGACGGCAGCACCAGATTCGCTAGGGATTTTGAGAAGATATTGTCAGCACCAACAACCTCCGGCTAAGTATAGTACCACTGAACAAGTTTAGATTAATAAAGCTACTTCTTCGAAATCACTCTATATCGGCTTCGCCATTTAATTGTCTTCGACCCACTTACGGTATCTTCTCTCTCTCTATGTCAAGGTAACCTGTTAGAAAAGACATCGTATGTGCACGAGGAGTGCTCCGTTCCATTTCCTCCTCTCTTTGGTAGCGTCGATTTTATGTGGAGTCTTTTCCGTTGCTGAATGTTCCTGACTATTTTACTTTGGGCTTTTATGTATGCCCTACTGAGCTCGCACAGCAGATTCGATAGGTGCGTTATGGCAGAATGCTATCGCATTGTCTTGATCCTATGGATCGATATCGATTTCGTATGTGAAGTCCATGCTTCCATTCCCTAACCGACAGTACGTACGACGGCACGTTTTCGCATTGTTTGGAAATTGCTTTAGGAGGATATTTCGGTCGGTTCGGACTCCGTGCGTACTGAAAAAACATCCCAGAATCTGGTTTAAGGTCTTGTATCCCTTACAAGTTTCTCGGACGTGTCAAGTGGCAACTCTAGTTCATTTGTCGCAGCCGATTTTGTCTCGGATGTCAACACAACAGGACACCGAACTGGTAAAATAACTATGCAGCAAATTCACATTGTGCTTGCCCTGAAGAGCCGTACGCCCGACAGGAACGCCGTCCAGGTATTCAGGGACTTCCGACGGCTTTAGGTGAGAATCTTATTTCCGAAAATCCGAAAACGCCTCTCCTAGCCACACTCTGTTACTACATTAAGTACGAGCGGAAACACGGGTAATTCAATTGGAATACGCACAAGCAGATGATCCGTGAATTCTCATATCTTGCTGACAAGTAAAACGGGGCTGACAGAGAAAGGTTCAATGAAATCGTGTTTTTAATTGTAAAACCAGAGGGCCTTATACATTCTAGTGACTCAATATAAGTAACAGACATCACGGCCGTCGTAAACTTGCTACAAATGTCCGAACTTTAATGCACCCTATTCTCGTTATTTTCACATTACACGTTCTGTTCCTAGAATACATTCTTCCGCAACGCGGACAGTCTACGATAAGTATGTCACCGTGAATCCGTTCAGCTTGTTCGACACAATAATTGGTTTAAAGATAAAAAAGCTATTTTGAGGGGAAAAGGCCATCACACTATGACGGTTATTATCCTTCAGGAAGTGATATGTGATAAAAGGCGCGGAAGTATTTCATAAAGAGAACTTAATAACCATTTGCCACCCATTCTCCGCAATCAACGGGGTTGGAGTTAGCTGGTGCCGCATCTAAATTGCACTACCGATATCGTATCATACCTCCGAATATAGACCGCAGCTTGAAGGAGAACTACAAGTGTTTAATAAGTGATGTATGGAAAGGTGGCCGCTAGGAACAGGAATCCTAGCAGAAGATATGCATAACTAATAGATACATTTATAGATATCGTCCGAAATGAATGCTGGGGTGGTATCGACCAAATCTCGTAGATGAGGAAAGCATGCTAGAAATAGGACAGAACACGGAATGCGACGGAATATCGAAAACAGTATGTAACAAAAGAAAGGAACTCGTACAATACATGAAGGGGAAAGTGAATTGCCTAGAGAAAAAAATGACATGATAGGGATACAGCGTCAGCGGCAGACAGAATCAACAGAGAAGCTCATTGCTATTCAGAAAACTGAACACGCGGCCATAACAGTAATTGCTGTAAGAATAAATGAGATTTATCGGAGTCTGGTGGATCAGACTCGAGGTCAGACAGAAGTGTTGAGGTCTTTCACTGACGTCGGTGGAACAGTGGCACAGAATGAGGTGTGAACGTATCATCACCTTGGGCCAACCGTTCTGAGGTAGACGACAGGGCGTAGATCAGAAGACTACGGAAAGATCTTGAAACTTGAAGTGACCTAGAACATGGAGGGATCACAACATCAACGAGTGATGTTAAAAATGATGGTGATGTTTGAGGTTCAAGGCAATGTGCGCAGTTGTTGCGTGATAGAGATGCCAGGGAAAAGGTAGACTGCGACAAAAGAGAGCTACAGGAGATGATGTAGAGGCAGAGCCTCGACTCGCATAAATAGCAGATAACGTGTTCATTGATACCTGAGGGAAGAGGGCCACTCAGCAGAGAGAAACCGATCACTATGCGATCATGAAGCATTGGGTATCAGCATAGAGCTGTTGGATGGTGAGAATGGATGATGAGTACCGAGGAATCAGTGGACGTGATCGGAAGGGTAGAATAGATGGATCGAAATGCAGAATGAATCGTGGATCAGCTTTGGCACAAGAACGCCGCGCGTGATCCTGGTCACTGGAAACTTTTGAAAAGTCCTGAGATGTGAATCCTTCTAGATCCGTGGCCTCCTCTAAGCCAGGTATTCAGAAGAGATTACCAACCCAGAGCTAGATACATTCGATTAAGTGTCAGTGTAGTCATTATTTCGGTGACGAGAGCTAGTGCGGCCGGCTTGAAAGTCACACAGGCGTCATAGTCGTTTTCAGGGGATGAGAATACCTCCCAGACGCAGATACAGGTTCGACCGTCCATACACTGGATCACACATTCAAAGTATGAAGAAAAGGTATTGGATGGCGGGTTCCCGACGGCGTAGAAAGTTTGATGGTGGTGTTAGAATACCGTGGATATAGAAAAAGAGAAGAGCAACAAAACAAGCGTCAGCACACCGAGATCCCATGACCCTTCGTGTTTTGGTGTAACGTACCTCCATACGTTCAGGCGTAATTCTCCATTTGTAATTTTTGCCAGACTGGGCGGTGAAATACCGAGACCTGCACGACAGGTAGAGTAAATTCTCCTACAATTCAATTTGAGGCAATAGTACAAGTAACGTACGTGCTGCCCTCTCTTTGTTGCCTGCTTAGATGAGACATAGGAAGGCTTATGCGGTTGTTGCCATACATGATATATCCAGGTGAATTTTCCGGGCCAAAATAGAAATACGAGTTGTCCGGCCCCATTATATGTGAAATTTGCTGAGCCCAAGTGGACTCGCGGGATAGTCGTATGACTAGATTGGGAAATTGAGAAGCCTTTAGAATATCTCCAAGTTAAGTATAGACAATCTCTAAGAAATTAAAACATAACTTACTAAAGATCTTGCGATAGGGAGAGAGGCATCAGGCCAACGACTTTGACAGATGATAGAGGACGTACAATGTGAAGGCTGGCCGACCCTCTGGATCCACATATCTGTTATTGAAAGGATCTGAGCCAAATTGTAGTAGGGTATAGGTTGTCTGGGACATGGGGATGGGGGTGGGAGAGGTACTGGAGAGGAGCGCTCATTGTATCAGTCGAATAACATTATAAGCAAATTCTACGATGGAAGACCGATTCCGGGGCCTGGAGCCATGTGTGAAGCACGTGGGGATATTAACCACGTGGCGCTTCTGCAACGTGGTTGGATCTGGATCGCAAAATCTTTGAACCCCGTGGCGCTGCGCGTAAGGGACTTCCAAAAAACGTAATTCAAATTTGTCTACCGACCACCCGGAACCACTATCGAAGATGGGTCTTTGAAAGGGCATAGAACATTGGAAGCATCTATGATTGAACGTCGGATTTGTGCGTCAGGCTAAATTTTCATGAATAGGAGACGCAGATACCTCCAAGCCACGTAACTTAGATTACCGGCAATGTGGAAGGTTCGTACAAAACACAGTTGAAAACATGTTGGCAAACAGACAACGGACATTCATTTCCATCGAGTATTGGCGAGTTGCGGGCCACAATGAAGAAGCTGCAGAGACCTTCTGCACAAGCTGAAACTTCCGGAAATAGCCATACCGTGTAGTATTACTTATCTCTGACCCGTGGATGGATGACTTGTCATGCAACTTCACCAAATGGGATTATAGACTTCAGTACTCTACTCACTGACACTTCATTTCATTTTCCCTGTTTGAATTAATACTTCCCAATGAAAAGTCGGCGTCAACTTAACTTAATGATGCAATGCGACACAATCACGCAGAGAGCCTTTTCTTTAGTGGCGCTGTCATTGTAGCATCAACATCAAAATACTGTGTCGATGAGAATGTGTTGCCGCCTCCTGGTCCCCGTTATGCATAAGGAGAAAACAATCAATACAGCTGGAACGCTGCGCGACAGTGTTAACAGCAATTTCAATGTTAGAACTCAACCCATTGTTGTGAAATCATCATGTTCACGTTACATACCACGCCGGAAGGGAAGAGTCTGAAGTAGACATGTATAAGGAGACAACGTGCAGCTCTGCCCGAGATTTCAGGGATCAACAATATTGAAGAGAACTAAACATCACGACGATCAGAACACGAAACATCTGAATTCTCCGTGCAGCTGCTCGGGAGATTCACACAAGAAAATCGCGCTACCCAGCGTCTTCGCATGGTCAGGGTCATTACGTCGGTGCTCCGAACTCGTGAAAACAGTGAGGAACACGAGGAAGCGCATTTATAAGGAATTGTGGACAGGGTTAAGTAACATCTTTCATTCTAGCCAGAGAAGAATAAGTAAAAAAACGGAAAAAATGGATGTTAGTCATGCACGAGGGATCTAGGGCCAAGGGATCTAGTGGCTATAGGTTTTCCACAGTAGCCACCTTTTCGTTACACTTCACTCCTTGCAAGGGTTCTTCCGTCCGGTTTTCTGGCTTTGTAGCTCTCCATCATATCTCTTGTCTGGAATTTCAATTTCTGCCTCTTCTTTCACTGCGGCATGCGTTATTTTCTCCACCCAATCCTCAGCGCCTCGTTTATGTCAACAAAGTACCCCACCTCATCGTGGCCTTCATTTGAGCATATCATAACCTTGCTAAATTCCTCGTTATAAAAACGTATCGGCAGCCCAACACCCTCACCAAACGCACGAAAGTCTGCACAGTAGATCTAAAAAGGAGGAGACCACTAGGAAGGATGGGGAGCATGTTATGAAAACAGAAGAGGAAATCCTAGTACGTGCTCAGTTCTCATCTCTCAGATGTGATGGGGCGTACCTCACGCCGTCACCAGCCTTGCCATCATTTTCGCCCTCCTCTTTTTATTCAATAACCCAGCTTCCACCCGTTCATGCCCGAGTACTTGTCCGTTCCACTCCACCCAGACTAGGTTCCACTCCCGAAATCCTTAGATTGACCTCGCAACCTACTTGTCCCGGTTGTCATACATCCACCTGTTTCACTCATGCTCAAACATCCTACTCTCTCGAGCAGCCCAAGAACCGTTTCCATCATTCACCCGACCACGAAGCAACCTTCTCTTGCGCCTTCAGCCTCTCTCGAATATTCGACATCGCGCTCACTGCCTCAAGAGTGCTCAGCTCGCGAGCTTCGTTCGTGTCTCCTGATTTACCAAAGGGATATCGGTAGACGGATGCTACGCCTTGGGGAAATATACGACCCTTGACCGATTGCGAACAGCGCAAAGCTCAAAGAATTCGAAAGCCCGTCGTGGAAGGTTCTCTGACTAATAGCACGGGAGGCAAGAATAAGGACATCTATTCTTGCAGTACAAGACCTCCCAAAGCCGAGATACGGAACCAGTTTGCAGAAAAATATCCAGTAGGGTCGGCATAGCATAGGCGAAGATTCAAGGGAGAGCGCAGTACTATCCCGACGACATCGTGCAGGGGTAGAGTATATTGAAAGAGAGGTGGATTTTTTTTCCTTCCGGAGCCTTCTTCTGTTGTTGATACTGTATTAGCGATCACTAGGTTGTCAACACGAGTTGTCCTTGTTTCACTGAAGTTTAATGCGCTCCATAGTTTTCAACGAGTACAGCAATGGCTTTGATGCTTGAAGGGCTGCTTGACGGCAGTATGTCAGCCCTGGACAAGCCACAGTCCTCTACGCTCAGGGTCATCAACAACATCCCAGCGGCTGGAGGACCCAACGGTGTCGTCAGAAAAAATGACAGGTGTGGATCTTCCCTATCCCACTAACAGATCAGATGCCAGGTGCGCCCCAGGACGCCACCACTATACCAATACGGCACGGCGTTGTTTGCATCAAGGCGTCAATTTGGTCATTGGTGTGAATGTTGCTGGTCTTCCTCCGCAGAACGATTAACGTAATAGCTACAAGTCCGGTCCAGGTTGAAATAAGACGTCAATCAGACATAAAGGTCCAGGGATGGTTCATGAACGTCGGTGGAGGTTGATGGAGCAGCGCAATGAAACGTCGAACCCCGGTCGAGAACAGTGGTCGCCATGGCTCGGTCCGAGATCCTTATCATATCTTATCCGAGTACGCCAGGTGACTTTACCCCTATGTAGGATTTGAAGGTTCTCGGTGGCAATACTGTATCTTCTGTACAGAAATTAGTTCTGGAGTTGCATAACAAAGGAAGCAAGAATATGAACTGGGAGAAGAACTAAATTATACACGGCTGGTAAGTATCATTTGATCCATCCACTGTGATATTTTTGCATCGAACAGAAGGTGTTTCTAAGCGGACTTTCTACCATGACCCTTGACTTTGAAACAGTAAGAAGTCGGAACAAGTTCTCAAGTCACTTAAAGTTGCGGACATATATCAACGACCAATTGGCAATGCGGCCCAAGATTGCACGGTTGATGTTTATGAAGTCATAATCAGCCTCGTGTCTGAAGGTTGAAGTAAAGAATAACTTGACAGTGGGCACGAACCAGGATTCGTGCAGGCGTGAAAACGGTATACTACACGTGGTCGTTTTCGAATTCGGTGCCACGCGCGGCTGGAATTGATACTACTGACAGGATCTGTCAAGCCTGTCAAGCAGACTAATTTCTTTTGGATTTGAGGAAGAACGAAGAGTAGATCTTGACTAAATTGAATGTACAGTGGTCTTCTTCATGATTACAGAAATGGTATTCTACATTCACTGAGGCATACAATACATTAGTCAAGGTTCGCTAGTTGGTCAACGTACTCAACACTCGGTCATAATTTCATGACAATTCTTTGCAGAAACAGACGTGGCAGCTAAAGCAAACATGAGACCGAGCTCTACACCGCTCACAAAGTTGTAACGTACCGGTTTCCCGAAGGTCAGATCGAATCGGAGCAAGTGATCAGTTCTCCCTCTTCATCTTTTCGGACCTGGACTTCTTCATTCTAAACACGAGCTTCCGATCCTGATGTTACATTTCTCCACAACAGTCTGCAAGTACACTTCGCCCTTCTTCGCCAGCTCCCCGTCAACTATGTCAGTGACTCTCGCTGCAAAGTGCGAGAATATCAGGAGGTCCAGGACATTTGAAAATAATTCCATCGTTCGTTATTAAGGAGCGTGCGTGCGCTCGACATCATCCCCTACTGCCTGAGAGCAACTTCAGATTGTTGAGCGGGAAGCGAAAGAGGGGGTGGCAGCGCCTCGTATGAGCTCGAAATCTGGAATCCAGGGTGACAAGTGGAGCTTTCGCCTTCACTTTTCGACGTCTTTCGGGTAATTCAATGGGAAGGCCGCCGGTGTAAGCTAGTGCTGTAGTTTTCAAGTTGTCCGCAATGATATCGGTTAGGAACTGTGACAACCAATGCCCGGGAAAACCGACGGTGTGCAGATGAAGGATAATATTGAGTAGGGCGATTGTTGGGCATCCGTGGCCTAGCGGGTTCCTGTCTGGGTTGACCCTGAGCAATGATGTGGAACAACACCTTTGATAACCAAGAATACATTTCTTCCCGAGTTGCAAGTTGAGACAGAGCAAGTGGGAATCCCTTGGGAGGCGGTGTTAAGGTGATGAGACCGAACATTGGTTTCATATCTTTGACCTTGTATCCCAGATATCGATGGAATTCGCTGGGCATCAAGAGACTAAAGCTAGAAGGCACTAACATCGGATCATCAAGTACTCACAGACTAGTGTATGTACACTCACTTGTGACAAAACTGCTCGCCAGATCTCCAACTAATGCTGTTGAGCATACAATTTGCAGAGACGCTCGCATGAATATCTATCTCAAAAAGAGGCGCAGCGTAGATTGCCGAGTTCGACGGGTAGTCGCTAGACCGCGGGCGAGTCAGTAGAGACTCTCAAACAGCGCATTCCACTTACGGAACATTACTCTGCCATATGCGCATATACTTGCCCTCTGGTCTCAAAATATCTTTCCCGCATTTCATTTTCACCAGTTCCACGAACATCCCCCCATGGATAATCTCCCATCGAACCTTGCCTTTCATATCCTTAAGTCCATCGACTACAGCATTGAAGAAAGCTGAAACGATGGAATACGAGGGACAATCGCCATCCACCTTATTGCTTCTTCGGTAGACCCCCTGGCGTATGCCAGAGCTGCAGATCGCGCACAGTGAGGAAAGGGCCATGTATCCAACTAGGATATCCGCCGAATCTGCTATCATCGTCATGAGACATGTCCTAGACGTTCGACGAATCAGAGCTTGTCGTTGAAAAAAGGAGGCACCATTACGAACAAAGAGTGACATGTTTGGTTTCCACAGGTTATGGACCTGCTGAAGAACAATGGTACCAGTAACATGTGAAAAACAAAACACACTGCAGGTTGACCTTGCACAAAGCTGCAAAAGCCGACTCGTAATCTTTAGATCCATTCTGGACCTTTCAGAACTGAGTCCACGCTTCTTAGAACTCTTCATTTCGGAGAGTAGCAGGCAGAACAAACGCTATCGTTTCTTTGAAGAACATCCTTTCCAAAGCTAGTTCCACCGTTCCACTGCTTTCCCAGCCGACTGTCTGCCATGTGTCCCATGTTATGGTGTTCCTTAGCTTTGGCTGCGGTCTTCTCGGGGCCCTTTGTCTTCCAATAATTCAAAGCGGACATGATACCGGCAGCAGCAGAGGACACGACGTGAATCCAAGAGGGGAGTCTGGTATGGTCTGGTGAGAGAATATCCAATAGCTTTTGCATTGTTCCCTGAAATCTGAATTGTATCCGTAAGGAAGCGAGAAATTGTCAACAAAGGGGAATCTCACCTGTCGTAACAAACCCGAGGGATCAGAGTGGCTGAGTATAGAGAATGGTAGCTCAAATTTCGTCTTTCTCCACAGCCGATTTGTCCTCGGAGGAAAGGTCATCCAATAACATCGTGATACAGAGGTCGCGTGCAAATACTGTTGGATGAACATCCAAGAGAGTTAGTCTCTTGCTTCATCAGCTTCTTATATGCCTTGTGTATGCCAATCATCGAGCTGAAGACATGGCGAGCTGCGTAAAATGCGTATCAGACAAGAGAATCTCCGATTTGGCCAAAGACGCACCATCACCAACTCCTCCGAACATGAAAGCAAGACGTGATCTCTGTACTGCACTCAAAGAACTTAATCTCATGGGGTTCTTCTCCTCGGGCTTGTCTCCCCAGTCGTCAACAATAGACATGAGATCATCATGGCCAACCTAGAACGGATTTTGTCAATGAGACATAAATGGGAATTGGATAGAGAGGGATAATTACCGAGTAGCAATCCACGTTAGGCTCTCTAGACAAATTTTCAGTACGAATACAGGAACTACGGAATAAAGACTTACATAGCTTTCCCAACTACCTACGTCGCGCAAAATCAGCTCGCTCTGCTATCACTTCAGCTTCCTCTTCGACCTTTGTCCATTGTGCCCAGAGGACCGCCAACTCGGAGCCGGGGTCGCCGGATTCGCTGAGAACCTTGAGCTCGGAAATCACAGCTTGCACGCCTTCTAGCTGTAGTGCCTTAATTGTACCATTGCGAGAACCGTGACTCAAACTCTTTGCAAGATGGCCAGATAACTTGAACAGAGGGGACGAATGGTCTTCCTGGGATGCCTGGGCCTTCCTCACAGCCTGGCAGATGGCTTGAAAACATGCGAGATAGTCTCCTAATTCGTAAAGCGCTGCGCTAAGCTTGGAAGGATACACAGGGTCTTCAGAAGCTGTTGATTCGGCCTAACAAAATGAGATATTATGCCAGCAATGTGTGAGAGCAATGAAATACCTTTCTGTACAACGCAGCCGCCCTGAAAAAGAAAGAATGAGAAAGAAATGCGCGTCCAATATATTTTCACGTACTCGGCTACGCGGCCGTTTCTAAATTGTTCGTTACCCTTCTCCTTCAAAAGAGTTTTCAAACATTGTGTCAGACAGCTCTCATGTAGTGTGATAGCAAGGGCTGCGAGGAAGCAGAGACGGAAGAGTTCTGAATGGCAAAATTTTTTGAAAGTCGAAAGGACGGCCACGTGCGTACGGTACGTCTCGACTCTAGACGTAAGATAAAACTGCGAACACATTTTACATAGCCAAATGTCCTACTCAAAAGTATGGAAATGACCGGGATCGCTAGTATCGTCTGTCCCAGGTTTTTTTTTTGTTTCTTTGAATTTTATTTCATCGTGTCAGTAGTCGTAAGGATCAGAACGCGAGGTGTATCTAGCTTCTAATAGTATCTAGCATTGGGTATCGGCATAAACCTGGGTTGAGAAGCACTGCCAGGAAGCGATCAGTCTATCTTTCTTCAACGGTCCAAAGTCGAAATCTACATACGTTATAGTTGTCAGCATTGATACGAGCTTGGGAATCGGAGAGGGCAATGTCGTTGGCGCATCCGTAAGTGACATCGTCAGTGTCAGAGGTAGCATGTGTGACCTGGTGCATCAACGTTAGTAAGACTGTAAGTGTTGATGCAAAAATGTACTTGCTTCGTGCAGAACGGTTCCACCACGGATATTGCGTGAAGCAACAGAGGTGCCAGAGCAGAGACGGGTGGTAGGAACCTCGTCGAAGAAGATATCACAGAAGTAAATCTGCCATGGCGAGAACGTTAGGACTCGATATCATGGTCATAAAAATTTCATTACTAACGTCGGTGGTAGAGGTAACGGTGTATGCAATAACATTTCCGTCACAGACGTTGAAATCATCAGTGCAGCTCAAGCTACAATCGCCAAAATGTTAGCAAAATTGAACAGGAGAAACTTTGAGATGCACGTACGTCCTAGAAGCGTCGTTCTCGTTTGCAACACGGTCAAAAACTCCAGAAATGGTAGACGCAGGGCTAGAACCCCAGTAGGATGAGTAGAGGCTGTCACTGGCGCCGTTTGAAGAGATATAGTCAGAAGCGATCGAAGCAAGTTCCTTTCCTTCGGACTCGCTGGAATGAAGCGAGTCAGTGTCAATAGCCGTGAGCAAACTGGCAACTCACGCTGCAGAAATGAAAGCTGCCTGGGTAGCATCCTCGCAAATGTTGGTAGCGCGCTTGGCTTTTCTGGCAATAACGCCATTGACCTCGACATCGACAGTAGGTACGTCTACGGTCACTTTCTGAGCTTGAGTATCTTCAGCGCCAGCAATCTTGAACTCGGTGCGAGGAGTGAAGGAGAAGGTGCCTGCACCAGCAGATGCGAAATCGAAGATATCGGCGACTACAAGAAAGATAAGCAGAACTCGGAAGAAAGCTGGTTATTAACACAGACCTGAGTGGGAAACAACGAGTGTTTCGCCGCTAGCAATGGTGGTGTAGGCATCTTCGACGTTGTTAATGGTGATCTATACAGAATGTTTGTGATCAGAGCCGTAAACCGAAAGCCAAGAAACGCACCTTGACACCAGTGAAAGCAACGTCTGTGCCGTTCTTGGAGACCGAGAAGGAGCGCGTAGGAAGACTATCCAAGATTGTGCTGTACTTGAGAACCTTCACCGCTTCGGTTCCAGTGTTTGTCACCTCAGTCGTGAGTACTAAGTCTTCAATGGAATTGACGCTGGGTGAAGCGCTGGTAAGTTTGATATCGAGCCCATTGTACCTCTTGACAGGAGTTGCAGCGACGAAGCTGGCGAAAAGAACAGCAAGAGGTAGAGTGAACATCATGATCAAAACCAGTTATAGGCAGAGAGGATGAACGAGTCTGAAAGCAGGAGACGGAGTGCCTTGAAAAAAACGGTCGCTAGGGATTGCAGCTTTATAGGGAGTGCTTATCATCCATGGTTTTACACCGGGGTACCCAAATCTGTGTACCAAGAGAAATCCAAACAATCACCACGAGATACACCTAGTCGTGAACAAAGAATGTAGCTCTGGTAACAACGGTTGGAGTCCTCTAGATTTCCATATCACGTTCCCAGAGAGTTCCAGACCGTAAGCGACATGTCGCATTCCTTGCGGGGAATAATAATGTCAAAATCACCGGTCGAAGCAGTCCATTGTGATGGATTTTTTAGACTGCAACATGATTGTGGAGCTCGTTCATCTAGTTGTTCATGCGGCTTTCGAGATATGATCATGTGGAATGAATGCTAAATACCAGATACGAGCTGCAGAAAGACGTCAGAATTTCAAAACCTCAAGAGTTTCGGCAAACGTACTCGCAACCTCAATCTTAAGCACAATCCTTGGCATGCATCAAACCGAAACCAAGCGGAAAACAGAATAACAGGTTGCTGACCGACGGCTCTAGTCAGGAAGGAAGCCAGTCAGACTGTCTAGCGAGCTAGAGACATACCAGGAGTCAAATTGCTTTTGGAGGTGAAGATAAAGACACCGTCGAAGCTATCCAACTGCATTCTCGGGACGGCCTCGACGGACGTTGGAGGCGAACACAGATGTCTGCTTTAACCTGGAGCTGTGAGCAGTCCTTGCCAGAAAGTGCAGTGAGATTGTCGTACCGATGGAAAGGCTTTAATCACTTTAAGCCATGATGGCCATGGGATGACGAATAGACACGTCGCGCACGCGCGCATAGTCGAGTCAAAAAGAAGCTGGATGGCAAGCGGTTTTGGCCCAGTACACGGTTGCATTATGAGTAACAACAAACAATGGATCGTAGAGAGATGCGATAGACGTAGATAATTCCTGAGGAATCAGTACTTCAGTATGCAACTGAGTTTGTACATCGGTGAAAGCAGGTGATCATGAAAGGAAGCTGCCAAAACGTGTCATGTGATCACGCGTCAACCAACGATCATCCGAAAACCTCAATCCAACCGCAAAACTGGAAGCTATTTCTTCAAAGCAAACTTGAACCTCCCAATAGCTAACATAAGTGCTGGGTTTAAGCGTTGAAATGCGTCGATTAAGCCCGAGCTTGACAGTCCTTGAATCAAAACCGTCATTATTCAAGTCATCACTTTGCTCTCAAATTGAAATTTTTGAATGACTCCTTCGTTCTACAAAACACTTATCCTAGCTTCAAATGACTGAAACAATTGTAGTCGGGACATTGGAACAGTTGAAAGCTCACGAATTCAATATTGGTCGGCTTCAACTTCGAAAACACCTTGCACACAGCTTGTGACATAGTTCGCCGAAGATTGAGTTTATACTAGTACTCAAGATCAAGCCGCGAAGATTCTAGCTATTTTTTTCATCCGTTCTCAGGGCTTCAAGTGTCTTTCAACTGACTTTTATGTCGGAAGGAAAAGCCTCCCTTTCGGATTTCGACGACATTTCAACTTACTGCGAGTCTTTCACATCGGCAATCTTGACATTCAAGGATGTAACCATCCAGCCCGTACATTATCGACTCAATGGGTTACTCATTCGGAGGTACCAAGTTTTAGTTATTCGATCAAAGCTGCTCTTGAAGTCTTCAGGATACGATATCTCTCATGACTTGTCCCGTGAACATTGGGAAGCCATAGTCTAGAAATATTGGATTATTGCTACAACTTTACAAACCGAAGCTATCTACTACGATACAAGAGGCAAAACTCTATAGTGTAAGATTTATTTTAAACTCAAACGCGGCCCAAAACCATTCCGCAGTGCGTCCAGTACTAAGTCGGGACGACTATTTTTTCTAGTTCCTCACAAAGAGGAGTGTAATCAGAATGGCTACTCCATTCATCCCAAGCAGCGACCAAAATGACGCCGCATATCCCGTAAATAGGTCCACATTGCCACTCACAGCGTCCAACTTTGAGTTAACTCCAAGTGTTATCGAAGCTACAATGGCAAGTCCCAGTGTCGCACCAACTTGGTAGGAAGTGTACATCACGGCACTCACGACGCCTTCTTCGCCTTTCCTCGTTCCCTCCATGACGACTATGGTACATGCGATGTATGCAGCACCTAATCCAATCATCCCGATGATCATTCCTGGAACAACATGACTCCAGTATTTTGACTCTACGTCCGCCAAAGCGAATAGAATTGATCCGACACCCATGAACAGTTGCCCCAAGACGAGGAGCATGAATTTGGGAACCTTAGGGGCAAATATTCCGGTGAGGTAAGCTGAAGTTCCTCCAGCGATACCGAGAGGGAGACACCTTATTGCGGCAGATAACGTGGAGACGCCCCAGAGGGTGGTGAACACTTCCACCAGTTGCATCTCAACAGAGAATAACCACCAGTAAAGGGACCAACCAAAGAAGAAAAGAGGCGTAAAGTTTTTGTTGGTCCAAGTACGGGGTGGTAGGGCCGGATCTTTGACTATTCGCTCTATGAAGAGAAAGGCGCCGAATGCAAAGATGGATATGACAAGTGGAGCAATGACTCTTGCTGATTTCCACCCGGAAGCACTGCCTTCGGAGATGGCAAAGACGAATAGGATGAGGCCGGCGGTGAGAGTGGCAACTCCGGGCCAGTCGAGGCCTTTTTTCTGGGATTTTTCCTCGGAGGATGTAGCTCCAGGGAGTATGAACCACGATACTACTGAGAACGGTATGACTAGTATAGCAAGAAGATAGAAAACTGGGAAATAGTAGTGTTAGTGCAAACATTTCGGAAGAAAATCAGTGAAAACACCTACCCCATCTCCAGGATGCCTGACTTGATATAACCCCACCTAGGATGAACCCCAAGCAGTTACCAATAGCCCCGAATGCTCCATAAATCGCATACGCCCTTCCTCGTTCTGCAGCATCAGGAAAAGATGTAGTGATCATAGCCACGGCTGAAGGAATATTCATAGCGGCACCTATCCCTTGTAAAGCCCTCAACACGATAGTCATAACTGGATTTACGCTGGCACCGATTGGAATACTCAAAAGGCCAATGATGAGGAAGCCAATGACAAAAACGGGTTTGGGATGAAACATGTCCGAAAGTCTGCCTGAAATGAGCATAAAGGCGGCAAAGGTGAGAGTATAGGCGGCAAGGACCCATTGTATAGTTCCTTCGTCGAAATTGAGATCCTCTTGCAGCTAAAAAGAAGGTAAAGTTAGGCATGTAAAACTAGCGAACGAATAAAACAGTACTCACTGCAGGCAGAGCGATAATTGCTGCACAAGCATTGAAGATGTCAAAGAACTGTGCACCAGATAGCACAGCTAAAATCAGATTCTTTCGAAGCGAGGAGAGCCCTTGCTCCCGGTTTGTGAGACGCGCCGCTTTGGGTTCTGATGATTTGTCTTTTTGTTCTTCGTACTCTCCGCATAGTGTGGGCGTAGCGCTGACAGGGATACCCTTCAACTGAGCTTCTACGTCGTCTATGGGAGTAATCGTGGAAGGTGTGGAAGACATTTCCGGGAGTCCGAGGGATATAAGTGGAAGGAGGGATATGGCAGACTCCAAGTTTTCGCCAGTTTTTATAGTTCAGGTCTTGCGGATCCGTACATTTTCGGGTGGCTACCGAGCTGTTGAGTCGAATGATTCATGAGCAGCTTGGTAAGGAGATTGTAGAGGATGGCTTATAAAGGAGGTCCAAAGACGTCGGATAGATAAAGAATCGGCAATTGAGTGGATGTTGCATTGGTAAGTAATTGGGCTTGCTAAGCAAAGAAGCCCATCATATCGGTGTACCTCGTAGGTAACGCTATTGCCGGTATTGGAGTTATATTGAGGAGTGCTGCTAGGCCCACTGGCGTTCAAGGAGATGAGACAGTAAGCTGTTCCAAAGTCGAAGGGCGCGTTGGCAAGCCTTGATATTGAAACATACGGAAAAGTTTACGAGTACTTGAAGTCCAAAGTAAACGCAGGTTTCAGAGGAAGTGCTGTAGGATAGGTTACAATTTGTGAGGACTTGGGAGTTCCGGTTTGTGTACAGTCCGACCGCGTGGGAGTTAGTCATCTGATTAAAACCACATGGACCGTGAGGCATTCGCCAACAAACACATTTTTAAGCAAACCTCGAAGCAATAAGACTCCGAGCGCGTGTGTAAGTGATGATAGTAGCTACGAGGCTTCTGAACTAACCGAATAGTTTAAATTCAGTGACCGCGAAACCGAGAGTATGCACGATTTACAGCGATACACCAAGGACGATATCGAATGCAACGTCATTACCTCGAATCCAAACAGAGGTGATGATTCTAGTTCGAACTCGAATGACGAGGGTAATCAGAAAGTTGTTATTTAGTGAAGTTCTGCTTCGGCATGTTTTCATTTGCAAAGTTTGTATTGCGTAGGACTACATCGATCATACTTTGACATTTTCAAATATTTCAGAAAAGATATTATGATTCTTTTCCCCGTTGCCAGGACTGCTGTACACCGCAAACACGACCTTTCTGAACCAACCTTTGAATTCAGGTTCAAGAAGAATAGCTTTCATTTCTCGAGCGACAGCGTGAGGAGGGCACCAATAAGCCCCGCAGCCCATTGCACCTAAAGATGCAGTTGATATTTCAAAACTGAAAAATAGAACTGGTGATCATATAAGGACGCACCGAGAACCATATAACGCTGGCCATTATGGGCGGCCATTCTATAAACCAATTTGATTTTGCCACGTAGGTCTTCCAAATCCGATGCCTTTGCAAAGTCCTTCCAGTCAGATGTGAGGTCAGGGCAACGAGGAGCCGCAACCGTGATAACAGAGACGATGCGCCGTTCTTCTTGAGGAAGTTCCAAGCATTTGTGGTCGAGGTCATCTCGGAATATAACTACTCCAGGAGAGTAGATTCCTGCTATTGACCCTGGCCCTAGGTTCGGCCACGGGTAATAATCTCTTTTGAGGGTTATATAGAGTGTGGAGGAGTAACAGAGAGCTTCTTCCTGTACACACCAAGGGCTGTTAGCCTAACGAGTGATATAATCAGATTATACTCACTTGTGTCTTTGTCAAATCTCTCAACCAAGGCCCTGCAGGTATGATATCACTGGCAAGGTTCAAGACAGTCGTCTTCCCTTGAGCGTCGGCATCAGAGGCTAAAAGATTTCTAGCCGCACGGAACGAGTCAGTATTGATGATCTCGACAATACTTGGTTCTTGATCTGGGTACGGAGGCGTGGAAAGTTCCAACGAAGGCATCTGGTCTGGATAAAAAGTTGAGGCTTCGGTTGCGCCTTCATCAATATGCTCCGACACGATTCCGGGGGATCGTTTGATCGTATCCCAAGCAAGGTGATTCCGTTGAGCTTTAGAGTCAACTCCGAGATGCTGTCATGAATGAAACACTGTTTATAGTAGATCTGGCCTTACTCACCTGTTGAGCTTGCATGTATGAGATTGGAGAGACCCCGGTGAGCGAGCTGGTCTTATTATATATTCTCCCTCCACCAGATCTGAGGCTGTATGAGTTCGGGCAGCCTGTGGTCTGAATTTAAATCAGCTCCGGGAAAAGTGCATGACAACGAATCCCCACTTTGTCCAAAAGGTGTCGTGAACCAAACTGACCAGTAACGATGTGTACTGAGCATACATCTATCCCCGCTAGTTCGAACTCGGGTCAAATCATAATTGAGGCTGTAATCGCAGAGACCATAGCCGCGTAACCTGCTTATCTACCTGCCATCATCTTGACACTTCATCTGACTTCCAGCGATGGGCCGACACGACTTAATGGCTGTGATGCTGGCATGTAAGCACTGATTGGTGTACTTCCCTGCCGTGGACTGTCGTGAACAACGCCGTTGACGGTGAGCAGTTGCATGTCTTACTTTAGACTCGAGCCAGTCGCTCACTGGTCTGCAGCGTCTTGATGATGAGGATCGAAGTTTACGCGTTTACGCCGGGCCAGTAAAGCTCTACTTCGGAATTTCGTTTCCGCGCCCTGGTGACCTGTCATATGGGGCTTTTTGAAGTCCCAGTCTGTGTTCCGGTGGTCTGCGCTGTTCACTTGGCGGGGATATAGTGCTGTCACAGCTCGGCCTGGCTTTGGTTTGCCTCGATGCAGAGATTGATTTTGTATCATTACGTCTTGATTGAATTTATTCTGGTACCCCCGGCTGTTCCTTTGAGAGCTGCAAGTACCCATTATACCGGCTTTGTTTGATTCAAAATTTCGGATAAGAAAGCAGTACATTAGAGCTCATAATCAAGTTCCCAACCATCCTCCCAGGCTCGTCGCTTTCGGTAGGCTAAGTATCTGATGCCAGCCTTCCCAAAGGCAGAATGGCCATGAGCCTAGCCTCCACATCCTCCACATCCTCCACCTCCACATCCGCCACCACCACCTCCACTTCCGCCTCCGCATCCACCACCGCCCCCTCCATTACTTCCTCCACAGCTAGAAACGTTAGCTCCCCCGCTATTTGCACCCTGTAGTGTTTACTGAGATCAGTTCAAATTCTACAATCAATTGCAAGTTGATGAACATACGCTACTATACGCGATGGGGGTCAAATACGAATTTGAATAACCCGTTGAGGCCGAATTGGAATTGCGACTCCTTTTCGTCGCTGCCGCCGTCCTGGGTTTTGTCCTAATTTTTTCGATAGCTTTTCGCTGCTCCTCTTGCGCCTTTTTCTTTTCTTTCTCTAATCTAGCTTGTTCTTCCTTCTTCTTTTTTTCTGCGAGATCCCGGTCCTAATACAATAATGATCAGACACATTGATTTCATGAGCAATGTATAGTAAAAATCCTTACCCTTTGCGTATTCGCTAGGTATTTGTCCCCAGGTTCATATCTATAATCCGACGGTGGAATTGCCACAAATGCAGGACCATGACCAGGTGAGTCAGCGGCTGCATTGGACTTCTCTAAACTTCCCTTCTTGATGAAACTTGCAGTTCTTTTGAGTAACTTGTTCGAGTCTGTCGGACATGCATTATGATCGCTTGGATGGGTGGCATGCCAAGCGCCCTCCGGAGGAGTATCTGTACCGGGATAAACAGGAGAACTTGAATTCGTGCTAGTTTGAGGTTCGGAAGTGAGTATCCGGGTGAGACGACTGAGTTTCTGGCCAATAGTATTTCCAGGAATAGGACATCCACAGTGAGCATAGCGTATGCCAAACCGATCCTAGAAAATACGTCTTTCGAGTTCTGGATGCAAAATGCAGCTCACCTTCCACGCACGACAGGTCTCGTCAAAAGATTTGGACAACTTGCCTTCTTCTACTTTGTCATCACTTTTGAATTATATGCTGTTCAATGATATATCATCTCATTGTGACGTGAAACTTACTGATCAATGAATTTCCCAATCAGCTTCATGCAATCATTCTTGTACTTATTTGACATTAGTTGATGGGTGTGCCAAGCAAGGTCAATATCTAATGTCGGTACGAAAAATGACTCGGGATTGGCATTGATCAAGTCCAAGAAGCTGACGAGTTTGGGGCATTAGTTGGGACCATTCATGTTAGACAAGTAATCGAGCATGCAGACGTACGCATGGTAACGAGCAATGGCATGGTACAAAACAGTCTCGTTCTCAGATTCTTTCCCGTCAAAGAATGTAGGATTTGTCCATCCTAAATCGTACATTTTCGTCACAAACGTGTTCTGACGAATGACCTGAATGCAAGTTGAGCTTGGTGACATTGAATGATGTAGCACTTACAGCGCCGATGAGATCTAATGAAAAAATATGATCATCGGTGTATGCACTCATGATTCGAGCTCTAGATCTTTTGATGAGGAACGAACAACACAAGAACGATGCAACAAACACCCACATATCCTGTTGATCGTAACTTCTAAGCGCACTGGCAACAATTTCTGCCATTTTGTCCCTCGAAGCATTTACTTCGGGTGAAGTGATGCCGGATTTAGACATTGCCGTGAAAACGAGTCCTTTGATTGTCTTGCCGCGCTCAAGATCATAGGGATTAGAAGGTGTGAATAACGTTCCTCTAGCAAATTATGTGAAATTTCGGTTTAAATTAAACACACCCGCTACTCACGCTATATATGTATCAAGGTCACCCCTTCTCTTCAGGATGTCATTCGAAAGTTTCTGAACAGCGAAGGAATTGTTGCTGAAGATTTTGAGACATTTTGTGCACTGAATAATGTCAGATTTCTTGAAATAGTCAACGCACTCTGGATGGTCGTCATTTCAAGAAGGATTTTCAAAGGTCTCATATTGCTCACTTACTTATAGCGCTGAACCCTTTACAAAAAGGACATAATATATTCCTCGTTGGATCCGAGGCAGCTGACTCAAAAGGATCGAAAGGTGTTGATGTTCGAGCCTTCCAGTTGTCAACTCGAGAATTATTGGGCTGAGAGGTCACGATAGACACCATACGAGGCTGAAATCAGGTAAAATAGGTGATATGGAGGTCAAGGTAGACTCGGAACTCACTAGTTCGGATAAAAAGCGGTTCCCAAACTGTGGAAGGAGACGCAAGAGTGGGACTCTGTTGGTGTCTTCGTAATACCATCTATCGTAAATACGAACCTGTGAGCACAGTGTAATTTTCAGAACGTCAATGCAACTTACGAGGGATTAAGCATGTATGAATGCCAAACCATAAGTACGTCGACAGGAGGGAGACAATCTTCGATAGATCTCCGGAGGTCTGATTCTCGAACGTTCTTGCACCACTGCTCGAATCTATAACAATGTCAACATAGAGTCGCCAGAAGAGGGAAATGTGCAGACCTCTCAACCGCCAATCCAACAAATAATTTCCACCTATCAGCCAGACTTTCCATCATAAGAATGTTTACTTTGTCCTTGACGACCTGAAACCCTTCGCTTCCTTGTACCCTTTGTTTGAACTCTGCAAAAGCATTGAGCATTGCAAGATGACCTTTCAGTTCTTCGGGGGTGACTAGAGGTGACACGGTGAAATTGCCAATCCTAAATGATTGGGGCATTGAACTTAAGGAGCCGGCTTTGGGGTCAGGGGTAATAGTAACATCTGAATCAGAAATTGCGCTCGAATTCGACGCTGCTAAGATAGAACCAGCTGGATCTACATTGACAGAGTGATTCGGCTGAGGTAGGTACGACGCGGAGCTACTAGACTTGTGAGTGTGGCCAGAAATCGTGCGCATGATGAAAGCTTCGAGGTAAAGTTGGGGATGATTTCGTTAGGAGCCTTTCAGTCCCTCATAAGCCATATAAATGCTGTTGATATGCCGCATATGACGGCTGGATGATGTCAATCTGTTTCTTAAGACCCGCCTGAATGATTGTACACCTTTATAGATTTATTGCTATACATCTTAGTTTGCTTTCCATTTTTACCCATCATTCAGCTTTCTTTCCATTTCTAGGATATCAACAACGGCAGGCTCCCGCATCATTTCCGCACCCGCAGACTCTGAAAGTGGTAAGAGCGGTCCTCGAGGAAGGGAGCCGTAGCCGAAGAGTTTATTGAGAAGATATTTCATGCCAGACACCTATTGTAGGAAGAAATGCCACCGATCAGTAACGTGAACAGGAAATTCAACAAAATGAATGACGGCCCCCGAGAAAAACTCCGAGAGTATAGAGCAAGAACCTTAGAAAAACGTACATTTCTTTTAGCTGTAGCCCAGTCCGCTCTAGCTACGAGCGCTTGGAGGTCTTGAGCTTCCGTCATCACGGCTTTAGATGGCTCGGCTTGGCAGAGCTCCCATAATCGCATACAAGTTCTCTGGGGAAGATAGCAAAAATATACGCCGGAGTTATCGAATTTTACGGCCGAGTGAATGGTAGAAATGTAGGATGCAGATGGCATATGAGATATGAACATAACTTTCGTCTAGAAGAAATCTGAGAATCACGCACAGGAGCAAAATTTGCTACACCAGTAATCGCACCAGCACCACCTGCAGTGACAGAGGGATATAGAATGTCGACAAAGCCATCAAGGACTATGAAACTATTGTTACAGGATTGTTATCAATGAGTTAAATGTGATCATGGGCAGAAGTTCGGTGATATCACAGCAGTATGACTTACGGCGCGGACGTGTCTGTCCTAGGATATGACTCGGCAAAACTGGAGCTGTTGGCTAAGGCTGCAACTCTGGTCAGCTTTCCAACTGCCCCACATCTGAAAAATGAGATAAATGAGGTTAGGCGAACGAATATTAATACTAAAAAGGTTAGTCTCACGTCAGTTTAATCCCACAAGTGTTGGGTGCAACTCTCGCAATCTCTTCAATAACGTCGCTGTCCATGTCAATGCCACCTGTGACTGCAGGAAAGTTGTACATCATTCTACAAGTGAATAGCCATGACGGTTTAGAGCCCCTGTTCGCGCCTCGTGCGTGAGACGTTTGACTTACACTGGGATAGGCGAAGCTTTGGCAACATCCAAGAAGCTGGAAAATCAAAGATGAACATCACATGAACAGAAAACTCAATAAAAGACTGAGAATATATGACGACGAAGGAGCTGCAGATCGATTGCAAGAACTTACTATTTTTTGACAGCAGCATACGCATCTTCCTTGATCGCACCAGCATAATAACCAGGAGGAATAACGATGACTTGATCAGCTCCAGCTTTTGCTGCTTCCTTAGCACACTCAATGGTCTCTCGAGTACTACTGAAACCAGCGCCAGCGATGATACCCATTGAAGTCAGACCGACAGAGTCGAGAGCTTCACGGGCTGCACGGATCAGGGTAGCCCTCTCTTCGTGATTCTGCAATGTAATCGGTTAGTGCACTGTTACTAGGAAGAATTCAAGCGGCACGGACAAGATGCACTGCTTCACCCATCGATCCACTGACAACCGGTTGAATGCCTGCTTTGGCTGTATCTATGAAAAGGAGAAATTATTAACATATATATGAGTATCAAGGAGAGATATTTCTTACAGATTACATGCTTTTTAAAGCTTTCCAAGTCTAAGGGAGTTCAGTTACGAAAATGAATCTCCACCATGATTCGAATGACGATACATACCCAAATCTTCATTGCTGTCGAAAAAGCAAGGCAATGGGACATAAATGCCGCCGGTCAAAGGTCGAGGCATAGATAGAGCGGTTTGAAGAGAAAGAGCAGTTGAAAGGAAGGAATGTGGTAGTCGTACTGAGAGGCGTTGTACTTAAATGGCCGTCGTCATTCCGGACCGATTCTGTTTGCTTTTGTATAAATAGAAAGCCGTCAACTCGGTGCCGGTTCCTATCGGCCCGTGTTTCTCGCTTCTTTTCTGCGGCAGCTTTAACGAGAAGTTGAACCACGGTCGTGATATGAAAGGCGGGGTATGGGACAGAGATACTCACACTCGTTATCTGTTCTGATATGTCTCTCAACAGCACAGAATATGGACCTAGGGACCTCAAAGGGTACGGAAAGAACACCCCTGATCCCCAATGGCCTGGAGGAGCAAAGATTGCTATTAGTCTGGTCTTGAACTATGAGGAAGGGTCGGAGGTTACCCCTGCGAATGGGGATAGGGTAACAGAAACGGTAGGAAGTGAGGCAAGTATCTATTAGGTTATAAAATCGAACATTACTGATTTCTGTACAGTTGGGCCCAGGAGTACCTCAGATGGTCGGAGAAAGAAATGTGAATATGGAGTCGCTTTACGAGGTACGTACTTTGAGACTTCAACGTTCAACGATACTGCAGGTAGCTGAAGCGGCGTGTGACAGTATGGGTCTCGTGCCGGCGTATGGCGAATTCTGCGGCTTTTCGAAGAATATGACGTGCGATGCACTTCTTACGCTATCGGCCAAGCTCTCGAGCTGAATCCTGAAGTTGCCGTTGCTCTCGAAGAAGCGGGACACGAAGTTGGAAGCCATGGTTGGCGATGGGTAGACCGAAGCTATTGGACAACTGAAGAAGAGAAAGAAAACGCAAGAAAGACGATCAAGGGTACGTATATGTTCTAGGTCACCATACACCCCTGTTCATTTGGTCACCAGCCATTCAGAATACAGTACCCTCCGGTAAACCTCCAAGGGGATGGTACTACGGTAAAGTAGGATCCAAAGCTAACGTCGATTCGCGGGCCCTCATAGCGCAAGTGTTCCGTGAAGAAGGCATCCCCCTTCTTTGGTACAGCGATGATTATAGTGATGACCTACCTTATTGGTGTGTTCCCGTTTTCAGGCTCGCGCTCGTGATGAAGAATGATATTTGCTTTTAGGATTCCTTACCCCGGTGCACCTAAAGAAGAAGGTCTTTTGATCATCCCGGTAAAATAATTGCTCACGTCTTTGTATGAGAAGCATATTCACGCATTTTCAGTACACCCTTGATGCAAACGATTACAAGGTAAGAACTCAATTATGTATTGGGTCATTGCTCAGAAACCCCACCATCAGAATGCCGGTTATCAAGCCTTCGTCACTCCTGATGACTTTGCCTCATATCTGATTGCCGCCTTTGACGAACTCTACGCCGAAGGCATAAAGGGCCACGCCAAAATGATGTCAATTGGCCTTCACTGCCGTATCATCGGTCGCCCAGGTCGCATTGCAGGTCTCCGTAAGTTCCTTGAGTATGCAAAGGCTAAGGACGGCGTATGGTTTGCCACCCGAGAGGAAATAGCTCAGCATTGGAGCTCGAAGTTCCCTTATCATTCTAAGGACGATTGAATCGCCGTGGCTTGCCAATTCATACCAACCGTGTGTTCCGTGTTAATCTTCGCGTGGAGGCAGTTTGAAATTTTTGACATGGATCTGTCTTTGTGGATTTTGAAATATTTTATCTCCGGGCCCTTGACCTGCATGGAGTTGTTTTAGCCCTAGCCCTTTTTGTACAACACACTCTCGGACTAAATTCCTATTATGTATGTTTTTGCGGTATCACAACTCTGTCTGATTGGCAGCTGGTAGTCTATTTTGTCGTCTATCCGCCCCGAATATGTGCCTTAATGCCAACTTCGCTAACGTTTTAGCGGGTTAAGCTTTTGCTTAACTAACAACGTGTTTCTTCACTCTAGCTTGTCACTCCACCTCGACCAGACATGAGCGACAACGTCAAGATCCGACGTACAAGCAGAGCATGTCTACAGTGCAGAGCAAGGAAGCAACGTTGTAGTGGTGATTCCGAAATTCTTTCAGGCCCATGTCAACGATGTCGAGTCTCGAGCAAGGTGTGTTCGTTCGAGACTGAGGATCCTCCCCGTGGTGTGAAATATCACCTGCATTCCGAAACATCTCTTGCTCAATCTAAAATCATTGAGAGTCTCCAAGCAGAGTGAGATTCACATTCTTATGCGTGTTACGATATCAACCCACAGACACTCGTATAGACTTGCAGACCATCGAATGCGATTAGAAATGCTAGAAAGTGCAGCAGGCATTGCAGGACCATCGCCAAAAGCAATCGTCTCTGCTTTAGAAGAGGGGAAAGCGGAATCGGTGCTGTGAGTCATTAGTGTTCTTCTCTGCCTTCAATACTCTAATATGGGGACTCACTCAGCAGCTCAGCATCCTCATCGTCGCATGACACGTCCCAACAGAAGATCTTCAACAACTTATCGCCTAACGCACCACAATCCCGTACATTCGTCATTGAAACAGAAAGTAAAGGTTTTCTTGCCACCGTCCTACCGGATCATATCTTTCCCGGACCAATGCTTAGAACATCCTACGACATGTGCGATCCCATTACACTGGGTATCCTGACATACGACGAAGCGAAGGCATGCTTTGACATGTACGTCCGCTTTTTATCTTCGTGTCATGAAAGCTGAACCCGAACCTCAGTTTCTTCCAGAATTGTCATCAACTCGCGCCTCTTTTATGTTTGCACACACAGAGAAACCCTTCCCGAGTCCGAAATAGCAGCACCTTGCTTTTCTTCACAATTTGTACTATCGGCGCTAGATTCTGGAATGCCCACAACTTCCCTCCCTCGCTGTCGACCCCCTTTGCATGCCAGCAAGATCCTCGTTCCATAACTTGGCTACACCCACGTTATACAGATCTCGTCACTATCCTTGACCAAAATCTTACACGACTCGTCCAACCTTCCCCTGCGGACGTGACTTTGGAGACTGTTCAAGCGCTGTTGCTGTATGTGCAATGGATGCCACTTGATGTTCTGGAATCATCTTCCTCCCCTGGATCCGATCTGTATAAATCGAGGAGCCATTATACCAATTCGAACCTTTGGTCGGTTCTTGGATTGGCGATCCGGCAAGCCATTTTTATCGGTCTGGATAAATCGGTGGATGCTTTCAATCCCTTATCGGAGGCGAAGGACGAGGATATAAAGAGATTGAGAGTGTGGATAAACCTGTTGTATATGGATCAGCAGTGAGTGTACCTCTGTCTTCCTGCAAATGATACTGATGATTTTATATTCACGTTCTCAAAGTCTGGCGCTCACCACAAAACTACCGATGACTTTAGATCCTGTACCCACAGCTAGAATCGCTCGAGCCTTTGCATCGCATTCAAATGCACAATCAACAGATTTGCAGCTAGCAGGATTGTGTGAACTAGTTGCTATTGGTCACCGAGCAGCAGGGTCTTGTAGAAATGCTCCGTATACTGTATTGGACGACGTCTCACTGCAAAAAGTAAATGCAGAGTTGAATGAATGGCAATCGTAAGTCACTTTCCTTTTCACCTTTAAATCGTTGCTGATATCTGGTTTAGCATATGGTCATTTACCTTTTGTCGGTCGTTTGATCTGAATTTCTTGTGTTCTTGCTAATCTTTTCCTAGGTAATAGCGGATTTGAACACTACAGCGTCCAAATTCCATTCACGACTCTTCGGTGGTATCGCCTCGCGCTCAACTTTGTTGCCCTCGGCCCTATCATCACCTCTAACCATGGTCAATTCTATAATCATCCTAGTAGTGATTTGAGGACTGGTATTGAAGCCGCTATATCCATGTTATACTGCTTCTCTGCCAACTCGGACCATCCATTATCTTTATTGAACACGCTGCAGCTAACAGGTTTACAACCTCTTTCCCCATTGATTGCAAATACGATTATATCGACCTCCCGGTATAATCCTGACACAAGCTGGATAACATATGCGTATGCAGTAGTAATTTTAGCCTTGTCGTACGACAGAAACATCATCGACGGTGTGTCCCAAATCCGAATAACCCTTTCTCGGATGGGCCGTTGACATGTCTCACTAGATGAATTCAACATTGCCCCTCGTTCCCCACTGCTTCATTCCTGTATCTCACGAGGCCTGGGTCCTCGAAAACAGTCACCTTTGTACCAGCTTTTGCAACTCGTAGTAGATGTATTCGATCGTACTGTGCCTGTTGCCCAATACCGTGATGTCGTCCAGAACACTTTTCGAGTCCTTACACAGAGGAGCGAGGAAAGTGTTTCGAACTTGACTGAGAATGGCAGCACATCTAAAGCGACAACAACAGGAGATATCTTTGCGACGATCATACGATGTGGTACGTAGTTCAAATCCTCCAGATGATACAACTAGAATGATTAGCTCTAGGATTCGATTGGTGTTGAAATTAGAGATATCACCTTGCAGGCGCGACTTTCTCCCTACAGGGTGACCACGAGATTGGTCGTCCAGTTTTTTGGGGATTTATCGCTTGGACCTATTGGTCTACTCACGTCGATATCTGGAAGATGATGTTTTGAAACTTTCCAATTTTATGTGCTGACAGTTCTGCGCAGCCTTCTGTGTACAGTAGTGTCGTATGAATACTGCATGTATTTACTCCGCATACTGAGAGTGTGGTGACGAATATTATGCTGATGAGAGTACGCGCCCGCTGTTCGGCCGTTTCCGGGGCCAGACTCCACTGTTCACAAGACCTCATCACGGTACCTATGGGGACTTGAAAGGAAGTCCACCGTCTTGGAACTGAATTTGTTTCTCTTCATCAATCACCGCAATTCGCCGCAACCCCGCGTCGTAACATTGAACAACAACTCTGACCCCAACTACCACCGCCTCAGACTGAACGACAATGCTTTCGAGACAAATACTGCGACAGACCTCTCTCAGTTGTCGTATTGCATCGCCGTCGCTGCACATAACTACTATCCGTGCCGCGTCACAGGCTACAACTCCACAACAGCCTTCTACAGTCTCTAACCATACGTCGGACTCGTACTCTAAAGAAGTGGATTCGAGCCCTCCGACTGACCCCCAAATCCATCGTGTTGACCCCGACTCGGATACAGCACAAAAGTCGTACGAGCCCCCAAAGGGTAAATATAGTGAGACGGGAGTCAAGAGTGCATGGGAGTGGAAGAAAGAGGATGGGAAAAAGAACTAGGAAAACTGTCAAAGTTCTGTTTATGTTGTGAGTATCAATCACTCGTGGCGTTGCCTCGTTCGCATCTAATTTGGCCTGTAAAGCTTCAGATTTACACGCTGATTTTTACTTTTTTGGAAGTCATGATCCCCATATACTTGACTCTCATCTCGTCAATTAAATGAATGTAAACTAGGACGAAGACATGTATAAGGATGTTTAAAAAGAGAATTCTCTCTGGCCATGGTTCGACCCGGGTTCGAACCGGGGACCTTCTGTGTGTTAGACAGATGCGATAACCAACTACGCCATCGAACCTCCAAGAGTATTGAGCTTAAGTGCTGAGCGCTGAGCTCGGAGCCTCGGACACAGGCTAGGCAAGTTTCTTCCGAGCCAGTGTTCAAACCTGTGTGCAAATGATATTTATGTGCTCATAAGTCCATGTCCGGACATTGTCATTCTTTGTATGGTCGAAATTTGCCATCCTCGTGTACATCTATTATTATCCTTCCCGCATTTCTGTCTATTTTTGGAGCGCAAAATTCTTCTTGAGTTCAGAAATTCATCTACCGTGAGTCGGATTTATCGGATTTGCCATTGTGGCGTACAAATGTATCGATTTTTCAAGTTGTTTTAGGTAAACTTTGCGGTTTCAAGTGGTTCAATTTATACTTCGTATATCTTTAAAAGGTGCACGAGGACTCATGGACGCTAAATTTTTATGTACCGCACAGGACTCCTAGGAAATACGGTTCTCCGCCTGTCTCCCTACTTCCAATAAGGCCAAATGTGTCGTGTGCCAAAAAAATCATGGATGGGGAACGAGAAGCAGCTCCGAACTATTTAAATTCTTCGGAAATGTCTCTGATTTTTATCGAGGAGACCTAAACTTCATTTTCCTCCTTACGCCTTTCCACGAATCACGATACGATGGAATCTGCTTTCACCATTCAAAGCACTCTCAAACCTAACCAGGTCGCAGCGTTGATGGTCGAGCATGCAGTGATGAAACATACGACTCGTTATGATAAAATATTTTTCAAAGCTGTAAGCTGGTCACCTTCGGTTCCACGAGCCGTCTCTAACACAACCACAGTTCTTGGCAGGACTCATGCTTTCTTTTGGAGGCATCATGAACGAAATCATCAATTCTGGTTCCACAGATTTGAACCAAGGAAATCCTGCTCTAGTCAAAGTCCTTGGTGGATTTGTCTTTCCCACTGGATTCGTCCTGTAAGTCTGTGGTCGTTGAATCTAAAACTACAGCTCGTGATAATAATGTCTACAGGATCGTCATGTTGGGACTGGAGCTGTTGACGAGTAATATGATGGTATGCGATACACCGGTAATCTCAGAAAGTCCCTTGAATATGGTATACAGGTCTTCCCTATGGCTGTGGCAAAGCGAGCCATCCCTTGGTGGAGTCTCCCCGTCAATTGGCTCATCGGTGAGACCAAGTCTCTCAATCGGAGCGTTTTCTGATCCTGTCATCGCAGTCACATTTGGAAATCTTGCTGGTAGCTTATTTTCCGCTGCCATCTTGGTTCGCTGTGAGTATCGATGTAGTCCAAAAATCTGTTGGTACTGATCTGAATCAGATAGCGGTATACTCTCCTCGGAGCCCTACATGAGCGGAGTCGTTTCATACGCCGAAAAGAAAGCGGTCGACCCTCAGTGGCACCAGATCTTTCTCCGAGGAATTGGATGCAATATCTTGGTTTGTATTGCGGTCTGGGTAAGTTTATTATTTCAACCGTCGTACAAATTCGATTAACATTTGTCGTTTCAGCTTGCTGCAGGCGCAAAGGAAACATCGTCCAAGGTAATAGAGTCCTTTCTTACGACTTCACAATCTAACAGAAATTTTCCAGTTGATTGGGATCTGGATTCCGATTTGGGTATGGCCTCTTTCACCTGTCCTTACTCAATCAATAACTCTTGATTTAGGTATTCGTAGCAGCCTCATTTGACCACGGTAAGTACTTATCAAATCCTCCCGACGGCCATATCAAGACAACGTTATTGCAGTTATCGCCAATATGTTCTACATTCCACTAGGGATCATGTTTGGAGCGGATGTATGTCTTTTAATCAACTATTTTATATAGAGTTGTCCACTGATCATTATCTCAATCAGCTCACCCCCGCGGGATACATACGAAAGTACGCCGCGCACCGTGTTGTGTTGACAGATGAACGTATTCCCGCTTATTAACAATCTAACCTTCTAGGTCTCTCATCGCAACTTACATTGGAAATATCGTTGGAGCGGCCATCGTCTGGCTACCTGCGGTCTATTTTTACCTTGGAGACTATTCCGCTGACGGACTAAGAGATGCAGAGTTGGGTAAAGGAAAGGAGATTGAAGGGTCTACGAGTCGTGCAGATCGCCGGAGGAGTAGCATGACGATGACCGGATTGGTTGAGAAAGACTAGTCCCAATAAAATGTTATGTATGATATATCCGAATTGATCCAAGCTATCAGATGATTGTTCACTAGATTACTATGGAAACCAAGAAAAAGGAGCGATAGTAGAGTATGCGAGTGTATATCTTAGGTCCATGACAAAGAATGTAATGTCTGGTGAATACTACAGGATGTGATGTCCGTGCCACGTTGACTGCGATGCAAAGCAAATACGATACGATAAAGGAAAGAGGAGGAAGGGAAAAAAAGTGCGTAGATGTAACTAACTAACTGTAACCAACCCAAAAAAGTCCAACAGATATAACCAACAACCAGTCTACTACGTTTCGGCAAGAATAGAGTCAATCGACTTGTTAAGGAAGTCCTTTCGAGAAGAGAGATCCGCCTTGGGGAACTTTGCCATTATAGCCTCCCGTGCGGTTCTAGGGATATCGTCAGAACCAGAAAACAAGACAAAAAGATGACGCAAGACTCACTTCTTTGTTACACTCATAAGATCCTGTGTACTCAGGTAATTCCGCAGCGCTGTGAACAATTCTTCATCCGTAGGGTCGGTGCTCATACTAGGCCCAGCAAACGGATTCACAGTCGTAGCCATAGAGAACGTTGACATGGGTCGATTCTGTTGAGCAGCAGGCATAGTCGGCGGAGCAAATCCAGAATGTCCAGATTGCGAACCACCACCAAAGCTACCACCAGTCATCATAGGGAAGTTGGGCATCATCGGGCCCATGGAACCAGGGGTCATCATTCCGTACATGCTACCAGTGTTTTGGTATGGCATTGTAGGCATCATTGGCATTTGACCACCATAGTCCGAGCCGCCAGCGATAGAACCGCCTCCACCGAATGGCATAAAGATCTGAGGTGCTGAACCACCATACTGAGACATGGGTGGTTGGAACGGTCCACGGTGAGAGAGATTGCTGAATGAGCCTTGACTGCGAAGGTTGGGGTTGGACTTGTTGAGAGGGTTTGTGTCACGGTAGTAATCACCAGCCTGAGAGCCTTGTTGGTACGTGTGAGGAGAGTCGGGTCGTGAGTGAGGAGCACGAGAACGAGGTTTGCTATAGCCAGACACGTCGTCAGAGTGTTTGTTGGAACCAGTATCCCAAGCTTCTGCCTCGTATTCTGCACGACGAGAATGAGCACATGAACTAGTATCATAGTGATTTGGTACGCACCACTAAACTTCTTGAGAGGAATCATCGACTCGTCGAACTTGTCATCCTCATTAATGATAACCTTCTTATCCCTACCCTCACCAATAACCAAACGAGTGTTACCCCAACCGAATTCGTCCATGCACCAGAAAGAGTAGATGGGCAGGAAGAAACTGTACACGGGATACGAGAGGATGTAGACCACCATCCAACCGACTAACATAAACTCTCGCTTGATGATGAAGACGAGTGCTTGCAAACCGTAGACAGAGGCAATCATAATGATGGCGATCAATGGGAAAGCGGTAGCATGAGTCGCTACTCGGATGATAAGGTAGAAAAGCTGCAAGGCACGAGTCAGTTACAAAGTAGCGACAAAGCGGATAAAACGCACATAAACGACCGTAGCAGGCAAGATCTACAACCAAATGACACATCAGCAAAGTCTCCCAAACACAAACGCAGTATCATCTTACCAAAGTGCCAACCAAATCAATAAACACAAAGAACCTCATCGAGAAACAACAGAAACCAAACAATTCTGGTAACATAACCAACTCGCACAAATTATGAACCGTAGAGTTAATCCAACGACGACGTTGGGAAAAGAGCACACGCCAAGAATCGGGCGCAACAGTTCTCGCAAGAGCATCCGGGTTAAACTTGGTCTTGAACGTTGGGAAATGTTTCATCAACAATGTCGTCAAGAAACGATCTTCACCGAGAGAGAACAAGTTTTTCTTGTGCAGCGTGTCGACGTTGGGCTCGGAATATTCGTCAATGATACGGTTGGAGATGATGATGGGACGACCCTTGTCTGCGGTACGGATACGGAAGAGGGTGAAACAACCGGGAAGACAGGTGACGGAACCGAAAAGAGACTCGAAGGCTTTGGACAAGTGGTGCGAGATGTAGTATTCGTAAACTTGGATCATGGTCCACCAGGAGCCTTCTTCGTTCTCAAGCTTGGTTTCACCACAGATACCGATAACCTTGGAATCATCAGCAGCAGAAGCGACGAGCAGATTCAGGGCGTCGGGTGTAACGGACTGAAAGAAAAAAGGTAAGCAACAACACAAGATAGACAGAACAGATACGCACGGTATCAGCATCAATAGTGAAAATATACTCGTAAAACGCAGGATCGATACCAATAACATTCCGCATCTGATGATACAGCTCGAGTTCCAACGGAGACATAGGAGCGTCAAAGTGCACTCGGTTGAGGTAGTGCAACAGCAAAATCTGACTGTCACGCTTTCCACGGTTACCAGGTTTAGAGCGTTCCGTAGGCTTGCCAACTTTGACGACGACCATGTATCTGCAAACACAAGGTCAGCACGCGAAAAAACCATGACGCAAGAGGTATAACGCACGGAACAACATGTCCTTCAAACTCGTACAGCCCAGAATACACCTTGCCGTAATTGAGCGCACGAGCACCTTCACCGACTGATTTGAACAAGAGAGGCTCGGGGTCGAGGTTGGGATCAACACCCAAAATGTCCAACACGATACGAGGCGTCGTCCTATCGTTTCCACTACCGGTAATGTTACCATCACAAATGATGAAGATCAGTTTACGCTTGTCGTCATAATTAAGAGCCGCGAGCGAGTCGATGGTACGACGGAGAGATTCTTCACCCTCAGTATAACAAGGGACTTGACAGAGGACGAATTTGTCTTGCAATTCCGGTGTTCTCTTGGGGCTTAGCTGAAGAGCGGCCAAGACTAGAGAAACAAAAACGTTAGACGTAGGAGAAGATACTGCACACTAGAACACTCACACTTGAGAACCATAGAAGACATAAGAATAGCCGAAATCACAATCATGGAAATGTTCCCAGCCTGACACCTCGCCGTCTTTCTAAAGTCCGTCCTCCCGAGATAAAACACATTGTTCAAACAATTCATATTCAAAACCCTCGCATTCGTGTCCATCTTGTCCAAAATCTGATTCAACCGATCCGTAACATCTTGACCACTACGTTGCTTGAACACATCTACGAGGTCGGAATCTAAAAAGTTGTACGCAT
Source organism: Stygiomarasmius scandens (assembly GCA_037954225.1). NCBI lineage: Eukaryota > Fungi > Basidiomycota > Agaricomycetes > Agaricales > Campanellaceae > Stygiomarasmius > Stygiomarasmius scandens. The sequence goes on along the minus strand of JBANRG010000002.1, from coordinate 38,813 downwards.
CATCGTTAGCGTTGACGGTTTGAGAGTTGAGATAGTCGGTGAGATCAAAGACTTTGTCGTTGTAGACACCCCATTTCCTACAAGACGTGGTTAGCACCAAGACTCGAGGCGAGAATCAAAGAACAAAACACACTTTTCAATATTCTCATCCGTCGCCTGCGACTGAATATCCTTCCAATCCCAAACCAACGTCCCTTTATAATACTCATTAATCGTCGGCTGGAAGTTTTGCGTATACCAATCATCATTCGCCAACGCACTATTGGGCGATGGTGTTTGAGCTGCAGAATAATGGTGTGCTGTAGGTTCGAAATCTGTAAAGTTTTTCGGCGTAATCTTCATATTCCTATCCGTCACCAGGTCCGGGCAACCAAGGGTAAGAGGGACAGGGAAATAATACGTCAAATCTTGACCAGCCAAAGCTTCCAACGCATCCGAACTCGAACTGTCCAGTCCTTGGATATCACTGTGGTCTCCTTGAACGAAATTCGACACATCGTATACCCTTCCCTGGATCGCAACGAAATAATCATTGCTAGCCGTATGAGTATTCACCTCGCTGACCGTCCAAGCTTTATCGAAATCCGGACAAAGCAACAACCCAAACTCGACGATATAGAAAATGACGATACCGTTGAGCAAAAAGATGAGCCAGAAAATCGTCACCTTTTCCCTCCACGCAAGTCTCACATCCGGCCTCTTCATCCTCCCAACAGAACTGAGCAAAAACGAAGGAATCATCCATGTACAAGCCCACACGGTCCACAACCACCATCGACGAATTCGAGTTGAAGGGACTTCCTCGACTGCATTCGGTGCTTCCTTGACAACAAGCCCGTCTGCCTCTTTTGCAGAAGAATACGCAGGTGCACTCCCTCCTCCCATCGAAGGATCCTTCTTATCCCATTCCGAACCTCCCCAAGCCCCTCCTTCGTCTGAATACTGATGCGTAGGCATCGTAGGCGTCTGTAAACCCCCAGCCGCATACGCCGTATTCGGATCCCTAAACGGACTCGCATCAGGTCCAGCTCTCCTCGTAACCAAATTCTCCGAACTCTCATACCCCATTCCATCCCCAGCAGATTGAGGTGCCAGCCCTCTTGGCGTTCCATATCCACCTGCATACGTAGCTGCGCCTTCTTGATGCGTATACTCTGTCCCGTCGTCTGGAGCTACACTGACCGCTTCGTCATCTTCTGCGCTTCCCATTCCGGCGTCTGCCAAAGCCTTTTTCGCGTCCTTTTCGGCTGCTCGGACAGTGTCTTCGACCATTTTCCACGCGGGGAAAGCCAACCAGATCATTCGATGGCCAACGAGATAGTCTATACCCTCTTTCCACCCGTTCGCCCTCGCACACTGAGTAATTCTCTCCTGTGTAGAACCCTGCATTCTTGGAACATAACGATCACAGAACACGTCCAACTCGTAATCCGCGATAAATTCCATACTCTTTCTAGAAACGATATCCGGCAAGAGCAAAGACCGAATCTGGGCTTTGACCCTTCGTTTATCAAACGAGTTTGCAGAGCCCGAATCGTTGGGACGGATACAGGACATGGTCCATACACGGGCTTTGGAGATGTTGTTAAATATTTCGCCGAGGGTAAAGTTGATCTGGGTCGTTACAGGGTAACACTTTCCTCTATCCAAATCGACTTGTTCTTCCTCTTCGACGACTGGAGAGGAAGCAGAGGAGACAGGGATGGGAGTTATAGACCTCAGAGGCCTCGAAGAGACTTGAGCTTGAACAATGATATTCTCATCCTTGACATGCTTCTCCGCCGCCAAACTAGGCCCAGACAAGAGCTTGGCCACAAACCCATCCTCAGAGTTTCTCAAAAGCGTCACAAACGCCGAATCTACAAGGTCCGTGTCCTTGTCTACAAAGTCTGTCACGTCATAGGGGACCATCCCCGCATAGTGATTAATCCCAAACTGCGTACGGTCCGAAGCGGCACCAACGTTGGGACTGGTGACGAATGAAGCGTGGACTCCAAACTTGGTAACCAAGTCTTGGAGCATGTCTTCGTTACGGTGATCACCAGCTTTGCCGGATTTGAAAGAGGAAGCGGCCTTGTTCATGATGGCCAGGATACCGCCGGGTTTACGTTGGGGTTTTTCGGGAAGAGCACCTTTGAGCAACTCGACACAGGCAGTGTTGTCCATGGTCGAAATGGCTGGCAAGGACAGACCGTCTCCGACGATGTGGCCGTTGTAGCCGACAGTATCCTCAAAGGTATGACGGAGGTAGAAAGACTGGAGGAGCTCGTCGGAAAAGTTTATACAAAACTCTTCGAGTCCATTTTGTCCATAGGCGGAAACGAGCGGTGTCTGACCCGTGAACGCAACAGACCCCATACCAGACGGACCACGAGATTGGAACCCTGGGAGATCGAGAATAGCAATTTGGGAATGAGGAGGAGGGGCTTTTGACGAAGGAGCGATTTTATGGTTGGCTGTTTCTACGACGAAAGCGAAAAGGATGGCGTAGAGATCTCGGACAAACGAGTCTCGTTGGGTAGAGCTTTGTTGAGCACTTAAAAGGACTGTGTAGAGCTCTTTGCGGACGTAGCTCGTCTTGTTGGTGAGTGTTTGGGCAAGGTCCTCGGATGAGACACCCAATAGACGGGAGACTTGGTCCAAAACTTGGGTATTGACAACGTGGGCAGAGACGGTGTGGAAATCGCCCTCGCCAAACTCGAGGTTTCCGAGGAGGAGAATGGCGATGAGCATGGAAAAGATGGCAGACATGACCTTTGGTTTGAAGCCAAGAGTCTTCATGGCCGCTCGGAGATCACCCATGGCGATAGAGTCGTCGCTGAAGGGACCAGACGGTAGACGGTAGCATCCTGACGAAGCTAAAAGAGCATAATCGGATACATCTTCGATATTGAGATTGTCTCGCTCTACGGTTGTGCAACCAGCGATAAACTGGTAGAATACGTGAAAGGAACGTTCTTCGTGCGTAAGACGGTTTAGACGAGTCTTGTCCAAGCCAAAAGTAAGCATTTTAGCGGCTGAGATACGGCCCCGGTCACTGAAATGGAGTTCGAGGTAGCGGCTGTGCCGGGAAGCATTTGGGTTCATGAGAGTCTTGGTGTTGCCAAAAGAGTCGAGCACAATGCTGAGAGCCTTGATCTGCTCGGCCAATTTCGCTTCCTTGTTGGAGTGACTGGAAAGCCTGAGGATTTGGTTGACAAAGAGCTGGATACTCGAGGTCTTGCCCGAGCCAGTGATACCTCTGAAAAATGACGTTGGTAAAAGTAGTATACATCCAAGAGCGCACTCACCTTGACAACAACGCCTGGGACTCGTTTCTCCGTCTCATAACGAGATAGACTCGTGCAGCAAGGTCGTAGATGTGAGGCTGAAGTGGTTTTGGCGAGTCCACCATGGGGAGACTGGTGTCTTTGTAAGAGCGCTCCTCGTACTCTTTCGCACTGGCATTGTTGACGTTGGCAAGGGTCTTGTAGGGGTTTACGACGACGAGATTGGTTGTGCCTATGCGGGTGTAGGGTAAATCAGCTCGAAAACGAGCTTGGAGAACGGCGAGAATGGCATCGTCAGAAGGATAGATGGTTGCCGAGCCTGATGAGGAAACAAGGTCGACGAGGTCGCCCGAGGCAATGGCCTGGGTGTTATTAGAGGCCATGGCCTGTAGAGACTAGGAAATGGCTAAGACTAGCCAGGAAGAAATAAGAGTGACGGTGGTGGGTAAAGGCTCGAGAACGCCGAAACTGGGATACACGCGCCACGTGGGAACGCACGGTGACAACTGGCAGTGACCATGACGAACTGTTTCATTCCAGATTATTCCAAAATACAAGACTATACTACAGAACTACGAAAAGCCAGTATCTTTCTGCTTGGAGACACTTGTTGCTCGACGATCAGAACCGAACACCAAGAATCACAAAGCTCACTCCTCTCAGACTCTAGGTTTGGACGGAATAATCAGGGCTCTGGCAGTGCTCAACCCGACTCTTCGTGGCCGGTCCTGGGAGGAATAGGCCAACTCTTACCGTAAATATTCTTCTCCCCAGAGGCTTCAACATAACGCACCCCGGGTCAATCAGCGGATGCTTGAATAATCTCTTTTGACAAAAACCAGTGGTGTTGATGCGGAACTATTCCTCTATACAACTCTGCAGCGCGTACACGCCCATGTAATTACACGGTTCCAGAAGTCGAACTAGGAAGATGAGAATCGGTCTCATCCAAAATATCCAGAAAACTTGTAGGTGGTACTTATATATAGACGGGCACGGTTAGCCGTCTTCCTCCTGTCCATTCTGTCAATCTATCAGCTGAAACCGAGTCTCGACGTTACTTGCAAAGGACTAACTCATTCGCGTTCTAGATGTACTGGGTGGAAAAAAAAAGACAAGTTCGCGTTCCTGTGAACATGTCACTTTCTCCCAACGGTCGACGTAATAAGAAAGATTCTGTAGAGAACGAAGCGAGCCGAAAAATATGACGCACAGCACCACAAAAATCAATAGGGAAGGCACCTCAGGCAACCCCCTGGGTAGACCTACTTAGGCTGCTTAGATGGGGACAGTTTTCTGGCCTAAGAGGGGTCAAATACCAGGGGCTGTCCCAGTGCTCTGGTAGTACCCAGGCAGCTCTGGTAGCTCCCTGGTATTGGCCAGGGACTGTTTCTTTCACTGTTTTTTCTGTAGTTGGTAGCACCCAGGTAACCTTAGGTACTACCCAGGGAGCTCCCTGATCTGTCACTCTGTCACAGGGTGTCAGGAGTCCATTTCCCAAAATTTATTGCTTTATGTACTAACAATGTATAGATGGTACCAGCTCTTGTGTTATAACTGACTTATAATCATGATAATGCTATATAACTACCACTGGTAAAAGATATGGCCCATTGTTGCCTCCAGCATAGCAAAAAGTAGAGTTTAGTGGCCAAAATTAAAAATTGTGGTGTACATTTTGTTCAAGCTGAATAAAAAGTCTATATGGTTTTCATCAGCAAACCAGCACCTAAGTCAAACAACTTTCCAAATTGTGTTTATAGTCATTTTGACATAGCCATATCTAGTGACCCCAGGAGAAAAGGATGGGATCTTGGTCAATCTCTGGCCTCATAATCATTCTTAGAGATGTGATAACTACTAGTAGCATTATATCTGTGTGCACACTCCCTTATTTCTCTGTTATATAAATTACTACACAGATACATGTTTTAAAACAATAAAAAACTTGGTAGCAAAAAAGTTAGCAAAAGAAAAGAAACACCACTCACAATATTTTGTCTGAAATAAAATAATGCATTCATTGTCTGATATTGACTAGTATAAAACTGTTGCCTGGTTTCCTACATGAAATCAAGAGAAAGATTTTAGTGGCATTTCTATGTTCTAGCAATTTCGTTTACCACCAACTCTTTTGTTTTTTTTCTGGTGGTAAATATCATATTATTGTATATACAGATGAAATAATATGACTTCTGGGCATGTCCACATGTATGGCACAACTACCACAACACAAACATAATGTTGGGCTATGAGATGTCCAGATCAGAGATTGAGGATACTGACTGTGAATACTTAAGAGAGCCCAGTCCCTCCTTGGTAGCACCCAGCTCTTCCCTGGTAGCACCCAGTTCCTCCTTGGTAGCACCCAACTCTTCCCTGGTAGCACCCAGCTCTTCCCTGGTAGCACCCAACTCTTTCCTGGTAGCACCCAACTCTTCCCTGGTAGCACCCAACTCTTTCCTGGTAGCACCCAACTCTTCCCTGGTAGCACCCAACTTTTCCCTGGTAGCACCCAGTTCCTCCCTGGTAGCACCCAACTCTTCCCTGGTAGCACCCAACTCTTCCCTGGTAGCACCCAACTCTTCCCTGGTAGCACCCAACTCTTCCCTGGTAGCACCCAGTTCCTCTTGGTATCACCCAATTACACCCTGGTAGCACCCAGGGACTGACTGGGAACACTTGGGAGCACCCATTTCTTTTCTGGTAGCACCCAGGGACTGCTGAGAATAATTGGGACCACCCATTCATCTCTTGGTAGCTCCCATCATAGTGTTAATAAATATTGATTTATTAACTTAAAAAGGTATTGAATTTACTACCCTATAAATTGATCTTAATAGAGCACATCTGCAAGCCATTTTTTAAGCTCAGATCTATTCAAATCTACCTTGTATAGTAGGTGGGGCCCTCCAAAATCACAGATACACTCTAATAACATTACCTTTAATTGAAGTTAATAGAGTTTAGTCTAATTTAATGCTTAAATTTCTAAATTCAATATTTCTTCTTATTGAATAAAAGCTTCTTCCATGTTGCAGGATTTCAATAATGGGGCATTGCTGGCCAATGAAACCCAGTGAGAACTGCACCTACTGTCAGTGATTACAGGCAATTACAGTCAATTTTCCTACAATTTTCTCACATTTCTGTCAATTTTGGGGAATACTAGATAAATGGCGATTATAGCCGATTTCTGGCAATTTTCATCTATTAATAAAATAGGTCTATTTCTGTTTCCTTCTGTTTAAACGCATTCTTCACGCGATTACCATATATTACTAGTCTACTGCCTGCACAATATCATAGCATACACTATACTACAGCTGTTTCCTACACATTAACAGCTCCTAAATCAATATGAGACTGAAGACCATGGGCAAAACTCAACTGACCATGATTTTACTGCTTTCATGCTTGCAATGCTGCTCCAGCTGCTAGCTTCTGAAAATGAATAAATGAGAATCCAAACAAAACACGGAAGGTTTGGTTTGCACATAAGGGGAGAGGGAGCGCGACGGACTTGTGTGATGGTAGAAGACAAGAAGCAAAATCGATTTGACGAGTAAGAACTTTTCAAAGTCCGCCCACTTTAGGAGTGAATGGCGTAGGCTCGGGTAACTACTTCTACCTGTTATAATTTGCAAGGCTGCATTTTGGTGTTTGACAATATCATTGACGCGAAATCGTGTTGGGTTCCCGGATCTATGCAAGTGAAAATAGAAAAGAATCGGTAGAAATTGATGTGAATCTACCACAATCGAAAAAAATCGAACTAAATAGATGCGGTTCTCACTGGGAATGAACATCGATATTCAAGCACAAAATAAGTCAATTTTGCAATGAGCAAAGGTATGAAAGAGGTTATATATTAACAATTAAAATACAGTCAAATTGCAAATACAAAACTAATTATATCAACCAGTAACACCAAACTCCCGTTCACGGTAACCATCAGCGATGTCACGAGTGTCAAGCTGTGTGGTGAGTCCAATGTCGGCTTCCACTAAACATGCTCCACCAAACTCATCGTCGTCGTCATCAACACTATTCACTGCATCCCAAAGCCTGTCCTTTCTTGCCTTGACTAATTCTTCCGTTGATGGACCCCAAAAATCAGAACAATCATCGGAAACCTCAACCAATGACTGCTCCCACGAGACGCAAAGACGTAATAAATAGTCTTTCCGGTGTTCGAGCTGATGCGTTAGTCCTATGTCATCTAGGCAAATTTGAGAACCAGCAATGATAAGGGGTGCAAAATAACGCACTTTGTGTTATCTCCAACGCTCGAGTCAAGACTTGCCATTCCTCAACAAACCATTCCTGCAGAGCGTGTCGTTGAATTGAGAGACGTGCCTTCTCCTCCCGGCATCGATCAAGCTCCAACATTGCCCGAATACCCCTCCGAACATTTTCATTTGCCATCCACGCCGGCGGAGACGTACTGTCCTCTTCCAACAATCCTGCATCTTGCCAAATGTCTTCATCAACATCGAGATCAAACAGATTTTCCTTGTCGATCTTCCGGGGTACAAATATATTCTTCGGGGCTTTCTTCTGGGCTACCAATTTGGCCATCTCGTCGCAAAGGGCATTATACTTGGTCGCAAGGCTCGATATAGTTGGATCCCGACGCTGGATCGAGTCTTTGGTGTGACCATGAAGTTTTTGTTCTAAATAAAAAGTTTTTAGCCTTGCCCTCGAACAGGGAAACCGAAGATACAATACCACTTCTTTGTTTCCGGAATGAACGCTCCAAACGAGTTAGCTCGAATTTTCTTGCGATGAGTTTCTGGCGTAGCCGTTCCTTCAGAGCCTGAGCATTCAAACGTTTCGTTGTAAACTCATCATTCATTAGATTCCGCAACGTCTGTCGGTCAGCAGCACCCAAAGCTTTCTCCTTCTGAGCCAATTTGGACCGTGTCTGGCTGCGGGCTTGGTATGCTTTCTCAAGTTCATCATAGGCAGCGGCTGTCTGATAGCGTTCGGATGTTTTTGAAATGATCATCTTCTCCAAATCGGTCACTCGTTTATCCAATACATCTAATGCTTCGTTAAGGCGTAGAGCCTCCTGAACAGTCGCTTTAGCCGCATTCCTTTTTTGCCCTGTTTGCAGATAAACTCAGTAATTGGCGTAGGAATGATAAAGGTGGACTGACGAGGAAGAGGTTTCGTTTGGGATTTCACCTGGTCCTCCCACTGAGGATCATGCCTTGAACGACTCCTCTGATTCACCTCCCAGCCCAACAACTCAACATTATCAGTCTCGACTGCTCCAGGCTTTGGAGAAGCAGGGCATTGTTCATAACGATACCAGCGGCAAGCATCGTCGACACCCCAGCAAATCCCAGAGTCGTATTCCACCCCTTTCTCCGATGCGGTCTCTTACAACTGACCCTCCAACGAACAATACTGTTGTTCAAGAGACTGAACCACTTCAGCCTCGTCCACCTTTTCCCCCTGCAGCAGATCGTGCTGAGGAAAGCAACGATGAGTCTGAATGGGGTGGATGCGTGCCAGACCCTCCTTCAGGTACAGAGACGCTGCAACAGTCTGTTACTACTGCAGCGCCTCCGCCACCTCTGTCCCCTTCCCAAGCTGAGCAAGCTGTAGCTGCTCTCCGCGAATATTCAGCTTCCCCCTCCATGTCGATTCCAGCTATATCGTCAAGATTGGAAACTATCCTCCAGGCACACTTCACCCAGAAATGGAGAGATGCCATCAATGCAGCAACGCCCCAAGATCCCGATGATAGCCAATGCCAAAGACGTTTGGAGATGCTGATCCCTTCACTTGTCCGCCCTCAACGCGTCAAAAAGTCCGTCAATTATGCACCCATGTCCACTGACCCCAATGACCCGTTGGTGGACTATGATTCAGATGCGTCTTCTGACTACGGGGCGGATCAAGAGGCAGAGCAAAAGAAGAGGATGGCGAAACTTCGTCGCACGAAGAAGATTAGGGCGAAGGAACGACAGGGCTCCCACGAATCCTCTGCCAGCGATGAGGCAGACGATGAAGACGACTCAGAGAACGAAATCGAGGACGAAGACGAAGACGAAGACGAGGAGGAGGACCCTGCTTTGGTTGCTCGACGTATGCGACCTGGCAAGGAGCGGAAGAGGGCAAACAAGAAAGTCAGCTTCACTCTTCCGAAGGCCCAGGCAAATGGTAAGGGTCAAGCTACAACAACCATTACCACGAACGAGAAGGGCGAGAAGGTCCAGAAGGTCCAGAACGGATCTCCTAGCGCTTCCATTGGGGATGACGAGGATGAAGACGATGATTCACCTACTGGGAAGGTTCCTACAGCGATGCGGGCTGAAGTCTGGCGTCTCCGAGCGGAATACGAGAGCAAGATGCAAGATATTGCCTCTCGTTTCAAACAATCAGTGCATCATGCCTACCAAATAGCTGGCGAGGTCACTCTGGCTTCAAGAGATCCCAACCTTTTTAACATCTTTGAGAAATGGTGGGTAGCTGAAACCGGTCACAATGGCCAGCTTCCAAAAGATGGTACGTGCATTCCCTTGCATATCTTTTATCAAATCTCTGACTTGTCGTCTAACTAGTAAACCCTGGTACCTTTTTCGGTGAAAAATGGCGCGATCATCGAAAAGAAACACTAGGTGAAGCTTGGAACGACTCCAAGAAAGTCGAAGAGGAGTATGCCTGGCTGAGGGCCTGGTTCTCAGAACGCTACAGTAGTGATCCGAAAATGACGAGGGGGCCGACAAAGGCAGACGTGAAGAAGGTGGCGGGAGTGGTCAGCGACGTAGTGAGTACAATGTCTCTCTTCCCGGAATACGTCTTCTGATTAGCTTATAGGCTAAACAAGCGATGTTAAACCGAGGTGTCTTGGTGTTTTCCTTTGTTATCGATCCCCTCGGTGAACATAGCATGATAGCTGGTTGGGGAAAGGAGTTCAAAGCCCTCAAAACTGAACATCCGACTCAAATCACTCGACAACTTCAAGATGTCACCACCCTTGTTCGCCATGAACGTATCAATGCGGAAGTTGGTGCTGCCGTTAGTGATGAACTACAAAATCTAGCCCTAAAGGCATCTGAGGTCGGTACTGACCGTGAGCGTGAACGAGCGCTCGTTCCGCAGATATTGCTCTACGATATTGGTAAGACCATCTCCTCTTTATCCTTCTTTTGCTGATGAGCATTGCTTGTGTAGGTACACTCGGTATCAAAGCTAAAAAGTTCAAATGGAAGAGTTTCGCAAATTACGCTTACCGAAACCAAATTTGCATCAAGAACTGGCCTGAAGGCATACCGGCACCAGGATCAGGTCTAACCAGGGTTAATCATGCTGTTCCTAAGGCAGGAGGTCCAAGTCAACTGACTCTTGCTCGAATCCAAGAGTTGACGTTGTTGAGGGAAGGTTGGGCTAGGAAGGAGGAAAATCCCAGCATTCCCGACCACATTCAGAAGTTAGCGTTGCGAGTAGTCTCGTGGAGTGACGGTTAGTTCTTATTCATCTTGATTACTTTGTGCTGACTGACGCAACACTTAGAGGACAAAGCTCTTCCTCCCGACCAACAGAAAGACATAGCGCTTGTCACTTGCGTAGATGGTCGCACATTGACTTCTGTCCTTCACTCAACAGACTGGCGATCAGAGCAAGGTCAAGATGATACCGAGGTTGGAATCTCTACCAGCACAAAGACGAATGCTCAGTCGAAACAAAAATCGAAACAGAAATCGAAGGTGAATCCCAAGTCCAAGACACCTGTAGCCAGCGAGCAAAATCCAACAACCCACTCCCCCCCTGCCTCTCCACCACATCTCGAGTTTGAACCTCCCCAATACTGGCAAGATTATTGTTTCTCGGAGGCTGAGGACGACAATTTACGCCGGGAACCTGATCCTAGCCCCTTCTCTTCACCAGTACGCCCAGACAGAGGTGTTCCCAACCTGTTTCTGGCGGCTCAGTCTCAGAGTCGTCATCTTGCCAGCAGTCCTGCCGAACACGATGACATAGAACGAGCTTCCATGCGACCAGCCTACAATGGAGGATACCAGTCCTCCCAATTGACTTCTATTCCTCGTCTCCCCATTCGCTCACAGCCTCGTCAAGTTTCCAATAATGCACCCCGTGAACGTGAACGCACTCCGATGGCAGGCCCCAGCCGTTTGGCTCGAGAACAACCTCGTCAAGTTCCTAATAACCCACCCCGTGAACGTGAACGCACTCCGATGGCAGGCCCCAGCCGTTTGGCTCGAGAACAACCTCGTCAAGTTCCTAATAACCCACCCCGTGAACGTGCTCCAGGCCCCAGCCGTTTGTATCGAGAAGATGTTGACATCTCCCCTAGACCTGTAACGGGTAATCCAGTACCTAAGCGACCACGAGATGATCGAGAGGCCACGATGCGACCTCAGAAACGTTCCAAAACGCACCAAAATAATGGAAGGCCTATGACAACTGCTGAAAAGTGGAGGAGGAAGAGGGTGAGGGGGGAGGCACGAGATACTGACCTTGCGTCAAAGGAGGGATAGAACTTGAATAGTTATTTTTGTAGGGTACTTCCTGTATGTTAACTTATCCCTTGAATGACAAACTGCACCGTTGAGGTGTTGCTTAAAGAAATATTTGTTCTGAGGGCTACCTAGGTATCTCCTGGGTGCTTCCATTGATTGAGCGGGCTCTCTACAAGTTAATATTACAAACTCTTATTCATAGACTAAGATTTCGTAGATGGAACATACTTTGGAATTTTGTAAGGCATCTTAGCACAGTGGTATGTGCGGCAGTGACTGGTCTATTGAGGATTATAACTTACAGGTGCTGGTTCAATTCCAGCATATGCCATATGATATGTAGATTCATTTCATCTTTTTATTGGATATTCACAGGCAGAAATGATTTCACTACATGTTATATTGGAGTGATGCCTTTCAGTAGCTCACTGGTAGCACCCAGGGAGTCACTGGGTGCTACCATAGATGTCCTGGAGATCACTGGTAGCACCCAGGGAGTCACTGGGTGCTACCACAGATATCCTGTTGATCACTGGTAGCACCCAGGGAGTCACTGGGTGCTACCACAGATATCCTGTTGATCACTGGTAGCACCCAGGGAGTCACTGGGTGCTACCACAGATATCCTGTTGATCACTGGTAGCACCCAGGGAGTCACTGGGTGCTACCACAGATATCCTGTTGATCACTGGTAGCACCCAGTTACTCCCTGGGTGCTACCACAGATATCCTGTTAATCACTGGTAGCACCCAGGTGGTAACTGGGTGCTACCAGATGTTCCAGGGTGTAATCACAACTACTGTACCAGAGGCATAATTTATTTTGAATTTTTCCCCCATATAGTCAGTAATTTTGAATTAAAGTAAATTAAAGTAACTTGAATGTTTTTATATACAGGTGGAAAACCACTGTAAAATGTAAACACTTATGGGGGTTATCACAGAGTTTGGAACATGCCATATTCATGCAGGGGGTATCATAAGTGAGAAAGAAAAGAGAATGAGGAACAACCATCTCACATGGAGGTACCTGGTGTTCACAATAACCATTTAAGCATCAGGGAGTGGTAAACACCAAAAAATACTGATACCAGGCTAGTCAGTAAAAGGTGCCAACTCTATGAGTCATGTCATTCTAATCAATTCATGGAGTGATTCTAACACTGAGTCTATTTATTATCACAAAGCCAGCTTAAAGGAGAGCATGTTGTATAAATACCCATTATTCTAGTATAGTAACATCTCAGTGTGAGTGAGTTTATCTCACAGCTGAGGTGTTTCTGATGATTAGAGTTGATATAATATGATTTCAAAATTGCACAGTATCATTATTATTATAGAAAATAGACAATGTTCTGACTGTGTTTGAATGCCTTTAAACAAAATGAAGATGAAATAATAGGTATAAAAAATATAGCTTAAATGCTGGAATAAATACAGTTTAGAATAAATACAGTTAGTTATAATGCAAGAGCTGAGGTCATATCTGTATTTATTAGTGCATAATGGCAAAATTCTGAGAAAATGGACTCCTGATACCCTGTGACAGAGTGACAGATTAGGGAGCTCCCTGGATAGTACCTAAGAGTACCTGGGTGCTACCAACTACAGAAAAAACAGTAAAAAAAACAGTCCCTGGCCAATACCAGGGAGCTACCAGAGCTGCCTGGGTACTACCAGAGCACTGGGACAGCCCCTGGTATTTGACTCCTCTTAGGCCAGAAAACTGTCCCCATCTAAGCAGCCTAAGTAGGTCTACCCAGGGGGTTGCCTGAGGTGGGGAAGGCGCGATCTCGTGTGTATTAAAATGCACTGTCCACGACCAAGCCTCACTCAGGTCGCCGCCAGCATTTGATTCGGGATCCCTATCATGTCGGATGATATATCTCAAGTTGGGTCGGAAGTCAAACCAGTTTTTGAGAAATGGCTACAGTTCCAAATACGAATCTGGGTTGGTCTTACCGTCTTTTCACGTCTGGGAATAGACCTCTGTTAGTGTTTGGATTTCAGCTAATGTTCGCGTTATCTCCATTTCTACAAGTATCTCGTCAACCCAAACAGTGAGTTGGAACCAGTACAATAATGGTCGTGAAGAGTTTGAAAGAGGATCCTTGATTTTGCATTTGAGTGTATCATTTACCAACAGGTCTCATTATATCGGTCAACGTTAATTCGGTTCAAGATATCCTCACTTTGAGAGATATCTGCTGCAGAAGTAGGGTCTGATGACTCGATGATGGCAGCCATGGGTCTATTACAGGTAGAAATTCTAACAATAATATACATTCACTATCCGCATTGCCTGAAGAATACACTTTCGCCGTCTGTTCAGGGCACCCTGCCCTACTAGCATATCCTCATCTGTCAGGAGACATTACAGCGTTATCATGCTGTATTGGACTGTGTTAGCAATCAGCAGAAACATATGAGGGCTAAGACGGCTAAAGAAATGAGTGAACCTCAGCCAATGTCTCCTTCATCACCTCTACATCCTTCTTCAACTCCTTGACATCGTCCTTCAACTCCTTGACATTATCCTTCAATTCTTTGACATCGTCCTTCAATGAATCTACTTTTTGCAGAATTTCATCTGCCCAGGTAGCTGTCGGACATCACTACCATTACTATAGGGGTCATAGAAGGATCATAGAGCACTCACGTCTGAAAGCTGGCTCAGCCTTACTAACACGGGCATAGTATTTGTGGGCTTCAGCCAACCCTGCTTCATTAGCCTTTTCGCCCTCTGAAGGCGAGTCGGTGTCAATACGAGTTGATGAAGCGGAACAACTGACGGTAATTCCAGGTCACGTTGCTCGCAAACCTAGCTGCCGCTGCAACGTCTTCAGATGAGGGAGGATTGGCAGGTTGACTAGGAATAGATGTGCTGTAAGCTATCTCCGGTTTTTGCGGTGGAAGAGCGATGACTACGGGAGTGTCTGCCATGATGGTCAACTTGCCGGCTAAACGCGACGCGCGAAGGCGCGCGATCTCGTGCACATCATGAATCATGCTGATATGCACTGTCCACCACAACACCAAGCCTCACTCAGGTCACAGCCAGCGTTTGATTCGGGATCCCTGTCTACACGTCTGATGATATATCTCAAGTTGGTTGTCAACCCGGACCTATTTGAGTAAAATGAAATGAATGGATGACAGAACCTGTTCAATCACCCAATTCATGAATACGTTGCGTTTGGCAGTTTGCCGCCCAGTCCCAACTTGAAGGGCATACAAGTACCACATTCCATCGCGATACTGGTACTCATCGAGGAACGATATATACCTAAGGAAAGCAATCATCAGAAACTTTATTGTCACTTTGCGGGGGCGTTCAAATCAGAAGTTGAGCCTGTGTATACTTTCTTGCTTTAATCATTCAATTGCCTCGCCGCTGGTCCCTGTTATCCCTTGAACTCGGGAGATTCCGTCATGTAAGGTTGCCACTGTCAGATACTGAGCAATTTATCGACTCAAAGGTTTGAATAAATACAATTCCAGGGAATGCCTAGATATTTGCAGGTTTGGTCTTGTCTTTTGAATTTTGAATGGAAAGTAAGGGCCATGAAAATATTCCTACTTAGAATAGTGAGTTCAGGTCAGAGCATGATAAGAAAAAACCTCAGTTTGGCTCATAAGAATCCAAATTCATGCATACATAGCTCAGAGTATCACATATGTAGATGTGAAGATAATTGAATATATATAACATGGTCATATTTACATACACTGTATTGTGAAGTAATAAAATGCAAAAATGAAGAAATCATTGTTGTGGTACAACTTCCAATTCACTCAACTCATCAAGTGCTTCGCTACACATATCTGCCTCGTCCTGAAGCTGGCCATGAGAAGTGAAAACTTGCTGTGCTTCTTGAAACTTCTTTCTGGCTTCAGCAAGATCATGCATATCCTGGAAGACCTCTCCCAATCCATATATGAAATACCCAATAAGATACTTATCATTGGGAAACTCTTTAGCAGACAGCTCTAAAGCATTATTAAAGGATTCTTTTGCCTTGTCATATCTCTTTTGGAGTCTGTAAGTAATTCCAAGATGCCAAAAGCATGCTGCAACCTCAATGGTTTGTCTGATATCTTGAAAGTGGGCCTGAGCTTTTAAAAACATTTCAATTGCATTGTTATACTGATTTTGGCTACAATAAATTTTGCCCAGTGATTGCATACATTGAGTTGCTCCCAACTGATCTCCTATGCCTTCAAATTGATTTTGTGCTTCTGAAAGCATCCTTGTAGCTTCACTGTAGTTACTCTGCATCCTCTGAATGTCCCCAAGGCTTTGCAGGCATTGAGCTGCTCCCAGCTGATATCCTATGCCTTCAAATTGATTTTGTGCTTCTGAAAGCATCCTTGTGGCTTCACTGTAGTTATTCAGCATGCTCTGAATGTCCCCAAGGCTTTGCAGGCATTGAGCTGCTCCCAGCTGATGTCCTATGCCTTCAAATTGATTTTGTGCTTCTGAAAGCATCCTTGTGGCTTCACTGTAGTTATTCTGCATGCTCTGAATGTCCCCAAGGCTTTTCAGGCATTGAGCTGCTCCCAGCTGATGTCCTATGCCTTCAAATTGATTTTGTGCTTCTGAAAGCATCCTTGTGGCTTCACTGTAGTTACTCTGCATCCTCTGAATTTCCCCAAGGATTTGCAGGCATTGAGCTGCTCCCAGTTGATGTCCTATGCCTTCAAATTGATTTTGTGCTTCTGAAAGCATCCTTGTGGCTTCACTGTAGTTATTCTGCATCCTCTGAATGTCCCCAAGGCTTCTTAGGCATTGAGCTGCTCCCAGCTGATGTCCTATGCCTTCAAATTGATTTTGTGCTTCTGAAAGCATCCTTGTGGCTTCACTGTAGTTATTCAGCATCCTCTGAATGTTCCCAAGGCTTTTCAGGCATTGAGCTGCTCCCAGCTGATGTCCTATGCCTTCAAATTGATTTTGTGCTTCTGAAAGCATCCTTGTGGCTTCACTGTAGTTATTCAGCATCCTCTGAATGTCCCCAAGGCTTCTTAGGCATTGAGCTGCTCCCAACTGATGTCCTATGCCTTCAAATTTATTTTGTGCTTCTGAAAGCATCCTTGTGGCTTCACTGTAGTTATTCTGCATCCTCTGAATGTCCCCAAGGCTTTTCAGGCATTGAGCTGCTCCCAGCTGATGTCCTATGCCTTCAAATTGATTTTGTGCTTCTGAAAGCATCCTTGTGGCTTCACTGTAGTTACTCTGCATCCTCTGAATTTCCCCAAGGATTTGCAGGCATTGAGCTGCTCCCAGTTGATGTCCTATGCCTTCAAATTGATTTTGTGCTTCTGAAAGCATCCTTGTGGCTTCACTGTAGTTATTCTGCATCCTCTGAATGTCCCCAAGGCTTCTTAGGCATTGAGCTGCTCCCAGCTGATGTCCTATGCCTTCAAATTGATTTTGTGCTTCTGAAAGCATCCTTGTGGCTTCACTGTAGTTACTCTGCATCCTCTGAATGTTCCCAAGGCTTTGCAGGCATTGAGCTGCTCCCAGCTGATCTCCTATGCCTTCAAATTGATTTTGTGCTTCTGAAAGCATCCTTGTGACTTCACTGTAGTGATTCTGCATGCTCTGAATGTCCCCAAGGCTTCTTAGGCATTGAGCTGCTCCCAACTGATGTCCTATGCCTTCAAATTGATTTTGTGCTTCTGAAAGCATCCTTGTGGCTTCACTGTAGTTACTCTGCATCCTCTGAATGTTCCCAAGGCTTTGCAGGCATTGAGCTGCTCCCAGCTGATCTCCTATGCCTTCAAATTGATTTTGTGCTTCTGAAAGCATCCTTGTGGCTTCACTGTAGTTATTCTGCATCCTCTGAATGTCCCCAAGGCTTTGCAGGCATTGAGCTGCTCCCAGCTGATCTCCTATGCCTTCAAATTGATTTTGTGCTTCTGAAAGCATCCTTGTGGCTTCACTGTAGTTATTCAGCATCCTCTGAATGTCCCCAAGGCTTTGCATGCATTGAGCTGCTCCCAGCTGATGTCCTATGCCTTCAAATTGATTTTGTGCTTCTGAAAGCATCCTTGTGGCTTCACTGTAGTTATTCAGCATCCTCTGAATGTCCCCAAGGCTTTCCAGGCATTGAGCTGCTCCCAGCTGATGTCCTATGCCTTCAAATTGTTTTTGTGCTTCTGAAATGATTCTGAAAGCATCAGCATATTTATGAATAAGTAGATAGGCTTTTCCCAATGTATGCAAGGATCTAGCTTGACCCTGTTGGTTTTCACTTATCATAAACTGCTTTTGGGCCTCCAGGCTTGTATTTATTGCTTTTTTGAGCTGAGTTTGATTATAGTAAATCTCACTAAGACTCTTATAGCATCTTCCCAGTTGATCTGCTTTATGTTTTTCATGATTTCCTACCTGGATGTTTCCACCAATGGTTTTTTTGATTGACAAAGCTTGCTCTTCAGCTTCTTTAAAATTAGCAGTCCATCTCAAATTCTCTACCCTCATCAACTTTAAGTCAAATCCTTCATCCCATGACAAACTAGTGTCATCTTTCAGAATAGAATCAATGATTTGAATTGTTATGGAATTATATTTGGAGAACCTATCAAGTTGATATAATGCTGATATACATGTTTGTTTGGGGACCAGATTTTCTGATTGAAAATTGAATATTTTCCCAATATTATGGATATGAAACTCCACTTTCTTTTGGGCTTCCTTTGTATCACATGATAGAGTATTCAGAAATTCATCATAGAACCTTGTTAATTGTTGAAGCTGATCTTTTTCCACTTTAAGCTGCAACTGGATATACTCTCTTACTGGGGCCAACATTTTTAATCCCTCACTCTGAGAATATATAAGTGCAGTGTCTAAGAGCATTGATACTTCTGCACCCCAGTCATTATTTGCTGGTAACATTTGCTTCAGATTCTGAACCCAGAAAGGAATGCCACTTGGAAGAAAGGATATACTTGAGAGAAGCTCCAGTGCTTTCTGATCATTGTTCAAGAACTGGACAGATAAATCAATAGAGAACTCGACACTGGTTAGTCTTCCAGGTTTTGTGAAGTTCTCCTTTAAGATAGCTGTTTTCTTACTTTCCCACATCCCAAGTAGTATATTAAGGGGAACTTTTTTAGCATGTTGTGCACTCAATCTGATAGCAAGTGGAGTATATTCAAGTTTTTCTAACAGCTGGTCAATTAACTGTGAGTTTTCCGTCAGCTCTAGTTCTTGGCCAACAAATTCAGTAAATGCCTTTTTTGCAGCAGCTGGTGATAATGTAGAAATTCCTGATTCACTACCAAGGGTTTGCCATGAAATGTTGTCACCTGGCCCACTGTAACCTCGCATTGTTACAATTATGGACACTTTATCATATCCTACTAATTTTTCCAAAAGACTCTTTATATTTATTCTAGTCTTATGATTCCATGGGTTCTCAAAGTTATCCATTATGAACAGTAAATCATTTTTGCAGTTCTTGAGATAACCAAAGAGAACACTTTGTTTGCTCTTGCCCTCTTGAGCAAGTAGCCCCATAATCTGGAATATTCCTTGCACCAGAGCATCTGCATCTTCCAAAATGTCACAAGGAAGGAAGTATATCTTATCCTGGAATCTCTGTTGAACTTTTGCAGCTCTGCTAATGTGAAGAGCAAGAGATGTTTTCCCAATTCCACCAGCACCCAGAATTGCAAGATAAGCTGTGCTGTCTTGGCATAAAATCTCAACACCTTTAGCCACAAGCTCATCCCTTCCAGTGAACACTTTAGGCAATGCAGGTGTTGCAAATTCAATTACACTATTCATTGAAATAAGTGTATTAACTGTAGGAAGACATCTAGCATGCTTACTCAGCTGTGATTTCCTTTTTTTTCGAAGACCAATGGTAAGTATAATATTTAAACATCATGTGAAGTGCATACCTTTTTTGTTGGCATAGGATTTACTAAGTATAGTTCAGTTTGCACACCTTATTTCCAGTTATTCCCAGATACTTACCCAAACAATGAAAATTGTTATTGATTTGATCCCTGTGAACAGCAGTAATTGTTGAATTTGTAACACTGAAATGATGAGCAGCTTGAAACAGTTGATTTTGAGCTGCAGTCTGGTCCATAACTTGGTCATGATTGTTTGTATTGGTTCCAGAACTTCCTTCAACTGTCTGTTCATCCACAAACACTTCGGGTTTTCTTTTCCCTTTCCTAAATTTAGTGACACCTTTTTTGAGTGCCTTCATTTTCTCTGATTAGGCTGAGCTCGAAAAACTTCAGTTCTTCTCAAACTCGAAATGAGAAGCGTGAACCTACTACGATGGTAACAGTCCTCGTGGGAGATTTGCAACACCAGTGATGAAAACGTGATGCAATGATGGGAAGTTGGAATTAAGGTTTGAGGCTCTGCCATTTTTGGTCCTTTCATTTGTCAGCAAATGTATACGGCTTGGTTTGCCATATGATAAACCAGAACGGGTTTGTGAGGCTTCTGGACCATTCGAGATATGAAAAATTTTATTACTGAGCGATCAAACTTGAAGGAGGTAGGCCTCCCACTGGGCACTAGTGGTGAATTTCGTAAAGTCGTCATAAACTAGACTTTAGTAAGGATTCAAAACTGAGAGCGCGATTACACAAATAATTTGTCTCTGCGTAGTAATTTGTGCGGGGTACTTTTCTCAAAGTACCTTGTGCAAATAATTAGAATCGGAAAGCAGCTGTAGTACTCAACGTTTATGATTTCAGAAGGCAGCTCAGGGCACACGTTTGATTCCTCGTTTTCTAGCTTCTAGATTTCCACATTGTAATATAGTCTACTGTGATCAGGTATAGATTAAATTTGGTGAATTACTTGATATGTTTATTCAGATTCAAAAACATAGCATAACCATACATTAGGGCGCATCTGCAACAGGAAATTTGACCGTTTTTTAAGCTTGAATCTATTTAAATTTACCTTGTATGGTAGGTGGGGCCCTTCATAAATCCCATTGCAGATGCGCCCTATTATCTGATGATTGATTTTCAAGAAAAAGATGGTCACTTTCTATTTGTGAAGATATGTTGAAAATAAATAATACAATCTAGGATCAATATAAAGTGTCAAAAGCATTACAACATGTGCTTGTCATTTTTCATCCCCAAGTTGTAATTGTGAGTCGAGTCTTGAGAATTAGCATTATATTGCAAAGTTGATGGGATGTTTTGTGAATTGATGATTTTCTCTGAGATACCATTTCCCAAAAATGTGTGTGCTATCACCAAGATAGGTGCAATACCCTGTAAGCTGTATCAATATATCTGAATGTGGCAGATGATTTGTAACACATACAGCTAGCTGTATTGTGATTGGTAAGAGGTTAATAGAAGTAGGGATTTTGTCTACATTCCCTTCAATAGCAGCATATGCAATTAAGGAGATAGGGTATAGAAGCCCTGATTCAAGTCTGAATTAAAAGAAAATTAATTAACTCTGGGTAAGTAAAACAAAACATACAATATTGCAATTATTGCCTTGTATTTGTTGTTGATAATAAACCTGTCAACTTGGAAGTCTTTCTACTGTAATACCACAATGTGGTATTATCATGTTTTCCGTGCTTCGAAGTAAACTTATAAGCGTGGGAATATTTTCCGGTTTTGGATATTAAAGTTATTTTGCACTCGTAGCTTTACGATTTATGCCACGTCAGTGCCAGCTCAGTGCCAGGAGTGCAGTTTTTCAAATCATAGCCTTGAGGGTCAGATGGAAGAAATTTAAAATGGAAGTAAATATCAGGTGGTATTTGGTTTAGCCCCTATTCTCTTCATAGCCTTGTTTCACATTTTCCAGCTGACTTGAGTTAAGCAGCTGCCTATTCTGAATTTGAAAATTATTCTACATGACTGTGATGCACTCGTGGTCGTAGATCCGTACAGCGTAGACATGTAGCACAGAGGCATACTAATCTATAAAGGTAAAAGAGTTAGTATGTGGCAACGAGCAGTTAAATGGATGCTCAGCCGTAGTCAGTGGGTAATGAACTAAGTAGCGTAGGGCTTCTTATTGTTGAAGTCTACGCATTGTGGTTCTGGTTGTAAAAGCTATATCTATTACCGAGTCACGAGGGCAGTATGAATACATAGTGACTAATGTGTATATAGTCATCACAGTGCCCCCCACTGCTCTTGGGACTTGTGTAAATATAGGTAAAAAAGAGAAAATATGAGTCTAAAATCCTACACTGATTATTGTAAAAATCTGCAATGAAATGGGATGGGCAGGTGGGTACTTTATCTTGATCAAAGGTGGGCTGCTGTATAGCATAACAGAGGCTAACCAATAGAGAATTGTTGTATTAGACAACTCTAGGTTAATGTATGCATAGAGGCATCTGCAGTGCCAGGGGGTATAAAGTAAGGATTGATGCAATGTACACTTGCAGTGAGGATAGGCTAAGACAGATGTCAAAGCCTGATCCAAGTCCTAAGCCTGAGGTATATATCACAGAAGCCTGAGGGAATAGACATTGATAGTCCTCTCAGTCTAGTCCCAGATATATACCATATACCCCCCATAGCCCCCCAATTAAAGATTCGGTAGCTCTGACTGAAGGAAGAATGCCAGATATTTAATTCTGGAGTGGAAAAAGAAAGGCAATGAGCTTCAGCAGTGGCCCCCCAGGCTTGAAATTTTGGTTCCCATTCTAGTGCAAAGATGAAGAAGGTTGAACAATATATCAATCTGTAATGTAACTTCATAGAGGCTTGATGTTACTTCAGAAGTTGAGGAACAGACTCAGACTTGTGTTGAAAAATAATGTTAAGGAAAATTTTGTCAAGAAATAATTCCGTCCTGCATCTTGTTTACTACTTTGTTGAAGACATTGTGCAGCAACAACAGTGATGAGGCACCAAAGGACAAGCAAAGTGAGTATCCAATCTTTTTGAGGTGCAGATGAATGCATGCTCAGGATGATTAGTCCATCATATTTACTCATTCTTAATTCTCCAACTCAGTATGAATTGGAGATTCCTCAGAGTAGTCTAGCAGGTAAAGGAGATTCTTATACCATTAGAGCAGGGCTCGAGTTCCATGGACCATGTGCCCCCAACCACTCATTCCATCTCAACTTTTCTCAGATGACACTTCCATGCCCCCCAGGCTCAGATAAACAACATCATGTTTCCCTTCCAGCTTTGCTCTGTTGATTTGTCAGAACAACAGTAGCAGACATTGACTGAAGGCAAAGAGTATCTCTCAGGCTAGAGAATGGAGAAAGAACAATGATTCCATTCAAAGAGCAGATGACACTGATACGCCGTCAAAAATCGCATTTTAGATACCATTTTTGGACGGATAAAGCGCATTATCTCGTGTAAAATGGGTAATAAAGGACTAGAGTGAGCCCGAACTGCTAGTTAAAGTATTAAGTATTGCAGACCATTTGGTAGTAGTAATGTTAAGTATGAACAGATAGAGATCTAGCTTATCCTGAATACTACAACAGATGTAATACCGAACGAAACAGTTTATAGTAGCAGATCCACCCTATCGAAGTTACTAAGATAACTTCAAATTCCTACTTAAACTAGTTGTGTACTTGTACGACTCAAGGGATTTACCAACTCGGTAATTGAAGACTAAGGACTGGTAGTAGAAATCTTGTGATAAATGCATTAGGAGGGTGAGGATCGAAATGGAATAGATCTACCGAAGCAGTGATCAGACAAAGCATTATAAGATCAGTATGATCACCAAGTACACTAGGGAAATTGATAGACTACTATCTAAAGTACTGTTTGGTAGTCCACCGGATACTACTAAAAAGAAAGAGAGTATAACCACAATCAGAGTACCGAGGATAATACCTTGAACCAATACTAAAGAGAGAACTCTACTGAGACCGGTAAGAATGGCATTCGGTAGAACGGGATACAATCAGTTTTTAGGAGTGAAACTATAGATCGAATGCTATCGATCTACAAAATATCATCGGGTATACTAATCTGTTGATTAGAACTGCACTACCGAAGAGAGAATACTATCAAAGGAATAGTTAACCAAGGACTTTCGGTAGCGCCACAATAAAAGAGAAAGTAAAAGTATTATAGTCCGGGAGTACCGAACATAGCTGGATAATGGGAATCTGACTAATCGCTCTACCGAGACTATCAGGAGTGACAACCGCAGTGTAGTGGAGCATTACGATCACCCGCTACCGAGTTGAAAATGTTGAAACCAGGGGAAGTAAAAAGCTGTAGGAACCTACATTTTCCTACAAAATCTATATGGTAAAATGAGCAAGAAAGGAGAAGATATACTTATAAGGAATGATTGGACTCAATACGCCTACCGAAAGACAATTTTGTATTATTATAATAGTATTTTAGCGGACATTCAAATATATTGTAGAATAGGTATAAAAGTAGGTAGGTTGTACAGTAGAAAAGTAGTGACGCATTGTACGGTACACTAGCGAGCGTCTAGAGCTTATAGCTTTGGACCATTGTGAATATAACCTACTAGTGTAAGCTCTAAAACTATAAATAAGCGAACCAAAGGTTGATCACCTCTAAAGTCAAAATATACTGTGAATCTATACTGTTGTTATTGTTGAATCTGAACTGTCTGTCTGTCTGAATACTGGACTACTGCTGAAATCTGATCTGACTGAACATCTGCATTGAATCTGAAGTACTGTTTTGGTAGAAAGTGATTGAACTTGACTTGTTTACTGTGTCTGTGAATATACCTTCTGTTATAAAACTCAAAAGTCTTACAAAGTGTGTTCAACCAAAAGTGTATTTTTTCCTAAGAACATTGTATCTGTTCACGAGCACCTCAAACAATTAAAAAGTGTTTTGTTTGTTTTGGTGGGGTTCTTTCCACTAAAATAACAACTCATTAACGTCACTTCCAAAAATACATCATTAACGCGATTCCTTATATGAACAAAACATCTCTCCCTGAATATGCATAGCTTCATCCTGATGCCAGTGGCAAATCCTTGGGTTGGTGAGATCCATGTTACGGCCCAGCACACAGAACACCAGCTCGTCACACAAGACGCATCCAGTCAAAAATGGAATGGGCTGGTTGTTAGCTTCGGCAAGGTGGCATTGACATAAGTTCTCTAACCCCTCCCCATGACCACCGAGTGCTCGACGCAATGTCCTATCACAGATCAGGCATCCAAAAATCCCCGCTCAATGATTTGCTGGATAATATCCGCTTGGGAATCCGCAGTTGAAGCAGCACTGGTGTTTACTGATGGTCCCTGAGGATCCTGACACTGCTCCACTAGTATGGAAGCTCAAGTTAAAGAGAAACGCAACCGAACTGCAAACACTTACCACCGCTCAAATAAACACGGAGACATTGTTGCAGATGTTGGATAAAATTGGCCCCAGCTTCATTGAGAGAGGGAGAGGTTTCTTCAGAGTTTTGTGGAGACAGATTATTGTTAGACATCTGAGCTTGGTTTCAAGGGTCGTCTCTTGGCTTTTATACACAGTGTCAGAAGAATTTGGTATGTATGTAGCCTTGGAGATCAGAAGTTTATTAGACTAACAAGGCCGAAGATTGAGAAGTTTATTGGAGTCGAGGCAAAGTCAAGGCCTGGAACTTAAGATAATGAGCCTCATTTACATCAAATCATGGCACAGAACTCAAGTTGAAGTGTTATTGGGCAAGAAGGTAATTCACGAGGTAGTCTAGAAGTACATTATTGGAGTAGCATACAAGTGAGATGTGTGGATAGTTGACATAGACATGGAAAGGAGTAGGTTAGCCTTGACACTAAAACAAAGGGAGCGTTCCAAAGGGATAGCGTTAGAAAGAAGTACGGAAACAAATGAAAATGGAGCTCACCTTCACAAAAAGTTGCACCCTTGGGTTGAAACCACAGCAAGAGTAGAAGCTGAGGTAGGAGTTGGGGGACGAGTGGGAGGAACTGGGGGATCCAAAGGGGGGGGGCTGGGTGTCGTTGGGGCTTTCAGAGTTCCAGGCGTGCTCGATGACCTCGCCGTCAGGAGGAAACCCTAAGAAATAGATTGTCAGCGACAAAAAAAAAATTAAAAACCAAAAAGACATACTGTCAGTGTTGAAGGTAGTACTCAGTGAGTACAAAGCTGTGGAAGTAGTGAGCAGAGCTTGCGTGAAGTTGGTATTTTCCATCAACTCGATGTTGAAGGTCCAAAGATTCATGGGCTCTGAGTTTTCCATGAGTCTGGAGTTTAGAAACAAAAAAGAACTCACTTTTCGCATCGTAGATGTCACTGAGGACCCTAAGAGCAATAGCAGCTTGGACAAGGGCATCAGAGAATTCGGAAGACCATGAGGGCATTTTGGTGTAATAGAGAGATGGAGAGCGGGAACAGGTTTGCTTCTTTATAAAGTGCCGAGTGGAAGAACTGTACAGCTCGGATTAATCCGAGATCAGATTGCAATGATGCCGAGAAAGCATTCGGTTACATCTGCGTGGCATACCCTGCAATCAAGATGTGAGGGTCATCATTTCATTTCAACACGCTTCTTACCAGTTTTCTGAATAGATGCCAAAAAAATGGGTCCAGGCAGCGCAATTGGGCTTTCTCAATAGCAAGGTTCCTGATTTTGTGAAAGCGCAACTCGAGGGAAAGGTACATACCCACTTCGAGCCATTGTTATGGGCAGAATGGACTACAGGTGGCTATGACCTAGTACCGGTCCCTGGTGAAGATGCCTCAGAAACAGAAAAGAATACATATAGGCAACATGTTTCTCACCATAAACAAGTACGATTCTTCCCTCGATCCATTTCGTTTCTTCTGATATCCTGTAGCAATTGATCAGCTGGTTCTACAATGACGCTACGAAGCGGAAGCAGCAAGGTTCAATCTCGAATGATACCATTCAAAATATTGTTTCCACTTCAAGTTCTCGCTCAAAAGGGAAACGTTCACACACAGATATTCAAAGTTTTAGTTCGACCCATTACAACGAGCTTGTCAAGCCAAAAGTCGACTTTGAACTGGAACAGCTGTGTGCTCAGAGTGGTGGGAAGCTAGTGAAAGGGGCACACTTACCAGTTGTCACTCGAGTCACTAAAGATGTTTGGGAATCGTTGTCAGAGGATACCAAAAGGGAGGTGAAGAAAAAGAGGGAAGAGGAAGAATTTAATGAGAAGCGAGGGATGGATGGTCGAAAGTGAGTATATTTCTTTTTAAACTGACGGAAACCTCACTAACGTTTTCTAGAATCATCAAGGAATTTCCGAAGTATCTTAACACAATATGTAATAAGATTTGTGCCGAAACCAACTTTACAGTGTCGATCATGGTTGGAGGTTGGGATGAAACTGAGCAGCAGATAGTTGTTCATAGGTATGGCTTTTTTTGATTACTTTCAGTCTGTGCCAACTACTTCGGTAGCTTCCATGCTGGTGAAAATGAACTTGGGTTACCATTCAATGTCGCCCACCCAGAATACAAAATCCAATGGTCAGATGTTTTTGGCAAATTTGCTTCCAGCTACATAAAGGCAGAACGCATTCGAAACCCTAATGCTGATCCTCCTGTCAGTCCAAAAAAGTCACCTTCGTCTACTCAGTTGACTTTGGTACTGGACCCTTTCCATTCGGCTCCTTCAGAATTGCCTGTTCAGTTAGCTTCAGGCCCTTCTCCTTCAACAATTCCTTCACCCTCAATCTCTTCCTCAAGTGGACCAGCATTGTCGATAGAAGGTCCACACCACCCAGGGACGACTTCTCAATCTGTTCCCTCAGCTTCAGCTATTCCATCTTCCCAGAGCTCTTCGGCACCATTGCCCCTGAATGAAGCACATAGTCAAACAGCGTCAATTCCATGTGTTCCATTATCTCAAACCCAAAGGCCACCACCGGCAGCACTGCCATCGCAAACGGTGTTTACAAATACTGTGCTTCATCCAGCTCACTTCTCTCCAATTACATATCCACCATCTCTTCCATTCCCATTAGATCCTGTGTTGCAAAACACAGGGACTCAAACAGGGGCTCAGGGTCAGATTGCTTCGTCTCCTGCTTCACTAGCCCATGTTCCCAATCCATCTAGTCTTGGTCCGTCGGAACCTATGCCGTATTTCGGACCTGCAGAGAGTGCTCCACAACCTAAACAGCAAGGTCGTCATGGTCGGAAGAGAAAAATACCAAGTGAAGCCGAGGGAGGAGATGGAACGGAGAGCGAGAATCCAGCGCCAAAGAAGAAGGGAAGAGGAAGAAAAAAAGCTGAACTCACAGAGAATGACAAGGGTGAGAATGCATGTAGGTCTGGGCGCGAACGTCATCCACCAACTCGGTACATTACATAGTGTTCAAAATTGTCGTCATATTTTTTGATATCCAGTATACATGTACTCAAACTGAATAAAATGATTTTCTTGGACAAAATGATAGTACGAGGCATAGAAATCTTTAGAGTAGACCCTGTTGTACAAGACGACTATAAAACCACGATGTAAGCTGCTAGAAAAGAAGTTGAATAAAGATATTGATCCTGGCACTGGAGTGAAAAATACCTTTTTCATGGTTTCTTCATCTTCTTGCATATCAAAACACATAAGCCATTCATGCATCACGGTAGCGATGAACTCCTGTTTTGTGCTGTTTTGGGAAGCATGAATAAAACCATCGAGTTTTGATGAGAGGAACAAGGTCTGTTCTTGAGTGATCCATTTACGCAGCATCTAAAACCATGAGTTATTAATGGGGAAGACAGTACTTGTACTCACTTTCATGTAGTCATTTACTTGTGTGGAGATGACAAACAAAGCACGCAAAATACACGTTTCATTTCAGATGGCATTGACAAATAGAGCACGCAGTAAGGTTTGGCATGGAGATTTCAGGTGGTGTTGACAAACAAAGCATGCAAATGCAGGAATGTTTGTGTTTGTATCTCTATAAGTTCTGAGGGAGCAGAAACCCAGTAGAGACCATGGTGTGAAAGCCATGGAACTGTGTTAGACAGATCATAAAGCTTCTGCAATGTTGCAATAATTCGCCCCTGTAAGGCAAGCCCGTGTTGTTTGCCAATGACCTGCCAGGAATTCCGACAATCGGCATGTCAGCTTTTATTTGCCGGCGGAACGTACACTTTTGGCAGGCAATGCCAATACTTCTGAATCATAGTGGGCGTTACTGGTATCCATCTAGAACACGGTTTGGTAGCAGAAACAACTGGCAAAAGCCCACCCAGACGGCCCACTGTGTGATAAATACAAATAAATAAACCCTCTGACAATTATAGGGGAAAGCCGTTCCACAAGGACCAACAAAAAAAGCATGCAAATGCCATGCCAAAGCCGTTTCCCATGGATATTTCAGATTGCATCAACAAATAGAGCACGCAAACTGGCGGTGAAAGCTGTTCCACAAGGTTGGGGCGGAGATTTCAGATGGTGTTGACAAACAATACATGCCGTTCCCAGGGTTGGTGTGGAGATTTTGGATGACAGGGC
Organism: Stygiomarasmius scandens; assembly: GCA_037954225.1. Taxonomy (NCBI): domain Eukaryota; kingdom Fungi; phylum Basidiomycota; class Agaricomycetes; order Agaricales; family Campanellaceae; genus Stygiomarasmius; species Stygiomarasmius scandens. Next base: position 9,606 of record JBANRG010000002.1, on the reverse strand, counting down.
ATGTAAATTATCAGTGAAAGCTGCAAGGTTGTAGTGCAGAGATTTAGACAACATTGACAAACGAATGCCATACAAAGCCGTTTCCCAAGGTGCGGAGATTCCAGATGTTGTTGACAAATAGAGCATGCAGAATGTCGGTGAAAGCCGATCTGAAGGTTTGCCATACAAAGCCGTTTCCCAAGGTTGGTGCGGAGATTTCAGATGGTGTTGACAAATAGAGCACGCAGAATGTCGGTGAAAGCCAGTCTGAAGGTTTGGTGCAGAGATTTTTGATGGCATTGACAAACAAAGCACGCAAATAACAGCAGGGCCTGTCATGTCTTGTTACTAAAGGGATCTGTCATGTCTCATTAGTCATTCTAAGCAATGCGTGGTCCATGGTATATCATAGCAGTGGTGAGAACGAAATACTAAAACTGGCAGAAGGATTTTATAAAAAGTCATGTTCATGTGGTTCAACCTTGCTTTTTGAAAAATGTCTGTTGTGATTGTACAATGGATTTTATAAAACTTTTTATAAAATGGTTATGATTACGCCTGACTCTTCTATTACAACTCTCCAATCCAATCTGCCTCAGGACTACAGCGCTGTGGGCATAGCCATGCTGACGACTACGTCAGGCGATGTTGCAGGAAGACATGATATGATGTGCCCATAGAACAGGGCAAGGAGGTATTGTTTGTGGAAAGTTGTGGAGTCCTCAAGTTACTGCTGGAACAATATGCGTGATTGGCCTAGGATGACTCCATGTCCTTGCGAGCAATGGATAGCTGCACACCCAAATCAACTCGTTCTCCCGTCTGGCACTGCTGCGCAATTGTATTGAACCAACTGACCTGCAAAAGGAGCTCGGACCCTCTTCCCTTACTCTGCTTCTTCGCTGCTACCTCCTTTGTGTCCTCAACCAACAGCCCTTTACATAAATTCATCCAGCCAACACTTCTACCGTCAATGTAGCACTTTAGGTCAATGCGGAAACAGCGAATGCATTGATAAATAGGTCTGGGGCCTGGTGTAGAAGGAAGATGAGGAGGATGGAGAGACAGGTCAAGGAGAGGTTGATCGAGGTTACGAGGATGAAGAGAAGTTGGAGTAGGAGTCCGGATGGGGATGTTGAAGTGGAAGGTGGTGCGCATACCATCGTGAATACGGCGTTGTTCCGCCGATTCCTCCTTCCTATTTTGTTGCTAGCAAGGTGTCATCCACCAGCTGCAAAATCATCACCATTACCATCTCCTACACCTACAGAACCCTGCTCTCTCAACTTCGTGCCTACTCCTATTTCTGCTAACGTCCCCGTTTATTCCATCCTCGACACTACCTTCATCAAAGGTTCCGTTAACAGCCAAGTCAACACCTTTGTTGTCTACGCCAACCCTCTCTACTATCAGCTCTCCAGTTTGCCTCCTGCTAATTGGACCTTTGTGTGTTGAAGGGGATTCTTATCGAGGAAGGGGAGATTGCTGAGGTTGTGGAAGGGTTGTATCTGATTGAGGCCAGACGAGGAAGCAGCAGGGGCAGTACGGTATGAAGAATAAGTAGGGGAAGTTGACAACACTGCGACATCACCGAGTTACATGGTCAACTCCTACTCTTTCGGTGACCACACTAGCCCTACGACTGCTACCACTCCCATTTCTTCCATCTTCTCCCTTCACTCCTGACCTCAACACCCCCATCATGGCAGGCCTTGACATGTATGCCAATTATGGACAACCGCTCATCGCAGACCTCGCTAGCCAGATGTACAACTTCTCCACCTTTGGTGAAGAAGTTGCTGCCAAGCCCGTCAAAGAAGCTCAACCTGCTTCAATGCCTGAACTGACCAAGCCTGCGTTGGATACTGACAAGTTGTACACATTCTCTCCTGAAACTCCCATGTTGGACTCGGTCAACCCCGCCTCACTTTATCCTTCGCCGCAGCTTCCCGTGTCCAAAGAGTTCTCTCCTGCTCCATCAACATCCACAACCACTCGCACCCATTGTTCACAGGCAACAGGAACCAGGAAGAACATTACACCATCAAGCCTCGTTCCCATTGACACTCCAACCCAATCTCACCACTATGTTACTCCTTACCTCAAATTAGGCGCTACTCACCTTACAAACGTGATTCTCTCAAACTGTGGAATTCGGCCTACCGGCTCTCTGTATCTGCGGTGCTGTCTGTGTTTACTGAGCTGATATGGTAAATGCTCTCGAGGTATATGTGTTAACCCGACATTGTTGCAGATACTTTTGGAAGAGGTTGGGGAAAGAAGTTTTTTCACAGTCTCAACCACGTCTCCCAACAATCCCTGCTCATTTATGACACAGGGCTACAAATACTCATTCATTGTCTTTAACCGCTCCACGAATATCCCAGCAATCCTCGGTCTTGCCAAAAATGGAGCTACAGAAGCTTTTGATTCTTCTGCGTCTCCACCACTCTTCTCTTCTAAGGTGCTTTGACATCTAGACCTTGCAGAATCTTTGTTGGTGTTATTCCAGCATCGTGTATCAGAATCCTTTTCTCTGTGCAGCGTAATCTGCTCCAGATTCTCAATTCAGATTCTCTTCAATGCCTCTATTCAACATAACCAGCGTTGACTGATATTCGTGCTGCACCGAGTCTGGCAGCTCTCCTCCTCAAGGAACAGCAGATGTGGAGAGCTGGTTTATTTCAAAATCAAACGGACAGGGCTGAGATATTGATCGCTGGAAGGAGTTGATTGAGTATGGAGAATGATGGAATACAACAGCAGCTATTCCTACTCTTGGTCAACCTTGTTTGACAAATCTTCTTCGTCTTCACCGTCCTCTGTGCTTTCAAACCTACCATGCTAACCCGTTAATAGGTGTGTAGTCAATAGAAGGTAAAAACCAACTAAAACCACAAGTAGTGTGTAGTTCGGGTGTGTTTAAGTATAAAAATACTTTGAGTAGTGAATTTAGATGCAGAGCCTTCAGAGTGAACACCTGAGTGAAATAACTAGTACTGAAGGTAAACTAGTAGGACAGTTCTTTTAAATGTGACGTGTTTTAAAGACAAAAGTCTAGGGAAATAGCTTCGGGTTGTGTAATAGCTTCGGATTTTTATAACAGCTTCGGATTTTTATAGTAGCTTCGGACTTTTGTATAGCTTCGGGTTTTTATATGACTTCAGATTATGATAGAGCTTCGGATTGACTTCAAATAAAACTTCGCTTCGCTTCGGTATGAACTTCGATAGAAAATATGCTTCGGTCGTCGCTTCGCTTCGGACAAACTTCATATTTCTTAGCTTCGCAAAAGTGATTTGTGCTCTGGACTCTTCTGTGTATTTCCCCCTGAACCAACTGTAGAGTACCACTAGTAACTATAGCCTTAGGACTAAATCCCGAAGCTGAGTACATATGGGTGACTGGCTAACTAGCTAAGGTACCTATGGTATTTATGGGTTCAGGAAATATTAGATAAGTAAAACTGTACAGTTGTAAACCACGCTTCGGCAGTTGGACATGTCAGCGTAGCTGAGTCGATGCCTTCGGATAACCAGATTGCATTAGCTAAACCTTTGTTAAAAGAATAGGCTTTCCGAAGCTCATGAGAGTGTGCAAACAATTGCCTTCGGAGTATAATGACCATTACAGAGTTGATCCTTCGGTGAATGGAGTATGCGTAGGGTGCTAGTATAGCGTACCCTAGCATAGAGTTATAGACTGCTAAGGCATATTATAGTAGGAACTAGACTATAGTCCTTTGAATATAATAGGGGAAACGCGCAAATTAGTCTGTAGAACTATAACAGGCGTATCATCTTCCCCCCACTATAATATTGACTGTCCTCGGTCATCCTTGGTACAGTTTTCCCAAGTCACAAGAACACCATAGACGCGAAGCAGAGTTCGCCTACACGGTCAAATAAAACTAGCGAAGCGCTTCAGAGGAATTTCATCCTGGTTACAGTTTTCACCAGTCCATTTCCTTCTTCAATATCATACTTCTGGCGTAGCTATGCCTGCATTTATGACTCAATGAAGTCTCTCTCTATGGTCGCTTCGGCAATGTCAATTACTGATTCACTCTCTATGAACCTCTTCATGCCTGTCTTTTATCGCTAGTTACCATTGCGTTGGTTCTCGGCATTGTCGGCACAAACTTTATTTTGTTACCACTGCCACACCTTTTAAACCTCCCGCTAGAACATGAATTACTCCTTCGGCGTCGTGTCCAGTCCTTCGAGTCTTCGTTCGTCAAGACCTTACAGACTCGAACACGATCCTAGTACAGTTTTATGTTTCTCTCGAATAAGGAAAGTTAATAGACTGTCTTCTTTTGCAGGGTCTTATTCCATCAAGACTTCTCTGATGAATGTTCTTCTAAAGAGGGCAATTGATGCGCTCTTCTCACTTCTTAATGATCGGTGATGTGGCATCGATCGTTCTTATTCATAGGGATTATAAGTATCCATATGAATAAGTTCCACTTCATTTCTTTCTAACCCCCATTCTTCTCTGTGTTTTTGTCTTGTCCGCCCCCATGACAATGTCTTGTCCTCTGTCTGCTTCCGACGTCAACATCGCTTCTGAAGACCACGACATTTTCACAGTCCCCGCCGGATTTAACGACGTCTATTCCAACCGGATTCCCGATGTCAATCCTATGGCCGTGATAGGCACACCTTCGACACCTTGGAGGCCTCTTATGCTTTTGGCTCTCTGGTACCCTTCGGTCTTAGACGTTCGTCTTTTCAACCGACTTGAGTCCCCCCAACAAAACCTGCTCTTCGATATGGTAATGAGCGCCCTGGTATGTGATTTGCTTTTATATTCGATTCTGCCCTTGTTCGTCCTCTTTCCTTTCTTTGGCCAGAACTGCCATTCTGTGCCCGAACACAATTGACATTGTGCTTCATTTCTATCTTTTATTTTAAACGTTCCGTCTCACTTAATCTTTTCTTTTCGCGTTTTTAGGACGATTATTATGTTTGGTACCTTCACCCCGACTATCAAGAACCAGAAGTTATATCCCATGCCCTCAATACCATCTTGTATAACTTCAGGGATGACCCAGCCTTTATTGCCGCTTCTTCATTGGCCCCACACACCAGTTGTTGGGGACATGAGGACTTCGTAACAATGGTCGACGAATGGCTAGAAGATCCATCCTCTATTCCTAAAGATCTCCATGTTCAGCTCACCCGGGTCCAGTCCCTGTTCACCCCCCTTTCAATTGTTACCCCACCAGACGAAGATTTTCCGAACGGCTGGTGTACTCTGGATGTCTGGGATGGGTTTTATTTGGATAGACCCTGTGAAGAGACAGTGTTATACAAGGTTCCGGTGCGTGTTTTCTGTTTCCTCCTTTTATATCTCTTATGTTTATTGGCGTTCTAGAATAATTCTAACTTTCTTCTGCTGGGTAAAATTCCTCCTCGGCTTCATTGGAACCAGTTTGTCAAGTCTGACGACTTCGACGATGGTTAGCGTCTCTCTTTTCGTTTCTTCTTCTCACGTCTTAGTTTCCTTTTTCAGATTTCTCTGCCACGGTCAAAGTCGAGCGTGCGCCGCCCCCCACTATCCCTTCTTCATCGCCTTCGGTTCCGAGTTCTTATTCTGGTGCTGCCCCGCTTTTCCCTCGTCCCCAATCGAAGCCAAGGCCTACGCCGCGTCCTGTGTCGAATCTTGTCAAGCAGGACAAAGGTAAACAAAGGGCTATCCCTAGTGAGTCGGATGCTGCCTGTTTCTATCTTCTCTGTTGATATGTCTTAATAGCTTCTATTCCAGTGGTACCTTTGTCCAAAAAGCGTAAAGCTCCCGTCGAGGACGTCGCCCCAACAAAAGTCCGACGGACTCAAGACATGCAGGCAGTCTCTGAAGCTCGTCAGGAGACCTCACAAGTCCATGATACTCGTGTGTTTTCTATGTCTCATGTTATTTGTGCTTCTTATGTTTCTCTAGCTCTTCCTAGTTCTGGGCCCCGTCGTAGCGGTCGTGCCCGCAAAATGCTTCATAAGCTTGATGATGCTAGTCTCCTCGTCCTTGACTCGTACGAGTCTCCAGATGACGAATTCATGCCTTCGCCCCATCAGACTACTTCCCCAAGTACCCCCGCAGGTATGGAATTTTGTTAAAGTCTCGGGATGTTCAAGTTTTGTCTTGTTTCCAATGTTCACTGATTTTGTTTTCTAGTTTCGAGTTCTTCTCGAGTCACCACGCAGCAAGAATTTCCCATCAGAAAGACACCGCCCGGCTATTATATGTATCCCCACCGGGTGTCTGTTCCAAAGCCATCCATCGACACTGCTATGACCGTCGATTCTGATTCTGAAGCAGTAGCAGCACCATTCCGTGAGCTTTCGATTCAGCCCACCGAGCCAGCTCCAACGGTCTCTATGACCCCGGTGCTTCCTTCAGCCAGTCCGGTCAAATCTCGTGAGCCGTCTCTGCAGCCGGTTGAACCAGAAAAGACGACCTTGGCAACTTCTGTGCCGCCTTCGGTCGATCTAGTCAAAATTGCCATCTCTCCTTCAAAAGGCGATGTCAGCCCGAAGCCAACATTGACTGTCTCTCAACCCGGAGGAAACGCTACGGTCAAGAAGACCAAACACTCCCGACGTGCTCCTACTAGTCACACACTGGTCAAGGTGCCAACTAGTACCTCTGAGACCATCGAGATTCCTTCGGGCGCAAAACAGTTCCTGGTTCCGGCGGGTTACTCGATTCATTCTTCCGTTACACCCGCTTTTCACTTGGCTCCTCCGCGCGTGCTTGGAGATTTCACCATCCCTGCGGATCTCTATGGCATCAAGCATCGCATGGAGGCCATTCGGGAGACAATGCGTGCTAGGCAGGTCTCTGCCCATTATGCAACATCTTCTAGCTTCGCGGTGAGTTTACATTTGTCTTCCTTAGCACTGGGTGCAAGTCAATATATTTCACTGTGAAATATTTTAAAAATATGCTGAAGATAATCTGGTAGGAAATAAAATAAAAGATCATGAAATAGGTTAATAATATTTTAAACAAACATTAAAATATAACCATGTAAGGTTGTTTGAAGATATATAAATAAATATATTAATCTGAACCCAAAAAGTTTACAATTTATCTTTAAAATATCATTTACCTATTTCACTCTCAAATATTTTAACACACAATGTTGCAAGGACTCATATTTCTCTACCAGTGAGATTAAAATATTTCATGACATAATAGGAAATTAATATTTTAGACAAATCTTACAGATCTGCATCTATTTGATGATTGAATTCAAGGGCAATATTTTAATATTGAAGTGTTTGAGGGTGCATACCTCAACAACCTGACTTTTTTCAATCAATACAGTTTTGGAGGCATTAAAATATCTCCTCCCAAACTATGAATGAAGAATGAATTTGATATTTTAAACATTCATTAATATACGACTAAAATATTACACTGTTGAATATGAAAGAAATATTTTAATGATCAATATCTACAGTCTGAAAAAGAGTACTTCAGCTTCAACACCATATCTGCCACTATTTTAACATATGATTAAAATATTATGCTCTCAAATATGCAAACAATAATTTAATCAGAGAGTTGATAAAAACAGAAATGAAATCCTTGATTTTATGAAAAGATTACAGAGGGAAACAAGGTTTGTAACAAGACAATAAAATCATCAGTAGCACATGAGTATTTATAAATCTTTGCATAATACAAATTTTTTGTCATTTGTTTTGCAGATGTATTTCATCCATTTCACATATACTTTTCACCCACTTCTCATTTGGTTTCATACACATTTCATACACTTTTTATAACTTTCATACACCTTTCAAGCACCTTTCATCCACTTTTCAGATACATTTCATACACTCTTCATACACTTTTCATACACTCTTCATACATTTTTCATACACATTTCACATACACTTTTTATAACATCTTTCATGCACCTTTCATAAACTTTTCATACATCTTTCATACACTTTTCATACATCTTTTATACACATTTCATGCACTGTTCATACACCTTTCCACTTTTCATATACTTTTCATACAACTTTCATGCACTTTTCATACACCTTCCATACCTTTCATACACCTTTCATCATATACCTTTCATGTATACTTTTTATACACTTTTCATACACATTTCATACACATTTCATACACTTTTTATAACACCTTTCATCAACCTTTCATACACTCTTCATACACTCTTCATACACTTTTCATACACCCTTCATATACTTTTCATACACTTTTCATACACATTTCATACACTTTTTATAACACCTTTCATGCACCTTTTCATACACTTTTCATTGACCTTTCATACACTCTTCATACACTCTTCATATACTTTTCATACACTTTTCATACACATTTCATACACTTTTTGTAACACCTTTCATGCACCTTTCAAGCACCCTTCATACACTTTTCATACACTTTTTGTTTTTCAATACATTTCATTCACCTTCCATACACCTTTCATCACATACCTTTCATGTACACATTTCATACACATTTCATACACATTTCATACACTGTTTAGAACACCTTTCATGCACCTTTCAAGCACCTTTCATACACTTTTCATCAACCTTTCATACACTCTTCATACACTCTTCATATACTTTTCATACACATTTCATACACATTTCATACACTTTTTATAACACCTTTCATGCACCTTTTCATACACCTTTCCTACACATTTCATACACCTTTCATGCATGTTTCATACCTCTTTCATACCCCTTTCATACACTTTTCATCATATACCTTTCATGCACTTTTCATACACTTTTCATACACTTTTCCACATTTCATTTTCATACACTTTTCACACACCTTTCATAGACGTACATATATGAAAGGTGTATGAGATGTGTATGAATTGTGTATGTCATGACAAGTGTATGAGTGCATGAAAGGTATATGATTTAAAGTGTATGCACTTATCATACACTCTTCATATACTTTTCATACAATTTTCATACACATTTCATACACTTTTTATAACACCTTTCATGCACCTTTCAAGCACCTTTCATACACTTTTCATACACTTTTCATACACATTTCATACACTTTTTATAACACCTTTCATGCACCTTTCATGCACCTTTTCATACACTTTTCATACACCTTTCATACACTTTTCATTTTTCAATACATTTCATACACCTTTCATACACTTTTCATACACTTTTCAACCTTTCATGCACCTTTCATACACTTTTTGTACACCTTTCATACACTTTTCATACATCATTTCATGCACTGTTCATACACCTTTCCACTTTTCATACACTTTTCATACAACTTTCATGCACTTTTCATACACCTTCCATACACATTTCATACACTTTTCATATACTTTTCATACACGTTTCATACACGTTTCATACACTTTTCATTCTTCATTACATTTCATACACCTTTCATACACCTTTCATCATATACCTTTCATGTACACTTGTCATACACATTTCATACACTTTTTATAACACCTTTTATACACTCTTCATATACTTTTCATACACTTTTCATACACTTTTCATACACTTTTCATACTTTCATGCACCTTTCATACACCTTTCATACAGTTTTCATCATATACCTTTCATGCACTTTTCATACACT